>CM031235.1:603909879-605158347 GCA_018340775.1 Taxus wallichiana var. yunnanensis
TCCAAATACTAGTCCTATCGGGCAGTAAACAAAGACCAGTCAATCTACACATGGAGCCTCTCATGAGGAAAGAATTGGACAAGTTGATTGAGTCAAGGATCATATTCCCAATCAAGCATTCTAGTTGGGTTGCCAACTTAGTTCTAGTCGAAAGAAGAGTGGAGATATCAGATTGTGTGTTGACTTCGAGACTTGAATAGAGCCTCTCTCGAGGACCATTACCCACTTCCTTTCATGGAGCAAATCTTGCAAGTTGTGGCTGGCTTTGAGAGGTTTTCACTTGATGGTTACTCGAGCTACAATCGGATTATGGTGAAGGAAGAGGACCGATTCAAGACAGCCTTCACAACCAAATGGGAACTTTTGCATACGAGAAAATGCCATTTGGGTTGTCCAACGCCTAGTCTTTACCTTCCAAAGGGCAATGGACATGGCATTCAAAGGTTTGATTAACAATGTGGTGCTGATTTACCTTGATGATATCACTGTTTTTTCCAAAAATGCAGCAGACCACCTCTCTCATTTGAGGCAAGTCTTCACGAGGTGTAGGAGATTTGGAGTGTCTTTGAATCCTAACAAGTGTATCTTTCTTGCACATGAAGGAAATATCCTTGGCCATATTGTCTCCAAAGAAGGATTATCAATTGACCAAGAGAGGGTTGAAGCCATAAGAGCACTACCATTGCCAAGCCACAAGAAAGCCCTTCAGAGTTTCTTGGGAAGGATAAACTTTGTTCGGAGGTTTGTCCCAGATTTTACAGCCCTTGTCAAGCCCATCACCAAAATGTTAAAGAAAAGCATGGCTTTCAAGTGGACAGCAAAAGGCAAGGAGAGTTTTGAAGCAATCAAAGAAGCCATCTCTCAAGCACCAACTCTCATCAACCCAGACTTCTCCAAGGATTTCATCCTCTATGCATTTGGAAGTAATGACACTATTTCTGCCATTTTGGTACAGCGGAGCAAGGATAATGATGAGTAGCCAATTACCTTCTTCAGTCGGAGCCTAGATGACTATGAGGTGAGATACTCTTTTATTGAGAAGCATGTACTTGCAATAATCAGAAGCTTGAAGAAATTCAAGCATTTCATCTCAAACAACAAGGTCTAGTTGTTGGTCTCACATGTTGGGGTTAAGGACTTCCTCCTCAACAAGGATTTGAATGAGAAAAGGGCAGGTTGGATCACCCGTGTCATGGAGTATGACATTGAGATCAAGATCACCAAGCTGGTAAGAGGGAAAGGATTGTGTGAGTAGCTGGTTTTGGGGAAGCAAAGAGAAGTATGCAATGAAGAAGAGGCTGTTTTGACAGTCCAGGACAGCCATGAGCCAAGTGGCAATCAAGAAGAAGACAATGTTGCCCCCACTCCTTGCTGGACCCAAGGCATTATACACTTCCTAGGCACAGGCCTATGCCCTCCGGAGATGAACAAGACCCAAAGGAGACACTTCAGATTGCAGGCTGTCCCGTATGCCATTGTTGATGGAGTTTTGTTCAAGATGTGAATGGAGTGATGCTAAGATGCATTAGCACAAGTCGATTCAAAGGGTGTTGGAAGAGTTCCATGGTGAACCACCGGGTGGTCATTTTGCACCAAGAGTGAAAGCTCTAAAAATCATGAAGGATGGTTATTATTGGCCTAAAATCTTCAATGAATGCTATGCATGGATCAAGAGGTGTAAGAATTGTGCATTCTTCACACGAAAAGAGAGACTTGCTGCCCTTCCATTACATCCAATCTCAGTTGACCAGCCATTCATGCAATGGGGTTTGGACTTCATTGGATTCATTAATCCTAATTCAAGCCAAGGGCACAAATGGATTTTGAAAGCCACGACTACTTCACCAAATGGACAAGCGAGCACTCAAAGAGGCAAATGAGTCTAGCATATTAGACTTTTATGAAGGGATAACAACCAGATTTGGTGTACCATTACAATAATCTCGATAATGCATTGGCATTCATTGGATCTTAGGTGAATGAGTGGGCTGACAAGAACGGTATCTACCTAAGCACTTCATCAAACTATTACCCTCAAGGTAATGGCCAGGCCGAGTCTACAAACAAGAACTTGTTGAGGATCATTAGGAGGACTCTTGATGAGAATCAAAGGTCTTGGCATACCAAACTGAAATCGGCCTTATGGGCTGATAGGATAACTCCCAAGAGATCCACAGGTAACTCTCCATTCAGGCTTGTCTATGGAAGAGAAGCAATCTTGCCCATGTCACTTGAGTTGCCAACATTAGAACTCATGAAGCAGCTGGAGTTGCTAGAGTTTGAGCCCATGGAGGTGAGGTATGTAGAGTTGATGGAGCTGTAAGAGATCATAAATCAGGCATCCCAAACAATGGAAAAGGATCAAGCATTGATCAAAAAGACCTTTGATAGGAAGGCCAAGGATAGATCTTTTCAGATTGGAGATCTAGTGTTGAAATGGGATGTGGATAGAGCAAAACCGGGAAGGCATTCAAAATTTGATGCCATTTGGAGTGGCCCATACATGGTCACGAAGTGCAAGAACATTAATGCTTTCCCAATTGGCCTCATTGGATGGTGAAGAACTGCAGATTCCAAGAAATGGAATCTATCTCAAACATTGCTACTAAAAAGGGAAATTCACTACCTTGTAAATATTAGATTAGATTTTCAGTCCTCCAAGTGCTTGTGCACATTGTTTTAGGTTAGTTTTGTCTTCCTAAGTGCTTTGGCATAGCTTTACTGTCTATGGAGATGTTTTTCAGTCCTTGCTCCCATCAGGTGATATTCCATCTTCCTCCTTACACATTCTGAGTTAGTTGGGGTTCTAAAAAGAATATTTGATGACTCCATGCCCAATGGACTGCTTCAGGAAACTAGTATCTTTTACCTAGCAGGCAGGTGACCCCGCTGAGTCGCCAAAATTATTATCCAAAATTCACCCCCGGGTAATTTTGATAACATGCATCAGAATACTCAAGTCCCAGGCAAATAGATTGATTCAAGGCAAAAATCATGTTTTTAGGGATCCCTCGAATTTTTCTAACTCTTACATCCAAGAAGAAAAGAGCAAGTTCTAAAAAAGGGGTGGAAAAGATACAAAAATAAGCTTGGGCCAGGAAAAATCATGAAAATCAGCTAAGTCCTAGCATCGGGACAGCTTGGAACAGCTTGGGACGTCGGGCGCGAATCAGCCGAAAATCCTCCAGGGAAGTCTATGCAAAGACCGAGATAGTTGGGACATCAGGACGCGCGGGACGCGGAAGGCCGAACCGGCCGAAGGTGAGAAAATCGACTAACTGTTGTGTAGATAAGGTTGGGACATCCGGGCCGTAAGGACGCGAAGGATGTGAAAAGGTGAAGCGCCACAAAGGGGACAAGGAAGCCCATTTCGGGTGGTTCGGAAGAATTTGTCCCAGACAGCACTAGGACAGTTGGAACAAAGGGACGCGTGGGATGCGGAAAGGCTGAAGGAGCCGAGAGCCAATCAAATCTCGCCACGTGTCTTCAACGCAAAAGGGGACAGGGAAGCCTGAATCGGGTGGATCGAGAGAAATTTGTCCCAGATGGTTTGGGACATCTGGGCCAAAAATACGTGAGGGACGCGAAGACCTGGAAAAGCTGCCAACAAATCAGGATGTGACACGTGTCTTCATGGATCAGAGCGGCGGAGGAGAGGGTAAGATTTTTACTTAATGTTTTGCCGAGTTTCCAAAGACGAAGTTTGGAGGATTGGCCCGAGCCAATAGAAATAGGACACGTGTCCTAAGGAGAAGGGGAGTGCGGAGCTCGGGGAGGACTTAGAGAATTTGGTAAAAGTTTTAGCCAAAAAACTAAAAGGTAAAGGATGACCCCGCGCCCCGTCCTCCAACCAGATCATGCCACGTGTCCCAAGTGGCGGGGGCGCGGGGAAAAAATGGAAAATTTCCCAAAGTGATAAAAATGTCAAAATTTCAAGGGAAACCCACGGAAAGGTGGAGGAGAGAGAATTGCGTGGCCAATCAGTGCCTGACACGTGTCATCCAGGTGGCAGAGCGCGGGAAAAATTCAAATATCCGTTTTGGCCTTTTTTCCCTAAATCTTCAGACCCCCATATCTTTTGATCCAGAGCTCGGATTTTCATGTTCTTTATATCAATGGAAAGCTAGTGAAATTATCTACATGATTCCAAGGTCAATCTTGCATTTTGGTTTAGTATGGAGAGAGAAAGTTAAGAAATGGATCTGACACGTGATAATGACCAGAACTGGCGTTCAACAACCAGCTTTAATGCAACAGACAGTTCACCGTTTCTGCTAGATAGTCCGCCATTTTGCCAGGATCCACCATTTCTGCCATAATGAGATGAGTTAAATGCAATCCAGAAGTGGTTATGGTAGATTCGACTTTCCTCTCTCTTCCCTCTCTCATTCTTCTTATATATTGTAAAGAGGGGTTCTTTAAAAAAGGTCGAACATTTTCTGTTTTGCTCCTCCCTTCTTCTCTTTATCAGGTGAATTTGTGGAGTTCGAACCTCCCATTTGAAACTGTAATGCGACTCTACCTCTTGGCATTTTGTAGTGTATTATATCAATCTTTGGAGCAAGTAATACATGTCTGTGGATGATTCTCAACCCTCTCTATGTTTATTTGCATCCTCCTGGTCTTTCACTGCAAATTTTGTTATATGTGCATGATCTTGCATCACATTTGAATGGTCTGTGTTTATTGGCAAGATAGATGTTCTTCATTCCTCGGTGCATCACCTCCATTAGCTTAGGTTTATCTTTATGCATTTTCTTACCCTGTCTCCTTGGCAAGTTAGATTAGGTTTTGAATAAACCCTCTGCATTTTCGTGTGCATCTGAACAGAGGAATAGGAACCAACCTTCTCTGGAGAATCCTTTCTCATCTTTACAAGTCCCACACTTGGAAAAAGGATTTCATGTTGTGCAATCACACTTTGGATGACTATATGATCAACCCGGAAATCTGATCAACGTCCGAAGTGCTTGTGATTTTGCATCAACAACTCCCTATATTGCTTTCTTGTATGCTCGCAAGTGTTGCTTTCATAGATTGCACTTCTTGTGTGAGCAATTGTTCTTTAGTGGGAGAAGCGAGGATGTGTACATGATGATACCATGTGTCTTCTTCTCCTTGGTTTTCTTAATGGAGTTCATGGATCCTAAACTTAGGCTTTGACTTTTGAACATTCTTGTTTGTGTCTTTCTGTACCTGGAAAGTAAGCAAAGCTAGTTGTTAGCTTAGGTTACTGAGTTGTTGTTGGGTTGTGACTTGGTTTGTTTCTTCTTCTTCTAAAGGTTCCTCCTCTTTATATTATGGAGGTTATTCCCCTGTCTCATGTTCTATCTTGTTTCTTCGTGGCACTTTGATGAGGGGTATTCTATGCCCTACCACTTTATCATTTTCTGCGTAAGAAGTGGAAGCATGCCCGCCTGTTAAAATATCTTCCATATTGATAAGGGGGCGTTTTTCCTTAGTAGTGTCATTTGTAGGTAATATTGGTTCATTCTCGGTGGGCAATTTGGCCCCTAATTCCATGACCCGTGCCAAAAATCTATCTTTATTTCTAAGGAGAAACTCATCTAGTAGAGTGGGGTCAAAATCAAAGTCTGCGTGTGGTGATTCTAATTCGTTTCCACTATGGTCGACCATTTCTTCTATTTCCTTTTCTGCAGAAAATAGTGGTCCTAGATCATGTCCGATAAATGGGTTTGACCCTTGTCTATTAGAGGTTTCCCAAGCTTGTGCCTGTTGTTCCTCATATGTTTGTTTCTTTAAACCTAGACGTGTCTTGGGAGCCATGTTTTCGTGATAAGTTTCACTAAGGTAAGTTGTAGATTTGTTCAAAATTCAATGACTACCCCCAAGTAAAACACAAGATGTATGTGTTAAGAGTAAATTAACCGTGTGAGAATACCAATGTGATAGAGTGATAAAGTCAGCAATGAAACAATCGTTTGGTATCAAAACTTAATCAAATGAAGTACCTCCTAGACTATGTTTTAAAGTAATTTGTGACGCCAGATGATTAACAAGATGTCTCCACTTATGCCAAGTTCAAAGGAATGAACAAGACGTAAGTAAATACATGAAGTTAAATGCGATCTCCCAATCAAGATATACAATGAGCAAGCTCAAGTCTGATTAAGACCTATATCTCAAAAAGTGCTAATTACAATTTGTGAATGACACAACAATATCACCAAGATATGTTAACCCACTTTGCAAGAAAGTGAAGTATTGATATCGAGTTGTTATTGATATAACATGCACAAATGGTAGTGCCTAACACCTTTTGAAATTGAGGTAATAATAAAACCGAACAAAAAAATGCTCAAAGTATAGCTAGGAATAGTTAAGAATGTGTGCAACGTAACCGTACAATATAGGTATTTATGTCGAGTTTACAAGAAACAAGATGTAAATATCGAAATTGTAATGATACGAGACAAACAAGCTAACTCCTCTATGGAAGTCCGCAATGATGAACCACGCCTAACTACAATGATGATCTTGACATGGGTATCAAGATCACAATGGCTACCAAATGACGTGAAAACGCCTCCACTCACTTTAGACGTTTAACTAACTTGACCCATGAAACATGGTTGGGCGTAAATGGACATAAAAGTGAGGGAAACAAATAATGGCAACACAAAGGTAATCACACCTCTTTTGATCAACAAAGTGTCAAAAGAATATGAAGGAAATAAATCAAGAAAAATGACAAAAAATGCTAGTCTCACTTCGGTAGAGTTTCGCCTCGCCCTAAGGCAAGTAAAAACTAGGTGAAAGTAATATGTCACACGTTTCTCAAAAAGAAGGTTCACAACTCAACACTATTTTAAAGTGGTCAAAGTGGGCTCCTAGCCAAAGTATATTCTCCTAGGTGGTTCTCTCACCCTAGGTGTTACAAAGTTACCACGAGCGAGTGTGATTTACCCAAAAAGTCACACTGACTAGTTTGGGAGTATCTCAGCTTTACTTTACCCCCTTCAAGAATAGTAGGAAACTAGTGTGTTTACGTGTACTATCACTGGGGTCACCACAACGAACAACTTGTAACGCTATCTCACAAAGGAAACACTAGTCAAGTAGGTAGTGCGGAGCACTTCCCGTTTCATCCACAAGGTTCCCTCTTGCGTGGACTACTTTGGGGTTCCTGGAACCACCCCCATTGTTGTAGCTTAAGGCGTTATGCCAAAGGGGTTATGTTCCAGTTGAGCGGAGAGGGACGTACCCTTTTCCGAAACCTGCAATACAGTGTTTTGAATATGTTGTTCTTTTTATCTTGTTTAATTAGGTGTGGTTTGATTGAACACCTTTTGGCAACCTGTATAACAACTGTATTAGTAGTTTTTGATTTTGTTTTGATTCCTCCTTTCTTTGACAAGCGTTTTTAGGTCCTGCACTTAAGCGTTAGTAGTTCTCCAAGAAAATCATATTATTTAAAAGAGGATTAAGAGTTGCTTTTGATTCTCAAGATCATCCAAGGATGCAAAAGAAGATCATACACAACAAATAATCCAACTAAAAAGTAAAGAAAATCTTTTCAATCAATGAACCATACAAAATTCTTGATAAATGTTCATTCCTTTAAACCAAAAGTGAAAGATGAAGTTTCCAATTTACCAAATATTATAAAATGAAGACTAAAGTTACTTTTGATTCTCAAGATCACCCTAAGGTGCAAGAGAAGAGCATACACAAACTTTATCCCAACTATATAGAAATGGAAAACTTCAAATCAAAGGACCATTGAAAAATGCTTTGTAAAAGGTTCATTCCCTTAAGCAAAATGAATAATCAAGTTTCCAAGTTTAATCCCAATGTTAACAAGATAGAGATCAAAGTTGTTTTTGATTCTCAAGATCACCAAAAGGTGCAAGAGAAGAGCATACACATGCTTTGGTCTAAATCGAGTAAGCATGGAAATACAACATTCATCAAAACATTAGACATGTTAGAAAATGACCAGTTTTAAAATAACAGAAAAACCTACAACTTCTATAAGTATAAATCCTAAATTTATGTTTTCATTACATATTTAACTTCAATATATTTCCAATGCAAAAAAATGGAGTCATTTCGATTTCGGGAGCAAAAGTTATGGCCTTCGGAAGATGGGTTACGCATATGCTCTTATGCTCATGGGTGTGCACTTGACATGCACTCAAAAAATGTCAAAAAAACGTCCCTTAATCTACAAAATAGGAAAAAAATTTCCAACAAAGATTCAATTTTGACAACAACCCATCACATTAATATATGAATATAAGACTCAACGCTATCAAACATTAACATACATGCTCAAGAATTTAAGATTTTCAAGAAATTGACAAAACTAGCATGTAGAATGATGAAAAAGTAAGCTCTAAAAATGAAAACATGATGAAATCTTGAAATTTTCTCACCAAGATTTAAATTTTGACAGCAACCCACCACATTAATATGTAAATAGAAGACTCAACACTATCAAACACTAACCTATATGCTCAAGAATTGAAAATTTTCAAGAAATTGACAAAACTAGCATGTAAAATGATGAAAAAGTAAGCTCTAAAAATGAAAACATGATGAAATCTTGAAATTTTCTCACCAAGATTAAATTTTGACAGCAACCCACCACATTAATATGTAAATAGAAGACTCAACACTATCAAACACTAACCTACATGCTCAAGAATTGAAAATTTTCAAGAAATTGACAAAACTAGCATGTAAAATGTTAAAAAAGTAAGCTCTAAAAATGAATACATGATGAAATATTGAAATTTTCTCACCAATATTAAATTTTGACAGTAACCCACCACATTAATATGTAAATAGAAGACTCAGCACTATCAAACACTAACCTACATGCTCAAGAATTGAAAATTTTCAAGAAATTGACAAAACTAGCATGTAAAATGTTGAAAAAGTAAGCTCTAAAAATGAAAACATGATGAAATCTTGAAATTTTCCCCTCAATTCCAATTTTGATAGCACTTCACCTCCTTCATACCTACAAGGAAGACCCAACACATGCAAACTCAACAAAACATGTTAAGAAAAACAAGTTAGATCAACATGTGTAAAAGAGGGTTAGTAACCAAAAATAAAACTTAACTACAAAAACTTGAAATTAAGTGCAAAGGACAATGGAGTATGTCCCACCGTGTGCCAAATGTGTGCATGTATACTTTGCTTAATGCTAAATCAAATGAAACAAGAACTACCACCTAAAATAGTTCTACAATTTAGCTAAAACAAAGCATAAACACCATCATGATAAGAATTAAACAAGGGTTAGATGCTAGCATTCATCAATACAAACTTTGAAACTAACAATGCTAAATATTTAAACTCCTCTATTCTCTAACAATAAATAAATGAATGGACCTAAGTAAGCTCTATGGCTATCAAAATAGTTGTCCTTAATGTTCCAAGAATCTAGGAATGGGGGCTAATCAAAGTTGGGCTCTGAGAGACCCTTTTGACACCTCCCATATGACCCAAGCACTTTAAGAAAGAGGCTTAACTCTTCAAGATGATGAACTCTCAAAAGGGAAAGGTGCAAGCTCTTAGTCTCTTTGCTATATACTTTGCATTTGCTCTCTTAGAAAGTTTAGGTGTCGTAAAAGGTAGGTGGAGGGCTCTTTATATAGCCCAAAGGATAAAGGATTCAACACATTCTCATGAATGTGGGATAAAGGTAAAACATGATTAGGAATGGATAAGGTTGTTTTATTAAAGGTAACCTTAATTTAGAAGGGTTTAATACATGTTTAGCAAGTCATGGGAGTTGGGGGTATTTTAATTAATCAAAGGTGATTAATTAATAGGTAGGTGTAAGCTTATAGAAGCCAATTAGAGGAATATTAGTGCGATTTAGGCTATTATAAGGGGATTAAATCAATTAAATATTGATTTATTGGTTAAATGGAAGGGAAAGCTAATTAATTAATAATAATTAATTAGTCTAGGTAGAAGGGGTGATTTATTAACGGAAGGTCGTTAATTAGGGTATTTGTTAGATAGGAAACTTAATTAATTAGCTTAGTGTAATTAATTAATGATGATATGAGGGAAAATGAGTGCTTTTGACGATATGTCGTTGATTTGTGAGAAAGGGGATAATTAGCACAATTTAAGTATTTAAATTGCTTGGGCGTAATTATAGGTGTCTAAAGTACCCCTTAGGTCCTCAATAGCTTTTGACTTCTTTTCAACCTTGGGTAGGATTCTATCCCACTCTGCTCTATTCCCTTTGTTCTTTTCTTGGAACTCTTTAAGATCTACTTCATAGTTGGTGACCATAATACTTGCCACTTTATCTCTTTCTATGAATTTTTCATATGTCGCCTCAATGATATGGGCAGAAATCCTTACATCAAAAAGGACTTTTCTATATTCATCCATGATTGCTACTACCTTCAATTTATCCTCCTCCAAGCGCACTGCTACTTCTTCCACAGATTCTAAGGATAGAGGTTGTCTTTCCATGGTGAGGATGTACATCAAGTCTTAAAGGCACTCAAGGGAAGATCCATACTTTTACGCGAGTGGTGCTAGGTCCGGATGCTTCAAAACAATGGCATCAGTGATGGATTATACTTTCTTATGTACTTCGTGCACCCTTGCCTTTTCTTCTCTGAGTTCACACTTTAGTTGAGCGCTAATTAACTCCTCCTACTTTAAATCCTTGGCCTTCTTTTCTAGCTCTTCCTCCTTTTCTAGTTCTACCCCTAGAAATATTATCCTATCATTCTATCTAGAGAGCCTAGGCTTAACCTCAACTAAGACCTTGTTGAGTGCGTTACATAACTGCTCATCTAAAATTTGTTGAGCATTTACCAAGGGTTTGTCTCCTTTTGACTCTGGTATTTTCATTAGTTTCCCCTGGCTTACCTCAAACTCTATCTTGTTGATGTGGGACTCAATTTCCCAAGAGAGCATCTTCCTTGTCCGAGGGTATGCACCTTCTTCATTGAATGACTTCATTTCCATGAGTTGATCTGTTGGAATGGTGCTTTGGAAGCGCACACGTAACACCTTGCTAGGATCATTAATGTAGCTCATTCCTTGCCTCTGGATCTCCATGCACTTTCCCCTATGTGCGTGACCTTAGGAACAATTATCATTAGTTTGGGGCCTCTTGCATTATCATGATCTTTCCCTGCATTGTCATCCTTATCTTCTTCCATCACTACATTAGTGTTGCACTCTAATTCTTGTTCTACCAAGGCTTCGATGATTTTCATTGCTTCTTTTTCTGCCACCTCATTTATTTTCTCCTTCATGAGGCTTGGAGTTTTCTGATCCTGTGCACCAACTTCTTCACTTCTTTCCATGTCCTGGTGCCTTCCTCCTCTTGGCTACCCTTGTGCTTCGCAAAAAGGAACTCATGTTCTTCTTCTCCGCCCTCTTCTTCTGAACCATGCACACTGAAAACAAGTGGTTCTTGGTCCTCTTCAGAATCATCTTCTTCATTGTCATCCCTCTCACCTATGTATTTCTCCAAGCTCTCTATCTCCTCCAAGTCAGCTTCCTCCATCACCTTTTATTTCTTCCTAACTGGGATTCAATATAAGAGACTCTATTTTCTCTTCCTCTTCCTCTAGTGATTTCTCTTTTACGATGATATTTTCCTATGTTGGCACCTCCTCTTTGACTGGGGACCTCTTCCTGTGCATGTAAGTACTCATTCTAGTGCTTGTTCTTGGGGTGCCTACCACTTGAGTATCTTGGGAACTTGGTGCCTTTTTCTGCATTTCTTTTTCCTTCTATCTGGGCACGGGATTCTTCCTACCTATTAGGTCCTCAGGTATAGCTATCTCATTTTCAAGA
The DNA here is from genome assembly GCA_018340775.1 of Taxus wallichiana var. yunnanensis. Taxonomy (NCBI): domain Eukaryota; kingdom Viridiplantae; phylum Streptophyta; class Pinopsida; order Cupressales; family Taxaceae; genus Taxus; species Taxus wallichiana. Next base: position 603,921,694 of record CM031235.1, read on the forward strand.
TAAGCGCCCTTCTCAAAATTGGGCCTTATCCGAAGGTATACATGCATCGCGGACCTCCCTGTAATAGTCAGAGTTAGGGGTTTTACCATTTGGACTTCATGTGACATGTACTTTTCCATGTATGCGCGCTTGTTGGGGTAGACCAACGGTGCATCTCCCTGTGGTCTGGTCCAAACTTCTAAGGTCAAGCTTTAACTTTTGGAATCCTTGAATCTGTTAACTCCTACTTGGAAGTATTGAGTTGTGAAGGTGAATGGGAGCTTGCACTATGGGCTCATGTTTTCATTAGTCAACTTGAACCTACCAATACAAAAGTGTTGGTATACAACGAACTCATATTCTCTTACTATAAGAATCGACAGTTGTTCCGGTATTCTCCATTATACCCTGGATGCATTCCTTAAGCTTGTATACCACTTTTCAAGATGCACCTTGTGAACAGGCGCCATGCTATAACAAGTGTATTTCTAAAATCTTTTTGCGGGAGAGGGTCTTCCTCTAGGTACTCAAAACGAACTTGTCTGCTACATCCCGGTACCCCAATTTCGGAGAACACAACGGTTAAGAGGACATTACCAAAGAGAATATTTTCTCCTCCCCGTGCATTGGTGACAATTTATTTTGTAATGTATGCAGATAGATTATAGATGGTGCACTCTATTATTCTTCTACAAACATTCAACCAGGACTTGTTTACCTGCATCCATCTTTCTTACACATTGAGTTTTGTTACTAGGTGCGTGGCCATTCTCATCACTAGGTCTTGGATATCCATGATATCAAAGTACCTTGACCCCTTCTTGTATGCATATGTGGCCACTATTTCCTTAATTTCTTCCTTGTCACACAAGTCATCCTTTATATCTTCTCCTTCATAGATAAGGCCTGTGAATTTTGAAATTAGCTGAGGGGTTATGTGCATCTTACACCCCACAAAGTGAAAGTGGTATTCATGTACACACGACATCAGCCACTGATAGAGGCACTCTGACTTTCCAAAGTATGGTAACTCAAAGAGTTGTAATAAACCTACCTTCTCCAACTTCACCTTGACTTCATCGCTATAAATTGGTAACCCCTCAGGTGTTCTCTGGTTAGTCGGGTGCACTAACTCCAACTCCATTTCCTTCTCAATCACATTCATGCGATGATTGTAGTCACTTACTATCATTTTTCTCAAGTGGGATTCCCATTCCATCCCGAGAAAAACCCCATCTAGGTACTGCATTTCTGCATACCATTCCTCATTGGTACTTGTGGTAGTCTCTTGTTGTTTTCCCTTGCCCTTTCCCTTCTTAGGTGTTACTTGCTAGTTTCTTGGGTGCCATTGTGTAGGTTTTCTCTACACTTCAATGTCTCTTCCTAGCTCTGCTCTTCTATCTTTTCCAAGTTCAAATCTCAAACCTGCAAAGAATACTCTTTTCCAACCTATGTGCCCTAGCTGCCAAACCCCAACTAGAATATCTTTTCACAAGATGATGCTTCTCCACAACTCCCCATGCCTGTGAATTACTTCCCCAGGTTTGCAGATCCACACTAGTCACTCACGGTTAAAATATTCCAATTTTTCTTCACATGGATCAACTCTGGAAACCCTAGTTCACAAAATATCTTCCTTCTTCATATTCACAAAGTAAATAATGAAGTTCCCAACCTTCTATTTATAGTTTTTCCCACTTTTTAACATTAAATGCTACCTTACCTACCACTATACTTTAACACTTAATGCATATTTTTCACCAAAGTCCAACTTTAGCACTTTAACTCACGCACCCAACCTTGCGTAGACAATTCTCCAACCTTCTGGCGCACAACCAATCCATCTTGATAGGAGACTCTTGTGCATGCATAACTAGCACTGAAGGCACTTCTTTTGTCATGATTTTTTCTCTCACTACCTCGTGTTGTGTTTGCACTTTTCCTCTCTTATACGTGGGTCCCTAATGTAGCCTTACCCTAACACCAACCATCCTTTTTCACCTTTCCTTACATGTACTTCCTTCATAGGGCCATTCAACCGGGCTTTCCAATGCAATCCTTCCTGGTGCTTCACCATTTAATTTCTTCCACCTTACTCCACCCCACACTAAAATGATGCGTGGTCCTTTACGTAGTTACAACCTTCAAAAAGTAATGAGATTACCGACACCTAAGGTGCAACACAAAACAACAACGAGAAAGGGAAACAAAAGAAAATAAAATGCATTAAAGGAAATCCTAAACTAATTGGAAACAATGCCTTATTTATAAACACTAAGAAGACTTATTTATAGTAGGGCTTCATCCTACTCTCATTGAAGTGTCCTGGAAATATCATCCCATCCAACGCTTGTAACTGGCATGTGCCTGAATCAAGGATGTATGAGATGATGTAGGGACCCAACCAATGGAATTTTAACTTCCCAGGATGGCATAAAAGCTTAGAATCATAAAGTAAGACCATTTTCCCAACCTCAAACTTCTTGTTCTTAATGTGACAATCATGCCATGATTTTTGTTTTACTTTTTCCATCTTCTACGTAACATTCTCTTTTTAAGAATTTAGAAACAAGGGAGAAAAAAATCTTAGACAATGTTCTCTGTTCTAAATAAAACATTATTTAGAACACACATTCCATGCCAATCAATCTCATAAGAGATAACCATATGCAACTGTAAATGACTCGGTAAACTACTGATCTCTCATTTCATGACTCAGTTTCTAACTGATCCCTCATGTTTGTCTTTAAGTATGGAATAATTTATGTATACTACGTATACTTGGTTTACTTACCCTATTTTCGGTATTGAGTGATCTGTTTAAAGAACCTATCTTAATATTTGTTACCAATATTAGTCGACATCATGTTTCTTTCAACTAGGTGTCATAGGACAACGCAACCAACAACTTGCGATACTTTGGGCAAATATTTCTAACATATTGTTCATGTTACTATTCCTAGACGACATACTCGTCAAATTAGAATATGTCATTCACCTCACTCTTATGTTATCTAGAATGGTCTTTACTAACTTTTTTCAGTCCACTTGCCAAAGGTTTGACCCTAACCCAGGTTAGCGACATAATTTGTTATAAGGAGACACTCACGATGACCTAAGGTATATGGGCGAGACTCAACCAACCTAAGTTGATCGAATGTGCCTAGATACCTAAGTCATAGGAAGCTACTTCCTATTTCAAACAATGTTACTTGACTTAACCTAGAGGGAATCTAAGTTCAAGTCCGGATGTGTATAGATCTATATGAAAAAATGTGGAAGGGTGCTTTGCCACATGTCAAATGCAACAATGTATCCTCATGAAGACCTTAGTCTTCTCGAAGGTACAATTTTGTAGTTGGCGTGTGCCAAAATCCATCGAAATGCTTCATAATAAAGTGCATACCCCTAGGAGATCATTAACACTAATTAATTTAGGATTAATATTCAGATTACGAAACCTTGCAAAACCATAATTCCATCACTCCTTAAGTGTTTCATCCATATTTGATTGAATTAATATAAAATATCTTCATTAACTCCCGATTATTTTTTATATTCATTAAATTTGGCATAAGATGCAGTTATCCAAAAACCAGACATCAACCATCATAAGGTTAATTTAAAGTAACTTATCGGTTCAAAGAAGGTGTAGCAACCACATAGGTTCAACCAAAGTAGACTTCATAGAAAATGAATTCTAAATGATTAACGATCAAAAATATCCTTTTATCATTTTACATTCTTTTGAGAGAGGAAGAGTCTTCCTCTACATGATTAAGCTATAGGGTTTGTCTTGCCCTTTTTATATTTCACAATTTCTATAGTTTAATTGTATGTTCATTACACATTCCATAATTATAATATAATTGTTTCGATAGTTAACGACATCTAATGCAACTTAGCAAGTTGTATCTTAGTAAGGGTGATTGAACTATTTTCCTCCTTCCAACTTAATCACGATAACAAAGATAGGTATACAAATAGATATGAAGAATATCAAAAGATATTATTCCAATTTCCTCAATAAAAGTACAAGATAAATACACCACCATTTGAATTAGATCTCAAAACTTTGCAATTCATCATGATAAAAATACACACATTTACAAATATATGCATTTCGGATATACTTCATGCCAATCAACATTAAGATCATAACATAATACAACGTTTCCTTTTTCAACACAACTCAAGAATAGATCTGAATTCACTACATAAGAGCCGGACTTTAAATCAGCCAACACATCATAAAAGTTATTGCCTACTTTTATCACTTACTGAAGTCCATCTCGCAAAAATTACTAGGGGGGTCAGTTCATTGGCCCGAGCATGATAAGCACTAAGAATTAAAATGAATTGCATTAAACTAATTGTTCCATTAAAACAACTCTGCTTTAATGAAACAATTATTGTAATCATACAAATAAGCATAAGTAATAACAACCCTAAAAGAAGTACAAATAATAAATCAAAATTCACTTTTAAGAAAAGATCATAATATAATCAGCAACTACTGCATTATATCAAATAAGTATTGTCCCAAACAATTACTTATTTATATCAAACAACAACTCTTGACATTTAATTATTTCATAATTATTTCTAAATTTGAAATACATAATTAACTTTTCTGCATAAACAAAAAGAGTTACTTTCATAATCAAAGATCTTCTTGTCATTTTTACCAAGTTTCAAGAAATCATGTACAGACAAGTTCATTTCAGCATAGTACATATTTAGGATGAATAATCCAACAACTTAAATAAATAAGAGAATCATAATTTAGATGTGGCAACCTAATTCTAGGTTAAATAATATAACCTAGGTTTTTAAATTAGGCTTCTTATCAATACTTTGGAAAAGTATTTAACAAAGTCAATGTATCATTTCAAATAACTAAAACAATGTACAAATCTCTTTAATCATAATTTAAGTAGATAAGTAAATATTAATCATTACTAATCAATTACGAGAATAAAAGTTATGCAATCGATTCATCTAAACCAACAGTGAGTTTTTATATAAAGAAAGAAAGAGAGAACGAATGAATGGTATATAGTTTACACTTTCTTTTATCATTTAGTTAAATTGAATTCTCATATGCATCTTCAAAAAAGAAGAGTCAACATCCTACAACTTAAATAAATAAGAAGAATCAATGCAGACTATCCACAACCCACCATTCTTCTAAGAGATAGAAATCAGTTCGAAAGTACATAACATATTACCTAAATAATTATATCAGTCGAGGATACCAATAAAAAGATTCATTATTTAAGAGTTAAAAACTTTTAACAAGAATCTCAATGCAATATGAGAAGGGAGAGAAACAAAATAGTCATCAACTCACTTGCAACCCTTATGAATTATTCAACATTATTGGAGATATGAGTCAATGATCTGAAACCATAGATCCCATAAAACAAACTAGGACTTACAAAAGGATTATTTCTTACTCTTATCCATCTAGGGAAGGATCATATTTACTATTGAGTGCACAGAGAGGAGTCCATCAGAAAAAAATTCCTAATGATGCATGACTCAGCCATTAAAAAAAAAATCGAGACAAGAAATGATTACATTTTCATTTCTACGAACAAGCTCAACTATACTACACTACCCTGAATCGAAAAGACAATTGATTCCATACAAAATATCCAAGATCAAGAAAGATAAAATGTGAATGGTTTGGTTTCTCCACTTTGTATAAAAAATGATAGTCCCAAAAGTTGCTTAAAAATTCAACTATTCCCATGAATTCTCCATAGTAAACTAGCAACAAGTTAAGTTTAAACAACCTCAAAGACGTTTCCAGCTTTGGAGAATGAGTTCTCATTACCTCATCCAAGATCAAAAGGGAAGAGAGCCAAACTCAAGAAATCAAATAGGCCTAGGAAGGTAAACACCCTAACAACTTAGAGAGAGAGAGAGAGAGAGAGAGAGAGTTAATCTACATAGTAGTTCGAGAAAACATGACTTCAAACATTGAACAAAACTTAACTTCCCAAAATTTAAAGGAAACTTCAATAAAAGGATCTCGAATCGAGAACTTATTCACCACTATTTTAACAATTGAATTCCAAATCCATTTTTAAAACCTAGAATCCCATTCAAAAGTTTTGATAGAGAATAAAAAAACCCAACACGTAGTTTAAAGTCAAACATTGTTTCTATATTCCTCACGAATTCGAACTGTAGCAGTGATTCAAACTACAATAACTTACACAACTCCATCAAAAACATAAAGTTCGAGGCACATAAGTTCAGTGCAGAGAAAGGGTGATTATTCCTTCCAGATTTAACACAAGTTGAAGTATGGAACATAACACTTCCAAATACTTCAAATACCCATTAACGATTGCTTTCAAACGAGTTCGAGTTCATATAGAAGAACAAAGTATACAATAAAGTCCTGAAACAGAAGTGCTATATCTTCAAAAAACAAGATACAGTTTTTAAAATGATATTCACCTATCTTTCAAAACAATCAGAGACCTTAAATTTAAATAACACAGGTTACCTAGAATAGAGGGAAACAAGATATCCTTAACACATTTTCACGCAAGTTCGAGTTCTTGGAATGCGTTAAATATATATCCATACAAACCGAAAGAGAAATAATAAAAATTTCAAACTCAAAGATGCATAAAAGAGAAGTATCCCTTTTATTTTCCAATTTATAAAGGGACTTCTAGTTTGAAACTCAAACCAAAAACCATTTACTGAAGCTCTTTTTGGAACAGACAGTCCAAAATGCATGTTTTAATCAAAACACTAAAGTCTCGAAAGTTCGTATGCATTTCACCATTAAACTTACTCGGAGAAAACATTCAAAACCAACATTATCATGCAAAGGTTTCCATAACCAAAGAACATAGATTATTTCCATATGAATTAAGTAACCAAAAAAAAAAAAAAAACCCTTTTAGCTCCCGAGAGCAGAGTTATTTTAATGAAACATTTAGAGAAAATCAAGAAATCTTAATGGGTACACCTATCATACCGATAGTGCTTCTTTCAATTTGAAGAAGACTTCTAGGTGAGATTTGAACACTTCTTATTCTCCAAGCAAGATCAACTAAAAATCTCTTATCCCAATGCCTCATATACTTCCCTTGAATTGAAAATAGACTAGGGAAACCAAAAATATCCATAAAGTGAAGATCAAACTGCTTGTTTGAAGAACCAAATAGCTCCATGCAAATCAAAAATCACAAAGCATGCAAGACCAAACAACCCCCAATGAATCCACCTGCATGGTTTCCAAGATGGTTTGCTCACAAAAAATGAGACTCATTAATGCCATTTACTCTCAAATTCCCTCCTATCTCTCCTTTCCACCACCATCCAAAATTGGCGAAGCCTATTTGAAATTTTGCATGCATCACTAAACCTTAGTGATGAATCCACATCAGCTTCCTCCAAATTTCATTCCATTTCCTAATCTGAAGTACACTTTGCCCCATTAATTTCCAAAAATCAAATCACATTAATATCTTAGGAACCGTCGCCTAGCTTCCCACTTGCCTTACGACCCTTAGGTCCCCTTTCCATATTTCAATAGTTTAGGATAGATACCATTAGCTTAGGATAAGACCTTAGGCTATTTTTAAAGTATTAACCTTAAGTTATAAACATGGCAATAGGTAAATCACCATCTTAGGTTAGATCATAATTCATAACGAAATAGTATTAGGTATTAGGTTAGAGATAACCTAGTATCACCTTAGGTTATTTCCCCTTATTCCAACTTAGTACAAACAACTTAGGTTAAGATGCCATCACAAAAAATAGACATAGGTAGCAGATAGGTATAATTACCTTAATTTAGAAGCCTACTTAGATAGATCTCATAGGTCTAGGAATTAGTGTTTTATTTTTTGACAATAGTCTGACGTAGGCCTCTTTTCACTTAACATCATTATGCGTCCCGCAGAGATCAATCAAGAAGACTCGAGCACAAAACATACTGATAGAATGTAGGAACGATCTTAGAAGGTAATAAAGAATTTTTAAACATACAAGAGTTCGATCATTATGTCTCATAACCTCTAAATGTCAATTTACCATTCGGACCAGGTAAGGATATTTTAAAAATACCTTGGATTAATGGAATTAATCTATGGATGAGTTAATTAATAGAGATAATTTTGCAACCATCATTACCATATGTGAAAATGGATTCTTTGCAAACAACAACATTTCAGTCTAATGAATCCAAGAGCAGAAATGATTTAACCATGACAAGCATTATCTTCAACAATCAAAGGAACACACCTCATCAAGAAAATCACATGTCAATTCTTGTAATGCAAAAGAGGAATATAACAGTTTGTTAAAGATATTGCATACTTCCATCCTAAAAGGAATCATCGTCCCGATGATTATCTTATTTTAACAATTTACATCAAGGGAAATCAATTTATTCACTTTCTTTTCATATGTTCTTAACATATCAGAATTTTAAAGCTCTAAAAATCAGCATTTACATAGCTATTTATTTAAAATAAACAAATATCTACCCAAAACTAGCAGACTTATTGTCATATAAATATAAAATCATAAAAAATTTATCAGTCATCGGAATTAATTATGTTCAAATAAATACCGAAAAGTAACTTTCATATCTTCCATATTTTCCCAAGTTGCCCTTTGATCATTAAACTGATCCCACTAGACCTTACATTGACTTATTTCACGATTTCTTAAATGTAATTGGTGAGTTTCTAGCACTCGTATGGGTTTAACAATTATTCCTAGGTCTTGGACCTGTAAGGAATTCCAATTTAACACATGTGATAAATCTAAAACGTATTTCTTAAGTAAAGAAATATGGAAAACATCATGCATTCGGTGACAAGTAGGAGGTAATGCTAAACGATAAGCTACAGGGTAAACTACTTCAACTATTTCAAAAGGTCCCACATAATGAGGTGATAACTTGGCAGCCTTGCCAAAATTTATAGAACTCTTTTTCGGTTTAACCCGAAGAAAGACCTTCTCACCAAGTTCAAATTTCCTATCAACCCGCTTCAAGTCAGCATAACTCTTTTTCCTATCTGTTTCTTCTTTCAAGCATTCATGAATAATTTTAACTTGTTCCATTTCCATAAGGATTTTAGGCCCAATTACCTCTTTATCCTCAATGTTGTCCCAACTAACAGGAGTTCTGCATTTTCTTCCATACAATGCTTCGAAAGGTGCCATCTTTAGAGAAGCATGATATGTATTATTGTACGCAAATTCAACTAATGGAAGATACTCTTCCCACTTATATTGTTGATCCATACAATACATCCACAACATATCCTCTAAAAATTGATTAACTCTTTCAGTTTGACCATCCATTTATGGATGATACACAGAATTGAAATTCAGCTTAGTCCCTAGAGCTGCATTAAGTGTTTGCTAAAACCTTAAAGTCATTCTAGGATCTCTATCAGATATTATTAATTCAGGTACTCCATGTAATATGAAAAGTTCAGGAACAAAACTTTTTGCCAAAACAAGAGAATCATCCTTTAGATTACCAACAATAAAATGTGCTACTTTTGTTAGTTTATCAACAATAACCAAAATAACATCATGTTTATTCCTTGACATAGGCAACCCTTGAACAAAATCCATGCTTATTACTTTCCATTTGTACTATGGTATGCTGTGAGGATACAATAAACTGGTTGGATGCATATGTTCAGCTTTAACACGTTGACATTCTAAGAAATGTGTCACAAACTCTACAACATCTTTTTTCATTCCTTTCTAGAAATATTGTTGTTTTATATCAGCAAGCATCTTTGTGATGTCGAGGTGTCCAGAAAAAGGTGAATTATGAAATTCAGCTAACAATTTCTTTCTCAAATCATTTAGCAAAGGTATGTATACTCTATTTTCAAATCGTAAGATTCCTTCATTATCAAGGTGAAAACCTTTATATCTCACATCCTTTGGATTTGTAGCAAGTGTTGTTTTTACTTGCAAAAATAGGAATCGATTCCATAACGCTTACTTCATCTTTAAACCGAGTTCTTAACATTATAAGAAAATAAATTTGCTTCCTAAGACTTAGAGCATTAGCTACCCTATTTTCCTTACCTTTAATGTAACTTATGTCAAAATCATATTGAGACAAAAAATATAACCACCTTCATTGTCTTGCATTCAGATTTGGCTAAGTGAAAATATATTTCAGCCCTAAATGACCAATTTTCAATTCAAAAGGTTTACCAACAAGATAATGCCTCCAAACTGAAGTGCATGAATAGTGGTGGCAATCTCTAAATCATGTGGAGCATAATTTAACTCATGTAGCATAAGTTTTCTACTTTCATAAGATATGACATGATCATTTTATAACAAAATACCTCCAAGTCCTTCCCCAGATGCATCCCTTACAATAGTAAGGTCTCCATTAGGGTCTAATACAACTAAAATAGGTGTTGAAGTTAACTGACTCTTCAAATATTTAAATGCAGATTCACATTTCTCATTCCAAATAAATTTCTTATCCTTTTTCTACAATGAAGTTATTAAAGTAGCCACTTTGGAAAAATCTTCTACAAATTTCCTATAGTAACCAACAAGACCCATGAAGCTTCTAACTTCATGTACATTCTCTGGTGCAGGCCACTTAGTTATAGCTACAATCTTTGAAGGATTTACAACAATTCCATTCTTACTAATAACATGACCCAAATAGTGAACTTTTGTATCATAGAAAGAACATTTAGATAGCTTACCATATAATCGTCTCTTTCTCAAAATTTCTAAAACTATCCTTAAATGCTCATGGTGTTCCTGAATACTTTTAGAATATATGAGAATGTCATCCAAGAATACAAGAAAAATTGTCCAAGTATTCTTGAAAGATATTATTCAATAAATTCATAAAAGCTACAAGTGCATTTGTTAATCCAAAAGGTAAAACTGTGAACTCATAGTGTCCATACCTTGTTCTAAAAGCTTTTTTATGAATGTCCTCACCCTTAATCTATAATCGATGATATCTAGATCAAAGATATATCTTAGAATATAATGATGCTCCACACATCTGATCAAATAGATCATCAATTCTAGGGGGTGGATATCTATTCTTGATTGTTGCTTTATTTAACATTCTATAATGAATGCACAAGCTAAGTGTTTCATCTTTCTTTTTCACAAAAATTACTGGTGCTCCCAAGGTGAAACACTCAGTCTAATCAAACCTTTAGAAAAAAGTTTTTGCAATTGTTCCTTAAGCTCTAATAATTCTATAGTAGTCATTCAATATGGTGCCTTGGAAATAGGCTTGGTACCCGGTTTGATCTCAATTGTGAATTCAAATTCCCTTTTGGGTGGAAGACCTGGTAACTCTTCCGAAACACATCTCTGTAGTTTCGTAACAATGGATAACGTTCCATGAAATCACTATTTTCCTTAGCATATTTTGAAATTTTTACTGCATATAAGGTACAACCTTTATTTTTGGCCCTTTTCAGTTGCATAGCTGACAATTTCCTAACTAAAATTTCACATTTCACACCCTGAATCTCTGTTGTTTTCTACAGATCATCTAAACAACTAATATGTTTTTCAAAATAGTCCACTTTTACTTTATGATCAGCTAGCCAACTAACACCTATGATTACATCATATGATCCCAAAGGTGCAACATAAAGATCAACTTCAGTGGAAAAACTAGGTAAGTCAAGGACTGCCCCAAAAAGACACATACTAACTGTATGAACAACATTATTCCCATAATGTACAGTCCATGTTTTATCTATTTTTCCAGATTTTCTTTTTAGTTTTGATGCTAATTTACTATAAATAAAACATTTAGTAGCTCGGTATCAAAAATAATAGTTATAGGTATGCCAAATAACTTACCCGGAACTTCTATGGGTGTGGCCTATTTTTCAGCCTGCTTGTCAGCTACTACAATGTGTATCTTGTGTTTCTAACTTCGGTCATCCTTTTTTAAAGGACATTTATTTGCATAATGATCTTTACCGTAGTTATAACAGCCTCCTACATGTTCCTTTCTAAGCTCAAATTTATTTCCAGCCTTATAGTTATCATTGTGACCTCCATAGGACTTATGTCTGTTATTATTATTCTTGACAAAGTTGTTTCGTGCATTTCCAGAAAACTTATTTATTGTTGTTTTCTTATTATTATCAGCTGAAAACTTACTTTTCATTCTGAATTTCTTCCATGGTCATTTATTAGATGCAAGTGATGATGAAGAGGAGTTGGGGACTATATTCCTTACTTCCTCTTTATGAGCAAAAGTTGCCTTTAATTTATGTTCCTGTCTTATGAATTTTTCAACAACCCCTTCCATAGTGGTTGGTTTGTGAACATCCACCTCTCCTCCTATAATGAGATTCAATCCCATGATGAATTTCCATATCTTGAACTTCTCGTCTATTTGATACTGAGGTACATACTTAAAGAGTTTAGTAAACTACTCCCAATACTTAGTTACAATAGATTTTCTTGAGCTAAGTTACGAATTTAGTCATTTTATGATCATAATAAAGTTTTGGAAGCCAACATTGCCTAAAGTAACTTTTAAATTGATCCCAAGTATTATTAGTTTCATCAATATTCAACTCAGCCTTACGGTTGTCTCACCATGAAAATTCTTCATGGGAAAGCTGATATGCTCCCCATATTACCTTAGTTTCTTCCAAGAAATTCGTTATTGCAAAGTATTCCATTTCATTGAGCCAATTCTTAGCTCCATCTCCAAAGGTGGTGCCATCAAACTTAGGCGGACTTATCCTTTTATATAGTTAGTGAGTTCAACTTGCCAAAGATAGCCTTTTTATATTCCGAGTTGATCTTGAGTATGTTCACATTGTTATTATCAACACCCAAATTAGCATCATCCTTAGGAGGTGGTTGATTACTATTACTAGCATCTTCTTCCTCCTCATTTCCCATTATTTGCTATTCAAGTACAACCAAATGATCTCTTGTGTCTAATAGGGCAGCAAGGATCTCATCAATTTTTTTGGTAGTTGCTGCTCCTTCACCATGTGGAGGATTATTGGCAATGTTTCCTCTTGTTCTAACCATTTTCTATTACAAGAAAATTTAAGTTTTATCATATTATGGACACAATAGGTCCAAGAGCTGTAACCTTCAACTCTGATACCAAGATGTAACATTCCCATTTTAAGACTTTAGAAACAAGGGAATTTTTTTATTAGACAATGTTCTCTATTCTAAATAAAACATTATTTAGAACACACATTCCATGCCAATCAATCTCATAACAGATAACCATATGTAGCTATAAATGACTCGGTAAACTACCGATCTCTCATTTCATGACTTGGTTTCTAACCAATCTCTCATGTTTGTCTTTAAGTATGGAATACTTTATGTATATTATGTATACTTGGTTTACTTACCCTATTTGGGGTACTTGAGTGATCTGTTAAAAGAATCTATCTCGAATATTTGTTACTAATATTCATCGACATCAAATTTCTTTAAACTAGGTGTCATAGGACAATGTAACCAATGAAGCTTGCGATACTTTGGAAAAATATTTCCAACATACTATTCATGTTACTATTCCTAGATGGCATACTCATCATATTAGAATACGTCCTTCACCTAACTCTTTTGTTATCTAGAATGATCTTTACTTACTTTTGTCAATCCACTTGCCCAAGGTTTGACCCTAAGCCAAGTTAGCGACATAATTTGTTATAGGAGATGCCCACGATGACCTAGGGTATATGGGCATACTCAAACGACCTTAGTCAATTGAATGTACCTATATACCATGAGTCATAGGAAGCTATTTTCTATTTCAAAGCATGCTTCTAACTTGACCTAGAGAGAATCTAAGTTCAAGTCTAGATGTGTGTAGATCTATATAAAAATGCAGAAGGGTGCTTGCCATATGTCAATCGCAACTTTGTATCCTTGAGAAGACCTTAGTCTTCTCGAAGGTACAATTCTCAGTAGTTGGCATGTGACAAAATCCGTCGAACTCGCTTCATAATAAAGTGCATACCCTAGGAGATCTTTAACACTAATTAATTTAGGATTAATATTTAGATTATAGAAACCTTGCAAAACCCTAATTCTATCACTCCTTAAGTTCTTCATCCATATTTTATTGAATTAATATAAAATATCTTCATTAACTCCAGATTATTTTTTATATTCATTAAATATGGCAAAAGATGCAATTATCCAAAACCAGACATCAACCATCATAAGGTTAATTTAAAGTAACTTATCGGTTCAAAGAAGGTGTAGCAACCACATAGGTTCAACCAAAGTAGACTTCATAGAAAATGAATTCTAAATGATTAACGATCAAAAACATCCTTCTTTCATTTTACATTCTTTTGAGAGAGGAAGAGTCTTCCTCTACATGATTAAGTTATAGGGTTTGTCATGCCCTTTTTATATTTCACAATTTCTATAGTTTAATTATATGTCCATTACACATTCCATAATTATAATATAATTGTTTCAATAATTAATGACATCTAATGCAACTTAGCAAGTTGTATCTTAGTAAGGGTGATTGAACTATTTTCCTCCTTCCAACTTAATAACGATAACAAAGATAGGTATACAAACAGATATGAAGAATATCAAAAAGATAGTATTCCAATTTTCTCAATAAAAGTACAAGATAAATACACCACCATTTGAATTAGATCTCAAAACTTTGCAATTCATCATGATAAAAATACACGATTTACAAATATATGCATTTTAGACATACTTCATGCCAATCAACATTAAGATCATAACATAATACAACTTTTCCTTTTTCAACACAACTCAAGAATGAATCTAAATTCACTACATAAGAGCCAGACTTTAAATTAGTCAACACATCATAAAATTTATTGCCTACTTTTATCACTTATGAAGTCCATCTGCAAAAATTACTAGCATGGGTCAGTTCATTGGGCCGAGCATGATAAGCACTAAACATTAAATTGAAGTGCATTAAACTAATTGTTCCATTAAAACAACTCTGCTTTAATGAAACAATTATTGTAATCATACAAATAAGCATAAGTAATAACAACCCTAAAAGAAGTACAAATAATAAATCAAAATTCACTTTTAAGAAAAGATCATAATATAATCAGCAACTACTGCATTATATCAAATAATTATTGTCCCAAACAATTACTTATTTATATCAAACAAAAACTCTTGAAATTTAATTATTTCATAATTCTTTCTGAATTTGAAATACATAATTAACTTTACTGCATAAACAAAAAGAGTTACTTTCATAATCAAAGACCTTCTTGTCATTTTTACAAAGTTTCAAGAAATTATGTACAGACAAGTTCATTTCAGCGTAGTACATATTTAGGATGAATCATACAACTTAAATAAATAAGAGAATCATAATTCAGATGTGGCATCCTAATTATAGGTTAAATAATATAACTTAGGTTCTTATATTAGGCTTCTTATCAATACTTTGGAAAAGTATATACCAACATCAATGTTTCATTTCAATTAACTAAAAATGTACAGATCTCTTTAATCATAATTTAAGTAGAGAAGTAAATAGTAATAATTACTAATCAATTACATAATAAAAGTTATGCAATCTGGTTCATCTAAACCTATAATAGGTTTTTATATAAAGGAAGGAGAACGAATCGAATGGTACATAGTTTACAATTTCTTTTGTCATTTGGTTAAACCAAATTCTCATATGCATATTCGAGAAAAGAAGAGTCAACATCCTACAACTTAAATAAATAAGAAGAAGAATAAATAAATACTATCCACAACTTACCATTCTTCTAAGGGATAGAAATCGGGTTCGAAAGTACATAACCAATTATCTACATAATTATAGCGATTAAGGAAACCAATAAAAAGATTCATCATTTAAGAGACAACAACCATTAACAAGAATCTCAATCCAATCTGAGAAGGGAGAGAAACAAAACAGTCATCAACTTACTTGCAACCCTTATGAATTATTCAACATTATTGGAGATATCAGTTAGTGATCTGAAACCATACGTTCCATAAAACAAAGTAAGACTTACAAAAGGATTATTTCTTACTTGTATCCATCCAGGGAAGGATCATATTTACTATTGAGTGCACAGAGAGGAGTCCATCAGAAAACAATTTCCTAATGATGCATGACTCAGCCATTCAAAAATAGTCAGACAAGAAATGATTATGTTTTCCTTTCTACAAAACAAGCTCAAGAAAGATCAAATGAGAACAGTTTGGTTTCTCCCCTATACAAAAAATAACAATCCCAAAAGTTGTTTAAACATTTAACTATTCCCATGAACTCTCTACACCAACTAAAGAACAAGTTAAGTTTAAACAACCACAAAGAAGTTAACATTTCTAGAGAGTGAGTTCTCATTACCTCATCCAAGATCAAAAGGGTAGAGAGATGAACTCAAGAAGTCGAACAGTGCCTAGAAAGTTAAAAACCATAACAACTTGGAGAGAGATAGAGAGAGAGAGTTGATCTACATAGTAGTTTGAGAAAATAAAACTTCAACCATTGAACAAAACTTAACTTCCCAAAATTTAAAGGAAGTTTCGATACAAAGGATCTGAACCGAGAACTTATTCACCACTGTTTTAGCAATTGAATTCCAAATAACTTTTTAAAACCGAGAAGCCCATTCAAAAGTTTTGATAGAGAATACAAAAACCCGACACGAAGTTTATAGTCAAACATTGTTTCTATATTCCTCACGAATTCGAATTGTAGCAATGATTCCAACTACAATAATGTAATTAAGTTTACAAAACTTTTTAATTAATTTAGTCTCCCTTTATATTTAATTGTCCACACACTCCTTTTTATTTAATTCTCATTCCCACTATATTTACCATTACTAGAAAGTGTGTAGGGTAACTTATGGACCCTAGGATTAAATCAATCTCAGCCATAGATCTCACATTACGCTAAACTTTCCCTAGCATATCTTTATCTCCTTTTTTAAATCTCTTTCTTTCATTTTGTTTTCTTTCATTCTTGTTTTATTGTTTTTGTGTTGCAGGTTGTCTAAGGAAAGATATGGAGTTTTATTGAATCCATTTTGAGAACAATCATCCCAAAACAAGCAAAGCTTTCCTTTTTATTTATACACTTTATATATATATATATATCTTTGAAAGGAAGCTACGGATTTGGGAAGGAGAGGTCTCGCATGTGGAGGAACAAGCCGTGGGCTGTAGTGGGGTGTAGGGAGGTTTGGAGTGGGCTGCACAAGGAGAAAGGGACAGCGGGGGTAATGGCGGTAGAGTGGTCGATAGGTGGATGGGGGCACGGGTAGCAGACAATGAAGGTTTCTAGAGGGACAACGGAGGGAGAGGGGTCGGGGTAGGTTGGAGCGACCCAGTAAACATGTGGGGGTGACAAGTTGGACGGGTAGGGGAGCAACGGTGGGGATAGTTCGAGTGCCGGGTTGGGGGTCTCGGCCCTCCCAACACACACACACACACACACACACACACACACACACACATATTATTTTATTTTTTTATAATATTTAGATTTTGATTTTGTTTTATATTTAGTATATTATATTATATATATATATATATATATATTATAAATATATATAGATATATATCTATATATATTGTATTGTTTAATTATTATTTTTATTTTTATTTTTTTAATATAGCAATAATCATATTAACTAAGTAATGTATATAATTATGCTTAACATAATGTAGATTCAGTTATAAACTAAAATCACCCTTTTTTTACATATTGTAGTATTTCAAATGTAGGAATAATTTATTTCAAAATGATAATCACAGGTTTTAGTTTGTTATTTTAATGCAAAAAGGAACTTAAAAATTTCAACTAATCACACTAAATGATTCACATATTTTGTGGTGAAGGAATACACAAATATTTCAAATGAGAAGAGGGGCTGATTTCAATAAAATTTGCAAAGAAGGATACTCTTTCAAATGAGGATACTAAGAACAAAACCATTAAATTTTACATGGAAAAGAATTTCAAACTATTCACATTCTGTTCAATGATATTAAAAACCAAACAAGAGGAAGTTCTTTCTTTTCCATTGTAATACCAAATGACCATTCAAATTTTTAAACAAGTAAAACTTTCAACAAGTGATATTATTTCTTTGGTAAAAACAATTTCCATTAAATAGTATTTGTTTATCAAAAAGATATTCAATCAATGCATGTCAAAGGAATTTAAATATATTTTACCAATGTAATTCTAAAGGAGTATAAATATTTTACAAGACTTCTCTTGCACAATTTCTCACTACATCATAATCCAAACATGCAACAATACACAAGATGACAATCCAACAAACTCCTTTCCAAGGTTGAAAGAAAATTTTCAAATACTAATGGAAAACCAATCTTGCAAGTGATGTTCAAATACAAAATGGAAGAGAAATTACAATAAAGAGGAAATTTCCACAAGCCATGCTTTTAAAGATACAATGAGGTAATGTCCACAAAGGGAGAGAAGATGCCAAAGGAACTCTAACTACCACCAACTTCCATCATGAGATCCAAATTCATATGCCTTCAAGGAATCCATGCAAGGAGAAGAAGCTTGTTTTGCCACCCAACCATAGGAATCATTACATGTCTTTTCCAAGGTTGGAATACATGCTAGCCTCCCCCAAGCCCATGGGAAAGAGGAAAACTATCCACAACTATGCACAAGAGTGAGGTTGAGAAAACATCATTACATCCACACAAAAACAAAGAAAGGATTAAAAACAAGACTCTAAATTTGTAAAAGTGAAAAGGAGGAGAAACCAAGTTCTACCTCTAAAATGGGGAAGAGAAAAGAGAAGTTCTCCAAAAGTTATAACCAACATTAAGTGCACAAAAGCAAGATCTCCATATCCTCCTTATTTCTCCAATTTCATTCAACCCCTCATTATTTCTCTACCCTTTCACCAATCCTTCTTGGAAGGATTTTCAAACCCCAAAGGGGTTTCCTCACCAAGAATGGGGAAGGAGGTTCAAGCCAAATGACCCACCTTCCCCACCTCAAACCATTTGAGGGGAGTAACTAAATCCTACAAGGCTTGCCCATCAAGCCTATGAGCATTGACAGGGAAAATTCCCTCTCTTCCCCCACAAACTCCAAAACTCCATCATGCCATATGATGGAGGGAGCAAAATCAAATAAACAACAAACAAAATCTTCATACAACAACAAACATTTCCAAGAAAACAACTAATATCTAGCATGTTATAACAAATACAAAGAATCTCAAGAAGCCTACCTCAAAGAAAAGCTCTCCAAAATCAATCTCTTCCACTTCTTGACCCAAGCAAACTCTAGCTCCAAATCCACTAGCCTCCAAGCAAAAGCTCCAAAAAGTCCTCTTCTTTTCCCATGAGGGGGAATTTGAAGAGGAGCAAGCAAAAATCCTCACAAATGAGGGGGTGACATGTGTTACCCCTCTCCTCCTTCAAGGTCAAAGATGCCAAAGATAAAAGAGAGAAAGGATAAAATTACTTTTAGCCCTCTTCTCCCAAATTACTCAAAATCATAACAAAACAATCTTATGTAAATTTTAACAAAGAACACTAATCCATACCCCTTACATGGATGTGACCAAAGGGGAGGCAAAAAGGAGGAAATCTCCCTCTAGACTTGAAATAAGCCCCCTACCTATTAGGTAGGGTCCAAGGGGTCATTTTCATGTTAAGGGAACTCCCAAACTAAAAGGGGTCCCTAAAATGCCTAAAATAACCCAATTTCTGGTTTGGCAAATTTGGCACAAGGTTAGATGGTTTGGGGCCCACCCAAGGGTTCACATGTTACCCTAAACCCTCTTGATTAAGTACATCATTAAAAAAATTCAAATCTTAATGTAAGTGGGACCATTAATTCCCCTAAACAAGTTTACAACACAAACTAAACACCCTAAGCAAGATTAATAATACAAGACATATTACATTACAAATGAGGGTCACCCATGGTGCCCAAAACAATAGTTGTAATGCTAAGGCCTTAAGAAATAAACACGGCAAGGACTTATCCCCACACAGGCTGCTTCGGAAAAGTTGCATAGATGGCCCGAATCCCACATTCTCCTATGACCTGTCACCTGCACACTCATTACACACATTAAACGCACCTATCCGATAAAATGTGAATTAACTACTAAATAAGATATCAATGAATTCTAAACTAACATATCATCTCTCTGGAATCAGAAATGTGACAACATGCACAATTATACACAATTCAACATAGGTTAGACATAATGATAAAGTGACATGTATCCATAGAATCCCAACATGCAACAAACTGAGTATCCATCAATATAATTACGTTCCAAAACAACATCATATCAATTAGTATCCATGACATCATAAGATAATGTGACAACATAATAATCAAGCTAAATTGGTGTTATACACCTAAAATTCCAGACATGCCTAATCAAATCAAATCTCCTAATGTAATGTCCGAATATTATAAATCCCTATCAAAACATGTATAATAGTAAGAGTAACAACAAGTAACTATGTTATAAAAGATGTGGGCACTACATCCCCTCTACTAAAATTAGACTTCCTCCTAGAAGTCACTGAAAGAGATAGGGATATCTAGCCCTCAAAGGTGTCACATCGTCCCGGTAGTGCATCTCATCGTAATGGTCCCACTTTGCACTCTAACTTGGTCCAAGTCTTGACCCCAAGGGCCAACATATGGTGCTCCGAGATGCGTATGGGTTCCAATCTCCACCGTCCTCCATCCTCTACCTATAATGCCAACCAATCCAAAACATGAGAAACATCTGGTACATATCTACGTAGTATAGAAACATGGAAAACATCATGGGCCCATGCAAGGCATGGTGGCAAAGCTAGGCGATAGGCGGTGGAGCGATGGCCTCTAAAATATCAAAAGGCCCCACAAAATGAGGTGATAGCTTAGAACCCTTTCCATAGTGAATTGGAATCTTATGCAAATGAACTCTCAAGAAGACTTTGTCACCCACTGAGAAGTGATGATCAATCCTCTTGGTGTCTGCATAAGCCTTCCGCATGCTCGCCTACTCAAGGCGCTGTCTAATTAGAACAACTGTTGCTCTAAATTCTATAGGTAAGCTAGGCCCCAGAATAATCTTGTCATCTAGTTTTCCCAAGTCAATGGTGTCCTGTAAGGATGACCATACAAATCCAGTAAGGAGCCATACCAATGGAACTATGATAGCTTTCGTTGTAAGCAAACTCAACTAAATGTAAATAATCTTCCCATTTCCTCTGCTAGTCCATCACATACATCCTCAACATGTCCTCCAACACTTGATTAACCCTTTCTATCATCAATCTGTCTCTGTATGATATGCCGAGCTGAAATTAATCTGAGTACCCGGAGCGGTTTGAAAAAAATTCCGAATCATGAAGTGTAGATAGTATCCTGGTCATTGATGATGGTCTTTGGAATCCCATGCAACCTAATAATGTCCTCCATAAATACTTTAGCAATTTCCTATGCATTATAGGTGACCTTGGTTGGCAAGAAGTGTACAACCTTGATCAACTTATCCAACGTGACCATAATGGCATCATGATGATAAGAAGACATAGGAAGTCTGAATATGAAATCCATGGAGATCACATCCCATTTCCATTCGGGAATATCATGGGGATGTAAGAGTCCCACGGGATGAGAATGTTCTGCCATGACCCTCTTGCACTCAAGGAAACATGCAACAAAATCTATTATATCCCATCGAAGACCCGCGCCAATACTATAACTCCCTCGATCAACACACATTTTCTTCACGCCTAGGTGTGCTACATATGAGGCTTGATGAGCTTATGTGAGGATGAAGCTACACTGAGATCACCTAACTTAGGCACGTAGATGCACCTATAAGCCAAAGTAAACCATCCGTCTCTAAAATACATCCCATATCTGCTCTCTTATGAACCATGTGACTCCAACATCTTTCTAGCTCCCTCATAAAACCTATCCTTTGGAAGATGCTCAAGAATCCTACCTCTCAAATCTTATTGCGGTGTTAATGAAGCAAGCACATGTCATCGTCTACTAAGAGAATATACAACAACATTTTCTTTTCCTTTGATATACTACACCTCCATGTCATACTCACATAGGAACTCCATCCAACGCCGTTGACAAGCATTGAGGTTTGGATGTGAGAAGATATGCTTTGTAAGCTATGATGATCTATCCTCAAAATGAAAGGTCTACCCGAAGAAATCTCTCCAACGCAAAGTGCATGAACCAATACTCTTAACTCCAAGTCATGAGTAGGGTAATTAAGCTCGTATTCCTTTAGCTTATGATACTCAAAGGCAATAACCCGATGCTCCCGTATAAGACATGCTCCCAAACCCTCTAGTGATGCATCAGTACAAACAACAAAATCCTCTGTAGGGTCCGGAACTGCTAAGATGGGTGTTGTGGTTAACCTTTCCTTAAGCAACTAAAAGGCTTACTCACACTTTTCTGACCAATCAAACTTCTTCCCTTTTCTCTAGAAGAGAAGTGATAGGGTGAGAAATCCTAGAAAAGTCATGTACTAACCTACGGTAATACCCTACTAAACCCATGAAACTCCTCACCTCGATGGCGATGTGGGTCTTTGGCTAGTCCATAATAGCACGTATCTTAGAGGGATCTACTGAGATACCCTCTCTTGATATGATATGACTGAAGTATTGAATCTCTGTCGAAAGAAGATGCATTTTCCAAGTTCCCATACAACTTCTTCTCTCTCAATACCTAAAGTACCCGCCTCAAATGCTCCTTGTGCTCCTCCTCGGAATGAGAATATATTAGTATGTCATCAAGGAACACTAAGACAAAGAGATCCAGAAAGGTCCTGAATACTCCATTCATGAGGCTCATGAAGACAGTTGGGGCATTTGTCAAAACGAAAGGGATGAATGTGAACTCATAATGCCCATAACATGTGTGAAACATTGTCTTATGAATGTCTACATTTGATATGCGCAAATTATGGTACCACGACTTGAGATCAATTTTGGAGAACACTATTACTCCCCACATCTGATCAAACAAGTACTCAATCCTAGGAGTGGGTAACGGTTCTTTATTGTGACTTTGTTGAGCTGCCTGAAGTCTAGTCAAATCCTCAGAGAACCATCCTTCTTCTTCACAAATATGACTGGCACTCCCCAAGGAGATACAATAGGGTGAATGAGACCCTATCTAACAACTCCTCTAACTTAATATTGACCTCATAAATCTCTAGAGTCATCATCCGATAAGGTGTCCTAGAAACTGGTGCAGATCCGTACTAAATCAATGGTGAAATCCACCTCTCTGCGGGTGATAACCCTAGCACTTGCCTAGAAACACATCAGCATACTCCCTCAAAACTACGTGATCATCTAAGGGTGAATGCTCTGAGTTCTCTCGATCTGTCATTGATGGTGATAGCAAAAAAATGACATCCCTTATGCATGCTCCTCTTGAGTTGCTTAGCCATGATCATGCGCAAGGAGATAGGCCTCTACATCCCTAATATCATAGCTACACTCCCAAGATCATCCTGACACTCAATGACCTTATTTCTGCAATCCACCTTAGCTCGATGAGCCTCGAGCCAATCCATACCCAAAACTACCCGATATGATCCTAGAGGAATAACTCAAAGGTTAAGTGTAGTGGAGAAGGCTCCTAAATCAAATATGAAACTCTCCACATATGAGTCCACGGCAAGTTTGGCCCCATAGGCCAACTCAACTCGCCAACTATCTCGGTTGCCTAGCCACCACTATCCCATACCGGTCCACTATAGAAGGTGATATAAAAGAATCTAAAGCACCTGAATCAAAAAGTACTGAGACAAAAATACCCCTGATAGTACCTGTCATCTCAATGACTGGGCCTAATTCTCACTGGCGCGATTATCAATGCTGCATATACACATTGAGTGCGTCCTACATCACCCACCATCTTCTCATATCTAATGGCCCTTTGTGTGTCCATGGCATTGGGTTTGTGTGGGCACATGCACACATAGTGATCAAGATACCAACAAATAAAAAATCCTCCTATGCCCCTCTAAGATGGGGTCCCTCCTATACTCTGGTGCACTGATCCTACCAGTCCAACCCTAGCAGACTGCTGCATGCAAGCTGGATGTACCTACTAAGTACCCTACCTCCTATCCTTGGCTCCACTAAAACCTCCTCTAGTGACACCTCTCTGAAATCTCTGAGTCTTCCTAGCCCTCTATTGTTGGTGGCCATGGTGCTACGCTCATTCTTGTGGGTGCGGTGGAGCTCTTGTGATCGCTTGGTAGAGGATAAAATCCTCCTTTAGGGGGTGGTGCTGTACCCTATGACCTTTGACTCTTAAAGGACTGTATCCTCTCCCCGAAGATTTCTCTTGTTTCTATCTCGGTGCTCTTGTGCCTTGGTCCCATTCTCCTCGTAACTAGGCCTTCTCAATGGCCTTCTCGAGTGTGGGAGGAGATAACATCCTAATCGCTTCTTGCTATATTTGCATTAAAACCTCGAATAAACTTGTTAACTTGTAATTTATCATCTTGCGGGTAGTCCACATCTGCGGAGATCCTGTTATCCAAAATTCACCCCTAGGGTAATTTTGATAACATGCATTAAATTCTTCGGTCCCAGAGCAAGATAGATTGATTCAAGGCAAAAAATCATGTTTCTGGGGTCCCCTCGGCTTTTTCTAACTCTCCTGTCCAAGGAGAAAAGAGAAAGTTCTAAAAAAGGGTGAAAAAGTTGCAAAAAACAAGCTTGGGGCAGAAAAAATCATGAAAATTGGCTAAGTCCTGGTCCAGGCGGCCCTTGGGGCCCGATTGGGACGTCGGGCGCGAACCGGCCAAAAATCCTTCGGTGGTCCACGCGTGATTGGGACATCCGGGCCATGGGGACGCACGGGAAGCGAAAAGGTGAACCGGTGAAGGTGAAAAAATTGACTAACTGTTGTGCAGATAAGGCTAGGACATCTGGGCCGTGAGGACGCGAAGGACGCGAAAAGGCGAAGCGGCCGAGAGCAAAGGCAGCCCATTTCGGGTGGTTTGGAAGAATCTGTCCCAAATAGTCTGGGACAGTTGGGCCAAAGGGATGCGAGGGACACGAAAAGCCGAAGGAGCCGAGAGCCAATGGAAATGTGCCATGTGTCTTCGCCTCAAAGAGCACAGGGAAGCCCGAATCGGGCGGATCGGATAAATTTGTCCTAAACAGTTTAGGACATCCGGCCATAAAGTAAGCGGCGAGATACAAGGGCCGAAAGAGCCACCGACGAATCAGAACATGCCACATGTCTTCATGGATCGGAGCGGTAGAGGAAAGGGTGAGATTTTTACTTAATGTTTTGCCGAGTTTCCAAAGGCGAAGTTTGGAGCGTTGGCCCGAGCCAATAAAAAGAGGACGTGTGTCCTAAGGAGAAGGGGAGTGCGGAGCTCGGGGAGGACTTGGAGAATTTGGCAAAAGTTTTGGCCAAAAAACTAAAAGGTAAAAGATGCCCCTGCACCCCTGTCGACCAACCAAAAAACATGCCACATGTCGCAGTGGCGGGGCATGGGAAAAAATGGAAAATTTTCCAAAGAGTTAAAAAGGTTGAAATTTCAAGGGAAAGCCCACGGAAAGGTGGAGGAGAGAGAATTGCTTAGTGAACCAGCACCTGACACGTGGCATCCGACCGGTGGAGTGCGGAAATTTTTCAAAAAAATTTCCAAAATGCAAAAAGGTCAAAATTTAAAATTTTTGCCCGACATCCATTTTTGGGCGTTTTGCCCTAAAATTTCAGACCTTCATATCTTTTGATCCAGAGCTCAGATTTGCACGTTCTTCATATCATTGGAAAGCTTATGAAATTATCTATAGGATTTCATGGTCAATTTTGAATTTTGGTTCAGTTTCAAGAGAGAAAATTCAAAAATGGCTCTGGTACGTGTCCATGGGCAGAAATGACCTTTCAGCGACCAAATTTAATGCAGGATGGGTCGCATTCTCCTCCAATTCGGTCAAAAATGATAGGGTATGGGTTTGTAAGGTCCCCATGTTGTTTTAATGCATTTGCAGTTAATGAGGAATGGGCTCCCATGTTTTGTATGTTTTCTCTCTCCTGGGCTTGACCCATGCAATGTAAAAGCCAGATTTGGCTCATTTCTTTGGGGAACACTTTTGGCATAGCAAAAACTTCTTCTTTCACCTCCAGCAAGTGATTGTGGCAAGAATCGGACCTCTTCAAAGATTGTAATAGGTTTTCTACCTCTCTGAGGTTGTAATGTAGTGGTTTTGACATTGGAAATGATAATGCAAACTTTGTGAATGGGTTTCAGTCCTTTGTTTGTATTATTTGCTTCATTTCAGATCCTAAATTATATCTTATCAACCTGTGTATGATTTTATGTTGCAATCTTTGGTTTGTGTCTATTTTCATGACAAAAATATTCACCACTCCTTTTGGTGCATCACCATCTTTAGTTAGTTTCAATTTTTGTATTTCTATCCCTATCTCCTTGCAATTTAGAGTAGGATTAGGATATGAACCTCTGTAGTTGTGCAAATATAGATCTAAATCAGAGGATTTTGAGGAACTAGCCTCTAATCTAGAGATTCCTCTCTTAGTTTCACAAGTCCCACACTTGGAGAGAGGTTTCCATGTTGTGTAATCACACTGGATGCTAGAGTGGTCAAACTAGAAATCGATCAACATCCGGAGTCTTTGTGATTTTGCACTAATAGTTTTGGCATGCCCGGTGGGACCTAGAGGTCTCATTTTTATTACAGAAAAGTTGATGTGCATCTGCTACAATTTTCTTGCTTAAAAAGAGCTATTATTTGCATATCTAGTGACTCCAAGGGGAAGAATCAACTGGTTTCAGTAGTGCAGGCCTAAAAACTCATGAGAAGAATCACCACAAGGTCAAGAGTTGGAGAAGAAGAAGTGCTTGTTTGAATACCTGCAATTATCTCCAAGAAGAAGGCAAAGAGGAAGAAGGACTCAAAGGTCTCCATCTCCACCAAACAGAACCCTCTCAACTCCTCCACCTGGTAGGCCTTTCATTCAGTCAACAAGGGTTTTAAGACCAATTAGAATGGCACAAAACAACCCCTACGTCAACTTCACAGGCAGCAGCCCACTTGCCCTCAATGCACAACATCTAATTCCTATTGCAGCCTTGAAGAACATTCCGTACTTCACTGGAGAAAATCAGACTACTCCAGGTGATCATGTTAAAGATATTGCTAACCTTTGTGCAATTCATGAAATCAATGAGATGCAAGTGGCTGTCAAGTTACTGGCATCTTCATTCAAGGGTAAAGCATTGCAATGGTTTAGAAGCCTTGGAGCTGGTTCTATCACAAATTGGAATCAGCTGTGTATAGCACTTCATGAGAAATTTGGAGAAAAGGGAGACAACTTGTCTCTTTTGGAGCAGCTGACAACCATCAAGAGAGCTCCCAATGAGCAGCTGACCAA
This sequence comes from Taxus wallichiana var. yunnanensis, assembly GCA_018340775.1. NCBI lineage: Eukaryota > Viridiplantae > Streptophyta > Pinopsida > Cupressales > Taxaceae > Taxus > Taxus wallichiana. The sequence continues at coordinate 603,949,139 of CM031235.1, forward strand.
TTTCAACTTCAGATTTCAAAAGACTTGGGAGAGAATTCCAGTGGCAGTCAGGCCAATAGCAGAAGGTGCTTTTCTCTACTATCTCAAAGCTCTAAATTTTGATATTTCTATGTTGATTCAGTCCATGGGAGGCATAACTATCCCTATGGCTTATAGCATTTCCATTAGGGCTGAAAATTGCTTGATCAAGTGTGGCAAACTTGCCCCTAGACCTCCCATGCCGTTGTTTCCAAGCTTAGAGAATCCAAACACCAATCAAGCACCTAACTTGGATCCTTCTCCCACCCCTAGAAATCGAGTTCAAATGAAGCTTCCACTTCATCTCCAAGTGCCCCAAATGAGCTTGAGAAGTCATGAAGCAATTGCAAAACCTAGGCAATGAGTTGGTTACTCTCAAAAGCAGAGCCCAAGGTTTTAGACCTTCTTATCAACCCCAAGCTCAGCCTAACAGGCAGCCATACCAACCACAAAGGCCTCCTAATCCAACTGCAAATATGAATCAAACAAGGCCTCCTTCCAATATATCATTTCAACCCTACAATCCAAATGCCATATCTGCCTCTAAGGCATTGGTGCCAATGCAAAACAACATTGCCCGGGAGTATGATTGGTGTTTTCCATGCAATGAGCCTCATAACCAATCCATGTGCTTGATGGTGCTTTGAATCAAGCACTAATGGTGACAAATACTAGTGTGGAGGGTGAGGGCGGTCAGGAAACAACCAACAACAAGAAACATTCCAACAGCAATCAGCCCCAAATGACACCACATTGGTAAATTGGCAAGCAGAGGATTTTTGTGGCATGAACCAGGAAGTTTCTCAAGGTGTTGCAGCCAACACAAGGTCAAAAAGGAGGAATTTGGGTGAATAAAAACCATTAGCCCCAACCAATCCACAACCTTCCATGGCTCCACAAATGATTGGCAAGAAAAATCCAATTTCAAATGCACAAGGGCAGCCAAGAACAGCTCCTAGACCAACTCAAATACCAATTATTACTGCCCACGTGCAAGGAGTGAATGTACAAGCAAAGGGACAACAAAGAGATCCTTCATCACCATTCAGTATCATTGATCAGATGAAGAAGACTAATGTTAATATATCAATGTGGGAATCCCTATCTATCCCAGGTGAAAGAGATCTGCTGCAAGCTGCCATGAAGGACTGGCCAACTTCAAATCAACGAGATCGAAAGGAAAGAGAAAGTGCTTACAAATGTTGCCCAGCCTGAGGGAAATCATGGAGGACAGCAAGGTAAAATTTTGAAGCCCCCTCCTTTCTATGTTTCATTGATCATTGGAAATCAGCTAGTGCACAATTGCATGATAGACTCCAGGGCAAGTAGCTCGGTAATGCCTAAACAAATAGCTGATCAACTAGGGCTCCAGTATGAAACAATATCCAAAGGGGTAGTGCAGCTAGATGGGACAGTAGTAGCAACAGTTGGAGTGATTAAAAACTTGAGTCTTACCTTGCATGCATGTCCAAACGTTGTTGTTTTACAAGATGTATCAGTCATAGACCTTCCACCACTCTTTGCCCTATGCTTGTAAAGGGACTTCACAGCCAAGATTGGGGGATATTTGTCTGCTGATTGGTCACACATGGTGTTCAGAATGAGGTATAGAACTAAGGCTACAATCAGGTCTGAACCTATTGCAAACTTCCACATTGAGACTTACACCCCAAGTCAGATCAATGCCAATTGTTCAGCATTTGATCAAGAAGATCACCCAAGCACTGATGAAGCTGACACTAAGGTTGGAAGCATACCGGATCTAACTCTTGATGTATGGGCAAAAAAGATACATGCTTTGATCCTTATCAAGAAGTAGAAGAATCTGAGCTAGGGGTCTATTGCATACACGAAGAAAATCAGCCTATTCCTAACATCACCAAGCCAAACCACAAGGATGACAATGAGGTATGGCAGCTATTTTTTGATGGATCAAGGAGTAGACAAGGTGCAGGAGGTGGAGCCATGCTTGTTTCACCTCAAGGAGTAAAGTACTATTTAGCTTTTAGATTTCAGTTTGCATGCTCCAATAACACTGCTGAATATGAAGCCTTGGTGCAAGGATGCATTGGGCAATCAAGAGAGGAATAAAGAACTTGCAAGTCTTTGGTGACAGTGAATTGATTGTAAATCAGGTCAAGGGACAACATGCTACCAAAAATGATCTTCTCAAGTGCTACAAGAACAGGGTGTGGGACCTCATGGAAGATTTTGAGGGTTTTGGCATCAAATCCATTCCTAGGAAGAGAATCAAGCTACTAACAGGCTTGCAGTAGTAGGGGCATCCTTTGACATTATGGAAAGCATTCAACAAGACAGAGTACAGCCAACATCCACATGATTGTGAGGCCTTCATGCGAGATAACAATGTTAGTTGGCAAGTATTTGATAATGACCAGAAAATCATCCATTTCTTGTAAGAAGAAGAAGTGAGTTCTCACCAAGAATCAAGAGAGATTGGAACAGCAGTATGGTGACCAAGTAGTACAGCTGAGAACTAATAGGCTGCCCAAGGGACTTATCACTTTGGAGTCCATTTTTAACCCTAATGATCAGTTTAGAAAGGAAAAAAGCAAACATTCGAGTAGAGAGAGGATTCAGTATCCATCTTGGTAGAAGAGAACAAACCATTGCAAATTGGAAGGATGACAACTGAACAAGAAAGGTATGAGTTCATACAACTGTGTCAAGAGTTCCCTGACGTGTTTTCTTGGAGCTATGAAGACTTGAAAGGTTTCAATCCCAACTTAGCTCAGCATACCATCGAATTGGATCCAAATACTAAGCCTGTCAGGTAGAAACAAAGACCAGTCAATCCACACATGGAGCCTCTCATGAGGAAAGAATTGGACAAGCTGATTGAGTCAAGGATCATATTCCCAATCAAGCATTCTAGTTGGGTTGCCAACTTAGTTCCAGTCAGAAAGAAGAGTGGAGAGATCAGATTGTGTGTTGACTTCAGAGACTTGAATAGAGCCTCTCTCAAGGACCATTACCCACTCCCTTCCATGGAGCAAATCTTGCAAGTGGTGGCTGGCTCCGAGAGGTTTTCACTATTTGATGGCTACTTAGGCTACAATCAGATTATGGTGAAGGAAGAGGACCAGTTTAAGATAGCCTTCACAACCAAATGGGGAACTTTTGCATATAGGAAAATGCCATTTGGGCTGTCCAATCTTTGGTGCTTTACCTTCCAAAGGGCAATGGACATGGAATTCAAAGGTTTGATTAACAATGTGGTGCTGATTTACCTTGATGATATCACTTTTTTTCCAAAAATGCAGCAGAGACCACCTCTCTCATTTGAGGCAAGTCTTCACGAGGTGCGGGAGATTTGAGAGTGTCTTTGAATCCTAAGAAGTGTATCTTTCTTGCACATGAAGGAAATCTCCTTGGCCATATTGTCTCCAAAGAAGGATTAGCAATTGATCCGAGAGGGGTTGAAGCCATAAGAGCACTACCATTGCCAAGCCACAAGAAAGCCCTTCAGAGTTTCTTGGGAAGGATAAACTTTGTTCGGAGGTTTGTCCTAGATTTTGCAGCCCTTGTCAAGCCCATCACCAAAATGTTAAAGAAGAGCATGGCTTTCAAGTGGATGAGCGAGAGGCAAGGAGAGTTTTGAAGCAATGAAAGAAGCCATCTCTCAAGCACCAACTCTCATCAACCTGGGCTTCTCCAAGGATTTCATCCTCTATGCATTTGGAGGTAATGACACTATTTCTGCCATTTTGGTACAGCAAAACAAGGATAATGATGAGCAGCCAATTTCCTTCTTCAGCTGGAGCCTAGATGAATATGAGGTGAGGTACTCTTTTATTGAGATGCATGTGCTAATAGTAATCGAAGCTTGAAGAAATTCAAGCATTTAATCTCAAACAACAAGGTCCGATTGCTGGTCTCACACGCTAGGTTTAAGGACTTCCTCCTCAACAAAGATTTGAATGAGAAGAGGGCAGGTTGGATCACCCGTGTCATGGAGTATGACATTGAAATCAAGATCTCCAAGCTGGTAAGAGGGAAAGGATTGTGTGAGCAGCTGGTTTTAGGGAAGCAAAAAGAAGTATGCAATGAAGAAGAGGTTGTTTTGACAGTCCAGGACAGCCATGAGCCAAGTGGCAATCAAGAAGAAGACGATGTTGCCCCCACTCCTTGTTGGACCCAAGGTATTATACACTTCCTAGGCACAGGCCTATGCCCTCCAGAGATGAACAAGACCCAAAGGAGACACTTCAGATTGTAGGCTGTTCCGTATGCCATTGTTGATGGAGTTTTATTCAAGAAAGATGTGAATGGAGTGCTGCTGAGGTGCATTAGCACAAATCGGATTCAAAGGGTGTTGAAAGATTTCATGGTGAACCAGCTGGTGGTCATTTTGCACCAAGAGTGACAGCTCTAAAAATCATGAAGGCTGGTTATTATTGGCCTAAAATCTTCATTGATTGCTATGCATGGATCAAGAGGTGTAAGAATTGTGCATTCTTCACGGGAAAGAGAGACTTGCTGCCCTTCCATTACATCCAATCTCGGTTGACCAACCATTCATGCAATGGGGTTTATACTTCATTGAGTCATTAATCCCAATTCAAGCCAAGGGCGAAATGGATTTTGACAGCCACATACTACTTCACCAGATGGACAGAAGCAGTAGCACTCAAAGAGGCAAATGAGTCTAGCATCTTAGACCTTTATGAGGGGATAACAACTAGATTTGGTGTACCTGCTACAATAATCTCAGATAATGCATTGGCATTCATTGGATCCAAGGTGACTGAGTGGGATGTCAAGAACGGTATCTACCTAAGCACTTCATCAAACTATTACCCTCAAGGTAATGGCCAGGCCGAGTCTACAAACAAGAACTTGTTGAGGATCATTAGGAGGACTCTTGACGAGAATCAGAGGTCTTGGCATACCAAACTGAAATCAGCCTTATGGGCTGATAGGATAACTCCCAAAAGATCCACAGGTAACTCTCCATTCAAACTTGTCTATGGAAGAGAGGCAATCTTGCCCATGTCACTTGAGTTGCCAACATTGGAACTCATGAAGCAGCTGGAGTTGCTAGAGTTTGAGCCCATGGAGGTGAGGTATGCAGAGTTGATGGAGCTACAAGAGATCAGAAATCAGGCATCCCAAGCAATGGAAAAGGATCAAGCTTCGATCAAAAAGACCTTTGATAGGAAGGCCAAGGATAGATCTTTTCAGGTTGGAGATCTAGTGTTGAAATGGGATGTGGATAGAGCAAAACCAGGAAGGCATTCAAAATTTGATGCCATTTGGAGTGGCCCATACATGGTCATGAAGTGCAAGGACAACAATGCTTTCCAATTGGCCCCATTGGATGGTGAAGAACTGCAGATTCCAGTAAATGGAATCTATCTCAAGCGTTGCTTCTAGAGGGAAATTCACTACCTTGTAAATATTAGATTAGATTTTCATTCCTCCAAGTGCTTGTGCACATTGTTTTGCTGTAGGTTAGTTTTGTTTTCCCTAAGTGCTTTGACACAACTTGTTGTCGATGGAGATGTTTTGCAGTCCTTGCTTCCATCAGGTGATATTCCATCTTATTCCTTACACATTCTAAGTCAGTTGGGTTTCTAAATAGAATATTTGATGACTCCATGCCCAATGGACTGCTTCCAGAACCTGGTATCTTCTACCTAGCAGGAAGGTGACCCAGTGAGTCACCAAATTGTTATCCAAAATTCACCCCCAGGGGTAAATTTGATAACATGCATTAAATTCTTCAGTCCCGAGCAAGATAGATTGATTCAAGGTAAAAAATCATGTTTTTGGGGTCCCCTCGGCTTTTTCTAACTCTCCTATCCAAGGAGAAAAGAGCAAGTTCTAAAAAGGGTGAAAAAGTTGCAAAAAACAAGCTTGGGGTAGAAAAAATCATGAAAATTGGCTAAGTCCTGGTCCAGGCGGCCCTTGGGACAGTTGGGACGTCGGGCGCGAACCACCGTGAAAAGCCTCAAGGTAGTCCACGCAGCAATTGGGACATCCGGGCCGTGGGGACGCGCGGGATGCGAAAAGGTGAATCGGCCGAAGGTGAAAAAATTGACTAACTGTTGTGCAGATAAGGCTGGGACATCTGGGCCATGAGGACGCGAAGGACGCGAAAAGGTGAAGCGGCCGAGAGCAAAAGGCAACCCATTTCTCGGCGATTCGGAAGAATTTGTACCGAGACAGGTCAGGGCAGTTGGGCCAAAGTGACGTGAAAAGTGAAGGAGCCGAGAGCCAATGGAAATGTGCCACATATCTTCGCCTCAAAGAGCACAGGGAAACCCAAATCGGGCGGATCGGAGAAATTTGTCCCAAACAGTTTGGGACATCCAAGCCAGAAGTATGCGGTGGATGCGAGGAGCCGAAAGAGCCACCGACGAATCAGAACGTGCCACGTGTCTTCATGGATTGGAGCGGCGGAGGAAAGGGTGAGATTTTTACTTAATGTTTTGTCGAGTTTCCAAAGGTGAAGTTTGGAGCGTTGGCCCGAGCCAATAAAAAGAGGACGCGTGTCCTAAGGAGAAGGGGAGTGTGGAGCTCGGGGAGGACTTGGAGAATTTGGCAAAAGTTTTGGCCAAAAACTAAAAGGTAAAAGATGCCCCCGCACCCCTGTTAACCAACCAAAGCGTGCCATGTGTCCTAAGTGGCGGGGCACTAGGGAAAAAATGGAAAAACTTCCAAAGAGTTAAAAGGGGTGAAATTTCAAGGGAAAGCCCACGGAAAGGTGGAGGAGAGAGAATTTCTCAGTGAACCAGCACCTGACATGTGGCATCCGACCGTGGAGCGTGGAAATTTTTCAAAAAAATTTCCAAAATGCAAAAAGGTCAAAATTTAAAATTTTTTGCCCGACATCCGTTTTTTGGGCCGTTTTGCCCTAAAACTTCAGACCTTCATATCTTTTGATCCAGAGCTCAGATTTGCACATTCTTCATATCATTGGAAAGCTTATGAAATTATCTATAGGATTTCATGGTCAATTTTGAATTTTGGTTCAGTTTCAAGAGATAAAATTCAAAAATGGCTTTGGTACGTGTCCATGGGCAGAAATGACCTTTCAACGACCAAATTTAATGCAGGATGGGTCGTATTCTCCTCCAATTCAGTCAAAAATGATAGGGTATGGGTTTGTAAGGTCCCCCATGCCATTTTAATGCATTTGTAGTCAATGAGGAATGGGCTTCCACGTTTTGTATGTTTTCTCTCTCCTCCCCATGTAAAAGCCGATTTGGCTCATTTCTTTGGGGAACACTTTTGGCATAGCAAAAACTTCTTCTTTTCACCTCCGGCAAGTGATTGTGGCAAGAATCATACCTCTTCAAATATTGTAATAGGTTTTCTACCTCTCTGAGGTTGTAATGCAGTGGTTTGTGACATTGGAAATGATAATGCAAACTTTGTGAATGGGTTTCAGTCCTTTGTTTGTATTATTTGCTTCATTTCAGATCCTAAATTATATCTTATCACTTTGTGTATGATTTTATGTTGCAATATTTTGTTTGTGTCTATTTGCATGACAAAAATATTCACCACTCCTTTTGGTGCATCACCATCTTTAGTTAGTTTCATTTTTTTGCATTTCTATCCTGTCTCCTTGCATTTAGAGTAGGATTAGGATATGAACCTCTCGTAGTTGTACAAATATAGATCTAAATTAGAGGAGTTTGAGGAACCAGCCTCTAATATAGAGATTCCTCTCTCGGTTTGAAGTCCCACACTTGGAGAGAGGTTTCCATGTTGTGTAATCACACTGGGATGCTAGAGTGGTCAAACTAGAAATCTGGTCAACATCCGGGGTCTTGTGATTTTGCACTAACAGATCCAAGAACCTACTCTCATCTTGTGCTACGGTGCTATATTCCTATTGTAATTCATGAAACTCATCAATCCTCTTCTGCATGAAATGCTCTGACATATAGTGAGCCCTAAATCACTCCTCAAACATCTCCTAGGTCATTGTCTCTTGAGTCAGATGGAGCTTCTACTCCTCATTCCTCCACCAAATGTCTTTTGTGTCTCGAAGGAGGTGTATTGCAAACCTTGATTTGATATTGCTCTTGTAAGAGTGTAAGCTAAAGTAACTATCCAAACTAAGGAGCCATGACTCATTCCCAAAGCCATTTGTAGAGCTTTGGTGTAAGTAGGCGGGCTATAAGCAAAGAAGATCCTTGATCACACTACACCGTATCCCGATCCTGGTGATGTAGTCGGGACAGTGAAGGGGGTCACCTATCCCCAAATGGTCCCTTGAGACTATGTGATCAACTACGATGGTACAAGGTAACCCTCTCATGATGAATGGAATGGCTACGTGACCTCTCCCGCCTCGGTGTATCATGCTCCGGTGGCTCTGAATGCACGTCCTTACCTATCGGCTCCTCTTCTCCCAACTAGATGTCCTCCTCTCACACCTCCTATGGTGATGGAAGATGTTGTTACACAACGTCGATCAATTGCTAAAGAGCCTCTAAGATCTGAGGCCCTAACTCAGGTGTCGGTGGTTCGAGTGTGGGTGAGCCACATCCCAAACCCCTAACCGAGTGTCGTCTCATGGGTGCCATCCTGTGTACGAGGTGAGCGGAGAGGTTATTAAATGGTTGTGGAAAGTTTTTAACCAATTATTTTATTCATTTATGTACTTTAATGTCATTACAATTATTGTTGACTAGTTGACTGATTACCCAGAGTGTCCGTGTGTGTGAACCTCGCTCTGATACCAAATGTAATGTCCAGCCTCGGACACCTGAAAAATAGACCAATAAGTTGAAATTTTTTTGATAGTGAACTAATGCTCTACTTAACCCTTTTCATTAATATTTAATTCATATTAATTATTAATTTCCAAAGTTGCCTAAACGCTAGCCCAACAAAGCTTACTTATTTCATTCTAATAGTATCAACTGAAATCACAAATTTTATTAAGTTTACACAACCTTTTTAATTAATTTAGTCTCCCCTTTATATTTAATTGTCCACACACCCCTTTTATTTAATTCTCATTCCCACTATATTTCCCATGACTAGAAAGTGTGTAGGGTCACTTATGGACCCTAGGATTGAATCAATCTCAGCCCTAGATCTCACTTTACCCTAAACTTGCCCTAGCATATCTTTATCTCCTTTTTTTTAATCTCTTTCTTTCATTTTGTTTTCTTTCATTCTTATTTTCTTATTTTCTTGTTGCAGGTTGTCTAGGGAAAGCTATGGAGTTTTATTGAATCCATTTTGAGAACAATCATACCAAAACAAGCAAAGCTTCCCCCTTTTTTTGATACACTTAATATATATATATATATATATATATATATATATATATATATATTTCTTTGAAAGGAAACTACGACTTTGAGAAGGATAGGGTTTGTGCGTGTGGAGGAATAAGGCGGTGGCCGTGGCGGGGTGCAGGGGGTTTGGAGTGGACCACACAAGGAGAAAGGGACAACGATGGGGCGCAGTGGTGGCGAGTGGTCGGTAGGTGGATGGGGGCAAGGGTAGTGGAAAGTGAAGGTTGCAGAGGGACAACGGAGGGAGAGGGGTTGGGGTACGTTGGAGCGGTCATAAGCAGGTGGGGGGGCATAGGCCGACGAGTAGGGGAGCGGTGGTGGGGACATCCCCGAGCATCGGTTGGCCCCAACACATATTATTATTATTATTTTCTTTTCTTTTTTTTATAATATTAAAATTATGATTTCCTTTTATATTTAGTATATTATATATTATATAATATATAATATATATATTGTATTATAATATATATATATATATATATTGTATTATTTATTTATTTATTTTATTTTTATTTTTATTTTTTTAATGTATAAATAATCATATTAACTAAGTAATGTATATAATTATGCTTAACATAATGTAGTTTCAGTTATAAACTAAAATCACCCTCCTTTTTTTTTACATATTGTAGTATTTCAAATGTAGGAATAATTTATTTCAAAATGATAATAACAGGTTTTAGTTTGTTATTTTAATGCAAAAAGGAACTTAAAAATTTCAACTAATCACACTAAATGATTCACCTATTTTGTGGTGAAGGAATATACAAATATTTCAAATGAGAAGAGGGGCTGATTTCAATAAAATTTTCAAAGAAGGATACTCTTTCAAATGAGGATACTAAGAACAAAACCATTAAATTTTGCATGGAAAATAATTTCAAACTATTCACATTCCATTCAATGATATTACAAACCAAACAAGAGGAAGTTCTTTCTTTTCCATTGTAATGCCAAATGACCATTCAGATTTTTAAACAAGTAAAACTTTCAACAAGTGATATTATTTCTTTGGTAAAAACAATTTTCCATTAAATAGTCTTTCTTTATCAAAAAGATATTCAATCAATGCATGTCAAAGGAATTTAAATATATTCTACCAATGCAATTCTAAAGGAGTATAAATATTTTACAAGACTTCTCTTACACAATTTCTCACTACATCATAATCCAAACATGCAACAATACACAAGATGACAATCCAACAAACTCCTTTCCAAGGTTGAAAGAAAGTTTTCAAATACTAATGGAAAACCAATCTTGCAAGTGATGTTCAAATACAAAATGGAAGAGGAATTACAATAAAGAGGAAATTTCCACAAGCCATGCTTTTCAAGATACAATGAGGTAATGTCCACAAAGGGAGAGAAGATGCCAAAGGAACTCCAACTACCACCAACTTCCATCATGAGATCCAACTTCATATGCCTTCAAGGAATCCATGCAAGGAGAAGAAGCTTGTTTTTCCACCCAACCATAGGCATCATTACATGCCTTTCCCAAGGTTGGGATGCATGCTAGCCTCCCCCAAGCCCATGGGAAAGAGGAAAACTATCCACAACTATGCACAAGAGTGAGGGTGAACAAACATCATTACATCCACACAAAAACAAGGCAAGGATTAAAAACAAGACTCCAAATTTGTAAAAGTGAAAAGGAGGAGAAACCAAGTTCTACCTCTAGAATGGGGAAGAGAAAAGAGAAGTTCTCCAAAAGTTATAACCAACATTAAATGCACAAAAGCAAGATCTCCATATCCTCCTTATTTCTCCAATTTCATTCAACCCCTCCTTATTTCTCCACCCTTTCACCAATCCTTCTTGGAAGGATTTTCAAACCCCAAAGGGTTTTCTCACCAAGAATGGGGAAGGAGGTTCAAGCCAAATGACCCACCTTCCCCACCTCAAACCATTTGAGGGGAGTAACTAAATCCTACAAGGCTTGCCCATCAAGCCTATAAGGATTGAGAGGGAAAATTCCCCTCTCTTCCCCCACAAACTCCAAAACTCCATCATGTCATATGATGGAGGGAGCAAAATCAAATAAACAACAAACAAAATCTTCATACAACAACAAACATTTCCAAGAAAACAACTAATATCTAGCATGTTATAACAAATACAAAGAATCTCAAGAAGCCTACCTCAAAGAAAATCTCTCCAAAATCAATCTCTTCCACTTCTTGACCCAAGCAAACTCTAGCTCCAAATCCACTAGCCTCCAAGCAAAAGCTCCAAAAAAAGTCCTCTTCTTTTCCCATGAGGGGGAATTTGAAGAGGAGCAAGAAAAAATCCTCACAAATGAGGGGGTGACATGTGTCACCCCTCTCCTCCTTCAAGGTCAAAGATGCCAAAGATAAAAGAGAGAAAGGATAAAATGACTTTTAGCCCTCTTCTCCCAAATTACTCAAAATCATAACAAAACAATCTTGTGCAACTTTTAACAAAGCACACTAATCCATACCCCTTACATGGATGTGACCAAAGGGGAGGAAAAAGGGAGGGAAAACTCCCTCTAGCCTTGGAAATAAGCCCCCCTACCTATTAGGTAGGGTCCAAGGGCTCATTTTCATGTTAAGGGAACTCCCAAACTAAAAAGGGGTCCCTAAAAATGCCTAAAATAACCCAATTTCGGGTTTGGCAAATTTGGCACAAGGTTAGAGGGTGTGGGGCCCACCCAAGGGTTCACATGTGACCCTAAACCCTCTTGATTAAGTACATCATTAAAAAAATTCAAAACTTAATGTAAGTGGGGCCATTAATTCCCCTAAACAAGTTTACAACACAAACTAAACACCCTAAGAAAGATTAATAATACAAGACATATTACATTACAAATGAGGGTCACCCATGGTGCCTAAAACAATAATTCTAATGCTAAGGCCTCAAGCAATAAACATGGCTAGGACTTAGCCCCGTGGGCTGCTTGTGCAAAGTTGTGTAGCTAGCCTGAATCCCACATTCTCCTGTGACCTGTCACCTACACACTCATTACACACATTAAACGCACATGTCTGATAAAATGTGAATTAACTACTAAATAAGATATCAATGAATTCTAAACTAACATATCATCTCTCTGGAATCGAAATGTGACAACATGCACAATTATACACAATTCAACATAGGTTAGACATAATGATAAAGTAACATGTATCCATAGAATCCCAACATGAAACAAACTAAGTATCCATCAATATAATTGTGTTCCAAAACAACATCATATCAAATTAGTATCCATGACATTATAAGATAATGTGACACAATAATAATCAAGCTATATTGGCGTTATATGCCTAAAAGTCCATACATGCCTAATTAGATCAAATCTGCTAATGTAATGTCCAAAATATAACAAATCTTTTTCAAAACATGTCTAAATGTAATGGCTTGGGAACAGGTTTGTAAACCCAAGAGACTGGGGGGGTTAGACATCAAAGATATCAAGCATATGAGTACTGCCCTTACTGCAAAATTAGGATGGAGATTGATAAAAGAGAACAGACCTTGGACAGAGCTGATTAAGATCAAATATCTTTCAAATCAGAACAAGATTTCCTTCATTTTTGATCAGTCCCTTCCGAAAGGTTCTATTTTCTGGAACAACCTTCTTAGCAGCAGACACATTCTCTTTCAGGGATGCTGCTGGAAGCTTGGAGATGGACAAAACATAAACTTCTGGACCGATAAGTGGACTGATTCTAACTGGATTTCTGCTTATGATCATATGAAGGACAATTTAATTGCAAAATATGGACACAAAATTCAGGGATACATTGAGAGGGATGGAAACAATAGAAAATGGAAGCAGCTAAAAGTGGAGAATGATAGTATCCAGGCTGATATTATATCTCTCCAGAATCAACTATCCCTAATCCATCTAAGTAATCAAAATCTTAAAGATGAGCTCATCTGGAAGGATTCTTTTGATGGGGCTTACACTGTTAAATCAGGATATAACTCTGTCTTTGCATCCATGGAAAGCGAAATCAAGTGGCACAAGTTGTGGATGCCGGAGCTAACCCCTAGAGTGAACTTCTTTTGGTGGCTAGTTATTAATGGCAAGATCCTAACTAATGATAACCTCATCAAGAAGGGATTCATCATGCCAAATAGATGCTGCATGTGTCAGCAAGAGGCTGAAGATATAAAACATTTATTCCTCCATTGTGAGATTGCATCCAAAATTTGGTAGCTTGTTTTTGCAAAATTCAATCTGAAATGGATTTTTCCCCTTACCTGCCTTCAGACTTGGGAGCAATGGAGCTCTCCATTTAAACATTGCATGGTGAAAAGACTATGGCAACTTGTCCTACCACACACTATGTGGAGAATCTGGAAGGCTCGTAATGATTGTATTTTCAGAAGCAATAGACAAGCTTGTAACAAAGTTTATAAGGAAATAATCATTGTTGTGCAAGATAATATTGCTAGATTTAAACCCCCTAAAAATAGACTCTACCCGGAGAATGAAGAATGCATCCTGACTGATTGGAATATAGCCACTATCAATAGAAATAAAAATGGTACTGACAGAAACACAGTCAGATGGATTAAACCCCCCAATGATTGGCACAAATTAAATTTTGATGGGGCCTCAAAAGGCAATCCGGGTGACTCTGGTGGTGGGGAATCATCAAGGATCAAAGTGGCTGCTATGTTGCTGCTTTTGCTAGAAGAATGGGAAGACAGACTAATCATTATTCCGAAGCCATGGCGGCTCTTTGGGGTATTAGACTTGCCAGAGATTGTAATATTCAAAATATCATAATTGAAGGTGATTCTCTAAATATTATAAATCTTCTGAATAAAAAGCAACACCCCAGTTGGTCTATCAGGGATTATATTGAAGAAGCTATAGAAATATGTAAAAGCTTTGTTAATGTCCACATCACCCATACTTATCGGGAAGGAAACAGGGTTGCCGACAGCTTGGCTAACCTTGGAGTGAATAATTCCTTCCAAACTTGGATTGGCGGGGATGCTCTCCGCACATGTCAATAAAGCCATCATCATTGATCTTCATGGCAGTGAAAATCATGACTAATGGCTGTTTTTTAGATGTTAATGTGCGGATCCCCAAGTACATGATGATGACATCACAAAAGATCTGGATGATTGTTGCGATGTGTGCGGACTGGATTGCCATCATTTCTTGGCATGGGAGGAAAGTGGGGGAGTGGGGCAAAAACAAAAAATGTTACATTATAATTAAGTCGGCTTTCACGGGAAGAACAGATTCAAAAAGCAAAAACACCGCTCGGCCTGTCCCGCACATTGCAAGCTTTTTTACCATTGAAAAAAGAATAGAAACAGAGGAAACATGGGGGGTCCGCCATGCAAAACCGAGCCGACCCACAATCCTGAGTGGAAAGAGAACACGGAGCTTTGGGAGTACCTACAAATTGGGGGCCTATCGAATTTCATTGAGAGGATTCAAGGCTTCGACCAAGACATCTCCATCAAATTCGCCAAGGGTTGGAAGAACAGAATTGTTAAATACAGTAACATGAAAATGGAAATTACAGAAGAGCTCATAGCTCAAGTCACGGGTCTCAGCCTGGAAGGTGCAAAATTCTTCAATAAGAAGGTCGACAGGGAGGTTGAAACCAGGAAATTTTTGGAAGAGGGAGAGAACCTTGAGTTTGTAACTGCTGGCCTCAAAGTGGAGTTGATCCCTGCACCTTTTGATGAACTTTCCAAAATGGTGGTAAGGTATGTAACCTTAGAAGGAAGATATGTGACTATTCCACACAAGCATCTGATTTTTCTGAATCATTTTCGTAGAAATAACATTATTAGCTTTCCTCATTATCTGATCAACTCCCTGGAGAAATCTATAAGGGAGGTGCAAAATCACTCTAGGGCTGTCCCCCTGCACCAGGGCCTTATCCTCCTCATTCACCACCACTTTTCCAGTTTCCCTCCCATGAACCCTATCCCACCTCCCTCCTCCACACCCCCACCTACCCATTCTACCCCCACTCCACCCCTGCCAAAAAGAAAGTATGATGATGTTGGCTCCAGCAAGAAAAGCAAGAGCCTAAAAACTAAAATCCCTACTTCCCAACGTGTCCTTAGGAGCCACAAGGACTTAGAACTTTCTGAAAACCTCCTGCATATTAGCATGCCTGTGGAGAAGCCCAAAGTGGAGGATTTGCTGGAGAAGGTTGACAGATTGGAGAAGGAGATCCAAGATATCAAAGGGGCTCTAAAAAACATGGAGAGAGTCAAAGGTAAAAGGGTCCTGCAAAGTGAGGAGGATGAGGGGGTCATTGATGAAGTCTTCAAGAAGCTGCAGTCCCTTGATGGCAGATTGGGGAACGCCAAAAGCTGAAATGACTACATTCTGTCTGCCCTAAAAAGCATCTATAACTTCATTGAACAGCACGTCCACAATGTTCGCAGCTTAAGTGGGATCAATGAAGACATATGGGGCCCTAAAGAGAATAGGGACATTTCAATCTCCCAAGAAAACATGAAGGACCACTCTCAGGCCATAGCCATTGCCTTTTTCATGTCACTGCAGGCCATCAAGGCCAAGATTGACAGAGCCATCAAGTAACGGGCTGTTGTCTTTGCTTGTTTTTTTTTCTGTAATCTGGCTTGTCATCGGGTGGTTTTGGAGCTGTTTTTTGGTGGAGCTCTTTATTCTGTTTCACTTTTGGTTTCTTTTTGATCCTGTCTTCTTTGTTCTGGATCTCTGTACGTTTAGATCCACTTTACACCTTTATTGTAATATCTGGCTGTTGAGCCTTTCTTGGTTGACTGTTTTGCCCCTCTCTGGGCTGCTTTTCTCATTTTCTCTATCTGGCTTTTGAGCCCTTTTGTTCACAGGGTATAGTCCCTTCAAAACTATTTTCCCTTAATAAAAAAAAATTAAGAGTAACAAGAAGTAATTGAGTTATAAAAGATGTGGGCACTACAAATAACTTACACAATGCTCCATCAAAAACATAAATTTCGAGGAAGAGAAGCTCATTGCAGAGAAAGGGTAATTATTCCTTCCATATTTAACACAAGTTGAAGTATAGAACACAACACATCTAAATACTTCTAATACCCATTAACGATTGCTTTCAAATGAGTTGAAGTTCATATAGAAGAACAAAGTATATAATACAGTCCCAAACAAGTACTATATCTTCACAAAACAAGATACAATTTTATATAAGGATATTCACCTATCTTTCAAAAAAATCAAAGACATTCAGTTAAAATAATGTAGGTTACCTAGAACAGAGGGAAACAAGATATCCTTAACATGTTTTCACACAAGTTCGAGTTCTCGAGAATACGTTAAATATATATCCATATAGACCGAAAGAGAAATAATACAACTTTTCAAACTCAAATATGCATCAAAGAGAAGTATCCCCTTTATTTTCTAATTTCTAAAGATATTTCCAGTTTGAAACTCAAACCAATAGCCATTTACTCGAAATCTTTTCGAAAGCGATAGTCCGAGAATGCATGTTTTAATCAAAACACTAAAGTCTCAAAAGTTCTATATGCATTTCACCATTAAACTTACTCGGAGGAAAACATCCAAAACCAAAATTATCATGTGAAGGTTTCCATAACCAAATAATAGAGATTCTTTCCACATGAAGCAAGTAACCAAAAAAATAGAAACCCTTTTATCTCTTGAAAGTAGAGTTATTTTAATGAAACATTTAGAGAAAAGAAAGACATCTTAATGGGTAGATCCTATCATGCCCGATAGTGCTTCCGCGAATTTGAAGAATACTTACAACCGAGATTTCAACACTTCTTCTTCTCCAAGCAAGATCAAAAACTAAAAATCTCTTTCCCCAATGCCTAATATACTTCCATTGAATCGAAAATAGACAAAGAAACCAAAAATAACCATAAAGTGAAGATCAACCGCTGGTTTGAAGAACTAGATAGCTCCATGGAAAGCAAAAACACAAGGCATGAAAGACCAAACAACCCCCAATGAATCTTCTTGCATGGTTTCCAAGATGGTTTGCTTGCAAAAACTAAGACTCATTAATGCCATCTACTCTAAAATTCCCACCTTCCAAAATTGGTGAAGCCTATTTGAACTTCTGCATGCATCACTAAACCTTAGTGATGAATCAACGTCAACTTCCTCCAAATTCCATACCCTTTCCTAATCTGGTAGTACACAGCCCCATTAATTTCCAAAAATCAAATCACATTAATAGCTTAGGAACCATCACCTAGCTTCCCACTTTCCTTATGACCCGTAGGTCCCCTTTTTCATATTTCAATAGTTTAGGATGGATACCATTAGCTTAGGATAAGACCTTAGGATAGTTTTAAAGTATTAACCTTAAGTTATAAACATGGCAATAGGTAAATCACCATCTTAGGTTAGATCATAATTCATAACCAAATAGTATTAGGTATTAGGTTAGAAATAACCTAGCATCACCTTAGGTTATTTCCCCCTTATTCCAATTTAGTAAAAACAAATTAGGTTAGGATGTCATCCCAAAAACATAGACATAGGTAGCAGAGATAGGTATAATTACCTTAGTTTAGAATCCCACTAGGATAGATTTCATAGGTCTAGGACTTAGTTTTTATTTATTTTTATTTTTGACAATAGTACTAACGCAGGCCTCTTTTCACTTAACACCCTTATTCATTCTCGAGAGATCAATCAAGAAGACCCGAGCACAAAACATACAACATAATGCAGGAATGATCTTACAAGATAATTAAGAAGTTGTAAACATACAAGAGTTCATCCGTTATGTCTCACAACCTCTAAATGTAAGTTTACCATTCAACCAGGTAAGGAGATTTAAAACATACCTTAGATCAATGGAATTTATCCAAGGATGAGTCAGTTAATAGAGATAAGTTTGCAACCATCATTACCAGATGTGAAAATGGATTCTTTGCAAACAACAACATTTATGTCTAATGAATCCAAGAGTAGAAGTGACTTAACCATGGAAAGCATGATATTCAACAATCAAAGGAACACACCTCATCAAGAAAATCACATGTCAATGCTTGCAATGCAAAAGAGGAATATAAAAGTTTGTCAAAGGTGTTACATTCTAGCTCCACCTAGTGAGTGATTGTCTTTCGTCCAATTGCATTAACTTTTCAATTCTTTCTTCCAGCGCTTGTTCATTGGCCAATCCTCCTACACGCGCTATACACAGAGAAGGTAACATGAATTCAACTGGTAGGATAGCCTCTACACCAAACACTAATTGAAATGGTGTGGCCTTATTCAACCTCTTGTAGGTTGTTCTATATGCCCAAAGAATGATTGATACTTTGTCATCCCAATACTATCTACCAACATCATAGATCTTAGTCAATGTGTGGCTAAGTATTTTGTTAAATGCCTCAGCAGTTCCATTTTCTTGAGGGTGATAGGGAGTAGTTTTGTGATGGGCCACCATGAATTCTAACAACAAAATCTTGATCGTCTCATTGAGGAAGTGCATACCTCTATCACTTGTCAAACTCAATGGGCATTCATACCGGTTGATGATGTTTTCCCATAAAAATATAGCAATGGCAGCTGCTATACAATTCTTTATAGGTACTACCTCTGCCCACCTTGTCAAATAATCAGTGCAAGTGAGGATATACCGTGAACCATTCCTTCACGCCACTAGCAAGATTAGTCTGACAAAGTCGATAGCCCACTTCTCAAATGGTTCCACACTGGCTATTGGTCACAAGGGCATTTCATCCCTTTTCCAGGTTTTCCAAGGCGCTGAAATGGTCACAGGCCTTGCAAAATTCAATTCAATATTGATAAATGGTTTCCCACCAAATCACTATGAGTAGAATCTTCCACACAGTTACATTTCCCACATAGTGTCCTCCTACAATCCCACCATGTGCCTCTTCCATAATTGCAGTGTGCTCATGTTCTAGCACATAATGGCACATAACCTCATCATGACCCATTTTATACAGATCTCCACTAATTAACATGTAGGGCATGGTGCATATGGCCAACTTCTTCTTCTCCAATTCCTTCATTCGGACTGGTGCCACACCCATTTTGAGAAATACTACAATGTCCTCCAATTCCGAGGGTGTGCGCCGTAACCTAAAAAGTTGTGCATCTGGCATGGTTTCTTCAATGCTCTATGCATCCTCCCTTGAATCAATCCTAGATAAATGATCAGGTCTAGAATTACTTTTTCCTAGTTTGACAACCACCGCGAACTCAAATTCTTGGAACAATAGTACCCACCAACATATGCGCCCTTGTAGAACGGGCTTGTTCACCAAGTATTTCAATGCCATATGGTTAGTGTAAAATATAAAAGGGGTTGCCAACAAATATTGTTTGAATTTATGAAGCGTGTAGATCATTGACAATGCCTCGTGCTTAGTTGTAGTATAATTATACTATGCTGGTGTCAATTTCCTACTTGCAAAGCATAAAGGATGATCAAAAATCCCCTCACTAGGTTGTGCAAGTATTGTTCCAATGGCGAGTCCTTGAGGCATCCACATGAACATGGAAAGGCTTATCCCAAGAAGGGAAATGTAGGATGGGTGTGGTGATAAGTTGATCCTTTAAAGTGTCAAATGCCTTCTGACTGTGCCTCTCCCTAATGAAAGGCACTCTTATGTCTAAGTAACTCTTCTAAGGGCATGAAGATCTTGGCATATCCCTTAATGAACTTCCTATAGTACCCTATATGCCCAAGAAATCCACACACCATGCTTTGACTAGTAGGTTCCTTCAATCCCACAATTACTACAACTTTTGCGGGGTCTACTAGTAGGCCCTCCTTACATATGATGTGCCCCAATAATGTTCCAAATGGGGTAGCAAAGATATATTTCTTAATGTTGAGGGATATCCTCAACTGCCAGCACCTTTCAAACATCAACCTTAAGTTGTCACAATGGTCCTTTACTAACCCATATACTGTCCAATCATCCAGGTAGACTTGAAGGAATTTATACATGAGGTACTGGAAAGATTGTACCACAATGCATGAGAATATAGTAGGCGCATTATTCAGCCTAAAAGGCATGACTGTATAGAAAAAACTTCTCCACTCAGTGGAAAGATTCATCTTCCTTTGGCCCTCCTTCATGATCCTTACCTAGTGATAGCTTGAGAATCGATCTATGAAAGAATAGACCTCACGCCCTACCACTCCTAAGATTTCTTCAGTAAAAGGGGTTGGGAAAGGATCAATGATACATACTGCATTTAGGTCCTTGTAATCAACACATATCCTTATCCTTCTATCCTTTTTTATACTAATCACCATTAGAATTATCCATTCTGACTCTTTAATAGCTTCAATAATACCCGATGCTATCATTTTATCTATTTCCTCCTTAACCTTCACACACAGGTTAGGATTCATTTGGTATGGTCTCTTTCGTACTCAAGCACGCACCCTCCTTCAACTTAATTCTACTTTCTTGCAAGGAATGATGAACACCTTTAATCTCATGATACCTGCGTGGGAATAAATCCTCAAACTCATGTAAAAGATCAATGATCTTAGAGACTTCCTTCTCTAACCAATAGTCTCCGATGATAGCCTCTTTAGGCTCTTCATCTAAGCCAATGTTAACCTTTTTGTCTTTAATGGTTCATGATAGACATGATTTCGTTCATCGAACTATCTAACACGTCGTACATCCCTGTAGAATGGCCATCATCCAATTTTTCCATTTCTTCCCCATCAATAACATACACCATCTTCCCTTTTTATTTTTCCATACATGCACGCTCAAACTGTATTTCTTCTATTTCTTCTTCCTAAAGGGCACCTCTAGGCTAGGTTCACCTAACAAGTCCAAGTAGCCTATCTTCTACCATGGCACTATCTCTAATGGTAAGGTGCTTGACAACCTGCAATGCCTTATCCACCAAGGGTTTTGTACTTTGATACTTGAATGTTTGAATGAGATCAACCACTAACTCTTTCCAATTCCCTATCTGGCGGCGTGTCTTAGAATGAATGTACCATGCACGTGCACAACCTTGTAATGTGGAATACAACTTGTGAACCCATAATGAAGGTGGAAATGCTTCTATGCTTCCCATCCAGGCTGTCTCACATGCTTGGATATGGAGGGAAGCGGTCTCTTTACCATGGTAGTATTTTATATCCGTGGGCACATTGCTCCTACAAAACCTTACAGAGAAGGAAATTCTCACCTCACACCATTCCAAGAGATTATCCTGATGCATTGCCCACCAACACACAATAGTTTCAAGTAGGATGTAACTTAACATCCCCCTTCATTCATTTTCCTCCTTCCACTGAGCTTCCATCTTCTATAAAAATACCTCAAGGAAGGATCCTCTTGAGTACTTAGGTATCTCCTTTCCTCCTAGGCATTGGAATGTACACGCCTTTGTCACCTTTGTTACTGATCCTCTCAAATGCCATCTAATTAACTCATAGGTCCCATGTGCCCAATTATCGCACACTATATTGGTGGTGTCACTTAGGGACTGAGCATCCTCAAACTAGATAACTCCCTCTGTGGGATGAATTATCTCTAGATCCCTAATTGAGTGCACATATATTCTATCCAGGACCTCTTCTCCCAAGGGTTCAGTATAGGGTGTTGATTTCCCATTAGCCAGGGGTATGATGACCTATTCCTCCTCATTTTCAAAGCTTATGTATCCCTTGTTGAATTGAAGATCTGTATTTTTCTTATAGCACCACGAGCGCTCGGTAATGTTGGGAAATTGTCTACCTTGACAAGTGCTAAGACTTTGAAGTCCCCAGTAAACTTAGTTCCCTGAATGGTGATGATTGCATCCTTTAAGACACAAATGGACATTACCTTCATTTTTTTTTCCATATACAACACATTTGAAGATGGATGTAATTCAGGTCTTCCCATCTGATGTCATGCATCCAAGGTGAGAACATTGACTTTCATGCTTGTATCAATTAGGATATTACTAAGGAGACATCCATCCATGACCGCATTTAACGTGATCTCCCTATCATAGTCAAGGCTGTGAGGGGGAAGGTTTACATGCAAGACCTTCCTCTTGCACTCTTCTCCGGTGCATGGTACCTTCTCTCTCAACCATGATCCTAGCAAGGGAATAATATTCTCTTGCCTTATCATTTTACATACTTCCTTAACCTCATCCAAGTCATCCTTTGGCACCTCGACCTTACTTCTTTTCTCCTTCCTCTCAGATGGCTCCTTTAGACATTAGATTTCTCCTTGTAAACTCTGAATGACATCCATGGTTTCTTAATATACCTCCTTCTAATGCACAGGGTTTGGGTACTTCCCATGTACCACTTCTTCCCTTGAAACTAGGTTCTTCTGCCTTGGTATTTCCTTTGTGCACATAGCCTCTGCTCTGTTTGTTACCATAACAGGTTCCAAACCTGCATCATGTGTCACTCATGGCATCCATTATGTGTCATCCTTCTTAATACTCACCATTGTAGTGCCCTTGTCTTCTCGGTGCTACTGATTCATATGCTCAAATAACTTAGGCACTCCTCATACTTGTGCTTCTTCCTGCACCATGAGCACTACAATAAGTCTGGGCACTCGTGCTTGTAGTGGTCTATAGACCCATAATTAAAATAGGTTCCACATGGGAACTTGATTCTTCCTCCTATACATTTACCATGACCGTGGAATCCTCCGTGAAATCCCCTTCCACGTGCGCCTCACGTGCGCTCCTCCTCATAATGGTGGTCATCATTCTTAGAACTACTGGAAAGGCTAGTCTGGCACACCCCATGATCAATGGCCTCATGGATCTAATCAATAAGCCTTAAATACTTAGTATCATGGGTCATAGAGGTGCATATATTACAACAAAAAGAAACATTCTTCCACATCATGTGCTGCAATAGGGGACATATACTTGCATCATGGTCCCCATGTCAAATCTCACAGTCTACCACTACGACACGTAATGTCTTTCGGGAAAACTATCCTTGACATGCCCTCTACTTCAAAAATTTTACACCATATACCATCATGCGAGTCTCATGATCTGAGTTCACAGATAAATTCTCTAGCTGCTTAGCCATAACAATGATTTGAGCCTCCAGGAATGGGCTAACACTAGTATCAACACTTCTAATAGCTTCAATGCATAGGGTGGCTTCTAATGCCTTGCATGGGTCTATGAAAGTTTTATGAGATAAATCTCTTCTAAATGGAGTTATCAACCCCCAAAAACCATTAAGCATGTTGTGAAGGGTGAATTTCATATGAAAATTTTGACAAGAGAGTCTTAAACCACATGTCATACTCCCGCACACTCTCCACCATTCCCTATTGAATCTCCTTCAAGGTGTTGATGCTCTTCTATTCAAACTTAGGGATGTGGAATTCTGCCAAGAAGGCATTCTTTAAAGTAGTATAATCCACCACCATTTGATGAGGGTCATATTTCCTATACCATCTATGTGTGTGCCCTTGCAATGTCATTACAAAATGATTGGCCTTCCATTTTGGGGTTGTGATCCCCTTTGCGCACCATAAAAACTCACACTTTTGAACATGCTCTGTAACATCTTCAATACCCCTATAATATGGCAAATGTAAAGACATCTCAAAGAAGACTTGAGGAGGTGGTTGGGGCCCTTGTCCTCCTGAGCCAAAGCCTTGGTTTCCTCTGGTGTTTCCTCCTTTGCTAGATCCACCAGATCCACTAGGTCATGTGCCTCTTGACCCATCAGATCCACTAGATCCACTAGGTCCTGTTCCTCCTAATCCACCAGACCCACTAGGTCCACCAAGTCCTATTCCTCTTGATCCACCAGATCCACCAGGTCCTGTAGTGGTCATGCCAAGGGTCCCCAAAGTTCCACTGAACTATGCGTTGATGGTCTGTGATAATGCCCCACTACCAATAGTGTACCCGTGCCACTCCTAGATGTGAGACCAAAGGCTTGTGTACTTTCTCCTTGTCCAAAAATTCCTCCAAATATTGGAATAGTATGCATAGCCATAGAAGTGGGAAATGAGAAATTATATCTCCTAGGTACAGATCTATCACTTCCACTGATACCAATTGGGTCAACAATACTCCTCCTTGATCTAGAAAACCAAGCACTAGGGTTTGGTCACTAGGTGGGTTTAGATGCATGCCAATGACTCTTCTCTCTCCATGTGACAAACTCTCATTAGAAGCCAAAGGGTCTCTCTTACATGCTTGCCAAGATGGGGTAGCACAGACTTCTCAGGTTCCACATCCTCTATGTGAACCTCAACTCCTTCCCACAACATCTTCCTCCATAGATCCATCACACTTGTAACCTCACATTGTCTAGCAATCTCCCTTTCACGTGCTTCACTATACTTGAGTCATCTCTCCTCCCTTTCTTTATCCTCCGTAATGTTTTCCATCTTTCTCCACCTTAGCTTCCTTTCCCAGTTCGAATGGTTTAGCCGGCCATCGAAATGCCTCTAAACTCAAGGTAATAATCAAGATCTTCATGGCTAGAGGAATAACATGTAGAAATGATCCTCTGGGATCCCATAAAAACTCAAACTCAAAGAACTTCCAAACAAGAATATGTAGAAATAGTGTACTCCAGAGTGTAGCTAGCCAACACACCTTTCCACCAATGATCCACAACACGAGTCCATGTCATATCTACATCTTACAGCCTCTGGTATTCTTCTTAGGTCCATGCACATGATCTATAATACTAGCTTGATCTAGACGCATATGCCAAGAGCCATTCATACAGTTCTAATGGGAAGCAAAAAAAAGTTTCATACAACTCATGGTAGAGGTTCTCTTCTACCTATCTACATGTATCAAAATTAGGTCCAATGTTGAATCTCTGAGAAAATTCATCCTCCATACTTTTGAACCATGATTTAACACTTTGCAAAGTTGAATTCTCTATCATCACTCATTTTACAGATCATGATGTATGCCATTTTCCTCTACAACTTCGAAAAGAGGTCCTGAAATAGAACCAATATGTAGTCATTTTTACACCCACCAAAGGACAAGGGAATCCCATGCACACCGGCCTATCACCCAGCGGGTGTTGGGTGCTCACCCGAGGCATGCGTAGGTGCCGAGTCTCTCTTTTATGTGATTTGAGTGGGAAATCATCATCTATGATCCAAAATTTAAAGGAAGTGAGTGGGAATGAATCATGCAAACATCATAGAGCTCAGAATAGCTCCAGATCATTGTATTCATTACACACAGAGATACTTAATAGACTTAAAGAACTGAAATAGAATAGAAAGGAAAATGAACAGAATTCATATTCATCTTATAAACAGACATGAAAAGGAACTATGAAGAACCATGTATGAATCCAAACCAAGAGGGATCATATTCAATTAACTTGGTAACCTCATTACATTCATTAGACTTGCTACAAAACACCATATTATGGAAGACCAAAGTCATGCATCAAAAATTGATCCATATCATTTAGATCTCAAAAAGAAATTTTATAACCCCAAGCCTGTGATACATTCTTCTCCTTCATTTCATCTGCCCAACCCAAATATATTTCCTTGCATCATTTCTGCAGAGCTCTGCTCCTTCTTCCTCTCTCTCTCTCTATCTAATAGATCCAATCTGATCTCTTTGGCTTTTGCGAGCGCTTATATATAGGCATCTCGAACCTCCAACTCATCCTTCTATAGCCCCGCATCCATCACCAAGTGTTTGAATGTGGTCCTCCATGGGAGCATGCTCCATCAAGCCTGAGCTCTCCAATTTTTACCATGATGGTCTTCTAGAAACTTCTATCACTTGGCATATTCCTTCCTAGGACAAACTGTCACCAGGCTGGCATCTTATCCACTCCACATGTGCAATCGGGTCACGCTTTTCTCATGTCCTGCCCAATACACAAAATATGGCTAAGTCCCGAGACCTTATCTTTCGGTGCACAACATGGCCACTCTAAAACCCTCCTAGAACCTTGCCTTACATGCCTTCTCCTTACGTGCTCATCCTTCAACCTAGTCATTACGTGCCCATATGCCCATGTGTACTTAGTTAATATTTTGGGGGCCCAATAATGCTCAATATTTGTATAACTATTTTCTACTGGTGTTAACTTCCTACTTTTAAAACACAAAGGGTGATCAACAATCCCCTCACCAGGCTATGTTAGTACTACTCCCATGGTTGTTCCTGAGGCATCAACATGCACATGAAAAGGCTTATCCCAAGAAGGAAAATGTAGTATGGGTGTAGTGACAATTCTATCCTTCAAAGTGTTAAATTCCTTCATTGCACCTCTCCCCAATGAAAGGCACTCTTGTGCTTTAGAAATTATTCCAAGGGTGCGTAAATCTTGGCATATCCTTTGATGAACTTATTATAGTACCCTATATGCCCAAAAAATCCACATACTTGTGCTTTGACTAGTAGGCTCCCCCAATCCCACAATAACTGCAACTTTGGTGGGATCCACTAGTAAGCCTTCCTTACATATAATATGCCCCAACAAGGTTCCAAATGGAGTGGCAAAGATACATTTCTTAATGTTGAGGGATATCCTCAACTACCAACATCTCTCAAACATCAGCCTCAAATTTTCACAATGGTCTTTTACCAGCCCATACATAGTCCAGTCATCTAGGTAGACTTGAAGAAATTTGTGGATGAAGTCCTGAAATGCTTGTACCACAATGCGTGAGAATACAACAGGCACATTTTTCAATCCAAAAGGCATGACCGTATAGGCAAAGCTTCCCCAATCAGTGGAAAAAGTTTTCTTTCTCTGGTCTTCCTTTGCAATCCTAACTTGGTGATACCCTGAGAACCCATCCGTGAAAGAGTAGACGTCACACCCAAATTACTCCTCCAAAATTTATTTAGTAAATGGCATTGGGAAAACATAGATGACACATACTACATTCAGGTCCATGTAGTCAACACAAATCTTTATTCTTCCATCCTTATTAATACTGTTGACCATTGAGCTTATCCATTTTGATTCCTCCATAACCTCAATGATTCTGAAGTGATCATCTTATCTATTTTCTCCTTGACCTTTCCACGTAAATTTGAATTCATCCTATAAGGCCTCTTCTAAATCAAGTGCACACCTTCCTTTAACTTGATCCTCATCTCCCCCAAGGAATGGTGTACGCCTTTGATTTCATGGTACCCACGCAGAACAATTCTTGAAACTTGTGCAATAGATCAATGATATTTGAAACTTATTTTTCTGACCAATAGTCCCTAATGATAGCTTCCTTAGGTTCTTCCTCTGAGCCAATGTTAACCTTCTTCATTTTCAAGGGCTCATGGTAGGTGCGCACTCACTCATCAATATTATCTATGACTTCACACATACCTATGGAATGGTTAACATCCAGACTTTCCATCTCTTCACCATCTACTACATAGACCATCTTTCCTTTTTCCTTTTCAATGCTCATGGGCTCAAGATGTATTTATTCTGATTCTTCTTCATTGAGACACATCTCCAAATAAGGTTCACCTAGAAACTCCAGTAAACTATATTCTACCATATCACTATCTCCCATTGTAAGGAACTTGAAAAATTGCAATGCCTTATCTACTAATGGTTTTGTACTTTGATACTGAAACACTTGAATGAGATCAGCTAATAGCTCTTACTAATTCCCTTTCTGATGGCGTATCTTTGAGTGGATATACCACACATGTGCACAACCCTGTGAGGTGGAATATAACTTATGCACCCATAATGAAGGTGGTAAAGCTTTTGTGTCCTCCATCCAAGCCTTCTCACATGCTTGGATATGGGAAGAGGTGGGTTCTTTTCCATGGTAGTCTTAGATAATAGTGGGTGTGTTACTTCTACATAATCTTACAAAGAATGTGAATCTTACCTCGTGCCACTCTAGGAGACTCTCACGATGTGTTTCCCACCAACGTGCTACATTCCTAAGTAATTTATAACTAAGCATACTTCTCCTTTCATCCTAATTTTTCCACTAAGCCTCCATTTCGTAATAAATCATTAGGATTTCTCCTCCGAGTAACTTGGTATATTTTTTCTTCCTGTGCTTGAGTGATCACACCTTTGTCATCCTTGTTATATATCCTCTCAATTACCTCCCAATCAACTAATAACTCTCGTGCATCCAATCATCACATGTTATGCTAGTCGTATCACTCATCGATTGAGCATATTCAAATTAGACAACCCCTTTTGTAGGATGAATTATTTGAGGGTCTCTGATGGAGCACACATAGATTCTGTCAAGGACTTCCTCTCCTAAGGGCTCAGTATAGGGAACTGATTTCTAATCTATCAAGGGGACGATGACATGTTCCTCCTTGTTCTCAAAACTTATATACCCCTTGTTAAACTGCAAGTCGGCATTGTTCTTATAACACCAAGGACACCCAAGTAATGTTGGGAAATTATCCACCTCGGTGAGTGCCAAGACTTCAAAGTCTCCAGTGAACTTGGCCCCTTGAATAGTGATAACCATATCCTTCAAGGCTCTAATGGGAATTTCCTTTGACTTGTTCACCATATACAACATATTCAAAGAAGGTTGTAATGTGGGCCTTGCCATTTGATGCCATGTATCCAATGTAAGAACATTGACCTCAAATCTTATGTTAATGAGGATGTTACTCAGAAGCCAGCCACCAATAACTACATTCAAGGTGATCTCCTGATCATATTCAAGGTTGTGAGGAGGAAGGTTTGCATAAAAAAATTCTTTTTTGCTATGCTCCGACACTTGGTACCTTCTCCTGTATCCATTCTCCTAGCAAGGTATTAATATTCTCTTGCCTTAACATCCTACATACTTCCCTGACTTCATCCAGTCCTTCTCAGAGCCTCAACATTCTTCCTTTTCTCCAACTACCTTGACTTCTCCTTTAGACATTGGATCTCCCCTTGTAAACTCCGAAATCACATCCATAGTCTCTTGATACACTTCCTTCTGATGAGTAGGGTTTGGATACTTCCCATGTACCACTTCTTCCCTAACAACTAGTTTTGTCTTGGTATCTCTTTGGTGTATGTAGCATTTTCTTGTGTCATCACTAGTATAGGTTTTAACCTTGACTCATGTGCCGATCTTTGCATCCACCGAGGGCCAACCTTCTTTATACTTACCATCCTAGTGCCTTTGTCTTGTCTGGTGATTTTGTCTCATGTGCTAAAACAACTCAAGGAACTCCTCGTACTTATGTTTTTTTCCACACCATGAGCTCTATAATAGATCAGGAAACTCATACAAGTTCCTCATAGGAACTCACCTCTTCCTCTAATGCGGTTACTATGACCATGAAATCCTCCATGAAATATTCTTCCACATGCTCCTCCATCTATGTACCCTTCATAGTGGTGATCATCATCCTTAGAACTACTTACAAGGCTAGTCTGACACACACCAAGATTAATAGCATCATGAATCTGGTCAATCAACCTGTAATCCTTGGTATCATGGGTCGTAGAGGTAAAAATATTGTAATAGTAATAAAAATTCTTACAGATTGTGCATTGTAGTAGAGGACATCTATTTGCATCACGATCTTCATGGAAAATATTGTAGTCTACTACCATGGCATGTACTTGACTTCCAAGGGAAACTATCCTTTGTATGCCCTTCCACTTCATATTCTATGCACCAAATACCACTATGAACCTCATGCACTAAATTTGTAGATAGCTTCTCCAACTACTTGGCCATTATAGCAATTTGAGCCTCCAAAAAGGGATAACACTAGTATCAATGCTCCCAAAAACCTCATCGCATAGGGAAAGTTCTAAGGCCTCACTCAAGTATGTGAAAGTCTTGTGTGACAATTCTAAACAGTGTTATCAATCTCCCAAAAAACCATTGAGCATGTTGAGAGGGGTGTATGTCATAGGATAGTTTTGATAAGAGAGTTTTGAACTATGCATCATACTCTCACACACTCTCTACCATTCCTTAATGGATTTCCTTCGAGGTTTTGATTATTTTTATTTGAACTCGTGGATATGGAACTATGTTGGGAAGGAATTATTCAACGTAGTGTATTCCACGGCTTCGTGTGGTGGGGGTCATACTTGTTGTACCAGCTATGTGTATGCCCTCAATAATGTTGTTGCAAAGTGAATTGCATTTCACTTTGGGGTAGTGATCCCCTTCACACGTCACAATAATTAAAATTTGTGCATGTGTTCTACGGCATACTTTATGCCTCTATAGTTTGGTAAGTACAAAGACATCTCGAAAGAATACTTTTGGAGGTGGTTACGACCTTGTCCTCCTGATCTAGATCCTTGGTTCCCTCTGTTGTTTCCTCCACCACCAGATCCACTAGACCCACTAGGTCATGTCCCTCTTGACCCACTAGATCCTCCAAATCTTCTAGGTCCACAAATTCCTCTAGATCCTATACCACCAGATCCACCTCCGATAGCTAAACAATGGCCTGAAGTGGTCATGCCTAGTGTTCCCAATGTCCCACTGAACTACGTGTTGATGGTTTATGATATTGTCCTGTTGTCAGTTGTGTGTCCCATGCCACTTCTAGATGTGATACCCAAACCTTGTGTATTTGCACCTTGTCCAAAAATTCCTCCAAATACGGGAATGGTTTGCAGACACCATGGATGTCCCAAATGAGAAATTATATCTCCTAGGCATAGATCGAGTTACTTCCACCGATACCAACTGGATTAATAATACTTCTCCCTTGATTTGGAAAACCAAGCGCCAGGGGTTGGTCATTAGGTGGGTTTAGATGCACATCGATGACTCTCCTTTCTCCATGCAATGAAATCTCATCAAAAGTTGAAGGGCTTCTCTCCCGCACTTGCCAAGATGGGGTAACAAAAACTTCTTAGGTTCCACATCCTCTGCGTGAACCTCAACTCCTTCCCGTAATGTCTACCTCTATAGATCCATCACACCTATAACCTCGTGTTGTCTAGCCATCTCCCTTTCACAATATTCACTATATTTGAGTCATCTCTCCTCTTTATTTTTCATCCATAATCTCCACCATCTTCCACCACCCTAGCTTCCTCACCCAATGCTCAGAGAAGCTTAGTCAACCATAAGGAATGCCTCTAAACTTAGGGTAATGATCAAGATCTTCATATCTCGTTAGTAAGAAAATTTGTTAGGTGGAAAAACTTGTGGATTTATTGCCAATGCTCTAGGAATCTAAGTCCCTCTACTTAACCGGTGTAGCTACCATATATGCATGTGCATGAAAAGGTGGATTTTTGTGGTGGCCTTTCGACTGGGGATCCAACAAGGACACTCCACTGACCTACAAAAAATCTTGCAGATACCTGTAAGAGAGGAATTTTTCTGTAGAGAGGGAAAGGGGAGTGAGAAATTAGATAGGAGAACTAATGTTGTAGGTAGAAAATTAGATTCCTACATACATCAATTAGAATTTTTATCACATGCATTAAAATTATGAGGAAAAACTCTACGCATAGCAACAAGACCAAATGTAATTTATGATTACAAAGTATTAATAAACCTCTTAGTAAAAAAATGGCTTAAAAATCCTTCTTCTTGTATTGATTTCTTAAACCAAGTTGTACATAGTATGAGAATGTAGGGAAAATAGAGTGTGGGGGAAAAGAAGAATTTGGCTATCTCCTTTGTTCTCTCAAGGTAGAATGCACTCTTGAGCTTACTAAATTAATGAAAAACCCTTTAAAATGGGAATGGATTTAAAATTTATAGAATAAACGTGGCTCCTCATCTTCCTCATGACCTTCCATATGAATTATTTCTAACTTTATATTGTTCATATTCCTACAAAATATTTAAGTCCCTTTTATAAAATCAAGGTGACTCAATTTACATTATGTTTCTAAACTCACTTGTAAGTGACTTAAAGGCATATCAAAAAGTGTGAACCCCAACAAAGAATTAGAACATTTGAAAGTGAGAGAAATTTGGGGGGAAGAGGAGAGAGAAATAGAGAGAGAAGAATAAGAGGAGATGTTGTTCCTAATGAAGTTCGTTGATCCTAGTCAATGGAAAGCTACAAATGCAGTGAAAATCTGAATGTTCAAACTCCTTGCACACCGTGAAACATATTCCAATTATCTCATGAACAATCACCAAGTTGAATGAACTAAGATGGATCTCAAATTCCCTATGAAAAATGACTAGAATGATCTTGAATAATGATGTCCCCCTGAATGATTATCCTTGTACATCCCATTGTGCCAAAACTGCTCTTTAAGTGTAACTTACTATTTTTAGTAAGTGTGAATTGCGAGCCAAGATGACCTTTTTGATGAACTTTCATGTAATTCTCCCTTTTTTTTATCACCTTATTCATATCCTCTTCAAATGGTAGATTACTTAAAGTAATATACCGCTATGCAAGAAGGTATGCTATTTTAGTAAGTGCGTTGTGGATGTTAGGATGCGACAAAATGAGTCTTGAAAGTTTTGGGTTTTATTCTAGGGTTCCACGCTCCACATTTGAGTAACTCCTTCATATGAACAAGTAAGAAAATGATATTTTCATGGCATGGGAATAATACTGTTAAAAAATATCCCTCTATATCCCTAAAAAATAGGGGCTTCATGGCACAAAAACTAGTTCACACAAAACTAGATTTTTCAATGATCATTCCCTCGATTTTTCATGCGATTTCGCCCATTGGAACCTTGAGAATTGAAGAGGTATCTCACTTCCTTTTTCATAGATGTTATTCATGTGACAAGGAAGAAATATGATGAAAAATATGTCCTCTATATCACTAAAAATAGGGGCTTCATGTCATAAAAAGTAGTTCATGTG
Source organism: Taxus wallichiana var. yunnanensis (assembly GCA_018340775.1). NCBI lineage: Eukaryota > Viridiplantae > Streptophyta > Pinopsida > Cupressales > Taxaceae > Taxus > Taxus wallichiana. The sequence continues at coordinate 603,982,165 of CM031235.1, forward strand.
AAACTAGATTTTTCAGCAATCATTCCCTCCAACTTTCATGTGATTTCGACCACTGGAACTATAAAACCTTTGACAAATAGTTATATTCCTATTTTTCATTACAAGGATTGGCATATGATTTTCTTGAATGGGGTGTGTTTCCTTGATTTTTGAAAATAATGCTTGTTATGGATAAATCATTTCGCTCTTGGATTCATTGGACTGAAATGATATGGTTTACAAGAATCTATTTTCACTTCTTGTAGATGAGTTGCAATCTGGTTTTGAGAGTTTCAAACTTATCTATTTTAACTAACTCATCCTTGGATCAATTCCAGTGATCCCAGGAATGTTTTAAATCTCCTTACTAGAATAAATGGTAAATTGACATTCATAAGCATGAGAGACATAACGGACTGAACTTTTTTGTGTTATAAATTCTTTGGTCTTGTAAGAACATGCCTTCATTTGGTTGTATGTTTGTGCTTGGATATTTGGGATTGATCTCTTCAGGACATTTAATGGTGTAAGAAAAATGAAGCCTACTTCATGACTACGAAGGGAATCTAAATCCTAAAACCTAAAGGATTATCCTAATGGTATTCTAAAACTAGGTAAATGCACCTACTTCCTAGCTATGTCTACTTATTTGGGTTACAATCTAACCTAAGCTTCTTATTCTATTTTGTTGGGATGGCATCCTAACCTAAGTTCTTGTGCTAAATGAATAAGGGAGAAATTACTAAGGTAATGCTAGGCTATTTTAACCTAATACCTAATACTATATGGTTGTGAATTTGATCTAACCTAAGGTGGAAATTACTTATGAAATGATTTTGACTAAACCTAAGGTTATAACCTAAGTTTTGGGAAATCTATCCTAAACTATTGAAAGGGAACCTAGGGTCACATGGAATTATGGTGACGGTTCCAATGGCATTTATTTGATTTGATTTGGTTAAATGAATGGGAGGTACAACTAGTTTTGGCAAAGGAAAGTAAACTTTAGTGGAAGCATACGTGGAGGCTTCACTAAAGTTGGAAATGCATGTTGAAGTGGAGATAGCATTCGCCAGTTTTAGGAGGTGGTGGAAAGGAGAGATAGGTGGGAGATTGAGGAGTAATTACATTAATGAACCTCGATTTTTGCATGCAAACTATCTTGGAAACAAGGAAGGTGGATTTGTTGGAGGTTGTTTGGCCTTTCATTCCTTGCAATTTTTTCTCTGCATGGAGCTATCTGGTTCTTCAAACCAGTAGTTCAAATTTTACCTTGTGGCTATTTTTGGTTTCTCTCATCTATTTTCAATCCAAGGAAGGTATATGATGTATTGGAAGAAAAGATGTTTGGTTGTTGATGTTCAGGCATGATAGGCTCTACCCATTAAGATTATTGCTTTCTTCTAAATGATTCATTAAAACAATTTTTCTCTCATGAGATAAATGTTTCCTTGTTTTGTCTTGTTATTTACTTTCTTGGTTGTACGAATCTCTGTGATTTATGGATATGAATCCATTGCATGATATGTTATCCTTTGGAAACTCTTTGTGTGTAAAATTTAGTGGTGATAAGCACGTAGAACTTGTATTCGAAGCTTTTTGTTTGGTTTTAAACTCATACTCAAGGCTTGTGTCAGCTTAGAACTCATCTTCATGGCTTTGTTTTTAGTACTGAACTCGTATTCTAAGCTTGTGTGTTTTGAACTTGTATTCAAAGATTTGTGTTGTCCTGAACTTGTGTTCAAAGATTTGTGTTTAGCACTGAACTCATATTCAATACATGTGGGTTCTGAACTTGTATTAAAAGCATTGTGTTGGTTTTGTACTTGTATTCTAATCTTTGTGTTTTACTCATATCCAAGGTTTTGAGTTTCTTAGAACTCATATATGGGACTGTTTTGCTCAAAAAAGCTTGAGAGAATAGTTTTATTTTGAGTTGATATGGTAATCTCTTTTGAGATCTTCTCCTTGAAGCTTCTTGAGTTTGGAATGGTTGTGGTACTTCTATCCCGTAGATGTACTGATTTCTTTGAACTTGTAAGGATGTGTAAATATGGAGGATATTTTTATCTCCTCTTCTCTAAGAAACATCACTTCTTGTTGTAGGCTTGACTGCTTTTGTTTGAAGGTTAATGGACCTTTTATAGAAATGCATCCAGCTTCAATCTTTGTATTGTGACTAAGTTGGTTTGAAATAGATCTCGTTTGAAACAATCGATAATGGTCCTTGAAGTTTATAGATATGTAGTGAGCATACTTCTTCTTGTGTGAGTTGATTGGAATGAATACATTCTCTGTCTCAATGTTTATGAACTAGTTGGAACTGTAAGAGTCTTTTTGTTGAATATTTTGTTTCTATCAATTTCAAGGGTAATATGAGACCTTGCTTGACTTAAATGCATGTTGGGTTTCACACTCTCTTTCATATAATTTTTAATTGATTTTTGGGCTTGTAAGGGAAAGAAGATTTGAATACTCTTGTGTACTTAATATTTTTGGTAGGATTTAATACCTTTGGTTCAGGATTGTTTCATATAATTTGTTCTTACTTGGATCACAAAATATATGTTCTTTTTATTGAGTTGTTTAATTCCTTGTGTTGGGATCTCAAATTTTTTGATTTTGTGAGTATTTTGGAAACCTTTCTTAAGCTTAATACGGTGTTGGGTTTTGTATTTTTAGGTTCATTTGAATGAAACTCTGGGTCTTTAAAAGGAGAAAGGAATATATTTCCCGTGTGGAAAATACTCTATTTTTTACTATACTGTGTATTCATTTCTGTGAAATGAATTCGAACTTGTGTTTAAATAAAATGGAATAGGTGAACCAGGTTGTATTGATTTAGTATGGGAAACTAGAAGTGTTTCTCTCTATGAATTGTGTTTGGTTTTCTGTTCTCTCTTGGGAACTTGTAAAATAAATTTTTAGTTTGAAATAGAAATGGGAATTCATTTGATAGTCTAAATGAAATGAATTCTTGATTGGATCCTTTCTATTTGAGATCCTTTAACTTTTGTTAACATAAGTTCACTTGATCGAACTTCTCTCAGAGCATGAATCTCTTCTTGGTCAGTAGAGTGATTATTCTCTTATACTTACTTGACTTCTTAGGTTCAGCCTTTCTGTCCTTTCTATCTTGTAGGAAATAGTGGGAAACCACTCTTCTGAGATGGAAATTTCCTTGTGGATTGTTTAGTCTACTTTGTACTAAGTCATTTGTTTTAGTGATGTAGATAGAGAACAAATAAGTCGGTTCAGTAGAAGATAGAATGTAATCTTGTTTTGACCAAATGCTTTGTTTGGTTTGAGTCATAATCCATTTGGATTTGTTATTGGAAGGATTTCTCTTTTTGCACTCTGTCTTATTATGAATCCTCCTTGGTTGGACATGAGAAGAGATTAACCTTGTGTGAGTCTTGCTTTGATTTTTGGAATGTATGGTTTCAGATATTTTAATGATATCTTCTAACATGTAGAAGTTAGTTAAGACTTACAGGTGGACTATTTTTATTCTCTATCCCTTCTTGGATTGATTTGGGATTCTTGTTCTAGTTGTTGTCTCTTTAATAATGAATCTTTTTATTTGTTTCCTTGAAGCTCAAGCCATTATGTGGGTAATCAGTTGAGTACTTTCTAAACCTATTTCTATCTTTCAGAGGATTAGTGAATGGTGGATATTATGTATTGATTCTTCTTCTTTTGTTTAAGTTATGGGATGAATCATTCTAAATATGTACTATGTTGAAGCTAACTCTTTTTGTTCATAGTAAAGATAAATTCTGTATTTCAATTTAGAATGAATTATGAAATAATTAGACCACAAGATCTGTTGGTTGTTTAAAAAGTAATTGATAGGATCAATTAAACTATATGTTATAATGCAGTTTTTGCTGATTATATTAACTCTTTTATTAAAAGTGAATTCAGACTCATTATTGTACTTCTTTTCTGGTTGTTATTACTTATGCTTATTTGTATGATACTTATTAATTGTTTCATTAAAGTAGAGTTGTTTTAATGGAACAATTAGTGGAATGCACTTCATTTTAATGCTTAGTGCTTATCATGCTCAGTTCATTGAACTGACCCATGCTAGAAATTTTTGCAGATGGACTTCATAAGTGATAAAAGAAGGAAAAAAATATGATGCATTGGCTTATTTAATTTTGGATCTTATGTAAAGAATTTTGATTCATTCTTGAGTTGTATTGGAAAAGAAAAGTGATGTTCTTTTATGATCTTAATGTTGATTGACATGCAGTATGCCTGAAATGCATAGTCTTGTAAATGTATATTTTATCATGATGAATTGAAAGGTTTGGAGATTGACTCCAATTTGTGGTGTAAATTCTCTTGTACCTTATATGAAGGAAATAGTAGTGATATCTTTTTGATATTCTTTATATCTGTTTGTATACTATTGTTGTTATCAATTAATAAGTTGGATTAAGGGGATAGTACAATATCCCTTACTATAATGAAACTTGTTAAATTGTAAAAGATGTCATTCTCTAACTAAAAAACTATAGTTTAATAATGAAATATGCATTGGACATACAATTAAACTATATGAGTAATGAATGATAAAAAGGTTATGTTAACCCTAACATCTAACCATGTAGAGGAAGACTCTTCCTCTCTCATAAGAATGAAAAATAAAAGGAATGGTGGTTATGATATTTAATCCTTGTGCTTCGTTTATAAAAAGTAAACACTAGTTGAATCTAGGTGGATGATACACCTTCTTTGGACAACTAGGTTGCATTAAAAATTAACCATTTGATGTTTGCTGCCCTATTTTTGGGGATAACTAGCTTGTTAGGCCACGTTAATGAACATCAATGCAAGCATGAGTTAATGAAGTTATTAATATCAAATCAGATTAATTATGGATAAAGAACTTAATGAATGTTGGAATTAGGGTTAGGCATGGTTGTTGCAATCAAATCTTAATCCAATTTAATTATGAATTTAATGACCACTAAGGGGTATGTACATCGTGATGAATCAATTCTAATAGATGTTGGCACATGCCAACTGCAGGACTATACCTTCAAGAATTCCAAGGACTTCTCGAGGATACAATGTTGCAGTTGACATGTGGCAACACCCTTCCATATTTATTCATCTAGATCTACACACATCTGGACTTGAGCTTATTTTCTCTCTAGGTCAAGTTAGTAGCATGTTTATAATAGGGAGTAGGTCTCTATGACTCAGGGTACCTTGGCACATTCGGTTGACTTAGGTCGATCAAGTATGCCCATATACCCTAAGTCATTGTGAGCATCTTCTTATAATAAATTATGTTGCTAACCTGGCTAGGGTCAAACCTTGGGCAAGTGGAATGACAGAAGTCAGTAAAGACCATTCTAGATAATAGAAGAGTGAGGTGAAGGATGTATTCCAAAATGATGAGTATGTCATCTATGAATAGTAACATGAACAATATGTTGAAAATATTTGACCAAAGTATCACAAGCTGCTAGTTACATTTTCCTATGTCACTTAGTTTAAAGAAACATGATGTTAGATGAATATTGGTAACAAATATTCAGATAGGTTCTTTAAATAGATCACTCAATACCCGGAATAGGGTAGAAAAACCAAGTATACATTGTATACATAAAGTATTCTATACTTTAAGACAAACATGAGAGATTGGTTTGTAACCGAGTCATGGAATGAGTGATCGGTAACTTACCAAGTCATTACAGTGCATATGGTTATCTATTATGAGATTGATTGGCATGGAATGTGTGTTCTAAATGATGTTTTATTTAGAATAAAGAACATTGTGTAAAATAAATTCCCTTATTTCTAAAGTCTTAAAATGTGAATGTTAAATCTTGGTACCAAAGCGGAAGATTGCAACTCTTGGACCTATTATGTCCATAATCGATAAAACTTAAATTTTCTTATTAACGAAAAAATTGTTAGAGCAAGAGGAAATGTTACAAATAATCCTCCACCTAAGGAAGGAGTAAAGCAACTATCAAAAAAACTTGATGAGATCCTTGTTGCCATGTTGGACACAACGGATCATTTGGCTATACTTGAACAACAAGAAATGGGAAATGAGGAGGAAGAAGATGATGGTAATATTAATCAACCACCTCCCGAGGACAATGCCAATTTAGATGTTGATAATAAAAATGTGAACTTACCTGATCAACCTAAGAACAAAAAGGCTAGGCTGACCACTGAACTCACTAATGATATAAAAAGAATAAGTCCACCCAAGTTTGATGGCACCACATTAGGAGATGGAGCTGAGAATTAGCTTAGAGAAATGGATAAATATTTTGCAATAAGGAATTTCTCAAAAGAAACAAAGGTGATATGGGGAGCATATCAGATTTCCCATGAGGCATCTTAATGGTGGGATAAATTGTAAGGCTGAGTTGAATATTGATGAAAATAATATCACATGGGATCAATTTAAAGGTTACTTTAGGAAACGTTGGCTACCAAAAATTTACTATGATCAGAAAATGACTGAATTCTAGAACTTAGCTCAAGGAAAGCTAACTGTAACTAAGTATTGGGAGTGGTTTACTAAAATCCTTAAGTATGTACCTTAGTATCAAAATGATGAGAAGTTCAGGATACATAAATTCATCATGGGATTGAATCCTGTTATAGGAGGAGAGGTGGATGTTCATAGCCCAACCACGATGGAAGGGGTTGTTGAAAAATCCATAAGGTAGGAACAAAAATTGAAGGCAATTTATGCTCATAAGGAGGAAGACAGGAAGAAAAATCCCCAACTCCTTCATCATCTCTTACATATAAGAAAGGACCATGGAAGAAATTTGGAATGAAAAATAATTTTTCTACTGATAATAATAAGAAAGTAGCAACAAATAAGTCTGTTGGTAATGCACGGAACAACTTTGTCAAGAATAATAATAACGAGACAAAAGTCCTATAGAGGTCAGAATGATAATTCTAGGGATGGAAATAAATTCCAGCCTAGAAAGGGACTCTGTAGGAGGATGTTATAACTATGGAAAATATCATTACATAAATCAATATCCTTTGAAAAGGATGATCGTAATCAATGCAAAGCACAAGATACATGGTGCAAAGAGTGACAAGTAGGTGAAAAATAGGCCACACCCATAGAAGTTTCGGGTAAGTTATTTGGCATACCTATAACTATTATTTTTGATACCGGAGCTACTTGAATATTTTATTTCTAGTAAATTAGCATCAAAAATAAAAAGAAAAGATGGAAAAATGGATAAAAATGGACTGTAAATCATGGGAATAATGTTGTTCATACAGTTAGTATGTGTCTTTTTGGGGCAGTCCTTGACTTACCTATTTTTTCCATTGAAGTTGATCTTTATGTTGCACCTTTGGGGTCTTATGATGTAATCATAGGTGTTAATCGGTTTTCTAAAAATAAGGTAAAAGTGGATAGTTTTAAAAAACATATTAGTTATTTAGATGATATGCATAAAATAACAGAGATTTAAGGGTGTGAAACATGATATTTCTTTTAGAAAACTGTCAGCTTTGCAACTTAAAAAGGCCAAAAATAAAGGTTATACCTTATATGTAGTAAATATTATAGAAACAACTGAATAAAACAATGATTTCATGGAATGATATCCGCTGTTATGAAACTTCAGTGATGTGTTTCTAGAAGACTTACCAGGTCTTCTACTCAAAAAGGAATTTGACTTCACAATCAAAATCTATCCTGGAATTGAACCTATTTCTAAGGCACCATATCGAATGAATAATATAGAATTAGTAGATATTAAGGTTCAATTGCAATAAATTTTGTTTAAAGGTTTGATTAGACCAAGTTTTTCACCTTGGGAGCACCAAGTAATTTTTGTGAAAAAAAGATGGAACACCTAGATTGCGCATTGATTACGGATGTTAAACAAAGTAACAATCAAGAATAGATACCCACTCCCTATAATTGATGATCTATTTGATCGGATGCATGGAGAATCGGTATATTCTAAGATAGATCTTCAATCGGATATCATCAATTATGGATTAAGGATGAGGACATTTGTAAAACAAATTTCGAGAACAAGGTATGGACATTATGAGTACACGGTTTTACCTTTTGGATTAACAAATGCACTGTAGCTGTTATGAATTTAATGAATAATATTTTTCAAGAATACTTGGACAAATTTGTGCTCAGATTATTGTATGAAATTTTCATATATTCGAAAATTATAAAGGAACACCATGAGCATTTGAAGATAGTTTTGGAATTTTTGAGAAAGAGATGGTTATATGGTAAGTTATCTAAATGTTATTTCTATGACACGAAGTGCACTATTTGGGACATGTAATAAGTAAGAATGGAATTGTTGTAGATCTTTCTAAAATGGTAGCTATAAATGCTGAGTTCCCTACACCAAAGAATGTACATGAAGTTAGAAGCTTCATGGGACTTACAGAGTTACTATAGAAAATTTGTAAAAGATTTTTCTAAGGTGTACAATGACTTCATTACGAAAAAGGATAAGAAGTTTGTTTGGAATGAGAAATTTGAATCTACATTTAGAAATTTGAAGGAACAGTTAACTTCAACACATATCCTAGCGATACAAGACCCTAATCAAGACTTCATGGTTGTAGGAGATGCATGCATCCGGGAAGGTCTAGGAGGTATTTTGTTACAAAATGATCATGTCATAGCTTATGAAAGTAGAAAACTAAAGTTACATGAGTTGAATTATGCTCCACATGATTTAGAGCTTGTTGCCATTATCCATACACTACAAGTTTAGGCATTACCTACTTGGTAAAGCTTTTGAATTAAAAATGATCATCTTAGGCTTAAGTATATTTTCACTCACCCAAATCTAAATGTGAGACAATGAATATGGTTAGAGTTTTTGTCTCAATATGATTTATTACATCAATTACATCAAAGGTAAGGAAAATAGAGTGGTTGACACTCTAAGTCGTATAGAAGCACATTTATGCTCTTAAAACATTGAGAACTCACTTTAAGGATGAAGTAAAAATTGTTATGGAATCGATTCTTACTTTCAAAGAAGTAAAAGCATTAGCGCTTGTGCACATCCAAATGATGTGAGGTATAAAGGTTTTCATTTTGACAATGAAGGAATCTTAATATTTGAAAACAAAGTATACATACCTTCGCTAAATGATTTAAGAAAGAAATTGTTAAAATAATTTCACAATTCACCTTTTTTTGGACACCCTGGTATTACAAAGATGCTTGTAGATTTAAGACAACAATATTTCTGAAAGGGGATGAAAAAGGATGTTATTTATTTTGTGACACATTACTTAGAATTTCAACGTGTTAAAGCTAAACATATGCACCTAGCCAGTTTATTGTATCCTCATAGCATACCACCACAAGACAAATGGAAAGTAATAAGCATGAATTTTATACAAGGGTTGCTATGTCAAGAAATAAACATGACATTATTTTGGTAGTTGTTGATAAACTAACAAAGGTAGCACATTTCATTGCTGGTAATCAAGGATGATTCTCTTGTATTAGCTAAGAGGTTTGTACATGATATTTTTAGATTACATGGAGTTTTTGAATTAATCATATCTGATAGAGATCTTAGAAAGACATCAAGGTTTTGCCAAACACTTAATGCAGATCTAGGAACTAAGATAAATTTTAGTTCTACGTATCATCTGGAAATGGATGGAAAGACTAAAAGAGTTAATCAAGTTTTAGAGGATATGTTACAAATGTATCATATGGATCAACAATATAAGTGGGAAGAGTACCTTCCACTAGTTGAGTTTGCTTATAATAACACATATCATGCCTCTCTTAAGATGGCACCTTTCAAGCATTATACGGAAGAAAATGTCGAACCCCGTTAGTTGGGAAAACATTAAGGATAGAGAGGCAATTAGACCTGAAATCCTTATAGAAATGGAACAACAAGTTAAAATGATTTGTGAACACTTGAAAGAATCAATCAGATAGGCAAAAGAGTTATGATGATTTAAAGCATTGATAGGAAATTTGAACTTGGTGAGAAGGTTTTTATTCAGTTAAACCGAAAAAGATCTCTATAACTTTTGGCAAGGCTAACAAGTTATCACCTCGTTACGTGGGACCTTTTGAGATAGTTTAAGTAATCAACCCTATATCTTACCATTTAGCATTACCTCCTACTTTGTCATTTAATGCATGATACTTTCCATATTTATTTGCTTAAGAAATATGTTTCAGATTTATCACATGTGTTAAATTAGAATTCCTTGTAGGTCCAAGACCAGGAATAATCATGGTTAAACCCATACAAGTGTTGGAAACTCACCAATTTCATCTAATAAATTGTGAAATAAGTCAATGTAAGGTCCAGTGGGACCAATTTAATGAAGAAAGTGCAACCTGAGAAAATATGGAGGATATGAATACTACTTTTCCATATTTATTTGATCAGAATTGACTATGATGACTGATAAAAATTGTGATTTTATCTTTATATGTCAATAAGTCTGCCAGTTATGGGTAGATAACTATTTATTTTTTCAAATAAATAGCTATGTGAATGCTGATTTCTGGAACTTTATATTTTGATATTGTTGCAAACATATGTTAAGAAAGTGAATAAATTGATTATCCTTAATGCAATGGTCAAACAAAATATAATAATTGGGATGATGATTATTTTTAGGAGGGAAGTATGTAACACCTTTGACAAATAGTTATATTCCTCTTTTGCATTAAAAGTGTTGGCATGTGATTTTCTTGAATGGGGTGTATTTCCTTTATTGTTGAAAATCATGCTTTTTATAGATAAATCATTTTTGATCTTGGATTCATTGGACTGAAATGATATGGTTTGCAAGAATCTATTTTCACTTCTTGTAGGTGAGTTGCAATCTGGTTTTGAGAGTTGTAAACTTATCTCTTTTAACTGACTCATCCTTGGATCAATTCCAATGATCCAAGGAATGTTTTAAATCTCCTTACTAGACTAAATGGTAAATTTACATTCATAATCATGAGAGACATAGTGGACTGAACTTTTGTGTGTTACAAATTCTTTGGTCTTGTAAGAACATGCCTTCATTTGGTTGTATGTTTGTGCTTGGATCTTTGGGATTGATCTCTTCAGGACATTTAATGGTGTAAGCAAAATGAAGCCTACTTCACGACTATGAAGGGAATCTAAATCCTAAAACCTAAAGGATTATCCTAATGGTATTCTAAAACTAGGTAAATGCACCTACTTCCTAGCTATGTCTACTTATTTGGGTTACAATCTAACCTAAGCTTCTTATTCTATTTTGTTGGGATGGCGTCCTAACCTAAGTTCTTGTGCTAAATGAATAAGGGAGAAATTACTAAGGTAATGCTAGGCTATTTTAACCTAATACCTAATACTATATGGTTGTGAATTTGATCTAACCTAAGGTGGAAATTACTTATGAAATGATTTTGACTAAACCTAAGGTTATAACCTAAGTTTTGGGAAATCTATCCTAAAGTATTGAAAGGGAACCTCGGGTGGCATGGAATTATGGAAACCGTTCTAATGGAATTTATTTGATTTGATTTGGTTAAATGAATGGGAGGTACAACCATTTTTGGAAAAGGCAAGTAAACTTTAGTGGAAGCATACATGGAGGCTTCACTAAAGTTGGAAATGCATGCTAAAGTGGAAATAACATTCACTAGTTTTAGGAGGCGGTGGCAAGGAGAGATAGGTAGGAGATTGAGGAGTAATTGCATTAATGAACCTTGGTTTTTGTGTGCAAACCATCTTGGAAACAAGGAAGGAAGATTTTTTGGAGGTTGTTTGGTCTTGCATGCCTTGCAATTTTTTCTCTACATGGAGCTATCTGGTTCTTCAAACCAGTAGTTTGACTTTTACTTTATGGTTATTTTTGGTTTCTTTGGTCTATTTTTGATCCAAGGAAAGTATATGAGGCATTGGAAGAAAAGATGTTTGGTTGTTGATATTTCGTGGAGGATAAAAAGAGTTGGAAGCTTAGCTGGAAGTCTCCTTCAAATTGGCAGAAGCACTATTAGGAATGATAGGCTCTACCCATTAAGATTCTTTCTTTCTTCTATATGATTCATTAAAACAATTCTACTCTCATGAGATAAATGTTTGCATGTTTTTCTAGTTATTTACTTTCTTGGTTGTATGAATCCCTGTGATTTATGGATATGAATCCATTGCATGATATGTTAGCCTTTAGAAGCTCTCTGTGTGTAAGATTCAGTGATGATATGCATGTAGAACTTGTATTCGAAGCTTTGTGTTTGGTTCTAAACTTGTACTCAAGTCTTGTGTCAGTTTTGAACTTGTCTTCGTGGCTTTATGTTTAGTACTAAACTCGTATTCTAAGCTTGTGTGTCTAACTTGTATTCGAAGCTTTGTGTTGTTTTGAACTTGTGTTTGAAGCTTTGTGTTTAGCACTGAACTCATATCCAATACATGTGGGTTCTAAATTTATATTTGAAGCATTGCGTTAGTTCTGTATTTATATTTTGAGCTGTGTGTTTTACTCGTATTAAAGGTTTTGAGTTTCTTAGAACTCATATACAGAACTATCTGCTCGAAAAATCTTAAGAGAATAGTTTTGGTTTGAGTTGATATGGTAATATCTTTTGAGATATTCTCCTTGAAGCTTCTTGAGTTTGGAATGGTTGTGGCACTTCTATCCTAGACTATACTACTTTCTTTGAAATTGTAAGTACATGTAAATATTGGGATATTCTTCTCTCCTCTCGCTATGAGAAAACCAAAGGTGTCTTGTTGTAGGCTTGACTGCTTTGTTTGAAGGTTAATGGAAATTTTATAGAAATGTATCTAGTTCAATATTGTATTGTGACTAAGTTGGTTTGAAATAGAGCTCATTTGAAATAGTCAATAATGGTCCTTGAAGTTTATAGATATGTAGTGAGCATACTTCTTCTTGTGTGAGTTGATTGGAACGAATACATTCTCTGTCTCAATCTTTATGAACTAGTTGGAACTGTGAGAGTCTTTTTGTTGTAATTTTGGTTTCTGTCAATTTCGAGGGTAATATGAGACCTTGCTTGACTTAAATGTGTGTTGGGTTTCACACTCTCTTTCAGATCCTTTTTAATTGATTTCGGGCTTTTAAAGGAAAGAAGAGTTGAATACTCTCGTGTACTGAATCTTTTTGGTAGGATTTAATACCTCTGGTTTGGGATTGTTTCATATAATTTGTTCTTACTTGGATCACAAACTATATGTTCTTTTGTATTGAGTTGTTTAAGTCCTTGTGTTGGGATCTCAGTTACTTTTGAGTTTGTGAGTATTTTGGAAACCTTTCTTAAGCTTAATACTGGTGTTGGGTTTTGTATTCTCTTTTAGATTCATTTGAATGGAACTCTGGGTCTTTAAAAGGAGAAAGGAATATATTTCTCGTGTGGATAGTTCTCTATTTTTTACTGTACTTTGTATTGCTTTCTCGTGAAATGAATTCAAACTTACATTTAAATAAAATGGAATAGATGAACCAGGTTGTATTGATTTAGTAAGGGAAACTAGAAGTGTTGCTTTCTATGAACTGTGTTTGGTTTTGTGTTCTCTCTTGGGAACTTGTAAAACAAATTTTTAGTTTGAAATAGAAATGGGAATTCATTTGATAGTCTAAATGAAATGAATTCTTGATTGGATATTTTCTATTTGAGATCCTTTAACTTTTGTTAAGATAAGTTCACTTGATCAAACTTCTATGTAGCACGACTCTCTTCTTGGTCGTAGAGTGATTATTCTCTTAGACCTGCTTGACTTCTTTGGTTCAGCTTTTCTATCCTTTGTCTTGTAGGAAATAGTGGGAAACCACTCTTTTGAAATGAAAATTTCCTTGTGGATTATTTAGTCTACTTTGTACTAAGTCATTTGTTGTAATGATGTGGATAGAGAATAGTTTAGTCAGTTCTGTAGAAGAGGAAATGTAATCATGTTATGACCGACTGCTTTGTTTGACTGAGTCATAATACATTTGGATTTGTTATTGGAAGTATTTATCTTTTAACACTCTGTCTTATTATGAATCCTCCTTGGTTGGACATGAGAACATTGTGTAAATTTTTTTCCCCTTGTTTCTAAAGTCTTAAAATGGGAATGTTACAAGAACATTGAGAAGTGGAGAAGTAGCTCGCTGATTTTTTCCACTACTGTGTCATGGAATCCATTAATGGAGCTTGAAATTTTCAGTTCTAGTTTTTTTCTCCATTCACAATGGAATCAACTCCATTGTGACAAGGTTTTGTTTCGGTGCTTCACAAGAAATTTTACTTCAATCCGACGACCGATTTGATAGGAAATTGAACTTTGTTCTTTGTGGAGCCGGAAGTGAAATTTATTTGATGTGAGAATTCCTTGAAAAAAATTGGAGGTTTGAATTTGATTTTTTAATTTCCTTCAAGAGAGAAGAACTCAACAATAGACGGTTTGTCAATCCATGCAGTGGTTTGCAAGATATCTTCAAATCTTTGTTTTATGGCCATGGGGATTTCCACTTGTTCTTCTCTGTTCTCCATTTATTTTCTCATCTCGATGAATCATTCTTCTAATAACTATGTGCCATCATGGATTGAATGATAATTTTATTTGATGGAGCTATTTCAAGCTTTTGCAATGGTGGAGTGAGGTGTTCTCTATAACTTTTCTTCTGGCAGTTAGAAACAGTGAGAAACAACTAACAATAAAAAAAAATCAAATTTTTGAGTTGGAGTTGGGAAATTTTTTTTCCCTGATGTCCCTTACCTTAAGGAAATGAAATAAATCAATTTCCATGATGATCAAGATGAATACACGTGTCGGTGATCTGACGATAGGGAATGAGTGCTCCAAAATCAGCTTTAAAGCACCGAGGGGATGGAAGCGGGTCACATGGGTGAAAACAAGTCTCCCTATAGGGTATGGGTGAATTTTTCCATGTTTTATGTACCTAACCTCAAGGACATGAGGGACATAAAATTACACTATGGTCTTGGAGTTGACACGTGGAGCTTGATCCGACGGCAGGGAATTGATGCTTCAAAATGCACCCAAATTTGGTTGTCAAGTCTGGAGGTCACAAGAGGGTTCTAGAGGTCACATGGAGGTTGGGAGAATTTTTCCAAGGTTTTCATACCTTACCTTAGGGACATTTTGGACATGAAATCTCACCAAGATCCTAGTGCTTTGACATGTTTCCTCTCGAAAATTGACTAATTCTGAACTACCTTTAAAAGGGTAACTTGGAATGATGATAACTTGAGCTCCGGTGGAATTTATTGGTGAAAGCTTTTATGATACTGATTGGAAATGGAATTTTGAATCAAATGGTGGGGGTATTATGTCTTGATTCATTCATTTTATCCCTGAAAAATTGGAATTTTGATTTGGTACTCCACTTGTGCTTGAGAAAAAATGCCTGAAAAACCCTATGCACCAAGGTGTTGTGAAAAATATTATTTCAACATCATGTAGGGATTGAAATCCTATTTCTATTGATTTTTTGTTTTAATACTAAATCCATTCGGATCTCCCGTAATCACCTTCCGAAGCTCAATGGTTGTTTTGGCCTCATGCAATCGACTCAGGCCTCGTGAACCCTAATTCTCGAGAAACCGCTTTAACTTCTCCTAGACCTTTTGAAATATTCCTAAACCATATCCATTATGTACAAAGACCTTTGGATCACCTCTAAATACACTTAGGAGTTTCTTCTAAGTTCCATGAGGTTTCTCTAGCTGTAGGAAGGCTAGTGATAACCCTTCTCACAACTACATGTAGCTTTGTAAATGAACTCCTAAAATCACCGAGGGGGAATGTATGGAATTTCCTAAATCACCTAGGGGGCGAGATAAAATTAATTGGGAGGTCACTTGGACTGAATGCATAGACTTGGGGTGCACAGGAATTATAGGACTAGAAAAATTTAGTACATGGGTATCGTTGTCATGCTTGAAATTGTCAATTTCCTTATTGCACATTGCATGACAATAATAGCCAAAGGGATAACATGTAAAAATGATCCTTTGGTCTCCCTCAGAAAATCAAACTCATCGACCTATTGGAAAGAATACATAGAAATGGCATATTCTAGAGTATAACTAGTCAACACTCCTTTCCACAAGTGATCAACAACACGCGTCGAAGTTAGATCTGCATCCTATAGCCTCTGGTAATAATCTTGGGTCCATACACATGATCTATAGTACTATCTTGATCTGGATGCATATTCTCAAAAAGCTATTCATATAGTTGTATTAGAAAATAACAAAATAACATCTTGTACCTCATGGTACAGGTTCTCTTCTACCCATCTACGTGCATCAAACATAGGTCCCACACTGAATTTTTAGAAAACGCATCCTCCCTACTCTATAACCATGCTTTAACACTCTCTAAGCTCATACATTCTATCATCATGCATCACAGGGACCAAGATGTATGCCATTTCTCACAACAACTTTGAAAATAGGTCCCGGTAATGGAACCAAGATGTAGTCATTTTTATGTCCTTAGAAACAACAATCTAATCCCATGCACGTCACCTTATCACCCAAAGAAGTGTTGGGTGCTCACTTTGAGGCACACACGGGTGTTGAACCCCTCATTTATGTGATTTTCATGAGAATACATCCCCTCTTTGAAAGAATCTTAGATGTAAAAAGGTAAAGAAGCATGAATTCATCCGGATAGCAAGGAAAATATCAAACATATAATAAATCCAATAATACAAAGAAAAAAACATTAGGTTTATACCCATAAAAATGTATATATTTTAAAATAAATCCATATATTCATATTACTCTCTATTCATTAACCACATTACATTCCTCAAGGTCATTACAGACCAAATGTCTTAATGCAGATAAGACTTATACATCAAAATCCTAAACTATGCTTTCTAGATTACAAAGATGTTCATAGACCCATCCCTCTAGATATGCCATCTCTCCTATTGTCCTCCTAATGAGAACCTTTACCCATATAATCTACTAGTATTTCGTAGAGCTTCTCCTCTTCTCTACCTCTCTTGATATCTCCCTTAGCACCTCTCTTGATGCCTATCTTCACCTCCTTTTCTTCTACCCAAGCATCTCTATATATAGCTTTAACATCCACCGCCATGCCTTCCTAAAGTAATAGATCGGTTTCAAGTGTCCATGTGGTCCTTCAATGGAGCATGCTTCTTCCCATCCGAGATCTCCACTTTTTGTAATGATGTCTTTCTAGATCCTTCCATCGCATGGAATATTCCTTCCTTAACCATTGAGTTACCAGGATGACACCTTATCCACTCCACATGCTTAGTCAGGTCACACTTTTCTCGTGTGCTTCCTTAAACACCGAATATGGATAAGTCCTAAAACCCTTTCCTTTTCCTTACACACGTGCCTTGGGTTCTACTAAACCCTTCTAAAACCCTTTCTTGCATGCCTTTACCTTGCACACACTTCTTCATATAGGTACCACGTGCCCACGTGCCTTATTGTACTTAGCCAATATTCCGAGGCCCAATAACTAGATACTAAAAGAAACTAGAAACTCATAACATGGAGGGTTTATAGTACCTCTAATACGATGTGATGGATGAACGGGTGCAAAGTGATGATGGATCCTCACTATAGCTAATGACCTACAAATAAGATATAAACTGAAACGAGATTGATTGGATAGATTTAGACAGGGGTTTTCTGAATAATTCCAGCTCTAAGAAGTGATTAGCTTCCTTTCACAGATGTCAACCCCTGTTTGTTTAGAAAGAGTGAAATAAAGCAAGAACAATAGATGACATGTAGAGAAATGAATATATTGAATCTGAGAAATGATTAAAATTGATCTAGAAGCTGATATGATTGGAACAATAGTAAATTAAAGGTTACTTGGTTTGGGTCAATGGTGACCTAAACTATTTAGAGGCAGGTTGATGAAGACTTAGGAAAGAGGATCTAGAATATGAGCTAAATATGTAAACCATGCAAGGTTTGGATGTAATATGGAAGTTGTAGAGGCTTGAGTATGTTGGAGTCAACCTACAGAAGGGATCTAAAGGAGAAGAAACCAGAGAATGATAGAAAATGGTAGTGAGGAGGTCTGGATGGAAACTTAGGCTTGGGTCAACGATGAGTAGGGTATATGTAAGATAGGTTTGGTAGGAAAAGAGACTGAATGATGAATCTGATAGAAAAAGAGGGATGATAGAATGAAGGAATGCATTGGAGAAGAATCTGTGAAAGAAAACTCAATGATAGTAGGATGAGTCAACGGCGATCTAGATAGGTGGATGAAAATTGTAGCAGAGTATGGGTAAGGTTGAGAATAGATGGGTGAAAAGGAAACCCGTGAGAAAAGTAGTTGAAATAGAAGGTTGTTGAGTGATCCCCGAATGTTGCGAAGCTTCTCTCGAACCTATAAGATATTAACTACAATAAGAGAAATGATAATATGATAAAAATATGATTAAAGTAATATAAAACAATGATAATCTCATGAAGGATGATCATGAGTGATGTAATCATGTTCATTGGAGTTTTGGGAGGTATGTGGCTATTGTAGCAACACTAAGGCATGAGGGAGAGTTCACAAGTCATGAGGAAGCTCCTAAATTCTCATGCATATGATTTTTTATATCTTTTTGGAAGGATTTAACTTGGTTTTATAAGGTCGATGACAACTGGGATGGGTCACCACTGACCATGGGGAAATTTTCCTCATTAGGAAAGATTTTTGTGTTTTTGGTGTGATTTTTGTTTTTAAGAGTTGGAATGGTGCTTTAAAGAATTGTGGGGATTAGATTTCTTGGGGATAAATCATGGGTAGTTAGGGAATAAAAATAGATAGGAAGAAATCTAGGAAAAAGCATAGGATAGGGATTTAGGATAAAATAATCCTAAATAGAAAGTGAATTAGGGCATGATATGATGTGGATATTAATTAATTAATTAATAGGAGTTAATTAATTAAATTAATTAAAGGTGATGGGATGGGAATTTTAATTAAATTAAGGGGATGTATTTAATTAAAAGGGGACCTAGGTAGGATCCTAATAAAATATGTGCACGCGGGAAGGTAAGGGTAAGGATACCGATTTTAGGTTTCTACATCTTCTATGGATAATAGTATGAATAATAGTGTCCATAGAGTGCACATCATGTTCATTGATGATTTATGGGCCAAAATGTTCAGCAAATTCATGAAGATATGCATTGTGCACAATTTTGTTTTTATTCTTCATGTCTAATTCAATCTTTTCATTAAATTATAGTCCTTTTTGTAGATTAAGTTCATTATTTATCTTGATAATAGTTACGTGTCCTTCATTTTTTTGGGAAGAATATTGCGAGATCTTGACATATGGAGATATGAATATGAAACATAATAAAACCAAGTATACCTTGAAATTATTCCTTCTCGAGGATATACTCTTGTATCAACACATTCAATTCATGAAATCTTATAACTTTGATTCTAGTAACATTAACTCTTGGGTCAAGATGATGTATAAGGGTATTATATGCAATGTGTTCAACTTTGTAATTAAACTGGTTAAAGAAGCCTTTCCAATTTCATATATTTTCCATGACCATATTTTCCATGACCATATTTTCTTCCATGGTCCTCCTTGAAAGTAAAAATTTGGTATAATTAATTCTTATTAAGAATTCTCAGTAAAATTCATCGGTTTGTGGGAGATTTTTCTAACATTTTTCTAAAACATAAATTTTATTTTTTAGACAAAATTCATTGTTTAAAATCATCTATAAATAAACTATTGACATACTCACAAACACATTCCTTACCATTTTCTATACAACAAAGGATTCCTCCCCATGAAAAATCACTCGCTTATGTGTACATGATTTTTGTAAGTACTAGGGACATGAAAAAATGGAAATGATGTTACCTTTGACTCAATATTCTAGACTACCATTATCAATTGTTCATTCTAATTGTATTTGTTATTTTTATTTAACATTTATTGGATAATAAATCTATCATTTCCCATATTTTCATAAAAATGTTAGTGTAATCAAGCAATGCCAAAAATGTTTGCAATTAATTTTTATGCATAACATCAAGAAATTGAAGTACCTTTTTTATCAGTATGAGGTTGTACCTCAATTTGGCTATTTTTCTCAATCATTCCTAAGAAATTACAATTTAATTGGAATTACTAGATTTTAGTATTAGAAAACACAATTATTGCATATTTAGCTATCTCACATATTTTTTGAGATGTGCTAGGTGATCTACAAGTGTTTCACTAAAAAAGAGTATATCATCAATATAGATATAGAGAAAATAAGATATATCGTGGAAAATAAAATCCTTTTGGGACTCATAGTAGGAAGGTGTGTTGATTAGACCAAAAGTCATGAAATTCCATTGAAAATGTCCAAATGGAAAACTATTTTCCATTTTATGATTATTTTCTTCCTTAACCTTGATTTGGTAGAATCCCGACTTACAATCAAACAGGAAAATACTTGCATTTAGCCACCTTTTTCATCAAATAGGTTTTTTCAAGTATGTTGTAAGGAAAAGGATTAATTATGAAATTTAAAATTCTATCATTTATGCCCATTATTTTCTTTATTCTCTTCTTATTTGAGTGGTTATCAGCCATAAAGGTATAAAAACATAATATATATAGAGTTTATATCAATTTTGAACCGAGTAGCTCACTTATTGCTTTTTCCATATCTTGATAGTTTGTGGCATTTATAGGGATTGTTTTTCCTATCTTCATCATCTTTTCCTCTTTAATCATTATCTTCATTTCTATCATTCTTTCTTGCCAAAATTTTTAAGGGTCATCGACAAAACTTATTTTATTAGTTATCCTAATTTTCATATTTCTACAAAGATATTGTTCATAGTTGTTGGCTCATTAATTTATGGTATTGCTTAGTAACATATGATAATCTAGGAAATCTGAATCTTTCTCCTTGCAAAGTGAATGACACATTTTTAAGATTACTTCCATAAAGAGAATAATTATCAATTAAATATCCTCCTAGAAGGATGTTTGATGATATATCATTATACTAGAAGAAATCACATAAAAACTATTTTCCTTAAGTTTTCACTGGTCTCGACATCTATACAAATAAAAAGTAAAAGAATCCTCTTGAACATATAGATAATTGTATGCTTTTTTACTATTTAATTTCTTCCAGTTAGAAAGTATGGGTTTTTTTATCAAAAGAAAGAGATTCTCTTATAGTGACAGAGTTGATAGAATCCAACACACGCTTAACAGAGAATAATGCAACCGAAAAAGTGACTCTAACACAAAACCAATTTTATTAGATCAAAGGACTTAACAACATCTATAATCAAATCCCTATATTAGAGTGGTTAAAAATCTTGTAACAACCTATAAAAGTATAAAAGAGGGTGGTAATTCTTGGAGTCTGCAAACACTCTTCTTGGGAGATTCAACAAAAATCCCTAATAGCTTACTAGAAGCCCCAAATGAGGTATTGGGTAGGATTTTATAGTCCTTTCTTCCTAATAATTTTGTAATCCAAATTTCCTTCTAGAATCCTCTCCTCAATCCTATTAAACTCGAATTTGAATTCTTTTGCATTAATGCAATTCAACAACCCTACTCTAGTAGTTGAGAGAAATCCATCTAGAAATTTCCACATTATTTTCTTAGTTGGTGGTATTTGTCTTCACGTTCCACTTCATCATATTTAAATTCATTCTCCCACATAATCTATCCTTCAAATATTATGTTCTAATGTAAGGAAAGATTTGCACACTTTGATGAGCTCATTAATTGAATAAATAACATCATTGTTTTTATTTTCCCCTTGTTTGAATTTGAACACATTTTGTAACTTTTTCTTAATTTAAAGTAGAGGTTGTGTGCATTTTTCTAGATTAGTACATAAATCCATTCTATCATGAAATTCTAACTAAAAATCCTCAAAAGCACTCATTGTTGTGTACAGATCAAAAAAATACTAAATTTTGACTAGGATGTAGAGTTTTAGGCACAAAAATCTAAAAGGGGTAGGTCACTTCGGAGTACCTTAGCTTGCTTCAGAGTACCTCAGTTCACTTTGGAGTGCTCTATCTTTCCTTCCTTTAGATTATCTCAGCTTGCTTCAAAGTAACTCAACTCGCGTCAGAGTTTTATGTCTCGGCTTGCTCCTTAGTGTTCTTAGCTCACTTTGAGGTATCTCAACTTTCCTAGAAGTTTCTCCAAAATGTTACAAAGTTTTACCTTGGACTCCAAGATCTCTCTAGCCTGTAATAGTAAATAAGAAAGGATGAAATATTTCCAGCTCAAAGAATACATATAGTTCGTATCTACACACACCAATTTTATAATAAATCACATAATTTGTTTTATTAATCAATTTCATTAATCATCTCCATTATTTCCTTATGAATTATGAAGATGATTTGGAATCCCTATTCTACTAGCTAAATAAATATTCTTCATATAGTGTAGGCATTAGTTGAGGATGATGGATTATATATTTCACCCTCATCGAATGTAATAAATTAGACATAATAAAATATGATATTGTGATTACGATGTTTCAAATTTTGAAATCAATAGAGATTACTACTTTGGTGAATTAAGTGTGCAACTGTCGTTTTGATCAATAAGAGAGAAAGGACCCACTCACCTCAAGACCCGTAGATCTTTTGGTATTTTTTGTATCATCTAATTTGAGTTGGATTCTATATAATTGATTTATAGAATTTTATAGATACTTATTATTTAAGCCATTATATGCTCATTCTCTTCTTTATATCAATTCATTTGCATTAGTTCCATTCATATTGTAGTAGTTAAATATTCTAAGTTCTTTTCCCTTAGTAGATTTATGTGATCAAAATTGTAAGAAATTTCATTATAGATAATTCATATTCTTTTAATTTCAATCCTTCAATTCAATTCCAATAAGTGATATTTCTTTTAAAATCATTACAATTTTAATTTCCAAGGTTGAACTAATGAGGCTCATCATTTTTGGCACCATTCCCAGGGAAAATAGTGTCAATAAGAATCATCCAATTGTTAATTTCCATAAGAATCTACCCGGTAAAATAAATATACAAGTAGACCTAGAGACTCAAAGGGTAGATTCATACCCAAAATTTCTCAACAAAAATTGATCAGTCTTGGGATCAATTTGCATAATTAGAAGAAACATCTAATTCATCAATTCAAGAGGACACAACCCTTACTTTTCCACAACCTTCAAAACATTCTCTTGAAGTAGGGATTTAATATTTGAGATGACTTAGATAAGAGGATCTATTTAATCTAAGAAATCAATATTAGGTTAGTATCCTTCCTCCTACACCATACTTTTCACCTGAAATAAGACCATATTATAAAATTAATTGGGAAAAAATGAAGGACAACCAAGAGTTGAGCATAACCCATGCAATGAAGAATGTAATGCAGAATTCATTGTACCACATAGAATGTTTACTTATCTGATTTTCATTGATGATGAAGATGATACTGATGCAAAGAGAATGAAACAATCAAACATACATTCACCTTTAAATAGTTTTCAAACATCAACTACACCTTATCTCTACATTTAAGGATCAATCCAATCCCAAAATGGCTTAAATAATTGCAAATGGATAGTTATCTCCTTGAATTTCATTAAAAACCTACAACCATACTCTTCAAACTTCAAGTTAGTGTCAATACAACTCGTGTCAATGATTCATGACCTAAGTGATAGTCACTTACTTTTCCTAGCCTGAAATTATCTTGCTCCCCTTCTCACTAGTTGTTCACTTTCAAGGACTTTTGACTTTATATCATCCAATGACCTCTACCTCTCATACAAACACTTCAACCATTTCACACCAATGTTATTCCAACCACTCAATTGATATAAAAAACTTCAAAAGATAAATTTTGAACTAATTTTTGAAAATTGTCCTTAAGTTACCCTTAAGACAATATATGGTGGGACATTCAATGTTTAGGACTTCTATAGAAACCCACAAGTATCCCTCAACTCTTTCCAATCCCATTTTCCATGTTCATGATTTATGCAAAATTTCAAAACCCTACTCTTTGTATTGGTATCTCTAGACCAACTTCTTTCTCTAGGCTTACAAACCCTCAACTAGGTCTGGGACACTTTGAATTTCCTCCCATAAATTCATTTATAAAACGTTTCATAACACAAAATTGTTATTTATGAGCACCCATAAAGGATTTATTGGTCCAAATAAAGTTTGAATATTGAACTCTTTGCTTATCACCTACTTGTTTTGTAAACTAGCCTTACTAATTAGGTTGTTATACTATGTTATAGTGCCCTCCTATAGAATTTCAATATTATCTGAAAAAACACCAATGGAATCAAACATTTCTTTTTGAATATGATTAAGGACTATGTCATGATGGTTTTCTCCAAGTTTCAAGCTCGATTCTATGTTTAGGGATTTTTACTACTCATACTCTTCACAAACCCTAACTATGTATAATACAATCCAACGAGGTTATTTTGACTATAATTTTCACATAACCTTGATTCCAGACTCCAAAATTATCATGTTTACCATTTAATCCTCATTATTACCTTACGAGTAATTCATATCAACATGTTCTATATCTCTAACCGATTGAACTCTCTCTTTACACGCTTAAAACATGATATAAAACCCTTAAGGGAAATAGTGAAGTACTTAACCCGATTCAAATAAAATTATCTATTTATTATTCATGTTATGCTTTTATAAAATCCCTTTAATTTTGTCTCACCTCCTACAACTGATAACAAGTGTAAACTCGTACTTGATCCAAATACATAAGTACAACCAGAGATTTTTAAGGATTTATAACAATGCAAATAGAAAACCCTAGAGAATTCAATCCTTAAACTATGTAAGATAATGGATAATCACTCCATACACCCTTCATCACGAGTATGAACTTGTAAAAATAATAATAAATTCTTAACAAAGGTCATTTATAGTCATAATAGGTTGTCTAGCAAATCAAGAGCTCACACCATCCACCAAGACAGTAGTATTAGATCCTCATACCAACATATGAAAGGTATCATTAACAGTTATACCATTGAATATTCTATAAAAAGAAAGGATAACTCTTTATTTTTAACAAAAACTCAGAAATACTTTTGAAAAGACAAAATAATATATATAATCTAGCTTAAATGCATATTACTTTACTTCCCCATACAAAATTATTGAGTTATTATTCACCATAGCCTTCTCCTCCTCTTCCATGAGGGATACATCTCAAATAATAGATTTTAATTCATTTCATGCATACATCAACTTCATGATTCATAACTATCATTTTTTTAACTCTTGGACTTCCATATACCTTCCGATTCATAACTGTCATTCTTACACTATTTAAGTATTGAAATGACTCTTACTTTTCTAGGACCTATTACTAAGACCACTAATATTCTCACACACACCTTAAAAATCCATTAAACTCCTTTAACCCTCTTTACAATCCCAATCCTTCATTTTAATATTTTTACAATTTCAAACTTCAATTTGGAGGAAAAGCTCCTATGATGACAATTCAATTTTTCACTCTTTTTACACTCTTACAATGACTCATTTAGAATTTCTATGGAATTTTAAACATTCCAAAATCTTAAAATCATGACTAGAAAGAGGATTAATAACATGATTATTCTCATACCATGATTCTCTTGGATCATACTACCAAGGTGGAGAAAAGTTTCCATAGACTTTTCTTACTTGGTCTTATATTCATCTTCTTTTTTGGTCCTTAGTCTTCTTACCTTTCTTTCATTGTGATTTCTTGAGTTATATCCACTTGGGTCCCATAATTTTTATTTTTTCAATCCATTTTTTTAACTTTTCATCCTTTCTTTTTAATCTTCATCTTTACTTTCATCATCTTCATGCTTTTATTCATTGTACCTACACACACAAGTACAATAACAACAAAAATACACTCTTCCTTATGTTCTATGATGCTTTCCATCCTTGCATATCTCATTTCCAACTCATATTCATCATTAGTCTTGTCAAAATATTCTTTTTATTTCTCATTTACTTTCTCATCCATCTTCTTTTCCACACCAAGCTACTGTAACGCTACATTTTCATATTCATTATGTTCATTTTTACCATTATATGCTCATGAAACTATTATTTCAACCGTACCTCTATCTCTCCTTCCCTTATCCATCTCATCTACAAAACTTTGCAAAATAACATTCACATCATCTAAATAAATGTTCTTGTCATCATGCTTATCATCTTCAAATGCACAATTGAAATCATTTTGGACAATTTCAAGGAATTCACCCACAAAATCATCAATATCCATCAACAAATCATCCATTTTGCTTACCTTGTCTGCATGTTTTTCTTTCTTTACTTCCTTTCCTCTGAAATCTGATTTCTTTCTATGAATGTATCTTCTTCTTTCCTCATTTCATCCTCCTTTCCCTGTGCTATACTTGGTTGCTTTCTTTTCCATACCATCTTGGGTTCCTTATACTTGGATTGTACCTTCAAGAAGTCTATTGACTCTCTCTTGTTTTACTCTTATTCACTTGCTCTTGAATTTTCTTGTTTTGATTAGTCATCTTCACTCACTTATGTTGGTTTCCTCCACCACATAGGCACTATGTACCCATGGTATAAAACTAGTCTCAAGGTCTTCTATTGGTTTTTTCTTCATTCTTCTTATTTTCAACCTTATCCTCTTTCTTTTCTTCTTTTCTCATCTTCTTTTCTTCACTCTTGATCCTTCTTTGCAACTAAAATCTCTGATTTCTTCTCATGATCTACTCTATAGGCCATTTGGATTTCTTCTTCATGAAAAAATCAAGTCCATACCTTGGTTGCTCCATCATTATCTCTATTAACTTCTCTATGTCTACTCTCAACTTTTTCATCTCATTCTTCATGTTTAATCTACTCTTATTTATTCTTAGCTTTATCTCTTTTCTTCATCTCTAACTCTTCTTGTCTTATTTTTTGGATAAGTAACTTCCATAAATCTCTTATTTCATCTTCTTGATCCATCTCTCTTTTACAAGTATTTTCACCTTGGCCTCACTAGGTCTTTTGGTGTCTTCTTTCTTTCTTACTTTTCTTTACTCTTCACCCACACTTCTTCACACACTAACACATATTTGTTAGCCATAACAATAATAAAAGTTCATTCAAATCTCAATTCCATGCTCGATACCAAATGATGAAGATAAAATGACACAATCAAGCATACATTTACCTTTTAATAGTTTTGAAACATCAAATACACCTTATCTCTGTATTTGAGGATCAACCCAAGCCAAAAATGGATTTAAAACTTGCAAATTGAAAATTATCTCCTTGAATGACATTACCAGCCTCCAAACCTACTATTCACACTTCAAATAAATTTCAATACAACTTGTTTCAATGATTCATGACCTAAGTGATAGTAACTTAATTTTCCTAGTATGAAATTATCTTGATCCCCTTGTCACTATCGCTTCACTTTCAAGAATTTTTTGACTTTGTGTCATTCAGGGACATCTTAAACTCATACACACACTTCAATCACTTCAATTTAATGTCATTCCAACCACTAAAATGATATAGAAAACTTCAAAAGATCAATGTTGACCTACTTTTTCAAAATTGTCCTTAAGTTACCCTTAAGACAATGTATGGTAGAACATTCAAGATTTATGAATTCTATAATAACCCATAAGTATCCCTCAACTCTTGTCAATAACCTTTTCCATGCTCATGATATATGCAAAATTAAAAAACCCTAGTCTTTGTATTTCTCTCTATAGCCCAACTTCTTTCTCTAGGCTTACAAACCCTCAACTAGGTCTTGACAGTAAAATTTCCTCCCATATATTCATTTATAAAAAATTTCAAAACATGAAATTGGGTTTTTTGAGCACCGATTAAGGATTTCTTGGTGAAGGAAAAGTTTCAAGATTGAACTCTTTGCTTATCACCTACTTGCTTTGTAAACTAGCCTTACCAATTAGGCTTCTAGACTGTGTTACAATGCCCTCCTATAGACTGTCAAGATTGTACAAAAACTAAACCAATGGAATCAAAAATTTCTTGTTGAATATGCTTAAATAATATGTCATTGTGGTTTTTTTGAGTTTCAAATCTAGATTCTCTATTCGAGGATTTTACAACTTATTCTCTTCACAAACCCTAACTATGTATGGTACAAGCACGAGATGCTTGTTTTGGCTATAATTTTCATAAAATTTTGATTTGAGACTCCAAACTTGTCATGAAGTACCATTACCACATAATTCTCATTATGAACTTACTAGTAATTACAATCAACATGTTTTGTATCTCCAACTGAATGAAATATCTATTTCTTACACATTTAGAACATAATATAGAACTCTTAAGGGAAACAATGAAGTACTTAACCTTGTTCAAATAAAATGATATATTTATTATTATTTTTATACATCTTGTACATCCCTTTAGTGGTTTATCACCTCCTACAACCGACAACAAGTGTAAACTCAAATTTGATCAAAACATGCAAGTATAGTCACAATTTTTGAAGGATTTCAAACAATGCAAATAGAACAACTTGGAGAATTAAATCCTTAAACTATGAAATGTCATGGATAACCACTCCATACAACCTTCATCATGAGTATAAACTTTAAAATATAATAAAAATGCTTAAGAAATGTCAGTTATAGTCACAACAGGTTGGCTAACAATCAAGATATCATTCTACCCACTAGAATGAGAGTATTAGATCCTCATACCAACACATACAAGGTATAATTAAATGTTATACCATTTAATATTCTATGAAATGTAAGGATAATTAATGATTATTAACACATACTCAGGAATACCTCTAAAAAGACAAGATAATATATATAAACTATAGCTTATATGCATATTACTTTACTTCCTTATATAAAATTACTAAGTTCTTCTTCACCCCATCCTTCTCCTCCATCTCTCCCACAAGGAATACATCTCAACTACCATATTTTAATTCCTTTCATGCACGCACCTACTTCATTATTCATAAATTTCATTTTTGTGACTCTTCAACTTCCATATACCTTCCTAATTCATAACTGTCATTCTTACACTATTTTAAGTATTGCATGAATCTTACTTTAATAAGACCACTAATCTCCTTAAACACACCTTAAACATACCTTAAAATCCTTTAAACTTATTTACACTCCTAATACTTCATTTAAATCCTTTTAAAGTTTCAAACTTCATTTTGGAGGAAAAGCACATATGAGGACAATTCAAATGTTGACTCTTTTTACCCTCTTACAATGACTCATTTAGAATTTCTATGGAATTTGAAACATTCCAAAATATTAAAATCATTACAAAAATCATGACTAGAAATATGATTAATAACATAATGCTTATCATGCCATGATGCTCTTGCATCAAATACCCCTATGAAAAACATATCCCCAACTTTATTGCCTACATCAGTAGGGTATGGACTTTGAAGATCCATACTAGTTACTTTTAAATTTAACACAATTTTCCTAACATATGATAATAGAACTAATAACACAAAGTTGACACTTTTCCCTTCCACCCTTAAGGATTCAACCATGAGATGGTTTATGAGTTTTACACCTAACTCTATCCGTTTTTGGAAAAAAAGAGGGAATGTTTTTGGATAAATATTATAATTATTACAGAGGAAGAGATACCAAGGAATAATTTTTCTAGGTCAAGAAAAATTAAGACGAAAATTTTGAATATTTTGTTAGTAAATTCCTCTTCCTTCATAGAAAATGTGGTAATCCTTTGAGTTCTGATCTAACTAAAACCATAATTTTAAAAGGATTGTGTGAGGAGTCAAGAGAATCTCTAAATCTAATAAGAGGAGATGTGAATAATCCAACCTTCTATCAAATTTAACAAGTCTACATAACTTACTCTAGAACCAGGGAGATCCTAGAAAAAGGATAATGAAGAATACCAATCTTGATGTAAAATAATTAATGGAAGAACTATCTAACTTCAAGATAGATATTTTAGTACAATTGAACATTATTCTAGATGGTATGCAAGTAAAGGTAAAATAAAATAATGAACCACTAGTAATGTATTTTCCAAGATGTAGGAAATAGCATGCTCTTAGGGATTTTCCTCTAGATAAAACTTAAATCTGAGAGATATGTGATAAAGAACATGCTACTAAGGATTATAGGCTCATCCCAGCCCTAAAATATCAGCTTAAAAAAACACCCATAGTGGAGCTTAATTGTGTATAGAAACAAGGTAATCAACCATCTCAAACATAAGCACAATTCATGCTAACAAACAATCTTAATCCATGAATGATGCCATGTTATTCAAATATGTATCCACCCACTAGGACACTAATGCCATGGGATCCATCTGAGTGAACATATCAGCCATGCATTCCCAATTAACCCCAATTTTGGACACCTCAACCATGGATGCCCTTGCCTTATCACTAGTACTAGAAAAATACACCATGGACACAATATCCTAATTATCCTATTGGATATCCACATCAAATAAGGTTTACACCCCAACAATGACAATATACCTAACAAGAATTAATGCCTTCACCAGCTTCTTTATCCTCACCCACCATAACCAAAGAGTCTAACCACGGATGCCCGTGTAACCTACGGATAATAAAAATAAATAAATAAACAACTACTATTTTTGGGGTTAAGTAGGAGTTAATGGGTGTAAACACTATTGACTATAAGGATATCAATGTTTAAGATCAGGGAAAAATTGTGGACAAGCCACTAGTTATGATTACGAAATACCTAATGAGAATCCAAAATTTATGATTTACTAAAATGAGAAATGATGCACTTTTATTCTAGTATAATCGAGATGCTATGAAAAGTAATAAATAACAACTAAATAAATAAATAAAGTGACTCAAACAATTAAGTAAATGATAATGTGAAACCCTAATGCAAGAAGGATTAGGAAATCCTTAGCTAATTTGACGAAGGTGTGGTAATCGTGTCGAGTACAAACCAGGTGAGTAGAAGGATGAAACAACCACACAAAGCATGAGAAATAATTGATTTGAGCTCTCTAAATGGATTGTGGTGCTCGGAAAGGGACATAGATGCTCGTGGGAGGCTTGTTTTGAGAAATGAGTTCCATAGTATGTGGAAATAACCTAAAACCATCCCTTGGGGTGTTGCTAACTGATTTCATATGTTCGCATCTTATCACAATAGTTTTGTTGAACTGCGCCAAATTTCGATGTAAATCAAAGATTAAGGAAAGACCTACAAAACCCTAAGACAAGAATCAAACCCCTAAAAAAATCAAGATGCATATGAAGGGGTCAAATTGTCCACAATTGCCACAATGGTGGACTTACTAATTGAAAGCACTACACTACACCTCAAAACCAATGTATTTTTAGGTGTGTGTATTAATCGTGCCCTAGGTTTCTCTTGTCTTGGTCATACTTTGTGAATTAGCAAGAAATAACTAGATGTAAAATGTAATAAATGTGTGCATGGAAATAATAGAATCCCCTCCTATGAAGTGTGATGTAGATGAACCAACCTTGTGTGCCTTTTGATGGAGCTAGATGGATGCAAATGTAGCTTTAGATTCCTTTGATGGATGCAACCTAGATGTGTGATAGTAAGTGCTTAGTGCTTGGTCCCTCATTATGGTCTCATAACTTTATATTTATATGGTTCTCTTGCTCTAATTTCATAATTAACCTTGAAAATGCTGACCACTAAAAATATAGAAAGATCAAGTTAGAAAGTGCCCAAAATATGCAAGTAAAGTGTAAAGAGGATAAGGGCACCTAGAATGGGACCAGGCACCCGGGAGCACCCCATTCCTAAGCTCGACACCACAACTAGAAGTAGAAAAAAATAGAATGATAAAACAGACTAGGTGAGTGTAGGTGTAAGATAGTGTAGGTGTAAGATAGAAAATATGACAAAAAGTAATATAAAAATGGCCAAAGACATGGGTTAATTATTAATATTTTCACTCAAGAACTATATGAATAGTAGTATGAGACTGGGACTAAATATTGACTCAAAGTGTGTGATTTAGTGACTACATTTTCCCCCACTTTATGTTGTTAAGCGAAATCATAGTAACATAAAGTAGATAGAGATGCGTACCTAATAATACATGTAGAGTGATGTAGAAATGTGCTAGAAGGACTAGACAATGTGTGGAGTGACATAAAATATGGAGCATGGAGACTAAAGATGCAAAAAGTGTAAAAAGTGATGAGAGTTAACCTAGGAAGTAAGTGCATGTGTGGATTCCAATGTGTGTAGTATACCTACATGGTTAGTATCATGTGTGTACTCACCATGTGTGTGTTGTTGTTGTTGACTGCTTGCTTCCCATATGGACAGAATTGTAAAAGAGAAGATGATCAAGTAGTCAAATACACATGTATATGTGTAAAATGCATGTATGTATGTAAAGAAACATGTGAAAATAATATGAAAATGACAATGAAAAAGGAACATGTGCACCTAATATGTGATGAGACAAAGGGTGTAGAAAGGATATCTTGTAACTGTCGGTGTATTGCGAGTCTTTTGGAGATCTCACGCCACTAATGCTGAAGTAGTGTAGGGAGAAAGTTGTGTTATTCTCCAGCTTATAACTGCTTCCATGAGACTTGGTGAAGAGATATTTACACTATCTAGTTTTTGGGTAAGTCGACACCACTTTCCAAAGTAGTGTAGGAAGGAAACTTTTTTGTATCCTCCAACTTGTAAATTCTCCCTAAAATACTAGGGACAATTTTCCTTGTAAAATTTGTTGTGTATGGGGTTTGTAGACTAGTTTGAACCCACTCATTGTAACTAAAATATGTCATTGATGATGAATTCAGATCAACCATAGACTCGTATATAGACTATAGAATGAACTATATTGTATCGGTATTGTGTATAAAACCACAAATGATGCCCCCCTCTTTGGGGGCACATGCAACATTGCTGATAGCATGATGTGGCCCCAAAAGAGGACCGATAACGTATACTAAAACTCTACCTTGCAAGGGAAGGGAATGTGCTTAGTAAAGACCAAGGCACGCACAAACAAGTGGCTAGAAAAAAAGTTTTAGTACAAATAAGCATGCATGTAGAAAGAAATAATGTGTAAGCTAGAACATAAGTAGACAATGTAAACATTAAAAGAGATAATCATAGACTGTGAAAAAGTGATTTGTAAACATGGGAAACCAATCATGGTGTCGTAAGACACTCAAGGACATCATGGCCACAAGTAAATAAGTGTGTACATATAACAAAGGGAAAGGCCTGCAAACAATAATAAGAAATAGTAAACAAACAAACAAGTATGGAAGATAATATCCCTTCCTAAAAAATGTTGCACATGAAGCACCCTTTAGTATGTTAGAAAAATATCAAGTATCTAAAATCATGTAGAACAAGATAAAAGAAAGTGCTAAGTACAAAATTAAACAATTGCACCTAAAGTGTACAAATGTGAATGCCCCCAATAGTTAGTGTATGAAGAATCGATACCGTATGTAGAATCTTTGTATCTATGATCATAACTAGAAAAGGATGTGAATGTATATGTGTGTATGGTAAAAATAATGACATATAATAGATCTATCTAAAATGTATAGTAAAGTGTACATGTAAGAGCAAGTGCAAGCAAGATTAAATACAACCATAAAATGTAGTATGTTTTCAATGGATGGAATGGAATGTAGTGTGGATGATAGGATCCATGTACCCATTGAGTGAATGGATTTATATGTAGTGAGGTTCATTTATTATCTCCCTCAACATTCAATAATTAACCGTAAAAATATTGCGTCACCAAGAAATGGTCAATTAGTGTGCAATGTATAATGCACTTTGTGATGAGTGTGTTGATGATATGCAACCTAGAGATGAACATGTAATGATGTAGCCTAAAGCTTATATCATGATGAGATGAATAAATGGGGTGGTGATGTATCCTAAATCGTATATCATAACAAGATGGATAGAGCGAGTGGTGATGTAGCCTAAAGCATATATCACAATGAGACAAATAGATGAAGTGGTGATGTAGCCTAAAGCGTGTACCACTACAAGATGAAGGAATATGTGACCATTTATCCTATAGATTATGTCACTAACATAGTAATGTCACATGATAGAAGGTAAAATGGTCAACGTGTATGTATGATAAGGCCCATTTGATTGTTAAACCATCGGAAGTTGAGTATGAACCAAGGAACTAGAGTGCATCATAGGGTAGTGAATGCACCGCATATAAGAAGATGTAGTATGTGTGAGGAGAAGAGATGACCATGTGATGATCCAAACTATGTAAATATGCAATGCAATTTGTGTGGATAGCCTAATAGTGTGAAATGTGTGCTATGTAGTATGTATGATGAATAGGATGTAATGCTAGAATCATAGAAAATAGGAGTGTGACACATGGATGAGGAACACTAGTATGATGTGTAGATGTATGAATGTTGAAATAA
Organism: Taxus wallichiana var. yunnanensis; assembly: GCA_018340775.1. Taxonomy (NCBI): domain Eukaryota; kingdom Viridiplantae; phylum Streptophyta; class Pinopsida; order Cupressales; family Taxaceae; genus Taxus; species Taxus wallichiana. The sequence goes on from CM031235.1 coordinate 604,016,623, forward strand.
AAACAATGTGGCATGAAAAATGTGATAGGTACTTTAAGATCTATGAAGAGACGTAATGTGTAGTGTAATGTGTGAGGTTCATGTGTAGTATGCCCTCAACAGTCAAGTGTGAATCGAATCACAAGAGTGTGTCATAGGGTAGTGTGTATGAATGGATGTATAAAATGCATAATATGTATGTTCTAATTTAGGTAGAATAGGATGTAAATGAAAGATCTCACAATGTACAAAGATGTATAACATTTAAGATGCAAGATGTAACATATAATATGAAGGATGTATAATGTAAGGTGATGTGTGAAAAAGGTGCAACATGTGATAGCTAACATGTAATGGGTGTAGAATGTGTATGATGTATGAAGACACACAATATTTATAGCTTGGAATGAAGTGTATAAGGTCTAGATGATTTGTTATGATATGTGGTGCCTAATGTGTAGTGATTACTGTGTAGTGTGTGGGGTCCATGTGTATGGAGTTCCCTCAATAGTCAAGTGTGAACCAAAGCATAAGAGTGTATCATTGGGTAATGAAAATGAGTATGATGTAGATGACTATGTAAGTGTGAGTATGATACCTGTGTTAATTCTAGGATGAGGGGGAAATGTGTGAATGTGATGCCCCCAAGTGTGAAAGATGAAAAATCCACCATGTAATGTCATCTAAGAGATTGTTAGTTTCAAGGTCAAAGTTGTATGGTTCTCGCATCATAAACCCGATAAGCAATAGTGTCGGTTAGTCATGCAAAGAGACATTGAGGCATAAATGGTACATGCCCATAACATATTCCTCATTAGTGAAGGGTGGAAATAGAAACCCATGTGTATATCAATGAGTGAGATTCGTATATCCAAAAAGGAACTGTTGCAAATGAACACACGACCAAAACACATGGGAAATGATATATCTCGTATGATCACAATCTAATATACCTCCTATATATGAAAGAAAATACTTCCCTAATATGAACGGAGTAGAAGTAGGTATATGTGAGAGGTATACTATGAGATGGAATACACGTAGATTGTAAGCTACAATAATAGTGATGAATCCATAATATAAAGAAGGATTATATGTCGGAGGATAAATATCTTCAAAATTGAATCCAAGTCTAGCCAAGCCATCACATGAACATATATTTTTGTCACAAGTAGGATCAAATGGAATATGTTCCCAATATGAATCATTTATGAAAAATGTGCATGTGAAGGAGGTCAAAATGATGAAAATGACGTGGGAGAAGGTGAAGGAGATAAAGTGTCATTTAATGTAGAGAGGAGCTTTTGATAAACAACCATAACAATAGTAGTGGTAAGGAGGTGGTGGTGTTGAGGACAATTTTTACCTTAGGGTTTTTGATTTGATACTTCAAAGGGGTAAAATATTTTCAACCTCAATATGGTGGGGTTTTTAGGATACCTATGAGATGTGGTGGATGTATGATATTTTTGATCTCCGTGAAGAATGTACTAGAATTCCTTTTCTTCCAAGTAAGCCTGTAAGTAGAAAACAATTACACAAAATATAGTTAGTAAAATAAATGGGTAGGTTGTCTGGAAAAGGCCATTTTTAGAAGCACAAAGACTTCCGTAAGTGGAAATCAACCTAATTTTAAGACAATAAATATTTATTGATGATAATATGAAGTACGATATGATAAATTGTAAATGTGATTAACTGTTATAACTTATTTAGATGATCACATACATTGGCTGATAGTAGTGAAATGAAAGCAACAAACCAAGAATACAGAGTTAGATTCTAGGTTTTCTAAAAATTTTGAGCCTATAGAATAGGATAAGTGATCATCTTCTATGAAGTAAGAATCAAGATCTGAGATATAGTCCTCCACAAAGAAATAAGATATCTCTTCTTTAGTGTAAGTACAAGCATGAAAGATCAAAATCAATGTCTAGAAGGTTGATGTTGCTTTCGATGTTGGATTCAGATATAGTATGGTTGTCTTCTGATATTTCTATGATGCAAGGTCATCTTGGATTCTCAAAATTCAAAATTGGCACATAACTTGATGTCTTTTCTGATGTCGTATTTCTCCCAAAGACAAGGGGCGGCGGCAATCGGGTAGTGAGTAAATACTAGTAATGAGATGAATGACACCAACTATATACATCTAATAACATCTATTCTTAGCAACATGTTAGCAATAAAAGAAATGGGTAAGGATTGTTAGGAATATTTGATCAAAACTATGAAATAAAAATACTACATAGGAATCGCTAATTCACACGTAAATTCTAACATACTAAAAAAAGATGGTATAGCTTGATTATTCTACAACCTGTAAGGAATTTTAAAGCTTAAACAAGACTAGTAATGAACAAATGAGAAAATTTACTTGAAAATATAAACATAATCAAGTGAAAACAAGTTCTCACCTTGGATGATTGAACAAATTAAATGGTAGATAGGTGAAGATGGCTTGATGATGTCTTGACAATGATGATGGATGATACAATGATCATGTTGATGCAGTGTAATGATAGTAATGATATGTTGAAAAGGCTTGATCTCTAAAATAATCATGGATGGACGTAACTTCCCGCAAAATATAAGAATCCCCTCTAAAGAGGCTTATAAACTTATTTATATAGATCGCTGCGACAGGATAATCACTAGAAATTTCATGAAATTTGAGTTAGGGGATAAAAGGAGTGATTTTATTTCCATTTTGATCTTGATTTGGAGGGATTTTAAAGGAGGTTGGGATACTAAGAGGGATGAACTCAAATTAGGACTAGGTTAGTTAGGATAAATGTAGATGTGATTTTAGAAGGTTTCTAATTTAAGTTAGTTCTAACTAGTTAAGGGGAGGAAGTAGTTATAAGGATAAGTTAGAGGTGGTTAGGTTATATTTATGGAAGGTTGCTAAAATAAATAGTTACAACTAGTGATTGTAGGAAAGTTGACATGGTGAGGTGTGAGGGTGTGTTTTAATTAATTAATTAATTAAATTATTTTATAAATGGATATGTGGTGGCGTAAATATTAAATTAATTAATTGAAGGGTATAAGCAAGTTACCTAAGTTATGGAGTGTCATAAGTGATGTGTCTCTACTATTAATGATTGAGAATGATTTTAGATAATGAAGGTGAGAGAGTGTATATTTTAAGATATAATATGGGTGGGAGCATCGAGGAGCTCGAGGAGAGAGACAAGGTTTTGAAAAATGATGGGAGAGAAAATAATAGCAAACAAATTCTTCCCCGGAGGGGAGATGGTCTCAAAGGACCATAATATGATGGAACAAGGTAAGGATGAGACTAGACCTATGTTTGGGTCCCATGTGGGAAATGGGGCCCCTAAATCATATGCAAAAATATTGAGATCTGGGAATGAAAAATGTTTAGGGATCATTCCACAACTTAAACAAGGTGAATCGGGTAAGTATTTAGAAATCCCTGATAGCATTATTGATAGGAATTTGAGCAATATGGAGAATGCTTTGATCAGGAAACTTGTTGGAGGCAGACCCAATATAGAATCAATAAGATCTTGGTCTGTTCTGAAATGGAAACCTAAAGGGCATATGGAAGTAACAAATTTACCAAATGGTTTCTTCTTATTCAATTTTAACAATCTAGAAGACCCCCAAATAATCCTCAATGATGGCCAGTGGTTTTTGGGGAAACTAGGACTGTTATTGAGGAAATGGACTCCTATGTTTAACCCTGATAAAGAAAATATAAACCAGTTTCCTATATGGGTGAGGTTACCAAGAATTCCATTGGAACTATGAGATGTAGATGTTATTAAATGGATTGCAAATACTCTTGGTACCTATGTTGTTGTGGATAATGCGACCCTTACAAAAAAATGTGTTGTTTGTGTCATATTTTGTATCTACTCTTTGATGGGTTAAAATTTACCCAAATCCATAGCTCTCATATCTACACTGGGAAGTTGGGAACAAATAATTGATTTTGAAAACTTCCCTAAAAATGTGAGAAATTCCAAGGATGGGGGCATGTAAAGATAACAGTGTAAAATGATGTTTTCAAATGTCTATAAGGAGAAGCCAGCTTAAGAACAAAGCTAAAGGTAAGGAAGTTGATTCTTTGGAACATAATACTACAAAGAATACTAATCTAAATAAAGACATTATTATTATTGATAATAATGGAGAGAGGTCAAATAAAAATCAAGTTCAGACTCCAAATTTAATAGATGATGGTTTAATAGAAGTAAGGAATAAAAATAATCAAAGGAAAGCCTTGTTTGAACCGGGCATTTCAGAATGGAAAAGTTCCATGTTTAGGATGAGAAACTCCTACCCTAAATTTTATTGGATAATATTCTAAAGAAAGTTGTTGAGGAACATTTTCCATGCAAACAACTAGGGAAATGAGTCCGGAAGAAAATCTGGGACCTTTTTCTAATCCTTTTGACAATCTTCTAGGTTTTGAGGAGAATGATTTAATGATAGGAAATGAAGATCGAGATGGAAGTTGGTAAAATCCAAAGGATCATCCAATAAACTTTATCCCCACTGAAGGAAAATATATTAGATCAAAACAAATTAGTTGAAGAGGATCCCAAAAAGGATGAAAATGAGATCTCTTTGAAAACCCCATCTAAATCAGGGGAGTATTCAAAGGCCACCCCAAAGGAGAAGAAAATGGTTCATGGAGACTTACTAAGTAGACTACTATAAAAATTGGAGTAAAACGGATATTGATGATGGAACTCAGTCTAAACTCGATCTACAAAGCTTTAGAAGAACCAAAAACCAAGTGTTTAAATGAATATAATCTCATGGAATGTTTGGGGTTTGAATAACCCTACTAAATGGAGATTAATTAAAGAACTAGATTCTAAACACAAACCTAATATCATGGTATTACAAGAAACTAAGATGGAGGAAGGAATTTTTGGAAGCTAAATGAAAGTGCTACAAGAATCTTGATGGACTGGTTATTAGTTCAAAAGGATCTACAGGAGGAATTTTTGTCATTTGGAATGAGGAAAAACTCAAAGGTATGAATCTTCTTAAAAGAAGTAATCATATGGCTATGTTGTTTCAAGATAAGAAATATAAATAATTTTGGGTGCTATCTAACATATATGCTCTAAATATCAAAAGATAAAGAAAACGTTTTGGTCTAAACTTTCCAAATTTCAAAACATTATTAAAGGGATTGAATGGCTGATTATGGGAGACTTCAACACCCCTCTGAGTTCAGGGAAAAAAGGGTGGTAACATTGATTTAACTAAGAGTATGGAAGATCTCTAGGATTTTATCATACAAAATAACCTCATGGATATTGAGTTGAAGGGAAGCAGATTTACTTGGTCTAATAGGAGAAAAGGTGATCAATTGATTCAAGTCAAACTAGATAGGGCTTTGACTTCCTAGGGGTGGTTAAATAAAGATTCTTGTCTCTTTTCTCTCCCTAGGATTGGTTCAGACCACAATCCACTTCTTTTCCAAATCAAATATAAAGAGAGGAGGAGAAATCCTTTTAGGTTTGAGAAGATGTGGTTACAAAATGAGGAAATTTTTGATCTTATGAAAGAATGGTGGAATGTGAAAATCAAAGGAACTGCTATGTTTATAATTACTAAGAAACTTGCTCATGTTAAGAATATTTTGAAAGGATGGAATCAAAATTCTTTGGTAACATTTTTGAGGAAAAGAAGTATTTGGAAAATGAGTTATCTTCCCTTCAAGCATCTTTGGAAACTATTAATAATGTCACTATTTAGGAAGGTCATCTTAAAGAGAGAGAATTATTGGTTGACTACCATAACATCCTTCTGAAAGAGGATACTTTCTAGAGACAGAAATCTAGGGTGTAATGGCTCAAAGAAGGTGAAAAAAACATGAAATTATTCCACATTTCAACCCTTAAAAGGAGAAGCACAAATAGAATTATGAGTGTTACAGGGGAAGATGGAGAGATGCTTACTGATACTAAGGATATTCAAAATATTGCCACCTCCTTTTTCAGTAGACTCCTTTCTACAACTAATTCATCTAACAACAATAAGGAAGGGTACTTTCTAGATTGCATTCCTCAGCTGGTAAATGAGATTGATAATAGAATGCTCACAAAGATTCCTACAATGGAATAAATTGAATTTATGATAAAAACTATGAGCCCTAAAAAATCTCCGAGATCAGATGGATTTCCATCTCTTTTTATTCAAAAATTTTGGGATATTTTTACTTACAAATATATTCAAGAGTTTTTCAAGAATAAAAAAATGCTCCATGAATTAAAAAACACTTTTCTTGATTTAGTCCCTAAAAATAACAATCCTACTGATTTCAGGAATTTTAGAGATATCAACATATGGAACTCGTATCTACAAAATATGTTCTAAAACAATCCAACTTATTTTTCCTTCCATTATCTCTAATCAGGAGGGGTTTTGTGATGGAAAGATAGATCCAAGATGGTATTTTCATTATTCAAGAGACTCTTCATACTACCAAGAAAAACAAAAATAAAGCTATGTTTATTAAGCTTGATATGGACAAAGCTTATGGCCGTGTCTCTTAGTCCTTTCTTCATAATGTCTTAACCAGGTTCGGATTTGATGAATACTTTAGGATTTTGATACAGACATGTATTTCCACAACAAAATTTTATGTTTTGATAAATGGGACTCTTTGTGGTTTTTTCAATAGTTCTAGAGGATTAAGACAAGGAGACCCTATCTCTCCTTTTCTATTTATAATCATGGCTGAAAATCTCAATAGAGCTCTCAATAAGGCTAATTTTGAAGGAAGAATTAAAGGCATCTCACCTACTGTTAATAGTGACAATGTTGTTCACCAACATTTTGTTGATGACACAATGTTGGTTGGAGAGGCTACTATTCTAGAGGCTATAGAGTTTAAATAGATGATGGTTGATTATGAGGAAGCTTCTAACCAAATGATCAATTTTGGTAAAAGTTTGGTATTTTTATCAATACCCCTAAAAGAAGATGTGTCAAAATAGCTGGTATTCTTGGTTGTGAGATTAAAACATTCCCTACTAGGTATTTGGGAATGATTATTGGAACTAAAAACCAAATATTCTGACTGGATATTTTTGATAGACAAATTTCTTAAGAAATTGGAAGGATAGAAAGGCTCACTATTATCCCAACCAGGTAAAGCAATCCTTCTCAAATGCTCAATTCAAAATTTTCCTATGTATTCTATGTATATTTATATATTACCTTCCACTATTGCTAATAAATTGGAGAGTATCCAAAAATATTTCTTTGGAGTGGTTCGGAACAAAAAGATAGAATTCCTCTCGTTGCATGGGAAAAGGTTTGTAAACCAAAAAAATGGGGGGTCTTGGTATTAGAGTCTGGGATAAAATGAATAAATCTATGCTGTCAAAAATTATTTAGAGACTGGTTAAGGAAGATAATGCATGGACTTCCATCATAAGACAAAAATACTAGACAAATATTCTAGCTAATGAATGGTGCTTTAGCAATGCTGACTTTAATGGTTCAACTTTTGGAAATCTATAAATTGGGATAAATACATTGTTTATGAGGGAAGCAAATGGATGATTGGTAATGGGAGAGAGGTTAGTTTCTAGGAAGAAAAATGGTTTGGTGATAAACCTCGTAGGGTAACATATCCTAGCATCTATAAGAATGTTATGGTTAAATATGGGACTAAGGTCAGAGATTACTTCAATTTTGAGGACCCTCTGGGTCAATGGAAAATAATAGATTTGTTTGGACATAACAACAATGAGATCAATTATATTAACAAAAAATTAAGAGGAGTTATTTTTAATAAAGAGAGTTTAGAAGATGATAGCTTATATTGGTCTAGGGAGGATAGTGGAATCTTCTCGGTTAAAAGTGCCTACAATTCCTTTTTCTTAGAGGAAGTTGATCCTGACAACTTCAAATGGGAAAGTGTGTGGTTCAAATAAGTTACTCCCAAGATCAATATGTTCTGGTGGTTGGTTCTCCATGATAAAATCCTTATTGTGGGAAATCTTAATAAGAGAAAATTTCATAGGTGTGTTCTGTGTGAAAAATATACTGAAGACTCTTTACATCTATTCCTCCATTGCCCTTTTTGGTATCGGTTAGAAAACACCCTTCTTAATCTATTTGAAATCAAGTGGATTTTCCCATGCTCCATTAAACAAATATTGTCCCAATGGTTTATCGCTTTTAGGAGTCAAGGAATCAAACATATTTAGACCCTTTCTATAATGCACTTGTCTTGGGAAATTTGGAAAGAGAGAAATATGCAGATTTTTAAAGGGAAGAAGGAATCAAAAAATAAATTTGGGACTCATTGTTTTAACGCTATCAATGCAAAATTCTCTACCATATCCCCACATAAGAAAACAATTCTTCAAAGTGAGAGTAAATTATCTAAGAATTTGGGTTTAAGTCCTACTCAAACTAACCTTCCTATACATAATCCTAGGCTTCAAGGTTGGGTGAAACCTAGAAAGGACTAGATAAAGCTAAATTTTGATGGTGCCTCCAAAGGAAACCTCAACAAAGTTGGTTATGGAGGGGTATTTCATGATTTTCAAGGAAGATTCATTCTTGGGTATCATTGTAATCTTAGAATTCAATCGAATCACATTGCTAAAGTGGTTGTTACTTATTGGGGTGTCTCTATAGCTTGTCAACACATATTTGTTATATTGGAAGTGGAAGGAGACTCACTGAACATTATTAATAATATTACTAGCAAAGGTACTACTTCTACATCTATCCAAAACTCTATAACTAGTATAAAGGAAATGTCTAACTTGTTTAAAGAAATTACCTTTAAACACATGTATAGAGAGATAAATAGTTTTGTTAATTATTTTTATAATAATGGGGTTAATTGTCATGGTTTGAAATTAATCACTAATAAAGAATCTATATATACTAAGGAGCGAGCACACCTCAAAAAAGATCAACATGGACACATCACCACTAGGTAATAATGACAGGTCATGGTATTACATGGAAATAATGTATAATAGCTATACAACTCATGTGAATTTAAGTTGGGATTATGCAAAGATTTGGGCTTGGATATGCTCGTGTTATTTTTGAGTCATTATTGCCCTCCGTGCTTGTAACATCGACATTGCTGGGATTGTTAATTTCATTATGCATAATCTAAATTTTGGATTTTCTACAAACTGGTGCTTATATTATCAAATGGGGGTGATATTGTGAGAACTAAGCCATATGACTTGGATGGTTTTAAGCCCGAAGCCATGAAAGTGTTTGAGAGAAATGGTTTCTCTTATTTTCTCAAAATCTTTACTGCGGTTATTATGAAAATCGAGTAAGTACGCTATCGAGCTTGGAAGACAACCAAAAAAGGGGCACTTGTGGACCTAAAAGGTGTCCACATTGAGATTACTATGGCATATGTTTGCTAAAGTAATGGGTTTACCTGCTGCTAGAAGGGAGGTTTACAAGCCAAAAAAGAAAGATACAGATTATATGAAGCTATTATTGCAAGGTAATGAAAAAATTACCACTCATTTTGCTGGTTTTCTTTGCTCAACTTTACCCCAACCTTTTGATGATGTGGTTTTAACCCTTATTCAGTTTCTTACCTTATAAGGTTGTCAGAAGTGTATCAATGCCTACCATTTTTCTATCCTTAATTATCTTCAACGTGGCCATAGTTTCAACTTACCATATTTCTTGTTTCGTTGTCTAAGTGCTTCGATTGCTCATTTTAAAAACAACAGATTTGATGTCCCCCTTCACTAAGGTTTTATTCTTACCCTAGTTAAAAGAGCTACTCTTGACATTGATATAATGAGTTTCCTCACTAAATATTTTGAGGATTATGCCGAAGAAGAAGACTCAAACTTTTAGGAGGAGGATTCTAGTGAAGAATCCAAGTCTTATGAAGGAGATTCTTTGGGGGATGAAAAGAATGTCTAGTGAAAATTAATGCCACTCAGAATCTCAAAGAGCTGAAGTCAAATAATGTTCCTAGTTTATCTACAAAAACCAAATGATAATCGAGCATCTAGGGAATCGGTTCCCCGTGAATGCCCAATTGGAGTAGTAGATTGAAGCGTTGGGTCAAGTGGGTCCTGAGAAAGGGGATAATCATCTTTCCAAGATGACGATGGATATTGAAGAACTAAAGGGTGACATGAGGCTAATGAATAGTTTTGTTTAATTCCTCTTTAATGACTGGCATAAAATGAAAATGTAAGTTGAATATGTGATGAAAATTAGTAATGGTGGTGAGCTTGAAACCATGAAATCCAACTGTAATAACCTCTCTAATTAGGTGGATCGCATCAGAGCTATTTTAAATAGCTATATGGAATGGGGTGTTGTTATTGTGAAATCCAGTCTGTAACATATCCAAACCCTTGGCTAATTGACCAATACTTACAGACATGTGGATGAGTATGGAAATATTAAGAAAAGGAAAGGGGATGCTGTTGGATGTGATTTGCCTTCGTTGGGTGTCAATATTGAGTCTCTGTCAAATGAAGGGGTGAAAGTATTAGATGGTATAGAAAAGGAAAAAAATAAGTTCGTATGGGTGGTTGTTATTATATTTTACTATTATTTTACTTTTCTGTTAGTTAGAATATGGTCTAATCATTACTGTTATTACTCTTTTTGATGTGTTTTAAACTGGTTTATATGCTCATAGAGGAGCTCGATGTAATAGTTGATATATATGTATATTTTTATATGCTTTTTAATGTATTATCTACTCTTTTTGGAGCTCTAACTTGTAAGGGGTAGGCCCCCCTCAACCCTGTTTTACCTAATATAAAGAGAGAGAGTGTACATTTTTGGAGTATACATTTTCCCCTTTTTGTCTGGTGATTTTTAGCAAATTGTTAGACAAAAATGATGACAAGGTTTGTTTATATGGGTGATTCTATTACAACACAATATATTGATCACTAGTGCATTTTGTTTCAAAGGTTGTCCCGATCGGGGGTACAGAATGGTTACCGGGAATCAATTGACATATTGGCCAAAGTGCTTGAGGTGGTGGACATGAGATCCTTGTCACTAAATTGACAAACGAGAAAACCAAGTGATGGGGGCCAAAGGGCACATGTCCCATAAATGAATGGTGAATCACAATGTTAATTGTGTTTTTTTGTTTCAAAATTTTAAGGGCTAAGGCCTATTGAAAACATGGCACACTTGTGCAAATGGTGAAAATGACATGGTTTAGGGAAATGGGGGTATGAATTCCTAAAGGAGGTAAATCGTCAAAAATTAGTGCAATCACCGACGATTGCATCACGTATAAATGGGGGTCTATAAATAACCCAAAAGTAGTGCCATTTTACCACATTGAAATTATGGTAAAAAAATTGATAGTATAATAAATCTGTGTGAATAACATGTTTGGGAATGGAATCATGACAAAATGATGTCCTCCAACATAAAACACAAACCCGTGATGGCTGAGGTAAGCTTCTAATCCATTTTTGTTTCATTTTTTGTGAATTTCTGGGTATTTTAGGGTTGTAGTGTCGTATTGGGGACATGTGGATGCCCTAATTTTGAGTTTCAGGAATCATTGACAATTCCTCCAATCACTTGCGATTGAGGTGAATTGCTAGCGATTCACCTATGAAAAAAATAGTTTATATGTTGAATATAAGGGTATGAGTTTTGATAAATGTTTTGAGTTTGTATAATGTCTATGGTTGCAAGTGGTGTTAGCTATATATTTGAATGTCGATATTGATGTTATAATGTTAATTTTTATTCGTGGATATTTTTGATAATAAAGTCAACATTTTAATACTTGAATTAATTTGATATTAATGTGGTGATATTAACATTTGTCTTGTAACATTCCCATTTTAAGACTTTAGAAACAAGGGAATTTTTTATTTTGAATAATGTTCTCTATTCTAAATTATCATAATTTAGAACACACATTCTAAGCTAATCAATCTCATAATAGAAAACCATATGTAGCTATAAATGACTCGGTGAAACACTGATCTCTCATTCCATGAATCAGGGTATCATATTGATATATCATGTTAACTTAATGATTTTTATACTGTGTATAATTGGTTCCCTTACCATTTTTAGGGTATTAAGTGTAATTTTTAAGAGGTCTATATGAATATTTGTTACCAATATTCATCTAAAATCCCACTTCTTAAACTAGGTGACATAGGACAACACAACCGGTAGCTTGCGATACTTTGGCCAAAGATTTTTAAACATACTATTCATGTTTATATTCCTAGACTAAATACTTGTCAAACATAATACATCTTTCACCCCAATTCATATGTTAACTAGAATGGTCTTCACTGACTCTTGTAATTCCACTTATTCAAGGTTTAACCCTAGCCAAGGTTAGCAACATAGTCCAGTGTGGAGGACTACTCACGGTGACTAAGGGTACATATACATAACCAATTGACCTAAGTCAATTGTGTGTGTCTAGTTATCCTAAGTCATCGTGAGTTGACTCCAAAAATATATCATACCCCTAACTCTACCTAGGGTAGAACTGTGACCAAGTCAAAATTTATGTAGATCAAGATGATTAAACTCTTAGGGGTGTTGCAACATGTCAAATACAACATAGTATCCTTGTGAAGAGCCAAGTCTTCATGAAGGTACTATACTGTAGTTGGTGTGTGCCAACATCGACCCGATTTCTCCTCATTTCGGTGAACATATCATAGAAAGAATTTAGTGACTTATTAAATTTTCCTTAATAAGGGTTAATTACAGAGCCCTACTGAACAACTATGTTCATTAACCATTAGGGTTTAAAATTCAATTGAAGTTGGTATGTAGATACATCTACCTCCTAACCATTTTATAAGTTTTTTTAAATCCATTAATATTCTAGTTATTGTTTCACATATCATATTCAACATACATAAAAGTGTTGTTATTTACTCATCTACTCAAGTCTTAGCTTACATAAGTTCAAATCAAGTTATTTTTATATTAGTTTTCAATGGAATTAAGTCTAATCCCTTTTAATTTCCTTTCTCTACATTCCTATTGTAGTTAAATAAATCATCAAGAGGAAGCACACCTTCCACTATCAAAGATAACTTTCTGATTTATTTCTAAGAGGTCTTAAGACAGTCTAATAATCATTATAGGGAATATGCCTTCCCTTTTCTTATAAAGGATTAAGGTTCATTTATAACCTCATATTATTTTACAAGTTATCATCATGGTTTAATTTACCCATAATTTTTTTAGTAAATCCATAGTGATTTAGTTGAATGTCCAATCACGAATGTCAACTTTAATAAGTTGCATTTAATTAAGAGGGTAGTACATCTAGCACCCTTAACCTCTAATTCATTTTAAACCAACCCAAGAGGGTATATTACTAATATATATATATATATAGAGAGAGAGAGAGAGATATATAACTTATCATTTCCATTCACAGAATACCCACAAAGATTACACATCAAGTTCAAACAAACCCACAACTCTTTCATTCATCAAAATGGGATTCATACATTATAAGTCCAAACACTTCAGAATTTTTTTAGTTTTAAACAACAACAACAAGATCAATTATAAGTACAAATTTGTTTTCCAACAAATACATTTTAATAATGATCCATATTTCATCATAAAAGATCTAGTCTCTTTGGTAAGAAAATGTAACATCCTAAAGATATTTTATCCTTTCATCACTTACGAGGTCCATCTGCAAAATTTCTAGCATGGGTGTGTTTATTGAACTGAGCATGATAAGCATTAAAAATTAAAATGATGTTCCTTTAGCTAACTATTTCATAAAGAGAACTCTTCTGTTATGAAATAGTCCAGAGCAATATAGACCCACATAACAAAAGAAATCACCATTCAAAAATGAGAGAGAGAGAGAAAAGATGGTAAACCATATCATAATTAAGAATAAATCATGATAAAAACAACTTCAACTTTCATGCTATTATTTTACATAAAAATAATGAAAACAATATTCTAGATAAGTACTATTTCATCAAAAACACAATTTTCCTTTCATATACTATTTTGCATGATTCAATTCTCAATTATTCCTATTTAACATGAGAAGATAACTATCCCTACAATTTCTTAGGAATAGTTCAACATTATATTGAACAATAGTATTTCCATCTCAACATTTTTATTCACCTAAATTCATCCTAAATATGAGATGCCAAGATCAATTAAAAACATAGGATTAAGTTTAGGATGGTCCAAAAATATAACATGGAAAGAGTTTCTAATTTAAGATTCGTATATCTCAATTTCAAAATTAGAAACCAATTTAAGTTCAATTTTAGCACTAATCAGATTTCAAAAAAGGAGAGATTAATTTAACATGCAATTGGAACTAAGAAAACAATCCCCAAAGGGATACATCATTACCAATGTTTAAGTAAAAAGAGTAGAATAATGGGATTTAACAATCAGCTTCAGCTCCTTCAACCACTCCAGTATTTTTCTCCAAAGAAAATAATTACTCATAATAGTTTCTATCCAAACACAACAATCCTTGTAAGTAACATCTGCTTCTCACTAAACTGTCCTATCACAAATGTACTTAATTCTTCAAACAAATCCCTGTGAAGGAGTTATGAAACAAACCAAACTAGAAATATCTCTTGTTGATTAGAGAACACTTAAAAAAACATGCAAGAATTCCATGAGGGAAAGTAGGTCATATTCAAAGGCGTGAACAGATAGGGAGAACAAGTGCGCGGGGAAAAGTTCAACTTTTAGGACTTAGCCATTTTCACTCATGAAGGTCTAGCTTTAGAGATGGCATACAAAGAACACAAATGAGGAAGAGATATGCACACAATGCATTTTCTAATTTTGGGGGATTGGATATGAAGAAATTTTCATGGACATAGGTGAGAAATAGATCTGCTACTATTAGTTAGCTAGTAATAGTCTATTATTAGTGCACTTGCATATGTGGCTAGTTTTGTAACAAAGGCATGGATACCAATAGAATGTAACCTATTTTGGAAATAGATAAGTAGTGAAGATAAATTCCCCACCCTTATATATATGTAGTGAAATTCTTAGTAGAGAGATAGATAGAGAGAGGTATGATGGTGAATACACACACAACTAGATTAGTGCATACAGAGAGAGAGAGAGAGAGATTATGCTATTACATGCATACTACTATTATTGTAATGAAGCTTATGTATACTTATTGCATTTAATATAATGAAGGATATTGGCTTAATCTAAGTGTTAGTTTTGTGCATATCTAAATCTAGTATGTCTTTGGTCTCATCATAGTTAATAATTAGTTTTGTTCTTCGTTGGGTATAGATCTAGTATGCTCTGTAGAATGATGTGTTAGTAATGGAACTATATGTGTTAAGTCCTCATCATGCTAGCATCCTACAAAAAAACCCTAAACAGGGACATGGTACCTTTTCGTGCTTGGTGAGTGCTCAATCCAGGTGAGTGATGTGCTAATGCATCTAGGGTTTATTGGATTTGTATCACTAAATTCTAGGTTGCATCATTGGTTCTATTTCCGGGACCTCTTTTTTAGTTGTTTTTAGGATGGTTCACAATGAATACATACCAGTTGATCTTAGCAAGTGTTGAAGAATGGATACACATGGTGATTTAGCAATGTATTTGAGTTTAACACACACGTGTGGGTGGAATAGAATATGTATGACAGTTTATGTGAGAGATTTTTTGCTATCTTTCTAGTAGAATTATAGGAGTGGCTGATTTCTTATGCATCTAAGAAGAATTGGAGGTATCGTGCACTTATCTAGACACAAGAATAATTCCAAGCCCTTTATGATGCTGATATGATTTGGACTCAAGTTTGTGGATACGTGGTTTCATGGTATATTGAATAGTTAAATCTTGGAATACTCAATTTCCACTTATTCATGTCCAAAATTTGCTATCTTTCCAATTTTTATGATATCCAAGGGGAGCTTACCTACAAGGCACTCCTCTAGCGATCAAGATCCTAATGGTAAACTTGAATCTAGAGAGTAAACCGGTGAGTAACTAAACCTCACCACGCATGGGGTAAGGAGCAGGTTTGGTGAAAGATGGAAGACATAGCGGCACAGAGAAAGAGAGAGGAAAGGCAGCTTGAGTATAATGAGGCGCGTAAGAGGGAGATAGAGAAGGAATGTAGTGTTGTAGAAAGTATGGCATTGAGGAGAGAGATGGATCGTGAAGTATTTGAAGCTCACGTAGAAGACATGGAGATAGAGCATCAGGAACTCCCCCATCTTGGAAATCATAACAGGTATCCCCCCTCGGCCTCACACAGAAGCACACAAACAAAGACTACGTGGGCCATGGGTGCACATTTGAATCTACTTGGTAACCTTTCCCATGCATTTGGTTTTTCAACATCTAGTACAACAAACAAATAAGCTAGTTTAAGATGTGGGAGAGTAGAGCAAGTCTTATAAAATGCACAATGATGAAAACAAAAATGGATTCATTTTTATACATGAGTACCTTTTCGAGTGTATCATCAACATAGAATACAAGTGCACTGATTTTTGGATTAACTTATGGGAGTAGTAACTCTTCATAGACTATCGGGGTAAAGTTCAATTCTCTTTTGTTGGGACACAAGAAGTATATCTAGTCGACCCCGGTCATAGGTTCCTGATCGGAGGCATAAGTAGCTCTGGTTTAGGTAGATGTAATGGTTCGGAGGTAGGGGAAACATAGGTGGTTACGGATTAGGTGGGTAAGGTCCACACCAACCCCATAATATTTACATGGAAATTTCTCTTCATCTTCTAGAGTATAGGGGCATAGAAGATGTTGTTGAACATGTGCGTATGTGTGAAATCCTGTGGCACACAAAGGGAATCACAGCTTATGAGTGGAGGGAAAGTTAATTTACCACTACATTATAAGGGTGCTCACATATCTGGTACAGAAAGTTTAACCCCGATCGACTTACATAGATTATACAACTTTAAAGAATGCATTCCTTAAAGAGTTTAATATCCCTGAGTTTGAGCATAAGAGTATAAGTGTGCTCAAGGATACTATGCAAGGCACTAATAAAAGTGTTAGGGAGTATGATGCATGGTTTAAAACATTGTTATCAAAGCTTTATTATGACATAAATGTAAGCTAACATGCACAATGGTTTTGGGGGTTGATTACCCCTTTTAGGAGGGCATTATCACATAAGAAATACACTAATCCACGCCAAGCACTTGAAGAATCCTTGCATGTTGAGGTAGTTGGAAGCATATATATTGGGTGAGACCATTTTTAAAAGAACAAATATCAGCAATGGAAAAATAGTTGGAGAAACTATCAGCAAATTCAGCATAGAGGATACCACGGTGGATTCGAGAGGATGAGGTCGTGGTGGTGGAAGAAGTGAGTTTCCTCGTAAAACATGTTATACATGTAGATGTCCTAACCACTATAGGAAAAAATGTACTCAAAATATTACATGTTATTTATGTGGAAAGAACCATAGCTATGAAGAGTTCCTGGACTTATATGAGCATCTGAGTAAGAAACATAAACAAGAAAACAAAGGCACAAGTATGGTTAGGATACAACCCACTATGGACAATCAATGGATGCCCAAGATGGAAGTAGAATCTGAGGCACTACAAGTGAATATCAAGACACATGCTAAGGTGGAATGTGCTAGGGAAGCATTGCAACATAATCCTACCATCACTAAAGATGAGGTTCTTCATGCACGGTACCTAAATCCTACCTATCAGAAGGAGGTTTATCAAGAAACCATGAAAATTATAAGGAATATTCAAGGTGAAATCCAATACTTAAAGGATAAAAATAAAGCATCGAGATGATCCAAACTGATATAGATGATGTGAGGGAATTGTGTAAAATTTTGTACCAGAAACCATCATTCCACTATTAGGGAGTTGGTTAAAAGGAAACACTCATGCGCAACTACTAAGAATGGATAATAGATCTTGTATGTAAATCTCCTCCTCATATCCTAGATTATTATAAGGAAAACATTCTGAATGTTGTTGTGGATGGGTTCATTAGCTTTAGTCCACTTTACAAGGTTGTGTGTGTGCTTGGTATGTCTATGTAGAACACCATAGAGAAACTGGAAATTGGCATAATTTAATTACAGGAATTGCCTAGATGTTTGACTTCTTCTCTACAAAGCCTCTAGTGGAAGAAGAATTAAAATTTATTTGGCGCTTAACTATGGGGATAGTAACAAGGCTGAATAAATCCTTTAGGAATTATTAGATAAATAAGACTCGGACGCGCGTCTTGATAAAGAACCGAGGGCTGATGTAACATTACTTCAACGTGCTTTCCTTGAGAAAGAGAAAGGAAAAATGGTCTACTTACTTTGGATGACAAAGAAGTAGATAATCTAGATGTAAACCATTCAATAGGAAGGCATGAGGTATTGAGTAGTGTGGATAAGACCATGCGTGCCTATCATGAACCAGTGAAGATAAAGAGAGTAAATATTTGAATAGATACTTTGAGCCTAAGGTAGCCATAATTAGAGACTATTGGTTATACTATGAAGGGGAAAAAATCATAGAGTTACTAAGGGATTATGAGGAGCTATTTCCTAGGGAGTACCATGAACTTAAATGCATGCATGAATCATTAGGGGAGATGAAGATAAAGCTTAAAGAGGGTGTGTGCCTAGTTAGAAAGAGACCTTATAGAATGAACCCCAATTTGTGTGAAAAGGTCAAAGAAGAGATTGATAACATGTTGAAGTCTGGAATTATCAAGCCCCTTGATGAGTCAAAATGGTTTAGTCCAATGGTGATTAGTATCAAGAAGGATGGATGGATTAGAATATGTGTGGACTCTTAGGAGCTGAATGCTGCATGTGTAACTGATCCATTCCTACGCCATTCACTCGAGGAAATACTAGGAGTTGTAGGGCATGAAATATATTCATTTACAGATGGGTTCTCTAGGTATCATTAGGTTAGAATTGCCTAGGAGGATCAAGAAAAGACTACATTTACTATTGAATGGGGTAGCTTTGCCTATATTGTAATGCCCTTTGGTCTAAAAAATGTGCATACTGTATTTTCACACATAGTTGTCAAATCATTCAAGGAATTCATTCAAAACTTCTTACACGTATATTTAGGCGATTGGATGGTATATGGATTAGTCAAGGATCATTGTGAAAAATTATGATTAATGTTTGAATGGTACGAGACAGGTTGAGTATCTCTTTAAACATCAAGAAGTGCATATTTGCTACACCATTTGGGATACTTTTAGTTCACATAATCTGCAAGGAGGATTTGTTGGTTGATCCAAAGAAAGGTGCAGCAATCATTATAGGCCTAAGGGATCCTACCAACAAAGTAAGGTGCAAATTTTTTTGGGTCATACAGATATTACGAAAAGTTTATCAAAGACTATGCCAAAGTCGTTGCACCATTAGAAGAGTTACTGAAAGGGAAAGGTACATTCTACTGGGGAGAACAACAACAACGCACATTTGAGACATTAAAGGAAAAACTTACTACCGCACCTATTCTACATTTTCCTTCATGGGAAAACCATTTCATGTACATGTTGATGCCTCTGGCATGGTGTTGGCCCAACCTAGAGAAGGTATTGTAGATCATCCTATCTGTTTTGCTAGTAGAAATCTAACTCCTATAGAACAAATTACACAACTACAGAGTGCAAAGCTTTGTCAATGATCTATGCATTGCATAAATTTCACCAATACCTACTAGCTACACCATTCATATTTTATACAGATCACATGGCATTGAAGTATTTGGTAAATAAACCTATTTTACAAGGGCGCATATGTCGATGGGTGCTCTTATTTCAAGAATTTGATTTCATAGTTGTGGTAAAACTAGGAAAAATTAATTCTAGACCAGACCATCTATCAAGAATATAGTCAGGAGAAGAAGCACAAGAAATTGAGGATACCATGCCAGATGCACAATTATACAAGTTACAATGCGTACCATCAAAACTAGAGGAAATTGTTGTATTTCTATGCACAAGGATGGCACTAGAAGGAATGAAATCCTTGGAGAAGAAACAACTTGCTATATGCGCCACACCTTATATGTTAATCAATGGTGACTTGTAAAAATTGGGTTGAGATGAAGTATTATGTCATTGTGTATTGGAACATGAGCGCATGGATATTATGGAAAAAGCTCATGGTGGAATTGCATGTGGACACTATACATTTGATGCCACAACGCACAAGATTCTACTCGTTGGATTATGGTGGGATACCTTTTATAAAGATTGTAATGATTTTTGTAAGGAATATGATCATTGTCAACATCTTGGAAAACCATGTCAATGAGATGAAATGCCTCGAGACCTATTAATAGTGCGAAACTGTTTGAGAAATGGGATATAGATTTTTTAGGTCTTATTTCCCCCGTTGCACGCAGTAACTAGATCACGCTACATTATAACTTGCATTGAAGGTGGGTAGAAGCAGCACCTACCAAGGACTACACAAGTGGCTACAAAAGCTCAATTTATATGGGAAAATATTATTACAAGGTATGGATGTCCTTTCAGTTTGACTAGTGATAGGGCAAACATTTTATTAATAAGAAAATCTAAATTTTATTGGATGAGTTCATGATTACACACCATAAGAATACACCCTATCATCCTCGGAAAATGTAACTATTGAGGATTTCAACAAAATTTTGGGCTAGACATTGACAAAAATTTGTAATGTTAAAAGAAAGGAATGGGATGATAAAGTGTCTATAGTAATTTGGGCATATTGAACAACATATAAAAGGTTGAACAAAGCCACACCATTTCAATTACTATTTGGCATAGATGTCATTCTTCCTATGGAATTTGTGTTACCTTCTTTACGTTTTATGCATGCTAGAGGTCTAACTAATGATAAATATTTAAAATAACAGTTTGAAAAGATAATTCAGCTAGATTAATGATGAGCCATAAAACGTTGGAGTCAGAAGCAAGAAAAGGCTAGGTAGAAAGCATGGTATGACAGAAACATAAGGGACAAGAATCCCGATATTGGACAAATGGTGCTTCTCTATGACTTTAAGTTATTATGCCATCTAGGAAAACTTAAGGTACATTGGTTGGGGCCATATGTTATCACTTACATCCTTGAAATAGGTTCTTTCTGTTATATTGGTTGACAACAGCATGGAATATGAGGGCGTTTGCTTGGCTACGCATCAACATCATGTGAAAAAGTATCGACATGGTAGGGACTGTTTTCTCGTAAATGACACAGAAATACAACAGAGATAGGAGAAATAGGTGGTGGTAGGTGGATTGGGGTTAAAATGTTAGCTGGAGAATTACACAGGCTAACCGATGCCGGTTAGGGTAAACTAACATCGGTCATAGTTAACCGTGGTCGGTCACTGTGGAAAATGGACAATTTGTCAAAATAAGGTAAAAGGCCAATAATTTGCCAAGTATGCAAGATGCTGATGGAATTTACCAGAAAGTGAATATGATGAGAGTGATAGAGACTCTGAATAGAAAATAAGGTGAAGTAGGTGTCAATTTGGGTAATTTAACCAAAAGCACAAAGAAACTAACACTGGTTGGGTAAAACCGATGATGGTTGCTAGATCGACACCTATTCTTGTGGAAATTGAAATAGAGATGAAGAAAAGTGGTTGTGAGTTAAAATCAAATATGGAATCAAACCCGACTTAGAGAATGATGGAAATAGGGTCCGAGCACACTCGTGATGAAGCTAGAATACACTAACTATGATGAGGAGTGTGCAAGGGGAAATAAGAAAATGAAAAACATATCCTCTCACCTCAAAATGCAATCCAAACAAAACACTAAGAAAAATTCACTCCTAAGAGTGCTTTTTCTATTATGTTTTTAGCTCATGTTATTAAGGACTGAATCATGAACTTGAATAGAATTTTTGGTGAGGATGGCTTCCTATGAAGAAGGAGATATACAAGGAGTGGTTTCGGTATGTTATGGCGGGCGGGCCTTCCTCTTAAGTATGACTTGGCAAAGTAGCGAGTTAAGGAGTACCTCTGCGATTAGTGTGATCGTTAATAGGCATTCCCAAGAAATATTTTTTTAAGAATGTGTATATTTTTGAATTTGTGTAGTTTTGTAAGACATAGAGAGAGAGAGAAGATTTACTTTCTATGATTCATTTATCAACCATCAGCTAGGAATGACTTCCAGTGTATAGGTTACCTTCAATTAATGTGAGCTAATTGAAGAAATTAGAATGAAATGAAGTTGATTTTTAAACCCAAATCAAAATATTGAATTTGATGACACAAAATATGAAAATGAGAAGAGAAACTCTTTCACTAATGCGATACTAATGAAATGAAATAAATGTTCGTTTTAAAGCACCAAAATACAATTGCTTTTAGACAATAGAAGAAGAGAAGATTCCAGGGAAGAAATTTAATGTGAGAACCTTATAGAAAGGAAAAAAACATGTAACTTTTTACCTAGAAATGAAGAAATGAAAATAACCCCGAATGGGTCCCACCGAGCGTGCCAAAATGTTTCACCTGATTCTAGATTGTTTCTTCAAATGTTGATGAAATAGATAAGGGTAAAGGGCTAGGAGGAATACCTATCGAAATGTTGGTTGTAGGTTGTTACACGTGTATGAATTCTTGATCCATAGATGATCATGAGAGATTCCTTTTTCTTGGAGGAACTACCTGAAATGGAAAACAAGACCACCAAATAAAATTTAAACAATATATGCAGTGGACTGCCTAGCGTATGCTAGATCCGAGAAGTGTGATACTCCTAGATGGCTGTCAATCCACTTTGTTTAAAACAACTTAATGTTAAAAATAAAGGAAATCCTACTATATTTAAAATGATTTAGGTATCTCATTCATCTACAATAAGAAATTTTTTTCACAATAGGCTAAGCTATGATTGAATCGAAGGTGAAGGTCTCTCGCGAGGTACCGTGCTGGTCGGGGTTAGGTTTTGGGATGTTTTGGGTATTGGATGGAGGTTTTAAGCTCTGTTATTGGTATAAGGGTAAGAACATAAAGATCGATGTTGGTTTACTATGACTTATGTCGGTTTAGGTAAACCCGCAACGATGTTGTGGGTAATTAGCGGCAGTATGGTCGAGTACGAAACTCAATAAAAACTTGAGGTGAGGGTAGATCGAAGGCTAACTGGAAATGTAAAGGATAGTGACAAGGTTTATGTGGGTCTTAGGTATACTCAGGGGTAATTAAAATCTAGGTATGAGTAGTTCAATGGAGTGGGTGAAGGAATGGTCAAGTTTGCATGAAGGAAAATGGTGGGGGAATGGGAATGGGAGTAGAAACTAATAACAAAAGTAAAAGAGTCTACCAAAATGACAATGGACAAGTGCTTGGTTAACAAAACACTTACTTGTTGTATGATTTTTTGTCTGGTTGGAAATAGTGGGTGATCAAATGGAAGGGACTTGGTGTGGTGCTGGCACTTCCTCGAATGCTCCCATGAAGGCAAATGGCTCTGTGATTGCTTCTGGTGTTGGCTATGGATGCTCTGATGCATGTACAAATGTTGGTTCTACTTGCATGCAGCTCTGGTTTCATCTCTTTCTCTTAGAAGATGTGCCAACCTTAAAATAAGGTTGTTTTGGGTATTAAATGGTAACCGATGGTGGTTTCGGGTTGATTAGGCGGTGTTTTAGGATAATCGACATCGATTAGGGCGGGATTTTCTAGGTTTTCTAAAATGGGTAGATCCCTTTTTCTTGATTTTCTTAGATATGGAAGCTTCCTTCTAATGAGCGGAATATGGTTAGAGGGAATATAGGCTTTGTTTTTTAGGTTTTGGGTAGGTCTTAGTGAGTTATGGCAACATACTAAGAATAGGTATTAGGGTGAGGTGGCTAGATGATGTGTATAGGTGAGGTGGATGGTGTGGGCATTATCCAATTAGGATATTTAAATAATAGGTATTATGAGATCATAAACTAATTTAATCAAATTAATTAAATTAATATTAGAGTGGGGTGAAAGGGGCCATGGTTAGGTGAGTGTGTTTGAGTTGCTGATTTGTCGAGGGAAGGGGAGTGTGACCCAATTTTGGTGTCTACATTTTTCCCCTTTTTTTATGTAGCTTATATTGGTAAGCAACGTTGACAAAAATAATATGTGGTTGCCCCACGTGTGGGTGAAGGTGATCCCCTCAAAAAAATAACGATGAGGAAAAAGGTAGAATCGGTGAGTGGTTTGATAAAAGGTGAATGTGATGAAGAAGAAGGTGGGCAACGGGGGTAAAAAAAAGGAAAAAGGTCTACTTGGGTAATCCAGGTAATGGGTTAGGGTCAAAGGTAGTAATAAATCAAATGCACACACACGTATAAACTACAACACGATACCGGGTTGAAAGCGGAAAACTCTACATTGTTCAAGGTCGATAAGTCTATCCAAACAAGGTTGAGGTGATTCCGGTATCCAAGGTATAGGATATGGTCAAGAAACAAGATGTAGGTCAAGTGTAGGAATGTTTACCTATGTTACGATGAACCAAGGGTTTGGGGCGGGATAAATGGTCATGGTAGGAGGTAGGGTAATGTTAGGATGTCCATCAACACAGTAACGGTTCTAAAAGTTATAGTGAGCACATGAGGTCACGGTCACTAGCAATGTTCTAGGTCTAAGTATCTAATTCATGGCATGAGTAGGGCTAAGGTATGGGTAAAATAAGGAGTCCCAAATGAGGAAGAGGTGAGGGGATAAATGATGAGGTCAAGAGGATAAATTGAAGTGTCCAAGTTAGGTATGGGTGAGGTAAACAAGGATTTAGGTAAAATTTTTGGGATAGGGGTAGGAGAAAGACTAAGTAGGGTAACCGATGATGGTTTAAAGGAACTGATGCTAGTCACGATGGACCGACCATGGTAAGCTAGGGAACAAGACCGATGTTGGTCAAGATAAAACCGTCACCAGTCAAGTCGGGTAGGTTATAAAAAAGAAAAAAAAATTCGTATTTTTCCAATCATTTTTCTTTTACAAAAGAGGAGAAAACGACAGGAGAAAGAGGAAAAGGTGGAAAGTGACAGAGTAAGACAGGAGGACTGAGTTGGCGAGCCACGTGGCTGGTGATAGTTGGTCGATAGGTGGATCCATGAGCTGGGTTGGATTGATTTGATTGGTTGGAGAGAAATAGGTCAATCGGTGATGGCAAAGGCAGGAGAGGGATCGGGGGATCACTAGGTGCGGTGGCTAGAGGTGCCACCATGTAGACGAAAACATGATGAGGTAAGATTCAATGTCCCTCCTTGTTTGTTAAGTAGATTGATAAAAATTTGGGTAGGAGGGAGATGGGTTTTGGGGGAATGAAATTTGAATTCAAGGAAGATAGTGGGTAAAAGAGGAATGGGGGAGGGTAGAATTAGGTAAATGAGGGGTGGGAAGGGGTTTTAGGTAGGGATTGGGGTGGGGAATGAGGAGAAATGTGAAATTTGGGTAGAAATAGGGCATGGTGTTGTGGGTTGTCACCACGATAGTGACCGACATAGGTCAAAGGTTGTCGACGTCGGTTGGGTATAACAGAAATCAGTCATAGATGAGGTGACCAATGCTGGTTATGGGGAGATTGTGGTTGGTTAGTGAGGATAGACACTGGTCGAAGGTAGAAAAATACTTTACCAAAAAGGGAAATAAGCAAGGGTTGAGCTTGTTAGGGAAAAATGTATAGATGTGTGGGAAAATAAGTAAGGTCGAGGAGTAGGTCAAAATGGAAGTAGGTGTAGGGTTGGGGTGTGTGTAAATAGGTAAGGATATAATAGGTTGGGTAGGTTTAGGGTAGGTAGGTTGGTTGGTTACGATTGGTTTGGGTAGGTAGGTAGGTTAGGGTTGGGTTGGGGTGGAGGGTAGGTCATGGGATAAATGGGTAAGTAGCGAAGTAAAATAGGTAGGGTAATGGGTATGGGTACAGGTGAATGTAGATATGGTTGTGTTTTAATAATGTGATTATGTTGTTGGATGTAGGTGAGAGATTAGTGTAGGATGCAAGACAGGGTGCCACCCCTGCTCATGACATTCGTGGGGAGATGACAGTAAAGGAGTGGAGGCACATCACAAATGTTGGGCTAAGTGGGGTCAAGCACTACTTTGTCATGTAGTCCAATAGCTAAGTCTGATGGTCACTCTCATTGATAGATGGGATTCCATGACCAACATGTTCCACCTACCGATGGGGAGATGACCGTCACCCTGGAGGATGTGTATAGGATCTTATGATTACCTATATTAGGGATGCAGGTATATTTGATCTCCTCATAGGCATCTAAGGAGTTGATGCTTGATGGTATTTGGTGAGGGACTGGCAGAGATGACATTCCACGGCGCCAGCCTAAGCTATGGAGAGATGTACCTAGCCCGTCTAGAGGAGATGAGGCTAGTAGTATTACTGATGGAGGTAGTATGCTATTTTGCATTTTCGGATGTAGAGGGTGGGAGATTTCCATGATCACCGATAGGGGTATTACACGATATGATTATGGATAGGACTTGTTTCGCATGGGTGCCAACATTCATAGTGCAGCTATATAGATAGCTATGGGCATATGATATGGGTGGCTCTGTAGGTTCAGTCTATGTTGCACATTTATTCTTCACTGTTGGGCCTACGAGCACATTATTTGTGTTCATCCGATTGGTATGCCCTGGGCAGATGCATTTGAGCCTAGTTTTGTTCGGGTGGGGTATAGGTGATGGGTTCCTATGATAGGAGAGCAATGACTAGGTGGGTTAGACATGATGTGGCCTATTACAGGTAGTTACTAGAGGGATTGTCGCGTGGACATTATTTGGAGACCGTATGTGGGCTATCCCTCATATAGACAGATGGCCAATGAGTTAGATGGCCTTCAGCTACTCAGATGGATAGAGGGGTGCCATGTAGGGGAGCACGAGATGATCCCGATTGACAAGGTCAGACGATAGTTTGGGCTACCACAAGATATACCTCCACCCTTCCCACAGTATAGGAGAGATGACGTGGAGAGGCCATTTCCTCTACCACAGCCAACAATGCCTACAGGGAAGGAGGAGCAGGTGATAGACTGGTGGATTGATGATGCCGAAGTGACAGATAGATATAGATAGTGGTGGGCTAACCATTTATGAGTAGTACTACCCAGGCTAAGGAAGACAAATTTAGCCACTATCACGATGTAGAGAGACACCATATAGGGGTAGGTGCTGACCCTAATTACATAGTTGGGGATGGTACAAGGGTAATTAGTAGGTTCGAGGTAGAGGTGGTTGTATTGCATGTGTAGATGGCGATCTATAGGCCCAGATGGCCCAGGGTGGAGATGGAGAGGGTGATGACGAACATGTGTCCACCCTATAGCGTAGGTTATGGTGTGAAGGGAAATTCGGCCACTTCACGAGGCATAGATTCGAGCACTATAAGCTTAGAGTACAGCACAGTGCGCGAGATGATGACACCTCCACAAGCACCAAGATAGGGTCCTAGTTTGCAGGTAGGGGTAGGATAGGGTCCCACAGGATAGGTACAGGGCGAGAGTCAATGGCGCCACCACGAGATAGTACTCATATCTAGGTTACATGATGCCTTGGGTGAGGCCAAGTATTACCATGATCATTAATGGTTACAGGGATAGATTTTCTATCCTATAGAGAGTACAGGGCGTAGCAGGTGTCGAGTGAGAGGACCAAATCCCATACCCATAGTGTGGAGAGCACAGGAGGCCATCAAGCTCCAAGACAGGATCAAGGTGAGGCCACTAGTTCATGCGAGCCAACTCTAGGCAATGTACTAGTAGGGATCCGGCCATAACCCATGGCGGATGGTGAGATTTTATCGAGCCATCGAGATAAGAGATGAGGAGGAGACAAGAGAGACTGATATGGAGGATATCCGGTAGGATGATGCCTGATGTACATCCCTCCATTTTGATGTATTTGATTCATTTTGATATATACCGGCCTGTGTCTTTGAAGAGAGTGAGGATGTACGAGAGTTTTGTATATTTTTGATCATATACCAGCCTACGTGCCGAAGATGGTGAGGTGTATATGAGATTTTTGAGAGATTTTGTTATATACACCAGCCTACGTGCCAAAGATATTTGAGAGTTATGTATATGGATACACATGTTTGGATGTTTTTATTTATAGAGATGATGATGATTATGGTCATTATGTGTATACATGGTTGTGGCTATCTTGCTATTTTGAGTTGTATATGTGATGGAAACCAAGTAGTGTCGGCATGATAGAGTCAGGTCATAGGCATGGATCGAGTTAGGTTTTAGGCATGGATGGAGTCATGATAGGTGTGTTAGGCATGGTGGAGTTAGGTTGTGTTCTAGGGATGGATTGAGTCAAGGAATTGATTGAGTTGTAATTCATTAATTTGTGCAATTAATGATGATATGGGTCATGTTTGAGATGTTTTATAGTAATATGCATGATAATGGTAAAGAAATGGTAGACATAATGAATGTATGTATGATGATGATAAAAATGTGGAAAGAAATTTGTTGTTTGTTTGGTTTAATTCCCAATTATTGATATAAAAAGAAATCTAACAAGGGTAGATTGTGATTTAGGAAAATGAAAGGTGAATTGGTTAGGGTAGAGAGTGGCTGAGCTAACCTCTAAGGGCCCCATGCCCTCGAAGTGATTCCTACATAGTCTTGGTGAAAAATGGACCTCAAGCTGATGTAGTTCTCCCATAAGCTAGGGAAGAATGCGAGGAGGTATGAGTATGGGTTGGTAGGTTATAGGCATGATTGGGTCTAGGTATTTTTAGGTATGGGTGAATTGTGGGCACATTGGTATGGGTGATGTTGAGTTGGTTATGGAAAAGAGGAAAATTACCCAAAGATAAGCGTCAAAGATCTAGTCCTGTATAAGGTAATCAATACGTAATGAAGAAGGTTAAAAGACAAGAGGAGGCGAGGAAGCCACCTAGTTGGTAAGGATCATAACGAGTAGGTCATACCTTGGATAGGATGATGAATGTAAGACCCTAAATACATTGCATGATTGATTATTCCAAAGGTGAAGAGTAGTCACATGATCACCGAATGTCACAGTTTTAGTAGGTCCCTTAAGGCGGTAGGAAATGAAGGTGCAAAGGGTGAGAGGGTGAAAAGTGGGTAGTTTATATGGTATTTGGTAGCATGCGTTTGGGAAAGAGATCCAAGATCACAATGGGCAAGTCCATGATGAAAAAGTTTTATGTGTGACTTGTATTTGAGATAGACTGATCGATGCGGGAAGTCTATATGGGAGGAGGAAATTAACTCCTTGAGGTCTTTGTGAAGTGATCATTGTGGGAAGCTTCAGATTCTCTCTCTCCTTTTTTCTTTTTGAAGCAAGCTTTATATAGTTGTCCTTCGAGGGAGCATTCTATTTATAGTAGTGATGTAATGAGAAATATGTCCTTTTGAGGGAGTCATCTATTTATGAGAAGTTTGACTCAAGAAATTGATTCCCATGTGAGGACTTTTAAGTCATGTACAAGACTAATGTGAAGAATTAGATTCTTGTTTAGAAAGCAAGGTGAAATGACCATGGAATCTCCTCTAAAAGTAGATGAAAAGTATCCATGAGAATCATTCCATGTGCAGCTACGGGGTACACATATTCAAGAGAAGATAAAAGAGTGATGGGTACACACATGGTTCTTGTGTAATCATTGGTGATGGCATAGGAATTGGATAGCGCTCAAGGGACAAGCATGGAAAGAGGTAGAAGGTGAGGTAGGACTGAAATTCAACAGTAGAATGGTTGAAGATGCAAGGCATTAAGGGGCTCAAGTTTGGGTTTACCATCAAGTGAAGATAAATGATAAGCACCTGATCCATAAGCATGAGTCACGATGTATGGTCCAAGCCAATTAGGAGCAAATTTTCCCCGTTTAATTTTTTCTGCTTTAGTTACATGTTGATTTTCTTTTAGAAAAAAGTCACCAACTTGGAAGGTTTGTTCATGGAAATGTTTGTCATAGGCACATTTGATACGTTTTTGGTAAACTTAAAGATTCTCAAGACCATTAAGACAAAGTTCATATAATAACTCAAGTTGTGCTAAATGGTCCTAACGAAAGTCATCATCATTGGGCATGTCATGGAGATAAATGTAGAGTGAGGAAATCTAGACTTTGAGAGGCGGGATGACTCTATACTATAGACCAAAGAATAGGGTGTGGCAAAGTGGAAATCCGGATACTAGTGCGGTACTCCCACGGGGTGAAAGGAATGTGCATATGTCAGTCCTTCCCAATATCGTTAACCACTTTCATA
The DNA here is from genome assembly GCA_018340775.1 of Taxus wallichiana var. yunnanensis. Taxonomy (NCBI): domain Eukaryota; kingdom Viridiplantae; phylum Streptophyta; class Pinopsida; order Cupressales; family Taxaceae; genus Taxus; species Taxus wallichiana. The sequence goes on from CM031235.1 coordinate 604,046,849, forward strand.
AGAATTTTGTTTAATATTTTATTAGTGGATTCAGCTTGGCATTTGGTTTTGGGTAATAAGGTGACGAGAACTTAGATGGATGACGAAAGGCGTCAAAAGTTTTCACAAGGTTTTATTTTTGAATTGTTTGCCGTTATCAGTGATGAGGTGATGTAGAACACCAAAGTGACAAATAATGTGATGGTTGATGAACTCACATATTTTCTCAGCTTTCGTGGAGATGAGAGGTATGGCTTTAACCCATTTGGTGTAATATTCAGTAGCGGTGATGATCCATTGATGTTGTGAAGAATGGGGATTAATCTCTCGATGAGATCCAAACCCGATTGAGAGAAGGGCCAAAGGTCACGAGTGACCTGTAAGGCATAACTGGGTGTATGATGAAGGTTGGCATGTTGTTGGCATTTTACACAACACTTAATGTAGTCACAGCAATCATGGTTAAGGGTCAGCCAATAATAGCCTAGGTGAAGAATACACTTAGCAACAACGAGGCCACTGAAGTGACATCCACATATGCCATCATGAACTTCCTTAATGGTATAAATAATTTCAAAAATTGTAAGGCACCGTAAGAGAGAATTCCATCGAAGCTTCGCTTATAGAGGAGGGCACCCATGATGATGTAATGAGATACCTATTTAAGAAAGGCAAATTTTCCATCACGAGTGAGGTCGGGAGGTAAGATGGAGAGGGAAAAGTAGTCTAAATATTGTTTATAGCAAAGGTCACTCAGGTCAGGGGTAGTGGTTATGATGGAGTAAATTTCATGAGATAAATAAGAGGTTGATTGGAGTCTTTATACGGTGACAAATATTTTAGAATTAGCGGTGAAGCGAGGATTTGGGAGGCCAAGCAGGCCATGGTATCTACAAATTTGTTAGTTAAACGGTGGATGGTTTGAAGGTTATAGTAGTCGAAGGTGGTCAAAAGTATGTCCACGTGATGTTTATACTTTTAAAGTGTCTTGTTATGACATTGGTATATACCATTGACTTGGTTTACGACCAATTCAGAATCACAAAAGATGTTGATTGACTTAATATCTAAGCATAGGCAACTTAAAGACCTAATACGAGTGGTTCGTATTTGACAATATTGTTTGTATAATCAAAACCAAGTTTGAAAGATAAAGGCATGGGTTCACCATCAAGTGGAATGAGGATAACACCAGCTCCACCCCCACACCGACACTTAGGAACCGTTGAAGAAGAGTGTCATTTGGTAAGCGAGGTTTGTCCAGGGAAAGGGTAGCAATTGACTCATCCGGAAGTCAAAGTTAGAGGGTTGATCCCCAAAAATAGGTGTGCTGGCCAATTGGTTGGTGATAGTTTGGCCCTTGATGGACTTTTGATGGATAAATTTGAGGTTGAGGCCAAGAAAAAGCATAAGCTAGCATGTGGCACATTGATTTTGGTAAGGTTTGGCATACATGAAGTGTAAGGGATTAGTATTGGTCACGACATAGGTTTTGTGCTTGAGTAGGTAATGATGGAGTTTTGTGGAAACGAAAACTAAGGCTAAGAAAAGTTTTTGGCATGGGTAAACTAGGTTTTGTAGTAAAAAAGTGTACATCTCCTGTAATAAACCACCTTCTCCCCCGTGTTTTTTTATTGCGATGAGTGAGCATGGCCCCTAAGGAGTGATCGGTAGCTGAAATGTATAGGTAGAAGGGTTAATCATCTTTAGGTGGAATGAGTATAGGTGGTTGGAGAAGGTATTGTTTTAAGGCCTCAAAAGATTTGTGGTAGTCATCATCCCATTTAAAGGAGACATCCTTCTTGAGAAGATGATGAAATGGTTGACACCGATCAGACAATTGCAAAATGAAATGGTGAATAGACTGTAACTTACCTTGTAGGCTACAAAGCTGCCTAAGGTTAGTGGGTGGAGGAATTTCAAGAATGGCCTTGACTTTGGCAGGGTCAACCTCTATACCATGTAAGGAGATGATAAATCCCAGGAGTTTTCTCGAGAGAACCACAAAGACACACTTCTTGGGTTGAAGGCGAACACAATACTTAATGAGGCGGTCAAAGATGGTTTTTAGGATGGCGATATGTTTAGAGCAGAGTTCGGATTTGGCATGGAGGTCTTCCATGTAATCTTCCAATATATAATGCATGATATCATGGAAGATGTAAGTCATAGCCCGTTGATATGTGGCACCAACATTTTTAAGGCCAAAAGGCATGACTCGATAGCAGAAGGTCCCCCAAGGGGTGATGAATGTGGTTTTCTATTCACCATTTCAATATTTGGTTATAACCTGAGAAACCATCCATGAGTGATAGCATCTAATGACCAGTGGTAAGGTCAACCAGTTTGTCAATACCGGTAGAGGAAAGTCATCTATTGGGAAAGCTAGGTTGAGGTCACGAAATGCATGCAAATGCCAAGTCCCCTGTCACCTTAATGATAGGGACAATGTTATAAATCCATCAAGGATAATCAATGGGTAAGATGAAGGACATGGAAAGAAGATGTTGAAGTTCTTCTTTGACAAGAATAACAATGCGAGGGTGCATTTTCCTCATCTTTTGTTTTACGGGTTTGGCATTGGGAATGATTACAATATTGTGGACCACTATGGTGGGGTCAATATCAGGAATGTATTTGTAAGACCAATCAAAAGCGTGGTTATGGTTTTTGAGAAAAGAAGTGATGGCTTCCTATTTAACAATATCTAAAGATTGACCAATCTTTAGAAAGTGCGGGTTGTCTTGAGTATGGATGTTGATTTTGCTATTCAATTCATTTAACATGGTTTGCATCTTAGATGGTAACGACTGATGAATATATGAGTCTTCAGCACCAAGGTAGGTGAGTATATATTCATCATCCTAACATTGAACGATTTCAATTGAAGGTGTATCATCATCAATCATTTCAAGGTACAAGAAGGGAAGAGGGGTGGGAGCCTCATCCTTGCATTGATAAGTCAGAGGCCCCAAGGAAATGGTGTTTATGAAAAAAAATGTTATGAGGAATGGATTATGGATCCATCAACTTTGTCGATGAAGGGGGTGAAGAAGGTAGATCGGTGAAGAAGGTGGAGAAGAACTGATGTCCTTAATGATTTCAATGTAGGCCTTCTTGGTAGGTGGTTTAGCAAAGCTGATGTCACTACGGTTGTTATGTTTGCGAGTAGTACATGGAATAACAAAGATGACAGGCCTTACTCGTAAAATCCAAAACCAAAACCCTTCCACACACATCGGTGTAGGAAGGTGTAGACGAAATGGTGATTGGTGAGTGACTGGAGGTCAGCAAAAATGGGCGGGTTTGTGATGGTGGTTTAGGTGTATAAGTGGTAGTATAAAGTCCCCGTAGGTGAGATTGGTACGAAGGTATGGAGGACCATAAAGGAGGCACTCTCCTATGTGGTGATTATAGTGAAGGTGTTGGTGAAGACTTCGTACTCTTGTGGAGTAAGGAATGTGTTGAAACTTGTATAGGTGATACTACCCCAGAGTGAGGCATTGAAAAATTCCTTCCAAGGGATCGGTGGTTAATATGTGGGTATTTGGGATAGACGACGTTTTAGAGGTCGACCAAAGGTGGAGTGAGCTGCTTGGTAGGTTGACAGATTTGTCCATGGAGGTTGCGCGGTGGTAGAAATGGATGATGTAGGTGCGGTCAAGGTAGTGGTGACATTGGTGAGTGGAGGTGTAGGTGAAGAGGTAGTGGTTGTGGAGGTAGATGCTTTAATGGGTATAAGCATGTCATTGGGTTGGTAAAGCATGTTACAAGTTTTGAAAGGTGATGGGTCATCCGGAATGGTATAGGTGTGTCCTTCATGCTCAAACTTTACATAACGATGCAAAGTGGAAGGAACACAACCCATGACACGAATCCAGGGTCTACCAAGCAACAAGTTGTATTGAAATTCCCCCTCCAAGACATAAAATAGCTCTAGAATAGTGCGGGGCCCACGCGAACATGGAGGATGATGGTTCCAAATGTAGAGGTGATAACATCATTGAATGAATGCAACATGATGAGATGTTTATGCATGTAATTATTGGGTGTGCGCATTTGGGAGAATGCATGGGAGGATATGATATTAATGCTAGTACCCCCATCAATTATAACACATTGTACATGTATATCATCGATGTGGACAGAGATGATGAAGAGCACTAGGTTTGGGTCATCAGTTTTATGTGGTGTGATCTCTTCATTTGAGAAGTCGAGTGCAGCCACTTGTTGAGTAGGTGGAGGTGTAGATAAAGGTGATAATTTGGTGAGAGAGGCTACATGATGGGGTGTAATAGTGGAGGCTACGGGTGTAGCATCATTGAGTAAGACCTCAATATATTGAAGGACCTCTATGAGAGCTTAATGATGGGATTCTAAGGTTTGGATGAGGTCATAAAGAGACATCTTGAGGGGGATTGGTGTAATTGTTTAAGCATCGTGCGGTGTGTAACTACATTAGAAATAGGATATGTGTGGCCATGGATAGTGACTTTAGGCGTGGGTGTAGATGGAATGTTGGGTATAGGATTGGTTAGTGGGTCGGTTACCTTTTCCTTTCCTTTATCCTTCAAAGCTGGGTAGACATGGATCATGTTGATTTGTGGTAGGGAGGTAAATGGAGAAGGTGTAGGATGAGTGGTATAATGACTTGACGGGTAAAACCTACAGGGAGAAAAGCCTTGTGAAGTGAGTGGCTGCAATAAAATTTAGGTGGTGGTTTGGAAATTTCTCTAATGTGAGCCATGTTAATTTCAAATCTTGGGGGTGGCTCTAAGAGTTTTGGGGGTGGAGGTCTTGGTTGCTGAGTAGGAAATGAGGGAAGAACTATGGAAATGGGTGCTTTGGTGAAATGGGGTCCTCGTCAATAAGGTCATCATTTTCAAAGTTTTCTTTAGAAGGACACAACTAAATAAGAACGGTTTTCAAATCCTTACAGTTCTCTACATCATGTCCTAGCACACAATGGTAGGCACAAATTTTGGTGTCGTCAAACCCCTTTGGTTTGGGTTTGAGAGGGTCATAAGGTCTGAGAGGCGGTAATGTAATGACAGAAGTTTCAAGGAGGTTGGTTAAGATTTTGGCATAGGATCTTGCTAGTGGATCACAATGGGAAGTGAAAGTGGGTTTGGGTGTAGGTGTGACCAACTGTAGAGGAAAGATCTTTGCATGAGGGGGAGTATGTCGAGCCACGGTTTTAGGTGCTATTTTGGTCTTAGGTGTTGGTCGTGTTTTCTTGGGTAGGGGTATGGTAGATGAACTAACAAGAGAGTGCGTGGTTGGTTTGAGTACCTTATTGGAGGATACTAGATTCTTTTCTTTAGGTTGCACCTTCTTGGGTAAAGGTGATACGGGTGCACGAGATATAGAGGAAAATTTGATGGTGGAAGAGGGTGAGTTACCCACGAAGATAACGAGGTGTTGTGAAGGTAGATAGAATGGGTTGTGTAGGAGGTGTGAGGGAAAGAGACTGAAGTGTCGTGGGTTATGAAGAATTTATCAATGGTATTTAAGGTATGGGTGGTAAAAATGTTGCAGGTGTGGGTGGAATTTGTGTTGGGCACTTGGGTATGTTAGAGGTTTGCGAGGGAGGAATGGGCTATTGTGTTTTTAGTGTGCCGCGGTAGAGGTTTCTTGACCATACCGGAAGGGTGAGGTCCTAAGACAAACGGAAGGGGTGAAGGTGATGGAGGTGTGATCGAGAGGGTTAGAGTATGAGATCTATGGGATGGGTTCTTCTATTTGGGTGTCAAATTAAGCTTGGTGTTGACTTTGGAGGATGTAGCTAAATCTAATTTGATGGGTGGATGAGTAAGGTTGGTGGTTGGGATGACCCCTAAGGTAGTAATAGTTTTAGGCAAGGAAGATGATGTATGTGTGGGTTTGGATGTAGATGCATTTTGGGTTATGGGTAGGGGTGTGAGTTGAGCCATAAGTGGTATCATGGAAGAATTTTTTATAGTTTTGGTTGTGTTTGGTTTGATTGGCCGAACTATTTTTGGGTAGATAGTGGAAGTGTTAACAAGTGACATCTGCATTTCTATTGAGACAGGAAGTAAAAGATGCCCCCAAATTAAATCTCTATCCACATAATCTATGCGGTCAGCTAAGCATGAGAATGGCACTATAGTGGGTGAGGTTGATGAGGATCCAATGGTGATTCCTGTAAAATGTGTCTTAGAAATGGGGAATTTTATAGCTTCATCTTCTGTGGGTAAGAGAGCCGAAAGTAAGTCCGCATGATCTTGGGTGACTGATGGAGAATGGTCACCTAGAGGTAACGACATTTTTACTGGGTCTTGGATATGTGGAGGAGATGATGGGCACTCCTCTGTGGGTGGAGGAAATGATGTGTGCTCCTTTGTGGGTGGAGGAGATAAACAAGAATCTTCTGTGGGTCAAAGAGGTACTGCGCATGATAGATCTCTAGGTGGATAAGCCAAAGGTGAAATGGTTTTGATGTTAACAGGAATATCCTTCATGGGTAAGAGAGGAGATGAAGGGTGTTCCTAAATGGATGGAGGAGTATGTGAATTTGGTTCAAGTGTAGGTGTAGGACTTCAGGCTAAGATTTCCTCTATGGAAGGAATATGAGGTATTTGGGAAGCAACGGGGCATCACTAAAAATAGCATGGACCTCTTGGGTATGGATATCATGAGTTGAGGTCTCTCCATTTTGATCGAAAGAAGTGACATGATTAGGAAATGGTTTCTTGAATATGTGTAGGTTTTGATTAATAGGTGTGTTAGGATTATCCATGGTTAACTCGCCTTTCTCGAGCATTTCTTGGATAATGTTTTTGAAAGGGATGTAATTGCTATCACTATGACCTTTTACTCGATGATAGTTGTAGAAGTCGCGTTCTTTGTACCACGTGGGTGTGGGGTGAGCAGGGTCAAAACCAGTGTGTGGTTTTACGGGAGGAAGGGTGATGGCCCTAAATTTAATGATCTTTTATAAGAAAGAAGAATAAGGTTCCCCAATTGGGGTGTATTTCCATTGTTCTGTCTGAATTGAGAAGTTTGGACGGGGAAAGATTAGATGAGGGCTAGCTTTGATTTCATGGATGAGTTGAGTGCTTTGAGTACCACTGCGTTAGTGGTTCCCTTGGATTTTGAATAATTTTTCTATGGTTTTGAAGAAGAAGAGGTATCATTCACTTAAATGTCAAGTTTTTATTACGTAATTGGATTTTCTTTTCTTCAATGGCCCGAATCTCTAGATTGCATGCCATGGTGAATGCTTCATCGAAGGTTTAGAAATTCTACACCTACAGGGTTGGTGAGATATGTCTAACACAATCCCATGTGAAGAGCTCTATGAGTTTGGTTTGTGGTATTTGGAATGTGAGTTGATTAATCAGGCTATGCCAATGAGTGAAAAATATGTGATAGATTCGTTGTCATATTGACGCGTAGAGTAGAGGTCAGTCATGGTAACCTTCTTAACAACATTGATGGAGAATTGATCCAAGAAGGCTTGGGCTACCTGATTGAATGAGAAGATAGAATGTCTAGGTAACCCACTATACCAATCTAATGTAGGCCCGGTCAAAGACATGGGAAAGGTCCTTGGGAGTAAAGTGTCATCATGGGCGATCAGATAACAACCTGTGTTTGAAAGACCGCAAGTGTTGTTGTGGGTCCTCTTTGCTATTAAAGTGGTTAAATTTATGCATTTCCCAATGAATGGGATATGGATGGGTGGATATCCTCATTATAAATCTCATCATAGGTGAGAGAGTTACGTTGGTATGAAACCGATGCTTCTAGTGTTTGTATCTTTTCCATCATTAACTTGATTAGGTCATTAATAAGATGTGATGTATGGGTACCTCCTGTAGTGTAAGGAGGTTGGTGTTGGACATATGATGGAGGTGGCATTCCAATATATGGTGCTACCATATAGGTAGATTGAGAAGGAGGGAGTGAGATAGTGGGTACGTACCTAGAATGATTGATAGATGAAACAAGAGGCTGCTGATAGTACGTATATGGAGGTGGAAGGGTCGTGGTGACCATAGGAGTAATGGGGGATAATGACTATGGAATAGAAAGGATTTTTTTTTTAAATGGGTAGGAGTCACCAAAAATGGGGGTGGTTGTGTAGCTACAGGTATATGCGAGATAATTGGCATAGATGAGGTTACATTCTGGGTGGTTTGCGAAGGTATAGTGGATGTAGCGGGTGTAATAGATCTGGAAGATGCGGCATCATAATAGCGAGTATAGGGCCCATCTATGAAATGACTGGGGGTAAGGTAGATGTGGGTAGCATGGAGCCGAGAGGGGCGACACAGCAATAGGAACAAGAGTCGGGGGATAGATACATGCATATCGTATATCAACTGACCCAAGGCATCTCGATTGGACGAGTGGGAAAGATAAAACTGCGCAAGGCTACGGGTTTTGGTCAAGGAGTCATGTAAACTCCTCATCACTGTGGAAATAGTCATAGGTTGGGTAGGATCCAAGGGTGATGAAATAGAAGGTTGTGAAGGACTAGGTGGGAGTGGTTGATAACCGACATGGAATATGAGGGCATTTTCTTGGCTACGCGTCAAGATCATTTGAACAAGTCTTGACGTGGTAAGACTATTTTACGTAAGTGACACAAAAATACAACACAGATAGGAGAAATAGGTGGTGGTAGGTGGATTGGGGTTAAAATGTTAGCTGGAGAATTACATAGGCTAACTAATGCTAGTTAGGGTTAATCGATGCCGGTCACGATTAACCGCGATCGACCCACTTTGTGGAAAATGGATAGTTTGTTAAAACAAGGTCAAAGGTTAATAATTTGCCAAGTATGTAAGATGTTGATGGAATTTACCTAGAAAGTGAGTATGCTGAGAGTGACAGAGACTCTGAAGAAAAGAAGGTGAAGTAGGTGTCCTTTTGGGTAGGTTAACCAAAAGCATAGTAAACCACGTTGGTTGGGTAAAACCGATGATGTTTAGAGGGTAATCGGTGATGGTCACCGGACTAACACCAGATTACTATGAAATTGAAACAAAGAGCGATGACGCAGTCCTTTGGATTGACACCGGTCAAATATGGAATCAAACCCAGAATTTTGAGAATGATGGAAATAGGGTCCAAGCACACTCAAATGAAGCTAGAATACACCAACTATGATGAGGAGCATGCAAGGGGAAAAAGAAAATGAGGAACAGATCCTCTCACCTTAAAACGCAAGCCAAACAAAAACACTAAGAAAAATTTGACCCTAAGAGTGATTTTGCTATTGTGTTTATTTATCTCATACTATTAAGGACTAAATCATGAACTTCATAATAGAATTTTTGGTGAGGATGGCTTCCTACGAAGAAGGATATATATAAGGAGAGGTTTCAAGTATGTTATGGTGGGGTAGTCCTTCCTCCAAGTATGAATCGATAGAAGTAGCGAGTTGGGGAGTACTGCGAATCCTCTTATTAGTGTGATCATTGACAGGCGTTCCCAAAAAATATGTCATTTAAGAATGTGTATATTTTTGAATTTGTGCAATTTGGTAAGACACAGAGAGAGAGAGAAAGATGTGCTTTTTACAATTTGTTTTTCAACAATTAGTGGGAAGGACTTCAGCGTATAGGTTTCCCTCAATTGATGTGAGCTAATGCAAGAAAGAAAAATGAAATGAAGTTGAATTTTAAACCCAAATCAAAATATTGAATTCGATGACACAAAAGATGAGCAAGAGAAGGGATTCTCTTTCACTAATGTGATACTAATGAAAAGAAAGAAATGTTTGTTTTAAAGCACCAAAATACGATTGATTTTAGACAATAGAAGAAGAGAAGATTCCATGGAAGAAATATAATGTGACAAACTTTTAGAAAGGAAACAAACATGTAGATTTCAACCTAGAAATGAAGAAATGCAAAGAAAATCAAATGGGTCCCATCGGGCGTGCCAAAATGTTTCACCTGATTCCAGATCATTTCTTCAAATGTTGATGAAACAGATAAGGGTAAAGGGATAGGAGGAATACCTATCGAAATGGTGGTTTTAGGTTATTACATGCGTATGACTTCTTGATCCACAACTGATCATGAGAGATTCCTTTTTGCTTAGAGGAACTACTTGAAATGGAAAACAAAACCACCAAATAAAATTTAAACAGATATAAAGTGGACTACCTAGCGTATGCTAGATCAGGAAGTTTAATACTCCCTGACAGGTTGTCAATCCAATTTAAAACAACTTAATGTTAACAATAAAGGAAATCATAGTATAGTTAAAATGATTTAGGTATCTCGGATATTTTGGGTATTGGATGGAGGTTTTAAGATATATTCTTGGTCTGAGGGTAAAAACACGAGACCGACATCAGTTTGGTATGACCGATGTTAGTTTAGGTGAACCAGTGATGGTTGTGTGTAACCGGCGATGGTATGGTTGGGGTACAGGAAACTCAATAAAAACTTGAGGTGAGGGCAGATCTAAGGCTAACTGGAAATGTAAAGGGAAATGGAAAGGTCTGTGTGGGTCTTAGGTATACTCAGGGGTAATTAAAATCCGGGTATGAGAAGTTCAATGGAGTGGGTGAAGGAATGGTCAAGTTTGCATGAAGGAAAATGGTGGGGGAATGGGAATGGGAGTAAAAACTAATAACAAAAGTAAAAGAGTCTACCAAAATGATAATGGAAAAGTGTTGGTTAACAAAACACTTACTATTGTATGAGTTTGTTGTCTAGTTTCCAATAGCTAGTGGTTGAATGGAAGGGACTTGGTGTGGTGCTGAAACTTCCTCGGATGCTCCTATGAAGGCAAATGGCTCTGTGATTACTTCTAATGTTGGCTTTGGATGCTCTAATGTGTGTATGAATGCTAGTTCTACTTACATATAGCTCTAGTTTTGTCTCTTTCTCTCAGAAGATATGCCAACCTCAAAATAAGGTTGTTTTGGGGATTAAATGGTAACTGATGGTGGTTCTGGGTTGAATGGCAGTGGTTTAGGGTAACCGACGCGTCAATTAGGGTGGGATTTTTAGGTTTTCTAAAATGTGCATATCCCTTTGATTTTCTTGGATCTCATTCATTTTTCTCCATGGATTAGAATGGAAGCTTCCTTCTAACAGGAGATAATGTGGTTAGAGGGAATATAGGCTTTGATTTTTAGGGTTTGGGTAGGTCTTAGTTAGTTATGGCAACATACTAAGAATAGGTCTTAGGGTGAGGTGGCTAGATGATGTGTATAGGTGAGGTGGATGGTGTGGGCATTATCCAATTAGGATATTTAAATAATAGGTATTATGAGATCATAAATTAATTTAATCAAATTAATTAAATTAATATTAGAGTGGGGTGAAAGGGGCCATGGTTAGGTGAGTGTGTTTGAGTTGGTTATTTTTCGAGGGACCAAGGGGAGTGTGACCCAATTTTGGTGTCTACAAGAACATGGCTACCTAGTTACTTCAACAGAGTAAGTGAATCCCTACTATAAATAATTCATCTTGGTGTTTGTAATAATCTAGTATTTCCATTTATATTAGGTTCTCAATTTTATATTTCCTTAATGTATTTCATTCTTTGTTCTTTGCTTTGTCAATTTAGTTGGTGTGTTACTCGTAATAAACGCGTTTACACACATGAAGCTAATTATTATCTCAAGCATTTTTATGCATAGAGGACTACACATACTTTTAGTGTGGAGTGGTTGTCAATATCACAGTACAAAATCATGGGATTTGAAAGCTGAAAGGAATAAGTCATTACGGGTTCTCTTCAAGTCAAAGGATTGCTTCAAAAATTGACCAAAGATGGAGATGAATGAAGGGATAGTATAACGTGGGGTAAATAGAGGCCATAACAACTACCATAAGAAGGTACAATGAAAAGGTACTCAAGTACCAGTAAGCGTGCTAAAGAGAATTATGTGACCAGAGGGTAGGAAGGTATGCTAGAAGGTTATATTTGGGGCACGAAGATGTAACACGTAGAAATGATGGAATTGGTCAATTAATGAGAGGATATTTGGTAGGTGAAGGAGCAATGAATGCATCAAAAATTTGAAAATCTATATAAGGATGGGATGCAAGTTCATTTTTACCATTGCAATTAAGCGTATTTGAAAAAGAGATAAGTACGAAGAGCCGAGTGATCGAATTGAGGTCTGAGAGGTGTGTAGCCAATCATGACGAAGAGATCTGTGCATAGAAAGAGATTCTATCCCGATGGTGAAGGGTTTGATTGAAGAAAGGTGATAGAGAGGAGTGAGGGCATGTGATTTCACCTAGAGCATGCTGAATTAAGATAGGGTTTGATTCACACATTACATAGAGGTGAGGATCTACAAAGGATTACAAGGTAGAAATGGCACCCAAGAAAGTAGTTGTAGTAGGAGTAAAGGGAAAGAAGAAGGTGGTCATAGAAGAAGAGGAGATGGCTCCCAAAAGCAATTATTCTTAAATGCAATATCCAGAGGGGGTTATCGTAGGCTAGGAGTAAGATTATCACATAAGAAAAATAAAGGTGAGTGAGTATAATCACCATCTGCGGAGAATAAAAAGATCTTGATGCCTTACTAAACACAAAGACAAATAAACGTATGGTGGAAGACATATCGGTGTACGACGATCTTTGGCAAGAAGATCTTGAATAAGATTGGAGTTTACTAGATATATGAGATCCATTAATTGGGAAATATGATCCCTTATACTAGTGATTCATGAGTAGAGTGCACGAAGAGTTTTACTTTGCACGACGAAAAGCCAAAATTTAAGTTGCGCTCATCTCCACGGTAATAGGATTGAAGGGCACAGGAGAAGATTTGAAAGCTGACTTGAAATACAAAGCCATAATATTTGAGACCAAAAAGGAGTTAGGGTACACAAAGGGTCCACATGGCATAGACATAGATAAACTGAAGAAGTATCCAGTTGTGCAAGAAACCACACATCTTGTTACGAAGCTAAATGACCAGGAAAGGTGGTCACAAGTGAACACCATGTGGCTTTACACGTTGCTAAAAATATGTCTAAGGGGGTGGTCTACAATATTTCATGTTACATTGTAGAAAATATCATTGAGGAAGTGTGCATAGGAGGAAATATTAGCTTTGGAGTTGTTATGTTGTTGTTGGTGTTCATGGAGATCAGAGTACCTAATGGACCAAAAGAGAAGATATGGGAGTATCCCATGGAGCACAAGTCACCCAAAATGGTTCGAAAGTAGTTATGTGAAGGATCCATGACATAATAGGTCAAGTAAAGAGCTGAGAAATGGTACGATAGGCTCTACGTGGCCTTTGAAGAAGAATTATGCATCACCAAGGACATGCCTTTGGTGGTTAGAAAGGTAGTTTAGTTCCTTGTATACCAGCACTTTTGCATATCATGGTTCACTATGAAGGATGAAGCATAGATACCTTGGTGTAATTTACCATATTCCTTCACATCAAGATACTTTCAAGCATGAGTAAATAGGTTCTAAGATGTGTGACGCTTCTTTATTAAATGCACACAAGGTAGATTTTTACTACCATACGCCAAGGAAGAAATATGTGTATCCAAGACAGGGTGCATATATTGAAAGGATAATTTCAAATGTATTGAGCATTAAACCACTAATTTTAGCTATGGGAGATATTGGAGTAGTACTAGTGTACCTCTAACTGAAGCCCAAGATGGAGAATACCAAGTATGTGGAAGATGAGTTCACACTTCTAGCACCACCAAAGGGTAAGCATACGATGGAGAACATTCTAGTGCCTAAACCCACAGATCCAATTGAAGTATAGGATGAGGAGGATGAGTGCGAGGATAGTGGTGGTTTGGAACATAGAGGTAGAAGACATCCTATAAATAAGGATGAAGCTAAGAGCACTAGTACACCACATCAACCACAAGAGGGGGATGATGAGGACTTGGATGCAGTCCAAGGAGATCATGGATTTAAGAGAGTGTTTAGGAGAACAAGGACCCAAGGTGATACTCCGCAAACAATGCATAAATCACCTGAATATATCCATAAAAGGAGACAATGCGAAAAGGATAAGGAAACTAAAATTGAATGAGGAGGTGGAAGAGTTAGAGGAAAGTGTGCCTAATTCTCCTACACCTCAAGACAATGTAGAAGAATAGAAAGATGAAGGAAGGAGAAGAGTAGGAAAAGGGAACATATGAGATAGCTACAAAGACTACTCGGAACATAGAGACGCAAGTCCCAAATCTAGAAGCTCAAGTTCATAAGCAGCCTAGGTTAAGAAGAACAAGTGGAGAGAACATTCCACTAGCCATGGGTTATGTGGAGGACACAGTACAATTGTCCATGCCCGTTTCTAGAGCACACTAATGAAAAATGATTTATATGGTTGGGAATTAATGGATGAAGATATAACAATAGTGCGTAAAAGGAAGCGCTTATCATGGTCCTTGCACATGCACATGGATGAATCGAGATAACACCATAGAATTTACCAAATAATACCCTAGCTGCTGTGGCACATCACTCAACCTAGATTGAGCACTCACTCGAAGCACGCAAAGGTACTAGGTCCCTCCTTAGGGTTGTTGTAGCAAGATGTTAGCATGACGAAGGAAGAAACCTATAGATACATATGTAATCCATCATTCTACAATGCATGTCATATTCAGATCTATGAAAGAACAAACTTGAAAAATAATCATGATTGAAACAAGAACATGCATTACTCAATTACACACATGAATGACACTTAGATACAACCAATAACTCCCATCTATTAATAAACACATAGCTCCTTACAATAATGGCATTCTATACCAATGCACGCATGGATCTGTTACAGTAATCCAATCATTCCTCTTATGCTCTTCCTATTCCTATATATCTCTCCCCTCTATATCTCTATCATCCTCCTACCGGTAATTCATTACATATATATAGGGTGGGGACTTTCCCTTCACCGCTTATCTATTCCAAAAATAGGCCGCATGCTATTAATAGCCACACATCGTTTACAGGCATAGCCACACATGCAAGTGTGCTATCTATAGACCTCTTACAATTAACTGAAGTGAAAATCCTATTCTTAGCTCATCTCCATGCAAAATGATTTGATCTGATCTTCTAAAGATAGACAATGCATGACACACACATCTCTACATCATTTGTGTGTTCTACATGCCATCTTCTAAAAATAGGTCTTCATGCTCAAAAATTGGTTAAGTCCCGAATGTTGAACTTTCCCTTCATGCACGAGTTCTTCCTATCCATTCGATCCCTTAAACTGGCCTATTTTCCCACGTAGACTTCTTGTGTGAGTTCTGTCAAGTGTTCTCTGATCAACATTACCCCACACTAATCTCATTATCACCCCAATAATGGGTATCTTCAAAATTGAAGTAAAGAATAGAAGAATGGAAAGAATAAGAATGAAAGAATGTAGATGAATAAAGAAGTTTTATGAGGTAGCCTCCTCTATATCAGTTTGAAGTATCAACTTTGGATACTCCTTTTATTTCGGCCTCCAAGGCCTACCATTCAATGAGTGCTTGTTGTGTTTTTTACGAATGTCCATAATAATGGAATCCAATTCATCCCTCACAATCTCACCTCTTTAATTTTATAGATTCAACACAATTCTCGACATTGAGGTCATTCTTCCTTCTAGAAGATCCATCTTTTGCACAATGAGCTTCCCAAGCTCTTCCAGCCGAGTCTTGTGCGGCTCTTCTATTTTTCCAGGCCTCACGCTTCTGCTTAACCATTGACAATATTTCTACACGGCCCAATGTTTCATCCTTCATTTCTCTCTGGACCTCATTGTTTTCTTCTAGGGTCTTTATATTGATAAGTACCTCTGGAGCTGTGTAGATGTTCAAAGCCTAGTCTGCATTCTTTAATACTTCTTGTAGCACCTATAGCAGCCCTTCATAAGATGTAATCTTTTGCATCACTAAGGATTTCTCTTGCTCTACCTCTTGTTCTATATTCCTTGGTATTGGCATGCACAGAGGTTCATCTTCAAGTACCAGGTCCACCAAATTTCCTACATAATGTATCGCTAAGGGAAATGTTTGTGCTACCTTGGGCTCCAAGTGTGGCCTAGCTCTTATGAAATTGTTTCCAATCTTCTATGCGATGCTGATAAATACTTATTTCTTATTCTACGCTAAGTCCCTCTCTTATGTTATGTGTGTTATCTCTGCATCTTTTTCCTTTAGCTCCTCACGCAATGCTCTTATCAATGCAGCTTTGTCCATGTTTCTTCTAGTAACTTTAGTAGAAACCTTCACCAATGCATTGTTGACCTACTCATCTGACATGATAGTAGGCTTTACTGTCATATGTCTAGCTTGGGGTGCCTTCTTGTTATGTTGAGGAGCTTGTTTTCATGTTAGAAAGTTTTGAAGACTATACACTAAGAGTATTGTACACTTTCCACAGCTTATCTCACTGTGTTTCAAGGCCGGGACAGCCCTAAGTGGGGTCTAAGGGTAGAAGCCCACAGTAGCGAGGAGTTTGGGGCATAGCCCCAGATTTTATTTTTGGTCTTAAAATGTTCTGATATACC
This sequence comes from Taxus wallichiana var. yunnanensis, assembly GCA_018340775.1. NCBI lineage: Eukaryota > Viridiplantae > Streptophyta > Pinopsida > Cupressales > Taxaceae > Taxus > Taxus wallichiana. Next base: position 604,063,329 of record CM031235.1, read on the forward strand.
GAGAAACATGATTTTCTCATATGGGTGGGATTTTGACCCATAGGTTAATGGGACGGTTTTTGCCCATTGTTTTGATACCCATGGTTTTGTAAAACTACTTAAGTAGTTGTCTATTTATATGGTTTTGTGCATATGGTAGGTAATATAAAAACATGCGAGATGTGTTTTGAATATGGGTGTGAATTCATTAGAGTTTATTGAGCATAGCTCCAAAAGATCTAGATATTGTATTGAGAGAGCGGTGGCTTGTAATAAAATCGAGCAAGTGATTCTTGGTGGATGTAGCCTAAATTGGGTGAACCACATTAAATACTGTCTCTTTGTGTTGTGTTATTTTATTCTATAATTTTATTTGATATCCGTAATATTTTTGCATATTTTTTTCTCACAGTGATTACGTGAGGGATTATTCCACATATTTTATCCCTTATATCCTAACACTTCTTTAGCCATCTTGACACACATGACTCTTCGCATATATAAAATCAGCTCATCCATGTGGGTGTGCATTAACCATGATAGTTTCTTCGAGTATGAATGATTTCCATATCCCCATCCATTAATCCCAAGCCAAATAAATCCTTTTATTCTACAGTGCTTTGGAAATATGCGCAAATGATTTTTCCAGTGTCCTCTGTATAGCCCATGATTGGTGCACCATGTTCCCCACTCATCCTATTAGATCTAGGTCCCTCGAGAATTGTAGCTTCAAGGTTAGGAGCCTATCCCGTTACACCTTAAATAGTTGCATGCACATATCCAAAGGTTTCCTTCTCTCATTCTTCTCCATCCTTCATCTTTTTTCTCTTCCTTGTTTTATGGCTATTCTTCTTTCTTGAGTGGGGTATGAGATGGGCACTCACTCTCCTCCGATTCCTCTTCTTATTTATCTAACTTCAACATTCTTCACCTTTTTGGCTGAACGGTATCCTTGTGTGGAGAGAGACAAGGTGATTTCCTTATCATTTGTGGGGTTCCACCTTGAGTCCTTGTGCATCTAAACACTTTCTTAATGTAACACCCTAAACTATTGTTACTTCCTCCTGAGCATTCAAGTGTTGATATATGATTTCTTCTATATAAGGATGTGTTCCTTTGATCTGTGAAGTCATGCTTGATATGGATTGTATCTTCTTTGTTCTTGAAGATCTTTGACTGAGTCGGAATATGCTTGGACTCTTTTATTTCTTTCATTTTTAGCACACGAGTTCAATTTGATTTCGGGATGAATTGTGGATTTATCCATCTTTATGACTCAGCCTTGCATCAGTTGCATTGATCCAAGAGATGTTTTAAGCTTATTTAGGATGAACAAAAATTATTGACCTTACGAAAGTTGCAAGGTCTAAATGAGTTGAAAGAGAAATTCTAGAATTTAACTCGCTGATCGTGTTAAATAAATTTGGTTCCAGATATCGTAATATCGGGAAGGCCTAGACCTTAAGCCAGGTAAGATGTTCTTGGGTATACCATAAGCTTAATTTAGCTATTCCCGATAGGATCCTTTACAGGAATGTTTTACCCTGTTTGGTTCTAATACTGAATGGTCCTACTTGGGAGACCTAGACTGGATTCGTTAAGATTAATAACCTTAACCTAAACTATAACCTATTGGTTAAATAATTGCTAATCTAACCTAGCCCTAAACTATAAGCTTAATGCTCCTAAGGTTAGCTACACCTAGCACTATGGAAGTAAGACTAATGTCTTACCTTATGATCTACCCTATGATCTAACCTATCTTAACTAATGATAAGGATGGAGGGGGACCTATGAAGGGCGTGAGTCATGGGTGGTGGTTTCCATGGCATTTATGAGGTAGATAAGGATGGAAAGACTTGGGATGCTGTCAGATTTGGCGGAGGTTGCAAATGGCTATATGACCTGACGTGGCAGTATCACCAAATATGGGAATGGTTGTTTGTTTTCATTTGGAAATCACCAACTTTGGCGGTCGGTGGCAATGGAGAATAGGTGGGAATATGGGAGTTAATGTTATTGATGAACTTCGGTTCCCGTGCATGGATTGCTTGGGAAGGCATGTAACTGGAAAATTGTTCAGTTGTTTTGTTTTCCATGCACTCCGTTTTTTTGCTCTGCTGAGCAATCGGTTCTTCAACCAGTCATCTCGCTTTGTGTTGCATGGAAACTTTGAGAATTTTTAGCTCCTTTCTCTATCGGGAAAGTTTATAAGGCATGAAGGTAACAATTTATTGTTGTTTAATTTATCGTGGAAGAAGAAGAGAAGGTGCGAGCACATTCAGAGGTCTTCTTTGGATTTTTAAGTGACACTATCAGGCATGATAGGCCCTAAATTTTAAAAATCTTGCTTTCCTTCAAATGCTTTCATTAAAACAACTCTGTTCAGGTGATCTTAGCACAGTTGGTTTGAAGCAATGTATTGGGTTCTTCTTTTCTTGTGGATTTAGGAATCTCTGGTTATGCGAAGACTCTGTTGAAATGTTTTGTTGTATTTATTTTTCTATGGATTCATCTTCAGCTGAAGACCCGGTTGTGTTAGCATGTTGTTGAACTTTTGTTGAATCTTTGTTGGGTATACTTAAAGATTCTTCTGATTAGAATGCTTGCTGTGTTTACATTTGGTTCAACTTTGTTGAATCTTTGCTGGGTATACTTAAAGATTTTGACTTCAGTTGGAATTCTTGCTTTGTGTTTGTATTTGGTTCGACTCTGTTGAAATGTGTCTTTGGTTTACTTATGAACATGACTTCATGAAGTCCTTACTGTGTTTTCATTTTGGTTAGACTCCGTTGAAATGTTTGCAAGGATTATATATGAAAATGACTCTGTTGGAGCTTTTGCAATGTTTTTGTATGATTTCAACTTCTGTTGAAGCTTTGTTGTGAATACTTGTTGGAAATGACTTTGTTAGATTCCTTGCAATGTTTTCATATGATTTTGACTTCTGTCGAAGCTTTGTTGTGAATACTTGTTGGAAATGACTCTGTTGGAGTCCTTGCAATGTTTTCGTATGATTTCGACTTCTGTCAAAGCTTTGTTGTGAATACTTGTTGGAAATGACTCTGTTAGAGTCCTTGCAATGTTTTCATATGATTTTGACTTCTATCAAATCTTTGTTGTGAATAGTTGTTGGAAATGACTCTGTTGGAGTCCTTGTAATGTTTTCGTATGATTTCAACTTCTATCAAATCCCTGGTTGTGAGTACTTGTTGGAAACTACTCTGTTGGAGTCCTTGCAGTATTCTCATGTGAATGCGACTCCTGTTGAAGTCCTTGATGTGTTTGCGTGTTGGCTTGACTTCTGATGTAAGTCCTCACTATGTGCATACATATTGATTCGACTCTGTCGAAATGTTGCTGTGTTTGTATATGGGTTCGACTTCTTTTTGATGTTACCTAGTCTCTTGTTCGACTGAGGTAATGAGTTCCTAACTGTGCCATGACAGGCGATGGCGTTGGGTAATTTCATGTTTGAGGAATGACATGGAAAGAATTGTTGGGTTTAATTTGATTGTTTTATAGATTATTACTTGGTCGCAAGAACTCTTGTATTGCTTAATAGCTACAGGTGATTTTTATAATTGAATTTTGATGAAACTGTAGTTTCTTCTTTTGATCTCGACTGATTTAGTCGCAAGCGTATAATGTAAGTTATATTTGAGCCTGCACCTCTGTAAAAAGGGTCTGGATGGTCAATAAATATAGATTCTGTATATGATGAAAAATTAATGTGATTATTGTTTTCTTTATGACCTTGCTTGGTTAATGGGAACACATCCTGACCGAGAGAAATCTTGCTTGAGGAACTCTGATTAAAAAAAAAAATGTATGTGTAATCCTGGACCTGCATGGATGGAAATCAGGTTTATATTTGGAAGGAATGGGTGTTGATTTTCTTTCCTTCTTTTTCCCTTATTGAATTCAAGCTTGAATGTATATGTGTTATTCTTGAGAAGTCGGTACGGTCCTGAACATGATTGGAATGGAAATCTGATTGCCTCTGTTTCTTTCTCCTAAGCTGTAAAGTATATGTAGATATATAACTGTAGGAATAAGAAAATATTCTCTCCTTGTCTAGAAACTTTGAGCACTTTCTTCTTTGTATCCTTATGTGAACTCTATGGTATGGGCTTAAGAAGAAAAGATGGTTAAATTGTATAGAGAGACTGGTAAAATTGTATTGCAGTATAAGTTGGTGTATTTGTCAATACCATTGAAATAATGTAATGTTTATAAAGGAATCTCGTCAGTTGAACTTCTTGGATGTTATAATCTTCCTTTGTGGAATTGTTAAAAACATACCCGTTGGATACACAAATTGATAGGATATTCATTTTTGAATGGAATAATTTGTTGGATTATTGTTGTTCTTGGGATTCGAGATGGATGGATGTTTTCGATTCATTTTGTGCTTCTTAGTCTCTAATATATATGATGAATCATCTAAAAAATATTTAGGTTCAATTGGAAACTATAATATGAGTCATGCTTTAAAGTCATGTTAGAATTGTAGAAAGATGATTAGCTTGATTCATGTTTAAGGATTTGAAGAAATGATTTCATTTAAACAGGTTGATTAATGAGAGCAATTGGTAGAATGTAATTGTTTTAAGAATTAGTGCTTATCATGCTCAGTTCACGTAAGCGACTGTCTTGCTAGCAAATTTTGCAGATGGACATTAAGTAATAAAGGCACATGGATCTGATATGATGCTTAGATTGTTTAATCTGGTTTTATGATGAATTCCTATTTGATATCTCTAATTGTACTATAGTAAGAAAGTTGTTCTTTTATTGTTGAGTATTGTATCCAATATGCCGAAGTGCATAAGTTGTAATTGTATGGCTTGGAAATAAATGAAAAGGGGAAAATTGTTACTTATGTGGCTGCATTTTTAATTGATGGAATTGATCTTCTTAGGTTCGATTGATTTTAAGTGCATTTTTATTATTTTATACCATAGAGTTATTGGATTCTCTAAGTAGGCCTTGTAAAGATTATGTGACTGAATACTTCGTGAATGATTAGTAATTCTTTTATGTTTTGAATAAGGCTAAATTGTAAAATTAGTCCACTTTAACAGAAGTTAAGGTTAAACTACACCTCTATAGGTAGCTGAAACAGGAAGAGTAATCTATTACTCCCTATCCATGATCTAAGTCAAGACAACATAACTGATGATTTTAAATCACTATATCTTAATAACAATAAGTAAGATATATTTCAGTTTTGAGAACTGATATAAACTCATATGGGTATAGTTAGCATCCTTATGAGAGGACTTAGGGCTACTGCCCAATTTCGTTGATTAAGATTATTTTGAATCAATGATCTCCTTGACGAGATCTCAAATCTTATTAAACTTCTCTCTGTGAAATGGATCTTAAATAAGTAAGGCAACTCAAAGGTGAGGAACCCAGGGGTTGGGAAAAGACTACCTAGATAGGAGAGTCTTAAATTATAATTTCAACTCAATGTAAGTAACACCTTGAAGTTAAGTAAATCTTTCCGAGGTGGTTTTGTAGGATGACGGCACATGTCAACTACAGGGTTGTACCTTCGAGAAGATTAGGATCTTCTCGAGGATACAACAATGCAGGTGACTTATGGCGACACCCTTTGCATTGATCGTTAATATTTACACCTTAAACTCGAACAAGGTTTTACTCTAGGACTGGTTAGGAACATGGTCATGTTATGAGGCTGCCCTTGGAGACTCGGGGTACCTAGACACACAGGTTAACTAGGGTTGACCCAAGGTATGTCACTTACCCTAGTCCTCAAGAGCATCCTTATAACATATTCATGTTATTAATCCGTTCTGAGTCAATGACTTGGGATAGGGGAGGTGACAAAGTCGGTATAAGACATTATAATTAACATCGAGTGGGGTGAAGGACGTATTCCAGTTGATGAGTATACCGTGAAGGAATACGAGATACTGAACAAGATGTTTCAAATCTTTGGCCAAAGTATCGCAAGTTGCTGATTGCATTGTCCTATGTCACCTAGTTTGAGGGACGTGATGCCGATGAATAGAGGTAATAATTATTCGAATAGGTTCCTATTGGTGTAAAATCACACACCCCTGGATGTTGATCGATTTCTGTTGATCATACTAGCATCCAGGTGTGATTGCATAACATTGAATCCTTTCTCAAGTGTGGGACCTTCAAATGAGAAAGGAATCTCTAGAGAAGGCTGGTTCCTATCCTAAACTACCTGCCACAAGCTATTCCAGTGCAGCAAGCTAATCTAATCCTAATCTAACCATGCCAAGGAGACAGAGAGAGAGAAAAAGGGAAAAACAGAGCCTACACTAAAACGGTGATACACCAGAGAAGGAAAATGTTGAACATCTATCAAAACTACCATGGAACAAAGAGAGGTGAGCGATGGGAAGGATGGACAGATGCATCACAGGCCCAAGGATAGATTTCACACAGAAAATGTCCCAAAACTCCATGAACACAGCTCCAAACCTGCAATGAACATTCAAACGTGCACAAATACCTACAATGAAGAGAGGAAAGAAGAAAACAAGTGAAAAATGAGCAAGGATGGACAGATGCATCACAAAACACATTTTTGTTGCTCCAAAAGTTTGCACAGAACATCATTTCAATAGTAAAAGGCAAAAATGCCATTACAGAGAGGGGAGGAGGTTCAAACTCCATTTTCAACCCTGGAGAAGAAAAGAAGGGAGGGAAGAGTAGAAAAGATGAACAACCCTTAAAAATGAGCCAAATCTGGCTTTTTACAATGCATGGGTCGAGCCCAGGAGAGAGAAACATGGGAAAACATGTAAGCAGTCCAACCATTGACCAAAACACATTCTTCATTAAAATTGGTGGTTGAAACATCACTTCTAGCCATGCTGAAGAAGAATGCGACCCATGTGCATTAAAACAGGTTGTTGAAATGTCAGTTCTGGCCATGTTGAAGAAGAATGTGACCCATGTGCATTAAAACTGGTTGTTGAAACATCAGTTCTAGCCATTACCACGTGCTAGATATGTTTCTTGATTTTCTCTCTCCAAACTAAACCAAAATGCAATATTGACCCTAGAATCGTGTAGAGAATTTCATCAGCTTTCCATTGATATAAAGAACATGAAAATCTGAGCTCTGGATCGAAAGTTATGGTGATCTGAAGATTTTAGGGCAAAAACAGGAAAAAACGGATTTTAAATTTTTTCCACACTCTGCCACTTAGATGACACGTGTCGGGCGCTGATTGGATGAGAAATTCTCTCTCCTTCCCTTTCCGTGGGTTTTCCTTTGAAAATTTTGGCTTTTTATAACTTTGGAAAATTTTCCATTTTTTCCCCGTGCCCCCGCCACTTGGGACACGTGCCATGAGCTGGTTGGAGGACAGGGGCACGGGGTCATCCTTGTCTTTTAATTTTTGGGCCCAAGACTTTTGTAAAATTTTACTAAGTCTTTCCCGACGACTCTGACGCCCCCATCTTAAGACACGTGTCCTATGTCTATTGGCTCGGCCAACCCTTCAAACCTTGCCCTTTGAAATTTTCAGGTGAACACAACACTTAGCCAATTTCCATTGTGCTTCCCCTTGTGACACGTGGTGTTTCTGATTCATCCACGGGCCTCCTTGTCTCTTTCCGACCACTTTGCCTTTTCATGTCCCGCACGTACCTTTAGCCTAGATGTCCCAAACTTTCTGGGACAAATTTCTCCGAACCGCCCGATTTAGGCTTCCTCGTCCCTCTTTGCGGCGAAGACATGTGGCAAGATTCCATTGGCTCTCGGCTCTTTCGGCTCTTTGTGTCCCTCGCATACCTTTGGCCCAAATGTCCCGGATGAAAGTCTCTTGTTTTAGCTGAATCAGCTAGTTCGCGTCCTCTATGTACCTTTCTCCCACATGTCCCGGATGCACAGGGACAAATATCTCCGAACCGCCCAAACCCAGGACCGACTTGCGCCAAACCGGGTCAATCCACGTCCCATGCGTACTTTTGGCCCAGATGTCCCTGACTAAGTGAAACAAGACTTAGAAATTTTTCCTTGCTTGCTTCCGCCGATTGATTTTCATGCCCCACGCGTCCCCAATGTCCCAATCGCCCTGTCTGCCAAGCAGATCGCCTCGGCGGCCTTTCAGCCGATTCGTGATCCGACGTCCCAACTGTCCCAAGGACCGTCTGGACTAGGACTTAGCTGATTTTCTTGATTTTACCGACCCCAAGCTTGGTTTTTTGCAATTTTTTCACCTTTTCTAACTTGTTGGGTTTTCTTCTTGGATGGGAGAGTTAGAAAGAAGTAGAGGGGGCCCCAAAAACATGATTTTGGGGCTTGAATCAATCTATTTTCCTGGGACTTGAATATTCTAATGCATGTTATCAAAATTACCCTGGGGGTGAATTTTGGATAACGTTTTGCGACTTCGGTGGGGTCATCTGCCTGCTAGATGAATGTTCTAGCCTGAAGCAATCCATTGGGCATGGAGTCATGAGTAGTAGCCTGAAAACTGATATGAACTTTGAAAACTTCCCTCTGAACCGCTTGAAACCCACTGGACATGGATTCGTTCTCACCAAAATGCCACCAAAACGAACTGTGCAAGAGCAAAACCAGCACCACAAAAACTATGTACAGAACTGAAAATCATACATGCTCCAAATGGAACATGCAGAGTGTGCACAAGCACTTCTTCTACTGAAAGCAAACCTACCTACTCTACTCTAATGGAAACAAAGGTGAGCTAAACAAACCCTGCAATTGGTTGTGAGAAATAGCTTCCCTTTCTCAAAAGTGGCAGCCATGCAATTGATTTGGAGCTGATCATGGCTGTTAGGATGAGTGGAAAATCAACAAGAAGCTGGTCTTCCACCCAAATCATCAAGGTATCAGCTGAAGGAAAATTCAATACCTCTTTTAGTTGCTTTGCATTTAGATTGAAGAGGTATGACAGCTGATCCTTGGTACTTTGTAGCTCACCCTCATGCTTAGAAGCAAGCATGACTGGTTGTGACTTCTCCTTTGGCTCCAATGAAGCCAAATACCTGATTGGGCAAGGTCTGATCCGTTTGATATGCCCATAGCTTTGATTTTCAACTCCAAAATGGAGTCTTCTTGTAGACCCTCTTGAATGGATGGTGTGGAAGAAATGGTGAAATTCCTCTATCCTTTCTCTTCCTCCAATGAAGAACATGAAAGATTTAAATCTTCCAATCTTGATTCCAAAGAGCTGCTATAAGATGCGAGTGTTTCGAAATGAATGTTCTCCTTCATGACAATGAGACTCAAGTGTTTGGAATGTGGATGATGAAAGAGAGAATGGTGGAAACTCAACCGGCTCTTCTCCATCAAAATAGTCCTCCAAATCTGATAGATAAACTGCCTCATGGCTGTCCTGCTGCAAATGCTCCACTTCCTCCATGGTGTCTTCTTGATCTGTAACTTGACCACCATGGTTTCTTTCACCCTCCAACATTGAGTTTGAGAGATCAAACTCTTCTTCAGTACTAGAACTTGAGAGAGATGAAGTAGAAAGAAGAACTGAAGGTTCTTCTATAGCCTGCTTTGTGCTCAAAGCCTTTGGATCTGCACTTTTCTCCTCCACAACTAGAATGTGCTCCTCTTCTTTTGGATCTGGAGCAGCTTCTCCTTCCTCTAATGTTTGAAGACAATCTTGCTCTTGATTGAACTCTTCCTCCAGCATGAAGTTTGTCAAGTCAAACTCTTCAATCTGCTGCTCTAGAGGACAAGTTGGGACTGCAAGATCTTCTTCTGAGCTTTCTTCCTTTATGGCTGATTGTGCAACTTGAATTGAATCAGCATTCCCTTCAAATAGAGTGCCAACATGGACACTACTTTCTAAGCAAACCGATCCGTTGATCTTTTCTTCTTTTTGCTCTTCTTCTACTGCAACAAAATCAGTCCTGACCACCATTTGTTCTCCAACTCCAACCTCTTCTAAAGGCTTAACCATCAAGGGGATCTTTGTCATCCCAAATTTAAGAGCCCAACTCTTCAGACTTTGAATTTCTTCATCTTTGTTTGGCTCCTCTTTTTGTTGTTGTATTCCTTGACTGGCATTCTGATTTTCATCCTCCCAACATGGATTTGGGAATGCAAGAGGAGAAGTGGATTGTAACTCAAATGGCTTGGCAATTTTTGTGGTGGTAGAGGAGGTGAAACCTCTTGTTTCTTTGGAGGAGGGGGTATTTCTGTTAGCTCTTGTGGAGGGGATGACTGTTTGGAAGGAAAAAGGAAAGAAGAATTGAGGTGTGGTGGAAGACTGAGAGGTGGAGACATGGGATCAACATTTGGGACAGCAGATGGGGAATTTAGAATTTGTAATTCCAAATGAGATGGTGTTGCTTGAGTAATGGGAAGAGAAAAACTAGATGATGGTGTAGAACTTACCCATTGACAAGGTTGTTCAACACCAAGTGTATAGGCCTCTATTTCTGCTGTCCATTGTGCAAGTTGGGGCAGCATCTTCATCATGAAGTCTAGCTTCTCCTGAGGGCTGAAGTGTCTTGGAAAAGGGCCTCCCCATGGACAAGGAGTCCTGCAACCAATTCTGAAAGCTCTCATTTGAGCTTGTTGCTCTGGACTGCACCATATTTTCCTCCATCTTTTGGATTTTCTCCAATAGACCAGCATCTTGCATCTAATTGTCTTCATTATATGCATACTCTTGCTCTTGGAAAGCTCCATAGCCAAACTGATTTTGGCATTGCTGCTCATATGGGTATGCATGCTGATTTTGAATTTGTTCAAAATGCTGATTTGGAGGATTTAAAAACATGTTGGAGGTGGGAAACATTGCTTTGTTGTTGTAAATGTGAGTTCCATGATGGAAATGAAGTCATGATTGCACAACTTCATGGAATGGAAAAGAATGAAAGAGATGGAAAGAAAGATGGATGAGAATGGATGAAAAACAGGTCTGCAACTTTAGAAATGGGTTGCTGATCAGATGGAGTCGCCAGATGTGTTTGCAAGTGCCTCCAAAGGCTGAAATCTTCACAGGAACACACCAACCTGCAAAAGATGAAGTGGAAGACCTCTAAGGTCCCACCGGGCGTGCCAAAACTGTTGATGCAAATGCACGGTGGCTTAAACTTTGCTGTTGATAATGAGACACCTCTGGAAAGATGAAATAATCTAACCTCAGTGTCCCACGGGCGTGCCAAAACTATTGGTGCAAAATCACAGCACCCCTGGATGTTGATCAGATTTCTAGGTTGATCATACTAGCATCCAGTGTGATTGCATAACATTGAATCCTTTCTCCAAGTGTGGGACTTGCAAAATGAGAAAGGAATCTCTAGAGAAGGCTGGTTCCTATCCTAAACTACCTGCCACAAGCTATTCCAATGCAGGCAAGCTAATCTAATCCTAATCTAACCATGCCAAGGAGACAGAGAGAGAGAGAAAAGGGAAAAACAGAGCCTACACTAAAATGGTGATACACCAGAGAAGGAAAATGTTGAACATCTATCAAAACTGCCATGGAACAAAGAGAGGTGAGCGATGGGAAGGATGGACAGATGCATCACAGGCCCAAGGATAGATTTCACACAGAAAATGTCCCAAAACTCCATGAACACAGCTCCAAACCTACAATGAACATTCAAACATGCATAAATACCTGCAATGAAGAGAGGCAAGAAGAAAACAAATGAAAAACGAGCAAGGATGGACAGATGCATCAAAAACATGTTTTTGTTGCTCCAAAAGTTTACACAGAACATCATTTCAATAGTAAAAAGGCAAAAACACCATTACGAGAGAAGGGGAGGAGGTTTGAACTCCATTTTTAACCCTAGAGAAGAAACGAAGGGAGGCGAGTAGAAAAGATGAACAACCCTTAAAAATGAGCCAAATCGGCTTTTTACAATGCATGGGTTGAGCCCGGAGAGAGAAAAGCGCGGGAAAATGTGCAAGCGCGATTCAACCATTGACCAAAACACATTCTTCATTAGAATCGGTAGTTGAAACATCACTTTTGGCCATGCTGAAGAAGAATGTGACCCATGTGCATTAAAATAGGTTGTTGAAACATCAGTTCTGGCCATGCTGAAGAAGAATGTGACCCATGTGCATTAAAATAGGTTGTTGAAATGTTAGTTCTGGCCATTACCACGTGCCAAAGATGTTTCCTGATTTTCTCTCTCCAAACTGAACCAAAATGTAAGATTGACCCTAGAATCATGTAGATAATTTCATCAGCTTTCCATTGATATAAAGAACGTGAAAATCCAAGCTCTGGATCGAAAGTTATGGCGATCTGAAGATTTTAGGGCAAAAATAGGCAAAAACGGATTTTGAATTTTTTCCCACGCTCTGCCACTTGGATGACATGTGTCGGGTGCTGATTGGATGAGAAATTCTCTCTCCTTCCCTTTTTGTGGGTTTTCCTTTGAAAATTTTGACTTTTTATAACTTTGGAAAATTTTCCATTTTTTCCCCGCACCCCCGCCACTTGGGACACGTGGCGTGATCTGGTTGGAGGACGGGGGCACGGGGTCATCCTTGTCTTTTAATTTTTTGGCCCAAGACTTTTGTCAAATTTTCCTAAGTCTTTCCCCGACTCCGAACTCCCCGTCTTAGGACACGTGTCCTGTGTCTATTGGCTCGGGCCGACCCTTCAAACCTTGCCCTTTAAAATTTTTGGCCAACACAACACTTAGCCAATTTCCATTGTGCTTCCCCTTGTGACACGTGGCGTTTCCCGATTCATCCACGGGCCTCCTTGTCTCTTTCCGGCCACTTTTCCTTTTCGTGTCCCACACGTACCTTTAGCCTAGATGTCCCAAACCTGCTGGGACAAATTTCTCCGAACCACCCGATTCGGGCTTCCTCATCCCTCTTTGTAGCGAAGACATGTGGCAAGATACCATTTGCTCTCGGCTCTTTCGGTTCTTCGCATCCCTTGCATACTTTTGGCCCAAATGTCCCAGACGAAAGTCTCTTGTTTCGGCTGAATCAGCTGGTTCGCGTCCTCCGCGTACCTTTGTCCCACATGTCCCGATCGCTCGGGACAAATATCTCTCAACCGCCCGAATCGGGTGACTTGCGCCAAACCGGCCGATCTGCGTCCCGCACGTAATTTTGGCCCGGATGTCCCTGATTGAGCAAAACAAGACTTAGACATTTTTTCCTTACTTCCGGCTTATTCAAATTTTCATGCCCCGCATGTCCCAACGTCCCAACTGTCCCAAGTTGTACGCAGACGGGCCTTTGACGGCCTTTCGGCCGATTCGTGCTCCGACGTCCCAATCGTCCCCAAGGACCGCCTTGAGACTAGGACTTAGCTGATTTTCTTGATTTTTCCGACCCCAAGCTTGGTTTTCTGTAATTTTTCCACCTTTTCTCACCCGTTGGGTTTTCTTCTTGGATGGGAGAGTTAGAAAGAAGCCAGAGGGGCCCCAAAAACATGATTTTGGGCCTTAAATCAATCTATTTGCCTGGGACTTGAATATTCTGATGCATGTTATCAAAATTACCCTGGGGGGTGAATTTTGGATAACAGCCTTGATAGAGCATTACGAAATCCCAAATTAGGAAGAGAACCGCAAGAGTGAAGTGTTAAAATAAAAACACCAACTCTATGATACCCATGAATAGATCGGTAGATCACCGAGTCATGGAATGAATAGATCGGTGGTACACCGAGTCATTACATGCATAAGGTTATCTATTATAAGAATGATTGTTATGATCTTTGAGTTCTAAATTATGTATTTAGAACTAGGAAGCACTATAAATAAAAAATAAAAAATTCTTGTTCTAATGTACTAAATTGGGAATGTTACATCTTGGTATCGTAGTCAAGGTTACGAGATCTTGGACCTATTATGTCCATAATCTGATAAAAACCTAAATTTTCTTGCAATAGAAAATGGTTAAAACAAGAGGGAACGTTGCGAATAATGCTCCACCAGAAGGAGGGGTGGCAAAAACCCAAAAAATTGATGAGATCTTTGCTGCCCTATTGGACACAAGAGATCATTTGGCTGTACTTGAACAAGTAATGGGAAATGATGAGGATGATGAAGTTGGTAACAACAATCAGCTACCTCCTAAGGACAACCCCGATATGGGTGTTGATAATAACACTAGAAATGTACCTGTCCAACCAAAAAACAAAAAGGCTAAGTTGGCAATGGAACTCACTAATGATATAAAAAGGATAAGTCCACCTAAATATGATGGCACCACATTAGGAGATGGAGCTGAGAACTGGCTCAGTGAAATGGAAAAGTATTTTGCAATAAGAAACTTCTCTGAGGAAACCAAAGCTATTTGGGGAGCCTATCATCTTTCCCACGAAGCATCTTTGTGGTGGGACAGCCGTAAAGCTGAGCTAAATATTGATGAGACCAATATCACTTGGGATCAATTTAAGGGCTATTTTAGGCAATGTTGGTTGCCACAACTTTTCTATGATCAGAAAATGACATAATTCTAGAACTTAGCTCAAGGGAAGCTAACGTTAACTGAATACTGGGAGTGGTTTAAAACTCCTCAAGTAAGTACCGCAATATCAAACTGACGATAAGTTTAGAATATGAAAATTTATCATGGGACTAAATCTCATGATAGGAGGAGAGGTCGATGTTCACAACCCAACCACTATGGAAGGGGTTGTTGAAAAGGCCATAAGGCAAGAATAGAAATTAAAGGCTATTTCTGCTCATAAAGAGGAAGTGCAGAAGAAGATTGCAAACCCTTCTTCAACTTCACTGGCACCCAAGAAGGGGCCATGGAAAAATTTTGGTAACAGAACTAACTTTCCAGTGGATAATAGTAAGAAAACAATAGCGAATAAGCCTGCTGGAAATGTAAGGGATAGTTTTGCCAAAAATTATAACAATGGGCAGAAGTCCTATGGAGGACAACGTGATAATTTTAAGGCTGGAAGTAATTTTGAGCCTAAAAAGGGACCTGTAGGAGGCTGCTACAATTGTGGCAAAGACCACTACGAAAATTAGTGCCCTTTGAAGAAGGATGATCGTAATCAGCAACATAAGATACATGCTGCAGTAGCAAACAAGTAAGTTGAAAAGCAAGTGACACCTATAGAAGTTCCGAGTAAGTTATTCGGCATACCTGTCACTATTATTTTTGATACAAGAGCTACTGAATGTTTTATTTCTAGTAAACTTACTTCTAAACTTAAAAGAAAAGCTAGAAAAATGGATAAATCTTGGACTGTACAGTATGGTAATAACTTTGTTCATACAGTGAGTATGTGTCTTTTTGGGGCAGTCCTTGACTTACCTAACTTTTCCACGGAAGTTGACCTCTATGTTACACCTTTGGGATCCTATGACATTGTCATCGGTGTCAATTGGTTAGCTGACCATAAAGCAAAAGTAGACTACTTTGAAAAGAATATAAGATGTTTAGATGATCGGCTGAAAGCAGCAGAGATTCAAGGTGTGAAACGGGAAATTTCAGTTAGGAAACTGTCAGCTATGCAACTTAAAAAGGATAAAAACAAAGGATGTACCTTATATGCAGTAAAGATATCTGAATTTTCAGAAGAAGATGGTGATTCCATGAAACGATTCCCACTGTTGCAAAGTTTCAAGGATGTATTTCTGAAGGAATTACCAGGTTTACCACCCAAGTGAGAATTTGATTTCACCATTGAAATCAAACGAGGGATGGAACCTATTTCTAAGGCACCTTATCAGATGACTACTACAAATTTAGTTGAGCTTAAGGCACAATTGCAAGAATTTTTGTCTAAGGGCTTGATTAGACCAAGTGTTTCACCTTGGGGAGCGCCAGTAATATTTGTAAAAAAGAAAGACGGAACACTTAGGCTGTGTATTGACTATCGGATGTTAAACAAAGAAACAATTAAGAACAGATACCCACTTCCAAGGATTGACGATCTATTTGATCAGATGCGTGGGGCAGCGGTTTATTCCAAGATAGATCTTTGATCTAGTTATCATCAATTAAGGATTAGAGAAGAAGATATTCATAAAACAACTTTCCGAACTAGGTACGGACATTATGAGTTCACGGTTTTACCCTTTGGATTAACTAATGCACCCGCAGCTTTTATGAACTTAATGAATAATATCTTTCAAGAATATTTGGACAAATTTGTGCTTGTATTCTTGGACGATATTCTCATATATTCTAAAAGTGTCGAAGAGCACAATGAGCATTTGAAGATAGTTTTGGAAATATTGAGAAAAATAAAGTTGTACGGTAAGTTATCCAAATGTTCTTTCTTTGATACTGAAGTTCACTATTTGGGTCATGTTATTAGTAAAGAGGGAATTGCAGTAGATCCTTCAAAAATAGTGGCAATAACCGAGTGGCCTGCACCAAAGAATGTACATGAAGTAAGAAGCTTCATGGGCCTTGCTGGTTATTATAGAAAATTTGTTAAGGATTTTTCTAAAGTGGCTGCACCAATAACTTCATTGCAGAAGAAGGATAAGAAATTTATTTGGAATGATAG
This sequence comes from Taxus wallichiana var. yunnanensis, assembly GCA_018340775.1. Taxonomy (NCBI): domain Eukaryota; kingdom Viridiplantae; phylum Streptophyta; class Pinopsida; order Cupressales; family Taxaceae; genus Taxus; species Taxus wallichiana. The sequence continues at coordinate 604,079,774 of CM031235.1, forward strand.
GTGTGAAACTGCTTTCAAAAGTTTGAAAATCCAGTTGACTTCAGCACCTATATTAGTTGTACCAGACCCTAATGGAAGCTTTACTGTTGTAACGGATGCTTCTGGGGAAGGCCTTGGAGGTGTTTTGTTACAAAATGATCAAGTCATAGCATATGAAAGTAGAAAACTTAAGTTACATGAGCTGAATTATGCCCCTCATGATTTAGAGCTTGCTGCAATTGTTCATGCGCTTCAAGTTTGGAGACACTATTTACTTGGGAAACCTTTTGAGTTGAAAACTGATCATTTAGGGCTGAAATATATTTTCACTCAGCCCAACCTAAATGCAAGACAATGAAGGTGGTTAGAGTTTTTATCTCAATATGATTTTGATATTAGCTACATCAAAGGGAAAGAGAATAGAGTAGTGGATGCTCTAAGTCGTAGGAAGCACATTTCTGCTCTTATAACATTAAGAACTCAGTTTAAAGATGAGGTAAAAAGTGCCTCAGAATCTGATATATACTTTCAGCAAGTAAAAGCAGCACTTGCTACAGAACCAAAGGATGAAAGGTATAAAGGTTTTCATTTTGATAATTAAGGAATCTTACATTATGAAAACAGGGTATATGTACCTTTGTTAAACGACTTGAGAAAGAAATTGTTAGTTGAATTTCATAATTCACCCTTCTCTGGACACCCGGGTATCACAAAAATGCTTGCTGATCTAAAACAGCAATACTTTTGGAAGGGTATGAAAAAGGATGTTATTGGTTTTGTGACTCATTGTCTGGAATGTCAACAGGTTAAGGCAAAACACATGCACCCTGCTGGACTATTATATCCCCATAGCATACCACAGTATAAATGGCAAGTAATAAGCATGGAATTTGTACAAGGGTTGCCTATGTCAAGGAATAAACATGATGTTATCTTGGTAGTGGTAGATAAACTAACTAAGGTAGCTCATTTCATCGCTGGAAATCTAAAGGATGATTCACCAGTGTTAGCCAAAAGGTTTGTACATGAAATTTTCAGGTTGCATGGAGTGCCTGAATTAATTATATCTGATAGGGATCCTAGAATGACGTCAAGATTTTGGCAAACGCTTAATGCAGTGCTAGGAACGAAACTAAACTTCAGTTCTGCATATCATCCGGAAATGGATGGACAAACTAAAAGAGTAAATCAAGTGTTGGAAGATATGTTACGAATGTATTGCATGGATCAACAGTATAAATGGGAAGAGTATCTTCCATTAGTTGAGTTCGCATATAACAACACTTATCACTCATCTCTTAAAATGGCACCTTTTGAAGCACTTTATGGAAGAAAGTGCAGAACCCCTGTTAGTTGGGATAGTATTGAGGATAGAGTGGTAATTGGGCTAGAAATCCTCACTAAAATGGAACAACAAGTTAAAATGATTCGTGAATGATTGAAAGAAGCAACGGACAGGTAGAAGAGCTATGCTAACCTAAAGTGGGTTGATCGAAGGTTTGAACTTGGTGAAAAAAAATTTCTTCATGTTAAACCCAGAAAGAGTTCTATAACTTTTGGCAAGGCTGCCAAGTTGTCACCTCGTTACATGGGACCTTTCGAAATTATTGAAATAATCAATCCTGTAGCTTATCGATTAGCATTACCACCTGCTTTGTCTAGCATGCATGATGTTTTCCATATTTCTTTGCTTAAGAAATATGTTTCAGACTTGTCACATGTTTTAAATTGGAATTCCTTGCAGGTCCAAGACCCAGGAATAATCGTGGTTAAACCCACACGAGTGCTAGAAACTCACCAATTACATTTGAGAAATCATGAAATACAGCAATGTAAGTACCAGTGGGACCAGTTTCATGAAGAAAGTGCAACTTGGGAAAATCTGTAAGAGATGAAAATTGTTTTCCCTTTCTTTTTGAACAGAATAGAATCTGTTGACAAAAAAAAATGATTATGAACTTATCTTTTTCATGTCTTTATGAAAGCCAGCTGAGGCAAACATTATTCAGGTTGAATAAATTATATCATGACATTGATTTAAGAAATAATTCATGTTGGAATTGGTCTCTTGTATTGTGAACTAATAAATTGGTTGACCTGAAGGTAAATCAAAATATGTAATCATCGGGATGATGAATCTTTTAGGAGGGAAGCATGTAACACCCTGAACTATTGTTACTTCCTCCTGAGCATTCAAGTGTTGATATATGATTTCTTCTGTATAAGGACGTGTTCCTTTGATTTGTGAAGTCATGCTTGATATGGATTGTATCTTCTTTGTTCTTGAAGATCTTTGACTGAGTCAGAATATGCTTGGACTCTTTTATTTCTTTCATTTTTAGCACCTGATTTCAATTTGATTTCGGGATGAATTGTGGATTTATCCATCTTTATGACTCAGCCTTAGATCAGTTGCATTGATCTAAGAGATGTTTTAAGCTTATTCAGGATGAACAAAAATTATTGACCTTACGAAAGTTGCAAGGTCTGAATGAGTTGAATGAGCAATTCCAGAGTTTAACTCAGGCTGATCGTGTTAAATGAATTTGGTTCCAGATATCGTAATATCAGGAAGGCCTAGACCTTAAGCCAGGTAAGATGTTCTTGGGTATACCAAGATTAATTTAGCTATTCCCGATAGGATCCTTTACAGAATGTTTTACCTGTTTTGGTTCTAATCTTGAATGGTCCTACTTAGGAGACCTAGACTGGATTCGTTAAGATTAATAACCTTAACCTAAACTATAACCTATTGGTTAAATAATTGCTAATCTAACCTAGCCCTAAACTATAAGCTTAATGCTCCTAAGGTTAGCTACACCTAGCACTATGGAAGTAAGACTAATGTCTTACCTTATGATCTACCCTATGATCTAACCTATCTTAACTAATGATAAGGATGGAGGGGGACCTATGAAGGGGCGCGAGTCATGGGTGGTGGTTTCCATGGCATTTATGAGGTAGATAAGGATGGAAACACTTGGGATGCTGTCAAATTTGGCGGAGGTTACAAACGGCTATATGACCTGACATGGCAGTATCACCAAATATGGGAATGGTTGTTTGTTTTCATTTGGTAATCACCAAATTTGGCGGTCGGTGGCAATGGAGAATAGGTGGGAATATGGGAGTTAATGCTATTGATGAACTTTGGTTCCCGAGTGCGGATTTCTTGGGAAGGCATGCAAATGGAAAATTGTTCGGTTGTTTGGTTTTCCATGCACTCCGTTTTTCACTCTGCTTGAGCACTGGTTCTTCGAACCAGTCATCTACTCTGTGTTGCATGGCAACTTTGAGAATTTTTAGCTCCTTTCTCTGTCGGGGAAAGTTTATAAGGCATGAAGGTAACAATTTATTGTTGTTTAATTTATCGTGGAAGAAGAAGAGAAGGTGCGAGCACATTCAGAGGTCTTCTTCAGATTTTTAAGTGACACTATCAGGCATGATAGGCCCTAACTTTTAAAAATATTGCTTTCATTAAAACAACTCTATTCAAGTGATCTTAGCACAGTTGGTTTGAAGCAATGTATTGGGTTCTTCTTTTCTTGTGGATTTAGGAATCTCTGGTTATGCGAAGACTCTGTTGAAATATTTTGTTGTATTTATTTTTTCTATGGATTCATCTTCGGCTGAAGACCCGGCTGTGTTAGCATGTTGTTGAACTTTTGTTGAATTTTTGCTGGGTATACTTAAAGATTCTTCTGATTAGAATGCTTGTTGTGTTTACATTTGGTTCAACTCTGTTGAATCTTTCTGGGTATACTTAAAGATTTTGACTTCTATTGGAATGCTTGCTGTGTTTGCATTTGGTTCGACTCTGTTGAAATGTGTGCTGGGTTTACATATGAACATGACTTCTATTGAAGTCCTTACTAGTGTTTTCATTTTGGTTAGACTCCGTTGAAATGTTTGCAAGGATTATATATGAAAACGACTCTATTGGAGCTCTTGCAATGTTTTCGTATGATTTTGACTTCTGTCAAAGCTTTGTTGTGAATACTTGTTGGAAATGACTCTGTTGGAGTCCTTGCAATGTTTTCGTATGATTTCGACTTCTGTCGAAGCCTTTGTTGTGAATACTTGTTGGAAATGACTCTGTTGGAGTCCTTGCAATGTTTTCGTATGATTTCAACTTCTGTCGAAGCCTTTATTGTGAATACTTGTTGGAAATGACTCTGTTAGAGTCCTTGCAATGTTTTCATATGATTTTGACTTCTGTCAAAGCTTTGTTGTGAATACTTGTTGGAAATGACTTTGTTGGAGTCCTTGCAATGTTTTCGTATGATTTTGACTTCTATCGAAGCCCTGGTTGTGAGTACTTGTTGGAAACGACTTTGTTGGAGTCCTTGTAGTATTCTCATGTGAATGTGACTCCTGTTGAAGTCCTTGATGTGTTTGCATGTTGGCTCGACTTCTGATGTAAGTCCTCGTTGTGCATACATATTGATTCGACTCTGTCGAAATGTTGCTTTATGTTTGTATATGGGTTCGACTTCTATTTTGATGTTACCTAGTCTCTTGTTCGACTGAGGTAATGAGTTCCTAACTATGCCATGATAGGCGATGGCGTTGGGTAATTTCATGTTTGAGGAATGACATGGAAAGAATTGTTGGGTTTAATTTGATTGTTTTATAGATTATTACTTGGTCGCAAGAACTCTTGTATTGCTTAATAGCTACAGGTGATTTTATAATTGAATTTTGATGAAACTGTAGTTTCTTCTTTTGATCTCGACTGATTTAGTCACATGCATATAATGTATGTTATATTTGAGCCTGCACCTCTGTAAAAAGGGTCTGGATGGTCAATAAATATAGATTCTGTATATGATGAAAAATTAATGTGATTATTGTTTTCTTTACGACCTTGCTTGGTTAATGGGAACACATCCTGACCGAGAGAAATCTTGCTTGAGGAACTCTGATTTTAAAAAAAAATGTATGTGTAATCCTGGACTGCATGGATGGAAATCAGGTTTGTATTTGGAAGGAATGGGTGTTGATTTTCTTTCCTTCTCTTTTCCCTTATTGAATTCAAGCTTGAATGTATATGTGTTATTCTTGAGAAGTCGGTACAGTCCTGAACATGATTGGAATGGAAATCTGATTGCCTCTGTTTCTTTCTCCTAAGCTGTAAAGTATATGTAGATATATAATTGTAGGAATAAGAAAATATTCTCTCCTTGTCTAGAAACTTTGAGCGCTTTCTTCTTTGTATCCTTATGCGAACTCTACGGTACGGGCTTAAGAAGAAAAGATGGTTAAATTGTATGGAGAGACTGGTAAAATTGTATTGATGTATAAGTTGGTGTATTTGTCAATACCATTGAAATAATGTAATGTTTATAAAGGAATCTCATTAGTTGAACTTGTTGGATGTTATAATCTGCCTTTGCGGAATTGTTAAAAACATACCTGTTGGATACATGAATTGATAGGATATTCATTTTTGAATGGAATAATTTGTTGGATTATTGTTGTTCTTGGGATTCAGATGGATGGATGTTTTGGATTCATTTTGTGCTTCTTAGTCTCTAATATATATGATGAATCATCTGAAAAATATTTAGGTTTAATTGATGCTATAATATGAGTCATGCGTTAAAGTCATGTTAGAATTGTAGAAAGCTGATTAGCCTGATTCATGTATAAGGATTTGAAGAAATGATTTCATTTAAACAGGTTGTTTAATGAGAGCAATTGGTAGAATGCAATTGTTTTAAGAATTAGTGCTTATCATGCTCAGTTCACAGAACTGACCTGTGCTAGCAAATTTTGCAGATGGACATTGTAAGTAATAAAGGCACGCGGATCTGATATGATGCTCAGATTGTTTAATCTGGTTTTATGATGAATTCCTATTTGATATCTCTAATTGTACTATAGTAAGAAAGTTGTTCTTTTCTGTTGAGTATTGTATCCAATATGCTGAAGTGCATAAGTTGTAATTATATGGCTTGGAAATAAATGAAAAGGGGAAAATTGTTACTTATGTGGCTACATTTTTAATTGATGGAATTGATCTTCTTAGGTTCGATTGATTTTAAGTGCATTTTTATTATTTTATACCATAGAGTTATTTGGATTCTCTAAGTAGGCCTTGTAAAGATTATGTGACTGAATACTTCGTGAATGATTAGTAATTCTTTTATGTTTTGAATAAGGCTAAATTGTAAAATTAGTCCACTGTTAACGAGAAGTTAAGGTTAAACTACATCTCTATAGGTAGCTGAAACAGGAAGAGTAATCTATTACTTCCTATCCATGATCTAAGTCAAGACAACGTAACTGATGATTTTAAATCACTATATCTTAATAACAATAAGTAAGATATATTTCAGTTTTGAGAACTGATATAAACTCATATGGGTATAGTTAGCATCCTTATGAGAGGACTTAGGGCTACTACCCAATTTTGTTGATTAAGATTATTTTGAATCAATGATCTCCTTGATGAGATCTCAAATTTATTAAACTTCTCTCTGTGAAATGGATCTTAAATAAGTAAGGAAACTCAAAGGTGAGGAACCCAGGGGTTGGGAAAAGACTACCTAGATAGGAGAGTCTTAAATTATAATTTCAACTCAACGTAAGTAACACCTTGAAGTTAAGTAAATCATTCCGAGGTGGTTTTGTAGGATGACGGCGCATGACAACTGTAGGGTTGTACCTTCGAGAAGATTAGGATCTTCTCGAGAATACAACAATGCAGGTGACTTATGGCGACACCCTTTGCATTGATTAATAATATTTACACCTTAAACTCGAACAAGTTTTTACTCTGGGACTGGTTAGGAACATGGTCATGTTATGAGGCTGCCCTTGGAGACTCGGGGTACCTTGACACACAGGGTTAACTAGGGTTGACCCAGTATGTCAGCTTACCCTAGTCCTCGAGAGCATCCTTATAACGTTGTCATGTTATTAATCCGTTCCTGAGTGAATGACTTGGGACAGGGGAGGCTGACAAAAGTCAGTATAAGACATTCTAATTAACATCAGAGTGGGGTGAAGGACATATTCCAGATTGATGAGTATGTCGTCAAGGAATACGAGATACGAACAGTATGTTTCAAATCTTTGGCCAAAGTATCGCAAGCTGCTGATTGCGTTGTCCTATGTCACCTAGTCTGAGGGATGTGATGCCGATGAATAGTGGTAACAATTATTCAGATAGGTTCCTTGGATAGAGCATTCTGAAATCCCATATTAGGGAAGAGAACCGCAAGAGTGAAGTGTTAAAATAAAAATGCCAACTCTATGATACCCATGAATAGATCGGTAGATCACCGAGTCATGGAATGAATAGATCGGTGGTACATTGAGTCATTACAGCTGCATATGGTTATCTATTATAAGAATGATTGTTATGATCTATGAGTTCTAAATTATGTATTTAGAACTAGGAATCACTTATCAAAAAAAAATAAAAATCTTGTTCTAATGTACTAAATTGGGAATGTTACACTTCACCTCTTTGGCTCAATGGTATCCTTGTGTGGAGAGAGACGAGGTGATTTCCTTATCATTTGTGGGGTTCCACCTTGAGTCCTTGTGCATCTGAACACTTTCTTAAATCTGTGCTCCCTTGATCAACCTCTGTATCTTCCTCTTCATCATGTCCTTGAGGTGGAGTGGTCATGCGGTGACTCTTCTCTGTCATATGGTTGCTTTCTTCTGCACTCCAAGCCTCCACTATCTTCACACTCCTCTTCTTCATCCTCTACTTCCACAGTTTCTATGGGCCTTTGTGCTAGTATGTTTTCCATTGTGTGATTACCCTTCTATGTCCCTAGGAGCATGAATTCATTCTCCATGTACTTATTGTTCTCTATCTTGGGCTTCAGTTGAAGATACACTAATGTTTCCCCTATATCTGCTACATCTAGACTTATTGGCTTAATATTCAATACCTCAAAATGATCCTCTCAACATAGGCACTTCTTCCTAGATACACATAATTTTTCCTCAACGTGTGGTAGTCGCAGTCTACCTTATCTGCATTGAATTCCAGTTGTCACATGTGTATGAATATATGAATAGATGCTTGGAAATACCTTACAGTGAATGTGTAAGGAAATTTACACCAAGGGCTATAGAATCCATCTCTCATTGGGAAGTGCATGATGCAAAAATTTGGTATACAACAAACTGAACTGCCTTTCCAACCACCGAAGGCAAGTCCTTGGGGATGCACCATTCTTCCTCAAAATCTACACAGAGCCTATCATACCACTTCTCAGCCCATTTCTTAACCTACTCTATCATGGATCCCTCACATAAATACTTCTTGAAGTGCTCGTAGGAGATTTTTGTTCTATTGGATACTCCCATACCTTATCCTTTGGTCCATCAGGTACTTTGATCTCCATGAACACTAGTGATAACAAAACAGCTCCAAAGCTGATCTTTCCTCCTGTGCATGCTTCCTCAATGATTGTCTCTGTAATATACCATTAAATTTTATAGACTAAACCTTCATACATCTTTTTGGAAATGTGTAGCCACATGGTGTTTAGTTGTGACCACCTTTCCTAGTCGTTGAGATTTGTAATGAGATGTTCGAGCAATTATACAACTAGATACTTTTTTAGTTTGTCAATGTCCATACCCCGCAGACCCTTTATATATCCCAACTCCTTTCTGGTCTCCAATATTGTGGTTTTTTCTATCAGATCATCTCGCAAATCATCTCCTGTGCCTTTCAACCCCGTTACCATGGAGATGAGCGTGGATGAAATTATGACTATGTGTCATGCAAAGTAGAAAAATCCTCGTGCACTCTACTCATGAGCCACTGGTATAAGGGATCATACTTCCCAAAATAAGGGAGCTCATAAATTTGGTAAACTCCTATCCTCTGCAAGAGCTTCTCACCAGCATCATCATACACCTGGCATATCTTTTGTCGTGCATTTATTTGTCTTCATGTTCAACAACGTGTCAAGCTCCTTCTTGTTCTCTATGGTACGGTGATTATACTCACTCACTTTTATTTTCCTTATGTGAGAATCCCACTCCTAGCCGATGATAACCCCCTCTAGATATTGCATCTCGAAAAATTTCTTTCTAGAGCCATTTCTTCTTCTTCTTCTACCACCTTCTTCTTTCCCTTCACTCCTACTACAACTACTTTCTTGGGTGCCATTTCTACCTTGCAATCCTTTGTATATTCTTGCCGCTCAAATTCTGCAAGGTACAAAGCAAACCCTAGTTTGATTCAGCATGCCCTAGGTGGAAAATTTGTGCCCTAACTCCTCTTTGTCACCTTGCTTCACTCAAACCCTTCACCACTGGGGACACAAGCATTTTTTCACATAGATCACTTCGTCATGACTAGTTACACACCTCTCACACCTTAAAATGATCACTCGGCTCTTTTCACTTAGCTTCTTTCAAATACTCTCAGTCGACAATGGTAAAAATGAATTTTCATCCCATCCTTATATAGATTTTTTCAAATTTTGATGCATTTATTGCTCCTTCACCTACCAAATATCCTCTCATTCATTGACCAAATTCATTCTTTCCATGTGGTACATCTTCGCGCCCTAGCTATAACCTTCTAGTGCACCTTGCTACCCTCTGGTCACAAAATTCTCTTTAGCATGTGCCCTTGGTGCCGAGTACCTTCTCATTGTACCTTCTCCCGGTAGTTATCATGGCCTCTACTTACCTCATGTTATATTGTCCTTTCATTCATCTCCACCCTTGGTCAATTTTAAGAAGTAATCTTCTTTTGAATTAAATCACATCTGTAGCAACTTATTCCTTTCACCTTTCAATTCCCACGATCTTGTACACGGATATTAATAACCACCCCACACTTTGAAAGGATGTGTAGTCCTCTGCGCATAAACATTCTTCACATAGTAATTATCTTCATGCACGTAAGCATGCTGATTACAAAAGAACAAAAAATAAATTGACAAAGTGTAGCGATAATAAAGGAAATGCATTAAGGAAATACATAATTGAAAACCTAATCTAAATGGCAATACTGCCTTATTACAAACACCAAGAAGACTTATTTATAGTAGGGATTCAGCCTACTCCCGTTAAAGTAACTAGGTAGCCATGTTCCATCAAGTGCTTCTAACTAGAAAGCACCTGATTCAAGTATGTAAGTGATGACATACGGCCCCAACCAATGTACTTTGAGCTTTCTTGGATGGCACAAGAACTTAGATTCATAAAGAAGTACCATTTGTCCAATATCAAACTTCTTATCCCTTATGTTTCTGTCATGCCATGCTTTCTGCCTGGCCTTTTCTTGCTTCTTATAAAGCCTACTCATCATCTAGACCTCTAGCACGCACAATGCACAAAGAAGGTAACATAAATTATATAGGAAGAATGGCTTCTGTTCCAAACACCAACTGAAATGGTGTGGATTTGTTCAATATCTTATAAGTTGTTCTATATGCCCAAAGAATAGCTGACACTTTATCATCCCAATCCTTTCTTCCAACATCATTTTTTTTCAATCTTTGGCTCAAAATCTTGATGAAAGCCTTAGCAGTTCCATTTTCCTAAGGGTGATAAGGTGTAGTCTTATGGTGAGCAACCATAAACTCATCTAATAGGATCCTGATGGTTTCTTATAAAAAGTGTGTACCCCTATCACTTTTCAAACTTAAAGGACATCCATATCTTGTAAGAAAATTCTCCCATAGAAACCTAGCTACTTTGTAGCTATTGTGCAGTTCTTTTTAGGTGTTGATTCATCCCACACCGTGAGATAATCATGCAAGTAATGATATAGCATGATCTAGTCCTATGTGTGGCTAGTAAAATAGGTCCTAAAAATTCAATGGCCCATTTCTAAAATGGTTTTGCACTAGTAATTGGTATTAAAGGCATCTCATCTCTTTGTCTTGGTTTTCCTAGGTATTGACAATGGTCACACACCTTAAAATATTCTTCTGATCTTTATACAATGTCTCCCACCATAATCCAGTAAGTAGCATCTTCTAGGTAGTTACGTCACCTACATAATCTCCTCCTGCAATACCACCATGGGCTTCTTCCATAATATCCTTATGCTCATGCTCTAATACACAATGGCGTAATACTTCATCTGCACCTAACTTGTAGAGGTCACCACTAATTAACATAAACGGTGTCGTGTGTATAGCAGGTTGTTTATTTTCTAATTCCTTCATTCCTTTTGGTGCCACACCGATCAGTAAAAGATAGAAATGTCTTCTAATTCTGATGTCGTACTTTGTAACCTATATAATTGGGCATCGGCATGGTATCTTCAATTTCCTATGCTTCCACTCTTGATTTAATTCTAGATAAGTGGTCTGGTCCAGAGTTACTTTTCCCTAGCTTCACCACAACTATGAAGTTAAAATCTTGAAATAAGAGTACCCATCTACATATGCACCCTTGCAAGATGGGATTTTTACCAAGTACTTCATGCCATGTGATCAAGTATAGAACATAAATGGTGTAGCTAGACAATATTGTTGAAACTTGTGCAATGCATAGATCATTGACAAGGCTTCACGCTCTATGGTTGTATAATTACATTCAACATGATTTTTCTTCCTACTACAAAAGCAAATAGGATGATTGACAATACCTTCTCTAGGTTGAGCTAATATTACACCATTTTTTTCCGAGGCATCCATGTGTACATGAAATGGTTTATCCCATGAAGGAAAACATAGGATATGTGCACTAAGTAAGTCTATCTTTCAATATTTCAAATGCACGATGCTATGATTCTCCCCAATAGAATGTACCTTTTCCTTTCAGTAACTCCTCCAAAGGTGTGGAAATTTTTGCATATCCCTTGATGAATTTTCTATAATATCTTGTGTGACCCAAAAATCAGGCACCTCACTTTGACTGGTAGGTGCTTCCAAGCCTAGAATGACTGCAACCTTAGCTAGATCAACAAGTAATCCTTCCTTGCAGATTATGTGTCCCAATAGTATTCCAAAAGGTGTAGAAAATATGCACTTCTTGATGTTCAAAGAGATACTCAATTTTCTACACCATTCAAACATTAAGCACAAATTGTCATAGTGATCCTTAACAAGCCTATATATTGTCCAATCATTGAGGTAGACATGTAATAAGTTGTGAATAAAATATTTGAATTCCTGAACAACTATCTATGAGAATACAATAGGAACGTTTTTCAATCCAAAAGACATCACAGTATAGGAAAAAATTCCCCAATCAATAGTAAACGTTGTCTTTTCTTGATCCTCCTAAGAAATATGAACCTGATGATACTTGGAAAACCCATTTGTGAATGAATATATTTTACGCCCTATGCAACTCCTAGTATTTCCTCAATAAATGGTGTAGGGAATGGGTCATTACACATGCAACATTTAGCTCCTCGTAGTCCACCATGATTCAAATTATACCATCCCTCTTGATACTGATCACCATTGGACTAACCCATTCCAACTCATCAAGGGGCTTGATAATTCCAAATTTTAACATTTTATCAATTTCTTCTTTTACCTTTTTGTGCAAATAAGGATTAATTACGTAAGGTCTCTTTCACACTAGATGCACACCTTCCGAAGTTTTATCTTCATTTCCTAAAGTGATTCATGCATGCCTTTAAGTTCATGATACCCTCATGGGAATAAGTCCTGATAATACCTAAGTAACTCAATTATCTTTTCCACCTCCGAGTTGGACTAGTAGTCTCAAATTATGGTCTCCTTAGGCTCATCCTCCAATCCCATATTGATGTTCTTTATCTTCATTTGTTCATGGTATGCATGCTTATCCTTATCTGTCTTGTCCCAAGACCTCACGTGCCCCTATGAGTGGTCAATATCTAGGTTTTCAACTTCCTCATCATCCACGATGTACACCATCTTTCCCTTTTCTTTCTCAAGGCAAGCACATTCAAGCAATATGGAGTTTTATCCTTCTTCAAAATGCATGCCTGAATCTTTCTCACCAAATAATTCTGATATGATTTCCCCACCTTTGCACTATCTCCCATGGTTAACCGCTTGACAAATTTTAATGCCTCTTGTACTGGAGTTTTAGTCGAGAAGTAGTCAAAGGTCTGGAGCATTCTTGCAGTCAATTTTTTCCAATTTGCGGTCTCTCGATGTAGTTTTTCATATACATACCGGCATGTGCGCACCCTTGTAGAGTGGAGTACAATTTATGCACCCAAAGTGAAGGTGGTAATGCTTCCTATCCTACCAACCGAGTCTCTCACACTACTAAACAAGTTGATTACTATTATAAGTGAAAATCTACATAGGTGCATTGCTTCTTACAAACTTGGTAGATAAGGCGATCCTGATCTCCTTCCAATCTATAAGATTATCTCTATGAACTACCCACTAGCATGTTGTTGTCCTGTGTAAGGTATATACTAACATATCTCTTCTCCTGACCTAGTTTATCCACTGTGCCTTCATGGATTTCAAAAATACAGGAATATCTTCTTCTCTTGTATACCAAGGTACTATGCCACCTATCTGTAAAAAAAAAAGTACATTCTTGTGCGCAACCACACTTTTTACCTCGTTCCCTACTAGTTCATATGTACCATGAGCCCAATTTTCACAATTAATACTTGTAGTATCACTAATATAATGAGATTCCTCCCATAGTAGGATTCCTTCCTTTGATGGCTCATTGACCTCTGGGTCCTGAATAGTGCATACATAGATTTTTTTAAGTCCTCCTCACTTAGAGGCTCAACATACAGTGTATACTTCCCATCTATCAAAGGTATCACAACTCTTTCCTCCTTGTTCTCAAAGCTAATATACCCCTTATTAAATCTCAAGTCAGCATTGTTCGCATAACACCAAGGATGTCTAAGCAAGGATGGAAAACTGCCTTACGCTGCAAGTGCTAACACCTCAAAATCCCCAGTGAATTTTTCCCCTTCTATGGTTATAGATACATCCTTCAAAACTCATATGGGAGTGGCCTTAGTCCTATTTTCCATAAACAACACATTAGATGATGGCTATAATGGAGGCCTCCTCATTTGTACATTTCTCACGAGATCATCGATATCGGTTTGGACTATCTTTAATGCTTTCTTCTTCTCCTTTAAGTAATATATCTCACCCTGAAGATTCCTTAGCACTTCCATGGTATCTGGTAAAATTTCTTCGATGAGAAGGATTTGGGTACCTTGCATGCAAAACCTCCTTGTTAGTGATCATAGGCTTCGGTGTAATTCCTCTCTTGTGCGTATCACTTCATCTCATGTAGTAATATTCATTGTCAATACCTCAGGTTTTGGTGCTTTCTTGGGCATCCACTGATCTTCTACCATGCATTGGATTCTAACCATCCCGACACCTTTGTTTTCTTGCTTATGTTGCTTACTTAGATGCTCATATAAGTTTGGGCACTCTTCATAGCTATGGTTCTTTCCATAGAAAGAACATGTAATATTCTAAGGACATTCACACCTATAGTGGTCAGGAGATCCACACGTATAACATGTTCCACGAGGGAACTCACCTCTTCCTCCACCATGACCTCATCCTCCATATCCACTATGATATCCACGTCCCCTTCCATGACCTCCTTCAAAATTCCCCTCACTTATGTCATAGCATGTTTGATTATGTTCCTAATCCTAGTGCTCATTCTTACCCTTAGAATTATTTATTACAATTGTTTGTTGTATCCTAATGTCTATAGCATCATAGATCTGACCAATCAATCGAAAATCCTCAATATCATGGGTCATGGACCTGTAAATATTGCAAAATTAGGATACATTCTTCCTTATCATGCGTTGTAACAAAGGACAGTGACTAGCATCATGATTCAAATGACATATTTCATAGTCTAACAACAATGAACATATAGATCTACGAGGAAACTATCCTTGGTGTGACCTTCCACCTCACAATATGTACACCAAATCCCTGAGCATGTTTCATGGGCTGAATTCACTGATAGCTTCTCTAACTATTTTTCCATAGCTGCAATCTATGCCTCTAAGAATGGACTAATGCCAGTGTCAATGCTCCCAACTGCCTCAAAGACGCAAAGTTACTTCCAATTGCTTTACACATATCGAAGATATGTCTTATGTGATAATGCTCTTCTGAATAATGTAATCATTCCTCCAACAAACCATTTTGCATGTTTGCTGGCATGAATATCATAAGACAACTTAGATAGAAGTGTCTTAAAATGGGAATCATACTCACGTACACTCTTAGTAGTGCCTTGATTAATATCCTTGAGCGCACTTATACTCTTTTGCTCAAATTCAGGGATATGGAACTCTTTTAAGAAATCATCCTTCATTGTTTCATAATCCACACAAATTTGATCGGTTCAAACTTCCTATACTAGCTGTGCACACATCCCTATAATGTAGTAGCAAACCGACTTACCTTTTGCTAAGAATCCATGATCCCTTTCATGTACCATAATATTTCACACATGTGCACATGCTCAAGAACATCCTATATGCCTATATACTCCAGGAAGATGAAGAGACATCTCCATATAGATATTTTATGGTTGTTGTGGGCCTTGACTACCCGATCTAGAACCTTCTATGTTTCCTCTACCTCCGAACCACCGGA
Source organism: Taxus wallichiana var. yunnanensis (assembly GCA_018340775.1). NCBI lineage: Eukaryota > Viridiplantae > Streptophyta > Pinopsida > Cupressales > Taxaceae > Taxus > Taxus wallichiana. Next base: position 604,095,319 of record CM031235.1, read on the forward strand.
TCCATTAGAACTAGAACCACCTATACCACAGAACCTCCACCTATTGCTAGAATAGGACCTATAGATGTACTCCCTTGTGCTCGATAATAGTACTATACTAAATCCCTACGATCAGTGAGGTAGTTCCACTTCCAGAGGTGAATCCAAAATTTTGTGCGGTCACGTTCTATGTGGATGATACACCTAAAAATGTTCCTCCAAATAACATTTAATCCATCTATCCTACCATTAATTTACATTCTCCCCGACTTAATCATGCTCTCCTACTTTCCAAGTTAGCTTGCTAGTTACTTGTTATAATAGATACGGAAAACCAAGCACAAGGGCTAGGTCACCGGGTGGATCAAGATGTGTGCCGTGGCCGAGGAAGTATTTTCCAAAGCACACTACGTGTGAAGCCAAAGGGGATCTCTGTCATGCTTTCCAAGATGGGGGAGTTCCTAATGCTCTAGCTCCACATCTTCTATGTGAGCTTCAAACCCTTCATGAGCCATATCTCTCCTCAACACCATACTTTCTGCAATAGTACACTGCTTCTCTATCTCCCTCTCACGCGCCTCATTATACTTAAGCTACCTTTCCTCTCTCTACCTTTACGCCCTAGGTCTACCATGTTTTGCCAAACTGTTCCCCCCTCACGCGAGGTGAGGTTTAGTTAGCCATTGGTTTACTTTCCAGGTTCAAAGTTACCATGAAGATCTTGATCACCACTAGAATACCTTGCAAATATACTCCTCTATGATACCACAAAAACTGGAATTTAGCTACCTCCAGGAAAGAATACGTCAAAATTGAATATTCCATAATATAACTATTTAGAACACCACGAAACATGTATCCACAATGTGAGTCCAAATCAGATCAGCATCATAAAGAGCTTAAAATTCTTACTTGTGTCTAGACAAGTGCGCGATACCTCTAATTCTGCTTAGATGCATACGTAATCAACCACTCATATAATTCTACTGGAAAGATGGTGAAAAATATCTCATATAAGTTGTCATATAGATTATGTTCTACCCAAGTGTGTGCGTTAAACTCAGATCCAATATTGAATTACCGTGTATATTCTTCCTCTAAATCATGTACCCACTCCTCAATACTTGTTAGAGTTAACCAAGATGTTTTCATCAAGAACCATCTTGAAAACAATCTGGAAAAGAGGTCCCTACAATGGAACCAATGATGTAGCCTAGAGTTTACTAGATAACACCCTAGACGCGCGGGCACATCACTCAATCTAGAATGAGAACTCACCCAAAGCACACAAAGGTACCAGTCCCTCCTTAGGGTTGTTGTAACATGATGCTAGCGTGAGGAAGGAAGAAACATATAAATCCATAACTAATAAATAATTCTATAATGCATGTCATATTCGATATATGAAAGAACAAAATTAAACAATAATCATGTTTGAAACAAGAACATGCATTACTCAATTACACATAGGAATGACACTTAGATTTAGCCAATAACTCCCATCTATTAATAAACATAGAAGCTCCTTACAATAATGACATTCTATACCAATGCACACATGGATCAGTTACAGTAATCTAGTCTTTACCTCTTACGCTCTGCATATTCATATATATCTCTCACTCTATATCTCTATCATCCTCCTACCGGTAATTCATTACATATATATAGGGTGGGGACTTTCCCTTCACTTCTTATCTATTCCAAAAATAGGCCGCATGCTATTAATAATGACATGTCATTTATAGGCATAGCCACACATACAAGTGTGTTATCTATAGACCTCTTATAGTTAACTGAAGTGACAATCCTATTCTTAGCTCGTCTCCATGAAAAATGCTTCGATCTAATCTTCTAAAGATAGACAATGTGTGATGTGCACGTCTATGCATCGTTGGTGTGTTCCACATGTGATATTCTAAAAATAGGTCTTCATGCTAAAAAATTAGTTAAGTCCTGAATGTTGAACTTACCCTCCACATGCTTTGATTCTTCCTATCCTTTCACATCCTTAAACCTGGCCTTTTTCCTACATATACTTCTTGTGTGAGTTCTCAAGTGTTCTCTCAGATCAAAATAGGAAAAGGGAATAGATCGACAACTATAAATACTACTTAGGACATGGAGACACAAATCCCAAATATGGAATCTCAAGTTCCTAAGTAGCCTAGGTTAAGAAGAACAAGTGGAGAGAAAATTCTACCAGCCATAGGTTATGTGGAGGACACAAGTAAAATTGTTCTTGCCTATTTCCGAGCACACTAATGCAAAAGGAATTATATGGCTAGGAATTAATGGATAAAGATATGGAAACAATGTGTACAATGACTCTGTTATCATGGTTCATGCACACGTACATGGATGAACTATGTTTTGATGCGTGTGAGGAGTCCTACATATCGAGGAGGTTGAAAAGGACACCTCAAACTAGACACATGACGGTAAAGCCTTTTGTCTTGTCAAAGGAAAAGGTGAGAAATGCATTGGTGAAAGTCTCAACAGAGGTGGCAAGGTGGAATATGGACAAGGATTCCACAATTAGGGTGCTCGGGAAGAGATTAAAACCAAGGATGGGGAAATAGCATGCCTAACACAGGAAAGAGACTTACCACGGTAAAAGAAATCTGTATTTGTCAACATCACAGAGGAAATTGGTGATAATATCATAAGATCTAGGCCAAACTTAGAGCCAAAGGTACCAAAGACATTTCCTTCAACGATACACTATGTAGGAACATTGGTGGACCTCTCATGCTTGAATATGAACCTCTATGCATGCCAGCGCCAAAGGATCCAACACAAGAGGCAGAGTGAGAAAAGGCTTTAGTGATGTAAAATATTGCATCATATGAAGGATTATTACAATTTTTTCAATAATAACTAAAGAAAGCGAGAACAAGCCTTGAAGATATACATAGCTCCGAGGTGCTCATTAACATAAAAACCACGAAGGAAACAATGAGGTCTAGAAAGTGATAAAGGATGAAACATTGGGCCATGTAGAAAGATTATCAATGGTTAAAAAGAAGCATGAGCCCCTGGTAGCAACCCAAGAACCACACAAGAATTGGCTAGAATAGCTTAGGAAACTCATTTTTCAAAAGATGGATTTTATAGAGGGAAGGATGACTACAATGTCCAACATTGTGTTGGTCTTACAGAATGAGAAAGGAGAGATCGTGAAAGATGAACTAGAGTCCATTGTTGTGGACATTCTAGAAAAAGTAGAGGAAGCACTCATTGAGTGGTAGACCTTGGAGGCTAAAATAAAATAGGAATATCCTGAATTAGTTGTTCAGGTTGCAAAAGAAGAGACTACAAATTAAAAACATTCTTTCATTTATCAAAATTATTTCCATTCTTCTATTCTTTACTTCAGTTTTGGAGATGACCATTGTCGGGTGACAATGAAATTAGTGTGGGCTAATGTTAATCAGAGAACACTTGATAGAAAGCACACAAGAATTCCACATGGTAAGGCAAGTTATATTCAAAGGAGTGAACAGATAGGGAGAACATACACGTAGGGAAGAAGTTCAAATTTCGGGACTTAGCCATTTTTTCTCATGAAGGTCTATTTTTAGAGATGGCATGCAGAGCACACAAATGAGGAAGAGACATGCACACCACACATTAGCTATTTTTAGAGGATTGGATATGAAGAAATTTTCATGGACACAGGGATGGAAAAGATCTGCTACTATCATTTAGCTAGCATAGTCTATTGTTAGTGCACTTGCATGTGTGGCTAGTTTTGTAATGATGCTTGGCTAATAATATCATGCGACCTATTTTGGGAATAGATAAGCGGTGAAGGTAAATTCCCCACCCTTATATATATGTAGTGAACTGCTTAGTAGAGAGATAGATAGAGAGAGGTGTGATGGTGAATACACACACAGATAGATAAGTGCATACAGAGAGATGTTATGTTGTTATGCACATACTACTATTATTGAAATGAAGCTTCGTATAATTATTGCATTTAATATAATGAAGGATATTGACTGAATCTAAGTGTTAGTTTTGTGCATATCTGAATCTAGTATGTCTTTAGTCTCATCATGGTTAATAATTAGTTCTATTCTTCCTTAGGTATAGATCTGGTATGCTTTGTAGAATGATGTGTTAGTAATGAAACTATATGTGATAAGTCCTCATCATGTGAGCATCCTATAATAACAACCCTAAAGAGGTACTTGATACCTTTGTGTGCTTCAGTGATCACTTAGTCCAGCCGAGAGTGATGTATCGGTCGTCTAGGGTTTATTGGATTTTTATCACTAAATTCTAAGCTACTTCATCCCTCATCAAGATTGAAATAAAAGGAAAATCAAAGGAAAGAGATTATTCACTCAAAGATCTAAGCATGTTTAGAAAGATAACATGATAAAAAAACAACATAATAGACAAGTCCATTCTCTACCATAATTAACCTAAATTCCAAACAAAGGATGGAATAGGGATCAAATTGAATGATAACAGTCCCAAGAAGTAAGAAAGATGAACAACGTTCATATTTTACCCAAAAATAGTAAAGGATACAATATTGGTATATTAAATATTTGAAACAAGTAATTAATTCATTTTCCCTAATTCGAAAGAAAAGAAGGAGATTACGAGGAGGATAATTGTACAACATACTTCCTAAAATTAGATGCTCACAAATTATATAAGAATGGATAAAAATACTGCTAAGCCAAGACCAGACATTTATTTTCAACGGAGATACTCTTGCCTTCATCTAAAACCAAATCTGAAACCGAGTTTGATAGTCCATAGATAAGAAGTAGGTTAATATAAAATATCCTCCGGAAGACAAGGGAATTTTGTGAAGTTAAATATGACAACCAACTCATTACACAGATCATTACTATCCCAGATATGTTTCCGTTCTTAACATTAGATGCCTACATTAAGAGGTTATACCAGACCCCATGGAAATAGGAGAAAAAAGATTAATACATACTCCTTACGAGCTTCCCAAAACAAACCAAGTCTTGAAAATGATTTTATGTTTCCAAGGAAGAAAAAGAAGTATACATTACAGGCTTAAACACTCAACCAAATGACTCAACAAATCCATGGAGTGATAAAATATTTTCCAAGAAAACTCCAAACATTTATTCCCCTAAATCCCCAAGTCAGAGGTATGCAACTAGAAGCAACACAATAATACCTAGATTCAAAAATTATTGAAGAGATCCTTTCTCTGAAGAATCAAGAAAGGTTTAATCAAAGCCAAGGTATAATAAATAGTTTATCACATGTAGTTTTCTATCATACAGGAGACATAGTTATGTTAAGGCAAGTTCCACAGTTTTAATGCAACCTAAGCTTCCTACTCAACTCAAGTAGACCAAACAAGGTTGTATACATTTCAGGCAATATCTATTACATTTTGACTTCATCTCAAGATTGTCTTGAAAGATTAAAGTAGAATCCAAGAGACCAAATCAAGAAAAACAAAACCTAGATCATTATTTCAACACGATTGATAACCATACGCAAAAAAATCACAAAATCACAAGAAGAGAGATCATATCAATAAAGAAAATCCAAATTATTTCCAAGAGCAGAGTTCTTTTAATGAAGACACTTAAGTAAAATCAAAACAACTTAATGGGTAGAGCCTATCATGCCTGATAGAGCTTCTCCTTGATTTGCATAAGATTTCCAAGCAACACTTCAACAACCTCTTCTTCTCCAAGAAACGTCAACCAACTTCAAGTAATTTAACATCTTCTTATAGCTTTTATAGAGTCCAAAAATAGCTCCATGTAATGTAAAAATAACCTATGAAGCAAGATTCGAACTGGAGATTCGATGAATAGAAAAACATCGTGCATAGATCGAGGTCAATAATGAACCTAAGAACAAAACAACCATGTAAAACCCTTATGCATTTTTCCTAGGCTATTTTTCCAAGTTCAAAAACATTAAATGCAAAGGACTGTCAGTTCCCTCCATTTTCCATGCCACCTCCATCTCCACATTTATCAGTGTCTATTTTAAAATTTTTGCATGGAACTAAACTCAATGGATATGCCAAAGACAATCTCCCCTATATTTTCCCAAATACCCATGGAAAATTTGATGGAGTAAGAGATAAGAATGAATTAAATCCCATTTAATATTTTGAATCTGATGCCACTAACCGCCCTTTTTCCATGTCATTCCACACATCCCCTTCAGGTTATCCATACCTTAATTTAGGTTACATTAGTTTAGGAAAACAACTTGGGTCCATAGATAGGTCCATGGTATAAGTCTAGGTCCCTCCTTATCCTTTTTCCTTCCCATTTAGCATAAGTCATAAAATATTAGGCTAGGTTTAATCTCTAGGATAGAGTCATTAGTTTTGAAACTTATTTAAATTAGGTCCAAAGACCTCCAATGACATATCATGCTTAAAATAATAGAAAATAGGGACCAGAATCATTACTGGTCATTAATTAAGTATGAAGTAGAGACCTATGAAGAGGTTCGTTTAAAACCCTCACATACTCTAGATCAAAAATTCACCCATTTTTCCAAATTAGACATCATGTCAATCAATATGAAAATTAGAATCATACCTTGGATCAATGGAATTGTTCCAAGGTAATGATGTTTTATTCCTCAAAAATTATGAAAAATGAAACTCAAATTCATAATCCCGTGCAGTGAATTTATCCTACATAACAGAGATGAATTGCTTCATTTTTAATTGAGCAATAATATGACAGAATGTACCTGTTCAATAGATGAATCATTTTCTACTACAAACATGATTTCCAAAGTCATAAGAGTACACCATCTTAAGACAAAATCACCTATCAACGTTTGTATCTTTTTAAAGTAGAAATCATCATTGGTATTTGTCATGTTTGGAGGCGTTACATACCTCCCTCCTAAAAAGCATCATCATCCCGATGATTAACTTAGTCAAAAATAAATTCAATCAAGGTATAATTATTTCCTTCGGATTTTTATAACAGAATTAGATTTGAGAAATTCAAATTTTCATAATTATTCAACATTAAAATAGTTGTTTCAGTTCTAAATAATTTAGTTTCTGCCCAAAACTGAAATATTTATTAATACACAAAGAATAAAATCTTAATGTTTTATTGATCCACATAATCAATTATATTCAAACAAATATGGAAAAACAACTTTCATATCTTCTAGGTTTTCCCAGTTGTAATTTCTTCATTAAATTGGTCCCAGTGGACCTTACATTGACTTATGTCATGATTTCTTAAGTGCAACTAGTGAGTTTCTAGCACTCAGATGTGTTTAACCACAATTATTCATGGGTCTTGGACCTACAAGAAATTCCAATTTAACACATGTGATAAATATTAAACATATTTCTTAAGAAAAAAATATGGAAAACATCATGCATTCATGATAAAGTAGGAGGTAAAGCTAAACAATAAGCTACAGGGTTGATTATTTCAACATTTTCAAAGGGTCCCACATAACGAGGTGATAACTTGGTAGCCTTGCCAAAATTTATAGAAATATTGTTTGGTTTAACCCATAAAATACCTTCTCACCAATTTCAAATTTCTTGTCAACCCTTTTTAAATTTGCATAACTCTTTTTCCTATCTGTTGCTTCCTTCAAATGTTCACGAATCATTTTAAATTGTTGTTCCATTTCCATAAGGATTTCAGGTCCAATTACCTCTCTGTCCTCAATGTTATCCTATCTAACTGAAGTTCTACATTTCCTTCTATATAATTCTTTGAAATATGTCATTCTTAGAGAGGCATGATACGTGTTGTTATAAGAAACTTCAACTAGTGGGAGGTACTCTTCCCATTTGTACTACTTGATCCATGCAATACATTCATAACATATCTTCCAAAACTTGGTTAACTCTTCCAGTCTTCCCATCCATTTTCTGATGGTATGTGGAACTAAAGTTTAGTTTAGTCCCTAAGGCTGTATTGAGTGTTTTCCAAAATCTAAATGTCAGTCTTGGATCTATATCCGATATGATCAAATTAGGTACTCCATGCAATCTGTAAATTTCATGCACAATTTTTTTTCCTGAAACAAGTGAATCATCCTTAAGATTACCAACAATAAAATGTGCCACTTTTGTTAGTTTATCCACCACAACTAAAATAACATCATATTTATTTCTTGACATAGGAAACCCTTGAACAAAATCTATGTTAATTACTTGTCATTTATATTGCGATGTCTTTGGAAGGGTATATTACACTAGTTAGATGTATATGTTCAACTTTGACATACTTGACATTCTATGTAGTGTGTCACAAAATCAATCATGTCCTTTTTCATCCCTTTCTAGAAATATTGTTGTTTTATGTCGAAAAAGCATCTTTGTAATGGTGGGATGTCCGAGAAAAGGTGAGTTATGAAATTCAATTAACAATTTCTTTCTTATTTCATTTAATGAAGGTATATGTACTCTATTTTCAAACCTCAAGATTCCTTTTTCATCAAAGTGAAACCTTTATATCTCACATCATTTGGATCTACAGCAAGTGTTGTTTTTACTTGTTGAAAATAAGAATTCGATTCCATAACACTTTTTACTTCATCCTTAAAATGAGTTCTCAACCTTACAAGAGAAGAAATATGTTTCTTATGACTTAGTGCATCTATCACTCTGTTTTCATTTCCTTTAATATAACTTATGTCAAAATCATACTGAGATAGAAATTCTAACCATTTTCATTGTCTTGAATTCAGATTTGGTTGAGTGAAAATATACTTTAGCCCAAGATGATTAGTCTTTAGTTAAAAAGGTCTACTAAGAAGATAATGCCTCCATACTTGAAGTGCATGAACAATGGTAGCAAACTCTAGGTCATGTGGAGCATAATTCAGTTCATGTAACTTGAGTTTTCTACTTTCATAAGCTATAACGTGCTCATTTTGCAACAAAATACCTCCGAGACCTTCCCTAGATGCATCTGTTACTACAATAAAGTCTCCATTAGGATCAAGTATAACCAAAATAGGTGCAGATGTTAACTGATCTTTTAGAGTCTTAAATGCAGATTCACATTTTTCATTCCACACAAATTTCTTATATTTCTTCTTAACAAATTTATTGGTGTAACGACCTTAGAAAAGTCTATAAAAATCCTCCTATAGTAACCAAAAAGACCCATGAAGCTTCTAACTTCATGTACATTCTTAGGTGTAGGACACTTAGTTATTGCAACAATTTTTGAGGGATCTATAGCTATTCCATCCTTGCTTATGACATGTCCCAAATAGTGCACTTCCGTCTCATAGAAATAACATTTGGACAACTTACCATATAACCTTCTCTTTCTTAAGATTTCCAAAACTATCTTCAAATGCTCATGATGCTCATCAATGATTTTAGAATATATGAGAATATCATCCAAGAATACAAGCACAAATTTTTCCAAGTATTCTTGAAAAATATTATTCATTAAATTCATAAAGGCTGCAGGTGCATTCGTTAAACCAAATGGTAAAATTATGAATTCATAATGTCTCGTACCTTGTTCTAAAAGTTTTTTTATGAATATCTTCATCCTTTATTCTTAACTGATGATACCTAGATCAAAGATCTATTTTAGAATACACTGATGCACCACACATTTGATCAAACAGATCATTAATTCTAGGAAGTGGATATCTATTTTTAATTTTTTATTTGTTTAACATCCTATAATCAATGCACAATCTAAGTGTTCCATCCTTATTTTTCACAAAAATTTCCGGGCTCCCTAAGGCAAGACACTTGGTCTTATCAAACCTTTAGACAATAGTTCTTGTAATTGTGCCTTAAGCTCTACTAATTCAATGGTAGTCATTCGATATGGTGCCTTGGAAATAGGTTTGGTTCCTGGTTTGATCTCAATCATGAAATAAAAATATCATTTGGGTGGAAGAACAGTAACTCTTCCGAAACACATCACTTTGAAATTTTGTAACAACGGGTATATTTCCAAAAAGTCACTACTTTCATTAGTCGTTTCAAAAAAATTACTACATACAAAGTGCAACCTTTATTTTTGGCCTTTTTAAGTTGTATAGCAAACAATTTCCTAACTGAAATCTCATGTTTTATCCCCTGAATGTCTATTATTTTCTGCAAGTCATCCAGACAACTAATATGTTTTTCAAAATAGTCAACCTTTGCCTTATGTTCAGCTAGCCATTTAACACCTATGATTACATCATAAGACCCCAAAGGAGCAACATAAATATTAACTTCAATGGAAAAAATAGGAAAGTCAAGGATGCTCAAAAAGATACATACTAACTATGTGGACAACATTATTTCCATAATGTACAACCCATGATTTATCCATTTTTCCAGCTTTTATTTTAATTTCAAGGTTAATTTAGCATAAATAAAGCATTCAGTAGCTCCAGTATCAAAAATTATAGTTATAGGTATACCAAATAACTTACTTGGCACTTCTATAGGCGTAACTTACTTTTCAACGTTGTTTGTCAACTATTGTAGCATGTATCTTATGCTATTGATTGTGGTCATCCTTCCTCAAAGGACACTAATTTGCATAATGATCCTTGCCACAATTGTAACAACCTCCTACAGGTCCTTTCTTAGGCTCAAATTTATTTCCAGCCTTAAAGTTATCATTATGACCCCATAGGACTTCTATCCATTATTATTATTTTTCTTGACAAAGTTGTTTCATACATTAGCAACAAGTTTATTTGCTACAGTTTTCTTATTATTGTAAGTAAAAAAATTTTTTTCATACCAGACTTTTCCATGGTTCCTTTTTGGGTGCAAAGGACAAAGAAGAATGTGGAACTTTCTTTCTTATTTCTTCCTTATGGGAAGAGATCGCTTTCAATTTCTGCTCCTACCTTATGGATTTTTCAATAACCCCTTGCATAGTGGTTGGGATATAAACATCTAATTCACCACCTATAATGGGATTTAATCCCATCAAAAAAATTTATATCTTGAACTTCTCATCAGTTTGATACTCAAGCACGTACTTAAGGATCTTAGTAAACCTCTCCCAGTACTCCATTACAGTTATTTTTCCTTGAGCTAAGTTCTAAAATTCAATCATTTTCTGATCATAGTAAAGTTGTGGCAGCCATCGTTTCCTAAAATATTTTTTAAATTGATCCCAAGTGATGTTTGTTTCATCAATGCTTAACTCGGCCTTACAGATGTCCCACCAAAAAGATTCCTCATGGGAAATCTCAAAAAATCCTCATATAGATTTTGTTTCCTCAAAGAATTTCCTTATTACAAAGTACTTCTCTATTTCGTTGAGCCGCTTCTCGCCCCATCTCCTAATGTAGTGCCATCAAACTTGGGTGGAATTATCCTTTTATGTCATTAGTGAGTTTAACTTCCAATCTTACCTTTTTATTATCAGGATGATTAGGTGCATTTGCATTAACATTGGCTTCATTATTGTTATCAACACCCAAATTCTCAATATTGGTGTTGTCTAGATGAGGAGGCTGATTTTTATTGCTAACATCTTCTTCCTCCTCATTTCGCATTACTTGTTCAAGTACAACTAAACGATCTCTTGTGTCCAACAGGGAAGTAAGGATCTCATCAAGTTTTTAGTAGTAACTTCTTCTCCACCGGGTGGTGGGTTGTTTACAACATTTCCTCTCATTCTAACCATTTTCTGTTAACAAGAAAAATTAAGTTTTATCATATTATGGAGACAATATGTCCAAGAGTCGTAACCTTCAAATGACTTTGATACCAAGATGTAACATTCCCATTTTAAGACTTTAGAAACAAGGGAATTTTTTTGAATAATTTTCTCTATTCTAAATAATCATAATTTAGAACACACATTCTAAGCCAATCAATCTCATAACAAAAACCATATGTAGCTATAAATGACTCGGTGAAACACCGATCTCTCATTCCATGACTCGGTATCATACTGATCTCTCATGTTAACTTAATGATTTGTATATTGTGTATACTTGGTTCCCTTACCCTTTTCGGGGTATTAAGTGTTCTATTTAAGAGGCCTATCTAAATATCTATTACCAATATTCATCTAAAATCCCACTTCTTAAACTAGGTGACATAGGACAATGCAACCAACAACTTGTGATACTTGGCCAAATATTTTTAAACATACTATTCATCTATATATTCCTAGACTAAATACATATCAAACATAATACATCCTTCACCCCACTTAATTTGTTATCTAGAATGGTATTCACTGACTCCTATCAATCCACTTATTCAATGTTTAACCCTAGCCAAGGTTAGAACATATTCTAGTGTGGAGGACTACTCACGGTGACTAAGGGTACATAGACATACGTAATCGACCTAAGTTGGTTGTTTGTGTCTAGTTGTCCTAAGTCATCATGAGTTGACCCCGACACTAGATCATACCCATAACTTTACCTAGGGAAAAAATGTGACCAAGTGAAAATTTATGTAGATCAAGATGATTAAACTCTAAGGGTGTTGCAACATGCAAACTACAACATAGTATCCTCATGAAGACCTAAGTATCCATGAAGGTATTGTACTACAATTGGCATGTGTCAAAATCTGATTGAGTTCTCCTAATCTGGGTGAACGTACCATAGAAAGAAGTTAATGACTTATTAAATTTTCCTTATTAGGGGTAAAATATAGTATCCCTACTGAAAAACTATGTTCATTAACCATTAGGGTTACAAGTAAAAATTGTAATTGAAGTTGGTATGCAGATACATCTACCTCCTAACCATTTTTTAAGTTCTTCTTTTACTCCATTAACATTCTAGTTTATGTTTCACATATCAGATTCAACATACATAATAGTGTATTTATTTACTCACCTACTCAAGCCTTAACTTACATAAGATCAAATCAAGTTATTTTTATATTAGACTTCAATGGAATGAAGTCTAATCCCTTTTAATTTCCTTTCTCTACATTCCTATTCTAGTTAAGGAACTCATCAAGAGGAAGCACACCTTCCACTATCAAAGATAACTTTCGATTTATTTCCAAGAGGTCTTAAAATAGTCTAATAATCATTACAGGAATCTACCTTCCTTTTTCTTATAAAGGATTAATGTTCATTTATAACCCCATAGTATTTTACAAGTTATCATCATGGTTTTATTTACCCACAAACATTTGTTTTAGTATAGCCATAGTGATCTAGTTGAATGTCCAATCATGAATGTCAACTTTAATAAGTTGCATTTAATTAAGAGGGTAGTACATCTAGTACCCTTAACCTCTATTCATTTTAAACCAACCCAAGAGGGTATATTACTGATATATATATATATATATAGAGAGAGAGAGAGAGAGATAGCTTATCATTTCCATTCACAGGATACCTAAAAATATCACACATCAAGTTCAAACAAACCCACAACTCTTTCATTCATCAAAAGGGTTTCATACATTATAAGTACAAAACTTTAAACATTTTTAGTGTCAAACAAAAACAACAAGATAAATTACAAGTACAACTTTCTTTTCCAATAAATATATTTTAATAATGATCCATATTTCATCATAAAATATCCAGTCTCTTTGGTAAAAAAATGTAACATCCTAAAGATCTTTTCTCCTTTCACACTTACAAGGTCCATCTAAAAATTGATAGAATGGGTCAGTTTATCAAACTGAGCATGATAAGAACTAAACTTTTAAACGATGTTCCTTTAACTAACTATTTCATAAAGAGAACTTTGTTGTTATGAAACAATCTAGAGCAATACATAAAGACATAACAAAAGAAATCACCATTCACAAATGAGAGAGAGAAAAAGGTGGTAAACTATATCATAATTAAGAATAAATCATGATATAAACAAATTTAACTTTCATACTATTGTTTTACATAAAAATAATTCAAACAATATCCCGATAAGTACTATTTCATCAAAAACACAATTTACCTTTCATATACTATTTTTCATGATTCACTTCTCAATTATTCCTATTTAACCTAAGAAGATAACTATCCCTACTATTTTCTTAGGAATAGTTTAACATTAGATTGAACAAAAGTATTTCCATCTCAACACTTTTATTCACCTAAATTCATCCTAAATATGAGATTCCAAGATCAATTAAAAATATAGGATTAAGTTTAGGATGGTCTAAACAATATAACATGGAAAGAGTTTCTAATTTAAGAATCCTATAACTCAAATTCAAAATTAGAAACCAATTTAAGTTCAAGTTCAACACTAAACAGATTTCAACAAAGGAGAGATCAATTTGACATGTAATTGGAACTAAGCACACAATCCCCAAAGAGATACATCATTACCAATGTTTAAGTCAAAAGAGTAGAATAATGAGATTTAACAATCAGCTTCAGCTCCTTTAACCACTCCAATATTTTTCTCCAAAAAAAAGACTTACTCATAATAGTTTCCATCTAAACACATCAATCCTTCTAAGTAACCTCTGCTTTAGCTAAATTTTCCTACCACAACTAGAATTAATTATTCAAGAAAATTCCAAAGTGAAGGCATTACAAAATAGACCAAACTTGACAGTTCCCTCATCAAGATTGAAATAGAAGGAAAATCAAAGGAGAGAGATTATTCACTCAAATATCTAATCATGTTTGGAAAGATAACATGGTCAAAACAAGAACATAATAGACAACTCCAATCACTACCGTCCTTAACCAAAATTCTAAAAAGAGGATGGAACAGGATCAAATTGAATGATAACAGTCTCAAGAAGTAATAAAGATGAAAAATGTTCATATTTTACCCAACAACATAATGGATACAATATTGGTAGATTCAATATCCAAAGTTAGTAATTAATTCATTTTCCCCTAGCTTAGAAAGAAAAGAAGGATATTACCAGGAGGATAAGTCTATAACATAATTTCAAAAATATGATGCTCATAAACAAGATAAGAATGAATAAAAATACCACTAAGCCAAGACCAGACATTTATTTTCAACAGAGATACTCTTGCCTTAGTCTAAAATTGAACTAAACTGATTTTGATAATCCATAGATCAAGCATGTTAACATAAAATATCCTCCTAAAGATAAGGGACTTTTGTGAAGTTAAATATGAAAACTAAATCATTAATATCCCAAATAGGTTTCCTTTATTATCATCAGATGCCTACATTAAGAGGTTATACTAGACCCCATGGGAATAGGAGAAAAAAATTAATACATACTCCTTACGAGCTTCCAAAAACAAACCAGTCTTGAAAATGACCGTACATTTCTAAGGAAGAAAAAGAAGTATACATTACAGGCTTAAACACATAACCAAATGACTTAATAAGTCCATGGAGCGATAAAATATTTTCCAAGAAAACTCAAAACAATTATTCCCCTAAATCCCCAAGTCGAGGTCTACAACTAGAAGCAACAAAATAATACCTAGACTCAAAAATTATTGAAGATTTCCTTTCTCCTAAAGGATCAAGAAAGGTTCAATCAAAGCCAAGGTATACTAAATAGTTTATCATCTGTAGTTTTCTATCATACAGGAAAACATAGTTATGTTAAGGCAAGTTCCACAGTTTTAATGCAACCCAAGCTTCCTACTCAACTCAAGAAGACCAAACAAGGTTGCATACATTTCAAGCAAGATCTATTACATTTTGAATTCAACTCAAGCTCGTGTTAAAATATTATAGCATAATCCAATGAGACCAAATCAAGAAAAATGAGACCCAGATCATTATTTCAACAAGTTCTATAAGCATACGCAAAAACAATCACAAAATCACAAGCAGAGAGATCATATCAATAAAGAAAATCTAGATTGTTTCCAAGAGAAGAGTTCTTTTAATGAATACACTTAAGTAAAATCAAAGCAACTTAATGAGTAGATCCTATCATGCCCGATAGATCTTCTTCTTGATTTGCATAAGATTTCCAAAAAACTTCAACAGATCTCTTCTTATTCAAGCAATGTCAACAAATTTAAAGTAATTTAACATCTTCTTATAGCTTTAATAGAGTCCAAAAATAGCTCCATGTAATTCAAAAATAACCTATCAAGCAAGATTCAAATTGAAGATTCGACAAAGAAAAAAACATCATGCATAGCTCAAGCTCAAAAATGAACCGAAGAACAAAACAACCTTGCAAAACCCTTATGCATTTTTCCTAGGCTATTTTGGTAAGTTCAAAACGTTATTTTAAAGGACTGTCAGTTCCATCCATTTTCCATGCCACCACCATCTCCACATTTATCAGTGTCTATTTTTAAAATTTTGCATGGAACTAAACTCGGTGGAGATGCCAACACAACCTCCCCTATCTTTTCCCAAATGCCCATGCCAAATTTGGTGGAGTAAGAGATAATAATGAATTAAATCCCATTTAATATTTTGAAACTGATGCCACCGACCACCCTTTTTCCATGTCGTTCCACACATCCCCTTTAGGTTATCCATACCTTAAGTTAGGTTACATTAGTTTAGGAAAACAACTTAGGTCCATAGATAGGTCCATGGTATAAGTCTAGGTCCCTCCTTATCCTTTTTCCTTCCCATTTAGCATAAGTCATAAAATATTAGGTTAGGTTTAACCCCTAGGATAGAGTCATTAGTTTTGAAACTTAGTTAAATTAGGTCCAAAGCCCTCTAATGACATATCATCCTTAAAATAATAGAAAAGAGGAACCAAAATCATTACTGGTCGTTTATTAAGTACGAAGCAGAGACCTATGAAGAGGGTCATTTACAACCCTCACATACTCCAGATCAGAACTTCACCCATTTTTCCAAATTGGACATCATGTCAACTAAACATGTGAATTAGAAGCATACCTTGGATCAATGGAATTGATCCAAGGTAATGATGTTTTATTCCTCTAAAATTATGAAAACTAAAACTCAAATTCATAATCCCGTGTAGTGAATTCATCCTACATAATAGAGATGAATTGATTCATTTTTAATTGAGTAATAATATGAATGAATGTACCTGCTCAATAGATGAATCATTTTCTACTGCAAACATGATTTCCAAAGTCATAAGAGTACAATATATTAAGAAAAAATCACCTGCCAACGTTTGTATCTTTTTAAAGTAGAAATCCTCATTGGTACTAGTCATGTTTTGAGGAATTACATGTCTTGTGTGTATACACCTATAATTTAGCTTGAGCAATTTAAATACTTAAATTGCGCTAATTATACCCTTTCCTGAAAATTGACGACATATCATCAATATCACACATTTTCTCTGTTATCATCATTAATTAATTACATTACATTAGTTAATTAACTCTTCTATCCAATAATGATGCCAATTAATGACCTTCCATTAATCATCTCCCCTTTCTATCTAGATTAATTAATTATTTCTAATTAATTAATCTCCCTTTCTATCTAGATTAATTAATTATTTCTAATTAATTAAGCTCTCTTTTCTATCTAGATTATTTAATTATTTTCTAATTAATTATACCCTTTTCTATGTAGATTAATTAATTATTTTTAATTAATTAATTCTCTCTTCTATTTAATCAATAAATAATCACTTATTTGATTAAATCTCTTTCTGATCTAAATCATGCTAATTATTTATCTAAAAGCTTCTATAAGCTTACACACCTATTAATTAATCACTTTGGTTAATTATTAAAGCCCCTCAAAACCCATGGGTAACTAAAGGAAAAACTAAACTCTCCTAAGGTTGACTCAACCCTTTCTAAACCTCCCTTATCCAAAACTAAACTGACCTCTCCATTTATCCTACATGAAGAGGGATGTAGAGATTCTTCTATCCATTGGGCTATATAAGGAGCCCTCCTCCTACCTTTCTTCTTACACCTAAATGAGCGAGCCTAAGATATGGCCATTTTATCATCTTAGAGAATTCTTCATTAGAGGAGCTAGCTATTTTCATTTCTTGTATTCATCCATCCAAGTTTTAAAGTCATATGGGGATATGTCAAATGGTCTTGTAGTCATGGATTGACAAGACTCCATTCTTGAAAACCTTGGGATTCAAACATATAATCAAACCTTTGATTTCTAAGGATATAAATAGGTTCATTTCATTTTACTAGAATTTAATAGAGATATATATTAATGTATGAACATGTTGTTTTTAATATTTATTCATGTTCAAATGCAAGTATGTTGGTATATGTCTTGTTTAAGCTCTAAGCATGATGGTGCATTGATTTTGATTTAGATTTATTTTAGGACTAATAGGTGTTAGTTCTAATTATTTTTACATTGTTAACAAATTCATGTACACATTTGGCACGCCTAGTGGGACTTACTCCATTGTCCTTTGCACTTAATTTCAAGTTTTTGTAGTTTAGTTTCAATTTTGGTTATTAACCCTCTTTTTACATATATTGACATAACTTGTTTTTATTAACTTGTTTTGTTGAGTTTGAATGTGTTGAGTCTTCCTTATAGGTATAAAGGAGGTGAATTTCTATCAAAATTGGAATTGATGGGAAAATTTCAAGATTTCTCCATGTTTTCATTTTTAGATCTTACTTTTTCAACATTCTACATGCTAGTTTTGTCAATTTCTTAAAAATATTAAAGTTTTTAGTATGTAGGTTAGTGTTTGATAGTGTCAATTCTTATATTTACAAATTAAATTGGTGGGTTACTTTCAAAATTGAATCTTGGTGAAAAAATTTCAATATTTCATCATGTTTTCATTTTTAAAGCTTACTTTTTATCATTCTACATGTTAGTTTTGCCAATTTCTTGAAAATGTTCAATTCTTGAGCATGTATGTTAATATTTTATAGCATTGAGTATTCTATTCATATATTAATGTGATGGGTTGTTATCAAAATTGAATCTTGGTTGGAAACATTTGACCATTTTGTAGATTAACGGAATTTTTGACATTTTTTGAGTGCATGAAAAGTGCATACCTATAAGCATAAAAGCATATGTGTAACCCATCTTCCAAAGGCCATAAAGTTTTGTCATAAACTTGAAATGAATCCATGTTTTTGGAAAGGTATTGAAGTAAAATATGCAATAAAAACATAAATTTGGGATTTATACTTACAAACATTTCAGGTTTTCCTTTTATTTTAAAACTGGTCATTTTCTAACATGTCTAATGTTGTGATGAATGTTGTATTTCCATGATTTACTTGATTTAGACCAAAGTGTGTGTATTATCTTATCTTTAATATTTTGGTGATCTTGAGAATCAAAAACAACTTTGATCTCTATCTTTTTAACATTGGGATTAAACTTGAAAATTTGATTATTCATTTTGCTTGAGGGAATGACATTTTACAAAGCATTTTTGAATGGTCCTTTGATTTAAAGTTTTCCATTTCTATATAGTTGGGCTAAAGTTTTTGTATTCTCTTCTCTTGCACCTTAGGGTGATCTTGAGAATAAAAAGTAACTTTAGTCTTCATTTTATAACATTTGGTAAATTAGAAACTTCATATTTCACTTTTAGTTTAAGGAATGAACATTTATCAAGATTTTTGTATGATTCATTGATTGAAAAGATTTTAATTATTTTTTAGTTAGATTATTATTTTTGTATGATCTTCTCTTGCATCCTTAGATGATCGTGAGAATAAAAAAAAACTCTTAATCATCTTTTAAATAATGTGATTTACTTGGAGAACTACTAATGCTTGAGTGCAGGACCTAAAAAAACTTATCAAAGAAAGGAGTTCGAAACAAAATTTTCTAACTAAATGTGTGTTGCATATTTCTAAATGATGAACAACTAAACCACATTAAGTATAAAAGATTAAAAAACACACCACATTCAAAACATTTGATTTGTACGATTAGATAAGGGTACGTCTTATCCACTTACAACTAGGACATAACCCCTTTGGCATAATCCTTAAGCTACAACAATGGGGGTGGTCCTAGGAACCCCAAAGTAGTCCACGCAAGAGGGAACCTTGTGGATGAAATGGGAAGTTCTCCACACAACCTACTTGACTATTTTTACCATTTATGAGATTTAGCATCAAAGTTATACAGATCATGACCCCAAAGTGACAGTATTACACGATGGACACATTTATTGCTCACTATGCTTTAAGGGGATAAATTAAATCCGAGATACTCCAAGAATTAGTCGGTACCACTTTTCTTAGCAAATCAAGCTCTCTCTTATATAACTTGTGATCCCTAGTTTAGTGAACCACCTATGAAGCCATCTTTTACCAAGAGCCAACTTGGACCATATAAAATCCAATTTGAGTTGAGAGCTATTCTTCATCATGAAACGTGTGAAGTGTTAATTTTTCTTAGTTTTTGAATTTCCCTAAGGCAAGGTGAAACTCTGCCAAAGTAAGGCCAAAACTTTTCAACCCCAATTGATCTACTTCCTTCACTTTCTTTTGACACTTTATTAATCAAAAGAAAAGTGACTACCTTTACATTCTCAATTGATTTATTTCACTACTTTTGTGTCTTTTTACACCTATTCATGTTTGTGGATGGGTTGTTAAATATCTAAAGTGTGTGGAGATGTTTTTATATCATTGGTAGCCTTTTTGATCTTGATACCCAAGTCAATATTGTCATCGTAGTTAGGCTTGGTTCATCACTTTGATTCTCTTTTGAATGGTTATCTTGTTTATATTATATCACTAAAGTTTTGTATTTACCTCTTGTTTCTTATAAAATTGACCTAAATACCTATATTGTAAGGTTACACTATATACACTTTAACAATTCCTAGGTATACTATAGCTTTAGTTTGATTTCAATTATTACCTTGATTCTGAAGAGTGTTAAGTGTTACCACTTGTGTGTGTTATATCAATATCATCTTGATATCAATACCTTACTTTCTTGCAAAGTTTGGTTAACATATCTTGGTGAAATTTTTGTGTCACTCACAATCATAACTAACACCTTTTGGAATATAGGTCTTGATTGAATTTGGGCTTGCTTCTAGTATACTTTGTTTAGAGGTCACGTTAACTTCTTGTTATTACTTACACCTTGTTCATTTCTTTGAACTCGACATAAGTAGGGAAATTTTTTTAATCATCATATGACACCAACTACCTTTCCAAAAACAAATTTAGGAAGTACTTCATTTGATTATTTGGTTTGAAACTCAACATTGTGTGATTAAATCTTGCTTAACTCATTCATTTAAGAGAAAATCACTATGTCACATTAGTTCTTTTCCATTATTTTTTTATTTAGGTTTGATAGAAATATTTGAACACATTCACAAATACCTTAGTGAAACTATTACATGTCATGGCCCTTAAAACAATATAAGGGTTCAAAAAGAAGCTTTGGCAGCAAGACAAACGTAAAATTGGGAAGCCTCAAACAAACAAGGGTCAAACCCCTTTATTGGCCATGATCTTGGGCCTTTATTCTCTGCAGAGAAATAATTATAAGAAATGATAGATCATAATGGTGATGAGTTAGAAGCACCACATACAAAATTTGATTTTGACCCAACCTTTTAGAGTAATTCCTATTCAATAAGAGATAATCCCACCTACAAATAATGCTAATGAAGAGGAGAAACCTCTTATTAACATGGAGGATATATTAACACATGGACATGCTTCTACCTCTAACATGGGAAATGAAAATGTAGTGGGGAATAGGATACCTTTCCTCAAGGTACCACATAAAGTTAGAATAGAACACAAAAATGTTGAACAACCTCAACATCATGAAGAAGAAGAGGAACCTCTCAAGAAGAAGTCACTATTCAACAAAATAAATTCAAATTTAGTCAAAAATTAGGTTTTTAACATTTCATGTATAAAAATAAAGAAATAAGAATATACAAAAGATAAAACATAAGATAAAAAATAGTGAACTTATAAATGGACAATCAAGGAGGAGACAATATGGAATATAATCGTATATATATATATCCCTACTTCTCCTACCAAAGAATAATTACTCACACAAAAATATGCAATCTATGAAATTGACACTTACAATCCTCTAAGAGATTACTATGGGGAATAGCTAATAATATTTAACAAGAACAAGAACATGGTGGAAGATGAAATCATAGATTCAAAATTCATACAAATGGTTCAAACTGGTCAACCTTTTAAAATGACGAAAGGGCTTATTCAACCACCACCTAAATGTAGAATGTTCACTCATCTCAATGAGCCATTTTCAGCCATATTGAAGAAATTGGATGCATCTCACATGGTGACTTATCCCATGACACAACCCTTTGATGACAATGCTTTGAAACCATCATGGTATAAAGAGCATGACTATTGTGAATTACATTGTGTAAAGGGACACAAAATAGAAAAAAATTCTACAACTTCATCACTACATCCAAGATCTAATTGAAAATGGGAAGATAGAAGTGGACACCCCAAAGAAAACTAAGACACCAAATGAAAAGATGGGAATATTCAAAGAACCATTCCATAAATATGGTAATTCAGATGAGAACAAGTCAGATCGAGGAGAGTCATCCCATAGCTACAAAGAGGAAAATTTTCTATATACCAAGAAGGACAATAATCATTTCAATTTGCTCATTGGATGTATCCTCTCTCCAAATGACCATGTGAACACCATTCAGATCAAGGAAAAGGATTGTGCTGCGGTAACAAGGCACACACACCTCATGATTCCCGAACCCTCTCCATTGACCCCGCAAGATGCTAGGTACAACCTCTTAAAACAACTTGAGAAGACATCTGCCAATATTTCAATCTTGGATCTCCTCAAAATATCAAATGTACATAAGGACATCTAGTAAAAAACTCTTCAAGGGTCAGGAGTGCCACTAGAAGTAGACCATTCACATCTTCAAGTTGTGGTGGCCAACATCGTACTCAATTGAGTACATCTATTTAATCATAGGGATATCCCTATTGAAGATCTAACACATAATCTTCCCTATATATTGAGGTATTCATACCCGAAAAAAGATAAAATAGGTGCTTGTGGACAATAGATCAACACTAAATATATGCATGTTGAATATAATTAAGAAATTGGGACATACGAGAAGAAGATCTAGAGTCCAACATCATTACCATAATCTGCTTATGATAACATGGAGTGGGAATCAGCTAGAAAAATCACATTACCCATGGAATTCAAACCAACTTGACATGAAACGAAGTTTCATGTATTGGAATGGAACTCCCATAAATATGCTTCTTGGCCGACCATGGATTCATGCCATACAGGTCATGTTGTTAATGTTCCATCAATGCATAAAATTAAAACACGAGGGAACACTATCACGATCTGAGGAGATCCATAA
Organism: Taxus wallichiana var. yunnanensis; assembly: GCA_018340775.1. Lineage (NCBI taxonomy): Eukaryota > Viridiplantae > Streptophyta > Pinopsida > Cupressales > Taxaceae > Taxus > Taxus wallichiana. Next base: position 604,118,483 of record CM031235.1, read on the forward strand.
CCCTTCGTTCACTCTGAGCTCTCATTTCAAATGGCCTAGAGATAAGCAAACTATTGGGTAATGGAGGGTTACTCGTTGAAGAGAAATTGTTGGACCCACCTATGACTTGGTTCCCGAAGATACCTAACCAACTTGTTACCAAATCCCCGAGTATGAGAAGTCTAGCTGAATGATGTATTCCATGGGCTCTGAGGGTCTAGGATGTAGAAAGAATGAGCAAGGCCCGAGAGAACCAATTCCTCTTCCACATTTAAAGATGAAAAGATACTGACATCATAATTCAACCCTATTGATCACACCCAAGTGATCAAGATTCCACCTATTCTGAGTGCAAAGATAGCTCGATTATTTAGACAAAGAACACATTCCCACTATAGCTAATACGAGGATCTTGCCTCCACGTACCTATTCACGATACCGTTTTCCTTATCATAACCCCTACTAAACCTAAAATTAACCTTGTTTACCATTTCCTTGTCGAATGGGACCAACAACATAATGTACTATTGTATCTCTTTGAAAATGACAAAGCCATTACATAATTCATGGGCGTTCGAGATACAATTCTGATTGGAGACCATAAGAAAGGTTTATACATTGACTTAAATACTTGCGTGTACTTTGGCAAGAAAGCTAAACTTCATGGTTAGCAAAACTTAAGAAAAAGAGAGGGAAAAACTTCCAACACAAAGCCTTGGAAAAAATAAAATTCCAAGTCACATAATGAAAACCTCTTTGAGGCACTTTGGCGGAGAGAAACAAGTGTAAAAATCAATGGACAAGAAAAGTGACCATGCCAAGGGTGAAAATATAGTAGAGAAACCCTTGGAAGAATACCTCAATCTTCCTCCCGATCCTATGTGTATGGAGGATTTTTCAAAATTTCTAGTGGAAGAAACCATTAATTTGAATATTGGAATATAATACGATCCAAACATAGTCAAACTTGGAGCTTCACTCTCGATGCGGAACAAAAAAATTCACCATGCTTATGTGGGAATTTTTAGATGTATTCACATGGTCCTCTATGAATATGTCCGGCTTGGATTAAACTTTGGTAGTGCATAACCTAGTGGTTCACGCAAACGCAAAGCCCATCAAACAAAAGTGCAAAAGAATGCATCCATAGGTGGCTCTTCTAGTTAAAGAAGACCTAAAAATATTGTTAGTGACGTGCTTCATTAGACCTATTGATTACTTGGAATGGATATTAAACATAGTCCCCTACAAAATATACTGTCAAGATCGAATCTGCAAAAATTTAATGAAATTAATAAGGCATATCCAAAAGATGATTTCCCATTGCCCAATATTGATATGATTGTTGATTCAACTGCAGGATATGAAATTTTATCTCTTATGGAAGGTTTTTCAAGCTACAATCGATGAAAATCGTAGATGAAGATCAACACAAGATGACCTTCATAACCCATTAGGGACTTTTTTAATCGATTAATGCCCTTTGGCATTAAAAATGTAGGTGCACCTATCAAAGGACAATGACCGTGATTTTCCATGATATGATTCATGACATCATAGAAGACTATGTGGATTATATCCTTGGGAAATCCAAGACAAGAGCAGATCACCTTGAGATTTTGTGGCATATCTTCAAATGCCTATGGGAATATCAAGTCGATTAAATCCAAAATAGTGTGTGTTTAGCATACTTGTCTGGAAATATTCTTGTATTCATTATATCACGAAGAGGGTTTGAGGTAGACCCAGCTAAATTTACCACCATTACTAAAATGCCTCCTCCCAAAAACATCAAACAACTGTGCAACTTGCAAGGAAAAATACAAGCCATCTACCACTTCATTTCCCAACTTGTTGAAAAGTGTCATTCATTCACCATATACTTAAAAAGGATGTTTCCTTTATTTGGGGACCAAAGAAAAAATAGCCCTTCACCTTTCTTAAGAAATACTTAGCCAATCCACCTATCCTCATGCCTCCAACTCTGGTGAGCCACTCCTGTTGTATATTTCTGCTACTCAATTTGTTATTGGTGTGTTTCTTGCCTAATATGACCTCGGCCATAAAGAAAAATTTGTGTACTATCTCAGTCATACTCTCATTGCTTATGATCTCAACTACCCTCAGATTGAAAAATCTTGTTTGGTTGTAGTTTTTACCTTCCAAAACATTGCCATTACCTGTTAAATACTGAAATCAAGCTTATATCCAAAGTTGACCCTCTTAAGTACATGTTTTCAAAACCCTCCCTTACAGGTAGAATGGCTAATTGGATCATTATACCAAGTGAATTTTACTTTGAGTATGTACATAAAAAGTTGATAAAAGGACAAGTACTCACCGATTAGTTAGCGAAGCATCGTTACTTAGGAACACATGCTATGAGTCTAGATCTCGCATTTCTTCATTAATGTATATTGAAGAATCTGTCATGTGAAAATACACTTTGATGGAACTTTTACTTTTCATGGTTTGGGGGTAGGTGTGGTAGTATTTACTCCTTCAGGTGACCCTATACCTCAATCTTTTCACCTTTGTTTGCCTTGTACAAATAATATCACGGACTATGAGGCACTCATCATTGGGATGAAGCTAGAATTAAAATAAGATATCCATCATGTTAAGATCATTGGTGATTTCTAATTGATCACCAAGCAAGTTAACGATGAATATAAAGTCAAGGATGAGAAACTCATCCCCTACAAGAAAAGCTGGTGGAACTTTGAAAGAGTTTTTTTGTGTATTACATTCTATGGAAACCGTAGGCTCTATGCTACTGAATTCCACACGAGAGCAATGATATGCCATTCTTTGTTTAGAATCTATGTTAGCTTTGTGTATGACATGCTAAAATCATGTTTAGATTGTGAAGTTTTTGGTCCTTATTCCCCATGGTATGCGCACATCTATGCCTATCTTAAACACAACACCTTCCCTCCTGACATCTCACATTTCGAAAAATAAATCCTTATCCGCCAGATAGCCTATTACACCCTCTTAGGAGATACGCTCTATCTTTTTGGCTACGATGGGAATTTGTTGCATTGTCTACATATAGCAGAGTCATTCCAAGTGATCAAAGAGGTACATGAAGGGGTATGTGGTTCCCATACAAATGAAATGATTATAACTAAGAAATTTTTGAGAGTAGGATACTATCGGCCTAGTATGGAAACATACTACAACAACTATGTAAGGAAATGCATACTATTTCAAAAGTATGGAAATTTCATCCATGTGGAATCACAACAGTTGCATCCAATCATGACCCCATGGCCATTCCCCAAATGGGGACAAGATTTAATAGGAAAGTGCACCCCTACCTCATCCGATTTCCATACTCACATCATAGCAACTACATAATATTTCACTAAGTGGGTGGAGGTTGTTCCTTTCACTTATGTTACAGGAGCTCAAATTTCAAAGTTTATCATGAATCACCTTATCTTTTGGTATGAAATTTTTGTGGCCATAATTAACGAAAATGGAAAATAATTTAAGAACAAGACAGAGAAGGACCTTTGTCATCGAATTCAAATAAAACTTGTAACATTCCCATTTTAAGACTTTAGAAAAAGGATTTTTTTGTTTTATTACACAATGTTCTCTATTCTAAATAAAAATCATTTAGAAAACACATTCCATGCCAATCAATCTCATAACAGAGATAGCCATATGCAAGCTGTAATGACTTGGTATGCTACCGATCTCTCATTCCATGAATCGGTTACCAACCGATCTCTCATGTTAACTTAAATTATAGAATACTTTATTTATACTACGTATACTTGGTTCTCTTACCCTATTTTGGGTACTGAGTGATTTGTTTAAAAAACCTATCTAAATATTTGTTACCAATATTCATCTCACATCACGTTGCTTTAAACTAGGTGACATAGGAAAACACAACCAACAACTTGCGATACTTTGGCCAAAGATTTTAACATATTGTTCACGTTACTATTCCTATATAACATACTCGTCATTCCGAATACATCCTTCACCTCACTCTTATGTTATCCAAAATGGTCTTTACTAACTACCATTTGTCCACTTGCCCAAGGTTTAACCCTAGCCCAGTTAGAAACATAATTTATTATAGGAAGATGCTAACAATGTCTTAGGGTATATGGGCATACTCATTTGACCTAAGTAAACCAAATGTGCCAAGGTACCTTGAGCCATTGAAAGCTACTTCCTATCCTAAACATGCCACTAACTTGACCTAGAGAGAAACTAAGTTCAAATCCTTATTTGTGTGTAGATCTAGATGATCAATGCGAAAGGTGTTGCCACATGTCAACTACTGAATGTTGTATCCTTGAGAAGACCATCATCTTCTCGAAGGTACAGTCCTAAAGTTGGCATGTGCCAACATCCTATAGAAACTACCTCATCAAGATGTATATATCACAAGGAGGTTATTAATATATTATTAATTTGGATTATTACACCGATTACGGAAACCCTACTAACCCTAATCCAACACTCCATAAGTTCTTTTCTAAATTTGATTCATTTAGTCATTAAATAACTTCCTTAACTTATGATTTCTTTTTAGGTTCATTTTACTTGGCTTAACAAATAGATATCCAAAGGAACAAGACAACAACATCATAAGTTCCATTAAATGTAACTTAACCATTCAAAGAAGGTGTAGCAACCAAATAGGTTCAACTAGTAGTAGAATTTATAAGAAATGAAGTCTAACGATTAACGATCATATCACCATTCTTTAGATTACATTTCTTTGAGTGAGGAAGAATCTTCCTCTACATGATTAAGTGTTAGGGTTTGTCATACCCTTCTTATCTTTCACAATTTCTATAGTTTTACTGCATATTCATTACACATTCCATTACTATGTTAGAATTGTTTAGATAAAATTCTTATCTTAATGCAACTTAAAAGTTGCATCTAAATAAGGGAAATTAAACTAATTCCCTTTATCTAACTTATCAATTTATCCGAATTAAGCACATAACGGATATGAAAAATATCATCTAGATAGGATTTCCATCTTATTCATAAATACAAGATAATTTACACAACCAATACAAGTAAATCTCCAACTTTCAATTCATCATTATAAAACTATACATTTACAATAATGCATATTCACATTGTACAACAAACAACCTATATCCCAAAATAATACAACTTTTCTTTTTCAATACAACTCAAGAATGAATCAAAACACTTTACATAAGATCCATAATTAAATAATCCCAATACAACATGAAAGTTCTTGTCTTATTTTATCACTTACGATGCCCATCTGCAAAATTGCTAGCATGGGTCAGTTCAATGAATTGAGCATGATAAGCACTAAGCATTAAAGTAAATTGCATTCCACTAATTGTTTCATTAAACAACTCTGCTTTAATGAAATAATTAATATACATCATATAAATAATCATAAGTAATAACATCTAGAAAGAAGTATAATTAAGAAAATCTGAATTTAATTTTAAGAAAAGAGCATAATATAATCTGCAACATCATAATTATATCACAAGACTTAATTGATCCTATCAATTACTTTAAATAGTCAACAAGTCTTGTCATTCAATTATTTCATAAACCCATAAGAATAGAAATACACATTTATCTTTACCAAGCAACAAAAGAAGTTAGTTACAACATAGCTCATTTTAGTATGCTTCATCTTTCCATATAAACCAAAGAAGAGGATCAATACATACCTATTCCTAGACACAAATCATCTTGAAGGAAAGAATCAGGTTTAGTACACACAACACTGCCTTAGTCCAAGATATCAATAAAATGAGTCCACAAATAAAGAGGCAACATCTAACCAAGAGCCCCAATTCAATCCAAGAAGATTTAAGACAGTCTCACAGAAAGCCTTACCAACTTCTATCTATTAGTAGATATAATGCAAAGATCTGAAACCAGACTATCCACAAATCCAAGCTATACTTAGCAACTAATTCTCTTAACCAATCCTCAAGAAGTTCCCATCTCAGAAGAGAATTAAATTAAAGAGAAGTTCAGTCAATGAACTTATATAGTCAACAGAAAAAGGATCTCAAAAAATTAGAAAAGGACCCAATCCATATTTCATTTCATTTATACTATGAAATGAAATCCATTATCTAATACAAACTTATAAATTCTTTAGCTAGTTCCCAAAAGAGAACTCAAAACTGAATGCACAGTCAAAGCATGCATACTACCAATTTCCATTACAACTTACAAACTTATTACCTATTTCATTCACCAAGCTCAAGTTCAAATTCAATTCTCAAAAAAAAATTCACGATATTCTCTCTAAATAATCTATGTCCCCAAGAGATCCTATTCACCTCTCTAGACTAAAACTTGGAGATTCGTTCAAATAATCCAACAAGGAAGAGAAATACACAACAGTGCAAGATAGACAAGGGTCAATAAAACTCATGGACCCAAAGACTAAATTTCCAAGCATTCAGAACAGGGATACAGTATCCCTTCATACTACACTAGTATACTAGGTTTAAATTCAACATTCTATTAAAACCCACGAATTGGATGAAAGATCAGAAGAGAGTAAGGAACTAAACAATTCATTTAAGACAAGTATTGTCCCAACTTCTTCCAACATGACTAAACAAAATCACCACAAGCCTCTCAAGTTCCATTAAAAGCTTATGACAGGTAAGAATTTGCTCAACATCAAAGACAAAAAGGAAGTAAATAATACATTCCATAAACCTCTACAATTGAAACGACTATCCCATAACAGAACGTAGTTCCAGTCCCATTTATTTCTATGAAAAAAATAGTCAAGTTTTCCCACAAGGCACGGGTTCACTCAAAGCAGATATGAATATGATACACTTGAATTTACATGCCTTGAAAAGTTCGAGAACACAAGCTATACGGTCTTAAAGGTAGAAGTCATATAACCATTCTTTCTCAAAATCAAAACAAAGGAGACCTCAAAAGAAGTTACACGGTCCACTTCAACCAAACAAAACTCACAAGACCCCTTCCAGCAGACAATATTAAATGAGACTAAATCTTTACAATTGTTAATACCCACTAAACTCCAGCTTAGAATACTTGTATAAAATCAAACACGTCGATTCCAATACAAGATAAAAAAATTCCAAAATGGAATACATGTATTGTGTCAAATACGATCTTCGAACATAAGTTCTAATAGCACAAGCTCAAATATGAGTCAATAATAAAACACATGGCCTTAATACAAGATCATAATAAACAACAATATTCTATTACATTACGTTCAAGCATTTCCAGGTTCCCATAAGGAAGAATAAAAATCTAGTTCAGAGCTCAAGTATAAGACACAATGCAACAACTCAACAAAAGGTTCAATATTCATAAGAACTATATATGATTACCGTTGTTTAATATGAATATTCAACCAAAGGTTCAAAACTACACTTAGTTCCAACACAACCCAAAACAAACACAAGGTCCCAATAAAACTCATAACAAATATCGAAGCTTCAATACAAGTTTAGAACAACTACGGACATCCACTTCAAGCTCACGAAATGAAAGACTAACCAAATAGAGATTTAGAACCCAACAAGAAACTAGCCAATTCATTCAACATTAGTCTCAAATGTTATAAACAAATCTTCAAATACAAGCTTCGACAAGTTCTGAGTTTCAATACAAATTTGCATGAATGCCTCTAATATTTTTACAAATAAAGTTCCCAAAACTACCATTAACAACCAAGGATTCGTATTCCAAAACCCACATAGATTTCATGAAAGCATGCAAGTAAATAACTAGACATATTATGCAAAAATATATCTCTAGTGAGCAGAGTTGTTTTAATGAATCATTTAGAAGAAAGCAAGAAATCTTAATGGGTAGAGCCTATCATGCATGATAGTGCCTCTGCGATTCGAAGAAGACTTCCAACCGAGTTTCCAACACCTCTTCTTCTCCAAGAAAGATCAACCAACAATAATATTTTTCCACCATGCCTCATATACTTTCCTCTAATTGAAAATAGATCAGAGAAATAAAAATAGTCACCAAGTGAAGATCAAATTGTTGGTTCGAAGAACCCGATAGCTCCATGTAAAGAAAAAATCACAATGCATGCAAAACAAAACAACCCCAAAAAAATCCACCAGCATGCCTTCCAAGATGGTTTACTTTCACCAGAACCAAGGAGAATTAATGACATTTAATTACATATTCCCACCTATCTCTCCTTGTCACCACCATCCAAAGTTGGCGAGACCAATTTGAACTTCCACATGCATTTCCAAACTTAGTGATACCTCCACGTAGGTTCCACTAAAATTTAACTAGCCCCTGCCAAACTGGTAGTACTTCCATGTCTTAATGCCAAATCAAATCAAAATCACATCGCATTAAAAGCTTAGGAACCACCTCTTAGCTCCCACTTACCAATCGACCCATAGGTTCCCTTTCATACCCATTAGTTTAGGATAGATACAATTTTCTTAGGTTAGATCTTAGGTTAACTTAAAAGTATAACCTTAGGATATAACCCTCAAACAATAAATTTCCACCTTAGGTTAGGACATAGCTTAACCAAATACAATAATAGGTTAGAAATAACTTAGCATCCCTTAGGTTATTTCCCTTCATATTAACTTAGTGTTAACAACTTAGGTTAGGATTTCATCCCACGTAGAGTGGCGTAGAAAGAGTTAGGTAAATTACAGTCTTAAATCCATTAGGATAGACCTTAATAGATATAGGAAAAGTTTATATTCTCACTTTCTCCAGAATCCCGAAGCAGGTTTCTATTTCCCTTAACATCATTAAGAGCCCTGCAAGGGTCAATCAAGAAGAGCCGAGCACAACACAAAATAGAATGCAAGCACGGTCTTTCAAGATAATAAAGAATTTGCAAAACACATAAGTTCAATCCGTTAAGTCTCTTAATCAATGAATGTCATTTTTTCATTCAGTTTAGATAAGAAGATTTAAAACATACCTTGGATCAATGGAATTGATCCAAGGATGAGTCCAATTGTAAGGGATAAGTTTGCAACCATTCTAACCAAATTACAACTTACTCATAAGAAGTGAAATAGATTATTGCAAGAAACAACATATCAGCCCTACAATCAAAGAGAAGAAATGATTTATCCATGGCAAGCATGATTTTTCAACAACCATGAAACATACATTTGTCCTAAAAATCACATGTCAATGCTTGCAATGCAAAAGAGGAATATAATAGTTTGACAAGGTGTTACATACTTCCCTCCTAAAAAGAATCATCATCCTGATGATTATCTCATTTTAATCATTGCATTCTAGATAATCAATTTATTCACTTTCATAACATATGTTTGCAACAATATCCAAATTTTAAGTTCCAGAAATCAACATTCACATAGTTGTTTATTCAAAAATTAATAGTTGTTTGTCCATAACTGGCAGACTTATTGTCATATAAAGATAAAATCACAATTTTTTTATCAGTCATTCTAATCAATTCTGATCAAATAAATATGGAAAAGTCAGTTTTCATATCTTCCAGGTTTTCCTAGGTTGCACTTTCTTCATTAAACTGGTCCCACTAGACCTTACATTGACTTATCTCATGATTTCTTAAATGCAACTGGCGATTTTCCAACACTCGAATGGGTTTAACCATGATTATTCATGGGTCTTGGACCTGTAAGGAATTCCAATTTAACACATGTGATAAATCTAAAATATATTTCTTAAGCAAAGAAATATGGAAAACATCATGCATTCACAATAAAGCAGGAGGTAATGCTAAATGGTAAGCTATAGGGTTGATTACTTCAACTATCTCAAAAGGTCCCACATAATGAGGTGATAACTTGGTAGCCTTGCCAAAATTTATAGAGCTCTTTTTTGGTTTAACCCAAAGAAAAACTTTCTCACCAAGTTCAAATTTCCTGTCAACCCATTTAAATTAGCATAACTCTTTTACCTATCTGTTGCTTCTTTCAAGCACTCACAAATCAATTTAACTTGTTGTTCCATTTTAGTAAGAATTTTAGTTCAATTACCTCTCTATCCTCAATGTTGTCCCAACTAACGGGGTTACGCATTTTCTTCTTTATAATGCTTGAAAGGTTCCATCTTAAGAGGGCATGATATGTGTTATTATATGCAAACTCAATAGTGGAAGGTACTCTTCCCACTTATACTTTGCTGGTCCATACAATACATTCGTAACATATCCTCTAAAACTTGATTAACTCTTTCAGTCCATCCATCCGTTTCTAAATGATGATACGTAAAACTGAAATTCAGCTTAGTTCCTAAAGCTGCATTAAGTGTTTCCAAAACCTTGACGTCATTCTAGGATCTCTATCCAATATGATTAATTCAGGTACTCCATGTAATCTGAAAATTTCATGTATAAATCTTTTAGCTAACACAAGAGAATCATCCTTCAAATTACCAGCATAAAAAATGTGCTACCTTTGTTAGTTTATCCATAACTACTAAGATAACATCATGTTTATTTCTTGACATAGGCAACCCTTATACAAAGTCCATGCTTATCACTTGCCATTTGTATTGCGGTATGCTATGAGGATATAATAAACCGGTTGGGTGCATATGTTCCACTTTAACACATTGACATTCAAGGCAATGTGTCACAAAATCTATAACATCCTTTTTCATTCCTTTCCAGAAATATTGTTGTTTTATATCAGCAAGCATTTTTGTAATACCAGGGTGTCCAAAAAAAGGTGAATTGTGAAATTCTGCTAACAATTTCTTTCTTAAATCATTTAGCGAAGGTATGTATAATCTATTTTCAAATCTTAAGATTCCTTCATTATCAAAGTGAAAACCTTTATACCTCAAATCATTAGGATCTGCATAGAAGCGCTTTGTCTTTACTTGTTGAAAGTAAGAATCAGATTCCATAACACTTTTTACTTCATCCTTAAATTGAGTTCTCAATGTTATAAGAGCATAAATGTGCTTCCTACAACTTAGAGCGTCAACCACTCTATTTTCTTTACCCTTGATATAATTGATGTCAAAATCATATTGAGACAAAAAATCTAACCACCTTCATTGTCTTGCATTAAGATTTGGCTGAGTGAAGATATACTTCAGCCCAAGATGATCAATTTTTAATTCAAAAGGTTTACTAAGAAGGTAATGCCTCCAAAATTACAGCATGAACAATGGCAGAAATATCTAAATCATGTGGAGCATAATTCAACTCATGTAACTTTAGTTTTCTACTTTCGTAAGCTATGACATGATCATTTTGTAACAAAATACCTCCTAGACCTTCACCAGATGCATCAGTTACCACCATAAAATCTCCATTAGGATTTGGTACTGCTAGAATAGGTGCAAAGTTAACTGTTCCTTCAAATTTTGAATGCAATTTCACATTTCTTACTCCAAACAAACTTTTTATCCTTCTTCTATAAAGAAGTTATTGGTGCAACCACCTTAGAGAAATCTTTTACAAATTTCCTATAGTAACTAGCAAGCCCCATGAAGCTTCTAACTTCATGTACATTCTTTGGTGTAGGCCACTCAGTTATAGCTACAATTTTTGAAGGATCTACAACAATTAAATTCTTACTTATTACATGTCCCAAATAATGCACTTTTGTGTCATAAAAAGAACATTTAGATAGCTTACCATATAACCGCCTCTTTCTCAAAATTTCCAAAACTATCTTCAAATGCTCATGGTGTTCCTCAATACTTTTAGAATATATGAGAATGTCATCCAAGAATACGAGCACAAATTTTCCAAGTATTCTTGAAAGATATTATTCATTAAGTTCATAAATGTTACAGGTGCATTTGTTAATCTAAAAGGTAAAACCGTGAACTCATAATGTCCATACCTTGTTCTAAAATTTGTTTTATGAATGTCCTCATCCTTAATCACAATTGATGATATCCAAATCGAAGATCTATCTTAGAATATACTCGATGCTCCACGCATTTGATCAAATAGATCATCAATCCTAGGGAGTGGGTATCTATTCTTGATTGTTGCTTTGTTTAACATTCTATAATCAATGCACAACCTAAGTGTTCCATCCTTATTTTTCACAAAATTATAGGTGCTCCCCAAGGTGAAACACTTGGTCTAATCAAACCTTTAGAAAAAATTTCTTACAACTAAGCCTTAAGCTCTACTAATTCTATAGTATTCATTCAATATGGTGCCTTAGAAATTGGCTTGGTTCCAGGCTTGATCTCAATTGTGAAATCAAACTCCCTTTTGGGTGGAAGACCTAGAAATTCTTCTAAAAATACATCACTGAAGTCTCGTAACAATGGATATCATTCCATGACATCATTGTTCTCTTCAGTTGTTTCTACAATTTTCACTGCATATAAGGTACAACCTTTATTTTTAGCCTTTTTAAGTTGCATAGCTGACAATTTTCTAATAGAAATCTCATATTTCACACCCTGAATCTTTGTTGTTTTCTATAGGTCATCTAAACAACTAATGTGTTTTTCAAAATAGTCCACTTTAGCCTTATGTTCTACTAACCAATTAACACCTATGATTACATCATAAGACCCCAAAGGTGCAACATAAAGATCAAATTCATTGGAAAAGTTAGGTAAATCAAGGGCTTCTCAAAAAAGACATATAATAACTGTATGAACAACATTGTTTCCATACTTATGCACCCATGTTTTATCCATGTTTCCATCTTTTTTTTCAGTTTTGATGCTAATCTACTAGAAATAAAACATTCGATAGCTCAGATGTCAAAAAAATAGTTATAGGTAAACCAAATAACTTACGTAGAACTTATATAGGCGTGGCCTATTTTTCAGCCTACTTGTTAGCTATTGAAGTGTATATCTTGTGTTGCTAATTACGATCGTCCTTTTTCAAAGGGCATTGATTTGTGTAATGATCTTTTCCACAGTTATAACAGCCTCCTACAGGTCCCTTCCTAGGCTTGGTTTATTTCCAACCTTAGAGTTATCATTCTGACCCCCATAGGACTTATGTCTATTATTATTGTTCTTGAAAAAGTTGTTCCATGCATTACCAACAAACTTGTTTGTTGCTGATTTCTTATTAGTATCAGATGAAAACTTACTTTTCATTCCAAATTTCTTCCATGGTCCTTTCTTAGGTGCAAGAGATGATGAAGAGGAGTTGGGATTTTTCTTCCTTACTTCCTCCTTATGAGAAGAAATTTCCTTCAATTTATGTTCCTACCTTATGGCCTTTTCAACAACCCCTTCCATCATGGTTGGGTTGTGAACATCCACCTCTCCTCCTATAACGAGATTCAATCCCATGATGAATTTCCATATCCTAAACTTCTCATCAGTTTGGTACTGAGGTACATACTTAAGGAGTTTAGTAAACCACTCCCAATACTCAGTTACAGTTAGCTTTCCTTGAGCTAAGTTATGGAATTCAGTCATTTTCTGATCATAGTAAAGTTGTGGCAGCCAACGTTGCCTAAAGTAACCTTTAAATTGATCCCATGTGATATTAGTTTCATCAATATTTAACTCATCCTTACGGTTATCCCACCATGAAGATGCCTCGTGAGAAAGTTGATATGCTCCCCATATAGCCTTTGTTTCTTCTGAGAAATTCCTTATTGCAAAGTATTTCTCCATTTTGCTAAGCCAATTCTCAGCCCCATCTCCTAATGTGGTGCCATCAAACTTGGGTGGAATTATCCTTTTTATATCATTAGTGAGTTCAATTTCTAGCCCTAGCCTTTTTGTTCTCAGGCTGAACAGTATGTTCACATTGTTATTATCAACACCTACATTGGCGTTGTCCCTAGGAGGTGGCTGATTATTGTTATCAGCATCTTCTTCCTCCTCATTTCCCATTACTTTTGTTCAAGTATAACCAAAGGATCTCTTGTGTCAAATTCTCATCGTTTAGTTATTGCTCCTTCCTCGGGTGGAGGATTATTTACAACATTTCCTCTTGTTTTAACCATTTTCTGTTAACAAGAAAATTTAAGTTTCATCAGATTATGGACATAATAGGTCCAAGAGCTACAACCTTCATCTCTGATACCAAGATGTAACATTCCCATTTTAAGACTTTAGAAACAAGGAAATTTTTTTTTTTTTTACATAATGTTCTCTGTTCTAAATAAAACATCATTTAGAACACACATTCCATGCCAATCAATCTCATAACAGATAACCATATGTAGTTGTAATGACTCGGTATGCTACCATCTCTCATTCCATGACTCGGTTACTAACCGATCTCTCATGTTAACTTAAAGTATAGAATAATTTATGTATACTACGTATACTTGGTTCTCCTACCCTATTCCGAGTACTGAGTGATCTGTTTAAAGAACCTATCTAAATATTTGTTACCAATATTCATCTGACATCACGTTGCTTTAAACTAGGTGACATAGGATAACACAACCAGCAGCTTGTGATACTTTGGCCAAAGATTTTCAACATATTGTTCATGTTACTATTCCTAGATGACATACTCGTCATTTTGAATACATCCCTTCACCTCACTCTTATGTTATCTAGAATGGTCTTTACTGACTACCATTAGTCCACTTGCCCAAGGTTTAACCCTAGCCCTAGTTAGAAACATAATTTATTATAGGAAGATGCTCACAATGTCTTAGGGTATATGGGCATACTCAGTTGACCTAAGTCAACCAAATGTGCCAAGGTACCTTGAGCCATTGAAAGCTACTACCTATCCTAAACATGCCACTAACTTGACCTAGAGAGAAACTAAGTTCAAGTCCTTATTTGTGTGTAGATCTAGATGATCAATGCAGAAGGGTGTTGCCACATGTCAACTACAATGTTGTATCCTCGAGAAGACCCTTGTCTTCTCGAAGGTATAGTCCTATAGTTGGCATGTGCCAACATCCTATAGAAACTACCTCATCAAGATGTACATACCCCAAGGAGGTTATTAATACATTATTAATTTGGATTATTACACGATTACAACAACCTCTGTAAACCCTAATCCAACACTCCATAAGTTCTTTTCTAAATTTGATTCATTTAGTCATTAAAGAACTTCCTTAACTTATGATTGATTTTTAGGTTCGTTTTACTTGGCTTAACAAATAGATATCCAAAGGAATAGGACAACAACATCATAAGTTCCATTAAATGTAACTTAACCATTCAAAGAAGGTGTAGCAACCAAATAGGTTCAACTAGTAGTAGACTTTATAGGAAATGAAGTCTAATGATTAATGATCATATCACCATTCTTTAGATTACATTTCTTTAAGTGAGGAAGAATCTTCCTCTACATGATTAAGTGTTAGGGTTTGTCATACCCTTCTTATCTTTCACAATTTCTATAGTTTTACTGCATATTCATTACACATTCCATTACTATGTTAGAATTGTTTAGATAAAATTCGTTATCTTATGCAACTTAACAAGTTACATCTAAATAAGGGAAATTAAACTAATTCCCTTTATCCAACTGATCAAGTTTATCTGAATTAAGCATATAACAAATATGAAAAATATCATCAAGATAGGATTTCCATCTTCTTCATAAATACAAGATAATTTACACAACCAATACAAGTAAATCTCTAACTTTCAATTCATCATTATAAAACTATACATTTACAAGACTATGCATATCAGGCATATTGTACAACAAACAACCTCTATCCCAAAAGAATACAACTTTTCTTTTTCAATACAACTCAAGAATGAATCAAAACTCTTTACATAAGATCCATAATTAAATAAGCCCAATACAACATGAAAGTTCTTGTCTTCTTTTATCACTTACGATGTCCATCTACAAAATTGCTAGCATAGGTCAGTTGATGAACTGAGCATGATAAGCACTAAGCATTAAAGTAAAGTGCATTCCACTAATTGTTTCATTAAACAACTCTGCTTTAATGAAACAATTAATATACATCATACAAATAATCATAAGTAATAACATCTAGAAAGAAGTACAATTAAGAAAATATGAATTTACTTTTAAGAAAAGAGCATAATATAATCTGCAACATCATAATTATATCACAAGACTTAATTGATCCTATCAATTACTTTAAACATCAAAAAGTCTTGTCATTAAATTATTTCATAAACCCATAAGAATAGAAATACACATTTATCTTTACCAAGCAACAAAAGAAGTTAGTTACAACATAGCTCATTTTAGTATGCTTCATCTTTCCATATAAACCAAAGAAGAGGATCAATACATACCTATTCCTCAGACACAAATCATCTGAAGGAAAGAATCAAGTTTAGTACACACACATCACTTGCCTCAGTCCAAGATATCAATAAAGGAGCCCACAAATAAAGAGGCAACATCTAACCAAGAGCCCCAATTCAATCCAAGCAAATTTAAAATAGTCTCACATAAAGCCTTACTAACTTCTATCTATTAGTAGATATAATGCAAAGATCTAAAACTAAACTTTCCACATATCCAAGCTATACTTAGCAACTAATTCTCTTAACCAATCCTCAAGAAGTTCCCATCTCATAAGAGAATTAAATTAAAGAGAAGTTCGATTAATGAACTTATATAGTTAACAGAAAAAGGATCTCAAAAAAGAAAAGGACCTAATCCATATTTCATTTCATTTATATGATGAAATGAAATCCATTATATAATACAAACTTAGAAATTCTTTAGCTAGTTCCCAAAAGAGAACTCAAAACCAAATGCATAGTCAAAGCATGCATACTACCAATTTCCATTACAACTTACAAACTGATTACCTATTTCCATTCAACAAGCTCAAGTTCAAATTCAATTCTCAAAACGAAATTCACAGTACCGTCTCTAAACAACATACTGTCCCCAAGAGATCCTATTCATCTCTCTAACTAAAACTCAGAGATTCATTCAAAGAATCCAACAAGGAAGAGAAATATGCAACAGTGTAAGATAGACAAGGGTCAATAAAACTCACGGACCCAAAGACTAAATTTCCAAGCATTCAAACAGGATACAATATCCCTTCATACTACACTAGTATACTAGGTTTAAATTCAACATTCTATTAAAACCCACAAATCGGATGAAAGATTAAAAGAGTAAGGAACTAAACAATTTGTCTAAGACAAGGACTATCCCAAATTTTTCCAACATGACTAAATAGAATCACCACAAGCCTCTTGAGTTCCATTAAAAGCTTATGACAGGTTAGAATTTTCCCAACATCAAAAAAAAAAATGAAGTAAATAATACATTCCATAAACCTCTACAACTAAAATGAATGTCCCATAATAGAACGTAGTTCCATTCCCATTTATTTATATGAACAAAAATACAGTCAAGTTTTTCCACAAGGCACGGGTTTGCTCTCGAGTAGAGATGAATAAGATACAATGATAAAATTTACATGCCATGTCAAGTTTGAGAACACAAAGTGTGGTTTGAAAGGAAGAAGTCATACAACCATTCTTTCTCGAAGAATAAAAAAGGGAGACATCAAAAGAAGTTACACGGTCCACTTCAAACCAAATAAACTCATAAGACTCCTTTCAGCAGATAGTACATTAAATGAGAGTGAAGCTTTACAATCCTTAAACCCATTATAATCAAGCTCGAGAATACCTATATAAAATCAAACACGTCAATTCTAATACAAGATCAAAACAACCAACAATAGAATACTGTACTGATGTCAAATATGATCTTTGAACATAAGTTCTAACAACACAAGCTCAAATATGAGTCTATAATGAAACCCATGGCCCTAATACAAGCTCAGAATAAACACCAACACTCTATTATGGGTTCAAGCATTTCCATTCCCTAAGGAAGAATAAAACTCCAGTTTAGAGCTCAAGTATAGGACACAATGCAACAACTCAACAACAAGTTCATTCATAAGAACTATATATATGAGTACAATTGTTGAATACAAAGATTCAACCAAAGGTTCAGAACTACACTTAGTTCCAACACAACCCAAAACAAAGACAATGTCCCAATAAAAATCATAACAAATCTTAAAGCTTCAATACAAGTTTAGAATAACTACGGAGCTCGACTTCAAGCTCACAAAACACAAGACTAACTAGAGATTCGAAACCCAACAAGTAACTAGCCAATTCATTCAACATTAGTCTCGAATGCTAGAAACAAAGCTTTGAATACAAGCTTTCAAAAAGTTTCAATACAAATTCACATGAATGCCTCGATATTTTGTATAAATAAAGTTCCCAAAACTACCATTAATACCATTAACAAAAGGATTTGTATTCCAAAACCCACATAGATTTCATGAAATCATGCAAGTAAATAACCAGACATATTACGCAAAAATATATCTCCAGTGAGTAGAATTGTTTTAATGAATCATTTAGAAGAAAGCAAGAAATCTTAATGGGTAGAGCCTATCATGCCTGATAGTGCCTCTACCAATTCAAAGAAGACTTCCAGCTGAGTTTCCAATGCCTCTTCTTCTCCAAGAAAGATCAACCAATAATAATATTTTTCCACCATGCCTCATATACTTTCCTCTAATTGAAAATAGATCAGAGAAATAAAAAATAGTCACCAAGTGAAGATCAAACTGCTGGTTCGAAGAACCCAATAGCTCCATGCAGAAAAAAATCGTGATGTATGTAAAATAAAAACCCCAAACAAATCCACCAGCATGCCTTCCAAGATAGTTTGATCACCAAAACCGAGGTGAATTAATGACATTTAATTACATATTCCCACCTATCTCTCCTTGCCACCGCCATCCAAAGTTGGCGAGACCACATTGAACTTCCACATGCATTTCCAAACTTAGTGATACCTCCATGTAGGTTCCACTAAAATTTAACTAGCCCCTACCAAACTGGTAGTACTTCCATGCCTTAATGCCAAATCAAATCAAAATCACATCGCATTAAAAGCTTAGGAACCACCGCTTAGCTCCCACTTACCAATCGACCCTTAGGTTCCCTTTCATACCCCATTAGTTTAGGATAGATACAATTTTCTTAGGTTAGATCTTAGGTTAACTTAAAAGTATAACCTTAGGATATAACCCTCAAACAATAAATTTCCACCTTAGGTTAGGACATAGCTTAACCAAATACAATAGGTTAGAAATAACTTAGCATCCCTTAGGTTATTTCCCCTTCATATTAACTTAGTGTTAACAACTTAGGTTAGGATTTCATCCCACGTAGAGTGGCGTAGAAAGAGTTAGGTAAATTACTTGAGTCTTTAATCCATTATGATAGACTTTAATAGATATAGGACAAGTTTATATTCTTACTTTCTCCATAATCCCGAAGCAGGTTTCTATTTCCCTTAATGTCATTAAGAGCCCCACAAGGGTTAATCAAGAATATCTGAGAACAACACAAAATAGAATGCGAGAAAGTCTTTTTCAAGATAATAAATAATTTCAAAAAAACATAAGTTCGATCTGTTAAGTCTTTTAATCAATGAATGTTAGTTTTCATTCGGTTTAGATAAGAAGATTTAAAACATACCTTAGATCAATGGAATTGATCCAAGGATGAGTCCAATTGTAAGGGATAATTTTGCAACCATTCTAACCAGATTACAACTTACTCATAAGAAGTGAAATAAATTATTGCAAGCAACAACATATCAGCCCTACAATCAAAGACTATAAATTAGCATGATTTTTCAACAACCATGAAACATACATTTTTCCCGAAAATTGCATGTCAACGCTTGCAATGAAAAGAGGAATATAAAAGTTTGAAAAGGTGTTACAAAATTTAAGTTCTCTATGCCATATTATCCACAAGGTAATGGATAGGTTGAAGCCACTAACAAAACATTGGTTCGAATCATGGAAAATATGGTGAGTAAGACAAGTCACAATTGGCATTTACAAATTCATCCATCCCTTTGGGCTTATAGGACCTCCATTCACACTCCTATTGATGTGACACCCTATTCCTTAGTATTTGGAACCAAATCCATCATCCCATTGGAAATTGAGATTCGTTCCCTGATAATATCTCTTAGGGATTACCTAGACAAGGATGAGGATTACAGAGTGGCCAGGATGGAAGAATTATAACTCCTACATGAAAATCGCATCCATACCCTTAACCATCTCAAAGTGTATCATAACAGATCTCTAGAAAATACAACAAAGGGATCATACCTCGTTAGTTTGACGTCTAAGATTTGGTCATGAAGGAAAATCGAGTTCAACACAAGGGTGGAAAGAGAGAAGAAAGGAAAGTCCAAACTACATTGGTTAGGACATTACTTTATCAGTAGCCAAATATGGTACGGGAGCATACAAACTTTCTCATCCCAATGGTGATGAGCTATGTGAACTGATGAATGATATGCACCTTAAGTATTTTTATGCTTAAACATAGCATAAAAATCAGAAAATCGACAACAAAAAGAGTAAAAATGATCAAAATACAAAAAAAAAAGAGAGAATAAATAAAAAGATAAAAAGGCTGTCCATATGTGAAAACATTGCAATTATGGCATGTTGGATAGGTCCCTGAGTGAAAACCAATTTCTGACACCTTGGGAGGATTCATTGTTCATAATTATCTTATATCTGGAGGGTACTTTTACTTAGCCTAGGGCTAGTTTTGCACCTGCATCCGAGATTCCCTATGAACCTATCTTGTCAAGCCTTAATCTGGATTTTTGTCCTCTTATAAATTGGTGAAGGGATAATATTTTTATATCCCGTATCTAACATTGGGGGCACTTCTATGACTTCACCTTCCTGTTTGTAAACACGTGGTGTCTACCTTTGTATATTCTCTATCTAATGCTGAGGGCATCCACATTTCTCGGTTACTTGTGCATATCTTCGGAAAATCTTAGAAAATCACAAAAACATTCAAAAATATTTGAAAAACACAAAAACAAAAGAAAACTGTTTCACAAAAGCACAAAAACAATAGAAAATTGTTTCACAAAAGTACAATAATAGTAGAAAAGTGTTTCAAAAAACAATCTTGCAAAAACATAAGTTTAGTTTACTTTCTTTATCTTGTTTCTTGCTTTGTTTGTGTACATTAGTTGATTTTATAGTTATTGCTTGTTTGTACATTTTTATAGTTTGTTTCTTACACATACAATTTCACCATTTTCTTTACATTTTGAATGTGACGAAACAAATAAGGGTGTGGGCCAAGGAGGAATACCTATAGTGATGGTCGGTTTGAAGGTTGTTGCATGCATTCTAACTTCTCGATCCAATGTTGACTGTGAGAGATTCCTTTTGGCTAGGAGGAACTACCTGGAATAGAAAACAAGACCACAAAAGAGAGTTAAACAATATATGGCAGTGGACTGCCTAGCATGTGCTAGATTTGGGAAGTACAATACTTCCTAGATGGTTGTCAATCCATTGTTTAATATAATTTAATGCAAGAAATAATGTAAGTAAACAAATTCCTACTGTAGTTGATATGATTTAGGTATCTCATTCAAATACAATAAGAAAATCTAATATAATAGGCTAGGTTATAATCGGATCTGGAGGTGGGGTAGTTGGTCAGGGTTCTAGTACTGGTTAGGGTTAGATTTTGGGTCACTTAGGTTGCTTGGGTGAAGATTCTTAGGTTTTGTTATTGATAGGATGGCCAAATACAGAGACCAGTATTGGTCAGATATAACCAATGATGGTTTAGAGGGAACCGATGACGGTCATGGGTAACTGATGTCAGTACGGTTGGGATGATAGGAATTCAATAAGATCTGATTGTGGAAATTGGTCTAAGGTTAGACAGAGATGAAAATGGGGATGGTGAGGTCTGTGGGGATCTTAGAAACACTCAGATATGTATAAAGGTTGTGTATAGATGATCTAATGGTATGGTGGTGAAGGGTTGAGTCTACAAGAAATTGAATGGTGGGAGAATGGAGATGTTAATAGAAATGATAACAAAGATGAAAAAACCCATTAAAATAGAATAAGAATGGAATGACATGAGTGATAAACACACTCACCGATGTTACAGAGTCCAATGGTTGGGTAGTGATGGTGATTGATTGGTGGGATGGAGCTTGGTGCCATGGTGGTGCTTCCTAGAATGCTACCGTGAGAGCGATACCTCTGAATTTGTCTTGATGATGGCTATGTCTTCCTGGATGTGCGAAACAGATCTAGTTATTTCTTGCATACCGGTCTCCTTTGCTTTGCTATCCAAAACTTGAGAATGTGTCTAACCTCCAAACAAGGTTTTCAAAATGGTTATATGGTAATTGACGATGGTTTACGGTTCTGACATCAATTTCAGTTGAGTGGCATCGGTTAAGGAAGGATATCCTAGGTTGCCTAAAATAGCAGATCGTGGCTATCCTCTCCCCTCTTTTTCTCATTTTTTGGGTCTAAATGAAAATTTGCACTTAGATACATGGAAAGTGGTTAGAGGGAGAACAGGACATGTGTTTTTAGGGTTGTACCAAGTCCTAGTTCATCAAGGTAAGTAGGGATAAGTATTAGTTAGTTCTGGAAGCATGTTATGAATAGGTCTTTAGTGAGGTGTCTAGGTGAGGTGGAAATTTGTTTTAATTGAGGTAATTAAATAACATATGAAGTGAGGATGAGTATTAATTTAATTGTAAATAATTAAATTAATATTAATGTGCGGTATAAGGGTCATGGTTAAGTAAATTTGTTTAAGTTGGTTATTCGAAAGGGGACCAAGAGGAGAGTGAGCCAATTTTGGTGTCTAAATTTTTCCCCATTTAATTGCATAGTTTATATTGGTAAGTGACGCTAACAAAAATATGAAGTTATTGCCCCATGTGTGGGTGAAGGTGATCCCCCAAACCCAGTGCGATGAGGTGTAAGGAGGAATTGGTGAGTGGTTTGATAAAGGTGTAGGTGAGGAAGATAGGTGGGAAAAGGTTTGAGTATTGAGGGAAAAGGTGATGGTCAACTTGGGTAATGGGTAGTAGGTCATGGTCAAAATTGGGCCATGGGTAAGGGAAATCAAATGTATGCACACATATAGATAGAAAAATCATACTAGGTTGAAGAACTTGCAAAATCTACATCATCCAAGGTTGATAGGTTTATCCAAACAAGGGTGAAGTGATTAAGGTATCCAAGGTATAAGATATATTCAAGAAACAAAACATAGGTCAGGTGCAGGAATGTTTAGGTATGCTCTGGTACACCAAAGGCTTGGTCAGGATAAATGGCATGATAATAGGCAATGTATGATTGTTAGGCTAAAACAACATAGGTAACAACATTTCAAGGTATAATGAGTACATAAGTTCAATGGTCATACCAAGTAGGTCAAGTTTAAGAAAACAGGTCATGGCATGGGTAAGGCCAAGGTATAGGTAAAATAACAACTCCAAAGATGCAACAAAGGAAATGTAGGGGTAGGTTGGGTTTGTAGGTATGTTTCAATGGGTGGATGGAATGATAAAAATATTGTGAGCATGAGTGGTGATAGGTGAAAAGGGAGCGGGGTAAGCACTCCTAGTTTGAAGTATAACCAACACTTTGGTTACATGTTGATCAACAACGATTCGATAGGGCACCAATATGATCGACATCGGTCAGAGTGGATTGGGATTAAAAAGAAAATTCCACTTTTTGTGGAATCATTTTTCATTTTCCAATAGTATAAAATGACAAAGGAACGGTGGAAAAGTGGAAAGTGATGGAGTGAGATAGAGAGTTGAGTTAGCTAGCCTTGGAGTGGGTGATCGGTCATTTGATAGGTGGGTCCATGAGATTGGTGTGATTGATTTGATTGGGTGGAGGTGAGGAGGGCATTCAGTGATGGCAGAGGTAGGAGAGGGATCGGGTGGACCACCGGTGTAGTGGCCCGATGTGCCACCATGTAGAATGGCATCACGATGAGGTAGGATTTGATCCCCTTCATGTTTGGTACGTAAATTATTTTATAGAAATCGGTTTAGGGTAAAATGGTTTTGGGGGTAAAATTAAATTTAAATTGGGGAAGAAAATGGAAGAAATAGAAATGGGGAAGGTTGATGTGGGGTAAGAAGGACTCAAGGGTTGGGGTGAGGATTTGAGGAGGGAAGGGTAGGAAGGGAGGGTAGAATATGTGATTTTTAGAGAAAATGGGTACGGTTTCATAGATTTTTCACAACGATAGTGATCGACATCGGTCAAGGGTTGGATGATGTTAGTGGGAGCTAGCCGAATCGGTCGAGAAATGAGGTGATCAATGTCGCTTTGGGAGACTGGTACTAGTTAATAGGACTGATGCCGCTTAGAATTAGGGAAAATAGGCCAGAGATGATATAGCGTGGGTGGGGAGATATGCCATGAGATATGAAGATGGTGTTGACAGAGAATAACATAGGTAAGAGGTATAAATAGGAATGAGTTGAGGGGTGTGAAATTGAGATGGGAGGAAAGGTAGTCATCAAGGTTGGGGTGGGGAGATAGGTCACGAGTAGGGGATCTGGGAATAGGTTGGGGTTCAAGGGTGAAGTGGAGTATGGTCGAGGTCTAATGATGTTATGGTTTTTGGATGTAGGTGAGGGACAAGTAACAAATGTACGATAGGGTATAACCCTTATTATTAGTGGTAGGAGGAAGTGCAATAGATGAAGAGTGGTGCCATATGGTAGAGGTTGGAATGATTGGGGTTATACATTACCAAAGCATGTTGTCCGGATCCAAGTTCGATGGTCTCCCTCATCGATAGATGGGATACAATGACCAACACATTTCATTTTCTAACAGGTGAAATGACCATCACCTTGGAGGATGTTTATAGGATCGGCGACTCACGATAGTAGGGATGCGGTGTCTATTCCATTTCCTTATAGTCATATTAGGAGTTGATGTTGACAGTGTTCGGTGAGGGGCTGGCGAGTTGAGGTTCCATAGTGCCAACATGAGTTATGGAGATATGTACTGGGCCCATCCAGAGGAGATGAGGTTAGTGGTGCTAATGATGGAGGAAATCTATTGTTTTGCACTTCTAGATGCAAAGGGCGGGAGATTCCCATAGGAATTGATGGGGTTTCTTCATGACATGATGGATGACAGGACTCGGTTCACATGGGCACCAACATTTTGGTGCAGCTATACGAGAGATATGTTCCATAGTGCCAACATGAGTTATGGAGATATGTACCAGGCCCATCCGGAGGAGATGAGGTTAGTGGTGCTAATGATGGAGGAAATATATTGTTTTGCACTTCTAGATGCAAAGGGTGGGAGATTCCCATAGGAATTGATGGGGTTTCTTCATGACATGATGGATGACAAGACTCGGTTCACATGGGCACCAACATTTTTGGTGCAGCTATACAGAGGGTTATGGGCTTATGGGCATTTATGGTAGTTCTACCCGTGTTGCACCTTCCTATTACATTTTTGGGCATATGAGCACATTGTGTGTGTGCATCCAATTGGCATGGCCCAACCTGATGCATTTGAGGTGGGCTTGGTTCGGTTGGGCTACAGGTGATGGGTACCTGTTTTTGGAGAGCACCGAGCTTTGAGGGCTACACATGATGTAGCATATTACAAGCATGCACTAGAGGGGTTTTCCAACATGGACATAAATTGCAAGCTGTATGTGGGATTCCCATCATATAGGCAGATGGCCGAGGAGCTATAGGAGCTACAATTACTCAAATGGATAGAGGGGTGTCGTGCAGGAGAGCACGAGATGATACATGTTGACAGGGTCAAACAACAGCTTTTGTTGCCATAGGATGTACCTCCACTATTTCCACAATACATAAGGGATAATGTGGAGAGGCTTATGCCTCTACCATAACCGATGGTGCCTATAAGACAGAGGAGCAGGTGGTAGACTAGCAGATTGACGATGTCTGGGTAACAGAGATAGGTACAGCAGAGGCTTGTGGGAAACACAATTATGGGTAGTACCACCGAGTCAAGAGTAGCTTGACTTAGCCACTATCATAGTTTAAAGGGATTCCCTACAATGGTAGGTGACTACCCTGGTGACATAGTTGGGGATAGTGCAAGGGTAGCTAACAGGGTCAGAGGAATAGGTGGCCACACTATAGGCACATGTAGTATCCCTACAGGCCCAGGTAGCATAGGGACAGGTGCCTGCATAGGGTGGGGATGGAGATGGGGTACAGGTGGCCACCCTACAGGCACAATTATTAGGCTTGCAAGGCTAGTTAGCCACTACATAGGCACAAATTGTGGCCCTTCAGGCCCAGGTACAAGCACAGGCTTAGGGATAGGGTCCCATTTTATAGCAGGGGCGAGACAGGGTCCCACGCTACAGGTACAGGTTCAGAGGCCAATGGCACCATCATAGATAGTACCCATGGCCAAGTTTATGGATTCCCTAGGTGAGGCGAGATATTATCAAGATAACTTGATGGTCGCAAGGATAGATGTCCCTACCTATGCAGAGTATAGAGAACAATAAGCCTTGAATGAGAGGACCACATCTCACACTCATAGTGTGGAGAGTATAGGGGGTTGGTGAGCGCGAGGTGGGGTCAAGGAGAGGCCACTAGTCCATGGAGGCTAGCTCCAAGTGAGGTACCAGAGGTCAGCTGAAACCTATGGAGGGTGGTGAGATTCTAGCGAGGATGCCACATGGGAATAGAGGAGGAGGAGGAGATAGGTGAGACAGGCATGGAGGATATCCGATGGGGGATGCCTAATAGTTATGCGTAATTCCATTTTTGTGTATTTTAGTATATAACGGCTTGCGTGCCGAAGAGAGTGAGGTTGTATACGAGATTTTGATCACATACCACCTATGTGCCGAGATGGTGAGGATGTATCCGAGTGATTTGAGATATTTGTATTTATTTGTATTTGTGTACATATCTATGTATACACGAGACTTTCTCATTTATATAAATGATTATATTTATAGTATGGATGGTGTACTTGTTTTAATTTCCATTATTCATTTTGTATGTGATGGAAACTAGGTGAATTAGGCATGATTGAGTCAAGGTCTTGTAGGCACGGTTGAGTCTAGGTCATTTTAGGTGTCAATGATCGGTGTTTAGATCAGTTAGGCAAGATGGAGTCAGGTCATAGACATGATGGAGTCAAAGTTATAGGCATGATGGAGTCAAAGTTATAATTTTGATTTTAATGTCCAAGTCATCGGTAATATGGGAAATAAATGATGATGTATATGCATGTTTTGGTTTAAGTTTCCAAATATCATTATAGGGGAAATGTGAAAATGATAAATGAACATTGTGATGATGTGGTAAAAATGTTTATCAATTGTTGATTGTTTGGTTTAATTTACAATTGTGGATATAAACTGAAACAAACTAAGGTAGGAAGTGAATAAGGAAATTAAGGGGAAAATAGGTTAGGGTGAAGAGTGGCCGAGCTAACCCTCAAGGGCCTCATGGCCTTGAAGTGCTGCCTATATAGCCCCAACAAAATGGGGCCTCGTGTCAATGTAGCTCTCCAAAATCTAGGGAATAATATGAGGAATGGGTTGGTAAATTTTAGGCATGATTGAGTTAGGTCATAGGCATGGTTGAATTTAGGTTATAGGCATGGTTGAGTCTAGGTCATAGGCATGGTTAAGTCTAGGTCATAAGCATGGTTGAGTCATTTAAAATTTAGGTGTCAAGGATCTTGTCCTGTATAGGATAATCAATAAGAAATGAGGTAGGCAAATGGTAAGAGGTGGTAAAAGAGCTACTTAATTGATAAGAACCCTAATGATTCTACCATACCCTAGATGGGATTATGAACTTAAGACCCTAAAGGCATTGCATAATGGACTATTCTAATGGTGAATAAAGTCACATGATCACGGAATGTTGCCATTGCAGCAAGTCCCTTGAGAAGAGAGAAAATTAGGTTGAAACAACAACGAGGTGAAAGTGGATGGTTAAGCGTAACCTAGTGTATGACTCGCATGTCTACTTGGCAAGAGACCTAATATAAAAATAGTTAATTCCATGATGAAAAAGTTAATCTTTTTCCTTCTCCTCTTACTTTTTGTTTTTGTTTTGATAGACTGATCCATGCAGGAAGTCTATGTGGGATGAGTATATTTTCTCCTTGAGGTATTCATGAAGTTGATTGATGCGGGATGCTTCTGAACATTTTATTGTATTTTTGCAATGAATTTATATAGCTCTCCTTTAAGGGAATAGTTTATTTATAACATCTAGATAGAGAGAAGAGATGTCCCTTTTTGAGGGATTCATCTTTCTCTTGGGAGTTTGACTCAAGGAATTGAATCCCATTTTTTTGTTTTAGATGTTTTAAGGCATGGACAAGAATATAGAGGAAGATTAGGTTCTTGTTTAGAAGACAAAACCATAGAAAAAAGAGGTTAACTATGATAGAGGTAGTTTTGAGTGATGAATGACCATGGGATTCCATATTTTTAAAAGATGAAAATTATCCATGAGAATCATGCTTTGAGTAGAGTCGTGGTAATCATATTGAAGATAAGGCTGAAAGGTGAAAGTTAATCACATGATTCTTTTTTATTCATTGATCCTCAAAAATTGGTAATATGTAAGGTGAATAGTGCTCAAAGGGCACACGGTCAATTGAAAGAAAGTGATATATGACTTAATGTCAATAATAAAATGGTCAAAGATACAAGTTGTGGAGAGGCTTAGGTTTGGGTTTACCTTCAAATGAAGATAAACGATAAGCACCTGATCCATAGGAATCGATGTGATCTAGTTTTTGAGCCCATTAGGAGTAAATTTTCTCTGTTTAATTTTCTCTTCTTTGGTAACATGTTGATTTTCCTTCGGATGAGGTCACCGACCTAAAATATTTTGTTATGGACATGTTTTTTTATGGGCATGTTTGATACGTTTTTGGTTTATTTGGAGATGGTCAAGAGCATTGAGCCAACATTCATCTAATAACTCAAGTTACGTAAAATGGTCCTAGCGAAAGTCATTGTTGTTGAGCATGACTTGTAGTGAGATGTGGAGAGATAGAATCTTGACTTTGAGAGGAAAGAAACCCTTGGTACCATAGACCAAAAAAAAGGTGTGGAAATAGTCAAAGTGTGAATATTAGTGGAATAAGCGCACAAAAGCGAAAGGAATGTGTGAATGTCAATCCTTTTCAGTATCATCCACTACTTTCATAAGAATTTTGTTCAAGGTTTTATTGGTTGATTCTGATTTGCCATTGGTTTGTGGGTAATAAGGTGATGAGAAAATAAGTTGGATGCCAAAAGTGTCACACAACTTACATAGGGTTTTGTTTTTTAATTGCTTTCCATTATCAGTGATGAGACGATAAGGAACACCAAATTGAAAAATGATGTGATGGTTGATAAATTCACATATTTTCTCAGATTTTGTAGAAATGAGGGGGATGACTTCTACCCATTTAGTGTAATATTAAGTAGTGGTTATAATCCATTGATGGCATTGTGAATAATGGGGATTGATCTCGCCAACAAGATCCATGCCCCATTGAGAGAAAGGCCAAAGGTATTGTGTAACCTGTAGGGCATGACTAGGTGTGTGATGAAGATTAGCATGTTGATGGAATGTTACACAACATTTGACATAGTCACAACAAGAATACTTGATTTAGGTTTGGCCAATAATATCCAAGGTGAAGAATGCGTTTTGCGGCAAGCTAAACCACTAAAGTGACCTCCACAAATTCCATTGTGAACTTCCTTGATAGTGTAGGGAATTTCAAAACTTGTAAGACATCATAAGAGAATACCGTTGAATCGTGCTTATAAAGGAGACCACCCATGATGACATAATGAGAGACACTTTTAAGAAATAAATGTTGTCCATTACGAGTGAGATCAGTGGGTAGAATGGAAAGGGAAAGATAGTCTACAAACTACTTATACCAAAGGTCACATGGGTCAGGTGCAACGGTTCTAACGGAGTAGACCTCATGAGGTAAGTAAGAGGGTGATTGCAACCTTTGTATTATGACAAAGATTTTAGAGCCAAAGAGTGGAGCAGGTATCTAAGAAGCCAAGCAGACCATGGTATCCATAAATTTATTGGTCGAACGTAGGATGGTTTGAAGTTCGTGACGGCCAAAGCTGGTCACAAGTATGTCTACATGATGTTTACACTTTTTAAGTATCTCATTATGGAACTAGTATATACCATTGACTTGGTTTACGACTAGATGGAAATCACCAAAGATATTGATCGACTTAACATCTAAGACATAAGCAGCCTAGAGACCTAATACGAGTGATTTGTATTTAGTGATATTGTTTGTACAATCAAAATCTAGTTTGAAAGACAAAGGAATAGGTTCAACATTAAGAGGAATGAGGATAACACCAACCCCACCTCCACACTAACACTTGGAGCCATCAAAGAAGAGTGTCATTTGGTAAGAAGGTTCATCTAAGGAGAGGGTAGCTATGGATTTATCTGGGAAATCAAAGTTAGAGGGTTGATTCTGGAAAGGGGTGCATCTACGAGTTGGTCAGCGATAGTTTGGCCCTTAATGGAATTTTGATGAATGAATTTAAGGTTGAGGTCAACAAGAATCATAAGCCAATGTGCAGCACATTGATGTTGATAGAGTTTGGCATACATATAGTGTAGGGGGTTAGTATTGGTAACAACAAAGGTTTTGTGGTTGAGTAGGTAATGGTGGAGTTTTGTGGCGACAAAAGCTAAGGCTAATCCTATTTTTAAGCATGGGTGTATCTAGTTTCATAGTCCATAAGGGTATGGATTATGTAATAAACCACTTGTTATTTGTGTTGCTCATCATGATGGGCAAGCATGGCACCTAAAGAATGGTCAATGGTGAAAATATATAGGTAAAAATGTTGGTCATCCTTAGGAGGAATGAGCACGATAGTTGAGGAAGGTATTGTTTTGACATTTTTTGAGTGGATGAAAAGTGCATACATATAAGCATAAGAGCATATGTGTAACCCATCTTCCGAAGGCCATAAATTTTTGTCCTAAACTTGAAATGAATCCATGTTTTTTTGGAAAGGTATTGAAGTAAAATATGTAATAAAAACATAAATTCGGGATTTATACTTACAAAAATTTCAGGTTTTCCTTTTATTTTAAAACTGGTCATTTTCTAATATGTCTAATGTTTTGATGAATGTTGTATTTCCATGCTTTACTTGATTTAGACCAAAGTGTGTGTATGATCTTATCTTGCATATTTTGGTGATCTTGAGAATCAAAAACAACTTTGATCTCTATCTTTTTAACATTGGGATTAAACTTGAAAATTTGATTATTCATTTTGCTTAAGGGAATGACCTTTTACAAAGCATTTTTCAATGGTCCTTTGATTTAAAGTTTTTCATTTCTATATAGTTGGGCTAAAGTTTTTGTATTCTCTTCTCTTGCACCTTAGGGTGATCTTGAGAATAAAAAGTAACTTTAGTCTTCATTTTATAACATTTGGTAAATTAGAAACTTCATATTTCACTTTTGTTTAAGGGAATGAACATTTATCAAGATTTTTGTATGGTTTTTTTGATTGTAAATATTTTATTTACTTTTTAGTTGGATTATTTGTTGTGTATGCTCTTCTCTTGCATCCTTAGATGATCGTGAGAATTAAAAGAAACTATTAATCCTATTGAAATAATGTGATTTACTTGGAGAACTACTTACGCTTGAGCGCAAGACCTAAAAACAATTGTCAAAGAAAGGAGTTCGAAATAAAATTTTATAAATAAACATGTGTTGCATATTGCCAAATGATAAACAACTAAACCAAATTAAGTCTAAAAGATTAAAAAACACACCACATTCAAAACACTTGATTTGCAAGTTCGGATAAGGGTATGTCCCATCTACTTAAAACTAGGACATAACCCCTTTGGCATAATCCTTAA
Organism: Taxus wallichiana var. yunnanensis; assembly: GCA_018340775.1. Classification (NCBI taxonomy): domain Eukaryota; kingdom Viridiplantae; phylum Streptophyta; class Pinopsida; order Cupressales; family Taxaceae; genus Taxus; species Taxus wallichiana. The sequence continues at coordinate 604,150,184 of CM031235.1, forward strand.
GCTACAACAATGGGGGTGGTCCTAGGAACCCCAAAGTAGTCCACATAAGAGGGAACCTTGTGGATGAAATGGGAAGTTCTCTGCACAACCTACTTGACTAGTTTTTACCATTTGTGAGATTTAGCATCAAAGTTATCGTATCATGAGCCCAAAAAGAGTACACGATGGACACATTTATTGCCCACTATTCTTGAAGGGGGTAAAGTAAATCCAAGATACTCCAAGAATTAGTCAGTGCCACTTTCTTAGCAAATCGAGCTCGCTCTTAGATAACTTATGACACCTAGTTGAGTGAACCACCTACAAAGCAATCTTTGACCAGGAGCCAACTTGGACCATATCAAATCTAATTTGATCTTAGAGCTATTGTTCATCAAGAAACATGTGAAGCATTAATTTTTCTTAGTTTTTTACTTTCCCTAAGGCAAGGTGAAACTCTACTAAAGTAAGGCCAAAAATTTTCAACCCCAATTGATCTACTTCCTTCACTTTATTTTGATACTTTGTTGATCAAAAGAAGAGTGACTACCTTTGTATTCTCAATTGATTGTTTTCACCACTTTTGTGTCCGTTTACACCCTTCCATTTTTGTGGCTGAGTTGTTAAACATCTATAGTGTATGGAGAAATTTTTATATTGTTGGTAGCATTTTTTATCTTGATACCCAAGTCAAGATTGTCATCATAGTTAGGCTTGGTTCATCACTTTGATTCTCTTTTGAACGGTTATCTTATTTATATCATGTCACTAAAATTTTGGTATTTACGTCTTGTTTCTTATAAAATTGACCTAAATACCTATATTGTAAGATTACGCTATATAAACTTTAACAATTCCTAGGTATACTATAGCTTTAGTTTGATTTCAATTGTTACCTTGATTCTAAAGAGTGTTAAGTGTTACCACTTGTGTGTGTTATATCAATATCATCTTGATATCAATACCTTAATTTCTTGAAAATTTTGGTTAACATATCTTGGTGAAATTATTGTGTCACTCACAATCATAACTAACACCTTTTGGAATATAGGTCTTGATTGAATTTGGGCTTGCTTCTAGTATACTTTGTTTGGAGGCGCGTTAACTTCTTGTTATTACTTATGCCTTGTTCATTTCTTTGAACTTGACATAAGTAGGGAAATTTTGTTAATCATCATATGACACCAACTACCTTTCCAAAAAAAAATTTAGGAAGTACTTCATTTGATTATTTGCATTGAAACTCAAAATTTTGTAATTAAATCTTTAAGTAACTCGTTCATTTAAGAGAAAATCAACTGTTTCATGTTAGTTATTTGCCATTATTTTTTCTCTTAGGTTTGATAAAAATATTTTAACACATTCACAGATACCTTAGTGAAAATATTACATGTCATGGCCCCTAAAACAATATTAGAGTTCAAAAGAAGGCTTTGGTTGCAAGAATAATGCAAACTTAGGAAGCCTAAAAAAATAGGGTAAAACCCATTTATTTTCCATGATCTTGGGCCTTTATTCTCTACGGAGAAAGAAGTAGAAGAAATGATAGATCATAACGGTGACGAGTTAGAATCGCCACATGTGGAATTTGATTTTGACCCCACATTTTTAGAGTAATGCCTATAGAGTTAGGAGTCATAATTCCTATTAAATAAGAGATAATCCCACCTACAAATGATGGTAATGAAGAGGAGAAACCTCTTATTAACATGGACGATATATTAACACATGGAAATGCTTCTACCTCTAATTTGGGAAATGATAGTGTAGTGGGGAATAAAATACCTTTCCTTGAGGTACCATGTAAAGTTAGAATAGAACACAAAAATGTTGAAAAACCTCAACATCATGAAGAAGAAGAGAAACCTCTCAAAGAAGAATTCACTATTCAACAAAAAAATTGTAACCTTAGTCTACAATTATATTTGTTAACATCTCATGTACAAAAAGAACGAAATAAGAATGTATAAAAGACAAAACCTAAGGTCAAAATTAGTGAACTTCAAATGGAAAATCAAAAGGAGACAATATGGAATACAATCGTGTGTGTGTGTGTGTGTGTGTGTGTGTGTGTGTGTGTGTGTGTGTGTGTGTGTGTGTGTGTGTGTGTGTGTTGTGTGTGTGTGTGTGTGTGTGTGTGTGTGTGTGTGTGTGTGTGTGTGTGTGTGTGTGTGTGTGTGTGTGTGTGTGTGTGTGTGTGTGTATCCCTACTTATCCTACCAAAGAAAAATTACTTGCAAAAGAAATGCAATCTATGAAGTCGACACTTACAATCCTCTAAGAGAGTACTATAGGGAATAACAGAAAATATCATTACGAAGAGATATGTCCCCATCCATTTGATAAAACTATGACGCTTCAACCCTTCCCTAAAAATTTTGACATGCCAAAATTTGACAAATATAGAGGGAAAGGTGACCCATGAGATCATGTAAAATATTTATACATGGCATGTCCGTAAGTGGCCTATAGTGATAATTACCTAATATGAATCTTTCCAAAGAGTCTATGGGACTAAGACTTGGAATGGTTAACTCACTTACCTCATGGGTTTATTTTCACATGGCACTCGAATCGGCATAAATTTTTATACGAAACTTCTCGTATAACATAGAAAGTGACATAACCATGGCAGACTTATGTCGCACTAAACAACATCCTAACGAGACATTCAATATCTTCCTACAAAGATGGAGAGGGATAGCCAGTCACTTCCCTTGTCCACTCCCTAAAAAACAACTAGTGAGTATCTTTATACAAAATCTCAACTCGGACATCTCCTTTCATCTACAAATGCATTGTTTTCACACCTTCAAGAGGTTATTAAAAAGGATTTCAAATAGAGAAATCCCTTATTTCCAAAGGAACCGTTAAATCACACTCTAAGGATAACAAAAATGAAAAACCAATGGAAAATATGAAAATATTTAATGAGAACAAGAACATGGTGGGAGATGGAATCATAGATTCCAAATGCATACAAATGGTTCAAACTGGTCAACCTTTTAAAATGACCAAAGGGCTTATTCAACCACCACCTAAATGTAGAATTTTCACTCCTCTTAATGAGCCTTACTCAGCCATATTGAATAAATTAGATGTAGCTCACCCGGTGACTTATCCCACGACACAACCCTTTGATGAAAATTCTCTAAAACCATCATGGTACAAAGAGCATGACTATTGTGAATTACCTCGTGTAAAGGGACACAAAACAGAAAATTTTCTACGACTTCATCACTATATCCAAGATCTCATTGATAATTGGGAGATAGAAGTTGACACCCCAAATAAAAATTAGACGCTAAATGAAAATATGGGAATATTCAAAGAACCATTCCCTACACATGGTAAGTCGAGATGATAACAAGTCGGATCGAGGAGAGTCATCCCAAAGTTACAAAGAATTTTTTTATATATACCAAGAAGGACAATAATCATTTCAATTCACTCATTGGATGTATCTGCTCTCCAAATGACCATGTGAACACCATTCGGATCAAGGGAAAAGATTGCACTGTGGTAACAAGGCATGCCCACCTCATGATTCCTGAACCCTCTCTGTTGACCCCACAAGATGGTAGGTACAACCTCTTAGAAAAAATTGAGAAGACATCTGCCAATATTTCAATCTTAGATCTTCTCAAAATATCAAATGTACATAAGGACATCTTGTACAAAACTCTTCAGGGTTAGGAGTACCACTAGAAGTATACCATTCACATCTTTAAGTTGTGGTGGCCAACATCGTACCAACTGAGTACATATCTTGTACTCATATGGAGATCCCTATTGAAGATCCAACACATAATCTCCCTCTATATATTGAGGTGTTTTTACCCGAAAAAGATAAAGCAGTGCTTGTGGACAATGGATTAGGGCTGCGTATATGCACGTTGAAATTAATTAAGAAACTGGGACATACACAAGAAGATCTAGAGTCCCACATCATTACCATAATTTCTTACAACAATGTGGAGTGGTAATCAACTCGGCACAATTGCATTACCCATGGAAGTAGGACCCATTTGTCATCACATGAAGTTTCATGTATTTGACCTAGAACTCCCATACAATATGCTTCTTGTCTAACCATGGATTCATGCCATGCATGTCGTTCCATCAATGTTCCATCAATGCATCAAATTAAAACATGAGGGGTACACTTTCACAATACAAGGAGATCCATTTCCCTTCACTCAATGTAGAGCTCTCAATAGTTTTACAAAGGCTATACGTGTCCCTTTGCTGATATAGTTGTTCCTCTTCAATCCAAAGCCATGGAGTAATAAGTAGATTCATATTACCTAAGTTCTTGTGACCACGAGGCTTCTACATCAACTTATCCTTTTTATTCATGGGAGATTAAGGTTATGGAATAAAATTTTGGAGAATATAATGTGCAACAAGCTCTGTTAGTTTCAGACCTATCATTATCACCTAAAACTAGAGGTGACCCAACTATCATTTCAAACGGCCTAGAGATGAGCAAACTATTGGGTCATTTTTACTTGGAGGGTTACTTGCTGAAGAGAAATTGTTGGACCCACCTATGACTTGGGTCCCGAGAAGATACTCAACCAACTTGCTACCAAATCCCTAAGTATGAGAAGTCTAGTGAATGATGTATTCCATGGGCTACAAGGGTCTAGGATGTGGAAAGAATGAGCAAGGACCGAGATAACCAATTCCTCTTCCACATTTTAAGATGGAAATATATGGCATCAATATTCAACCCTATGGATCACACCTCAATGATCAAGATTCCACCTATTCTGAGTGCGAAGATAGCTTTGATTATTTAGTTAACGACACAGATTCCCATTGTAGCCAATACGAGGATCTTGCCTCCATGGACCTATTCATGGATACCGCGGTCTTTACCATAACCCCTACTGAACCTAAAATTAACCTTGTTTACCCTTTCCTTGTCGAATGGGACCAACAACGTCATGTGCTACTGGATCTCTTTGAAAATGATAAATACATTATGGAATTCATGGGCATTTGAGATATAATTCGATTGGAGACCATAAGAAAGGTTTTTACATTGACTTAAATACTTACGTGTACTTTGGTGAGAAGATGAGCTTCATGGTCAGCATAAATTAAGAAAAATAGAGGGAAAAAGTTCCAACAAAAGCCTAAAAAAGAAAATTCCAAGTCACATATTGACAACCTCTTTGAGGTGTTGGTTGACAAACAAGTACAAAAATCAATGGACAAGAAAAGTGACCATTCCAAGGGTGAAAATATAGTAGATACACCCTTAGAAGAATACCTTAACCTTCCTCCCAATCCTACGTGTATGGAGGATTTGTTAAAATGGCTAGTGGAAGAAACCATTGATTTGAATATTAGAACATAAGATGATCCAAAGATAATCAAATTGGGAGCTTCACTCTCAAAGATGGGAATGGAAAAATTCACCATACTTATGTGGGAATTTATAGATGTATTCACATGGTCCTATAAGGATATGTCGGGCTTGGATCTAACTTTGGTAGTGTATAACCTAGTGCAGGACGCAGACGCCAAGCCCATTAAACAAAATCTCAGAAAAATGCATCCAGGGGTGGCTCTTCTAGTTAAAGAAGACCTAGAAATATTATTGAAATGTGCTTCATTATGCCTATTGATTACTCGTAATGGATATCAAATATATTCCTTGTATAAAATAAACCCGTTGGGATCGAATCAAAGAATTTAGAGACATTAATAAGTCATGTCCAAAATATTATTTCCCATTAACCAATATTGATATGATTATTGATTCAACCGTAGGATATGAAATGTTATCTCTTATGGATGGATTTTCACGCTACAATCGTAGATCAAAATCATAGATGAAGATCAATACAAGATGGCCTTCACAACCCCCGAGGGAATTTTTTTATCAATTAGTGCCCTTTGGCCTTAAAAACACACAGTGTAACCTATCAAAGGAAATGATATTGATTTTCCATGATATGATTCATGACATCATGGAAGAATATGTAGATGATATCCTCAGGAAATCCAAGACAAAAGAAGATCACCTTGATATTTTGTGACGTATCTTCGAACGTCTATAGGAATATAAAGTCAGATTGATTCCAAAGAAGTGTGTATTTGGCATACTATCTAGAAATTTTCTTGGATTCATTGTATCATGAAGAGGGATTGAGGTAAACCTAACTAAAGTTACCACCATTACTAAAATTCCTCCTCCTAAAAACATCAAACAATTGTGCAACTTACAAGGAAAAATACAAGCCATCCGCCACTTCAATTCCCAAGTTGTTGAAAAGTGTCATTCGTTCACCTATCTACTTAAAAAGTATGTTTCCTTTATTTGGGGACCAAAGAAAAAATAGGCCTTCACCTTTCTTAAGAAATACTTAGCCATTCCACTTGTCCTCATTCCTCTAACTCCCGGTGAGACACTCTTGTTGTATATTTCTACTATTCAATTTTTTATTGGTGTGTTGCTTGCCCAATATGACCTTAGCCATAAAGAAAAAGTTGTGTACTATCTTAGTCATAATATCATTGATTATGATCTCAACTACCTTAAAACTGAAAAATCTTGTTTGGTTGTAGTTTTTACCTTCCAAAACTTCCCCATTACATGTTAAATACTAAAACTAAGTTTATATCCAAAGTTGACCCGCTTAAGTACCTGTTGTAAAAACCTTCTCTTACGGGTAGAATGGTTAATTGATCATTCTACTAAGTGAATTTGACATTAATTATGTACATCAAAAGTTGATAAAAGGATAAGTACTCATCGATCAGTTAGTAGAAGAATCGTTACCAGGAATAGAGCATGTGAGTCTTGATATGCAAGATGCTTCATTAATATATATTGAATAATCTGTCATGTGGCAAGTACAATTTGATGGATATTTTACTTTTCATGGTTTGGGGGTAGGTGTGGTATTAATTAATCCTTTAGGAGACCATATACCTCAAGCTTTTTACCTTGGTTTTACTTGTACAAATAATATTGTGGAATATGAGGTGCTCATCACTGGGATGAAGCTGGAAATCAAATGGGATATCCATCATGTTAAGATCATTGGTGATTAACAATTGATCATTAAGAAAGTTAACGATGAATATAAAGTCAAGGATGAGAAACTCATCCCCTACAAAAAACTAGTGGAAAATTTGAAAGAGTATTTTTACGTATTACATTATATGGAAACCGTAGGTTCTATGCTATGAATTGCACTAGAGAGAAATGATATGTCATTCTTTGTTTAGAATCTATGCTAGCTTTGTGCATGACATGCCAAAATTATGTTTGGCTTATGAAGTTGTTGGTCCCTATTCCCCATGGTATGCACACATCTATGCCTATCTTAAACACAACACCTTCCATCCTAACATCTCACATTTTGAAAAACAAATCCTTATCTACCAGATAGCTTGTTACACCCTCTTAGGAGATACACTCTATCTTTTTGGCTACTACAGGGAATTTTTGTGTTGTCTAGATGTAGCAGAGTCACCCAAACAATAAAAGAGGTACATGAAGGGGTATGTGGCACCCATACAAATGAAATGGTTCTAGCTAAGAAATTGTTGAGAGTAGGCTACTATTGGCCTACTATGGAAATAGACTACTGTAACTATGTAAGGAAATGTGTACTATGTCAAAAGTATGGAAATATCATCTATGCACCATCACAATTATTGCAGAAATGCCAATCATGATCCCATGGACATTCTCCAAATGGGGACTAGAGTTAATAGGAAAGTGCACCCCTACCTCATCCGATGTTCATACTCACATCATAATAGCTACATAATATTTCACTAAGTGGATGGAAATTGTTGGGTAAGTGCACCAAGTTGGGGGACAATTAAGTGGACATCAAATCCTGAATTTTACATTAAAAACAACAAAACATCAAATTTAGTCTTCCACGGACTTGAACCATGCCAAAAAGTAAAAATATGTCATAAAAATGGTACCATTGCGTAGGGGAGACTGTTAGCTTTGTAGAAATACTGATTTTAAAGTGAATAGAATAGGATAAATATCATTTTATAATTTTTTACTTGTAGTAGGTCTTTAAGACACTTTTTCCCATGAATGTTTATGTCTAGGTTTAAGATTGCAAATTCTGTTTTGCTTATCGAATGTGATAAAAATTATATCATCCCAACCGTGGTGAAATTATATACATGTTCAAAAAAAAATTTATTTGATTTCAATATTTTTTGATGAAGTTATGGTAGGCAAACGGAAAGTGCTCTGTTTTCTTTATGTTTTCATACCACTTTCACGGAAAAAATCATAAAAAATAAAATATTACTCAAAAAAATAAAAAATAAAATCCATCCCAAGATAGATAGTGGCATATAACTTCTCACCAAAGGAGAAAAATATATATCAATTTTTGGTCATCCAAATCGTGGGCAAACAGACTATAATTTTATAGGTGTTTTAAAAACAATTACCAAGTCATTGAATTTTGAGTGTTTAATATAGCTAATATTATCCATTTTTAAAAAAATTACTATTTTAGAAACTAGATTCCGAATGCTACGATTCATATTGATATAATTTTTTCTAATTTTGAGTGTATGTATTGCTAATAATCCCTACAAGTTGATATTATGTTGTTATTTGCAATATGACGTCCACTTATGACCCCCTTTTTGTCATGCTTGAACTTGCTGCACTTACCTGTTCCTTTGACTTATGTTACAAGAGATCATATTTCAAAGTTGATCATGAATCACCTTATCTTCCAAAGATGGCATTCCTACAGCCATAATTACTGAAAATGGAAAATCATTTAAGAACAAGATAGTGAAGGAACTTTGTCATCGATTTCAAATAAAATTGAAGTGGTCTACGCCATATTATCCACAAGGTAATGGGAAATTTGAAGCCACTAAAAAAACATTAGTACAAATCATGGAAAATATGGTGAGTAAGACAGTCACAATTGGCATTTACAAATCCACCCATCCCTTTGGGCTTATAAGACCTCCATTCAAACTCCTACTTGTGTGAAACCCTATTCCCTAGTATTTTAAACCGAATCCATCATCCCATTGTAAATTGAGTTTCCTTCCTCGAATATTTCTTATGGATTACCTGGACAAGGATGAGGATTATAGAGTGGCCAGTAGAACTCTTAGATGAAAAGTGCATCCGCACCCTTAACCATATCAAAGTGTATCGAACATAATCTCCATAAATTACAATAAAAGGTTCATACCTAGTTAGTTTGAGGTCCGAGATTAGGTCATGAAAGAAAATCAGTTCAACACAAGAGTAGAAAGAGAGAAGAAAGGAAAGTTTGAACCGCATTGGTTAGGACCTTACATAATTGTGGCCAAATATGGTATGGGAGCATACAAACTTTCTCATACCAATGGTGATGAGATCCGTGAAACTATGAAGGACATGCACCTTAAGTCATTTTATGCTTTAAAATGGTGTAAAAATTAGGAAAGAAAACCACAAAAAGAGTAAAAATGATCAAAATACAAAAAAATTAAAATAAGAGAAAATAAAAAGAGAAAACAGGTCGTCCATATGTGAAAACCACGCAATTGTGGCACGTTTGATAGGTTCCTTGGTGAAAACTAGTTTGTGAAACCTTTGGAGGATTCATTGTTCATAAGCATGTTGTATCCGGAGGGTACTTGATACTTAGCCTAGGCTAGTTCTACACCTACGTCCAAGATTCCCTGTGAACCTATCATGTCAAGCCTTGATCCGAATTTTTTTCCTCTTATAAATTGGTGAAGGGATGGTATTTTTATATCCCACATCTAACGCTAGGGGTACCTCTCTGTGACTTCACCTTTCTATTTCTAAATATGTGGTGCTTGCCTTTATATACTCTCTGCCTAATGTTGGGGGAATCCACGTTTCTTGGTTACTTGTGCATAGCTTAGAAAAATCTTAAAAATCACAAAAACATTCAAAAATGTTTGAAAAGCACAAAAAACAATAGAAAATTGTTTCACAAAAGTACAATAACAATAGAAAAGTGTTTCCTAAAAAAATCTTGCAAAAACATAAGTTTAGTTTCCTTTATTTATCTTGTTTCTTGCTTTGTTTGTGTACATTATTTGCTTGTATAGTTGTTGCTTGTTTGTACATTTGTATAGTTGGTTTCTTAGACATACGCCACCATTTTCATTACATTTTGAATGTGATCAAAGAGATAAGGGTGTGGGCCAAGAAGGAATACCTGCAGTGACGGTTGGTTTGAAGGTTTTTGTATGCATTTTAACTTCTCGATCCAATGTTGACTGTGAGAGCTTCCTTTTGGCTAGGAGGAACTACCTGGAATAGAAAACAAGACCACAAAAGAGAGTTAAACAATATATGGTAGTGGACTGCCTAGCATGTGCTAGATCTAGGAAGTACGATACTTCCTAGATGGTTTTCAATCCACTATTTAATACAACTTAATGCGAGAAATAATGTAAGTAAACAAAGTCCTACTATAGTTGATATGATTTAGGTATCTCATTCAAATACAATAAGAAAATATAATATAACAAAGTTAGGTTATAATCGAATCTAGAGGTACGGTAGTTTCTCAAGGTTCAGGTACTAGTTAGGGTTAGATTTTGGGCCACTTAGGTTTCTTGCATGAATATTATTAGGTTTTTTATTGATAGGATGACCAAATACAGAGACCAAGATTGGTTAAATATAACCGATGATGGTCATGGGTAACCGATGTCGGTATGGTCGGGATGATAGAAACTCAAAAAGATCTGATTATGGAAATTGGTCTATGGTTAGACAGAGATGATAAGGGGGATGGTGAGGTCTATAGGGATCTTAGAAACACTCAAATATGTTTAAAGATTGTGTATAGATGATCTAATGGTATGGTGGTGAAGGGTTGAGTCTATAGGAAAGTGAATGGTGGGAGAATGGAGATGCTAATAGAATTGATAACAAAGATAAAAAACCATTAAAACAGAATAAGAATGGAATGAAATAGGTGATAGCAACACTTACTGATGTTACAAGTCCAATGGATGGGTAGTGATGATGATTGATTGGTGGGATGGAGCTTGGTGCCATGGTGGTGCTTCCTGGAATGCTACCATGAGAATGATTCCTCTGGATCTACCTTGATTGGCTATGGCTTCCTAGATGTGTGAAAGAGATCTGATTATTTCTTACATACATGTCTCCTTTGTTATCCAAAACTTGAGAATGTGTCTAACCTATAAACAAGGTTTCCAAAATGGTTATATGGTAACCGATGACAGTTTAGGGTTACCGGCATCAATTTTAGGTTGAGCAGCATTGGTTAAGGTGGGATATCCTAGGTTACGTAAACAGCAGATCTTGCTATCCTCTCCCGACTTTTGATCATTTTTTTTTGGGTCTAAATGAAGCATTGTGCTTAGATATACAGGAAAGTGGTTAGAGGGATAATAGACATGTGCTTTTAGGGTTGTATTATGTCCTAGTTCATTAAGGTAAGTAGGGATAAGTCTTAGATAGTTATGGAAGCATGCCATGAATAGCTCTATAGTGAGGTGTCTAGGTGAGTTAGTGGGGTGAGGTGGAAATTGGTTTTAATTGAGGTAATTAAATAATGAATGAAGTGAGGATGTGTATTAATTTAATTATAAATAATTAAATTAATATTAATGTGGGGTATATTGGTCATGATTAGGTGAATGTGTTTACATTTGTTACTCAAAAGGGGACCAAGAGGAGTGTGACTCAATTTTGGTGTCTACATTTTTCACCTTTTGGTTGCATAGCTTGTTTTGGTAAGTGACGCTAAAAAAATAGTAAGTGATTACCCCATGTGTGGGTGAAGGTCATCCTAATGAGGTGTAGGATGGAATTGATGAGTGGTTTGTTAAAGGTATAGGTGAGGAAGATGGGTGGGGAAAGGTTTGAGTATTGAGGGAAAAGGTGATGGTAAACTTAGGTAATGGGTAGTAGGTCAAGGTCAAAATCGAGTCATGCGTAATGACAATCAAACACACACACACATATAGCTTTCAACATGGTACTAGGTTAAAGAGCTTGCAAAATCTACATTTTCCAAGGTTTATAGGTTTACCCAAACAAGGGTGAAGTGATTCAGGTATCTAAGGTATATGATATGTTCAAGAAACACAATGTAGGTCAGGTGCAGGAACGTTTAGGTATGCTTTGGTACACCAAAGGTTTGGTCAAGATAAATGACATGACAATAGGAAAGGTATGGTTGTTAGGCTAAAACAACATAGGTAACAACATCATAAGGTATAGTGAGTACATAAGGTCAATGGTCACACCAAGTAGGTCAAGTTCGGAAAATAGGTCATGACACGAGTAAGGCCAAAGTATAGGTAAAATAACAACTCTAAAGACACATAAAAGGAGATGTAGGGGTAGGTTGGGTTTGTAGGTATGTTTCAATGGGTGGCTAAAATGATAAAAAGTGGGTGAGCACGAGTGGTGATAGGTGAAAAAGGGAGTGGGGTAAGGGCACCTAGTTTGAAGTATGACCGACGCTAGTTACATGTTGACTAATGACGGTTGGCTAGGGCACCAATATGATCGATGTCGGTCAAAGCGAATTGGGATTTAAAAAGAAAATTACACTTTTTGTGGAATATTTTTTCATTTTCCAATAGTAGAAAATGGAAAAAGGAGTAGTACAAAAGTGGAAAGTGACAGAGCGAGACAGAGAGAGTTGAGTTTTCTAGCCTCTGAGTGGGTGATTGATCATTCGATAAGAGGATCCACGAGATTAGTGTGATTAATTTTATTGGGTTGAGGTGAGGAGGGAATTTGGTGATGGCGAGAGGAAGGAGATGGATCGGGTGGACCACCAAAGGCAGGTGGGTGGCCTAATGTGCCATAATGCAAACAAAGGTCGCGATGAGGTAAGATTTGATCCCCTTCTACATGTGGTAGGTAAATTTGTTTGTAGAACTCAGGTTAGTGTAAAATGTAACATTCCCATTTTAAGACTTTAGAAACAAGGAATTTTTTTTTTTACATCAATAATGTTCTCTGCTCTAAGAAATTAATTTAGAACACACATTTCATAACAATCATTCTTATAACAGATAACCATATGTAGCTATAATGACTTGGTGTACAACAGATCTATTCATTCCATGACTCGGTTAACTACCGATCCATTCATGTGTAACATTGAGTTTGGAGTATTCTACTAAATACTTCATATTCTTGGCTCTCTCACACTATCTTTGGGTTACAGTGCCCCGTCCAAAGAACCTAACTGAATAATTTTTACCAATATTCATTGGCATCAAGAACCTTAGAATAGTGACATAGGACAATGCAATTAATAGCTTACGATACTTTGGCCAAAGATTTATAACATACAGTTCGTATTACTTATTCCTTGACGACATACTTTTCAATCAAAATACATCCTTCACCCCACACCATTTTCATCTCGAATGTATTACACTAACTTATGTCAGTCCCCTTGCCCAAAGTTTAACTCTAGCTCAGGTTAACAACATAGGTCATGATATGACAAGGCTCTTGAAAACTTAGGGTAAATTGGCATATTGGGTCAACCTAGGTTAACCCTGTGTGCCAAGGTACCCTGAGTCCTAAAGGGATACTTCATATCCTGATTATGGTACTAACCAGTCCTAGAGAGGAATCTTGAACAAGTTCAAAAGTGTGTAGATCTCAACGATCAATGTGGAAGGGTGTTGCCACATGTCATCTGCACTATTGTATCCTCGAGAAGATCCTAATCTTCTTGAAGGTACAACCTTGTAGTTGACGTGTGTCAACATCCTATGGCACAGCCTCGTAAAGATGTACATACCTCCAAGAGTTTACTTACGTTAAGTTAAATTTGGTTTTAAAGACTACCTATATCGGCAGCCCACCAAACCCCGAGTCCAACATTCCTTTAAGTTCCCTTTTTAAAGTTGAGATTCATTTAATTCAAGAACTTAATTAACTTAGGATTGCTTCCTGAATTGATAGTTTTGACCTATCATCTCGTTACCCAAGAGCAGGACAACAACAACTTATATTCCCTTAAATTAAATAACTTAACCATTTAAGGAAGTGTAACAACCCATTAGGCTGAAACATATCAGACTTATTGTAATTAAGTCTTAATGATTCACAATCATATCTTCCTTTTTTATTTAGTGCCTTACTAGAGAGGAAGGGTCTTCCTCTTCATAGTTGCATTTTTAGGGCTTGCCACACCCTACCATGTCATTTAAAGTTACAATAATCTTTATTATAGTTTTATTTCACATCACAAGATATAATGAAAAACTTAGATAAGAATGTTGTATTCAGCCACCTATTTAATTTCAATTTTCTTAGGGAATTTATCTAAGTTCCCTTTTTAAATCACTCTTTAAGAATACACATCCAATCATATAGATAACAAGAAGATTATCCTCAACAAGATAATTTACACAATCTATATAAGTAAATTCTCACTCTTCAATTCATTTCCAAACTTATACAATTACAACTTATGCTTTTTAGGCATGCTTTAAGACATCAGCCTTCATTCAAAAGAGACAAACTTTTCTTTTTACAATACAATTCAGAAATCAAATCAGAATTCTTCACTAGAATCAACTTAGAGCAGTCAATGCATCATTTAAGTTTTGCCTTCTTTTACCACTTACGAAGTCCATCTGTAAAAATTGCTAGCATGGGTCAGTTCAATGAACTGAGCATGATAAGCACTAATCCTTAAAACAAGTGCATTCCACTAATTGTTTCAATAAAACAACCCTGTTATAATGACAACAATTACTTCATACTCTCTAAGCTTTAAGTAATATCAATATAAGAAGAGTCATAGTACACTGTTTAAACAAAGTGGACAGGATATATTCTATATTACTTGCCCTAAAATTTTAAAGTATAATTGATTCCAACAATTACATTCACGATCAATAACATAATATAACACTGATTTTTCTTCCTAACAATTATAATACCACTCATATCATAACCTAAGTTACAAAAGTAATTTCAACATAATCTTTTCGGATGATTCATCTCACTTTTATGTAAGGAAGGAAGAAACATTCCATTTACCAAGTACATATCCATCTAAAAATTTGAAACAGTTTATATCATGATTTAAATAGATTCTTAAAATATCTTCTATTTAAAAACTAAACCATTTAAGGTATTCATCCAAAATAGGATCATACAAAATAAATTCAAACAGAAGTGATGGATTAACTGCCACCTTCAATTTCTTCTGCCAACCTATCTTCTACCTTAGTCTTCTTAATTTTCAATCAATGAAAAGTATACAAGACAAATAAACACTGATTTCCTTTTTACAATAAGAATAACAATCAGGAGGTTTAAAAACAAAGACCTTATCCCAGCTATACGATGAAAGGAGTCTTACCAGATTAGGATCCCCCATCCCAATTATTTCTTTCAATTATTAAGACAGTTTTTCCTTCTCATAACCATACAGTTTGAGTTCATTACAAAGTTCTAAGGAATGAGCACAATAACCATTCAAGGAAAAGAGTATTAAAATAATAGACTTCCTTTTTAAACCCTTTTACTTCTTTCCCTTTTATCTCTGAGAGAAACTGTGATGATCAAAACACTATTGCAATCAAGTTTAGAATGAAATCAAGCTTCTAAGACATAATAAACATTCATTAGACCAACAAGGAATGAGAAGCTGAGTAGTTCTAGCACTTAAGTTCACCCAATAGTTTGGGCAAGGTAGAGCCATCTCATTGGTTTACCATTACATCCCTACAGGATCTATAAATTGTGCATCCAATAAAATTCAAGATCAATATTTAACATAAATCATTACGAACCGATCAAGACTCAAAATATAATCCCAATCCAAATGAAATAGACTACATTTCCTCAAATACTCAAACCATTCGAGTTTAAAAATCAAGTTAGGGTAACTTCATGTTTCCCTTAATTACAAAGTAATCAGAGACTGAATTAGTTGAACCGATACATCGTTTGGTTGCTATTTTAATATGAAACACTAAAGCCAAATTGAATATACAATATTGATTTACCGTATTCGAATCATAATTTCAAAAATACCCAAAAGCCGTAATATTCAAACCATTGTAATGAATTACACATTAACAATCCAGAATAAAAATAGGTCTTCCATTTGCATCCAAAACATTTCAACCCTATTTCTAACTTAAAAAAATGTATTAAACTGGACATCGTTAAAACTTGTCGACTTTTAAGTCGGGTTCGAAAAGAGTTTCCACCACCGTTAACATGGTCATAAGAACTAGATTTCACAAGCCATGTCAAAAAGACTACAAGTTACAGTCTTGTTTGCCCAAAATAATAGACACAATTTTCTTTTAATACTTTTCCAAAAACAACCAAGATTTCGCAGGTAGAACACAAACTCATCCATATACTATTCCTCTTGTGCATGCCAGTGTTACTAACATTCAAGGTTTCACGCAAGAATAAAGCAACTAACCATATACTGACTTATCCATAGTGCCCGTGAACTTAAAAAAACCAGTCAATCCCCTTTCACAAGAGAAGTGCAGACTAAGCCATATACAATGTTTCCAAAATACGCAACTTTATAATAGTCAAAGTTTCATAGGGTGATACCAAACAAACCATCCATGAAGTTATTCACAGACCAAATAACCACAAGATAAAACGTGAATATCATAAGCAAGTAAACATAAAAACAACACTGTTCCATCCACCGAAACAAGTTTTTAACTAATGAGATTCAACCCAGTTTAAGTGTTTCCAGAGGTTAAAAATCACAACAGTTCGCAACTCCAAACTTAACGAATACAGGTGGATCTATTGCAACAATAAATACTTCTAAAGAAGTCAAAATCAATAAAAAATTTCAACCACTGAGAGCCCTATAAAGTTACCAGTATTGCTCATATGTTCACAAATCCACTGTGAAAGAAAAGTAATGCAAACAAGTTCCAAAAGAATCAAGCAAACTCCTGATTCAACCCAGAAACACAAGTTTACACAAAACCCATAAAATCATTTTTTTACCAGACAAGCATAAATACACAGGGCTCATCAGAACAAAGTTCTTTTAATAAAACACTTAGAGGAAAGAAAAGATTTTAACAGTTAGGGCCTATCATGCCTGATAGTGTCACTGTAAAATCAAAGAAGACCTCTGGCTAAGCCCGTTCTTTCTCTTCTTCTCCACGAAAGGTCAAAAAAAAAAATACTACTTCCACCATGCCTCATATATTCTCCATGAAACAGAAATAGATTTGAAACCCTCAAAATAGCCATGTAATGAAGTATAAACTGCTGGTTTGAAAGACCAGTGTGCATGCAGAGAGAAAAATGCAGAGTGCATGAAAAATGAAACAACTAAACAAAAATCTGCTTGCATGCCTCCCAAAGTGATCTAGGCTCGCGAAACCATGCACATTAATTACATTAATTCCATATCTCCCACCTAATCTTCCTTGCCACCACCCGCCAAATCTGGCAAGTTCTAAATCAAAATAAACAAGTGTTTCCATTTCTAGAGGTACTGCCACCTAGGCCTCTTCTACCCAAATTAACCTCCGCCAAAGTTGGCAGTACCCAATGTCCTTACAACCTTATCACCATCTTAAATGCCATAGAAACCACCGCCCAACACTTGCGACCCTTAGGTTCCCATTCATAGCAATTAGTTTAGGATAGGTTAATGACTTAGGTTAGATCTTAGGTAATTTAAATTTAACACCTTAGGATATAACACTAGTCACTTACCTTAGCAATAGGTTAGATAAACCCTTAGGTAATATCCAAAAATACATAGTTTAGGAACTAGGTTAGATTGATCATAACCTTGTAGTAATAGGTTCTAGTTTAGATTAATGTCTGGTAATCCCTTTCCAGATTTTGTTCGAATCAAGCTTAGGTTAGATTGAAATCACATTTCGACAAATCAATCATACTAAGATGTTTCAGGATGGATTCTGAATTCACATTAAGTATAAAATCTTAGATAGGAAAACTCACATATCTTACCTGGCTTAAGGTCTAGGTTCTCTCCAATGCCATAAATGGCTGAAAACCAAATTGTGACTGTAATGACCTGCCGGGGTCAATTTCTAGAATCCAACGAAACTTTCCACAGAACAAAAATATTTTCATATGAAGGAGAATTAAAGAACATATATATTCTAAGTTCAGTCCAGAACTAATAATTCATAGAATGCCAATTCATGGTTATTCATCCTGAATATATTTAAAACATTCCTTGGATCACTATAATTGATCCAAGGATGAGTCATAGAGATAGATAAGCTTACAATCCTCCTAAAATCAGATTGCACTCATCCACGAGAAATGAAAGAAAATGAATCTAGGCATATTCCAGTTCAATCAAAGATCTCAAGAGTAGAAAAGACATAACCATATCAAGCATGATTTCCCATAATCAAAAGGACATATCCTCATAAGGAAAATCACATAACAACACTTGAATACAAAGGAGGAAAATAACAACAGTTAAGGGTGTTACATGCTTCCCTCCTAAAATAATCATCATCCTGATGATTACATCCCTTTAATTATATTAAGGACTGTCAATTCATTCACTTACTTATTCAAAACCATATATTTCAAATTTTATAGTTCCGAAATTAGTATTATATAACTGTCTGCTCAAATTGAATAAATGTTTGCCCAAAACTGGCTTTCTTAATGTCATGTAAAGATAAAATCACATATTTTTTTATCAGTCAACAGATTCAGTTCTGTTAAAAAGAAAAGGAAAAGTAGTTTTCATATCTTCCGATTTTCCCAAGTTGCACTTTCTTCGTTAAACTGGTCCCACTGGACCTTACATTGTCTTATTTCATGATTTCTCAAATGCAACTAGCAAGTTTCCAGCACTCAAGTGGGTTTAACCATGATTATTCCTAGGTCTTGGACCTGTAAGGAATTCCAATTTAACACATGTGACAAATATGAAACATATTTCTTAAGCAAAGAAATATGGAAAACATCATGCATTCATGACAAAGTAGGGGGTAATGTTAATTGATAAGCTACGGGGTTGATTACTTCAACAATTTCAAAAGGTCCCACATAATAAGGTGATAACTTGGCAGCCTTGCCAAAAGTTATAGAACTCTTTCTTGGCTTAACACAAAGAAAAACCTTCTCACCAAGTTTAAATTTCTGGTCAACCCGCTTTAAATCAGCATAACTCTTTTGCCTATCTACTGCTTCTTTCAAGTGTTCACGAATCATTTTAACTTGTTGTTCCATTTCCGTAAGGATTTCAGGTCCAATTACTTCTTTGTCCTCAATGTTTTCCCAACTAACAGGGGTTCTACATTTTCTTCCATAAAGTGCCTCAAACGGTGCCATCTTAAGAGAAGCATAGTATGTATTATTGTATGCAAATTCAACTAATGGGAGATACTCCTCCCACTTATACTGCTGATCCGATAATACATTCATAACATATCTTCCAAGACTTGATTTACTCTTTCAGTCTATCCATCCGTTTTCGGATGATACGCAGAACTAAAGTTTAGTTTAGTTCCAAGAGCTGCATTAAGTGTTTTCCAAAATATTGACGTCATTCTAGGGTCTCTATCAGATATAATTAATTCAGGTACTCCATGTAATCTGAAAATTTCGTGTACAAATATTTTAGCTAAAACAGGAGAATCATCCTTTAAATTTCTAGCAATAAAATGAGCTACTTTCATTAGTTTATCAACAACTACTAAAATAACATCATGTTTATTTCTTGACATAGGCAAGCCTTGCACAAAATTCATGCTTATTAATTTTCATTTGCACTGTGGTATGCTATGGGGATATAATAAACCAGTCGGGTGCATATGTTCTACTTTCACATGCTGACATTCAAGACAATGAGTCACAAAATTAACAACATATTTTTTCATTCCCTTCCAGAAATATTGTTGTTTTATATCAGCAAGCATTTTAGTAATACCTGGGTGTCCAGAAAAGGGTGAATTGTGAAATTCAGCTAACAATTTCTTTCTCAAATCATTAAGCAAAGGTATGTATACTCTATTTTCATAACATAAGATTCCTTCATTATCGAAATGAAAACCTTTATACCTTTCATCTTTTGGATCTACAAAGACATGCTATTTTTACTTGCTAAAAGTATGAATCAGATTCCATTGCACTTTTTACTTCATCTTTAAACTGAGTTCTTAATGTTATAAGAGCAGAAATGTGCTTCCTACAACTTAGAGCATCAACTACTCTATTCTCTTTTCCTTTGATGTAACTTATATCAAAATCATATTGAGACAAAAAATCTAACCACCTTCATTGTCTTGCATTCAGATTTGGCTGAGTGAAAATGTACTTCAGCCCAAGATGATCAGTTTTCAACTCAAATGGTTTACCAAGTAAATAATGCCTCCAAACTTGAAGTGCATGAACTATGGAAACAAGCTCTAAATCATGTGGAGCATAATTCAAATCATGTAACTTATGTTTTCTACTTTCAAATGCTATGACATGATCATTTTGTAAAAAAATACCTCTAAGGCCTTCCTCGGATGCATCTGTTACAACAGTAAAGTCTCCATTAGGATCAGGTACAGCTAAAATAGGTGCTGAAGTCAAATGACTTATCAAATTTTTAAAAGAAAATTCACATTTATCATTCCAAACAAATTTCTTATCCTTTTTATGCAATGAAGTTATTGGTGCAGCCACCTTAGAAAAATCCTTAACGAATTTTCTATAATAACCAGCAAGGCCCATGAAGCTTCTTAATTCATGTACATTCTTTTGTGCAGGCCATTTAGTTATAGCTACTATTTTAGAAGGATCTATAGCAATCCCATTTTTACTTATAACATGACCCAAATAATGAAATTCAATATCAAAGAAAGAACATTTGGATAACTTACCATATAACCATCTCTTTCTCATAATTCCCAAAACTATTTTCAAGTGCTTTTTATGCTCCTCAACACTTTTAGAATATATGAGAATGTCGTCCAAGAATACAAGCACAAACTTGTCCAGGTATTCTTGAAATATATTGTTCATTAAATTCATAAAAGCTACAGGTGCATTAGTTAATCCAAAGGGTAAAACCGTGAATTTATAATGTCCATACCTTGTCCTGAAAGCTGTTTTATGAATATCTTCATCCTTAATTCTTAATTGATGATATCCAGATCGAAGATCTATCTTGGAATATATCATTGCTCCTCACATCTGATCAAATAGATCATCAATCCTAGGAAGTGGGTATCTATTTTTGATGTTGCTTTGTTTAACATCCTATAATCAATACACAATCTAAGTGTTCCATCTTTCTTTTTCACAAATATCACTGGTGCTCCCCAAGGTGAAACACTTGGTCTAATCAAACCTTTAGACAAAAGTTCTTACAACTGAGCCTTAAGCTCAACTAACTCTATGGTAGTCATTTGATAAGGTGCTTTAGAAATAGGTTTCGTACCCGGTTTGATTTCAATGGTGAAGTCAAACTCCCTTTTGGGTGGCAAACCCGGTAATTCTTCCGAAATATGTCACTAAAATTCTGCGACAGTAGGTAACATTCCATGAAATCATTGTTTTTTTCTAGATTCTAATATTTTTACTGCATACAAGGTACAACCTTTATTTTTGGCCTTTTTAAGTTACATAGCCGACAATTTCCTAACTAAAATTTCTCATTTTACACCTTGAATCCCTATTGTTTTCTGCAGATCATCCAAACAACTAATATGTTTTTCAAAATAGTCCACTTTTACTTTATGCACAGCTAACCAATTAACACCTATGACTATATCATAAGATGCCAAAGGTGCAAGATAGAGATCAACTTCAGTGGAAAAGCTAGGTAAGTCAAGAATTACCCCAAAAAGACACTAATCGTATGGACAAAATTATTACCATAATGTATAGTCCATGATTTATCTATTTTTCCAGCTTTTCTTTTTTAAGTTTCAAGCAATTGTACTAGAAATGAAACATTTTGTAGCTCCCATATCAAAAATATAGTTACAGGTATGCCAAATAACTTACCAGGAACTTCAATGGGTGTAGCTTTCTTTTCAGCTTGCTTGTCAGCTACTGCAGCATGTATCTTGTGTTGTTGATTACAATCATCCTTCTTCAAAGGACATTGATTTGTGTAATGGTCTTTGCCACAATTATAACAGCCTCCTACAGGTCCCTTTTTAGGCTTAGAATTATTTCCAGCCTTAAATTTGTCATGTTGGCCTCCATAGGACTTCTGCCCATTATTATTATTCTTGGAAAAATTATTCCTTGCATTTCCAGCAGGCTTGTTCATTGCTTTGTTTTCTTATTATTATCAGCTGAAAACTTATTTTGTTACCAAACTTTTTCCATGGTCCCTTCTTAGGTGTAAGAGAAGCTGAAGAAGAGTTTGGAATTTTCTTCCACACTTCCTCTTTATGAGTAGAAATAGCTTTTAATTTCTGTTCCTGCCTTATGGCTTTCTCAACAACCCCTTCCATAGTGGTTGGGCTATGAACATCAACCTCTCCCCCAATAACGGGATTCAATCCCATGATGAATTTTCGTATCCTAAACTTCTCATCAGTTTGATACTGAGGTACATATTTGAGGAGTTTTGTAAACCACTACCAATACTCAGTTACAGTTAGCTTTCCTTGTGATAAGTTCTGAAATTCTGTCATTTTCTGATCATAATAAAGTTGTGGTAGCCAACGTTGCCTAAAATAACCTTTAAATTGATCCCAAGTGATGTTAGTTTCATCAATATTTAACTCAGCCTTACGGTTGTCCCACCATGAAGATGCCTCATGGGAAAGTTGATATGCTCCCCAAATAGCTTTGGTTTCCTCTGAGAAGTTTCTTATTGCAAAGTACTCCATTTCACTGAGCCAATTCTCAGCTCCATCTCCTAATGTGGTGCCATCAAATTTGGGTGGACTTATCCTTTTTATATCATTAGTGAGTTCAGCTACCAACCTTGCCTTTTTGTTTTCTGGTTGGACAGGTACATTACCATTTTTATTATCAACACCCAAATTGGGGTTGTCCTTAGGAGGTGGCTGATTGTTATTACCAGCTTCTTCTTCCTCCTCATTTCCCATCACTTGTTGTTCAAGTATAGCCAAACGATCTCTTGTGTCCAAGAGGGCAGCAAGGATCTCATCAATTTTTGGGTTGTTGCTACTCCTTCATCAGGTGGAGCATTATTCACAATGTTTCCCCTTGTTCTAACCATTTTATGTTACAAGAAAATCTAAGTTTTTATCAGATTATGGACACAATAGGTCCAAGAGCTGTAACCTTCAACTCTGATACCAAGATGTAACATTCCCATTTTAAGACTTTAGAAACAAGGAATTTTTTTACATGAGTAATGTTCTCTATTCTAAATACTTAATTTAGAACACACATTTCATAACAATCATTCTTATAACAGATAACCATATGCAACTATAATGACTCAGTGTACAACCAATCTATTCATTCCATGACTCGGTTAACTACCAATCCATTCATGTGTAACATTGAGTTTGGAGTATTCTACTAAATACTTCATATTCTTGGTTCTCTCACCCTATACTGGGTTTTGAGTTACCTGTCTAAGGAGCCTAACTGAATAATTATTACCAATATTCATTGGCATCACGAACCTTAGACTGGTGACATAGACAATGCAATCAACAACGATGCAATACTTTGGCCAAAGATTTATAACATACTGTTCATATTACTTATTCCTTGACGGCATACTCATCAATCTAGAATACATCCTTCACCCCACTCCATTGTTATCTCAAATGTCTTACACTGACTTCTATCAGTCCCCTTGCCCAAGGTTTAACTCTAGCTCAGGTTAACAACATAGGTCATGATATGACGAGGCTCTTGAAAACTTAGGGTAAATTGGCATACTAGGTCAACCTAGGTTAACCCCGTGTGCCAAGGTACCCTGAGTCCTAAAGGGCTACTTCATATCCTGATTATGGTACTAACCAGTCCTGGAGAGGAATCTTGAACAAGTTCAAAAGTGTGTAGATCTCAACGATCAATGCGGAAGGGTGTTGCCACATGTCATCTACACTGTTGTATCCTCGAGAAGATCCTAATCTTCTCAAAGGTAAACCTTGTAGTTGACGTGTGTCAACATCATACGGAATAGCCTCATAAAGATGTACATACATCCAAGAGTTTACTTACGTTAAGTTAAATTTGAGTTTAAATACTGCCTATATCGGCAGCCCACAAAACCATGAGTCCAACATTCCTTTAAGTTCCCTTTTTAAATTTGATATTCATTTAAGTCAAGAAGTTAATTAACTTAGGATTGCTTCCTGAATTGATAGTTTTGACCTATCATCTCGTTACCCTAGAGCAGGACAACAACAACTTATATTGCCTTAACTTAAATAACTTAACCATTTAGGGAAGTGTAATGACCCATTAGGTTGAAACATATCAGACTTATTGAAATTAAGTCTTAACGATTCATAATCATATCTTCCTTTTTTATTTAGTGCCTTACTAGAGAGGAAGGGTCTTCCTCTTCATAGTTGCATTTTTAGGGCTTTCCACACCCTACCATGTCATTTAAAGTTACAATAACCTTTATTATAGTTTTATTTCACATCACAAGATATAATGAAAAACTTAGATAAGAATGTTGTATTCAGCCACCTATTTTATTTCAATTTTCTTAGGGAATTTATCTAAGTCCCCTTTTTAAATCACTCTTTAAGAATACACATCCAATCATATAGATAACAAGAAGATTATCCTCAACAAGATAATTTACACAATCTATATAAGTAAATTCTCACTCTTCAATTCATTTCCAAACTCATACAATTACAACTTATGCTTTTTAGGCATGCATTAAGACATCATCCTTCATTCAAAAGAGACAAACTTTTCTTTTTACAATATAATTCAGAATTCAAATAAGAATTCTTCACTAGAATCATCTTAGAGAAGTCAATGTATAATTTAAGTTTTTGCCTTTTTTTACCACTTACGAAGTCCATCTGTAAAAATTGCTAGACGGGTCAGGCCAATGAACTCGAGCATGATAAGCACTAATCCTTAAAACAAGTACATTCCACTAATTTTTCAATAAAACAACCCTTTTATAATGACAATAATTACTTCATACTCTCTAAGCTTTAAGTAATATCAATATAAGAAGAGTCATAGTACACTATTTAAACAAACCGGACAGATATATTCTACATTACTTGCCCTAGAATTTTAAAGAATAATTGATTCCAGCAATTACATTCACGATCAATAACATAATATAACACTGATTTTTCTTCCTAACAATTATAATACCACTCATATCATAACATAAGTTACAGAAGTAATTTCAACATAATATTTTTCGGATGATTCATCTCACTTTTATGTAAGGAAGAAAGAAACATTCCATTTACCAAGTACATATCCATCCGAAAAGTTTAAACAGTTTATATCATGATTTAAATATATTCCTAAAATATCTTCTATTTAGAAGCTAAACCATTTAAGGTATTCATCCAAAATAGGATCATACAAAAGAAATTCAAACAGAAGTGACTGATTAACTGCCACCTTCAATTTCTTCTGCCTACCTATCTTCTACCTTGGTCTTCTTAATTTTCAATCAATGAAAAGTATACATGACAAATAAACACTGATTTCCTTTTTACAATAAGAATAACAATCAAGAGGTTTAAAAATAGAGACCTTATCCCAGCTATACAATGAAAGGAGTCTTACCAGATTAGGATCCCCCATCCCAATTATTTCTTTCAATTATTAAGACAGTTCTACCTTCTCATAACCATATAGTTTGAGTTCATTACAAAGTTCTAAGGAATGAGCACAATAACCATTCAAGGAAAAGAGTATTAAAATAACATACTTCCTTTTTAAACCCTTTTACTTCTTTCCCTTTTATCTCTGAGAGAAACTATGATGATCAAAACACTATTGCAATCAAGTTTAGAATGAAATCAAGCTTCCAAGACATAATAAACATTCATTAGACCAACAAGGAATGAGAAGCTGAGTAGTTCTAGCACTTAAGTTCACCCAATAGTTCAGGAAAGGTAGAGCCATCTCATTGGTTTACCATTACATCCCTACAGGATCTACAAACTGTGCATCCAATAAAAGTCAAGATCAATATTTAACATAAATCGTTATGAACCGATCAAGACTCAGAATATAATCCCGATCCAAATGAAATAGACTACATTTCCTCAAATACTCGAACCATTTGAGTTTAAAAATCAAGTTAGGGTAACTTCACATTTCCCTTAATTACAAAGTAATCATAGACTGAATTAGTTGAACTGATACATCGTTCGGTTGCTATTTTAATATGAAACACTAAAGCCAAATTGAATATACAGTATTGATTTACCGTATTTGAATCATAATTTCAAAAATACCCCAAAGTCGTAATATTCAAAGCATTGTAATGAATTACACCTTAACAATCTAGAATAAAAAGAGGTCTTCCATTTACATCCAAAACATTTCAACCCTATTTCTAACTTTAAAAATGTATTAAACTAGACATCGTTAAAACTTGTAGAATTTTAAGTTGGGTTCGAAAAGAGTTTCCACCACTATTAACATGGTCATAAGAACTAGATTTCACAAGCCATGTCAAAAACCCTACAAGTTATAATCTTGTTTTCCAAAAATAATAGGCACAATTTTCTTTTAATACTTTTCCAAAAACAACCAAGATTTCGCAGGTAGAACACAAACTCATCCATATACTATTCCTCCTGTGCATGCCAGTGTTACTAACATTCAAGGTTTCATGCAAGAATAAAGCAACTAACCATATACTGACTTATCCACAGTGCCCACGAACTTAAAAAAAAAATCAATCCCCTTTCACAAGAGAAGTGCAGACTAAGCCATATACAATGTTTCCAAAATACACAACTTTATAACAGTCAAAGTTTCACAGGGTGATACCAAACAAACCATCCACGAAGTTATTCACAGACCAAATAACCACGAGATAAAACGTGAATATCATAAGCAAGTAAACATAAAAACAACATTGTTCCATCCACCGAAACAAGTTTTTAACTAATGAGATTTAACCCAGTTTAAGTGTTTCCAGAGGTTAAAAATCACAACAGTTCGCAACTCCAAACTTAATGAGTACAGATGGATCTATTGCAACAATAAATATTTCTAAAGAATTTGAAATAAATAAAAAAATTCAACCACTGAGAGCCCTATAAAGTTACCAGTATTGCTCATATGTTCACAAATCCACTGCGAAAGAAAAGTAATGTAAACAAGTTCCAAAAGAATCAAGCAAACTCCCGATTCAACCCAAAAACACAAGTTTACACAAAACCCATAATTTTTTTATTTTTTACCAGACAAGCATAAATACACAAGGCTCATCAGAATAGAGTTCTTTTAATAAAACACTTAGAGGAAAGCAAATATTTTAGCAGTTAGGGCCTATCATGCCTGATAGTGTCACTGTAAAATCGAAGAAGACCTCTGAGCCCGCTCTTTCTCTTCTTCTCCACAAAAGGTCAAAAAAAAATACTACTTCCACCATGCCTCATATATTCTCCATGAAACAAAAATAGATTTGAAACCCTCAAAATAGCCATGCAATGAAGTATAAACTGCTGGTTCGAAAGACCAGTGTGCATGCAGAGAGAAAAACGGAGTGCATGAAAAATGAAACAACCAAACAAAAATCTACTTGCATGCCTCCCAAAGTGATCTGGGCTCATGAAACCATGCACATTAATTGCATTAATTCCATATCTCCCACCAAATTTGGCAAGTTCTAAATCAAAATAAACAAGTGTTTCCATTTCTAGAGGTACTGCCACCTAGGCCTCTACTAGCCAAATTAACCTCCGCCAAAGTTGGCAGTACCCAATGTCCTTACAACCTTATCACCATCTTAAATGCCATAGAAACTACCGCCCAACACTTACGACCCTTAGGTTCCCATTCATAGCAATTAGTTTAGGATAGGTTAACGACTTAGGTTAGATCTTAGGTAATTTAAATTTAACACCTTAGGATATAACACTAGTCACTTACCTTAGCAATAGGTTAGATAAACCCTTAGGTAATATCCAAAAATACATAGTTTAGGAACTAGGTTAGATTGATCATAACCTTGTAGTAATAGGTTCTAGTTTAGATTAATGTCTAGTAATCCCTTTCTAGATTTTGTTCGAATCAAGCTTAGGTTAGATTGAAATCACATTTCAACAAATCAATCATATTAAGACGCGTTTGGGATGGATTCAAATTCACATCAAGTATAAAATATTAGATAGGAAAACTCGCATATTTTTTCTTGTCTTAAGGTCTAGGTTCTCTCTAATGCCATAAATGGCTGAAAACCAAATTACGACTGTAATGACCTACCAGGGTCAATTTCCAAAATCCAACGAAACTTTCCATAGAATGGAAATATTTTCATATGAAGGAGAATTAAAGAACTTATATATTCTAAGTTCAGTCCAAAACTTAATAATTCATAGAATGCCAATTCATGGTTATTCATCGTGAATATATTTAAAACATTCCTTGGATCACTATAATTGATCCAAGGATGAGTCATAAAGATAGATAAGCTTACAATCCTCCTAAAATCAGATTGCACTCATCCACGAGAAATGAAAGAAAATGAATCCAGGCATATTCCAGTTCAATCAAAGATCTCAAGAGCAGAAAAGACAACCATATCAAGCATGATTTCCCATAATCAAAAGGACATATCCTCATAAGGAAAATCACATAACAACACTTAAATACAAAGGAGGAAAATAACAACAGTTAAGAGTGTTACATGGTGGACCACCGGTGCAAAGGTGGCTTTGACATGCCATAATGCAAATAGTGTCACGATGAGGTAGGATTTGATCCCCTTCTACATGTGGTAGGTAAATTTGTTTGTAAAATTCGGTTAGGGTAAAATGGGTTTTTGGGGGGAAAATTAAATTTAAATTGGGGAAGAAAATGGATGAAATAGGAATGGGGAAGGTTTATTTAGGGTAAGAAGGAGTGCGGTTGGGGTGAGTCGATATTTGAGGAGGGAAGGGTAGGGAGGGAGGGTAGAATATGGGATTTTTAGAGAAAATGGGTAGGGTTTCACATATTTTTTTGCCATTACAGTGACCAATGTCGGTCAAGGGTTAGCCAACATCGGTCATGAATGAGGTGATCAATGCCGCTTTGGGAGACCAAGATCTTGGTTAATAAGAACCGATATTGGTCAAAATTAGGGAAAAATAGGCCAGGAGATGATATAGTGTGGGTGGGGGAGATAAGCCATGAGATAGGAAGATGGTGTTGATAGAGAATAGCATGGGTAAGAGGTATAAATAGGAATAAGTTGAGGGGTGTGAAATTTATATGGGGGAACATGTAGTTGTCGGGGGTTGGGTGGGTAGATAGGTCATGAGTAGAGGGATCCGGGGAATAGGTTGGGATTCAAGGGTGAAGTGGAGTGTGGTCAAGGTCTAATGATGTTATGGTTTTTTGGATGCAGAAAGGGACTAGTTACAAAAATGTAAGATAGGGTACTGCCCTTATTATTAGTGGTATGAGGGAGTGCAACAGATGAGGAGTGGCACCATGTGGTAGAGGTCACTTGATTAGGTTCGAGATGCTACCGACATGTAGTCTAGAGCTGAGTTTGATGGTCACCCTCATTGCCAAATGGGATTCAATGACCAACACATTTCGTTTTCCGACAGGTGAGATGACCATCACCTTAGAGGATTTTTATAGGATCCTACAGCTACCAATAGTAGGGACACAGGTTTATTCCATTTCCTCAGAGGCATCTTAGGAGTTGATGTTGACAATGTTTAGTGAGGGGTTGGTAAAGTTGAGGTTCCATAGCACCATCATGAGTTATGGAGATATGTATTGAGCCCATCCAGAGGAGATGAGGTTAGTGGTGCTTTGATGGAGGAGGCAATATATTGTTTTGAATTTCCAAATATAGAGTGTGGGAGATTCCCATGGGAATTTATGAGGGTTCTTCATGACATGATGGAGGACATGAACCTAGTTCACATGGGCACCAAAAATTTTTATGCAGCTATACAGAGAGTTATGGGCCTATGTGCGGTTAGGGTGGTTCATCCCGTGTTGCACGTTCCCTACTACACCTTGTTGGGCATATGAGCACATCATGTGTGTGTGTCCAATTGGCATGCCCCGACCTAATCCATTTGAGGTAGGATTTGTTTTGGTAGGCTATAGGTGATGGCTACTTATTGTTGGAGAGTGTCAAGTTGTGAGGGCTACCCACGATGTATCATATTACGGGCATGTAATAGAGGGGTTTTCCAGCATGGACATCATTTATAGGTCATATGTGGGATTCCCATCATATAGGCAGATATCCGAGGAGATACAGGAGCTATAATTTCTTTGTTGGATAGAGGGGCGTTGTGCAGGAGAGCATGAGATGATACCTATTAATGGGTTAGATCGTAGTTTAGGTTTCCATAGGATATACCTCAACCATTTCCATAGTACAAGAGGGATGATGAGGAGAGGCTTATACCTCTACCATAGCCGATGGTACCTACAAGGTAGGAGGAGTAGGTGGTAAACCTACGGATTGATGATGTTGGGGTGACAGATAGGTACAAACAGCTATGGGCAAAGCACAACTATGGGCGACTACCGAGTCCAAAGTAGCCCAACTTAGCCATTATAACAGTTTAGTGGGACTCTCTACAGGGGCAGTGTGACTACCCCCGGTGACACAATTTGGGATAGTGGAGGGCAGCTAATAGGTCGAGGCATAGGTGGCCATACTATAGGCATATGTAGTAGCCCTCTGTGGCCCAAGTAACACAAGGATAGGTGCCCACACCGGGTTAGGATGGAGATGGGGCATGATGGCCATCCTATAGGCACAAATATCAAGTTTTTAGGGATAGTTGGCTACTACATAGGTGTAGATTGTGGCCCTTTAGGCCTAGGTACAAGCACAAGCTCCTACATAGGCTCAAGGACAAGGTCTCAATTTACAGGAAGGGGAAAGATAGGGTCCCACGGTACATATGTACAAGGTCAAAGGTGAGGTAAGATATTATCAGGATCACCTGATGGCCACAAGGATAGATGTCCCTACCTATGCAAAGTATAGAGCACATCAGGCCTCGAGTGAGAGGACCAGGTCTCACACTCATATTTTGGAGAGTACAAGTAGTCAGGCGAGCCCTAAGACAAGGTTAGGGAGAGGCCACTAGTTCATGGAGGCCATCTCCAAGTGAGGTACTAGTAGAGGTCAAGCCGAGGCCCATGGAGGGTGGTGAGATGCTAGTGGGATGCCACATGAGAGTAGAGGAGGAGGAGGAGATAGGTGAGATAGGAATGGAGGATATCCGATGGGGGATGCCTGATAGTTACACATACTTCCATTTTTGTGTATTTTTGGTATATACCAACCTGCGTGCCAAAGAGAGTGAGGTTGTATACGATAGTTTTGAGATTTTTGATCATATACCGCCTATGTATCAAGATGGTGAGGATGTATCTGAGTGATTTGAGATATTTGTATTTATTTGTATTTGTGTACATATGTATGTATACACAAACTTTCTCATTTATATAGATGATGATATTTATAGTATGGATGGTGTACTTGTTTTAATTTCCATTATTTTTATCAGATGTGATGGAAACTAGATGAATTAGGAATGATTGAGTTGAGGTCTTATAGGCATGGTTAATTCTAGGTTGTTTTAGGTGTCGATGATTAGGGTATAGGTCGCTTAGGCATGATGGAGTCAAATAATAGGTATGATGGATTTAGGTCATAGGCATGATGGATTCAGTTATAATTTTGATTTTAATGTCCAAGTCATTGGTAACATGGGAAATAAATGATGATGTATATGCATGTTATGGTTTAAGTTTCCAAATATGTGTTATAGTGGAAATGTGAAAATGATAAATGAACGATGTGATGATGTGGTAAAAAAATTTATCAATTGTTGCTTGTTTGGTTTAATTTCCAATTGTTTATATAAAGTGGAAATGAACTAAGGTAGGATGTGATTAAGGAAATAAAGCAGAAAATAGGTTAGGGTGAAGAGTTCCTAAGCTAACCCTCAAGGGCCCCATGCCCTCAAAGTGTTTCCTACATAGCCCTGGTGAAATGGGACCTCAGACCGATGTAGTTCTCCCATAAGCTAGGGAAGAATATGAGGAATGGGTTAGTAAATTTTAGGCATGATTGAGTTAGGTCGTAGGCATGGTTGAATTTAGTTTATTGGCATGGTTAATACTAGGTCATAGGCATGGTTAAGTCTAGGTCATAGGCATGGTTGAGTCATTTAAAATTTAGGTGTCGAGGATTTGGTCCCAGTATAAGATAATTGATAAGAAAAAAAAAGGTGAATGGTAAGAAGTTGTAAAAGAGATGCTTAATTAATAAGAACCCTAATGAGTCTAGCATACCCTAGATGGGATTATGAACTTAAGACCTTAAATGTGTTGCATAATGGAATATTCTAATGGTGAATAAATTCACATGATCACAAAATGTCATCGTTGGGCAAGTCCCTTGAGAAGAGAGAAAATTAGGTTGAAACAACAAAGAGGTGAAAGTGTATGGTTAAGCATAACCTAGTGTACAACTCGCATGTCTACTTGGTAAGAGACATAAGATCAAAATAGGCAATTCCATGATGAAAAAGTTAATCTTTTTCTTTTTTCTTTTACTTTTTGTTTTTGTTTTGATAGACTGATCGATGTGGGAAGTCTATGTGGGATGAGTAGATTTTATCCTTGAGGTATTCATGAACCTGATCAATGTGGGAAGCTTCTAAACATTTTATTGTATTTTTGCAATGAATTTAGATAGTTTTCATTTAAAGGAGTAGTCTATTCATAATAGATAGATAGAGAGAAGAGATGTCCCTTTTTGAGGGAGTCATGTTTTGTTGGAAGTTTGACTCAAGGATTTGAATCCCATTTTGTTTTTATTTTAGATGTTTTAAGTCATGGATAGGACTATAGAGGAAGATTAGGTTCTTGTTTAGAAGAAAAAACCATAGCACATAGAGGTTAATTGTGAAAGAGGTATTTTCGAGTGATGAATGACCATGGGATTCCATATTTTTAAAAGACAAAAATTATCCATGAGAATCATGCTATGAGTAGAGCCGTGGTACTCATATTGAAGATAAGGTTGAAAGGTGATGGGTAATCACATGATTATTGTTTATTCATTGATCCTCAAAAATGGGTAATATGGAAGGTGAATAGTGCTCAAGGGATGTGTAGTTGATTGATAGAAAGTGATATATGAATTAATGTCAACAATAAAATGGTCGAATATGTAAGGCATTGAGAGGCTCAGATCGGGTTTACCTTTGAGCGAAGGCAAATGATAAGCACCTATTCTATAAGCATGGGTAATGATATAGGGTCTAAGCCAATTAGGATCAAATTTTCCCTCTTTACTTTTCTCTTCTTGGTTACGTGTTGATTTTGCTTCAGGATGAAGTTGCTTTGACTGAAAGATTTTCCCATGGACACATTTTTGTAGGCACATTTGATACATTTTTTTTGTATATTCTGAGATGGTCAAGAGAATTGAGATGACGTTCATCTAATAAATCAAGTTACGCAAAAGGTCCTGGAAAAATTCATCTTCGTTGAGCATGTCTTGTCTTGAGATGAGGAGAGATGGAATCTAGAATTCAAGAGGTAAGACACCTCGATTACATAGACACATAGACCGAAAAAAAGCTTTGGAAATAGTCAAACTATGAATACTAGTGTGATAAGCCCAAAAATAGAAAGGAATGTATGAATTCCAATCCTTGCCAAGATCATTAACTACATTCATAAGAATTTCATTCAAGGTTTTATTAGTCAATTCCCTTGGCCATTAGTTTGTGGGTAATAAGGTGACGAAACTAAGTTGATGTTGAAAGCGTCACATAACTTACATAGGGTTTTATTTTTGAATTTCTTTCCGTTATCGGTTATGAGGCGATGACGAACACCAAAGTGAAAAATGAAGTGATGGTTGATAAATTCACATATTTTCTTGGATTTTGTAGAAATTAGGGGATGAATTCTACCCATTTTATTGTAATATTCAAGATCGGTTATAATCTATTGATTGTGTTGTGAAGAATGGGGATTAATCTCACCAATAATATCCAAGCCCCATTGAAAGAAAGGACAAAGGTCTTGTGCGACTGTAAGGCATGACTAGGTGTGTGATGAAGATTAGCATTTTGCTAGAATTTTACACAATGTTTGAAATAGTCACAACAGTCACAATTTAGGGTTGGCCAATAATAGCCAAGGCAAAGAATGCATTTTGCGATAGCTAAACCACTAAAGTGACCTCCACAAATTCCATCATGAACTTCCTTGATAGTGTAGGGAATTTCAAAACTTATAAGGCATCATAAGAGAATATTGTTGAAGCCACACTTATAAAGGATACCACCCATGATGACATAATGAGAGACACTTTTAAGAAAGGCATGTTTTCCATTATGAGTGAGATTAGTGGGTAGAATGGAAAGGGAAATATAGTTTACAAACTTCTTATACCAAAGGTCACATGGGTCAGGTGCAATGGTTCTCGATGAAGTATACCTCATGAGGTAAGTAAGAGGGTGGTTGGAACCTTTGTATTGTGACAAATATTTTAGATTCGATGATAGACGAAGAGGGTATCTGAGAAGCCAAGAAGGCCATGGTATCCATAAATTTATGGGTAGAACGTGGGGTGGTTTGAAAATTCATGAATGTCAAAGGTGGTCAAAATTATGTCTACGTGATGTTTATGCTTTTGAAGTATCGCATTACTGAATTGGTATATACCATTGACTTGGTTTATAACCAGTTGGGAATAATGAAAGATATTGATGGACTTAATATCTAAGGCATAAGTAGCCTAGAGACCCAATGCGAGTGCTTTGTATTCAAAGTGATATTGTTTGTACAATCAAAATCTAGTTCAAAAGAAAAAGGAATAGGTTCACCATCAAGAGGAATTAGGGTAACACCAGCCACACCTCCACGCTAACACTTGGAGCCATCAAAGAAGAGTTTCATTTGGTAAGAAAGTTCATCTAAGGAGATGGTAGCTATGGATTCGTATGGGAAATCGAAGTTAGAGGGTTGATTCCTAGAAAGGGGTGCATCTACTAGTTGGTTAGTGATAGCTTGGCCCTTGATGGAATTTTGATGAATGAATTCAAGGTCGAGGTCGGCAAGAAGCATAAGCCAACGTGTGGCACATTGATGTTTATAGGGTTTGGCATACATATAGTGTAGGGGGTCAGTA
Organism: Taxus wallichiana var. yunnanensis; assembly: GCA_018340775.1. Classification (NCBI taxonomy): domain Eukaryota; kingdom Viridiplantae; phylum Streptophyta; class Pinopsida; order Cupressales; family Taxaceae; genus Taxus; species Taxus wallichiana. The sequence continues at coordinate 604,185,463 of CM031235.1, forward strand.
TTTGTAACAACAAATTTTTGTGGTAGTGTAGGTAATGGCGTAGTTTGGTGGTGATGAAAACTAAGGCTAAGCAGAGTTTTTTGGTGTGGGTGTAATGGTTTCGTATTCCATAAGGGTATTGTTTATGTAATAAATCACTTGATGTCTATGTTGCTCATCACGATGGGTGAGAATGGAACCAAAAGAATGGTCAATGGAAAAAATATAGGTAAAAAGTTTGGTCATCCTTAGGAGGAATGAGCACTGGTGGTTGAAGAAGGTATTGTTTTAAGGCTTCAAAGGATTTATGGCATTCATCATCCTATTTGAATGAAATTTCCTTCTTGAGAAGATGATGAAATGGTTGATAGTAGTCGGAAAGTTGCGAGATAAAACAATGAATGGATTGAAACTTACCTTATAGGCTTAAAATTTGATGGAGATTAGTAGGCAGAGGCATTTCTAGGATAGCCTTTACTTTAGAAGGATCAACTTCTATGCCACAAAAAGAAATGATGAAACCAAAGAGTTTTTCTGAAAGTACCGCAAATATGTAGTTCTTTGGTTGAAGACAAACACAATACTTGATGAGGTGGTAAAAGATGACCTTAAGTATGGGTAGGTGTTTAGCTCAATGTTTGGATTTGGTAAGAAGATCATCTACGTAATCTTCCAATATGTGGTGCATGATGTCATGGAAGATGTAAGTCATGGCTTGCTGATATGTAGCACCAGCATTTTTAAGGCCAAAAGGAATGACTCGATAGCAGAAGGTCCCCCAAGGGGTGATGAAGGAAGTCTTGTGTTGATCTTCTAGAGAAAGTAATATTTTATTATAACTTGAGAAACTGTCCATGAGTGATAACATTTCATGGCTAACGGTGAGATCAACTAGTTGGTTAATACCTGTTAGAGGAAATTCATCTTTGGGAAAATCTAGGTTGAGGTCATAGAAGTCTATGCAAATGCATAGTCCCCCTATCACCTTTGTTACATGAACGATGTTAGAAATCCATTGGGGATAATCAATGGGTAGGATGAAAGAAATTGAGAGAAGGCATTGAATTTCTTCTTTGACTAGAAGAGCAATGCGAGGATGCATTTTCCATAGCTTTTGTTTGATGGGTTTGAAATTAGAAATGGTTACGACATTGTGGACCATGATTTTAGGGTCAATATTGGGCATATGAGCATAGGACTAGGAAAAAGCATTGCTATTATCCTGAAGGAAAGAGGAAAAATCTTCCTGTTCAACAACATCTAAAGATTGGCCTATCTTTAGAATGTACGGGTCGTCTTAAGTGTTAATATTGACTTCAATGGTAAATTTGTTCAACATAGTTTATGTCTTAGAAGGTAACGGCCGGTGAATATAAGAATCTTCCACACCAAGGTAGGTGAGAATGGACTCATCGGCATGACATTGAACGACATTCATAGAAGATGTATCGTCATCAATTAGGTTGGGATATAAGAATGAGAGAGGAGAGGGAGCCTTGCCATCACATTTATAGATTAGAGGTCCTAGGGAAATTGTGTTTACGAAAAAAAGAGTTAGGAGGAATAGATTTGGGATCTATGGACTTCGTGGGTGAAGATGGTGATGTGGGAAAATGAGGTGGAGAAGGTTTTTCTTCCTCAATGAGGTCAACGTGGGCCTTCTTGGGAGGTGGTGTGGCAAAGCCAATGCCACTAAGGTCATTGTTTTTACGGGTGGTATAAGAAATGATAGTATGACGGTATTATTTTTAAAAACTGAAGCCAAAGAATTTCCATGTGCAATGGTGGAGGAAAGTGTGGGAAAAGTGGTAGTTAGTAATGGATTGTAGATCAGATGATAATGATCATGTTTGGGATGGAGGTTCAGGTGAATAAGTGGCAATATCAAGTCCCCCATATGTTATATTAGTACAAAGATGGGGAGGACCATAAGGAAAAACCTCACCTATGTGGTATTCATAACTAGGGTGTTGACATAGGTTCCCATACTCTTATGGAGTGAGGAATGTGTCCATATTGTACAGGTGGTACTCCTTAAGAGTGATGTGTTAAAAAACACCTTCTAAGGTATTATTGGTCGATATGTGGGTAGCGGGGATAAACAACTCACTAGATGATTGCGAAGTGGATGAGTCACCAGTAGAGGATGCAACAACAAAAGTAGGAACAATAGGGTTAGATATGAGAGACACCGGTTGCAGCATTGGTGGATGGGCATATGGGTGAAGGTGAAGTGGGGATAGTGGCGAGATGTCTTGATTGGTAAAAGCACATCGTTCGGATGGTACAACATGTTATAGGTCTTGAATGATGATGGGTCGGCGAGGATGGTATAGTTGTGTCCCTCATGCTTGAATTTTACATAGTGGTGTAAAGCTAAAGGGACATAACCCATGACAAGAATCCAGGGTCTATTGAGTAATAGGTTATACTAGAATTTCCCCTCTAATACATAGAATAGTTCGGAAAATGTGAGTGCCTACGCAATAATGAATGATAATAGTGCCAAGGGTGGAGGTGATGGCATTGTTAAAAGAGTGAAACATAACTAGGTTATTATGGATACAGTTAGAAGGAATACGCATTTGATTATATGCATGGGAGGAGATGATGTAAATGCTAGCACCACCATTAATCATGACACATCATATACGTATGTTATCGATATAAATATAAATGACTAGGGAAGGATCAGGGTCATCTGACTAGAGAGGTACAATCTCCTCATTAGAGAAGCTAAGGGTGGTGACGTGAGTAGTGGTTATGGGGGTAGAAGGAGGAGCTGATTTGGTTAACGAGGCCAAATGGTGAGGGGATATAATCAAGTCCACTAGTTTGGGGTCATTGGGTAGAACTTTAATGAATTATAAAACCTTGATAAGGGCTTGTCTGGGATTCAAAACTCTATAGGAGATCATACAAAGACATCTTTAGAGGATATTGATGTAATTGTATTATCATTGCGTGATGAGTGACCCTCACAAAGATAGGGTATGTAGTTCTCGGATGGTGATTTTGGGAGTGGGTATAGATGGTGTATTGGGTATAGGGTTGGTTTATGGGCTATTTTTTTCTTTTCCTTTTTCTTTTTAAGTGTGAGTAGCAACATGAACCATGTTAATCTGAGGGGAGGTGGATGGAGAGGGTGTGTCATGAAAGGTATAATGACATGAGGGGAAAAATCCTAGGTGGATAAAATCCTTGTGAAATGAGTAGGGCGCACTGACATTTGGGTGGTGGTTTGGCCAACTCTCTAATACGAACCATGTTGATCTCAAATTTTGGAGGTGGGAAAGATGGTTGTAGGGGTGGAGATATTGATCATTGAATAGACGAAGGATGATGATGTATGGTTATAGGTGAAGTTGGAGCATCGTCCTCATTAAGAAGTTATTCATTGTCAAAATTTTGTTCAGGAGGAAAAAATTGAAGAAGAATGGTCTTCAGATCCTTATAATTTTCAACATCATGTCCTAGCACATGATGATAGGAAATATTCTTGGTTTCATCAAACCCTTTTGGTTTGGGTTTGAGAGGATTGTAAGGTTGATGTGGTGGTAATGTGATGATGGAAGTCTCAAAGAGATTGGTTAAAATTTTGGCATAGGACCCCGCTAATGGATCACTATGGGAGTTGAGTGTGGGTTTGGGTACATGTGTGGTTGATTGTGAAAGAAGAGGCTTTATAGCAAGGGGAATGGGTTGGTCTACTAGTTTTGTGTTTGGAGTGGTCTTAGGTCTTGCTAGAACCTGTTTGGGTAAAGGTGGGGTAAAAGAGATGGTGATGGAAGGTTTAGTTTGTTTTAATACCTTATTAGAGGGTAGTGGATCCTTCGCATTGAGTTGAAACTTATTTTGTAAAGGTGACACGGAGTACGAGATGTAGAAGGAAAAACAAATTGTGGAAGAGGATGGGTTACCCACATCGGGCAACCAAGGTGTGGTGGAAGTGGTTGGTAGAGGTAGGGTAGGTGGAATTGGTTGAAGTCATATAGGAAAGGTTGGCATTATAGTAATCATTAGAGGAATAGGTGGTAAGAAGTGCATGGGTGAGGGTGAGGGAGTTTGTTTTTGGTTGAATGTGGTGTAAGAAAGGCTCTTGATGCAGTAGTAAGTTTTTAGCTTTTGACTGGCCTTGGGTAGGAGATTGTTTGGTCAAGGTTGATGGATGAGGCCCTAGGATTGATGGAAAGGGGGAAGGTGACAATGGTGTGGTAGGCGAGACCAATGTATGCAGCCTAGAAGGTTGGGTTTTCTTTTCATATGGGAGGATAATACTCATGCAGACTTCGTAATATGTCGTTAAGTCCAATCGACATGTGGGTGAGTAAGGCTTCATGTTGGCATAACACCCAAAGTAGTGACGGGTCTCGATACAGGTGGGGGGATAAGTGTTGGTAGGTTTTTAGGTTTGGGAATAGTTGTAGTGATGGGTAGAAGTTTGGATGGAAGTAGGGATGATGAAGAGGAATCTATTTCAATTGGCATGGTCAGTGTAGTTTTTCATTTCTGAAAATACCTTTGGGTAGATCGTCAAAGTATCTTCAAGAAAAATTTTCATTTGGGTTGAAACAGGGATCCGAAGATGTCCCCAAAGCATGGGATGATCAATGTAATCCAAATGATCGACCAATCATGAAAATTGGACTCAAAGAAGATGATGGAATGGGTCAGTGGAAATCCCTATAAAATATGTCTATGAGACATGGAATTTGCTGGCCTCGAGATTCTATATGTAAGACAGCCGAGATCATGTCAATAGGTTCCTAGGATGCTAAGGGATAACTATCCTCGACAGGGAAGTGACATGTCTGAAGAATATCCCATGGTTAGGAGAGATAATAGGTATGTTGAGGTAGAATTCTCTCTCAATGAAGGAGAAGGTGATGATGATTCTCTTATGGATGGGAGAATAACAAGTGTTGACGGTTCAAAAGGTTGGGAAGTAGACAATGACACAACATCGGTAGAAAGTGTGGGTTCCTCCGTGAGAGCAATGGCAGAAGAGGGGACTCCTCTGTGGGGAGGAGGAGTAAACAGGTATGACCCTTTATAGGTGGAGGATCTCATGCCAAGATTTCCTCAATAGATGAAGTAGGTAGGTTTTGAGGAATAATTGAGATGATATCAAAAACTACGTGAACCTCATGGATGTTGTTGTCACTAGATGAAGGTTTGCTATTTTTATTAGACGATGGTTTATGGTTAGGAATGCTTTTTTGAAGATGTGTGAATTTTGATTTTTGGCACATTTGGGTTGTTTACAATAAAGTCTCCATTGCCTATCATCTCTTTAATAGTGTTTTTAAAAGTTATGTTATTACCGTCGCTATGTCCTTTAAGGCAAAGATAATTACAGTAGTCGTGTTCTTTATACCATGTGGGCATAGGACAAGTGGGATCGAAACATGTATGAGGTTTTATGGGAGGAAGTGTAATGGCTCTAACTTTAAGAAGTTTTTCCAAGACCAAAGAATAGGGCTCTCCAATTGAAGTGTACTTCCATTACTCCTACCGAAAGCTGAAAGGCCTGGACAAGAGAAAGATTGGAAGAAGGTTGGGCCTGATTAGAAGGATGAGGTGGACCCACCTTGAGGAATACCACGTTGGCAGATCCTTTGGGCTTTGAATAGTTATTTTGAGGTTTTGAAGATGAAGAAGAGTTTTTTGATTTGAATTGGGTGTTATTGTTTCATAATTGGATTTTCTTTTCTTTAATGGCATGAATTTCTAGTTTTCGTGGACGTTGTGAAAGCTTCATCAAAGGTTTGGACTTGCAAAGTTGCTGAGATTTTTTTGGAACAAGCTCTGGTGACAAACTCAATAAGTTTAGTCTGAGGTAGTTTGAATGTCAATTGGTTAATAAGACTCCACCATTAGGAAACCAAATCTATGATAGATTCATCTTCATACTGTCGGGTTGAATAGAGATTGTTCATGGTGACTTTCTTCATAACATTGATTGAAAAATGATCTAGGAAAGCTTGGGCTACTTGATTAAAGGAATAAATAGAATGTTGAGGTAGTCCACTATACCAGTCCAATGCTAGTCCTATCAGAGACATTGGGAAAGTTTGTAGGAGCAAAGTGTCATTATGGACGATTAGATAACACCCATGTTTGAATAACCGCAAGTGTTGTTGCGGGTCTTCTTTACTATTAAAGCAATTAAATTTAGGAATTTCCTAATGCACTAGGTAAGGATGAACGGGAATAGATGGATGGATAGGATCATTACAGATTTCATCATATGTTAAAGAATTATGGGAGCCAGAAACAAATGATTCGAAGGTCTACATCTTCTCCATCATCATTTTAATGAGTTTATTAGTAGGTTGGGATGAATGGGTGCCCTATAGAAAAATAGGGTTGATGTTGAATGTACAAGGTAGGTGGTATGCTAGTGTGTGGTGGTGCTTTGAGTACATGAACTACGCAAGAGGAATAGATGTGGGTGGCACATAACCAACATAAGCAATAGATGAGGTCAGGGGTTGTTGGTAGTATGTGTATGCGGGTGGGCTAGTCATAACAACCCTAGTGGAAATCAGGGGTAAGGATTGTGGGATAGAAAGGACGAGGTTTTGGAAAGGGGTGTAAGTTGTCGACACCGTAGGTGGTTGTGATGCAATGGGTATATGGTAAATGGCAGTGCGTATGGATCCATACTCATAAAGGATTTCGGAGGAAAATAGATGTCACAGGTATGATTGATGATGTAGATGCTATAATTATAATGGTTATAAGATTTAGCTGAGACACCGCAGGTGATAAAGTATAAGACGATAATGCTTAACTAGTGCTAGCTGATGCGAAGTGGGGGCTAGAGCAGGGGGAGAGATACAAGCATGATGTATATTAACTATCTTGAGGAATCCTCGATGGAATAATGAGAAAGATAATATTGGAAGGAAGTGGGATCCTAGTCAAGGAGTCTTACAAACTCCTCATCACCGGTGGTGATGGGGATAAGCTGAGTTGGATCCATAGGTGATAGAATGGATGATAGTGATGGAATAGGTGGGAGTGGCTGACGGCTAGCATGAAACACGAGGGCATTAGTTTGGTTATGAGTCAACACCATGTGAATCAACATAAATCAGGTGAACTGTACTCTGTAAATGACATAGGGGACAACAGAGATGGGACAAAATATATTTCAAGAGGAGAATTAGGTAAATATTTTGATAAAAATCAAAACAGGGTGACCAATGCCGGATGTAAGAACCGATGTTGGTCACAAGATGACTAATGATGGTTACTATGAAGAATAACAGTTTCAGCAAATAAAGCAGAAACTGGTGATTGTTAGACAGGGAGACTGTATTGGAGGACTATGATCAGAATATAGAGAGTATGGTGACACATAAAATTTTAGACAGAAAAGAAGGTGAGATGTTTCTTTGGGTAAAGTGACCAATAGAACAAGTAAATCGACACCAGATTAGGTAAACCAATGTTGATCAAATATAAATCGATGTTGGTTACTATAAAATCTAAAAAATGAAGAAAATGAGGTGTTGTGAATTTAGATTGTATGAAGAATCAACCCGAAGCCTGGGTATGATAGGATGAGGTCCTAACACACTTAGAGAAATTCATAATACTCCAACTATGATGGTAGAGTGTGAAAGGAAAAATAAAGATGAAGAAAATGTATCCTCTCACCTCAAAATGAAATTCAAGCACAAAGCTATGAAAACACGCAGTCCTAAAAGTGAATTTTATATTTGTTGTAGCTTATGTTGTTTATGATTGACATGCAAATTCAGAAAAAAAAAAAATTGGTTTGGAAGGCATCCTACAAAAAGGAAATCTAAAGGGTGAGGTTTCAGGTTATGTTATGGTGGGGGTGGTCCTTCCTCTGATGGGGTACTGGACATAGATAACTAGTTAGGGATTACTTGTCAATCCTTTGATCATTGTGACAGACATTCCCGTAAGATCTCATGTAAGAAGGTGTGTGTATTAAAATTTTTGCATAGTTTGGCGAGAGAGAGAGAGAGAGAGAGAGAGAGAGAGAGAGAGAGAGAGAGAGAGAAGCAAGTGCTTTCTATGGTTCAATTGTGTCAACCATCAGATGGGCATGACTTCTAGCATATAGGTTGCCCTCATTTTTAATGTGAGCTATAATGAATAAAATCATAATAAAATTTAAGTGTTTTAAACCAAAATCGAAATATGATTTTCGATGTAGCAAATGATGAACATTAAGAGGGATGCTTTTTCACTAATGTAATGCAAGAAAGAAGAAGTTGTTCATTTTAAGCCCCAAATGACAAATTTCATTTAGACAATTAGAAGAAAGGAATATTTCTAGGGAGAAGATTAAATGTGTAATTTTCAAGATGAAAGAAGCACACAAAAACATTTTCCCTATATGAAGAAAATGCAATGAACCTAAGAGAGGGTTCCATCGGGCGTACCAAAAATTTTCACCATTTTCTTTACATTTTGAATGTGACGAAACAAATAAGGGTGTGGGCCAAGGAGGAATACCTGTAGTGATGGTCAGTTTGAAGGTTGTTGTGCATGTTCTAACTTCTCGATCCAATGTTTACTGTGAGAGCTTCCTTTTGGCTAGGAGGAACTACCTTGAATAGAAAACAAGACCACAAAAGAGATTTAAACAATATATGGCAGTGGACTGCCTAGCGTGTGCTAGATCCGGGAAGTATGATACTTCCTAAATGGCTGTCAATCCACTATTTAATATAACTTAATGTGAGAAATAATGTAAGTAAACAAAGTCCTACTATAGTTGATATGATTTAGGTATCTCAATTAAAGGAAATAAGAAAATCTAATATAACATGCTAGGTTGTAATCGATCTAGAGGTGGGGTAGTTGGTCGTGGTTCTGCAGTCTGGTTATGGTCGATTCTAGGTCACTTAGGTTTCTTGGGTGAAGATTCTTAGGTTTTGTTATTGATAGGATGGAAAAATACGAGAGAACGGTATTGGTCATATATAACTCGATGATAGTTTAGAGGGAACCGATGACGGTCATGGGTAACCAACATCGATATGGTCGGGATGATAGAAACTCAATAAGATATGATTGTGAAAATTGGTATAAGGTTAGAAAGATATGAAAAGGGGGATGGTGAGGTCTTTGGGGATCTTAGAAACACTCAGAGATGTATAAAGGTTGTGTATATATGATCTAATGGTATGGTGGTGAAGGGTTGAATCAGGGAAAGTGAATGGTGGGAGGATGGAGATGCTAATAGAAATGATAACAGAGATGAAAAAACCCTTTTAAAAAGAATAAGGATGGAATGAAACAGGATAAAAGCACTTACTAATGTTATAGGTCCAATGGATGGGTGGTGGTGTTGATTGATTGGTGGAATGGAGCTTGTTGTCGTGGCGGTGCTTCCCGAATGCTACCTTGAGAGAGATACCTATGGATCTATCTTGATGCTTACTATGGCTACCTAGATGTGTGAAAGAGCTCTTTTTCTTGCTTACATACAGTCTCCTTTTCTATCCAAAACTCAAGAATGTGTCTAATCTCTAAATAAGGTTTCCCGTAATGGTTATATCATGAATCGACGTCGGCAGGGTTACCGGCATCGGTTTCGGGTTGAATGACATCGGTTAAGACAGGGATATCCTAGGTTGCCAAAAATAGTAGATCTTAGCTATCCTCTCCCAATTTTTTCTCATTTTTTCAAGGTCTAAATGAAATTTTGGGCTCAGATACATGGGAAAGTGGTTAGAGGGAGAATAGGCATGTGCTTTTAGGGTTGTACTAATTCCTAGTTCATTAAAGTAAGTAGGGCTAAGTCTTAGTTAGTTGTGGTGTAGACACCTATAGTTTGATCAAAGCACTATTATCCCTAATATTTCCCTAGCTAGTCCTCTTCCTGCAAGTTGGCAACACCTCGTCAGTTAGATCTATCTAACTCCCTCTTATGACACTCTTTTGGTCGTATTTCCTCTAGTAAACTAATTAAATAGGTTATAATAACCTCTTCTTGGCTAATATTCTCTTCTTTACCACCTCTATTAGCTCCCTGGAATATCAATCCACTTCATTGGATTGATTAGGCCTTTCAGAACCCTCCTAGAAACCTAATTTCTCTCTAAATAGGATTAATTACCCTCTAAACATGGTTAGCTAGTCTTAACCATGATCAACCTCTCTCTAAAACTAGTCAAATCTTACTTTGACTTGATAATTAACTTGTTGACTCCTTTTTAGTCCCACATGCACCAAAAATCCTCCCATTTCCCAAATGGAAAACTATAAATAGCCTACTACCCCCTCTCATTTCTAAGAACACTTCTTCCCTCTAACCTAAACTATAGTATTATTGCTAGGATTAGGACCTTTTATTGAGCTATTTTCTTTGCTTTTGCATTTCTATCACATAACATGGAGTAAATGGGAAGAACCATTGGCCTTGAAGCCATTAATGGTGAGATCCCATTCTCTTGAAGCATAAACTGATTGCTTAGATCCTTTTAGGTTCATTTACTTTAAGCTTTCAAGAATAGAGGTTAACTTCATTTGTTTAAATTGCTTGTTTACTTCAAGTTAATGCATGAAAATAGGATTCCTTGCTCATTTCTTATCATATGGTCCATTGAGGGGATTTTTCACAAAGCTTTGGGGTTCTTGAGTGTTTCTTACCCCATTTCAATAGCTCTTGCAAAACCTTTCATTGAACACATTTGGCATGCCTGGTGGGACACTTATGTCCATCCTCCATTAATAGAGGTCTTTTGAGTTCTTCAAAGTTCATTTGCAATTTTTTTAGTTAAAAACTTGTTATTTGCTCATTTCTATTTCTAACACTAGCTAAATCATGCTTATTTGCATATGTTTTATGGGTTTGAACTAGAAATAGGATGATTTGACTAACAACTAACCTGTCTGCTCTAAAAAAATTCGATCCGTGAGTTTTGTAGGTTTTTCACAAGGTACACGTAGGTGTTATAAAGGGATCCATCCACGTCAAAACCTCAATATCCCGTCGCTGAATAGATGTTAACTTTTATGTTGCACCCTATCACTGAGAAGTATTCTCTTTGCAAGAATACTCATGCGTCTTCATCGGGTCAACATCTCCATCTCTCTAGACGCATTTTTGTAAATAACCCCACTATGTAAAAATTGAAAATTATTGTTTTATGCTTGGACGCATCTCCGTTGAACCCTAAGTGTCCACGTCAAGTTGCAAACATCTCTGTCTCTCTGGATGCGTCTGTGTTTGTGGTATACTGTGGATTTTACTAAAAAAAATTGCTTACATATCGTTGAGTTAGACACATACCCGTCGGCTAGGGCACACAAAAGTCGGTTTGGGCATGCAGCATCTATGTTAAAATTGGAAATTTTTCTACAGTCTGCAAAATCTATTTTTCTGATCTTTGTTGCAGGTTTCTAGGACTAACAAATTAAATACGAGTTTTCTTTGGTATTTCAGTTTGCATAGTTAAGTGTTTTCAGTTCTTAGCTTGAACTAGGTTTGTAAAAGTGTGTATGCTCTCTCCTCGTGCCTTCAAAAGTGATCTTGGAGATCAGAAACACTTGTACAAACTTGTATCAAATGTTCAAAACACTTGTTCTATAAAGGATAAAGTAAACTTTCATGTGATTTAGTAGGATTTTCACATTGCGTATGCTCTTCCTTCGTGCCTTTTGGCAATCTTAGGAATCAAAAGCAAGGTGTAAAGTTCTCTTTCTTGACATCAATTTGTGAAACTAGAAAATTACTAAAACTTGTTGTCTACAGGACCCAATGCTTGTAGAAGAAAGGTGTCAAAACAAGACACAAAACTTCTAATACACATGTTTTATGTAGGTTTCCAAATGGTGTGCTACTTGAAACCACATTTAAATTAAAAAAGATAAAAAGAACACCATATTCAAAACACTGTATTGCAGGTTTCGGAAAAGGGTACGTCCCTCTCTGCTCAACTGGAACATAACCCCTTTGGCATAACGCCTTAAGCTACAACAATGGGGGTGGTTCCCTAAAGTAATCCACCACTGTGTAACCTCGTGGATGAAACAGAAGCGCTCCACTTACCCACTTGACTAGTTTTTCCTTGTGAGTTAGTGTTACCAGGTTGTCCATATGGTGACCCTAGTGAGAGTACACATGGATGCATTTATTTCCCACTATGCTTGAAGGGGGTAAAGTAAAGCCAAGATACTCCCAATTTAGTCATTGCGAATTTTTGGGTAAATCATGCTCGCTTAAGACAACTTTGTAACACCTAGTTGAGAGAACTTATTAAGGAGGCCATTCTATCTTGGAGCCCACTTTGCTAGTCCATTGTTGCGTCAAGCCATCATGAAGTGACAACTCATTTGGAATCTAAACCTTGTTTTTCAAACAAGGCAAAGAATCCACGTAAGTTTAATCTAAGTGTCTTTCATCAAAAATTAAACTACGTCCCACTTTAGCTCAGTTTTATTCTCATTTTCGGACGAGGTGAAACTCTACCCAAGTGGCGCTTAGTTTGTTTTCATCTTTTGATATATACCCTTACCGCCCATTTTTCAGGGTGAGAAAGGTGCATACCTTGCGCATTTTTATCAAAGATAGTGCTTGCCACTTTTTAGTCCGTTTATGCCCATCCATGTTTTCATCTAGGTTGTTAAATGTCTAAAGTGTGTAGGTACATTTTTTGTATCTTTGATAAAAGTCCTTCAATATTTATTTCAAGATCATCTTCACCACTGTGAGTTCGATTCATCATTCATCTCTTCTTGAGTTGATAGTTTTTTTTCGCATTCTAGTCACACAATCTTGGTACTTACATCATGTTCTCATTTTTATGAAAACATGGTATAAGTCCCTTTATTGCGTGGTTACGCTGCTCACATAATTAAAAAAATCCTTGTTATACTTATCACTTGGTTTCAGTTTCGACGTCATCTGAGTCTTTTGAAAAGTGTCGATAATGCCTTATATATATCGTAATAAAGTTTTCATGATACTAACACCTTGCTTGCTTAGTTAATGTATCATGACGACATTATTACACTATATCTAGTTGCAAATTCCATTTTTCAAAAGGTTTAGCTTTCATCGGCATTCAAACTAGTTTTAGTATACCTCATCGAGGGACTGCATCAATACCGCGTCGATACTTAGGCCTTGTTAGAATTATAACTTGACCTACATATTGATACGATATTGTCACTATCTATTTTAGGGCATAGGCTTGGTAACAACAAAATTGAGTGATCATTACATTTAGGTGTGCATATGAGTGTTCCTTGATAAAAAAAAATGACTACATAACACTGCATCTAGGATACACTTGTGGTATAGTTCAAACATCACCTTGAACGGCTTGCAAAAACCATACACTTAGGGGTCATGCTAGCTTCATACAAATGTCAGCTAGTAATGCCTAAAATCACAAAGATGGAAACCAAATCAAACAAGCATGACTTAGGAGAAAACCCTTTCAAAACCTTCCCATTTAGTGGCAATAATTTAGCACCTCTCTTTTCTCAAGTCAAGGATGCAGAGCCATTAATTGACCATAGTGGAGAAGATTCAGACTCTTCCGGAGAACAACAGAGATTAGACCTAGGTAGATTTGATGAACTCCTATATTATAATAAAGATCAAGTACTCGCAAGAGTCTTAGAATTAGGAGCTAAACTTCCGTAAGAGTGTGAAGCAGAAACTAAGGTCATTAACCCTAAACTAGGAGAACGAAGATTCCTCTTAGACATAGATAATCCTTTTGATGTGGGATATGCTTCCACTTCTGGGAAACATCAGGCCACTGTTGAAGGGGACCCATCATGAAGACCTCACTATAAAGCTTCACATAAAGTGAAAATTGAGCATAAAGCTTCCCCTCCTCCCAAATTTGATGAAGAAGAGGACCCTCTAGTTGAAGAGGAGATCCTTCAAAAACATATCTTGAAGTTGAGCCAAAAACTAGCAAACTTAGGCTCTTCAAGAAGAAACATATACAAAGACAAAGAAAAAAACTAAACCTAGCGAGTTTCACTTTGATCCACACACGGACCATACCTTTAAAGTGACTCAAGTACAAAGACCAATGTCACCTACTAAAGAGAAACTCATTCAGAAAGAGTTACAATCAATGAAAAATATGCTTACTACATTACAAGAGGGAAATGTAGGTCAGAATAGAAAATATTCGTATGAAGAACTATGCCCTTACCCCTTTGATAAGGACATGTTATAATAGCCCTTCCCAAAACACTTTACCGTTCCAAATTTTGGTAAGTATAAGTGCAAGAGTGATCCTCGTGATCATATAAAAGAATTTTACATGGCTTGCCAAGAGGTCACATATAGTGATAACTTCTTAATATGACTTTTTCCTTGTAGCCTAGGAGCCATGGGATTGGAATGGTTCTATAGTATACCCAAGGGCTCCATTACAATGTGGCCCACATTAGCTGAAAATTTTATACGAATTACTCCTATAATATGGAAAGTGACATCACAATGAACGATTTATGCAATACAAAACAAAAACCCAATGAGACGTTTGCAGGATTTTTACAATGATGGCGAGGGTTAGCAAGTTGTTTCCCTTGTGCATTACCGGAAAAATAACTAGTGAGCATATTTGTTCCTAACTTAAACCCAGAAATAGCCTTTCATTTACAAATGCACTGTGGCTCAAACTTCAAAGAGGTCATAGAGAAAGGTGGTCAAATTGAGAAATCCCTCATTGCAAAGGGAATGCTTAAGTTTGTCGTTAAAGACAAACATGAAGCCAAATCCATAGACAAACTGAAATTCTTTAATAAGAACAAGCATGTCATTGGTGATGGCATTACGGACTCCAAGAGAGTCCAAGCCATATAGACAGGCCCACTTTTAAAGATTTCACAAGGACCTCATCCCAAAGCACCTACTAAATGTATGTTTACGTCCTTAATGGAGTCCTTGTCTGCCATCCTAAGACAATTAGATGATGCAAAAATGGTGGAATATCCAACTACAATGGTACCATACCCAGAGGATGCTCCAAAACCTGGTTGGTTCAAAGACCATGAATATTGTGACTTCCACCGTGTTAAAGGACACAAGACAGATAGGTGTTTGAGACTATGTCATTACATACAAGACCTCATCAAGGAGGGTAATATCACTATATATTCTCCCCCTGAATCTAGAAAAGGTCCAAACAAAAAAATGGGTATCTATAAATAACCTTTTCCTAATCATGTAGATAAAAAGAAAAGGAAACCAGATCATAGGAAAACCTCTAACGACTATAGAACTGTCACTTATGTTTACCCTACTAATGATAGTCCTTTTGATTCTCTCATAGGATGTATTAGCTCATCTAATGAACAAATCAACACTATCCAGATCTTAGAAAATATTTGTGCAGTAGGGACGAGACATGCTCATTTAATCATACTAGATCCCATGCCTATCCCTCAGGAAGGTTAGTATAATTTAATAGATCAGTTAGAGAAAACACCTGCTAGGATATCTATTCTCGATCTCCTCAAAATATCTAATGCCCACAAGAACATACTGTATAAAACATTGCAAAATTTAGGGGTTTCGATAGATGTAGACCCCACAAACCTCCAAGCCATGATTGCACACCTAGACTCCAATGATCATATTAATTTTGATTGCACTGCAATCCCATGTAATAACCCAGAACATAACTTACCCTTATATCTTGAAGTGGTGGTTACCCATCGTAAAATCAAGAGGGTACTTATGGATGGTGGATTTGGTCTAAACATTTGCACTTTGAATCTAGTTAAGCAGCTAGGCCATTCAAAAACAAATATGGGAGCTAAGACTATCACAATCATAGCTTACGACAATGAATAATGAGAATGAACGGTACTATAGTAGTTCCCATGGAAGTAGGCCCAACTTTTCATGACACGACATTCCATGTCCTTGACTTGGACCTTCCATACAACATGCTCTTGGGGCACCCATGGATCCATGCCATGTAAGCTATTCCATTGAATTTTCATCAGTGCATCAAGTTATGTCATGAAGGTCAAGTGGTTACCATTCCTAGTGACCCGAAGCATTCACACTTTATAGGGCATTGCATAGTTTTTCTCATGTGGCTTATGAGTGTCCTTCATTGGATGTTGTTTTCCCCCTAAAAATGGAAGCTATTAAGAAACAGATAAATTCAAAGTCCTTCACGCCTTGTAATCAAGACTTTCCTTCTTTATTCAACCCATTATCTTCATGGGAGGCAACGTTAGAAAAATATAGCATAGGTGAGCCATTCACTCTTGAAAAAGCTTTTTTAATATCATATTTATCAGTATCTCCTAGAACAATGGGTAAGCCTTATTTTCAATTCAAGAGCACTCAGGAGCAATGTCCTAAACCATTGGAAAATTTTTTCCATAGCGAGTCTCCTATCTAGGGAGAAAATGTTAGAAGATCCTACCAGCAGAGTGTCTGAAGGTACCATGGATTCATGCCATCAAGCACCCCAGTACATCAAAGGTCACCACATGATGTTTTTCATGGGCTATACTGGGTTTAGATGTGGCATTAATGGGAAAGGACAGCTAGAGCCTATTCCCATCCCTTGTTTTAAGTCAGATAAGCATGGCCTGGGGATAAGGCCTCATAACGCTCTACCCTCTGAGAATGATGCCACCTCTTCTAAATGTGAGGATGTTTCATCTCATTCTGATAGTGACACAGATTCCCAATGTAGCCTCTATAAGGATCTTGCTTCCACTAACCTATTCCTAGATTCAGTGGTCCTTACCTTATCTGAATCCATCCCCTTAAACAATTATCAAGTAGCCCTTGTATATCTTGAACTTATAGATTGGGATCAACAACTTCACATGCCCCTAGACTTCTTTGAAAATGATGAGGCATTTACAGAGTTCATGGGACTCAGGATTCTATTCCAGCTAGGGACCACAAGAAAGGATTTACAATTCAACTAGACACCTATGCATACTTTGGGAAGAAGCAGAGATGTGTGGATGTTTAAATAAGAATATGGTAAGTAAGAGTACAACCACTTCTGAGAAACCTAGAAAAAGGATAGACAAAAATCTCACAGTGAAAAAATCTTTGAAAAACTCATAGATAAACAGAACGAAGAATCTAAAGATGAAGTAGTTTATCCATTTAAAGATGATAATGAGCTACCGTAGGAGGTCAATCTTACTCTTCCCCCTGATCCTACATGGATGGAAGATGCTTCTAAAATTCTTGTTGAGGAAACAATCAACATCAACATTGGCTTAGAAGAGCAGCCTAGAATGATAAAGTTGGGGGCTTCACTCTCAACTCAAGAACAAAAGATCTTTGTAGAGCTCTTAAGAGAATACACGACATATTCACATGGACATATGTAGATATTCTTGGTTTAGACCCAGAGCTAGTTTTGCACAACCTCATTGTGCACCTGGATGCCAAACCCATCAAGAAAAAGTTGAGAAAGATGCATCCTAAGGTGGAACTCCTTGTCAAAGAAGAATTGGAAAACTATTAGCTGCTGATTTTATTAAACCCATTGACTATTCAGAATGGATCTCTAACATAGTCCTCAGTACAGAAGAAGCCTATCGGCATAAGAATCTACATTGATTTCCATGACATTAATAAGGCATGTCCTAAGGATGAATTTCCCCTACCTAACATTGACATGATAGTTGATTCCACTGCTGGTTATGAAATGTTTTCCTTAATGGATGGCTTTTCAGGTTATAACCAGATATGGATTGCAGAAGAAGATCAGCATAAAACAACCTTCATCACCCCTTGGGGGACATTTTGCTACAAAGTCATGCCTTTCGGGCTCAAGAATGTTGGGGCTACTTATCAGCAGGCCATGACTATTATCTTCCATGATATGATGAATGACATCATGGAAGATTATGTTGATGACATCCTAGCAAAATCCAAGAGTAGGGAGAGCACCTTGAAGTATTGAGGCATATTTTTCAACGTCTACGAGACTATAAGGTTCACTTGAACCCTAAGAAATGTGTCTTTGGTGTTTTATCAGGAAATCTCCTAGGGTTCATTGTTTCACAAAGAGGGATTGAAGTGGACCTTGCAAAGGTTATAGATATCACATAAATGCCACCACCTACCACTCTCAAACAACTAAGGAGTCTACAAGGGAAAATTCAAGCAATCCGTCACTTTATTTCACAACTTGTGGATAAGTGCCACCCCTTTACCCATTTACTAAAGAAAGATGTTGCATTCAATTGGGGACCTGATCAAAAATTCCTTCACACTACTAAAACAATACTTGGTCAGCCCACCGTACTCATTTCGCCTACCCCAGGAAAACCTCTCCTCTTATACATTTCTACTACCTAGTTTTCTATTGGTGTACTACTTTCCCAATACGAATTAGACCATAAAGAGAGAGTAGTTTACTATCTCAGTCACACCTTGATTGTGTACAAGTTGAATTACCCCCAGATAGAAAAGGCCTACTTGGTAGTTGTCTTCACCTTCCAAAAGCTTTGCCATTATCTCTTGAATAATAAAACCAAACTCATATCCAAAGTTGACCCTCTCAAATACCTTTTATCCAAACCTTCCCTCACAGTCGAATGGATAATTGGATCATTCTCCTGAGTGAATTTGATATTGAGTTTGTGAATCAAAAATCCTTGAAAGGATAGGTATTGGTTGATCAATTGGTAGAAGCTCCTCTCCCAAGAATGGAACCTTTGTGCCTAGATCTGCCAGATGTATCTATGATGTATATTGAAGAGTCTGTAGAATGGTAGGTCCATTTTGATGGATCTTTCACCTTCCACGGATCTGGAGTAGGAGTGGTGCTCATCACTCCCACAGGTGATGTCATACCAAGAGCATTCCAGTTGGGATTTCTGTGCACTAATAACATTACAGAGTATGAGGCACTCATCACTGGCCTCAAGTTGGCTATTACTTGGAACATCTGACAACTACGAGTCATTAGAGACTCTCAAATTATCATTAAACAAGTTAATGATGAGTACAAAGTTAAAGATGAGAAGCTCATTCCATATAAAAAGATGGTCAAAACCTTGAAGGAGTACTTTACACAGATCATATTTGAGCAAAAACCAAGGTCACACAATAGATCTGTGGATGTTATGGCTACTATTGGGTCTCTGTTATGCATTCCCCTCGGAAAGTAAGATGCCTTTCTTCATAGAGCATTTACAAGTTCCAGCATATGATATGCCAGAGTCATGTTTGGCATGTGAATTTGTTGGTCCCTTATCCCCCTGGTATGATCCAATATTTCAATACCTACAAGATGGCACTTTTCCACTAGACATTACTCATTTTGAAAAGAAATCCCTTATCCACCACATAGCTCATTATACCCTCCTAGGAGGCACCCTTTATCATCATGGCTATGATGGGAATCTTCTTCATTGTTTGGATGTTGTTGACTCTATTCATGCCATTAAGGAAGTACATGGTGGTATTTGTAGAGTGCACATCAGCGGTATGGTCTTAGCTAAGAAAATATTGAGAGTAGGATATTATTGGCCTACCATGGAATCAAATTGTGTAACTTTGTAAAGAAGTGTGAACTATGCTAAAAATATGGAAAATTAATACATGCACCAAAGACAGCCTTACAACCTATTGTAACACCTTGGCCATTCTCTAAATGGGGCCTAGATCTCATAGGGAAGCTCCATCCTTCTTCTTCAGATGGTCATACTCACATCATCACTGCCACCAAATATTTTACCAAATGGGTAGAGGCTTTCCCTCTTACTTATGTCACCGGTGCGTAAATTTCAAAATTCATCATGAACCATCTCATCTACCAAATGATTAAAACCTTATGTCAATGTTTCCATATTCAACTCAAGTGGTATACCCCTATTATCCCCAAGGTAATGGATAGGAAGAAGCTACTAATAAAACCCTTGTACAAATTATGGAGAAAATGGTCAGTAAAACTAGCCGTAATTGGCACTTACAGATACATCCCGCCCTCTAGGCCTATCAAACTTCCATCCGCACTCCTATTGGTGTGACCCCATATTCACTCGTCTATGGAACTAAAGCCATCATACCTCTAGAAGTGGAGCTTCCTTCCCTAAGAATATCTCTTAGAGACTATCTTGATAAAGATGAGGACTACAGAGTTTCTCAACTAACAGAGTTGGAACTATTAGATGAAAAGCATATTAGAGTGCTCAATCACCGAATGTATATCGAGCAGAGTGTCCAAGGGATATAAAAACACATCATTCATTAGGAATTTGATGTAGGAGATCTAGTTCTAAAATAAAATCAGAAGAACACCATGAAAGATAGAAAAGAAAGGTAAGTTTGAGGCTAACTCGCTAGGTCCTTATGTAGTAGTTGCAAATTATGGATCATGATCCTATAAAATCGCATACTCAAATGGTGAAAAGATTCTAGAACCTATGAACTCCATACACCTCAAGTGGTTCTACACTTAATCATGATGATAATATTAGATAAGAACTAAAAATAGAAAAATAAAGAAAAAACAAGCAAAAAAATGGAAAATTGAGAAAATAGTAAAGAAAAAGCAGGTCGTCCACATGTGAAAACCACACAATTATGGTGTAGTGGGCAGGTCTTTGGGTGAAAACTAGTTTTCAACACTCAAGGAAGATTCGCCAAACACAAGTCACTCTTACAACAGGATGGGTAATCATCACCACTTTCTAGATATGACTTCCTTTTCTAGGTCTAAGAACCCTACTAAAGCCACCTTTGCCAAACCGTGATCTGGCTTATTTGCTCTTATATCTGCATGAAGGACATTTCCTTTGCATACTCCCATCTAATGTTGAGGGAACCTTCACATTTTCACCTTCTCGTACATACGTGTGTGGCATTCTGCCTTTTGTATATTCCCACATCACACTAGGGGCATCCACGCTTCTTTGTTCTTATACATTACCTCGAACATGACCAAAAAAACCTAAACATTCAAAAAATATCCCCTTTTAAGGATGAAGCTATGACAACCACACAACATTGTCTTAGAAAACAATGTGAACAGTAGCCTTGAAAACTTATCTTTTTAGATAAACCCAAAAACATTAGAAAATATGTCAATGTTGTCCCGCAAAAACAAGGTAATGATTTAATTACTTTTAGTTGTTGGTTTGTATAGTTTTGATTGTGAATACCTTTTCATGTGATGTTGTGACTTATTTGCTTAGCATGGGTTGGATCTTG
Organism: Taxus wallichiana var. yunnanensis; assembly: GCA_018340775.1. Taxonomy (NCBI): domain Eukaryota; kingdom Viridiplantae; phylum Streptophyta; class Pinopsida; order Cupressales; family Taxaceae; genus Taxus; species Taxus wallichiana. The sequence goes on from CM031235.1 coordinate 604,206,617, forward strand.
TTTGAAATAATTATATATGGCATTTGATTCATTTGTAGCTTGTATGCATTTATTAGGGTTCATTTTACTTACTTAGATTAAAATGTCAATTTGATCTTTTTAGTATGCTTTATCAATTCATGTGTTTGCATCATAAGTTGTGTTGTGTTGTATAGGTACAATTGTTTAGCTTTGTTAACTTTTTCTTGTGTATTTGTCTCTTGCACAGTTGTTTGTTATCACATCTATCATCTATCATTCATCACATATAAAGCATCATCTACTACATCATATATACAAAAATGCTAAGTATAACATCATGCATGTATGCTAAGCTAATCATCACATATTGTATCATCAATGGGGGCAAGAGGGGTTGTGCATAATCACAAATCTATCCCCCCCACACCAATATCATCTAGTATCATCCCAAGTGCTAGAATAAGAACTCAAAAACACCTCATACAATCTAAAACATGTGATACTCTCTACTGAGATATATCATCAATATGAAAGCATGAAACATACACATCTCTAAATCTAAAGTATGTCACATACATAGAGGAAAGGGAAATCATACATCATGATGCAATGATTACAAAACAATAATCAATAATCATACAAAGCATAATCATAGTATAACATGACAAAATCATCATCAAATGTCCATATAATACATGTATAACTGTCCATGTCAATACTCAAATGTACATCATTGATACAATATGCCATCTAAAAAGGGCATGCATCAAAAGAATTGAGCCTTCATCAAGAGGTGTCATCAAAACAATGGTACATAAAACTATACATCAAAATCAGCCTTCATAAGAGGCATACATACAATACATCTGTATAAAAGGAAAAGTAAAGAGCTCAACCACAGCTCTCACCCTCACTAGGGCTCTCGGGACCATGACCTAGAGGTTGAAAGAGTGGTGGTTGTGATGGACCAACACCGGGGTATAACCTGCTGTGCTAGTTGGCCGTGTGTCTGTCTAGGCGGCTACTCGACAAAAGGCTGCCAAACTGATCTAACTAAACGGCCTGATCACCGTGACCTAGAGCCTATCATGCTCACACCTGAATACTCAAAAGGTACCACTAGCTGCTCTACGGGACTGCCTGAAACACGCAGATCCTATAGTATATATCCTTGTCGTATGATATCATGGCATCCCATATCAAATAATTGTCTCCCGAAGCAATAAATATCTATAGGCGACATCTCTCTCACCTATGAATTTGCTCACAACTCGGCTGAGCACAATGTCTAGAAATAATGGCCTCTCGATCTATATATTTAGCGATAGTCTGCACCTAGGCTCATGCCTAATCTCTTTGGATAATATAGCCTTGTGACTGTGCCTAGGTGTGGTCCCTCTGAGAAACAACAATCTACACCTAGGTCTAAGATTGATGTAAAAGGCTCAATCTCTGAGCCCCTGTGTGCCATCTCACTAATATGAATCTGCCATAGGGTACTATCACTTCCTTGAGTGGCATGTGCTCTAGCCTGATCTCTCTCCAATGTCAAAATATGTACCTGAGCATGTGCTTGATCTCGCTCTACTATAACAGTGCATGCCAGTTCTTTGGCTACATCTCTCTCTCCATCCACCAGAATCGAACGGAAATTACTGCAGAATCGCTGTTGGCTTTGAAGGGCAGCTAGCTATCCACCATCACCACCACCCCTGAATCATGAGTTGGGGAACTTGCTATGGAAATACCTGTTGAAGAGGGGTGTATATCCCCGCTAGAATTCCTATTAGGGGCAACTCTCTCTGTCGCTTCCTAAAAAACCTTTCTCGGCCTAGGCCTTGGACCCTGTCCTTGTGGCTGCTATAATTTTGGACCATGTCCCCTACCCCTGACATACCGGTGTGATTCGGCACCACCATTATCATCATCATCACTATCATCACCACTAATGACTCCACCCTCGCCACTAATAGGACACCCCACTGGAGGAGTTCTCTCACCACCTTATATGCCACCTTGGAAATAGTCAAACGACATGGAAGCACACCATGGTACCATGGCACATACTCAGGTGTAGTACCTAGATCTCTAATCTATCTCAGTGGCACCCACATAGCAGGTACCACATGTAGGAAATTGGCCAATGCTCTATCTTAGGTGATCTGTGGACCCATATCAACGTACTCTCGGGCCCTACAAGCATACCACCTATCTGGCCTAGGAACATCCTGGGTAATGCCAAACTACCTCTAAGCACCGATCCACCCTATACAACTCCCGCATATAGTTGTGGTTGCCTAATATAAAATGCTCCACTATGTGGCAGTATTGAGCTCTAAACCATCCTCGGGCCACTAGAAATGTCTGTAAGGCCTCCAAACCATGGAATCCTACTATAACTCATCAATCGATGATGATAGTGATATACATCCCCATATATGGCCACACATCATCCCCTATCAGGACCTAACCCATCGTAGAAGGCTCCTCGGGAGCCCAAACTCTCAAAACACCTAAGGGGTGACCAATGGCAATATGGTCCCACACCCAAATCTGAAGCAAGTGGGCTGGTCCTACCATCTTTTGAGATGTAGTAGTAATCAAGTGAAGGTCCCAGTATAGATGTGCTAGAATGCACTAACCCCAATAGTAGGTATCTCCCTCTACCAAACCACATATCACTCTAAGGAGGCCAAGTGAAAATGAAGCACTGGTCTTGTCAAGGAGTAAGACTCCACTGACAAAGGCCATCATATAAACCACTACTCGGTCTAGCTCTAAGTCCTCAATACACCATGATAGCCTAATGGTCATCCCACACCATGGTATCATCGGGACACCAAACAACTCTACAATATATCGTTGAATATTAATCCAGCGGCTCGTAGACTAGATAAGTTGACCCTGGATCAGGACCCACATAATACGCCACACATCCTCAAGAGTAATTGTGATCTCCTAGTTGGGAGCCAAAAGCACTAACTCTCGCTATGCCATCGCTCTACTATAGCTGTCAAAAGGCCATGATCTAATGTGATCTAGGGCATCTCAACCACATGAGCCAATCTCGTAACATATAGAAGGTTGTCCAATGTCACTCTATCATCATCGTCGAATTAGGCCTCTATCATTGCTAGCTGACCATATCACTCACGGGTCTACAAGATGGGTAGTATATGCTGTAAACAAGAAAACACACATGTATCAATTAACATTTCTATCTACTTCTATCTAAAAATTTCTGGTAAATCACCATTCTTCCATCTTATTTCCTAAAAAAATTCACTTTCTTCTAGTTTGTCTTCTTTTCTCCTTGGCCATTTTTCCGGAAGGATGTTCTCGATCCCTTCTCCAACATGTGTGCACCTTCTATGACACGTGCACACCTTCTCTGCCTACTGCATGCCCATCCCAATGCATATGTGCCTATCTCCGCACATACGTGCCCCTCTATTATTTTTGCCCATCCCAATTCTTACGCACCCAATGTGACGTTGATGCACCTATCTCCACATATGTGTGTGTGCATCCCTATTTCCCCACCTATCATGCGTACACGGTCCTTTCTACGGACATATGTGCCTTTGCTCTGTCGATTTCCCTCCAACAGATACGTGTTCACATATTCATTCTTTCGACAGATATGTGTATGTGTACCCGCTGGTCTCAACGCATGTGTATACGCATATACATCACTAATGCATGTGCATACATGCATATATCAAAATTCTTCTACCCTAGCCTAAAAATCCCTAAAAATTGCATTAAATGCATAATTTACAAGGAGGGATAGGCCACTCACGTAGGGTCCATCCACTTTGGGTCTCGCATGAACTCTTAGATGCAATTTTCTCATCTCCTTCTGCTCGTAGTCTCGCCATCTCACTCCAAGGTTGTTGCTCTTGCTCATGGTAAAAATTCACAAGAAATTTGGTAGAAATGAACTAATCATGATTGATTTACCCCCTCGGGTGGGTATATTAGGTTGTCGTGATGCCCTTGGGGCATGTTTTCTCCGTCGTGATCGTTCTAGCCCTTCTTCTATCCGCCGAGATGATTATTTTTCTATTAAAATAATTATTTTTACTCATTTTCACATTCAGGGTGATTAGTGTCACCCTACGGTCACTTCTTCATTGCACTGGAATGATTTACACATATTTTAGGTGTCATTTCTTATCATTTTTCTTCTATTTTTCCTCTATCTTTCACTGTCATGATGATTATTTTTATTAAATAATTATTTTTGGCTTGTAATTCTTCTCGCCAGGGGCATTTTATGTGTTGACTAATGCCTTTGCCTTTAGGTAGTTACACATTTTTAAGGATATCTTTGATCTCTTATACAAATTCTACCGACCAATCAAAAAATTAAAAATTGTAAAACCATTTTAAAAACCAAAAACATTGAAATACTTCAAAAATGGACTAAAATTTGGTAAAACACTCATTTACAGCTGAAATCTGTGTCTCTCGCATGGCACTCATCCTATATCTTGCTGATGTTTTCAAATATTTTGAAACAACAACTCACGAGATCATCTAAATCTTCAATCACCTACACAAGTTATGTTGCTTACTTTGTCTGTACTTTGGGGCACTATCAGTTGCTTGGTACTATTTTTGTCGTGCACATTGCTTTTTCACTGGACCCAAGTGTCCTCCATCTTTTCCCTTGCACTATACACATTGCTTGGGGCATCATCCTTCACCCTTTTCATTTATCAAAACATTTGGGACTACATCTCGATAACAAAGTCTTTGTGCAACTATCTTGAACGTTGTTGGTTTAAGTGTGTGTGATTGTACTTATTTCCCTATTAAGTGAGATTGTTTATTTCTTGTATTGCATTACATTTGTGTATGTTGCATGGAGTTGGCCATTTTTAGCAATGGATGTTTATTCGTATTTTGGATTCTCATGTCATTTTACGCCTCTGTCGTATGCTTACATCTTAATAAGGACCGATGATGAGGATTCTAAGCAAAATGATGATTATTTATTGTTTCTATAAAGCACTGGTTTATGGATAGCTCAATATCCCTTTTTACTTTCTCATCTCCTTTCTTCTTGCTTTCTCTCCTACTTTATTTTTTTATTGTTGATCGAGTTTCTCCATCACCCCATCGACGGTCAAGAGGGCATCCTTGACTATTAATTTTTCTTCTACCCTTCAAAATTTTCTACTCATTTCTACTGGTCTAATTTCTGTAAAGTGACGTAACTTATGTCACCCCAAAGAGGGGAAAATGTAGACACCTGTAGTTTGATCAAAGAACTATTATCCCTAATATTTCCCTAGCTAGTCCTCTTCCTGCAAGTTGGCAACACCTCGTCAGTTAGATCTATCTAACTCCCCTCTTACGACACTCTTTTGGTCATATTTCCTCTAGTAAACTAATTAAATAGGTTATAATAACCTCTTCTTGGCTAATATTCTCTTCTTTACCACCTCTATTAGCTCCCTAGAATATCAATCCACTTCATTGGATTGATTAGGCCTTTCAGAACCCTCCCAGAAACCTAATTTCTCTCTAAATAGGATTAATTACCCTCTAAACATGGTTAACTAGTCTTAACCATGATCAACCTCTCTCTAAAACTAGTCAAATCTTACTTTGACTTGCTAATTAACTTGTTGACTCCCTTTTAGTCCCACATGCACCAAAAATCCTCCCATTTCCCAAATGGAAAACTATAAATAGCCTACTACCCCCCTCTCATTTCTAAGAACACTTCTTCCCTCTAACCTAAACTATAGTATTATTGCTAGGATTAGGACCTTTTATTGAGCTATTTTCTTTGCTTTTGCATTTCTATCACATAACATGGAGTAAATGGGAAGAACCATTTGCCTTGAAGCCATTAATGGTGAGATCCCATTCTCTTGAAGCATAAACTGATTTCTTAGATCCTTTTAGGTTCATTTACTTTAAGCTTTCAAGAATAGAGGTTAACTTCATTTGTTTAAATTGCTTGTTTACTTCAAGTTAATGCATGCAAATAGGATTCCTTTCTCATTTCTTATCATATGGTCCATTGAGGGATTTTTCACAAAGCTTTGGGGTTCTTGAGTGTTTCTTACCCCATTTCAATAGCTCTTGCAAAACCTTTCATTGAACACATATGGAAGCATGTTATGAATAGGTCTATAGTGAGGTGTCTAGGTGAGGTGGTGGGGTGAGGTGGAAATTGGTTTTAATTGAGGTAATTAAGTGAGGATGAGTATTAATTTAATTGTAAATAATTAAATTAATATTAATGTGGGGTATAAGGGTCATAGTTAGGTGAATGTGTTTTAAGTTGGTTCTTCGAAAGGGTACCAAGGGGAGTGTGACCCAATTTTGGTTTCTACACATACTTAGATAAGATTCATCTTTTCTTTATTAGATTAGATTAATTCTTACTTGTACATATGCAGTGTGTTTTTGCATGCTTGTAAATAATTTTACATAGTTGTGTTAATTCGTGTTGGTTGTGCACTTGTGTATTTTCTTAACATTTGATTATGTTTTCTTGTCGTATGTACATTAGTTTTTTTATCACATCATCATATCTCCATCAATATCATCACATCTAACATCATCTATACATCATATATAAATAAAATGCTACATGTACATCATACATGTATTCTATGCTAATCATCATGTATCGTATCATAAAATGGGGGAAAAAGTGATCACAAATATCAAAAATTATCCCTGCACCAATATCAACATGTCATCCCATCCACTAATCTAGAGCACCACATGTACAATACAATTGATATAATCTATGGATCTATCATGTAAAAATCAAACACATGTGGTATAAACATCTCAACTATCATCATGATACATACAAAAGTGTGAAATCAAACCATATAACATCACACTCTAACTCTTCTTCTACTTCTTTGTGAATATTTCTTTTATTTAAATAATTATTTTCCTTACCTTTTCGCCATTCTAGGGAATTATTTTCCATCTAGTACTCATTTATTCTCACTAGGACAATTTTATTTCTCCTATGAAGTATCCCTTCTTCTACACACTCCATCGAATAATAAATTTTTATTAAATAATCATTTTGTCAATCTTTTTATTGTCTTTGGGGCATTATTTTCCACATGTTGCTTCTTTCTTCTCCCTAGGACATTTATTTTTCTCTAAGAGATTCTTTATGATTCTTCTAACTTATACTCTATCCAAACCATCAAAATTCTAAATAAAAATTTGAAAAAATAAATTCAAAATCCAAAAAAATTCAAAACTTTTTTAAAAATCCTAAAAACTATAAAATTTTCAAAACCAGGTAAACCAACTCATAACGGCTGAAACTTGTGTCTTCCGCATGGTATTCTTTCCATATTTTGATGGAAATTTCTCATCTTCACAAATCAAACAACTCGTGGATCATCATATTTACGACCATTTAGAAAGCTATCATGCTTTCTTTGTAAGTACTTTGGGGCACATATAGTTGTTTAATCTTTATTTAAGTAGTGCACTACACTTTTTCATTGGACCCAGTGTCTTTCATCATCTTCCCTTGCATGTATCCTTTCTTATGGCATCATTTTTAACCCTTGTTGTCAATCACAAACATTTGGGGATCTTCAACTTGATAAAAATATTTGTACAACCATTTTTACCATTGTTTGTTGGAATATGTGTGTTTGTACTAGTTTTCCTTGTTAAACGAGATTGTTTCCTTCTCATATTGCATTGCTTTTCATATGTTGCATTGAGTGGGTGTTTTAAACAATGGAAAATTGTTCATAGTATGGATTTTCATGTCATCCTACTTTTTTCGTATGTTTATATTTTTAATAAGGACCAATGACGTAGATCTTTGGTAATATGATGACACTAAAGTTGTTTTAATACATGGGATGAAAGCTTGTTCTTTTCTCTCTCTGTCTTCCTTCCTCTTCTACATCACTCTCCTATCAACATTATTCTTCTAATTCACCTGGGGCATCCTACCCCTACCCATTCTTCTATCCATTTCTCTCACCTTTTTCGATCATCGATCACCTTCTTTCATCACCCCATCGACACTCAAGGGGGCATCTCTCACTTCTACTAATTTTTCTTCTACGCCTTCAAAATTTTATCTATCTACTATCTTTGAAGTGGTGTCACTTACGCCACCCCAAAGAGGGGAAAATGTAGACACCTATAATTTAGCTTGAGCAATTTAAATACTTAAATTGTGCTAATTTAATTAATTACATTGCATTAGTTAATTAACTCTTCTATCTAAAAATAATGCCAATTAACGACCTTCCATTAATCAACTCCCCTTTCTATCTAGATTAATTAATTATTTATAATTAATTAAGCTCCCCTTTCTATCTGATTAATTAATTATTTTTAATTAATTAAGCTCTCCTTTCTATCTAGATTGATTATATATTTCTAATTAATTATACCCTTTCTATCTAAATTAATTAATTATTCTTAATTAATTAATTTTCTCTCCTATTTAATCAATAAATCATCACTTATTTGATTAAATCCCTCTCATTGTCTAAATCACGCTAACTATTCCTCTAAAAGCTTCATAATCTAACACACCTACTAATTAATCACTTTGGTTAAATAATAAAGCCCCTCAAACCCCATGGGTCACTAAAGGACAAACTAAACTCTCCTAAGGTTGACTCAACCCTTTCTAAACCTCCCTTATCCACAACTAACCCTACCTCAGGATTTATCCCACATGAAGAGGGATGTAGAGATTCTTCTATCCATTGGGTTGTATAATGAGCCCTCCTCCTTCCTTTCTTCTTACACCTAAATGAGCATAGAGCCTAAGTTATAGCCATTTTATCATCTTAGAGAATTCTTCATTGGAGGAGCTAGCTATTTTCATTTCTTGTATTCATCCATATAAGTTTCGAAGTCAAATGGGGATATATCAAATGGTCCTGTAGCCATGGATTGACAAGACTCCATTCTTTAAAACCTTGAGATTCAAACATATAATCAAACCTTTGATTGCTAAGGATATAAATAGGTTCATTTCATCTTATTATCATTCAATACAGATAGAGATTAATGGATTAACATGTTAGTTTGAATATTTATTCATGTTCTAATGCAAGGATGTTGGTAGATTAGTCTTGTTTAAGCTCTAAAAATTATGGTGCATTGATTTCGATTTAAATTTGTTTTAGGAATAGTAGGTCGTTATAATTCTTTTTGCATTGCTAAAAAATTAATGTACACATTGTGTGCCTACATTTTACAGGTGGATGCATAGTTGAATATCGGTGACCGCATACCATTGATGTTAGATGAGGTGAGGGAAGACTTATCGGATGAAGATTGGGAGCATCTTGAGGTAATGGATTTTGGTGGCATGATATTTTATAGATGGGTTCATAGATGTCGTAGTTTGACATTGGCATTGTTATAGAGGTGGAATCTTTCCACCAATACTTTATGGCTTCCTACAGGGGAGATGACCATCACCCTTGAGGATTTTCTTCATATTACGAGATTACCAATTCATGGACAAGATATTTATTGTATTACGGATGTTGAGATAGGAGATACCATGCAAAGGTTATATGGAGGGAATGCTCGGGATGTGAGGTATTCATTAGGGGCCTTTGATTACCAGGTGTTATATGAACCTGAGAGAGCTAGCTATCCACGTATGATGTTGATGATAATAGCTATTTCATGTTTTGATTTTTTGGATTCGGGAGGTGGTCACTTCGCTTAGATGATGACCGTTTTTGTTTCCAAGATGATGGAGCACCATGCAATATTCGAGAGGGCACCCACTTTACTAGCACAGACATTCAGAGAGTTATGGGCTTGGATGTCCCACAAGTGTTATGACATTAATGTTGGGTTTTGTTGTAGTGTTGGGCACATGAGCACATTGAGATTGCTCATCTATTCGGCTTACCTTGTGATATTGATGTTAGATATCCTTTCTTCATGAGATGGTGCTAGAATTTGGGTTGAGCGAGGAAGGCCAATTGGCCTAGTTATTACTGATATTTGGTATTAGGGCTACAAGTGGGAGATGTAGTGTGGATACCATACCTATATTTCCATGATTGGCCCAAGTTTTCTTAGGATTTTCTATGCTTGAAGTAGGATATTTGGATACAGGGTCATGGAGATGGAATGGATGAGCTCCTGCATTTCGGTCATGTTAGGATGTAGTTTTGGCTAACACGGGGTATACACAAGGATCCAGTATAGTACACGTGAGAGGATGGGGATACGAGAGACTTCACAAGTTTTGTAATGAGTCTCATGGTTATTGATGAGAAACATGGTACTATGGTCGTGATGAAAAGGTCCAAATTGTTTCGATTGATGATGTGGGGGTGACTCGGATTTTAGTGTATGGTGGTCCCAATCACTAAGGAATTTTGATCGAATAGGGGGTATCCAAGTGGGCTTCACAAAAGTCAAAAAGTGTGTACTCAAGCATCGGGAGGAGCACAATAATCAAAGGAGGAGAGGGGTGAGGGTAATGATACCATAACCGTGGCTATTATAGTCTTGATCGACCCAAGAATGCCACAAGAGAGGGAGAGAGATAATGCTTGAAAAGAGTGTGATTACCTTATGGGAGATTGAGATACCCTCATCGCAGAGAGGGATGGTTTGATTATTGAAAGGGATAGTCTTCAAGTGAAACTTGTACATGTATCTTCGGCGAGACAAGTAAAAGGTCACATAGATACACCGAGGAAGGAATTGGGGATCACAGGGCCTTCCATATCTTGTGTAGAGTTATTGATGATGTCTCAATAAAGGACGAGAATCTACATCACCTCCTCCTGGTATGATTTTAGTGGCATACTACAAGGTTGTGGAAGAAGAGAAAGAATTCTATGTGTACACATCATCATGAGATATCCTGATGGTACCTTATATGTTGATCGTAGCTACCTGGGGTGACCACAATAGAAGAGAAGCCTAGAGCTAGTGCGTGCAAGCATGGGATAACCACCTCGGAGGCTAGGGTAAGGAGGCAATGGTGAGGGAGGATCCAAAGGAGAGGTGAATGTGATGAGTTCTCATAGAGGCGGTGGAGATACATGTGCAGCTCGAGGCACTCCTTCTCCTAGAGGAGAGGGTGGTCCCAACACGATATTAGGATACATCAACTTTACTACATGATTGTATATGATGTTATAGGCTCGTTGAATCCCATTTTGTTTGCATGATGATACATTGATTATTCAAACATTTGTGATGTATCCCGAACTTTGATATGTGTGTGTGTGTGTGATGATGATGGTTTATGACTTATTCTTGTGATTTGACTTGTATATTTTGTATGTTTTATTTGAAATGTGTCAATATTTTAGATAGATTCAGATGATTGTGATATATATTAGGATGTTTGATTAACCATGTTTTGGATGTGGTTTTATTGCTTGACTGATTTAAATGACTTTAAAAAGTGATCTAACAAAAAGGCTAAATAAAAAATGTAACTAAATAAAATGAAGTGAAAATGGAAAGATTGCCCCATTATGAATTTGGCATTTGTAATAGGTTTTGAAAAACACTTTGCACTTATGGACTTTCAGATATTAAATAATATTATTAATGGTTAGTTATGTAAATTACAACGGATTCAAGTGAAATGTATTTTTTAGGATAACAAAAGGGGATTCTTTTTGTAGGTTATTATGGGAAAAAGGGATCTCCTTTTTAATGGATTTATGGGTAATTGATGCCCCAAATTTTTATTTTGAAGAAAACTGATGGATGCGGGAATTTTTCCATGATGTGAAAGTTGATCAATGCGGGAAGCTTTCCTGGATGCATTTTTGAATGTTGATCGAAATGAGAAGCCTTTTGTATGAGTAACCATCCTTCAAGGGTATGGTCTACATTTTGATTTTTTTGAATGGATGGTCATCCTTTGAGGGATTAGTCCATGAATTTACCCAGTAGTTGTCCTTCAAGGGATCGGTCTAAATTTTTGATATTTTTGATAATGATTTATACTTTGTGAATAGCCATTCTTCAAAGCATCGGTCTATTATATTGTGATATTTTGAAAAAACAAGCATCCAAATGAATTTATTTCATATATTTTTTGAGCTAAGGGGATAAATCCCTAATAAACTGTTTTGAGGAGGGGATAATATCTGCATGAAACCTACACACACATGTTATGGTTTTGATGGATGGGTGTAGTGATTTCAAGGCATTCCTACAAAATAAGGAATGATTGCAATGATAAGGTGACGAGATTTGACTAGAACTACTCTTATGATGATCAAACATTTAAGAGTAGAAAGGTCATAAGTGCACACATTCAAAGGTTCCCTTTTAGGTTCCCCATCAAGATAATTGATATGATATCCTCCCGACCCATACTTGTGAGTGATAATGTATGGACCAATCTAATTGAGGGTAAACTTTCCACATTTACTTTGTTCTAATGTAGTGACTTTTTATTTTCTTTAAGCATAAGATCCAAAATTTTAAATTCACACTTTTTGACATGTTTGTTTTATGCTCTGTTGATACACTATTGATAGACTTGATGGTGTTCAAGAGCTGCTAGATGTTTTTCATCTAATAATTCCAATTGTGCTAAGCGGTCTTGGTGATATTCTTCATTGGGAATGAAATCTTTGAGAGATACATGTAATGATGGAATTTTAATTTCAAGAGGTACAATGGCTTCAGAGCCATAAAAAAGTGAATAGGGCATAGTGCCCATAGGTGTGCGAATACTAGTTCGATAGGCCAAAAGAGCGAATGGGATGCCAAATCTTACCCGCGTTGTTTACTATTTTCATGAGGATTTTGTTAAGTGTTTTGTTAGAGGCCTCAACTTGTCCATTTTCTTGAGGATAATATGGTGAAAAAAACTAAGTTTGATGTTAAATGTATCACATAGCTTTTTAACTTCCTTTTTTTAAGTACTTTCCATTATTCGTGATGAGTTTATGAGGATACAAAAATGGCATATGATGTTATGATATATGAAGTTGATGATAGGTTCAGATTTTTTCAAGGTTAAAGGAATAGCTTTAACCCATTTAGTGAAGTATTCAATTGTTGTGATTATGGAATGATGTTATTGGGATGATATTGGATTTATTGTGTCAATGAGGTCTAGCCCCCATTGAGAGAAAGGCCATAGGTCTTGAGCAGGTTTTAATGCTTAGCTAGGGATGTGAATTAGATTTGAATGGAGATAGAATTTAAAGAATTTATTTACTTATGCACAACATTTTTAGCGATGGTAGGCCAAGTAACACCCTAGTTGTATGACACGTTTAATGATAACATTACCACCGAAGTGATCCCCACATATTCCATCATGGAATTCTTTGATTTTTCTAGGTGATTCAAGTGATTTTAGACATCCTAATAGTATGCCATAAAATATACATTTATAAATGATACCACCTATGAAGATGAATTGGGTGACATGTTCCAAACAGGATTTTTGGCTCCATGTGATAAATCGATGGAAGTTTAGTTTGAAAGAAAATCATATAATTTTGTATACCATAAATCGGTAGATTTTTATCAATGAACTGATGGAAGGAAACTAATTTTGATCTGAAGGTTGATCCAAGTGATGAATAACTATAGATATATTCATTTTATCTTTTCATTTTTCTATTTTGAAGGGAACAAGGGATCCAAAGGATGTCATAATATCTATAAACCTATTGGAATATCGTGGAATGGATTGAATGGTGTAATGATAAAATGCACCAAGGAGAAAGTCAATGAAAAATTTATATTTTTGAAGGGTTTCATTCTTACATTGGTATTCTCCTTTGACTTGATTGATGACAAGTTGTGAATCTCCATAGATTTCCAAGATATGGGCACCTAGGAGAATGGTGGTGTTTAGACCTATGATCAAGGCTTCATATTCTACCATGTTGTTAGTACAATCAAATTTGAGTTTTAATGATAACAAAAGAGGAATGTTCCAATGTGGTATGATAACAAATCCAGCTCCTCTTCCTTCTTGGCATTTAGCACCATCAAAGAAGAGGGTCATTTTGATGGGGATGAAATCAAATTCATTGATATTATTGATGGATTTTTCATGGAAATGTTTGTGAGATGGTTGATTATCTAGAATAGGTGCTTCGGAAAGTTGATCTATAATGGCTTGACCCTTAATATATTTATGAGATATGATTTCAACGTCAAATTCAGTCATGAGCATAATCCATTGAGTGATGCGATCATTATGATAGGGTTTAGTGTACATGGCCTTAAGTGGATTTAAATTAGTGATGACATATGTTTTTAATTGAAAAGATAATATCAAATTTTTGAGATGGAAAAATACAACACACAACACGAGTTTTCATCTTCATTGTAGTGTGGTTCATATTTCATGGAGTGTGTGGCTAATATAGTATATGGAATGTTCATGAACTTTATTAACATGGTGGGAAAGCATAGCTCCTAGAGCATGTTAAGAAGTAGATATTTATAGATATGTTGGATCCTATTCATGAGGTGAAGTAAGCACGGGTGGTGATAATAGGTACTATTTGATTTCATCAAAGGATTTCTAGAAATCATAATCCCAATGAAATTCTATGTCCTTGTAAAGGATATGGTGAAATGGTTGACATGGCTCGAGAGTTGTGATATGAAACATCAAATGGATTGTAATTTACCCTGAAGGCTATGTAGTTGCTTAAGATTGGTTGGTGGAGGCATTTAAAAAAATTCTATAAATTTTTCTAGGTCAAATTTAATACCATGAATAGATATGATGAATCCTAAAAATTTTCTAGTGAGGACACGAAAAAAACACTTTATAGGATTAAGGCGAAGATAAAATTGGATGAGATGAGTGAGGATTGATTCAAGAATGTCAATATGATTTTTTTCATGATTTATATTTTCCTACAAGTTCATCAACGTAATCTTCAACAATTTTATGGATAAGATCATGGAAAATGTATGTCATGGCATGTCGATACATAGCCATTGCATTTTTAAGACCAAAGGGAATTATGTGATAGTAGAAGGCTCCCATGGAGTAATAAAAGAATGTTTGTGTTGATCATTGGGTAAAATAAGGATTTGGTTATAACCGAGAGAAGCCATCCATGAGGGAAAGCATTTCATGGCCAGCTGTTAGGTTGATGAGATGATCTATGTTTGGGAGAGGGAAGTCATATTTTGGAAAGGCGAGATTGAAATCGCTGAAGTATGTGTAGATGCATATTTTCTAAAAGCCTTGGTTACAGGGAAAATGTTGGAAACCCATTATGGATAGTCAATGGGTATGATGAAGTTAGTAGATAAGAGGTGTTACAGATCTTCCTTAATAAGGAGAGCTATGTGGGGATGCATTTTATGAAGTTTATGTTTTACTTGTTTATCATTGGGATACATGACTATGTTGCATACAATGATGTTAGGATGAATTCCGGTATATCATTATATGAATAGGCAAAGGCTTGGTGATATTTTGTTAGGAATACAGTGAAATCATTAAGCTCTTGTGGACTTACCGATCAACTAACCTTAAGTATACAAGGATCTTATGGGGTACATAAGTTAATGGTTAGGGTGGATTTATTAAGGAGCATTGGTGTGTCAGATGGTAGGGATTTCTAAAGGAAATTGTCTTTTGCTCCCATATGGGAAAGGATATCTTGGTCATCCGAACGCTGCCAGATATCCGCGATAGATGAATCTTCCTCAACCATTTCTGGCCAAATGAGGGGTAAAAATTTAGTGGAGTGATTGGATTAATAAGTAAGTGGTCCTAAAGATATAACATTGATTAAAAAAACTTTGGTGGGATGGGTAAAATGTCATCTGTGTCCATGGGCTCTTCAGGGTTTGTTGACGATGATGGTTCTAGTTTGTAAATAGTTAGGGATGTAGCAAGTTTAGAGGTAGTGGATTTACACATGTCGAGGTAAATATTTTATAGCATAAACCAATTTTATCATGAGATTTAAGGGAACGTTGGATGGGTTGATCATGGGTTCCTTTTTCATAGCGTCTGAAGCCAAAGCCTCTCCATGCGAAGCGATGAAGATACATGTGGGAAAAGTTGGGATTGTCAAGGGATTTGAATTCCAATGTGGATGGCATAACATGTTGTGGATTGATACCACGAGATTGAGGATTAACGAGTCCTTTGTTAATGAGGTTTGTTTTGAGATATGCGGGACCTTAGGAAATATAATATCCTATGTTTGGGTCATACATTTGTTTCTTGTTAGGGTGGCCATATGTTTTAGGTGAAGGGATCAAGTTGAGCATGAGGAGATGATATTCTCCTAGTGCAACGCATTTTATATCCTCACCAAGAAAAGAATGATCTAGTAGCTTAGAAGAAGGAATAGATGTGATAGTCAATGCTTCATTAGATGTTTCAAGTGTGGATTTAGGTACAAGGACCTCATTTGGGTAGTACATCATGTAGCATTCAATGAACAATTTAGATCATTGAGGTCGGTGAAAGTCCATCCTTCATGTTCATATCTAATACATCATTAGAAAGTGGAAGGAACACAATACAGTACATATCCGGGGGCTTACATAATTATTTATTAATTACCTTATAATTAATAAATCCACATCGCCATACCTGCCACCTCATCATAACCTAGTCTTAACCCTAAACTAACCTAATTAAGACCTATAACTTGGTCCACATCCACACCCATGACTAATTACTCCTCACCCGCACCTAAAACCAACCTCATAATGACTTGACCAAGCCCGCAACTAATCCCTCGGAGAAAAGGAGGGAAAGCTGGCTATTTTACCAAAAATAGCCCGCTTTGACGTGACCGACATCGGTTCCTACTCGACCGCCGTCGGTTGTGTAACCGCCATCGGTTCCCTGTAAATGACCACCTCCAACCAAAAACAAAGGATCGGATTTTCATTTGATCAAAAAGGAGGAGAAATCATTGAAAGGATCGGGATTTTCTTGGCCGAGCAGAGACAAGTGAAGAAACAAGAAGAGTTTGCAGAGAAGGACATCAAGCCCAAGACTGCAACTGCACAACCAGAGCCCTGTGATACTCAGCTGATCATCGTGAGGGAAGATATCTCATCTTCTGATCGTCAGGACGTCCTATCTAAGTTCTACCTTTGTCATCACAGTTCTTGGACCTGCATTCTCGTCAATAACCAGTAAGTAGTATCTTGTATGTTGTCTTTGATAACATTTCTTAGACTTTTGAATCACATCCGTCATAAATCTATTCCCAGATCTACTACCCAGCAACACATTACATCTAACTATCATTCCTCTATCCTCTCATCACCCCGTTACCTAATCCCACTCATTTATTAGCCTTACAAACAACACAACCACCCTACAACCGACCCTCACCAAAAGTCCCTAAAACATAGCCCCTACCGATATCGGTTAGCAGAAACCGGTATCGGTTATCGTGACTCAAAACCAAAAACTAGCCTTTCCCTCTACTTGTTTCAACGAGGTTATTTAATTGTTATTTTACAATCTTTTGTGTTAATTCATACTAGCAGGGGAACTGACCACCTTCGAAAGGAAGTTTTGTATTTCCTGGGCCCGAGGCAGTTCCCTCATTTATTGTCTAATCAAAATCTTGTGGTCTTGTATTCTTATTTGCAGGTAGTCCTTCCAAGATAAAAAGGAGTTCTTCGCAATCAACTTGATCTCTCTCTACGGTACGCGCACACCATCTCGACATTCAACAGGTATTCCTCCTAGCCCTAACCCTTATCTGTTTCTAAAAGGAATGAAAGGATAGAAGCAACTCTATTCCCAAAAGTGAAACATTCCACGCGAAACATTTTGGCACGCCTGGTGGGACCCATTTCGGGTTTCTTTCTTTCTTGCTTGCTTTCATATAGGGAGCATACTTGTTGTTTTCTTCTTCTAAAGATATTCACAAGGTATTTTGTTATTTTGGTAAAAGAACTTGCTTTGCTTTTACATCTTTGCATTAGTGAAAGTCATCCCTTTTGCTTCATCGAATATCATTTTCGATTTGGGTTTAAAACACGTGCATCACATTCTTGCTTGTTGTTTTCAATTCTAGTGAACATAGATTAAGTAACAGGTCGTACACGTGGGGGTGATATCCATGGTATTGACAAGAAATTAATCTTACTTTCACTGCACAACACATACCGAATCACATCACAATTAACACAACAGCTCAAACATCCCCCTTTTTCCGTGGTATTCCTCCGCCCGATTGAGGTAGCCTTATAAGCCAAAACAAACTTGACATTTCCCCTAAGTCTTTTGTTTAGGATTCTGACATCATTCTACGTCTAACGGCATAAGCCCACAATAATTAAAATTAACCCTAGGGTTAGTCTCTGGATTTGCGTGTGCATCTTGCTTGTTTTCAGTTCTGTTTTCTCTATCATACTCTGCCTTCTGTGATCACCTTAGAACAAATTGATAAATGTACTAAGCATTGTTAAGATCCAATCAGCAGCTTCTTATATTTTCTCATACCAGTCTTATTACACCGATATCGGTTAACTGACCGACGTCGTCTATAGCCTAACCGACATCGGTTATTAGACCGATATCGGTTACTGTCTTTTACAGTTCCTGACAAACCAGCAACCTACCAATTTCACCATTCTGAGGCTGTTTCTATTCCCGATAGATTGAAGCCCTACTGTGTACTCTTGTCCATGGTTGTTATCACTCGGAAGCAAGCCGCCACCATGGTTTCACATGCCTGCTCTGTGCCTTTACCTGAATCACCCCCTTCACATTCTATAGGGAACCCTACGGACACCAGTGAGATCCCCAAAATTCCTGTAGGAGATAAGGAATTTGCCAAATTTCTGGATGCTAATCCTAGCGCCATACAATACTATTTGTCTCATGCCCCTGACCGTACGCCCGATGGTCAACTCCTTGTTGGCATGCCTATTAGTATAGCTGCTCATTTAGCTCCCACTCCACCTGATAACACCGCCTTGCTTTCTGCATCTTTAGCCCCGTCTCCCAATCCGACGGCTTCAGAGGTTCATACGACACAGATTGGCTTTCCTTTGGTTAATATTGGACCCCATATATCATTACCGCCAACTGCTCCTACCTCATCTCTCTTGCAGACTGCTCTGTTCATGACTTGCTCTCTGCCACCTATCCACACGAGCTTTCCTTCTCAAGCTCCGCCTACCTTTTCATTCCCATACACGTACCCAGTGACCTCAACATCTTATATAGGACATCCTTATTCGGTCACCTCAACATATTCGTCCTCCATACCTTATCAACATTTAACCCCACCATTGTCTAGCGGAGGCCCTTGGCCCAATTTGCCTCCGTTTACCACAACCGCACCATCATCTCATCCAACCACGGATTTCATCAAACAAATGATGGACAAAATGCAAAATTTGGAGGCTTCTGTTTCGGGAAGTCGTAGCGCCTTGACATATGAGCAAGTTTGTCGGGAGCCTATTCACCCTTCTGTCCCCCTTCATTCATATCCTCCCCAATGGGAATTGCTGAAATTTACTCATTTTAATAGTAAAGAGGATCCTCAACAACACTTGCGATCATTTAGACATGCTTGTTATTTGATTGCTCATGATGATGCCTTGCTACTCCACACCTTTCCCATGTCCTTATCAGGACCCGCCTTGGAGTGGTACAATGGCTTTAACCCAGCACTCAATCTTCTCTTTTAACTAACTAGCCCAATCTTTCTTGGATCATTTCTCCATTAACATTGCCAAGAAAGTATCTATCACCGACCTCTATGCCATCCGACAATTTGAAGACGAATCTATCGCAGATTTCGTCGACGATGGCGGGGCCTTATCAACCAACTCACATATGCCTTACCTCAGACTGAACTTATCGAACTTTTTACGCGGGCCTGCGCTAAGCACATCTCTCCTACCCTTCAAATTCAAACTTTCCGCACATTTGACGAGGCCTTTACCATGGCTCGAAAACTAGAAATTCGAGCCTTAGAAGAAGAGAAATTGCAGTTGCACAACAAAAACCCCAATTTCCGAACTCCAGATTCCACCAATAAACCAAACACCACCACTCCTCACACATCCACTTCTTCGAAATCAAAAGGAGCTATCCACGCGGTGATGGTCAAATCTCAAGCACCGTCTAATACCCCACCAAAAACCACCTATAAATATAAAGCCGAGCCCATCAATTACACTCCCTTGGGGGAAACTTATGGTGTCATCTTGGAAAAATTGCTCAAAGCCGAGCTATCACCTTGCCTCCTGTTAAACCTCACTCCGGGTTTGACTCCACCCGCGCTATACCTTCCTGGTACAAAGAAAATGACTTCTGTAACTTTCACCGCGTAAAAGGACATAGTCATGAAAACTGCAAGATGTTGAAAAACATAGTGCAGGAAATGGTTGATGCAGGGGATATAACCCTCGATAATCCTAATGCCCCTGCCAACCGAAATTTGAAAATCTTCAACAAACCATTCCCGAATCACTCTTCTAACAGTAATATAAACCAGGATATCTTAGCCGAGGAGAGTGTTCATGAGATCCATGCAGTCTTCGACTCCCACCCAAAAACCTCTATCGAGAAAATTTTGAATCAAGCCTCTTCACTGACACAGGGGCCCGAACCTCCTTCACCACCATCAAGACAAGGTGAAATCATTCCTTTACCTATACAGGAGTTAACCACCCAGAGTTCTCTTCTCATAGATGAGTCTTCTTACACCACATCCCTACAAGACTGCGAATGGATGTTATCTAACTTATCTATTTCCCAAACGTCTCCTTCTACCACTCTTGCTGCACAAGAGGAAGGCTCGCCACTCCTTTTGTCATCCTTAGACGAGAAACCTCTTGCACCGACATCACCAAATTCTTTAACCATGACGGATCCTCTCAAACATGCCCTCCTACCTATTAGTTCTTCATCGCCTAAATCTTTTCAGCGACCGGTTGACCTCTTAACACCTATTGATACAGTGCCTCATCTACCTTCTATATCACACCCACAGTGGACCGGAATCACAACCCACCTTTCTTCCATACAAGAGTTCCAATTCACACCTGAAGACTGTCATTCTCCAGAAGATAGACGAGTCCTATGGGAACGTTTGAGTACCCCCTATTCTACTCAAATGCAGATGACCGATCCAGACACCTCTACCATATACCCGAAGTGTTTACAGAAACTCAAAATGCCTATGTCCTCATCTCCACCCCCCGCATCTCTACCAAGTATCTCATCCACCTTTATTAGCCTAACCAAATCTTCCCCTATACTTGGGACCGCACCAATACCCAGTCTAACACACCCACCTAAGCGACTAGATTTATCCAAAAATAAAGCCGCCCCTCCACTTAGGAGACAAACTCAATCCATGCCTCTATCACAATTAAAACCATCATCGTCACACCTACCTTCCATATTGGGACCTCATCCCTCCACCTTGCATCAATATATCATACCTCCTGCGTTTTATTTAAAACAACCTACGCCTTCTGCACCCATACAGAGATCTAAGGGTATATCAACACTATCACCCCACGTATCCTGTCCACCCATCAAACCTAAACAAATTTCATCATCAAAGGACTTGTTTTCCGTCACTCCTCTTTTGCCGCCATTGTTTCCGGATACCACGTTATCTGGAGCCTCATCATCTAACCAGCTAAACGTAGCTCCTGCACCAAAGAGACCTCGTTTAGTTAAAACCACGTATCAATACCCCTTGGCTAAACCACCACCCGTACGAACCAACCATACCCAAACATTACCAAAACCCACCCAATCAATGCCCTCATCTTCCTCCGATTTTGACCCACTCAAAGGATCTTACGCCAAAATCCTTGCTATGTTGGTGGAGAATGCGACCATTTCTCTACCCCCACTTAGACCTTATGACCCATCTAAACCTCGACCTATAGGTTATGATGAGTCTAAAATCTGCGCTTACCACCGCACACCAGGACATGATGTGGAGGGATGCAAAGCTTTAAAAGCCATACTTCGTCAGTCACCTCTCTCCGATAGAAAAGTTAAGAAAGACAACTTACGAAGAGAGAGACCTTTAGCTTCAATTCCCTCTCCTATACCACCTATCCCCGCCTCACCAAGATCTATCATTATTACAGCCCCAACTCTCGAAGACCATGACCTATCCCTACTGTCTTCCTCCTCTCGTATTCACGAGATCAATATGATTAGTGTTGCTACTCGAGGGCAGAAAAACAATGGGAAAGCGAAAGAAAACACACCTGCGGCATCTCTTTCTCCGTCCACCATCCCGATTGCACCACCACCTAAAGTGGTTATTCGTGGACCTACCTACCCCGTCTCTAATGGAATTTCCCACCGAACCATGATCAAACAACTTCACCAATCACCTGTAAAAATGACACTGTATGATCTCATTCAGACTTCTGAATCTCATCGACAAGCTCTCGTTGAAATCCTTCAAGGGATAGAGGTCTTACCTAATGAAACCTTTCCTGTTACCTCTATTCTAACACCCAATCACGTTGCTTTGCTCACCAAACAATCTATCTCCCCAACCACTTCGTCTCTCAACAAAGAAGCCATGCCGCTTTCTCCGAAGATGAAATTATCGACTTTGGTGCTGAAGATCCTGACCCTGCTCTTTTCATCTCAGCTTACGTTCGGACATTCGGGTACGTCATGTTATGATTGACGGGGGCGCTAGCCTAAACATCATCTCTTCAAAAGCCTTCCAACAAATGAATATCCCTTCTAGTTGCATGTGTGCCAACCCCATCATGTTGCGGTCATTCAATGATGCTATTACTTCTACCTTAGGCACCGTGATCCTTAACATTCGTGTAGGACCACGCACTTTACCCGAACTCTTCTATGTCCTTGAGGGAGAGTTTCAATACAATATGTTGTTAGGCCGCCCTTGATCTCGGGCTATGGGATGCGTTCCCTCCACCTTACATAGATGCATAAAATTTGAGTACGAGGGGAAGTCCTACACCGTAAAAGCTGATCCTCCCCCCTTCAAAACTTGCAATATGTTGTATCGCCCTAATGATGTGCTTGTACCAGTCAAGACACCCATTCATCCAACCCAGCCATCCACTTCCAACGCACCTACACCTTCAACCAATGAAACCGTCGCACAAACCACTTCCTTTCCCGCAGCTAACATCCCAGCCTCAGACCCCTTAGTAGATGTTTTTCAACGCCTTACGCTAGGGGAGTATCGCCTATATAACGTTAGTTCTTTCCATACCCCACAGGAGTACGGACAGGTACATGCACATCCTACCTATGACCGTCGTGTTGGGGAAGTAATCCCCTACGGACCACCTCATTGCCGCACCAACCTAACATATGGGGGTGTCGACGCATCTTCCGTTACCCCTGAACCTCCTCTTGGTGTATTTCCTTTCCAATCCGATTTTCAATACCTGACAAATCGTCATTTCGCCCTTACCTTCTTGACTCGCTGTGCTTGGAAAGGCTTTGGTTTTGGTCTTTATGAACAAGGCCGACATACAATCATCCCCGTAACTACACACAAGCACAATGATCGTAGTGGTCTCGGATTTCCAGGAACACTTACACCAAAGGAACCTCGTGTTAGTTATCTCCTGGAAGATGACGACATCACCCCTACCGAACCATCATCACCCATTTTGCCATCATCACCCACAGAGTCGATAGATCCTGAATCTATCCCTCCTAACTTTTTTTTTTCATAAATGCCATCTTCCTAGGTCCTCTCACTTATCAACGTGATAATGAGGACCCCTCTTCTATCCCCCTTCTGTATCCAGACATGATTGAAGAGGACTCACCTTCAATTAATGTCGTTGAGTGTCAGGATGATGACTCCATCCTCACTTATCTTGGCGCGGATGACTCTTATATTCAACGCGCCTTACCATCTGAAACTCAAACCATGTTGAACGAGTCTACTATAGAAATCAACATCCACACAGAGGAGGATCCTCACATTGTGAAGATCGGACAATCCCTTAACGCATCAGAACAAGTCACCTTTACTACCTTTCTCCGTGCTCGCAACCAAGCTTTCGCTTGGTCCTACGCTGACATGCCAGGAATTGATCCTGACATTGCTGTCCATAACATTACCCTGAAACCCGATTCCAAGCCAATTAAATAGAAACTGAGAAAAATGCATCCACGCATTGCCCTCTTGGTCAAAGAAGAGCTTCAACGACTCCTTTCTGTTTCCTTCATCCTGCCTATTGACTATCCTCAATGGATTTCTAACATCGTACCTGTCACTAAAGCGACGGGGGGACTTCGGATATGCATGGATTTCTAGAGATCTTAACCTCGCTTGCCCTAAGGATGACTTCCCCCTACCTAGTATTGATCAACTTGTTGATCTCACTGCAGGCCATGAGATGCTCTCTCTCATGGATGGCTTTTCAGGATACAACCAAATTTTGGTTGCCCCTACCGATCAACATAAAACTACCTTCATAACTCCTTGGGGAACCTTCTGTTATCGTGTAATGCCATTTGGCCTTAAGAATGCTGGTGCAACCTATCAGTGGGCTATGA
Source organism: Taxus wallichiana var. yunnanensis (assembly GCA_018340775.1). NCBI lineage: Eukaryota > Viridiplantae > Streptophyta > Pinopsida > Cupressales > Taxaceae > Taxus > Taxus wallichiana. The sequence goes on from CM031235.1 coordinate 604,231,086, forward strand.
CCTACATTTTTCATGACATTATGCACACTATCCTTGAGGATTACGTCGATGATCTTCTTGGCAAATCTAAACATCGCAGTGAACATCTCGATGTTTTAACCATTATTTTTGATCACCTGTTACAATATTCTGTCCGTCTTCAACCAAAGAAATGTGTCTTTGGTGTCCTTTCAGGAAAAATTCTTGGTTTTATCGTCTCTTTGCGTGGCATTGAGGTCGACCCATCTAAAGTCAAAGCTATCCTAGAAATGCCCCCACCTACTAACCTTAAACAATTGTGTAGTTTACAAGGTAAGCTCCAATCTATCCGGCGTTTCATCTCTCAACTCTCGGATCGATGTCAACCTTTTCATCACCTCCTTAAAAAGGACATTGACTTTCAATGGAGCGAAGAGTGCCACCAAGCCTTTGAAGCTCTCAAAGCTTATCTCTTGCAGCCACCCGTGCTTATCCCACCTCAGGACGATCGCCCCTTCTACCTTTATCTTTCCGCCACCGACCACGCTGTAGGGGCCATGCTTGCACATCGTGACTCTGAGAATCGAGAACAAGCCGTTTATTATATAAGTCGTACTTTGGTGGACTATGAGACTAGGTATACACATGTAGAAAAGTTGTGCCTAGCCCTATCATTCGTGGCCACCAAACTCCGACACTACCTCCTGAATCACAAAACTTTCGTCATCACCAACACGGACCCCATCCATTATATGTATGCCAAACCTCATCTAAACCAACGCATCGCCCGATGGCTCATGCTCCTCGCCGACCTCGACCTTGAGTTTGTCCACTAGAAATCAATCAAAGGACAAACCATCGCAGACCAACTTGCGGAAGCCCCTTTACCTGGGGAACAATTTACCAATTTTAATTTCCGACGAACTCATCGCCACTCTTTCCCTCAGGGAGGAGTCGTATCTAATGACCCTTTTCTTCGATGGATCCAAATGCCAGCGTGGCGAGAGGAGCCGGCATTGTTCTCATTCCTCTCGACGCTGAGCCTATGCCTCTTTCATTCCGACTCGATTTCCCCTGCACTAATAACATAGCGGAATACGAGGCCCTTGTTTTGGGTCTCCAGGTTGCGTTACACTTAGGTGTCAAATCTATCAATATTTTTGGTGACTCTCAATTAGTAGTCAATCAAGTTATGGGCATCTACCAATGTAAAAATGAGGAACTTCAAAAGTACAAACATTACGTGGATTCACTTCTAACCTTATTTACTCACTATTCTATCCAAACCATTCCCTGCTCCACTAACAAATTTGTGGATACTATGGCTTGCTTAGCCTCGCAAATTCCAGCTTCATCAACTGACTCTGACATTTTCATCTTGGTCCAACAACTCTTTGCCCCATCTTACTCAGCCCCGGTTGTTTGTATGATAAACAATGTGTCTGCTAATTCGCAGGATACCTGGTATCACCAATTTCACGACTACCTTACAACCTCCGTTCTCCCATCTGACCTTACAAGTACGGAAAACACGCTTTTCTTAAACGTGTTTCTCGTTATGTCGTTATGGGGGGACTCCTTTATAAACGTGGCTTTGATGGCATCCTCCTTCGATGTCTAACTGGCCCGGAGGTCACCTATACCATCCAACAGGTTCATGACGGTATTTGTGGTGGACATTTTAGCGGCCTCGCTGTGGCCAAACGAATCCTTCGCCTAGGTTATTATTGGCCTACTCTCAATAACGACTGCTACTGAATATGTTAAGCGTTGTGTTATGTGTCAACAACATGCCAACCTTCAACATACTCCTAGCCATCCGCTACAGGTCGCACGAGATCTTTGGCCCTTCTCACAATGGGGTTTAGACCTTATTGGTGAGATTCATCCGTCCTCTTCGCAACGTCACCGATGGATAATCACAGCAACCGAATACTACACAAAATGGGTGGAGGCTATTCCGCTCATTTCAACTAAAAAAGAAAAAATTGTAGAGTTCATTAACCACCACATTATCTGTCGTTTTGGTGTTCCTCATCACCTGATAACAGATAATGGAAAATCTTTCAAAAATAAGTTGTTGCAAGACCTTTGTGACAACTTTGGTATCAAACTTAGCTTCTCATCACCCTACTATCCACAAGCGAATGGACAAGCCGAATCTTCTAATAAAACCCTAACCAAAATCCTTATGAAAGTTGTCAATGAGTCCGGAAGAAATTGGCATGATCACATCCCCTTTTCCCTTTGGGCTTATCGTACTAGCATTCGTACCTCCACTAATGCCACACCTTTTTCTTTGGTATATGGTACCGAGGCTGTCTTGCCTCTCGAAATACAAATACCCTCCCTCAGAATATCTCTTCAGGATATTCTTACCAACGATGATTTCCGCCAAGAGCGGTTAGCCCAATTGGAGCTTCTTGACGAGCGTCGTCTTACAGCTCTTGATCACCTTCAAATCTATCAAAAACACATCAAGCGTGCTTATGATAAGCGACTTCATGAGCGTACCTTTAAGGTTGGTGATCTTGTCCTCAAAGAGAATCAACATGTAACCAAACTAGAAAAGAGCAAACGTGGAAAATTTGCTCCCAATTGGATTGGGCCTTACATAATCACTCATACTTATGGATCGTGCACTTATCGCTTAGCTTCGCTTAATGGTAAACTCCGAGCTCTAACCCCTTAATGCCTTGCATCTTCGACCTTTCTACTGTTGAATTTAGTGTTATATCACTTCTTATCTACCTACCGCTCGTCCCTTGAGCTCACTTACCACCACATACACTTTGTTTCCTACATCTCAAAATAAAATCAAGCTCACATAGTTTGCTTCTCACCTCCCCTTTAACGATGCCTTCCCCTTTTTAGTCTAGTCCATGACTTCAAAGTTTTAAAATAACACATTCTTATGGGATTTTCTTGAGTCAAACTTCCTACCAAACTAGATGCTTTACGCCAAAAGGACATCTGGCTCTCTAAATTATATATAGACTGCTCCCTCGAAGGACAACTATATGCCACACTATTGCTGCTATTATATATAGACTGCTCCCCCGAAGGACAGCTATGCACTAAAAATGCATCTGCTACTATAAATAGCCTGCTCCCTTGAAGGACAGCTATACACAGTCAGCCTTTATCAGAAGCTTCTCGCATTGATCAGCTTCGTGAAGACCTCAAGAATAATACAATCAATATCCCTTGTAGACTTCCCGCATCGATCAGTCTATATTCAGTAAAATAAAAGCCGCATTCAAAAGAACTTTGAAGTCATGGACTTGTCTATTTAGGTTAGGATCTCTTTCGTTAGGACACTCACTTTATAACAAGTTCTCCGTGCCTCAGCTATACCATCCACCTCACCTCACCATTTGTTAAAACAACACAACTCAAGGGACGTGACGTACACCCGATATATTGTGATTATACAACTCTTTTCACCTATTGACTGCTCGTCTATGCACGGTGCCTAGGGGATTCAAGCTCATTCTACATTAATATGTGGTTTGTTTAGCTCTTCTCAACCACGGGATCACTTTTTCCTCTTTGACTCGAATCTAGGATTATGTGTTGATCTTAATCAGGACATGATTCCCTACCACTTGGGTAGGCTAACTTTCGCTTCACTTATACCTATTCCAACATCACCAATTCATTACCAACACCAACAACATTACCCTACCAATATCAATATCAATATTTTTACCAACCAACAAATTGCCTAACCATACCTAAATTGCCTGAATTCATCTCTCCCTGGTCCTAAGGGAGAACTACATCGGTCTGAGGCCCCTCCTTGCTTTGTGTAATGGGCTATGTAGGAAGCACTTCGGAGACATGGGGTCTCCCAAGGTTAGCTCGACCATCCCCTACCATAACCTATCATGTGTTGTAAATATAAATATTTTTTGTATTCCTCTTTATCCTTTTTTCAAAACACAAAAGTCAAAACACAAACATTCTTATTATTATCATAACTCAAATCAACATACATATTTAGTTTTATTTAGATGTTAAACAAATACATCTTCTCTATCATCGACATGCAGGTCGGCATCCTTATTTATTCTTATACCTCGATAACATTTACTTAGACCCTCACGCCTCATCCCGAACTAGGTGATGATCGTGATCGTCGACGCCTCTCGCCGGGCCTCTCTGTCCTCAAAGGTACCACGGCTATTGGTACCACCCACTGATCTGCCAATCTCTCCTGTAACATGTGAATACGCTCCCTCGCATGGAGGTATCTCGCCTCTAGTCCCTCCGCTCATGACTCCGCAACCGCTAACAATCCTCTTGTCTCATTCACCTGTGTTTGGAGCTGATGAACTAATCTCTGCAGACGATCTCTCTCTGCTGTAATCATAGCTATGTCAGGACGATCACGTACACCTCGCAGCTCTGTTACCCACCATAATCTATAGGCCTCTGTCGTTCCTGCATCCATTACCCTACGATCGGCTGCTATCTCCTCTGGCCCTTCTGGAGGTGTTGGCCGGGGAGGTGAGAATGCTGCCTCGGCGTCGATCCTCATATATGGTCTATAAGCCAGGGGTATATCCTACACAAATCCAAATTGTCACCGCACGTGATCTAGAGGAATCCTCTCATATTCACCTGGCCTGTGCCCCGTGATCCACCTCAATTGCTCTACACCCCTCAACTCCTCAGCTATATTCTCTGTTACCATATAGTTCCCGTAAGGCCTCCAACAGATGTCCGCCATCGTCACCATCTCCCATACCTACCTATAATACTCAATGTCACCCATCACAGCCTGGGCTCTTGCCTCTTGTTCTATCTGGACCCATCGTCTGAATCCCAACCTCTGCACTCCGGTCTCTCCTGACTGGATGGGTCGGCCTATTGGTCACACACAAACAATGTGCTCATAGGCCCAACAATGTAATAAAAATGAACAATCCAGTGTTGTCCTGTGATTTCGTCTACAAGCCCATAAACCCCTGTATAGCTCCGCCAAATATGTAGGTGCCCATGCAAAAGTCACGTTCCTTTCTATCATCTCCCAAATAACACACATCAATGCTTTTGGAAATCTTCCCCCATCCGCCCTCGGCAACGCATAATACCCTACCGCTATCATTAATATCACTGCTAACCTTGTCTCCTCAGGGTGTGCTGCATACATTATACCATATGTGAATGTCAAACCTCGCTATGTCAAATCTCATGCGTATGGACCAAATACTACTGTTATCACTCCTCCTCGTGCCGTGCTAGAGCCAATGCCTCGATATACTTGGTCTTCCTGTAATTGGGAGTCTTAAAATACAAAATATGGAACACATCTTCCAATGTCACCGCTATCTCCCCTATTGCGGATAAAAGGTATTCCTTTCTCGATTCCATCTCTCAATCAACACTGTAACATAAAGATGGTTACATGTAATTCGTGAATAATAGCAGATTCCACTTAACCCCAAACGATTTATCAATGTCCATTCAGCTGGTGTTACATCCGCTCGGATTCGTGACAACAGCGCTGGCACAGTATCGTTCATCCTGAACCCTGCCTCCGCCTGCACACATCAAAACGACACACAGCCATTCAATAAATCAAATTCCCAAGGGTTCTTTCTCACATTCTAGAAATTCCTACAGTAACCGGCATCGGTTTTAGATAACCGGTATCGGTTCCATAACCGATACCGGTTATCTTAAGCCGATATCGGTCAATATCAACTTTACACACCCTGCCTAAAAACACCACCTATGACAATAATTTGATCATTTATCCCTCTCTGTACATACAAACATACCCGAAACTCCTGACTACCTTCCCCATCACATTCACCCTATCCCGAATCATTGCCTATCACCTTTTCTTTCTCATCTCTATCTACTTAATCTCCATCATACTATTCACACAACATGCAAGAATCAAATTACAACCAAGACGTTTACCTCTTGGGCTGCAGCAGCTTGAGATGGCACTTGTCTTCCTTCTCGTCCCTGCCTGCTGGATGCTTCTCCTCATTCTACCATGTTCACCACCCTCTTCAAATCTAACTTACCGTTTTGCCTTCTGAATCTCAGCCCACATTGATTTTCCCTATCTCTTTTCTCCTTATCACTCAATTCTCTCATGCAATTACCTGTCTCAGAGTCAAAAAGCATCACAATCGCGTATTTAACTTCTTGCATGGCTCTCAAAATAAGAACTTAAGTTGCCACCCAAGCTTTTCTATTTTTAGAAAAGCCCATATTTGAATAACCGCTATCGGTTAGCTAACCGATATCGGTCTATTGTCTACCGACATCGGTTACCTAACCGATATCGGTCATATACCTACCTTTTTAAACATAGTTCTTTTCTTTATTTTCTACCTAATTTTTGTGGCGCCGTCCCTTTTTCCTGCATAACAACACCATTATCTATAATTTTTCATCAAATCCACATCTCATTACAATTTCATCAACATCATCTATCTATATTACCAAAATAAACAAGCCATCAACAAATGATATCCAAAACCATCAATCTATACACCATTTGGATCCAACTCAACAGCTACATACATTCAATTTCACAAACCAAGTGACAAAACATACAACATTTCATAACACAACATGTCAATTAAACTCATCATCTATATATATACATACATCCCATCAACAAAAGACATCAACACCATCACTATATAAACTATGTGGATCAAACTCATCATACATTCTATATCACAAACCATCGACAAAACAGTTAAAAAAAAAACATTTTAAACACAAAGCATGTGGGTCAAATCATCATATCTATATATACAAAGTTTCAAATATACAATGTGCCCTGCATAGGGGCCTCTGTGATCTCATAATACAACAAAGCCGGCACGCAGGCTGCAATAATCGCTATAATCTCGATTCGGCTCGCAGTTGTCTCTCATATCAAAAATAAATACTCACTTCGCAGGCCGGTATCAACTGTACAACCCATACTCGGCTCGCAGGCCGGTATATACAATAAATGAATCAATAAATGAATGCATAATATGTAGGCACGTAGGCCTCTATAAACATAACCGGTTCGCAGACCGGTGCCCATATCCAATATACAAATACAAAAATATGCAGGGATCCCTCAGCTCTCTCCACCGCCCTCTGCCTCTCTCCCTGCTGGTCCCTGTGCCGCCTCTCGCCTCCTTCCTGTAACAGACCCACCGGCTGTGGCTGCACCTCCCTGAGATCTCGACTCGAGAGGGTCTCGCTTTATGTGCCGCATATGGTGAGAGAGTCAGTCCCCCGTACCATCAAGAACATCCCGATAGTATCGGGGCCTCCGCTCTCACCTCCATATAATGGTCCCGTGCCACCATAGCTGCTGGGCTGGTCCCGACTCCTAATACTAGTGCCCCCTCGTGCTCGTGCTTTGGTGCCACCGTGGTGCTGTGGCTATGGCGGTACTGTGCTGTGGTGTGCGTCTGCTTTGGTGCTGTAGTGGTGCATTTGGTGGTGCCTCGAGCTCGTACTGCACTCAGCTCGGCTAGCTGCCTGTAAGACACCTATTCGTGCTGCCTCGTGCAGCAGCAGCTGCCCCCTCGTAATAGATGTACTGCCCCCGAGCTGATCCTCTCTACTATCACCGCCACTAAGTCTCGGCCGTGCGGCAGTGTGCTTTCTCGCGGCTCTCTCTCCTGCCCACCATACCAAAAATGCTCCCGTACACTGGCATCATCCATCCAGTATGCGTCATGCCTACCGCCGCTCGGCTACCCAATGGGTCCATAGGCCGTGGTGTGGGCATTAGAGCCTCTACATCATCCCTCCCAGATGCGAGGGAAGGGAGGTGGCTCATCCTGTCGTAGCCCCATCTGCCGGCGTACCCTCTCCAGGGGAATCCGCTCATGCTCCCCTGGCCTCCGTCCCGCTATCCAGAATGTATACTAGACCCACTGCGCAACTGTGATCGGGCTCCTCCGCGGGGGTGATGACCTCTATAAGGTCTCCATACAATGTCTAACGCTGTCAAGCCCTCTAATACATGCCGGTAATATGCTATATCTCATCCAGTGAGAACTGCTCGTGGCTGGCCCACGACCCCCAACCACCTCTGAAAGCCATATCTGTAGATCACCTGTGGCCCTGGCTGCTGGGCAGCCCTACTGGTCTAATGCATATGATATGCTCATATGCCCAACAGTGTAGCAAAAACGTAGAGCAAATCCCGAATCACCTCATCCGGCGATAGCCCCACAGCTCTCGGTATAACTGCACCAGGTATACTGGTGCCCAAGCATAACATGTATGCTCCTCGACCATCTCATGTAAGACCCCCATCAACGCCCGTGGAAAGCGGCCTCCCTCTGAGTCCGGGAGGGTGAAGCAGGTGATCCCGATCATCATCAACACGGCCAGCCATGTCTCATGGCGGTGGGCACGGTACATATCCCCATACGTGATGCTCACGCTGTGATACGTCAGTAGCGCGGCTGCATCCCCGAATACGTGTAGGATGTCTGTCCATGGCTGTCTCTGCGTCCACCTGAAAGACTACCTCTCCATCAATCGGTAATCTAAGGATGCGATACACATCCTCCAATGTAATGGTCATCTCTCCAGTTGGGAGATGGAACACATTATCCCATTGTCAAACCGTGATCCCCAAGCGATCCCTATCGTCACCCCGCACTGGACTCACCGAGTCCCACCTCGTGCATAATACCCCACCGCACTTTGCACTGTGGACACGTGTGGCCGCATCCGTCTCAACAGCGGGGGCATCCTGTCCCGCATCGTCAGCTGCTGACGTGCCTGCAAAACCAACTCACTACATTAGCCCTACCCTTTCAAACAACAACTACTTTAACCTTCTATACCCCCTTTTACCCACCCGACCACAACCCGACTCTATAACACACACCTACACTCACCTATTTTACCCTAAAAACTTTACGATATCCCCTTGCCTTATCTCGCACCCTACCAATCACTCAGCTCTATTCTCGCCATTTACCTATGCCCCTACCAATTTAACACCTCCCCATTCATGCCCAACACCTAATCTATCCGAACCGCACCAACCACACAATCGCCCCATTTTTCCCCCCCACTCACCAATCACCCTTCCTATTAACCTCTACCCCTTCCCTCTTCACCCCCACAAACACAACACCCAAACCACTAATACCTAAACACCCAAAACCACAGCCCCAACAACCACCAAACACCCCAAACCATAGCAAAACCAACCAACAAAATAAATATTATTAAGTAGGGACCGATACCGGTCACCCATGACCGCCACTGGTCCCCTCTCCACCGGCGCGGTCGATTTGACCGACCGACACCGGTCACGTCTGAAACCTACCCCGCCTAAAAATTTCTTGACCGATGGCGGTCGCTTAGTGACCGCATCGGTCATCTAAAAATACCCAATCCGAACCCAACGCGGCTACCCCATTCAATTTTTTTCCTATTTCTCCCTCTATACCCACCCAAACACCCTAAAAACCTACCCACCCTGCCGCCTTGGCCTATTTCACCTATCTACCCTCTCCTTTTTTCAAATAATTTCCATTTATTAATTATTTTCTAAAAACCTTACATTCCTACCCAAAACCCAAATCCAACTTAACACAATCAAATTCACACAATGAAGGGTTTCGAACCTACCGGTATGATGACACGTCGTCGTGGTGGGATGGGTGGTGGTGGTCCAGCTGGTCCAGCACCTCCTGCTCCTCCTGGCTGTGCCATAGCTCCACCTCTCCTCTGTTGGGTCCTCCACCAATCAACTGCTGCCTCCTACTCACTCGGGCCCACTAACCACTCACTTCTCCACTCCAATAGCACCACCTCAACCAACAAATGCTCCAATCTCAACAATACACCTCAGACAACTCAAATTGGGTTTCAAATTGACAATATGACAATGACAGGCCGTATTTTTCTTTTTATAGGTTTTTCACCTATAACCGATATCGGTTTTATTGTGCCCTAAGGAACCGGTATCGGTCACCTAACCGATATCGGTCATGGACAATCGATATCGGTTTTATCCCACCTCTTCCCCAATTTCTGCCCTTATTTACTAATCACCTATATCCACCTTGGCTGAAAACCCTTTGTTAACTTCCTTGGCCCGACCCAAGGCCGTAACCAACCAATTAGCCCGACCCAAGGCCGTAACCAACCAATTTGGCCCAACCCAAGGCCGCAACCACCCAATATGGCCCGACCCAAGGCCGTAACCAACCAATTTGCCCGACCCAAGGCCGTAACCAACCAATTTGGCCCGACCCAAGGCCGTAACCTACCATTTGGCCCGACCCAAGGCCGCACCCAACCATTTGGCCCGACCTAAGGCCGCACCAATTAAATACCTCACCCAACATCAACACAATACACTTTTATCCACCCATCATGTCACTTTTTGTTCAATCGAGCTCACCTGTTCATGTTTTAGCATGATTAGGGTCCTTGACTTGATCAGTTGACCAACTTTGCCTAGACCAAGACCGTGACGTTTATCTCAACCAAACCAACCATTTGGTACTGCCAAACATGCCTAAACATTCCTGTACCTTACCCGTTATATCCCCTGGAGCTACTTCCTATGCCTTGGATACCAGGATTATATCACCCTTGTTTGGATAAACTATCGACCTTTGCCTATGAATTGCTTGTTTGCTCTTCAAATCATGTACCCTGGTCGCACTACTGCATTTCAACGTGCGTCTACTTCCTTGGACCTACCCCACCATCTTACCATCATATAAACACCGTTACCCTTTATCAACCCTATCCCTGATTTCACGCTGCCTCAATCTGTGATAGATTTGAGGGGGATTACCTATACCCTTAACAGGGGTAACCACTTCTTATTATTGTCCGTGTAGCTTTAACAAAGACAAGCTACACGACAACAAGGGGCTAATGTAGACACCAAATTTGTGTCTTACGACCCCCTGTGCCCCGCATCTCATTTCGCAACCTAACCTCATCACCTAAACCTTACATAATTATTTATTAATTACCTTATAATTAATAAATCCACATCGCCATACCTGCCACCTCATCATAACCTAGTCTTAACCCTAAACTAACCTAATTAAGACCTATAACTTGGTCCACATCCACACCCATGACTAATTACTCCTCACCCGCACCTAAAACCAACCTCATAATGACTTGACCAAGCCCGCAACTAATCCCTCGGAGAAAAGGAGGGAAAGCTGGCTATTTTACCAAAAATAGCCCGCTTTGACGTGACCGACATCGGTTCCTACTCGACCGCCGTCGGTTGTGTAACCACCATCGGTTCCCTGTAAATGACCACCTCAAACCAAAAACAAAGGATCATATTTTCATTTGATCAAAAAGGAGGTGAAATCATTGAAAGGATCAGAATTTGCTTTGCCGAGAAGCAGAGACAAGTGAAGAAACAAGAAGAGTTTGCAGAGAAGGACATCAAGCCCAAGACTGCAACTGCACAACCAGAGCCCTGTGATACTCAGCTGATCATCGTGAGGGAAGATATCTCATCTTCTGATCGTCAGGACGTCCTATCTAAGTTCTACCTTTGTCATCACAGTTCTTGGACCTGCATTCTCGTCAATAACCAGTAAGTAGTATCTTGTATGTTCTCTTTGATAACATTTCTTAGACTTTTGAATCACAGCCGTCATAAATCTATTCCCAGATCTACTACCCAGCAACACATTACATCTAACTATCATTCCTCTATCCTCTCATCACCCCGTTACCTAATCCCACTCATTTATTAGCCTTACAAACAACACAACCACCCTACAACTGACCCTCACCAAAAGTCCCTAAAACATAGCCCCTACCGATATCGGTTATCGTGACTCAAAACCAAAAACCAGCCTTTCCCTCTACTTGTTTCAACGAGGTTATTTAATTGTTATTTTATAATCTTTTGTGTTAATTCATACTAGCAGGGGAACTGACCACCTTCGAAAGGAATTTTTGTATTTCCTGGGCCCGAGGTAGTTCCCTCATTTATTGTCTAATCAAAATCTTGTGGTCTTGTATTCTTATTTGCAGGTAGTCCTTCCAAGATAAAAAGGAGTTCTTCGCAATCAACCTGATCTCTCTTTACAGTATGCGCACACCATCTCGACATTCAACAGGTATTCCTCCTAGCCCTAACCCTTATTTTTTTCTAAAAGGAATGAAAGCAACTCTATTCCCAAAAGTCGAAACATTCCGCGCGAACAGAATTTTAGATGGTTTGAAAGATATAAAGGTGGATGTTTTGAGAGCACCCACTAATTTTTTGAACGTGATTAGGTCATTGGCGGAAAGAAGATGGATTGAGGGGATTATTCATGGCTTGTTTGTGAAAAGGTGATGTTTGGACTAGTTCATAAAGTGACATTCAGAAAAGAGATTGATGTAATTGTCTGATAGCAACCTTTTGTATTGTGGTGAAAGGAGGTGTTAATGCTTTTATGGAAACTTTGGCTTTTAATGGTGGCATTTTATTATACTTTTCAAGAGACAAGGAAATGGACACCTTAGGCTTATTAGATGAGGGGATAATTCAAGAGGTGGAGGTATAGTGACAAATTTTTTACCTTTCTTAGGCTCCAATGTTTCTTTGTTGTAAATTTTTGAATGGGTGGTGATGTGTACAACACAAACTTGATGATCAGATGCTTTAAGGATAGATTTTTCATGTTTTGATGATGATGATGTTGATGTTGATGTTGGTGTTGTGTTTGATTGAGAAGGAAGAAAGAGAAGACTACCAAGTTCTTGTAATTTCAAATGAAAGGATCTATAATTATTTATGGAATGGCCTCGTATCCTATGGTAATCTGAGAAAATAATGAAGTCCTATAAGGAATGCTTCCATATGTGATGATTCAATGATTTAGAAGGTGGTAATGTAATAAATTATTGTTGAAGAAGGTCTTCTAGGATAGTGGCGTAATGCCCTTTTGGTGTGGATGTGGATGGCGATAAGGCTATGTCGTATTCCTCGAGGAGGAAGTAAGATGGGTTGTTTAGTAGTGGGTTATTTATATGTCGGTTGTGGAGGATTTCTAGACATCACGATGAATGGTGGATGAGGATCATGTATAGGTGGTCATTGGGGAAAATAATCATATTGTGTGACATGTTAGAGCGAAGGACCCTATACGGGTGGTTGCTAGTGAGGATAGTTGGACTGTGCAACATGTGAGGGTGAGGGACCCCAAAAAGGTGACTGTTGGTGTGGATAGTTGGGCTGTGTAAGATGTGTAGAATATAGACTTACTATAGGGGTTTGATTTGGAAATTTTGATCCTATAATAATAGGGTGATTAACTTATATGAGGGAGAGATGTCCATGCAAAGCAATATGATCCGAAAAAACGTATCATGGAATTTTAAAAGCTTGAACAACACCTGCTTAGGTGGTACCTTCATGTTTCTAGATGAAATAGGTGTAGTTGATGAGGATGCATTAGAAGGGTCATTGTTTTTGAGGTAGTGATTATTTTAGGTGTAATAGAGGATGTGGGTATGGATTTGGTAGTAGTATGTGATAAAGGTGTAGGAATAGTGTTAGTAACACTTTGAACATGTGAAGGCTCAGTAACTTTGGGCTGGTTGGATTATGGTGTTGATTCTATAATTTTTGATTCAGTTAGTGGGAAAGAAGTAGGGAGGTTTTTAGTCATTCTCTTAATAGATGGAGGATCCTTAGTTGTAGTTTTAGGCTCCCTAGTTTTTTGAAGTTTGTTCTGTGGATTTTGATTTAGTAAGTGACGAGGATGTATGAAGGATAGGCTCTATTTTGGTTATTGTATTGATGGTGTGGACAACATTTATTTGTGGCTGATTAGAGGATGAAGGGTGGTTAGGAAAAGGTTTCTTAAATATGTCAAGTTTTTTATTTGGGGGTGAATTTGGGTTATCTAAATGGAGGTCACCCTTGTCGATCAAATCTTGAAGTACATTGCGGAATGTGTGACACCTCTCAATGTCATTTCCATTGACCCTATGGTCTCTACAATAGTCATTATCTTGGTACCAAATGGGTTTATATACTGATATGTCGATGGGTAAAATAGGAGGGAGAGATATCATGTGTGAGCCAAGAAATTTTTCAATGACTACTCTATAAGTTTCTCCTTTAGGTATGTAGTTACATTGGTGATGGGGATGGGGATGCTTAATGGAAGGTTTTTCCTTCGGATAATTTTTTACTATAATGAAGTTGGCAACTATTTTTGACTTATCAGGACTAGACGTTGATTTGGATGGGAACTTGGCTTTTGGTTTCTTATGATGAAGCTTTACCCATCCATCTTCTAGAGCTCTTAGTTATAGTTTACAGGCCATGGTAAAAGTCTCATCAAAATTCTAAAATGATCTAATTTGTAAGGTGGATTAGATATGTTTGGCACATGCATGAAAAAATACTTTGATTAACTATGTTTGTTGTAGTGTGAAGGATAGTTGATAAGTGACACCCCTCCAATGGGTGATGAAGTCTGTGAATGATTCATCTTTGAATTTTATAATGGCATATAGGTCATTAATAGTGATTTTACAGAGCTATTTTTATGGAAAAATGGTCTAAGAAAAGTTGGGAAATCTGTGTAAGGAGGATAATAGGGAATATTGTGGGATTTTGTTGTACCAATCTAAGGCAGGATTGGAAAGGGATATAGGAAAGGTCATTAACATTAGATCTTGATCATGAGCTATGATATGGCATGTGTAATGAAAGGCACAAAAATATTGTCGGGGATCTTCCTTGCTGTAAAAATTGATTAATTTAGGAAGTTCCCAAAAGGTGGATATGGTTTATTTGCATCAAGGATGAATTCGATCATTGCAAATTTGATCATAAGAGATAACATTATTAGATGAGGATGAAGCATCTTCAAGTCTGAAAACATGGCTTAAAATGGCTTGGAGGGGATTGGTTTATGTTTGTTGTTGCAAGGATGAGCCACATTCAAATAAGGATTGGCTAAGTTGTGAGTATGTTTGATATAAACAAGGAATGCCTTGTTCGTAGGGAATGTTTTGTTGGGGGATGTTTTTTTGGTATGAGGAATTGTGTTGGTAAGGGTTATTCTATTGTGGGATGTGGTATTGTAGAATGTTTTGTTGAAGTATATGTTGTTGAGGTATTTTGTATTAAGGTGTCTTTTTCTAAGGTATGTGTTGTTAATAAGGAATATTTTGTTGAGGGATACTTCGATGATAAGGGATGTGCTATTTAGATGAGAAACCTTGTTATGAAGCTATAGGATGTGAGTTTTGTATGTACTGATATTGTAATGGCATTGATGTATAAGTGAGTGGTTGTGAATATGTAGGTGTTTTTTGGGAGTATATAGTAGAGGTGGAAGAGGTGGTACCTATTGTGGAACACTTTTTTGAGAGATATTATATGGTGGGGTATTTTATAGGGGTGTAGATTACAACATGGAGATCAAAGGTTGTGAATTTTGTAGTATATATTGTGAAATAGGATGAGTGCTAGCAATGACACTTTTATTAAGAAGTGGTATAGTTATAGGAATGGACATAGTGATGTTTTGAATGGGACTAGTCACCTCTTGGGAGGATATAAAACCATAAAAGGAAATGAAATCTAGTGGAGATGTTTATACCTATGAGGAAGGTGGAGGGATAAACAAGAAAGTAAGCGGTACTACTTAGAGGAGGTGTGGAACCTATAGAAGGACTTGGTGAAGATGTGTATTTTTGGGTAGATGTGTTTTGTGATGAAATCATGTGGAGGTCATAAACAAGGAATGAAGAGACCTCAGATGCTTTGAGTTGACTGGTGGAAGATTTTTCATTTAACATGTCAAAGGGGTTAGTAGGACTGGTAGATATCTCATGTTGACTATTGTTCGGTGTTTTAGGTTGATTTGAAGTGTACGAGTATAACTAATAGATAATGGGGTGTTGATTTTGATCGATGAGATGTGCAATGGCGGATGATGGATTGTAAGTGTGTTGGGGTGTAAATGGTTGCATCTAAACATTTCGGATGCTAAGTAGGGATTGAGGGAAATAGGGTTTGAGTCTAGCATTTCTTTAAAGATAGGGTCTCCCCTATTGTAGAAATGAGGTTCAGATGCTCTAGGAGAGAAGGGATGTTCTAATTATGGCGTGTGAAGGATTTTACCATGATATCAATGTGGGGAATGAAAGGATTGTTGTTCCATTTCGTTGTTATAGTTGACCCTTGATTCACTCCAAGTTTTTGGGTGTCAGAAAAGGGATTGGATGTAATTGTTTGATAATATGGGATTTTTTGTCAAGTTGGTGTTGAAAGTTTTGTGGTGTAAAATGGGACATGTTGAAATGTAAGGGGTGGAGTAGACATGTTTTAAGGAATTTGATTACGATCTTTTTTTATAGTAAGTACCATAATAATCAAACACACAAACACCTAGAAAGTGAGAAATAACTAAATGGGTTGATTTACAAAAACTAGAAAATGTAAATAAAGTATGTTTTTTTATCTTGATTAATTATGAAAAAGTGAAATGTTTATGATGGTTAATGAGGGTCCTAGGAAAAGGTAATATATGGATGGTTTCAATTATGTTAAAGGGAAGATTCCTCGATATACTTTAAGGTACATGAGGCCTAAATATGTATTTTTTCTGATGCAGTGTGTATATTGGGTCCTACCACATCACTTCACAGATCTGTTGTGATAAGGGAGTCAAGTGCTGAGCCAAAATATACCAATAGAAAAGAGATTATACTCGGCCAGAACACTAAGTCAGCTTCCTTTTGGGTGATGAAATCCCAATTACTTTCACCTGGGTAGCAATTTTTTGAATGCATTTTTGATTTGATAGTGCTTACGTTATGTGTGGGGACAAATGAGTGAATGGAACGATTTTAAATCCTAATCAAAACTAGATGATGAATAAGAATGAAATAGTTTGTTTTAATACCCAAAATGAAATTTTTATTTTAGATGAGAATAAACAGATAAAAATGCAAAAAATAAAGCAAAAGGAAGGTTTTAGGACTTACCGTGAGAGCACTCCTTTTTATTTATTTATAGCAATTTTAAAGAGAGAAAACAGTAAATCCAACAGATGAATTTTCAAAATAGTGCCCTATAACTAGATTAGAGAAAATAGAGAACATAAATGTTACCACAAAAAAGAAGCACCTTGGGATATGACAATTCCGGATCCCTAATTTTTTCTAACATTGGACCATCTCTCAAGTTATGGGACTTGCATACTTGAGATGGACCTCTAGAGAAAGATGGTTTCTCTTCCTAATCTAATGCAACAACTACTCCTAATGAAGGAAAACTACTGGCTATCTCTATACTACAATTTCCAAGGGACCAGGAGAGAGAAAGAGCATGAAAGTAAATAAAACTACACTACAGAAGTGATGCACCAAGAATAGGTAATGGGAAAGACTCTTCAATTTGAGAAAATGAGAAGAAATGTTGATCAGAGAGGGTGAGAACCGTTATCCATAGTCTAATAACAACACTTACAACATAATTTCCATTAAAACAAAAAAATATTGCACCTTGCAAGAGCATAAGGTAGACACAATACACCTGTAAATGAAATAAAGAGGCAAGAAGAAAACAATAAACATAGAAAAGGGAAGAAAACATCCATAAATTTGCATCTACTACTTCATTGATATGCATAGTTCATTTACAAAGAAAGAGAAATGTTTGGATCAACATGCAAGAATTTCAATAAGAAGTTGTGCAGCACATAGGTGTTCCAAACCAAAAATGACAGAGTTTTGTTATAAGAGTCATCCCCCTCACAAATGATAGAACACCTCAATTTATAGAAAATGAAGGAGAGGAGAGAGAAACAAGAAAAATCAGATTTTCCTTTTACACCAATTACAAAGTACCCAAAGTGGGTGAAAATCATGATAGAAAATCTCCAAAATTCATCCCACATTGATTTGTAACTTGTAGCACAAGAAAATGGCTCCCATGCTCATTAATTACATTCTCAACCACTTGAAGTCTCTGTTTTGAATAGGAATTGTTTTCTTCATTTTCACCATAAATTGTCCATAAATCTCCAAATTTATTGATTTATGTTCATATATATTCAAGCCACGATTCCAATGAGACCAATATTGTGTGATTTCGTTGAGAAATGCTCAAGTTATGAGCTTGTGAGCAGAGGCAGTTGTTTTGAGATTTTTCCGGCTTAATTTGATATCCACATGACTGAGTAATTAAAATCTCAATTTGGAAAAGACATTGAAATTATTTCTTCCTCCTAACTACAAATTTACAATATATTAAATATTTTAATTTATTCTTCAAGCACTCGGGATCAACTAGCATTGAAGTTTACAGACCCAACATGGGCATCATTAAATTTTTGTAAAGCATATACCCAAAAACAACCCCGAGTTTGTTTTTGCAATTTCACACAATTAAATAACTTTAATGTGGAAAATAAATGAATTAATAATGTATTAATCTTCGATACCTTTCCAATGATATAAATTTTTCCTTATTTTGTTACTCGAGATCAAAAGTTATGAAAATTTAAAGTTTGCACATTAAAAATTGTGAACGTGCAAAAAAGTTCTCCAGGTCCGAAGTTTGCACTTTTGGAAAATTTTCTAGGGTCTAAAATTCAAGCATTTTGGAAAAGGTTTCAGGGTTTGAAAACTTTTGTGAAAATTTTTGGAGTTTAAGCACTTTGAAAAAAGTTCCTAAGCACGAAAATTGAGCCTTTTGGCAAAAAGCTCCCAAGCCTAAAATTTTCTCAAAAGTAACTTGCAAAGGCCATATCTTGAGCTCTCGGATGAATTTCAGGGTGAAATTTTATATGATTCCACCTAAAAAACGACCAAATGAATTTAATGGTGATGGTATTAAAGTCCAATTTTTATTTCATAACCTATAAATGAATCCTTCTTTCTCGGGATGGCTAGTTGTGCGCCAGAAGAATTAGCTGCCTTAGAAATTGTATGATATTTCAAGATGTCTTGTATTTTCCATCATGTAGGGAATGCAAAATTATTTCCATAGGAATTTTTTTCACTTATAATTATTCATGCAACTCTTAGAATATTTCTTTGAATCTCGGTCTTCTTTCACAGTGCATGCTCCTTTAGGCCCGAAATCCCACTTTTGATGGATTGGACCAAAACTTTCCCTAATTATTTACAATTATTCCCAAAATTTAAAAATCACCTGTATCATTATAGATTTATCTATGAAGCCCTATCTAGTGCTCAAACCCATCCTCTCAAGTTGTCTATTTTTACCATGGGAAAAAATAGATAACAATAAAACATCAAATTGTAAGGAAATGATAAAAAAAAAAACACATCCAATCGCAAGTTATTAGACAAATCGCATATGATTACTAGATAGTGAAAGTAGTGAATATATTACTGATAAATGAAAAAAAATAAGGTACAAGGGTCCCATCGGTCATGCTAGAATGTTGAGGACAATTTTTACCTTAGGGGTTTTTGTTTGATACTTCAGAGGGGTAAAATTTCCTCAACCTCAGTATGGCAAGGTTTTTAGGATACATGTGAGATGTGGTGGATGTATGATGTTTTTTTTCTTTGTGAATATTGTACTATACTTCCTTTTCCTGCAAGTAAGCATGCCATTCAAAAACACTTACACAAAATATAGTTAGTAAAATATGTGGGTAGGTTGTTTGGCAAAGGCCAGTTCCCAAAAGAACAAAGAATTATTTAAGTGGATATCAACCTAATTTTAAGAAAATCAAGCTTTATAGATGATAATATGAATTATAATATGATAAATGGTAAATGTGATGGACTTTTATCACTTATTTTTATGGTTACATACATTATTTGATAGTGGTGAATTGAAAGCAAAAAACCTAGAATCCGGAGTTCGATTCTAGGTTAGAATCTAGGTTTTCTAAAAATTTTGAGCCTACAGAACAAGCTAAGTCCTCATCTTCTATGAAGTAAGAATCAGGATTTGAGATAAATTCTTCCATGAAGAAATCGGAGATCACTTCTTTTGTACCGTAGAGGTGTGAAAGATCAAAATCAGTGTCTGGAAGGATGATGTTGCTTTCGATGTCGATTCGAAGCAAAGTGTTGTTATCTTCATATATGTCTAGGCCTACCTCATAGTTGTATTCTCATTATGTAAGGTCAGCTTGGATCCTCAAAATTCAAAATTGGCACATAACCTGATGTCTTATCATATGTCATATTCCTCCCAAAGTCAAAGGGTGGTGGATGATTGGTAGTGAGTCAATATTGGTAATGGGATGATTGACACCTCCTATGGCCATCTAAAAATATATTCTTGGCAACATGTTAGCAATAAAATAAATGGATATGGATTTTCAGGAAGATTTGATCAAAACTATGAAATAAAAATATTGTGTAGAAATCGCAGTGATTCTAGCAATTGCCAACAGATTACTCTAAATTCTAACAGACTAATAAAATAGATGGTATAACTTGATTATATTACATATTTGAGGACTTAATAGATTAAACAAGACTAGTAATGAAACAGAAAGAAAATTTACCTAAAAATAGAAAAAAATCAAGTGAAAACAAGTTCTCACCTTGGATTATTGAACAAATTGAATGGTAGATAGGGTTAGATGGCTTGACGATGTCTTGAAAATGATGATTGATGATACAACAATTGTATTCATGTAATGTAACAATACTAATTCTCTATTGAAAATTATTGATCTCTAAAATTATCATGAATGGTTGTAACTTCCCTACAAATATCTAAGAAGGCTTAGAAACTTGTTTATATAGATCGCCGGCGGCCGGGATAATCATCGACGATTTTAGAAAATTTGATTTAGGGCATAAAATGAGCTATTTTCTTTCCATTTTCATCTTGATTTGGAGGTATTTTGAAGGAGGTAGGGATACTAAGAGGGATGCACTCATATTAGGACTAGGTTTTTAGGATAATATAGAGGTATTTTTAGAAGGTTTCTAATTTAACTTAGTTCTAACTAGTTAGGGGTGGGAAGTAGTTATAGGGATAAGTTATAGATGGTTAGGTTATGTTTATGGAAGGTGGCTAAACTAAATAGTTACAACTAGTGAGTGTAGGCAAGTGTACATGGTGAGGTATGAGGGTGAGGTGTTAGGGTGTGTTTTAATCAATTTATTTAATTAATTATTTTATGAATGGAGATGCGGTGGCATAAATATTAATTTAATTAATTGAAGGGTATAAGTGAGTGACCTAAGTTATAAAGTGTCATAAGTGGCGCATATTAACTATTAATGATCGATAATGAGTTTAGATAATGAAGGTGAGAGAGTGTAAATTTTCGGTCTCTACAGTGGATTAGAATAAATTGCATCAATGACAAAAATATCATCTTCGAGTGGTGGTAAATGAGGAATTTTTACATTTGTTGAGGGTGATTTCTAGTATCGGTGCATGGAATATGAAGAGTGGTATGAGGATCTTGGTCATAATATTTATAAGCATCACAATCACGAAGCATAGTATACTCAACATTTTCATGTATGAACTTGACACAATGATGTATGGTAGAAGCGATGGCTTGCATGGTGTGGAGCCATGGTCTACAAAGAAAATAATTATATAAGACTGGAAAATCAATGACAAACAAAATTTTTTTAGGGTTTCTGGTCCTATAGTAATAGGAAGAACAATGTGACCTATGCATGGGTGAACTGAACCATCATATGCACGAAGTGAGAGGGATGATGTACTAAAATCATGAGTGGAAAGATATAACTTCTTAAGGAATTACATAGGACAAAGATTAAGTTCAAATGCATTATCATTTAGAGTGCGCTTAATATACACATTGAAAATGTGAATCATAATATACAAGGGTGGGTCATTATCAAAAGTGTTAGATCAGCGGGAAGATTAGATTTGAATGATGAGTGTTGAGAAAATGCATATAAAAATTTTTGTAGACTACGTCGGGATGCATATGTAGATGAATGTGAGTGGCGGTAAGATGTTAGACTATATTCCTTACATCAAGATGTACAAGTAAATAAGAGTTGATTGAGATACTCATGATGACTATACCTTAGAATGATAAGTAAAGAATGAGGAATCTAAGAGCTTGAAGAGTGAGGTCAGGTTCACCAAAGTGTATTTGAACATAGGGTTCACCAAAATGATTATGCTAAAATAGGAAATCCTAGCCTAATCTAATGCTATGCAAAGCGGTAAATAATAGCTAAATAAATAAAGAAAGTGACACAAACAACTAAGTTAATGAAAATGTGAAACTCTAAAGTGAAAGAATGGTTAGGAAATCCTTAGCTGATTTAATGAAGGTATGAGACTATGTCACAGTTCCAACAAGCTGAACAAGAGGAGGAAATGACCACACAAAATCCTAAGAAATAATAGATCCGAGCTCTTTGACTAGACTGGGGTTCCCGAAAAGGGACAAGGATGCTTGTGGCCATCCCGGCCTTATAATTGGGCACCCTATTCTACGGAAATGACTTGAAACCATCCTCTTGGGTGTCGGTAAGTGATTGTTTGTGTTCACTTCTTGTTGCACTAGCTTCACCAAATTTCATTGTAAATCAAAGATGAAGGAAATAACAACAAAAACCTAAGACAAACATCAACCTCCTAAAAAAATAAATATGCATATGAAGGGGTCAAACTATCCTCAACGGCCACAATGGTGGACTTAGTGATTGAGCGTTACACTACATCTCGACCTAATGTAGTTATAGGTGTGTGTGTGCCAATCTTTCCCTAGGTTACTCTTGTTTTAATAACACTTTGTGTAGTAATGAGTAATAAATAGATGTATAATGTAGTAAATGTGTGCATGGAAAAATAGAATCCCCTCCTATGAAGTATGATGCAAATGAACCAACCTTGTGTGCCTTGTGATGGATCTAGATGGATGCAAATTAAAATTTATATACATTTTATGGATGCAACCTAAATGTGTGATATTTAGTGCTTAGTGCTTGGTCCCCGATTATGGTCTTAGAACTTTATATTTATATGGTTATCTTTCTCTAGTTTCATAATTAACCCCAAAATGATGAACACTAAAAGGATAGAAAGATCAAATGACTAGAAGTGACCAAAAGATGCAAGTAAAGTGTAAAGAGGATAAGGACACCTAGAATGGGAGCGGGGTGCCGGGTGCCCCGATCCTAGGTGGGTTCTTTAGTGAGAAGTAGAAAAACACATAATGAAAAAACTAACTAGGCGAGTGTAGGTGTAAGATAGAAAATAAGATATCAAACAATATAAAAATGGCCAAAGACATGGGTTAATTATTACTCTTTTCACTCAAGAACCATATGAAGAGTAGTATGAGACCGGGACTAAATATTGACTCAAAGTGTGTGATTTAGTGAGTAAAACTTTATAAAAGAAAGGAAAAGGAATATGAGAAGAAAAAAAAATAAACCTCAAAAACAACCAGTAGTCTCTCCCTCGGCTCCTTTTCCTTAGAGACTCAAGGAAATAATCAATAAAGAATTTGATCTACTTAAGGAAATAAAGAAATTTAATATTGAGATATCATTGGTGCAAACCATTAAATACATTCCAGAATTAAGTAGTTTTATTAAAAATATGTATAAAAACACCAGGAGAAAAAACAATATCCCAAAACTATACCTATAGATAGGAAACTTGATGACCTATTGTCAGGAAAGTTATTACTTCCTAAGTATGGTGATCATGAAATCCTAGTTATTACCATTACATTTTAAAAAATAGAGATACCAAATGTATTGATTGACCTAGATGTAGCTATTAATGTCATGACATTAGATAATTTAAAACAATTACCATTGCATGGACTACAACCCACTTCTACAATTTTGCAAATGGCGGATCAATCGATCGATAAAATTGAGGGGTGATAGAAGATGTGATTGTAACAAAAATTTAGTGATAGAATATTTCATGATCCTTCAACCTAAAAACAAAATACAAGGATACCCCATCATTTTAGGAAATTTGTGGTTAACTATTGTTGTAGCTTTAATAGACTGTAGATATGGAGATATGACTATATCAAATGGGATGCATGTAAAACAAATTTCCTTATTTCCACCAACATAACCATTTGTAGATGTTAAAGAATACATTTGGGTTGATGATTCTGATTTAACTAATTATAATTTATCTTCTTTGGCTATGATTACAGTTAAAAAGCATATTGAAGAGATTGAGGGAGAGTCAACACAAACATTGGATATGGCTAGCAATGCTTCAGAGTTTCCTTAGATTGCTTCAGAGTATCCTACAGTTTATTTAGACTATCCCAAGGTCACTTTGAAGTACCCTCAAGTTTCTTTGGAGTCTACCTGTAGAATCCTCTTGTTCAATTTTAGGACCAATAAATGGAAATGTTGTGATGATACTACCTAATGAAAGGTATGATTATGTTCCCTTTTCACCACATGTTCGAAATGGAAACATTTAAATACTTCCACATTAGGATTCATTTGTCCCTTAATTGTTTTAATTTCTTGAGGAAATCCTAATTTTGAGGACATGACTGTATTTCATAGGATGTTACCTCATGAATTGCAATTAAATTCATTACTTGAATGAGCTTAAAACTATTAACTTAGTTTATCCAAGCACAAAATAAATCTCACTTTATCAAGGAAAGGAAGTTAATATCAATAGTTGGTTAACTATTGATGAGGAAGCCAAAAAATTTGATTTATATAGAAGCGATATTAAATATTTTTCTTGGGAATATAGTGATATGAAAGTAATTCATCCTAACATTTGTACTCATCACAAATCTACACAATCAATGTTAAGTTGATTAGACTACCTCAAATAAGAATAAACCTAGCTCTAAGGGACATGGTAAAAACAAAAATAGAAAAATTATTACAAGTTGGATTTATTTATCATATATTAGATAGTGAATGGGTTTCACAACTTGTAATAGTACATCATGAAAATGGGAAATGGAGAATTTGTGTGGACTATAGAGAACTTAATAAAGCCACATTGAAAGACTATTTTCCCTTGTCATTTATTGACCAAGTCCTAGATAACCTTGTAGGAAAGAAATTATTCTCTTTCTTAGATGGGTTCAGTGGTTATAATCAGATAAGAGTAGTTGCAAAATATCAAGATAAAATAACATTCACTTGCCCTTGGGGAACTTTTTCATATAGATTATTACCCTTTGGCTTGTGTAATGCACCAACTACTTTTCAACGAGTTATTTTAGCCATATTTTCTAATTTGATTAATGATTGTGTGGAGGTATATATGGATGATTTTACAGTGTATGGGAACTCTTTTGAAGAAGATCTGGTTGATTTCAATAAAGTGTTGACTAAGTCTGAATATAACAACTTATCACTAAGTAATGAAAAATGTTTTATGATGATGGATGAAGGGATTGTCCTTAGACATCAAATTTCATCCTAGGGTATAAAAGTAGACCAAAATAAGATTAAAGTGATATATAACCTTCATATACCCACAAAACAAACAGATATTAGAAGTTATCTTGAACATGCAAGGTATTATAGGTGTTTCATTAAATATTTTAGGAAATTTTTTGATGTGTTGTGTAAATTCTCTTTCTAAACAACTCATCCTATGCATTTTGTTGAGCCATTTGTATCCTTACACTTGTATTCCCCTGTTATACTACTTTGAGACATTTCATTATAACCTAAAAATTATGGCATGAATACTTATTAATATAGTTATCACTAATTAGCTTTATTTTGTGGTATTGTGAGTACACATTTATTCTCTTGATTTCAATAAAATGATTGATTGATGATGCATGTGATGCCTCTTGTTGTAAGCAACTTGTATATGCAAAAAATCACATGCAACCAAAAGGAATCATCTACAACGAAGGCACCATTTGTAGTAAATTGCGTGCAACCAAAGGACTTGTTTGCAGTCAAAGGAGGTCACACACATGAATAAGCAATGATCCTGAGAATCTCTTGGAATGTGGACATTACACTTGAGTCTTCACGTATCGATGGAAGAAGAAATTATAATTCAAACATGAGAAATAGGATATGAATAAACTCTAATAGTTGATTATGTGTTACTGACTTAGCAAGGAGATAACTAATTAGATTTATGATTTAGGAATTTATGGATCAAACTGATCAATTAATTAATTTATGTAATTGACATGTAAACACTTGTTGAATAATTTTGTTGCATGCATCTTCAAATTTTTGGTTAAGATATTTTACTTGATATAATTCAAACTCCTAAGTAACAATTTATATTCTTCACAATCATGTTGTAATGATATATATATATATATATATATATATATATATATATATAAAAAGGAAATATTAATGTTGTAAGAGATATAGAGATATAGAGAGATAGAGATAGATCAATAGATAGAGGAATTTTTGTATTTACAATTGTAATCTTCATGCCAATGTAATAAAATTTTAAGTTTTGTTCATTAGTTGTAGTCATAGGCCTTAGGAGGTATTAGCACCCAAGGCAAGGCCCACTTGTGGTTTGCTAACCATATCCTTTATTTTTTTATTTGATTTATTACATGAGTAGATTAGCAAATATCCATTCCTTTATATATATTTTATTTTTACATGATTTTCCATAGAATTAGTATTTACTTCCAAGTATAAATTTAGCTTGTTTCCAAGCATTGTTACTTTAAGAATAGTATTGACAACAATTTACCTTCCTACCTCTTAAATATCTATAGATGTGCATATAACACTGGCATTATTGAAAGTATACATCCCTTGGTTTGATAATTAAATGACTGTAGATTAATGAACAAAATATTAATTTTTGTAAGTTAATTTTCACCAACATTTTTGGCGTCGTTGCTTTGGGATCTTTGCCAAGTTATACATTTTTGAGTGGTTTTTAATTTATTAGAAGTAGTTTAGGTTTTAGAAATTAACCTCCATACCCCCACTAATATATGTTAAGTAAGTAGAGTATTTGATGCATGCATCATCTAAGAGATGCCCATGGTATATTTTTACCTAATCCACAAGTAGCACAAATATCTTCATACAATTATGAGTATTCTGAAGAAGATATACATTCCTTTATACAAGGTTTTTTATTAGAAGAACATCCTCCAAGTGAAATTTCTGAAGTCGTTCCTCAAAGATCCGGATGTGGTAAAAGAAGTAGACCAAAATGCTCAAAATGGGGAAACTACATTTGAGTTTCCCATTACCAAAAATGATGAAGTTATTGCTATGATGAAGAATATTTCTCCATCATCCTTTCCTAACTTTCATGGATCCATAACTGAATAGCTATACACCTTTATGTTTGAATTTGATATTAAATGCAATAGTTATGGTTATACCACATATGCACATAAATTGAAGTTATTTCTGCTACACTCAAGGATGCAACCTTGAGATGGTTCATGGGTTTAGGAAGAAATTTCGTAACCACTTGGGAATAGATGAAGGAGAAGTTCCTTAATAAGTATTAGGACTACTACAGTTCGAGTAGAAGAGGAGGTGATGAAATCTACAAAATGGCATAGAAGGAGGATGAACCATTGGAAGAATATCTTAAAAGATTCTTGTCATGTGTTTAAAAGACAAGGCACATAAGAATACCTCTTGAATCTCTCAAACTACACTTTTTAATAGACTCAATGAGGAGAACATTTATGCTTTGGATCTGATTATAACAAGAGACATTTCAAAAGCTACCTTTGAAGAAATATGTGAAGCCTACAGAAATTACTCAAGAGTTACTATGAAGAGGATAATAAATGTAAGATCAAGAGATGGAATAGCTAACAAAAAATTGGGGACGTATCCAAGTTAGATATTTTCAGCATGTTAAAAAACATGAAGTAGGAGATTGTCAATGACATGGCCACTCAATTATATTCTCTGCATGCTAAAAAAGGGAAGATAGAGTGGAAACACTCACGATTTCTGTTATGGATGTAGAAGAAATAAATCTGATTGTAGATGCAGAGGCTTAGCCAAAATTGTAGAAGAAAAGGAGGCTTCACCTGAATTCAAGATGATAGAAATAAAGGATGGGTAAGTTTTATATGTTTCTCAAAGGAATCCATGGCCACTAAGGCAAGGAGGTATGTCACAAGAACCTACACTTTGTCATTTCAAAATTTGTCTAATAATCCATATATGCAACCCCCACCTTGGGCTAATCATCAAGGTTGGGCTCCATATCCTAACCAATATCAAAAATAGTGGAAACCTCAGTTTCAAGGCCAACAATAATGGAAACAACCCCATAAATCATGGAAACAACCTTAGAGAGGAGGAAGTAGTGGGATAAACCACCTTCTTACCCTCAATAACAAGCTCGATGTTAAATCTCTAAGAAAAATCTCAACCAAAGGCCACTCAACTACCAGCTCAACCAACACCTAACCCTAAAAATAAATCTACTCAGCTAACCTACACCACTGAACTAGCTCAATACCCTACCTATTCAGTTGACATTGACAATATCCATCCACACTTAAGAAGATAACTTCCTCCACTAAGTAGAAAAACTCTTATAGAGATTGTCGTTGAACCACATACGCTGTAGATTGATTTGAAGTAAAAAAAAACATTGTAGAATGATCCATAACAAAGCAAGAAGATGTTACAAGCTAATCTGCAACAACTTGAGAATAATGACAACAAGAATAAAACACATGCTAATGAGCCACCATTTCCTGAAAGATGATAAGAAAAGAAGACTGACCTCAAATCATAATCCAATTTTTATTTTGTCAACCATATGAAGGATATTCGTGTCAAAATTCCATTGATTCAATCCATTAAGGATGTGCTAATTTATAACAAATTGGTTAAGGACCTATGCATAAAAAAACCAAGAAAAAAGAGAACGAATCCATCTACTATATAAGTTCTTGGATAGCTAGCTGATATTATGCTTGGAAATTCAATCTTGCCCAAATATATAGATCTAGACAGACCTTTGGTAAATGTTTCAATTAATGGAACAAAATTAAAGAACACTTTGGTTGACATGGGGATAGACATAAACATCATGAATAATAAGATCATGTATGATTTTAAGTTGGAATGGAAAAGGCTAACATCTACAGTCTTATAAATTGCGAGATAGATCAACCGTGAGACTTGAAGAAGTTCTAGAGAACATAGTGGCAATGGTAGAATCTTGGGAGTACCCTACTGAATTTATTGTTCTTCAACCAAAAGTAAGCTTAGGAGGATATCCTATCATCCTAGGAAGACCATGGTTTGATCATTATTGATACATTCATAGGATGTAGGTCTAGTAATATGATTATTTCTAATGGAAGTGACACTAAAAAAGCTCATGTTTTATCCTCTTGCACAACTATTAAATGAAGAAGATCAAAACTTTTGGGATGAGGAACCAAAAGAGGACCAAATTTATATACAACAACTCATGATGATATAAAATTCATGTACAATTTAAGGACAAGAAGAAGATGTTGTTCTTTCTAACATTCTGCAGAACAACTATGGAAGAAACAAGGAAGTGGATAATAGAATAAGGTGTTTAAGTTGTCCCTCTGATCAATTCCTACCACAAAAAAGCAATATGGGAATTCTGGGTAATATTTTCATTCTTCATCAACTCCTTCCCCATGACTATATACTAAATTCTATGAGCGAAATGTGTGCTCAATGATAGATCTCTCCAAGCAAGTGGAGATAACCTCAGGAAGGCCACTGAACGTGAACAAGATGCTCAATACACAATAAGAGAAGTTGTTGATAAATCTTATTCAAAATCATAGAACAATATTTTTGTGGGAATATGGATACATGTATAGAATTCATCCTAATCTCTGCACGTATAAGATTTATATCAAGGAAAATTGTAAGCCAATCAGGAAACCATAGAGAAGAATGAACCCAACAATTAGGTATATTTTAAAAGGATAATTAAAAATATTATTGGATGTTAGATTCAGATATATAATTTTAAATATTCAATGGGTGTCACCCCTTGTCATTTTGCCAAAGAAGAATGGAAAATAGAGGATATGTGTGGATTATAGAGAGCTGAATGCAACAACAAAGAAAGATCATTTTCCTCTTCCCTTCATTGATCAAATACTTGACACTTTGGTTGGTAAAAAATATTTCTCTTTTCTTGATGGATATAGTGGCTATAATAATATTCAAATTGCACCAGAAGATCAGGACAAAACTAACTTGACATGTCCATGGGGAACTTATGCTTATTTAATTATTATTTTTGGCTTATGAAATGCACCTGCTACATTCCAAAGGGAAGTTTTAAGAATTTTCTCATATCTAGCAAATGATTGCATGGAGGTATACATGGATGATTTCACAGTACATGGAAGCACCTTTGAAGAAGCCATGCAAAATCTAGATAGAGTCTTGAAGAGATGCAAGGAACACAACTTGTCCCTGAGTAATGAAAAATGCTACATGATGATGTCTGAAGGAATAGTGTTGGGACATTACCTTTCTTCTCAAGGGATACAAGTTGATCCAGAAAAGGTATCTTTTATCATCAACCTACCAACACCAAATAAGAAAAATAATGTTAGGATATTTCTTTTCCATGCTAGTTATTATAGAATATTCATACAAGATTTCAACAAGGTGGCAACTCCATTGTTTGCATTATTAGGAAAGGATGTTGCATTTGAGTGGACTGAAAAATGTGAGACTACATTTCAAACCTTGAAGAAACTCATAACAACAATCCATGTATTGAGAAGAATTTTCTGGAATCTACCATTCCACATTCATATTAACACTTTAGACTATTCCATTGGATATTTTTAGGAAAAAGGATGGAGTTCTCAACTATGTAATTTATTATGTTAGCAAGAACTTACAACATGTTGAACCTAACTAAATAGTAACAAATAAGAAGTTCCTAGCAAATTACGTATGTTATAGATAAATTCAGGCACTACATCACATGTTATCTTTTATTCATTCATACTGATCATGCAACAATTAAATATTTGATCAACAAATCAGTTATGAGTAGAAGAATAATTATGTGGTTGTTTTTCATACAAGATTTTGATGTTATTATTATGGATAAGCTTGGTAAGGACAATGTTGTAGTAGATTTTATTTCAAGAATGGAGATTAATGATGAAGAACATGTGGTTGATGAATCTTTCCCAGATGATAACCTATTTCCATTACTACCAAAACACCTTGGTATGCTGATATAACCAATTATTTGGTGTCAATTAAGAAACCTCTACACTACCTCTATTCTGATAAGAAATACATAGTTGATAAAAGTGTGCATTTTTCTTGGATAACCGTATTTCTATTTCACACAGGGAAGGATAATGTGATGAGAAGATGCATTGATGATGAGGAAATATCTGATGTCCTCAAAGCTTGCCATAGTGAATTGTGTGGAGGACACTTTGCTGCAAAAATAACAACATAGAAGGTATTGCCAATAGGTTATTTCTAACCAACACTACATAAGGATGTAACACTATATACGAGGAGGTGTGATAGATGTCAAAGAATGGGTAAGCCTACCAAATTAGATGAGATGCCATTGTAGCCTCAACTAGTCTTGCAGCCATTTGACAAGTGGGGCTTAGAATTCATTGGTCCTATAGATCCTAAATATCAGTAGAAGGAATACATCTTGGTGTGCAAAAATTACCTCACTAAATGGATAGAAGTGAAAGCATTGCCAAATCAGAAGAGTGAGAATTTTCCAAATTCTTATATGACCACATCTTTACAAGGTATGGAGTACCAAGAGATATTGTTACAAATCAAGGTACACACTTTACTATTGAATTTATTTATGATCTAGCTAAGGAGTATGAAATTAGACATAAGAAGTCTACACCATATCATCCCCAATCTAATGGCTAATTTAAGGTAACAAAAAAATAAATAGAAGCTATCTTGACAAAGAATATTACACTCCACATGAGGAATTAGGCGAGATAGGCTTCAAGAAAGTATGGGCATTCAACACAATGTGAAAGAAAATAATATGATTCAAACAATTATATATTTTGTATGGTAAAAATAATGTTCTCCTTATTGAATTTGAGCATAAGACACTAAGGACCGCACTTGAACTAGGCATAGATTTATCTTAAGCTTAGATACATGATTATCCAACTCAATGGAGTGGATGAAATGAGGAGACAGGGATGTGTGTAATACATAGGTAGTAAAGAAGTAGAGGATCAAATGTCATGGTTGGTTCATCAAGATAAGGAAATTTTCAAAAGGGGACTGGGCCCTCTTGTTTGAATCAAATTACAAATACCATATAGGAAAACTCAGGACAAGGTGGCTAGGTCCATATGAGATTGAGAAAATATTTCCCAATGGATCTGTAAAACTCACCACCATAGATCCTGTAAGGTTCAAAATATTGCTCAATGGTCATAGATTAAGGCTGTATAAGAAGCCAACTAAGAAAAGCACCTTCATGCAGTAGTTCAAAGGAAGTCAAAACAAAATGGAGATAATGACATTAGAGTTAAGATCAAAAGTTAATCTGTCCGGTTCATCTTCTGATATTTTAGAGGATTGAGATATTTCATTAGCCTTGGTATATTCAACTTTATGAATACTCTAAGCGTGAATAAAAGTGTTGTGATCAGCCCTCTTGGTGATCAATAACACTTAGCTAACATATATTTTTTAGAATTTTTGTTTTGTAGGATTTTATGTATATGTTGTAAGAGTGCATAATATCTGACACATGGAGATAATGCAAAGACTAGATGTTCCACTTGTAGAAACATGTAACAAAGATTTATTTTTTTCATGTTTGGCAGAACTCATGATTGCATGAAGAAAAATAAGGAACAATCTACACGTGTGAGTGGTGATTGAGATAAGCTGTACCATAAATGGTTTGTAACATCCAATTTTGTCACTTCAATCTTAGATTTTTTTATTTTACCTCATGTAGCTGATTTAAATACCCATATATTTAAATCCAACATAAGTCTTAATGCAATCCATTTCTAATAACTATCATGAACCATGTGCAGTTGTATGAGAGAATACTGAACTTTACTTGTTCTCCCTCAATGCTCTTTACGAGCCATACATAAAATGTATCCCTTTGGTTCTCCTTTAATAGGATATGATATATAAGTGATAACCCCTAAGTGTGTACCTAGGTTCCACCTATGAAATCCACAGGCATCTCACAACTTAGATAATGGTGAAATCTTGATAGTGTAATCAACAATTACACTACCTTGCATAAGGTTTCTGAGTCATGTATGCCATGCTTGGTTCCATGATGAAACACTCGTAACTAGAATCTTGCCATCTCATCTTAATAACTTGTTCAATTATATGGATTTGCAGTCAATGTTGCTGTAAACATCTATAGGTATTGTATAAGGTACAAGTCTGGATTAACCTACATGAAGTTGTACCTTGATGTCATCCTATGATGCCTATGGGAAATAAAGTGTCTTTGTAATGATTCACATCATTACTAGATTTCTTCCCTTCCCATAGCCATCATATGTTGGCATCGGGTACCAACCCATGGGGTTCCATCTACCCTTGTAACTTTAAAATCTTTTACTTAAGCAACACCATGCCACATTTTAAGGTCTTGAAAAGGAAACTCTGTATATCTATTAAGTGGAAGTATTCAAATAATGAAAAATTTCATTAAATGGATATGACCACATAATGGCAGTAGTGAGTCAAAATATCTTTATAAATTAAACATGAAAATTTGTTGTAGTCCCCATGCCTTCATTACTTATTGAAGTGTAACTAGAGTCCTGTCCCATAGTATCATGATAGGTCCAATGTAGTTCCAAAATACTCATTTCTACCTATCTATTATAGATATAAGATAGATCACCTTTTAGATCTAAATTCCCAATCTTGTTGTTATTAAAGGTTTAAAATTCAACTAAATAAAATAATGCTTTGCATTATCAAGGAGTAATAAAAATTAATGTTGTTCTTACTCCTATAAGCAATCATGCAAGCTACATAACTACTCATCATTAGGGACATACAGAGTCATTCCCATTATCCTCCTTTCAATAACACTTATACTATTTATAAGAATTGTGTTATTCAGTTTTACTTCAGCATTTATATTAGCTAGGTCTAATTTATCTATATATGAATCTTATTCATTTTAAGTTTCTTGTTTTAGTAGTAATCCCAATTCTCTTGAGGACTTCTACAACAATGCCCAAACCCGACTTAGGTTTATTTGCATGGTTACTATCACCTTGGTAGTATATTAATTTTTCTTGGATCTTCATACCAATTTCCTTGGCATCCAAAATATATTCTATTCATTCCAAATATCATATCGTCATTATCCTTTATATGACTACACCATCATATCTTTATCATGGTTGATTTAAACTCACTATTTTAGGAGCATAGACACCAAAATTTCACCATGGATCTAATAATAAATACTCAAGGTGAGCAAAATCTGCATGTTCCTAACAAAAATTTTATCATTTACATTAGGCATCATAACCAAGGTTTCATATAAGTTTGGTGTTCAGGAGTTTAGTCTCCCACAAAGTTCTTCACCAACTTTATCCCATCCCCTATGGGTCCTTTTAGTATTTAAGTTTAACTTGATTAATAATGAAATGTCTTCATTACATCTTGTTAGTTAGAGTAAAATTTATCATTAATGTTCATCACATCATATTTCAAATGATGGTAATCTGATAGATCTTATACTTCATTTCCCCACTTCATGGAATGACAGTTCACTTAGGTGTCAAATAACATCCATGTTCTATTCTTATTTATTATTTCACCTTGCAGTATTATGTTGAGCTTCCCATCATGTTACGAGAGTTGGGTTAGTTTTACATAGTAATACAACTTAATTCCCTTAAAGGTTTAAGTGCTGCCCAAAAGGAACATCAATTAAGTTTTAAAGACTTAACCCTTATATGTTGAACTTTACCTTATCATCCAGAATTTTCATCATCATATTTTACCTCTAGTATGGTTACTCAACTTTACTAGAAGAAACTCTCATAAATGTGTATACATATGCATATACATCAAGATTCATAACTAGATGATTTATCATATACCAAGTATTATACCTTTAACTTGACTTGTGAGAAATCACAACCTCTTGCCAACAATACTTTTAATTTCCCATAAGTTAATCGGTTTAGATTAAAAAGAATACTTCAACACTACTCCATAATGTATTCCATTAACCTATCAATTATATCACTGATTCATAACTTCCCATTTCAATCATTGAAATTACTAGGTTCATCTAGTCCATAAGGTAGTTAATATATTACTGAATCAAAGAGTTATAACAACCCTCCAATATGATCATCCAATGATTCAATTTTCATAAAATATCACAAGCATATAGCCATATCTATACGATATTACTACAACTTAGTAGAAGTTGTTACAGAGATTGCAGAGAGGCATCAATAGTATTTCAATGATATGAAGCAAGTATCTATTGATCAAAATATGGAATCTTTACCATGTTACAATATATCATAAATGTACTCAGTATATTTTCACAAGAAAACCCTTACTCGATGACAACAAATAACTTCTTTAACATAAATAAGAATATCTCAATTCAACAATTTGACTACAACTTTATCCTTTAAAAGTAAGCATATGGTTCAATTAGATAACTGAGGTGTTTCTTTACTTTACGCCTATTATCTTCACTCACTTTCCTACAATGGTTAGGAAAGGTCAGTTTGACTGAACTGAGCAAGAAAAGTCCTTTATCCCATTTATCAATTTATGTCATTAATGTTAGAATGAATATATACTACAATAACAATTTCATTACTACAACTAAACATGTATTACATCAAACATCATACTTTAGTAACTTGCTTTGCAAACATTAAGCATAGCTCTTTTTACCTTCTTCAGTATTCCTCAATGACAGAGTCTCATCAACACTTCACATAATTAAATTGAAGCAATGCTAGGTAAATATATTAATGTAAAATAATGACTATCAACTAATCAATACCACATGTTATTGAAAATACAACCGAATCCCACAGAAGTTAAATACAAGTATCAAACTCTTATAAATCATGGTATGAATTTATATCATCCCATTCACAACAAAATTTTTTTGCAACTATTGTTGTTGCTCTAGAAATTCAATGAGTATTAACCTTGGACACACACAAGGTAATCCATGCTATGCACATGAAACCAACCAGTTTCATCAATACAAAAATATCCATCAATAAGTGTGGTCTACACACTACACTCTTATTACTTTCATTCCAAGAATTTTTTATGTCATAACTTCGTAAAACAACATATTTTGTATTAACTGATAATATCCTAATAAGGAAAGAGAATTATATATCTCAAATTTATATGTCGTAATAACTTATAGGAACTAAATATAAACCTCATTTCTCAATTGAATACAGTCTTGTGTATTCTTTATTACAACACAACATATCAAATTATATCTTGCTATATTTCACTATAATAGGAATTTGAAAACACGGCCATTACCAAATCTTGAATGAACTTGCATATATGAGTCTGAACCTCCCTAGTTTGTCTCAATGACTAGTACATACTACTCCTCAATAATGGGGATATGTTACACTTGATTTATCATCCTATAGAGATTCAATCAGTTACATAAACTCCACATAATATTAATATTAAAATCTATAGTAAAGATTGATTTAAAGAAATGGGAACAAAACTAAGTTTTAGTTCCACCATTGCACCTTATAAATGGAGCAACAATACTTAAGACACATATCCGAGGTGCCAACCAACCAAGACCCTTTGGTTTCAATAAGGCTTTTCAACCTTCCTTATAAAAATGATACAATCCATCATTTTTCCAATCTTTATCCATCAAGACTTCCTGGAGGAGGAAGAATTGGTTTTCCATACCCAGCGTAAGATAAGTTAGGCTCAGTCCTTCGAAACCTAATCCCCAAATTCATTTTTTGTTCTCCAGTGTCAATTCAAACTAGTTTAGACAACCACTTAAGAAGA
Source organism: Taxus wallichiana var. yunnanensis (assembly GCA_018340775.1). Classification (NCBI taxonomy): domain Eukaryota; kingdom Viridiplantae; phylum Streptophyta; class Pinopsida; order Cupressales; family Taxaceae; genus Taxus; species Taxus wallichiana. Next base: position 604,268,019 of record CM031235.1, read on the forward strand.
TAGCAAATAATTATATTCCTTAAAATCGGATTGAGTTGAAGGCTTGACATAATTAGCATTCTATTACATCAACTATAGGAAGTTCCCATATCCTAAGAAAAGGAACATTAATGTTGAGCTTACAACCTACACAAGACTGAATGGTGGCAAAAGAAGATACATTCTCGCACGCAGCAAATGCTTATTTTGTCCAACTACTACGAAACCAGGAATAATCCCAACTATTTCCTAATAAACTTCCCTAGGAGTTACAAAGATCAACATATCAGACAAGGATAACAAGAAGTGTTATCATTTTATAAACATGCCATTCAAACTGAGCCATGTCAGAAAGGTTTATACCCAGGTTTATTTTATGAAGAGGGAGTGGAAAATGTAATTTTCTCATAGACCCACTAAAGGTAAAAGATTACGATGGGTAACTAGAAAATCCTAAGCCCCAAAGTGGAAATCTTGTTTCTCTCACGGTCCAATCAATGGAAGAAGTCTATAAAATATCCTATGCATGAGATAAAAACACCAATTGGCTATCACCACTCAAAAAAACACACATTAACATATTTGAAAATAAAAACTAGGAGTTTCAAAATATCTTATTTATCATTCTAGAATCCACACTGATCTATTACATCATTACAATCCTCCTTTTATTTCATGTCTACTCTAAAAACCCTAAAATGCCAAAAAACCCTAAAATGCCAAAAATTACCTACTAGCAAAACAACTCGGATGGACCCCAAATTTTGCGTGCCAAATATGCCTTCATAAATTAGGGCTCACGTAAAAAATATAACAAGCACAACAAAAGTTATTAAAGTTCTAAGACCTAGTCAAAAGTGAAAAAAACATTACGAGCCAATTTTAGGCCACTAGATGAAGGAATCGGGCCTGAAAACGTGCCAAAATGGGCACAAACTTGCAAGTAAAGTAGAACCCAACATAGTACTAATGTATATCTACCACCCTATAAAATTTTAGGACGATCCAACGGTTGGATCAAAAGTTATGGTCTTTATAAGTTATGCTCCCGCATCATTCTCCCCTGGTTGAAAAGAATTTAGCTCCTGTGAATTCTGTTGATGGAAGACATCTAATTTCACATTGTCAATTTTATTCAACTCCCACTCAGGAATCCAATTATTTTCTTCTTGCTGCAAACCTTCCCACTTGTACCAAATATCTATTGTAGCTCCCATGTTTAGTAGTGACTGTCTTTTGGTCCAAGACACGCATTACCCTCTCCTTTTTCTTCTTCAACATCTGTTGCTTCCAGTTTATTTCTTCCTCCTCTGCAACATGTTCATCATGACCTAGGAACTTATATAAGTTAGAAACATTAAAAATTGGTGAGATAGCAAAGTTTTCAGGTAGCTCCACCTTGTAGGAATTATCACTCATTTTCTTCATAATCCTACATGGCCCAATCTTCTTATACTTGAGTTTATTATATGTCCCCTTTGGAAAACTCTCTTTTCTAAGATGAACCATCACCATATCTCCTTCTTAAAATACACTTACTCTCCTATTGGCATCTTCAATTGTTTTATATTATGCAGTACTCACTTTCAACTTTTCCCTCGCTTCATCTTACAATTGTAGAATGTGTTCTACAAATGCTTCTGCATCATCACTATTTTCATCTTCACCGTGTAGAGAAATTAGGTCTAGGAACCCTTAGGATTCCTACCATATACAATATAGAAAGGAGACCTCCATATTGACCTGTTTATCGAGCTATTATAGGCAAACTCAGCTTGAGGTAAAGCTAAGTCCCATTGTTTTTGCTTTTCTCCAACTATACAACATAGGAGATTTCCCAAGATTTTGTTCACTACTTATATCTACCCATCAGTCTAGGGGTGATATGCACTATTGAACTATAGTTGTGTCCCTAATTTCTTCCATAGAGTCCTCCAAAAGTGACTCAAAACTTCGTGTCCCGATCTGAAGTGATCATTCTTGGAATTCCATGTAATCTAACCACTTCTAAAAAAATAAATCTACAATTAGAAGCATCATTAGTTTTTTTACAAGAAATGAAATGTTCCGTCTGATAAAATATATCAACTACAAAAAGATAAAAGCATTCCTCACTTTGTGTGTTAGGAATCCCTAACATGAAATCCATACTCAAATCAACCCACGGCCTATAGGGATAGCTAACGACATATATAACCCAGTATTCTGTGCATGGCCCTTAGCCATTTGACACATTATACATCTTGCTACAATCCTACTTATGTCCCTCTTTACCTTTGGCCAATAATACTTTTTCTATAACAAGATAAATCGTCCTACTAATACCAAAGTGTCCAGCCAACCCCCACTATGCAATTCTCTTATAATATTTTCTCTCATTGAACCAATAGGGATGCACAATTGTTTCCCCTAAACAAATAACCATCTTGCATCAAATAATCAAAAGAATCACTACCTACTATAGGCTCCTTAATTTTTCTCACAACATCACCAAAATATGGATCACCTTCATACAATTCCTTAACTGCCTCAAACCCTAGTACTTTATTTTCCATTCTTGTCAAAAGGGCTACACACCTACTCAAGGCATTAAGAATTGATTATGCTTACCATTCTTATGCTTTAAAACAAAAGTATATTCTTGAAAAAATGAAACCCATTTTTCATGCCTACTATTAAGTTTCTTCTGTGTGTTTACATACCTCAAGGCTTCATTGTCAATGAAGAGCACAAATTCCTTTGCTACTAAGTAATGTCTCCAGTTCCTTAATTCCTGAACAATAGCATAAAATTCCACATCATACGTATAATATTTCCTCCTTCATTTATATTTTCACTAAAGAATGCCATAGGTCATCCTTCTTGACTCAACACAACTCCAATCCCGACATGTGAGGCATCACAATCAACCTCGAAGACCTTGCTAAAATCTAGCAATACCAAAATAGGTGCTTCTGACACTTTCTTCTTCAATAATTCAAAACTATTTGTTGCTGCCTTGTTCTATACAAAATCCCTCCCTTTTGTACACTTTGTTATGGGTGCAAAAATGCTATTGAAATTCCTATAAAAATTTTCCAATCCATGAAAACTATGAACCTCTATCACATTCCTTGGAATAGGCCATTCCAAAATTGCCTTTACTTTTTCCTCATCCATCCTCACTCCATCCTTTGATATGAAAAATCCCAAAAAAACAAGACTCTTCTGAAGAAATCTACACTTCTTTAAGTTTGCATATAAACTCTCTTTACATAACAATTCTAACACTAATTTCATATGCAATAAGTGTTCTTCCACTGTCTTACTGAATATCAGAATATCATCAAAATAGAAAACAACAAACTTACCATTATATTCTCGAGTACTCTATTCATCAACCTCATGAATGTAATGGGTGCATTAGATAGCCCAAATGGCATCACCATCCACTCGTATAATCCATATTTTATTTTGAAAGTAGTTTTCCATTCATCCCCTTCATGGATTCGGATCTGGTAGTACCCACTCCATAGGTCAATCTTACTAAAATATTAGGCTCCCACTAGCACATCCATCATATCATCTAATCATGGAATTGGGAACCGATACTTGATTGTGATCTTGTTTATGGCTCTGTTGTCTACACACATTCTCTAGTCTCCATCTTTTTGGAAGTCAATAGTGCTGGAGTTACACAGGGACTCATGCTTTCTCTCACTAACCCTTTCTGTATTATACATGTCACTTGTCTATTCAACTCTACACTTTTTCTTGGACTCATCTGATAGGCTGTCTAGTTTGGAAGGGAAGATCCTGGGATCAAATCAATATGGTGTTGAATATATTGCTTTGGAGGTAACCCATCTGGTAGCTCATCCGGTATGACATCTTTATATTCTTTTAGTACCTTTTCTACAACAACAGGTATATTAAAATCTTCTATCTCCACCTTCTTTGACATTAGTGCATAACACCATCCATCTTCTTCCATTTCTGTAACAAAATCTTTTATAGCCAATAATCCCTCACTCTTCTCTTCTTCCTTGAAGGGTAACAAGACCACCTTTACACCATCCTTCCAAAAGGTATATGTATTTTTCCATCCATCATGTGTAACCTTTCTATCATATTTCCAAGGCCTACCCAGTAATATATGGCATGCATCCATTAGGATAACATCACACCACACCTCATCCTTGTAGGTATTCCCAATTGAAAACTTTATAAGGCATCTTTTATCTATGGTTACCTCATTCCCTTTCTTGAACCATGATATATGATAGGGATATGGGTGCTTCTCACATTTCAGATTGAGTTTATCAACCATCACAGTTGAAACCATATTTTCACAACTACCACCATCAATAATAATTTTACATACCTTTCCTCCAGAGGTGCATCTTATTTGAAATATATTTTTCCATAGCCACAAATCAGCACCAACAACATCATGTTCTTTCTCCTTCCTTTACAATCATCATCCTCCTTATCATGAGGGTTTCACCCAAGTCTACAACAACCTCCATTTCTTCTTCCTCTTTAGCTTCAACCAGATTTAATTGTGGTTGTTCTCCTTGTCATCTATCTTGTGTAGGATAGTGTGGACACTCAAAAGATTTGTGCCCCTCTTCACCACATCTGTAACATGTATATTTCCTTTGGGGGATATTCCAGCCCCATCCTCCATTATAACCTCTTCCCCTCTGAAACCCCCAACCTCTTTAGTAGTTACCACATCTTTGACCAGAATCTTCATGCCCTTCTATGTTAGAGGATTCACCTTTTGTAGATTCAAATCTACCCCTGCCTCTCATTGGAGATGATGATGGACCTCTCTTCACACCTCTTCTAAAATTATTCCTCTTGTTCTTTTCTTCTACCTTTAATGCAAGTTGATAAGCATAATCCAGAAATGGATCCAGAGCATACTCAACTCATCTTGTATGGTGTAACTCAACCCATTTATGTATTGTGTAGCCTTCTATTCTTCAGACTCTCCCTATTCCACCCTAATTGACAACTTGTAAAATTCATTAGTATACTCCTCAATGATGAGATCCTTCTGTCTTAGGTTTTGGAATCTCTAAAAGAGTGTCTGAGCATAATCTACAAGAATAAATTTTTCTTTCAACTTCTTTACCATTTTATTCTAGTTTTGAATCTTTCCCTTTCCATTCCTTTTTCTTTCATTTTGTAGGTGATCCCACCAGATCAATGCATGTCCGGCCAACTTAGTGCATGAAAACTTAACCTTCTTCTCCTTTGAAAGGGTTTTCCACTCAAATAATTTTTCCATGTGATTTAACCAGTCAATCAACTCCTCTGGTCATAACCCTCCACCATAATCAGGAACAATAATCTTGATGCCATCATCCTTTCCCTCTAAATCCTGGATCAATCTCTCCTCAAATGGTCTCTCATTTAAGGTTTCTTCATCTCTCTCATTATCTTCTTCATCTCCTCCTTCATTCACTAATGGAGGTCCTTCTTCAATATCACTATCTAGGTCTACATCCCCATTTACATGTCTCCTTCTAAGGCGGTGACTTCTCCTTTGGGCTTAGCAACTTGTCTTTGTAGCTCCTGCATATACCTATTCATCTGGGCATAACATCCCCTCCCATGTATAGCCATGATAATATAAAATAGAGGTAAAAAAATTTACACAGAAAAATGTAATATGTTACCTTAACTATTTTGGCAAGATCAAAATCTTGTTCTAATACCAATTGATGTGAATCTAGCTGCAAGAAGTTGAAATACCTTTAAAAACACACATAAACGGATTTACAAATAAAACCCAAGAGTTTCAAAATAGATTAATTATCATGCTTTGGAATCCACAGTGATCTATTACATCATTACAATCCTTCTTTTATTTCATGTCTACTCTAAAAACCCTAAAATGCCAAAAATTACCTACTAGAAAAACAACTCGGATGGAGACCAAATTTTGCGTGCCAAATATTCCTTCATAAATTAGGGCTCACGTAAAATTTAGAATTATTCTAACAATCACAACAAAAGTTATTAAAGTTCTAAGACCTAGTCAAAAGTGAAAAAAACCATTACGAACTAATTTTAATCCACTAGACGAAGGAATTCGTGCCCAAAAACATGCCAAAGTAGGTACACCCTTGCAAAAAAAGTTGACCCCAGCATATTACTAATGTATATCTACCACTCTATAAAATTTTAGGATGATCCAACTGTCAGATCAAAAGTTATCGTCTCTGTAAGTTATTCTCCCGCATCGAAGGAGTGGCAAATGTAATTTTCTCATAGACCCACTAAAGGTAAAGGATTATGATGGGTAACTAGAAAATCCTAAGCCCCAAAGTGGAAATAATGTTTCTCTCACATTCCAATTGATTGAAGAAGAAGTCTATAAAATATCCTATGCATGAGATAAAAACACCAATTGGCTATCACCAGCTCATCCTTGGCACATGCCATATTACACCTTCATTTTCTATAGATGTTATGCACAGACCAGGAGTGAAAGAAATAAACACTAGTATCTAGAATTAGTTTATTACCATATCCATATATCAAGATTTTGGTTAGATAAAAGAAAACCCATAACACCCAAAATAGATTTGTATAAAAATATTACATTTGCACGAAACCCGTTATTATCTAGGTTCAACCTCCTCGACATAATGCAAAAAAAAAAATTCTCATTTAAATTCATAATAGGTAAACATGATTTGAGCAGTATAAAAGATAAAAATATTAGATACCCAAGTTCTATAGTCATACAATTTACCATTTCTTTTTGCAGAAAAATGAAGTATAAAAACAACAACCTCCAACTATCACGTACCCACTTTTTCTTAGATCAAACAAAATTACAAATATGTATTCACTCTAACATCTGATGAAATAAAAAGATAAAGGGGATAAGGAATGTCTCTTGCTTGCAAATTTGATTCTTAAACCCTTTGAAGTCTATCTCCAGCAAGTGTTTCAACAACAGAGAGTTTATGGATTCCAAAACCATCCACCTCGAACCAGCCAACAATTCAACCCTCCTTAAAATCCAAATAATGACATCCCCCATCTATCAATTTTCCCAAATAAGTGAACTTCCTCTTCTAAAAATAGCTACAGGAACTCATAGCTTGATCACCATGCACAACTACTAGAAGTGGAGCTTTCCCCTAGATTTCAACAACAAAAACAAAATGGAGTAGTTGCATGTGGTTTGCTTCCTTAGGGAGCTTTCAGATTTTTGTAATTTTTAAATGTGCAATTAATGGTGTTAACTACTAGAGTACCACACTAGTGACTCATCCAACTACCACCACCCTCCAACTCTCCTCCAAAATTGGTAGGATTTCTGTAGTTTAAATCCTCATTTACCTTTTCCACGAAATTAACCAAATATCATTTACTTAATTGCTTTCTATAACATAGGTCAAATAACCTTTGGAGAGAATGAAGTATAATATAGTATAAGACCAACGTTATAAAACATGCATGGCCTTAAAAACATTTATTTAAATGCCCCATTGTTCCCAAAGTCCATGGATTACAATACATAATTTTACATATGTTGGCAAGTCTCTTAAGGTCTATGACCCCCTTTAAGTTATCAATGATCTTATACATAGTGGGTTTGGTTCTACCATTTTACAGTCATTTAATCACTATTCAACAATCTTTGGCACCCCAATAGGATTTCCCTTAAATCACACAATCAATTTTTAGTAACTCAAAGGTCCCATTCTAGCAGTCCTTTCTCAATGCAATGTTTTTATATAGCAACAAATTTAGAACTTGCATGGCTTTATAGCCTTCTTCCTGAAGAATCCTCTAGAAATTTTCCAAGCTCCAGATTTTATTGGCAAAACTATCACATGAATCCCTTCGAACTAATAGTGAAGGATGAAGTTACACTCAAGTTGAGGAATTTAATGGATATTAATGAAAAGACATAAATGATTTCCACCACAGTTGCATGGTTACATCTATCATAATTATGGCATTTACAATTTCTTCCTTTGCATGGTCGATTGCATGAGTTCCAGCTCATCACTATTTACAAGCTCTTATTCATAGCTCGAGTTTGACCCAAAATCTATTTAAAATAAAAACATGATAACTTATAATTTCCATAATTATTCCCTAGTATTATATATATATATAACTCAGGTAGTTTATTTTTAAAGATTCAATAACCCAACGCAAGCATCTTGTCAAGATTGGTATAATGGAAGTAAAATCATTAGCCCCTTCTATGTTTTCTAATATATATAATATAATTACCTAATTGTAGGACCTTAGTTATTTTCCCCTTTTTAATAAACTTCGCCCACTGAGGATTTGATATTCCATTCCTATCTTTTTATCGATTAAGCCATTAGTGACTAAGTTTAACATTTAAGTGCCAATTAATTTCACAATCCTTTTTATAAGGTATAAGCTCAAAATGAGCTTTAATTAACACGTCATAGTCTAATTATTCATAGCTTATAAAGATCGTACTCTAGTTTTATTCAAATCTCAGTTACCAGCTAATTATCTTGATCACATGAATGTTGTTCACAATTGCAATCTTAAAATTTAAATACAAAATTGGGGTTCAAATTGAACATTATTAAAAATACCCAATTCCCATCACTTTAGTAGGAGTAACATAACACTTCCTACCCTTATTCAAGATATGGTTGGTGTCATTCGCAAAACCTATTATGGTAAACATGTTGCGGCAAGTGAAGATGCACGTTAAAATCTAGGAGTTGCTACATTAAATCCTTCGACTTAGTTATATCATTCCAAGGATAAGTTCAACTCCTTTATGATCCTGAACTAAATTTGTGGGGTGTTACATGCTCAAAATTCCCTCTCTAGGAATTATCTGATTTAAGTAGGGATCCTACATTATAAATTCCACATACACTTATAGCAACAATATCCAAAGCATCATAACAGATTAACATGCAACAAGGGCATAATTACCGAATGCATGTGCAATCATCATCCTAAATATTCCTTGAGATAAGTGCACTCATATAACTTTATTAAAGTATCATTAGTATAATTATTTTTAATTAGTATTTATACCATGCCATAATGTATTTAATTGTAATTATACATCGCCACCTTTAACCTATGAGTTTTCACTCCACGTCATCCCACTCCATCACACCACTTTACCTCAAAAAATTCTCCTATCAAATCAATTAAATTCACTTCCCTTATACGTTGCGTGTGTGTAGTAGCAAAATTAGAAAAACAAGGAACTCAATTAATCTCACAAAGTTTGATGTTTGCATTATTCCTCAAAATTTTGTTTGATTGTAATACCATAGTTGAACATTCTGCATAATTTAGAATGGGGGGAGACTTAATCTACCATGATCTGACAAAGCATTCCCAGATTCTCAACTAGCAGTAAATTTTGCATTATTTTTCAGAACAGTGGATGGCTAGACTACATTGGAAAATTCCAGGGTTTTAATGAGTCTATGGTTGAATAATGTTTTGGTACATTGAAATATGGAGAATATAAGGTCAATGGCTTAATATTGAAGGTAAATGATGATATCTTGGCTACAGTTATTGGACTTCCTGTAGAAGGTGAACCTTTCCCTCAGAAATCAAATCCAAAGGAAGATCGACAAGACTTCACTGATGAGGATGATGCTTTCATAAATGATCGCTAAGGTACATATAAAAAATCTCTCAAATCACTCTGGGATGAAATTTCCTACTATATTATCAAGTATTTTACTTGTGAGGGTAGATATTCTAGACTCAATATAGTCCATTTCAAATTGCTCAATCATCTGAAAAATGAAAGGTATGGTAATGTACCTAACTTATTAAACAATAACTTGAAAAAAGAGTAAATAATCAAACAGAGGGATTTCAGCACTTTAACACCACCACTTTGTTACCATGGTTATCAAACACACATTGGAGAGAGAACATCCTGAATTGAAATGGGAGGATTTTTCAAGGGAAAAATATATTGATGAATTATTAAGGCATAGGAAGAAAAAAATAAGTACAGGTAGTTCTTCCACTCATATGGTTGAACCCACAACTTATACTTCTCGGTCTTAACCCAATATTTCCACTTCTCTGCCCATAAAAACCCCTATTTCTCAAAATACATTACATTCTAAAGAGAACTATGTTCTTGTATCACTTGAGTGGATTCTCATTGTTGGATCCCTACTTAGATTTTCAACTCCTAAATAATTCACCTTAAAGGGTAAGATAAAATATTCCAGGCTCACTCCTAAATATTCCAATTCTACTCCTACATCCTCAAAACCTCATACCATATCACTTGATAGTGATAAAGAATCCGCATAATAGAATATTGAGGCCACATCAATGGACATAAACTAAGCTATTGTTGATGTTAAAATTCATGAGCAATAAGGTCCTAGAGAGACCATGGAAGGTATGGAATATAAGAAGGGAGAATAAAGTGGTGAGAAAATGCTCAAGAAATCCTTACTAAACAGATGGAAGAACATGCAGAGAGGAAGTTCATGCTAGGGTAACCCATGAAGAGCATGAAAGAAGAGGAGTTGAAAAGGGAATTGAGGACATAACTCATGTAGCCAAGGATGATGAAGAGATGATAGCAGATGAAATTAACCATATACTTCTAGAAACACATAATGATGAAGCATAAATATGGTATGATATGCCCCATGTTGTTGAAGTAATTATTGAAAACATTGCCCATGAAGTTGAAGAAGAAAAAACATCTGAACAGACTAAGACAATACATGAGAATGTTCCTGGTGAAATAGTTGATCCATTAATAGAGCACACTCCACCATTTTTTCAAAATGTTAGCATGCATCAGTTTTATATGGCCCCATTGCAGCCACAAATTTTCATTTGAGAAGTTTCTAAAGAACCTGCAAAACTAGTTTTCAGGAGCACTGAAACACAAAAAACGCTGCTAGATTACTAGGTCCATCAGTTCAAACACTGTGTTAATAAGTTACAAGGAAAATGGGAGAGGGAAAAGGAATAACTTATCTTCCAACACTAGCAAGACATGGAGGAAAAATAAAAGGAACTTAAGGCCAAGGATAAGGATATTGAAAGGCTGAAGAAGTAGGATGAGACACTTAAAGTGGCCTATGAAATAATCAGACACATGCCTCCTTCAAATTTCTATGTTATTTTCTTGAAGGAGAAAATGTTGTAGCTCCATCTTACTTGTATTAACTCTGACATGAAATTTGACATCAATTGAATCTAGGAATTTATTTACATTATATTTGAATAGTCCTTAAGAAATTCAGTTCTTGTTATGTGAGTTATACATGCATAATTATTCCCTTGAATATGATAGGGATTGGATTCCAATCCTCTACATTGGAGATATCCCAGTCAAAGAACTTATTTCTTACTTCATGAATGAATTATTTAGAGAGAAACAAAATGAAGACTACATACATCTACAGAAATTTCAACCATTAATGGTTAGGTCGAGACTTCTAACCCAAAGGTAGTCATAAAAGAGTATAACAAGTATATAGAATACAAGGAAATAAAAAAGTGGGCATGGAAAATGAAAAAACATGAACATGAGAAAGTAAGGAACATGATTACCCAGAGTATAAGGAAACAAATAAAATCATGTCGGATGCGTTGGAATGAAATGACCCCTAAAATGAAAATGAAGGAGATGTGCTCCTATCCTAATATCATACCAACTCTACAAATGGTAAATTTTTACATTGAATTCTCTATTAAATATGTAAACACTTGGTTCCTAATTGGTTATCACCCACCAATCTTCAACTTTCTTATACCACATTGGTCTAGTGATACACCCATGGATGAAAAAATTCAAGATAGGGTTTGGGAAAAGTACATATTGAACAATGCACAATTATCTACCGAGCTGCAGGGGATAGACATGCCAATAGATTTTAGATCCTTATACAACACCATACAGGTGGACCCTAAGCTAACTGAGGAACCTACAAAATCTTGAATGAGGACATTCAAGGAGTTAAGTCTAGGGGTATGACAAGTTGTTAAAATTATCTTTCTAAAGAACTCATCCTATGTATTTTGTTGAGCCATTTGTAGCCTCACACTTATATTCCCTGTTATACTACTGAGACATTTAATTATAACCTAAACATTATGGCATGAATACTTATTAATATAGTTATCACTAATTATCTTTAGTTTTTGGTATTGTGAGTACCCATTTATTCTCTTGATTTCAATAAAATTCTTGATTGATGATGCATGTGATGCCTCTTATTATAAGCAACATGTATATGCAACAACTCACATGAAGCCAAAAGGAATCATCTATAATGAAGGAACCATCCATAGCAAATCACATGCAGCCAAAGGAATTATCTACGGTAAATCATTTGTAGCCAAGGAGGTCACACATGTGAGTAATCCATGATATTGAGAAGCTTGTAGAACGTGGAAATTACACTTGAGTATGCACGTGTCGATGGAAGAAGCAATTATAATTAAGACATGAGAACTAGGAAATGAATCAACTCCAACAGTTGATTATGTGTTGCAACTTAGCAAGGAACTAACTAATTAGATTCATGATTTAGAAATTGATGTATCAAATTGATTGGCTACTTAAGTTATGTAATTGACATGCAAACACTTGCTTTGAATAACTATGTTGGATGCATCTATTCTTCGGATTGTTTGGTTAATATATTTTACTTGATCTAATTAGAACTCCTAGTAGAACTCTATTTTCTTCATGCTTATGATGTGATGAGATATATATAAAGGAAATATTAATTTTATAATAGATATAGATATATAGAGAGATAGAGATATAGGGATATATAGAGAGATAGAAATAAATCGATAGATAGAGGAATTTTGTATTTCTAATTGTAATCTTCATGTCGATACGAATACAAATTTGAGTTTTGTTCATTAGTTGTAGTCACAGGAATTAGGAGGGATTAACACCCAAGGAAGGGCCCACTTGTGGTTTGCTAACCCTCTCCTTTGTTTGTTGATTTGATTTATTACATGAGTAGATTAGCAAAAATTCATTCCTTTATCTATATTTTGTTTTCACATGTTTTTCCTTAGACTTAGTATTTACTTCTAGTCTAAATTTAGTTTGTTTCCAAGCATTATTATTTCTAGAATTGTAGTGACAACAATTTACCTTCCTATCTCTTGAATATATGTAACTGTGCATACAAAACTAGCATTATTGAAATTATACATCCCTTGGTTTGATAATTAAATTATTATAGATTAATGAACAACATACTAATTGCCGAGAAGTTAATTTGCAGCACTAATTTCTGCTACAATGTTTTCTTTGTTAGTAAAATATTGTGAGTTCTTTTGGGATAAGAAATTTCATAAATGCTTTGAGATAATAAAAGAAAAATTAACTTCAGCTCCAATGTTAAGAGGACCTAATTGGAAAGAACCCTTGCACATTCATAATGATGCCTCTAACACTACTATAAGAGGTGTATTAGGACAAAATGATGAGTAGGGTAAGCCATATGCCATTTATTATATTAATAAAAACCTCACCCCCATAAAAATAATTACACCACTACTGAAATTTTGACATTATAAAATAGGGTATAAGACATTTGTGTCTACTAACCATACAACTATCGGGTATGTAATGAACAAACTAGTAGTGGGAGGTAAGGTTATCGGTGGTTACTAATTATACAAGAATCCAACATTACCATTATTGATAATCCAAGTAAATATAATTTGGTTTCTTATTTCTTGTCAAGGTTAGAAACACCCGGAGAAGAGGACCCTGTTGATGACAGTTTCCCAAATGAGAAGCTATTTTTCATATCTGCAAGTTCACCATGGTTTATTGATATTGTAAACTATTTGGAAACTAAGAAAGTTTCCTACTAATTTCACTTGTAAAAACAAACAATTAATTAAAGAAAGTGTTACCTTTAAATGGATAGATGGAATTTTATTCAAAAGTGGATATGGCTTGGTGTTACGTAGGTGCGTTCAAGAAGATGAAGTCTATGATATTACACATGATTATCATGATGAACCATTAGGAGGCCATTATTTAACAAAATGAAGTATGCATAATATTCATAGAGCTAGATATTATTTTCCCCCTTCACAAAATTGTGAATGATTGTATTTAGAATTGTTATGTATGCCAAAGGATGGGAAAACCCACTTTGTCCAATGAAATTCCTCTCTAACCTCAATTAGTTCATGAACCATTTGAGTAGTGGGATTTTGATTTTTTTGGACCTATAAACCCATCCTCCTAAGGAAAATAACTTATTTTAGTGTGTATTGACTATATAACTAAATGGGCTGAAGTGTAGGATTTATCCCAGAATAGAGAAGAAGCGGTAGAAGAATTCGTATATTATCAAATCATGCATAAATTTAGAGCACCAAGAAGTGTTTTTTTGGAGAAAAGTCCTCAACTTATGTAAAACATGATAAAATATTTTATGGATATTTTCCAATATTAGATTTTTTAGATCTCTGATGAAAAACGTATGCATGAGAAACTAACAATAAGATGCAATGTGATCAAGAAATCACAAGACAAGAATGGCTCCAAATAAACTCAAATATCCATATTCTCCGAATAACTCTCACTAACTGATACTATAAGTAGAGTTGATTCCACACAACTAGTAGGATAACTCAACCAAACAACCACCGCAACTAAGAAAGAATATCCCATGAGTGTAGGAAAGCTCCAAATAAATAAAAAAATACAAGGAAAATAAATATCCTACACTAACACCCCCAAAAGCAAAGCTTAGGTGGGAAGTGAACAGGAAAGTGGGTTCCGAAAACAAGGCATGATGAGGTACCCACGTACAATGTAAATCTCTCATAAAGTGGAGAAAAGGAGAAAACCCAGTGGGTAAAAAATCCCCCAAAAGAGAGACATGAAAAATTGAGGTTAGAAGGCCCCCCTAAATATGATGAAGTGGTAATGTAGATAGAAGAATTGGGTCCTAGCAACAAGGCCATGTTAGGTACCCAAGTACATAAAAAGATGAAATGGGAATAAATAAGAAAACCCAATAGGAATCTAAGATTGGATGAGGAATTGATAAATAATATCCAATAAGTAGAACTTGCTCCAAATATCACCCTCTAATAAGCATAATTTGCACAAAAAAATAGGTCCAATATTGTTTTAAAACCATCGGTTGGCCAAATCGGGCACAAAACAATAAAGGAAAAATTCAGCACTATAGAGGAATGGAGAAGTTGTTTGAAGATGTCATGCTCAAAGAGTACTATGGAAATTTACATCATCAACAAGGAATACACAAAGTGATCCTTAATATTGGTTTGACAATAGGCACCTTTTTAGATACCCATTTATAATGCATGTACAAAATTCTTCTCAAGAGAAACACATGCACTAAATGTGCTTATTGCAGAAAGAAGAAATGAAAAAATAAGTCATAATGGGGGTTTGGTCTCCTACCAAAATAGGCCCCATCCTCTAGTCTTCAAAATAGATTTCTAGAAAATGAACCAAGTGATCATCATCTTCTTCATCATCCATTACAAGAACCCCCAAAAATCAACGCTTTATAAAGCAGTTTGTTTCTCAAAATTAATAGTTCCAGTGTAATAAACACGAAAAAACAAGAAATTTTGTAAAACACGACACTCAAATCTAAGTTACTAATCAAAAGATACAAGATTTTAAATTTTATACTCTCTTATTTATTTTAGTTTCCACTAAAACAAAATAAAATTCTCTTGCCTTCACTACACAAATAAAATCAAAGGGGTTGGAATTAAGCACCTACTAGTAGGAATCACAAGCTTAATCCCTCATATGACCAGGGGCTAAGGATTTCAATTTATGTGTAATTCGGGGTCCTCTTCCATGTTGACATAGATTCCAAAGCATATTAGTACATGTTTTCACCTATGCAACAACAAAAAAACTTGAAAAAATGTTTGCCTCAAAAATGGTCGAGTTTATAGTCATTCTTAGGGTTTTTACACCTTCCGAATCCAATGGAAGGCTCTATTTTTCATAAAAAGGAACACAAAAAAATATAAACAAATCCCCAATATATGAATATATAGAAAAAATATTTTTGCAAAATAAAACATATAGATAGATGTCAACAAAAATCTCTAGCTTTGATGCCATTTAAGAGTTTCTAGATATCGATGAAAAATATTGCACGAGCAATTATAGAAATTGAAATAACTGATAATAAGATTCAATATGATCAAGAACTCACAAGGAAATAATTGTTCCAAATCAAATAAAATCTCCATATGCTCCATATTCCATAAGATAGACCGGTGCAATTCATGTAATATAGGAGGTGAATGTGTAACCTCCTCCTAGATCAGTGGGAATAACTCTCACTAACTGATACTAGAAGTATATTTGACTCCACACAACTAGTAGGCTAACTCAACCGAACTAGTAAGTTAACTCAACAAAATTACTACAACTAAGCAAGCATATCCCATGAGTGTAGGAAATATCCAAGTAAATAAACAAATACAAGGAAAATAAATATCCTACACTAACTAGATCAACCACATAAATTCATCACCCTATTACCATAAAGATAATGATCGGGTGGAAGTAACTAATTGAGAATTGGAAAATATCTTGACCAAAATAGTTGATACCAATATAAAAGATTGGGTGAACAAGTTACTAAATGTAGTTTGGGCATACAATATCACTTGGAAAACCACCACATGATTTTCTCCATATGAACTTGTATATGGGAAAAAACCCATCTGACCTATTAAATTTGAATGTAGACATTAATATCATCTATCCAGTTGGAGCGAGATAGATGATATTCAACAACAAACGATGCTTCAACTTAGTGAATTGGATGAGATATGGATGAAAGATTTGCATAGGAAAAACTACTACAATTTCAAAGGAAATAGTGGCATGATATCCACATCAAGAGAAGAAAGTTCCAAGCAAAATATTGAGCCATATTGTTTGACTCCAGATACAAGGATTTTCTAGGAAAACTCAAAACCAGATGGTTGGGCCCATATGAGATTCAGGAGGTATTTGACAATGGATCAATACAATTATTTCCCATTGATGGGAATACCATAACACTATTGGTTAATGAACATAGATTGAAGATATACAATAAGAAATTTAGCAACACTTCCAATCATGTGAAGGATTAAGTTATGAGAAGGAACCCAATTTTTCCCCCATAAAAAATATTTGAGAAGTATAGGAAGGCCAATAAAAAGATAAGAATTGAATAGCCAAAATGGAAGTTCTTTTCTTCAAAAATAATATATAAAAAGCGCTGAAAATAAAAAATGGCAAATTTTCCACCAAAGCAGGCAATCAAAATCAATAAGGCGTGATTTCTTGATTGTATTCATTAACTGAATATGTATTTTTTGTAGGATACATGGAGGGGAAAAATAAAATCACATTGCTAATAAGGTAAAAAAATTACCTCTATTTCTAGAATTATTAAAAAATTATCAATGTTGTGATTATTCAAATACATGGGAAATATACATTCAAGTCATTAAATATTTTTAAATCACCCCTTAATTTGAAATCATCGCATCAAACGGAGGAAATTTTTCACATGTGTGAAAAGATGGATGAAGTGACAAGTCCCACAATTAAACTCAAGTCGGCTTCCAAGATAATAAGTACTCACATGCTATGAGTCAATTTATTGACTAATTTGATACATAACCCAAGCACCACAAAATAAAACCGTTACATTAAATTGTCCTTGCTACCTTCACTTTAGATTGTTCCCAAAACACTCTTGCTTCGAACTATATCTAGTTGTCTCTCTTTGCACTGTTCTCCATCATTATTTCTTTGTTTATCCATTTGGTTAGTATTATAAGGATGGGGCATAAAAATTACTCAAAACCATAGTCTGCTTCACTTTTCTTACAAGATTCACAAGTCGTAACACTATTTGAAAAAGCAAGATGGTTGGAATTTATAAAGAAATTCCAAGGCTATAAGGAAGCAATAGTGGAATAATTCATCAAAATTTTCAAGGGAGCTCTTCAAAGGTAAGAGGCACTAATATTCCTATTAATAGTAAGATTATAAGTCAAATTTTAGGGATTCCTTGTGAAGGGATGTAGATTGTAGGAAGGTCTATTTACAAAGACCTAATTCAATTTTTTCATGAGCATGGAGAGCCTGAACCGGAATTGGCCCTAAATAATGCAAAACATGTCAAAGGTATTAGGAGAGATACCATTCTTGAACCCTATGCAACTTCGCTTCATTTTGGATAGTGAAGTATTTCACACGTAAAGGTGAATACAATGTTCTAGGATGTGATACAATGCAGATTCTGATTCATTTGAAACACGGTTTGTACACACCATGACATTGAGTAAATTTATGTCAATTTCTATTTGACAACATCCATATTATGGAAAAATATATAAGGATAATGAAGGATAAATTAAGCACCATGACCTCATCTACCCGATATTTCAAAAATATATCATAGAGCAGAAGGGTAAAAAGGCACAGCAAAATTTGATGCAAGAGATGGATAAAGTTCCATAAAAGAAGAGACATACTCTCTATGAATATTTTGTACCTAAATCAACTCCATTCCTCACTCAAACTGAAGGAGAATTTATGACACTTAGCTCTGTTTAGGGTCAAATATCTAGTACCACATTTGTAGGACCAAAGGACAAAAGAACAAGAATATTGAGAAAATTAGGAGAATAATTTTTCATTGAACATCTAAGAAGAAAAAGAAAATTAATTATTCTAAAGGATGAAGACCTTGAAGAGGAAGAATTTTTTTAGAAGCATACATTCAGCCATAAAATATTATGAAGAATAAGCCGAGACGTAAAGAAATCTAGGACTTCACTCAATAAAGGGAATTGAACCTTTGGCACAACCTTCTTCTTCCAATAAAGAAATAGAAAAAGGAAAGGCTCCACTTACAAAAGAAGAACCTATATCCCATGTTTCACAAAGTCAATATATTAAAGAAGAAAAAATACAACATGTCCTTCTCCTCTCTAAGAAAGAAGAAATCATCAAGAAATAGCAAGAAGAATTGGATTTTTGAGAATAAAGGTACAAATAAAAGAAACCCTTATCTCTTCTTTACAAGTAAAAATTGAAAAACTTGAAATGCAATGCAAGGAAAAGGAAGAAATAACCCTTTCCAACACTAAAGTAAAATTTGATAAGGAATTTCAAACTTCCTTAAACATAGAGGAAGTCAGAAATGTCTGGGGTATAATTTGTAACAATTTTGAAAAATTACATCTTCAAAATGAGACATTGAAAAATCAGTTGGAAGAACAAATAGAAAAAATAGAAAAATATAAAAAGAAGATTAAAATTTAGCTATAGGATGCTTGTGTATTAGGGGATAAATTTATTTCTTGAAGAAGACCTTCTTCATACAAAGTACTTTCTATTATAGGTGGAAATTATCAAGAATAGCATGTGAATTGCCATTTGAAATAAATAATGATATATACTTCTTGGAGGAAATTACAAAAATCTCTCCTGACCATCAAAATATCATGTGTAAATTTCATGTATGTAATCTTTTGTTAGAACACATGTCATACTTGATATTAATATTTATGTAGGGGAGTCCTAATTAAGAGCCTTCTCTTCTACCATGAAAAATCAAATAGAATGGGATCGAAGAACAAATGAATACTTTGAGAAAGTGAAAACAAAAGGTCTGTGCATGAGGCCTCAATATCCCAAGCCAATTTGGACAACTTAAAACATTCAGAGATTTTCCATACCATCCATAGATTCAAAACCATTATATTGCACAACTTAAACAAAGCATTGCAAGTGTTCAAAAATTCTCTACTACGAGAAAAAGTTTACAAAAGTATTGACTACTGTGAAAGGAGATGGGATACCTTGAACATTACCTTAAATATAAGATAGGTAATATATTCAATAAATCTAAGATGGTAAACAAAAATAGTAATGGTAATTACAAACATGATACCATCAATTTGTCAAACAAAAGGAAAAAGTGGGTTGGAATGCGGTTTAGACCGCCACTTATTCTTTTCCTCATGTCTTCATGGCAAGAATTAACATTGCAAAACACTGAAGCATTTGAAAATTGGCACAAAGAAGCTGGAGAAAATGAAGGTTTCAATGTCTCTAAGGAAAAAAACATGGACACTTCATAAAAGTGTTTTTGATTTGAGTAAATATATGGAGGAAAATATATTTATTCCAACCTTTGGCAAATTATTTGAAAGAGGAATTGTAAACAAGTAAGTGTGGGGGAAGATGATGAGCTCATTAATTGAATAAATAATGTAATTGTTTGTATTTTCCCTTTATTTGAATTTGAACACATTTTATAATTTTTCTTAATTTAAAGTAGAGGTTTTGTGAATTTTGTTGGATTAGTATGTAAATCCATTCTATCCTAAAATTATAACTAAAAATAATTGAAAATAACTCAATTTTGTGTACAGATCAATGAAATAATAAATTTTTACCAGGACATAGAGTTTTGGGCATGAAATTCTAAAAGGGAATCTCACTTCAAAGTACCTCAACTTGCTTCAGAGTGTTCTATCATGGCTTGCTTTGGAGTATCTCATTTCGCTTCAAATTAACTCGAGATCACTTCATAGTTTTCAGCCTTGGCTCACTCCGAGTATTCTTAGATCACTTTCGGGTATCTCAAATCACCTAGAAATTTCTCTAAGATGTTGCAAAGTTTGACCCCGAACTTCAGGATATCTCTATTCTATAACAAAAATTAGAAAGGACAGAATCTTACCAACTCAGAGCATACATCCAGTTCATATCTACACATGCCAATTTTAGAATAAATCATGTAATCTATTTTGTTATTATCGATTTCCTTAATCATCTCCATTATTTCATCCTGAAATATGGAGATGATTTGGAATCCCTATTTATACTATCTAAATAAATATTTTTCATATAGTGTAGGTGTTAGTTGAGGATGTTGGATTATATAATTTTCCCTCATCGACTGTAATAAGTTAGACAAAAAAATATATACTATTGTAATTACATTGTATCAACTTTTTTAAATCAATAGAGATTACTACTTTGGTGAATTAAGTGTGCAACCTTCATTCTAATCAATGAGAGAGCAAGGGACCACTCACCCCAAGACTCAGAACTCTTTTGGTATTTTTTGTATCATCTAATTTGTGTTGAGTTTTGTATAATTCATCTATATAACTATCTGCATGCTTATTGTTTAATCCATTCTATGATCATTCTTTTCTTTATATCAATTCATCTACATTAGTTTCATTCATCTTGTAGTAGTTAAATATTCTAAGTTAATTTCCCTTAATAGATTTATGTGATCAAAATTGTAAAAAATTTCATTTTAGATACTTCATATTATTTGAATTTGAATCCTTAAATTTGATTCCAGTAAGTGAGATTTATTTTAAAATCCTTGTGAGTTTAATTTCCAAGAATTTCAATTTCCTTCAAGTTGTGTGAGCATTTAAATTCTGCAAGTTAACTAGTTTTATTCAATTTGAATGGTTTGTGCAGTTTTACTATAGCATAATTGGATTTCAATTTTAGAAACTTAGAATTAGAACCCCCAAAAATAAAGGAATATCACCAAGCAATTGCCAATTTCCCAAAGATACCTTATTGCATATTTCCTTTAGACACTGCCCTAGTTATAATGACATCAACTAGATTGATTAAATGTTGAACCAACAACGAGGCTCATCAAAAACCCTTATTTTTCTTCATTGAATAATCATGAGTGCCATTTATTTGTGCTACACTAAAACTTACACCCTCCTACTATTATAAAAACTTATAGCACCCCTTATCACTAGTGATTTATTTGTGTGAGAAAATCAATGTAACATGTATAACATGGGATTATACTATAGTGTGGGATGTTACAAGTAGGATAATAGTCTGAGAAATATGGCTTCTTCTTGTAACCTAGTGTCAACTTCTCCAAATTGTAGAGAGTGGAAAAATAAACTAATCCTGCCCTAATGATTTCCAAGGAGACATGAATAGAAGAATGCATAAAAATAAATATACTCTAAAGGAAGGTGATGCACCAATAAAGGGTGAGAAAATCTAAGTGAGAGAAAAGTAGGGAGAAAAAAGGTAAAAGAGGGTAAGTGGAGGCACCACGGTCTAAGACAACATTTAATTCCCCATATTGATAAAACACAATAAATTAAAGGTCTTACAAAGAGATATAAACATGCACAATATGCATGTGAACATAATGGAATACAAAAGATGCAATACAACTTGAATTAGGGAAAGAATAGCCACAAAATACCAATTTTATTGCTCATAAACATGCACAATCCATTTCAATAAATGCACAAGACAAAATCCTTTACAATAAGCCCAAATTCAAGGACTTTGGCTCACAATAGCTCTGGATCAATTTTGACAGATTTCCTTTGCATTACAGAAAGTCTCTTATTTTCAAATGAGGGTTTATCACATTATATAGAGAAAGAACCTCAAATTTTCCTCACCAACCAACAACTTGCTTTCAATTCCCTAAAAAGAGGTATGGGCAGCCATAAATATTCACTTCCCAAGGGTACACTCTCGGAAGACGAAGACATGGGAGCCATACTTCATTAAAAATAGTTGTTGAGTTATCTTTTCACCCACCTACCTCACTTGATCTAAGGTCCATCTTTGAGATTCCTGTAGTCACTTGGTAACAACATTTCTATTTTCGGCCTAGAATAAGTTGGCCTAGAAATGTTGGCAGCCAACGACATGTTCTATGTTGTCGGTGAACTAGTTTCTATTGCCATCTGTAAGAACATGTTTTTTACTAGATGACAACATCTATACATGTGGCGTAATGTTGGGTGGCAATGTTGGGTAGATATGATCCTTATATTACCATCCGATAACACCATTTTTATTACCAGATGGTAAAGGCCATACATGTTGTCGGTGGTAACATCTGTACATTATCGATTGGTAACGATTGTTCTTGTCATGGAAAGATTTCCTCTAGTACTAGTCGAACATTATTTTTATTATTGGGGTAACTCTTCTTTCATGTTATATCCAAATGGTTTAGACATTTTCCATGGCTTACTAACTCACTTTGTAAGTATTTACAAATAATTTATTCCATCAACTACCAACACTCCATCCATTTAGTTGTCCATTTTGCGGGGTGAAAAATATGGATAGAAATTAATGACCTGGCAAGGTGATCTCTGCTGCTAAATCTAAAGGACCAATGAATTTTTTTGTCCATTGGGCATGAAGTCATTCTAAAGCCTAAAACTGATCTGACACCTGTGAATTTACCCCCAAACTCTTTGAATCAATGTTGGCACTTGTCCTTACTTTAAACCTTGGGTTGGAGATTTTTGTTCCATTCTAAGGCCCTCGCATGAGACCGAAAAGTGCAAAAGAAACAAAGGAATAACTATATGCAAACAACAAATATCATACATATCCTAAATGGAACATGTAGTGAGTGCACAAGTAGTTATTACAAAGAAAACCTAAACTAAAACAGGGAAATGTGCTAAAAGCACTTGGAATAATTGAACTAATCTAATATGTACAAGGAAGATACTCCTTTCAATAGAAGTGATTGAAATAGATTATGTTGAATAGAATCTATAATTATTCTCCATCTAACTTGGATAGCTAGAAAGCATTATTGTATTAACATTTTTTGACTATGTAGGGGCCACTCCATATGGCATCAAATTTGGAATGCCTTCCGAGTTTTCCTATCTGCATACAATTTTAGGACCAAGAATTCCTCTCGGAATTCTCAAGCCTTTTCCTTCATATCAAATTTCACCTTAATTTGAGTCCAGTACTTCTCTATTGGTTATATAGCTTGACTTCGAGCTCCTCAAGCTCTATAAGCTCTGCATACATTACCTCCATGGGCTCAAATTCGATAGTTATAGCTACTTCAACAATTCTAATATAAGAAACTCGAGAGATATATGCAACCTTGTCTCCCTTCCATAGACTAACCTTTAAGGAGAGTAACCCGTTGACCTCTTGAGAGTAATCCTATCAGCCCACAACGCTGATTTCAATTTGGTGTGCCAAGTCCTTTGGTTTTCATCTAAAGTCCTTATAATTCTCAATATATTTTTGGTGGTGAAATCAGCTTTCCCATTACCCCGATCATAATAGTTAGAGGAGGTTCTCATATATACTCCATTCCTAAAATCAAATTCTATGATCTTGGCACCAAAGAATGCCAAAACAATTTTTGATGTAACAGTGGAAAATACTCATAATATTGTTCTATCCCTTCATAAAAATCCATTATGCTAGCCTCGTTTTCTTATTTGAGTGCAACCTCCTCCATCCACTTAGTGAAATAATTTGTGGTTGTAATGATCCACTTGCGGCCCAAGATAGAATTTAGATTAATCACCCTGATGAAATCTAGCCCCCATTGCATGAATAGTTCATTTACTAAATGGGGTGGAGTGGAAGGGTTTCTAACCTCTCTTTTCCTTTGAATAAGGCACACTTTTAACACTCCTAATCCATGCATAACAATCATTAAAAAGGTTAGGCTATTAATACCCTTCCTTCATAATTTTAAGAGTTGTTACCCTTGGGGAAAAATGGACACTTATTTCACCATCATGAAATTCATGTAGCACCTTTTCTATTTGATTTATCTTGATGCACCTTAGGAGGACACCATTGACGTATTTCTTAAATAATATGCCATCAACCAATCCAAAGGAATACAAAGAAACCCAAAATACCTTCTTTTGGCCTTGCTCATCCCTTGAGGACATTGAACTATTTGAAGGAAATGGACTATATCATGAGTCCAACAAGGATCGAGTGAGGTATTGGGTGGTTGTTCTAGATCGTCTTATAACACCAAAACAACTTATTCTCTACAACCTAACTCAACATGTTTTCCTGAAGCTAGTTATTCACATAATCCCTTACCCCTGACAAACTTGCTCACCTTAATATCAATTTCATATTCCATGACCTTGGTTACCTATGTAGACACCAAATTTGGGTAACACTCCCCTTGGTCC
Source organism: Taxus wallichiana var. yunnanensis (assembly GCA_018340775.1). Taxonomy (NCBI): domain Eukaryota; kingdom Viridiplantae; phylum Streptophyta; class Pinopsida; order Cupressales; family Taxaceae; genus Taxus; species Taxus wallichiana. Next base: position 604,293,033 of record CM031235.1, read on the forward strand.
CTTTCAATTAATTAAACACACCATGACCTCATTACTAATTATTACTATATATTAATTAAATTAAATTAATTTCACCCTCACACCCCCATCTCACCATGAAAACTCACCTGGACTCATTCCAAAGGCATTTTAACTCATAGTGACCAAGTCATCACTCTCAGCACTAAGTCATCACTCTTAGTGTAAAGTCACCACTTGACCTAACTAACTAATAATTCTTCTCAAACCTAATTGGAATTCTTCTATGACCTTCCTACATTTTCTAACGAGAACTCCACTTCCCTAAGCGGACTCAACTTGGAAAACACACCAAATTTGGGAAGATCTGCCTATTTTTGGTAAACCTAGACTTACCCACCTTAACCGACATTGGTTATCCTTGATGACACCAATCACCTAACCACCATTAATTACTTTATATACAATTTTATAACCTTTTACCTAGGTTGGTCATTTTTAGTTTTGAGAGAACTATTACATTCAAGTATGAATCCAAAGCCTCTCAGCATCCAGATGACATAAAATACTCAACCACAGGCCCAAGAAAACATCCATTTCTCCTTCCAGAGTATTGGAATACTCATGGGAACACTACGAGTACTACCATAGAACTGACTCTAGAATCTCTTCACGGATCAACTACCATCCACCTTCACCTACCAGATCTATAAAGGAAAGTAAGTATTCATGATTTTGATCATATTATGCTTGCTTAAAGTATATATTCCTTACCTCTTTCATTATACTTTATTTCTTCCTATATTCCTTTATCTCCACCTCCTCACCAATCTACCAACCCAACCACCTATAGCATTTTTTTCCTTCTCGACTTCCCCCTCTATATCTCTGAGTCTTCTTAGTAATATTACAAACCTAACCACACCCTTCTCACTCTCTATGTAGTAAAAAAATCCCAAAAACCATTTTTATCAAATCATTATCAATTACCCCTATTGACGTCGATTACCTAATTTTCATAGGTTTCACCTCTATACTAACATCAATCATTTGATTGATATCGATCTCTGTGTCATTTCATTCCTTTTGATCAGAAGCCTCTCGATCAACAAAAACAAACAAATCCCTTACCCAATCAACCCATACCTCACCCGATCAATCCCAAACCCTTGTCGGACACGAAAACCTAGAATAACCTACCAAACTTAAAGAACTAATAATAACCTTTCTTATTAGATTAGATTTTCTTATTGTATTTGCACGAGATACCTAAATCGTATAACTATAGTAGGATTTACTTACTTCATGATATTTGCAATATTAAATTATATTTGAAAGTGGATTGACAACCTTATAGGAAACACCTCGCTTCTCGGATCTAGCACTTTCTAGGCAGTCCACTAACCTATATTATTAATACTATTTAGTGGTCTTGTTGTGTTTCTTATACAAGTCATTCCTCCTAGCCAAAGGGAAGCTCACACAATCATCTTGGATCAAAAGTCTACAACACACGCATTCTACCTTCCACCTTCACCTCACAAGTATTCCTCCTTAACCATTTTACCTTCTATTTGTTTCATCTTAGAAATCGTAAAACTTATTGGTGAAACATTTTGGCATGCCTAGTGGGACCCATTAGGGGTTCTTTGCATTGTTCATTCCTAGGGAAAAATTCTTGTGTATCTGTTTTCATTCAAAATGAGTTCACATAAAGCTTCTTCTCTAGAAATATTATTTTCTTCTGATTATATTAGTGACACTTATTTTTCAGGATTAAAAAGAACTCTTCTTGCATTTCACTTAGTGAAATTCATACCCTTAACCTATTCATATTTTTTTCTCATCAAATATAATTTATGGATTTGGGTTTTAAAACTTGTGTACTTGCATTGTTAATTGTGTTGCATCATAGCTAATCTAAAGTGTGGGAAATCTATATCTTTGGAAGTCATGCCCAACTGATGGTTGAGAAATTGAATTGTATCTCACATTTTACAAACTCTCTATACAAAATCACTAAAAACAAACTACATAGTTCTTAAACAACATCTTTCCCAAAAGATGTTTTCAATGATCACATGATTAGAGGATTGACAAAGTGGGCTCCATCTGGTTTCTCTATATAGTCATAATCTCATGAAGGATCTCCCACACCAAAATTAACTTTGAAAATCTACTATAGTTGTCGATTTTAGAGGGCACCTTTGTTAACCAAAAATGTTATCTTGTTTATAGTTAGTCTTAAATGGAATAAGCCACAACATAAAATGTACACCTTAGGATTTCATGTTTGTTACCTTTTTATTGCTTGCATTTTAAGGTGTGAGTTGTGTTTCTTCATTCATTCTTATCCTCTTACACCCCACATCGTGATTGGTGTATTACGGTTCTATTATGGGTTTATTTGGACTCCTCATGACATACTCTATCTCTGGGTTGACCCTTTTATTTGATCTAAATCACCAAAACTTCATTTTTTCTTCTCTTCCTAGATTTCACAATTGATATCGATCTAGCGACCAACATCGGTTGTATCATCTTACTAGAATTAGTTAATCACGACCAATGTTGGTTTATTAGCTTTTGGTTAATTTTTCCAAAATATTATTCTCCACCTTCATGTTCCTTTCATGGCTTGTTCTACCATTTTTATCCAACTCTTAAGTCTCTGATATCATTTTCAGGATCTAGGTTGACCCATTTTCACCTTTCATTGCCAAATATTTGAATCTCTTATTTTTCACAGTAGCTGACATCTATCTTATCCAACTAGTGCCACTTATTCAATACCAACATTAGTTAACCCAACCGATGTCGGTCTGTATGTTTTTATTTTCCAATTAGAACAACGATATAATCACTCATTTTAGACTAATTTTTCCCCATTACTTATGTGTTTCGCATCATCAGTGAAGCTTAAAATACCTATTTTATCATCAGTCACATGGTTTTGAATCATAAAAAAGCTAACACTCTCATGTTTCATGATAGCCACTAGCCACTCCAACCTAGCCCATCATCCCCTTCAATCTCATCACTCATGGACCCCAATCATGATCTTGTCATACCCATTGGTGATGAGGAGATCATGAGACTACTTGATCATAACCTCATTTCTCTATAGTACTATCTCGTTCATTCATCTACCCACAGTTCATTAGTGTAACTTGTATATGGAATGCATGTGTCCATTCCTCCTACCCTCATACCCATGTTTGCATCAACTACTACTAGTTTAGCCTTACCCTCTTCCACCTTACCACCTTTGGTTTCCCATCTTGACCCTACATCATCGATATTAGCTGCACCTATGATCATTGTCACATCTTTGACATCTATCACTCCTACAATGTCAACCATGTCTTTATTGACCACCTTGAGTGTAATTCTATCTGCATTTGCCACCTCTCATATACCTATTGCATCAAATCCACCAATGATGATGGCAGCCCATACTCCCTTCCAAAACATTGGCCTCTTTGTCCCACGGTCTCTCTTCCTCCAATTTCTACGAGATTCTTTATGTCCACTCCACTCGCCTACACTTATCGCTAACAACCTCTATTTCATCTATTGCTTATTTAGGATAATTTCCATCTACATCCTTTCTAGCCTAAATTCCTTCCTTACAATTTTCATACTCGGAACCACCACATACTCGGATGCCACCCACATCATACCCTCCTTATCTACCCCCTTATACTACATGGGGTGCCCAATCATCACAACCTACTAATGATCTTATCAAAATAATGATGGACAAGATGCATACATTGGAAGAATCTATCTCCGACTCATGTAACTCTCTGACATACGATGAGATTTGCAATGAGCCCATTCACCCATCCATTCCAATTCATCCATACCCTCCCATTGGGAAATGCCTAAATTACATAGATTTAATAGCAAAGAAGACCTGCAACAACACTTGTGGTCTTTTAAACATTTGTGTTATCTGATCACTCATGATGACACTTTTCTCTTACAAACATTCCCAATGTCCTTAATAGGAACAAATTTACATTGGTATAGTGCTCTACCTAGGCATTCCATCTTTTCATTCAATTAGGTAGCTCATGATTTTCTGCACAACATTTCTATCAGCACTGTCAAGAAGGTCACTATGACTGACTTATACATGACACGCCAATACAAAGACAAATCTATCACAGATTTTGTCACTCATTGGTGGTGCTTGATCAACCATCTCACATTGTAATCGCCTCAAACCAATTTAATAGAGTTTTTCACCAGAGCTTGTGCTAGAAACATCTCACAAACTCTCTATGTTCAAACCTTTAGCACGTTTGATGAGGCATTCACCAAGGCTTGAAAAATTGAAATTTGTGCCATTTAATAAAAGAATATACAATTTTGTAACAAGAATGTTACGTTTAAAACAAATGATACCTATTCTTCTTCTAAACTTCAAAATAATAAATCTAAAGTAAAATGATATTCCAATGCAACAATTTTTAAAGTTGTCCCATCTCACCCATCCAACCAATGAAAGCCTTCTTCCAATATTTCTCCTATTGAGAATTTCTAGTTCAAGGGGGAGAAACAAAAATATACTCCCATAGGAGAACCCTACTCTTAAGATTTAGAAAAACATCAAAAATCCAGAGCAGCAGACACTCTTCCACCCATCAAACCACACTCTGGTTTTGACCACTCTCACCTTATGCCTCGCATGGTACAAAGAAAATGATTACTACAACTATAATCACGTTAGAGGTCATAATGATGATAATTGTATAAATTTTTAAAATATCATCCAAGAAATGTTAGATAATGGAGATCTCGTCTTGTATAATCCTAATGCACCAACTAATTAGAACATTCACATATTCAAGAATTCATTCACAAATCACACCCCATCATCTAGTCAAATTGGAAAACCTTAACCAATGACAGTGTCGTTCATGAGGTTCATGTTGTTTTCAACATCATACCATCTCTTCCTTCTCAATTTCCTCCTACTCCATATACTTGAGGGGTTTCTTACGTGAGCTCCTTAATCCAAGGGGGACTTGTTTTATCTACTCCTTTACCCTCGGAGGAGTCTCCCTTATATTTTCCTTCACCCATGGAGGAGTCCACCATATCTTCCAATGTATTTTCCCCACTCACCTTTCAACCTGAAAAACAACCTATAGTAATTACTCTTCTACCCACGGGAGAGTCATGCTTACCTTATTCTTCACAAAATATGAACTTACCTCATCCAACTTGTCATCTCCCCTACCCATAGGGGATCCATTAGCAACATCCCTTCCTATTGGTGATAATTCTCCATTGGATTTCAAGGATCCTGTTGATTTTCTCTCGTCTCTTTTACCCACAGAGTCTAAAGCCAACCATTTCCATGTCTCACAAAAATTATTTATAGGGATTACTACCAAATCAACATCATCCTCCCTTACAGTGGTGTCATTTTCATGTTTGGCTGACTACTTGGATTATGTTGACAATTCCATGCTTTGGGGACACCTTTGACTACCTGTCTCAACTCAAATGTAAATGTTGTCTGTTGATACTTCCACGATCTATCCAAAGGTTTTTTAGACAACACAATCAACCATGCCCATACCAGTTGTAGTAACCCCTTCTTAATCATTCTCACCCACACCTAAACCTTTACCATCAAATGAAATTTTTCCTATGCCTAAAACCTTACCTACATCTATATCTTCCTCCGTGTCTAGACCCATTGCCACATTGGGATTCATGCCGACATCAAGCCTAGTCCATCCTCCTGTCAAACTGGATTTAGCCACATCCTCACAATACATCACAAATATAATTCCCCACCTAAGAGGAAGACCCAACCTCTTAGGCCGCATACAACGTCTTCACCCACTACCCCTTTATAACCATCACCACTTCCATCTATCCTAGGTCCCAACCCATCAACCTTGTCCAAGCAGCCTCCTACCGGAGAGTAAACCAAAAGCAAAACAACGTACCTCGACACGATATTCTCTAACACCAAAATTACCTACACATATTATGCCTTGGCCGTAACCTACATCCTCTCTACCTCCTATACCTACACTACTTCCATTATCCTCACTATTACCTATGCCATTCCATTCTATTCAACCATTACCTTCAACATTGCCTCTTACTACAACCTTCACCACACCTCCATTATCACCTTCACTAACATATCCCCTTCCTCCAACTACCTTCCCTTCTACATCACACACTTCTTCTTCACCTTTACCCAAGAAGGTATAACTAAATCCCAAGAACCCACTACCCTCTAAAGAGATAGTTAAACCTACACCACCTTTAACAGCTAGTTCACCTACTATATCTTTACCCAAATAGGTGCAATCCAAACCTAAAACCATACTATCTACCAAATAGGTGGTCAAAATTACTCAACCTTTGATTTCACCTTTAGTGGCACATCTCCCTCCAAAGTCACCCACACTACAGACCAGACCGACACTTACTTCATATTGTGATCCATTGGCAGGATATTTTATGCCAACATCTTAGCTAACCTTTTGAAACATCTATCATCACATTTCCACCACTTAGACTTTACGACCCACTCAAACCTAAACCATAAGGACTTAATGATACCAAAATTTATGCTTACCATCATGTGTCAAGGCATGATGTGGAAAGTTGTAAGGCTCTTAAGACTATTCTTCCCCAACTATGTCCTCTCAATGAAATATTTGATAGTGATGATATTTTAGATGAGGACCCTATTCCATCTTCACCTATTACCACACATCCTCATCTCTTACCTATTTAGTGACCTTCATCTATACCTCCAAAACCCTTTTATCCTCCTCTAACATTTGAGATCGATATGGTCTCGCATATGAGAGCTAGTAAAAACTCTGCCAAAATGCCAATGTGTTGCACTTTTTCACAAAACCATTATATAGCCTCACCATATATTTTCTGTCCAGTCCTACTACATCTATCATGACTCACTATCTCTGTACTACAAATTAATATGGTTCAAATTGCCACTTGAGCCTAGAAAGAGAAAGGAAAGGAAAAAATAACTAGCTCATCCACTACTCTTTTACCCAATATTTCATTTATACCTTCACAAAAATCACCATCCATGGACCAACATACCCTATTTCGACGGGGTTTCCCATCATAAAATGCTTAAACAGATTTAACTAGTATTATCTAAAAATGTCTTTGTACAACCTCGTCTAAACCTCTAAGTCTCATCGATGGGAGCTCATTAAGGTTCTACAATCTATTGAGGTTATACCTAATGAACCTAATCTTGTTGCTTCCATTATCACTCCTCACCATGTGGTCTCTCTCTCCACTTATCCTCCTTCCTCTTCTCCTACTACCACTCATCAAGTATCTACTTGCAATTTCTCTAATGATGAGATTTTACCTCTTCAATTGGATGATCATGATCCCACCCTATTTATTTATGTATACATTTTTAATATATGCATTCGACGCGTTATGATCAATGGTAATGCCATTAATAACAATATTTATTCCTATGCATACAACCAAATGTGCCTCCCTACCAATTTCATGCATAATAACCTAGTTATAGTGCATTCATTCAATGATTTCATGACTTCCACCCTTGGCACCATCATTCTCCACATTCGTGTAGGCTCTTGCACCATTACTAAATTTTTCTATGTCTTAGAGGGGGAATTCTAGTACAACATGCTACTTAGCCCACCATGGACTCATTCTATGGGTTTTTTCCTTCAAACTTACATCGTTGTTTAAAATTCAAACATGAAGGGCAAAACTATACCATTCTAGCCGACCCTTCACCATTCAAGACACCTGTAAGATGTTGTATCATCCCAATTATGTCCTTATACAAGTTAAGGCATCTACCACCACCGCCTCATCCACCAATGCTTCCACTACATCTTCCACAACTAACTCCTCTATTCCCACTACTTCACTGCAGGTTCTACAACTAACCCATCAGTCAACCCATCTAATTCTCAAACAAATAATGCTTCTTCTTCCCAAATGTCCAGTGATTCATCCATTCCCGCTACCCACATATCAACTACTTATCCTTTAGAAGGTTTTTTTCAATGCCTCACTCTGGGGGAGTTCTACCTTTATAACATTGACACATTCCTTATTCCTCAAGAGGATGGTAAAATTCATCAACATCCCCACTATGATCACTACATAGGAGAGGTTTTCCCTACGGTCCTCCCCACCTTCGCAACAACTTAACGTGTGTGGGACTTGATGCTTCTACCTACTCACCTGAGCCACCTTCCAAAACACGACCATTTTCCTATGACCTTTAATCTCTCACCAACCACCTTTGCTTCACTCACACATTCCTTCATAATTTTGCATGGAAGGTATTTGGATTTGGTTTCTATGAACAAAGCCACGATCTTTGTCATTCCTTACACCACTCATAAGCATAAAGACTGCAATGGTATTGGATTTTTTGAACCACCTTCTAAAAATGCCCAAGTCAAACTCATTCGGGATGATTAAGATTCCTCACTCCATTTACCAACTTCACCACATTCACCTACAGATTTTATGGACCCAAAATCCATTCCTCCTAAATTTTGTTTTCGTGAACACTATTTCCTTGGGGCCTCTGAATTATCGCATGATGGCAAGGCTCCTTCTTCTCTTCCCTTCTGTATCCCGACATGATTGATGACTATACCCCTTCTATTAATGTCATTAAATGTCGGGATGATGAGTCTATTATAACTACCCACTACCCTCCAAAGAGGTAGTTAAACCTAAACCACCTTCAACAACTAGTTCACTCGCTACATCTTTACCCAAGAAGGTGCAATCCAAATATAAAACTATACTATCTACCAAACATGTGGTTAAACTTACTCAACCTTTTATTCCACCTCGATGGTTCCTCTCCCACCAAATTCACCCACACTACCATACTGGACCCACACTTACTTCACATTGTGATCCATTGGCAGGGTCTTATGCCAACATCTTTTCTAACCTTTTGGAAAAATTTGTCATCACATTGCCACCACTTAGACCTTACAACCCACTTAAACCTTTGACAATATAAAAATTTATAAAAGTACCATCGTGTGTTAGGGTATGATGTGGAAAGTTGTAAGGCTCTTAAGACTATTCTTCTTCAACTATGTCCTCTTGAAGAAAAATTTGACGATGATGATATTTTAGATGAGGACCCTATTCCACCTTCACCTATCACCACACATCCTCATCTCTTACCTATTCAATGACCTTCATCTCCACCTCCATAACCCTTTTATCCCCCTCCAACATTTAAGATCAATATGGTCCACATAAGAGAGCTAGCCAAACCTCCACCAAAATGCCAATGTGTTGCATTTTTTCACAAAACCAGTATATTCCCTCACCATATTTTTTCCCATCCTATCGCTACACCTATCACGACTCACTTTCTCCTTTACCACAGATTAATATGGTTCAAATTTCCACTTGAGCCTAGAAGGAAAAAGGAAAGGAGAAAAATACTAGCTCATCCGCTACTCTTTTACCTAATATTCCATCTGCACCTGCACCAAAAATCACCATCCATGGACCCACATACCCTATTTTTACAAGGTTTCCCATCATACAATGCTTAAATAGTTACATCAATCTCCTCTACAACTATCTTTGTACAACCTTGTCTAAATCTATAATTCTCATTGATAGGCCCTCATTCGGGTTCCACAATCTATTGAGGTTCTATCTAATAACCCTACCATGTGGCCTCTCTCAACACTTCACCCCCTTTCTCTGCTCCTACTACCACTCGTCAAGTAACCACTATCGGTTTCTTTGACAACAAGATTATACCTCTCCAATCGGATTATCCCGATCTCACCCTATTCATTTCCATCTACTTTGGTAATATACGTGTTTGACACATTATGATCGATGTCGGTGTAAGTATTAACATCATTTCTTCCTATGTATACAACCAAATATGCATCCCTACAAATTACATGCATAATAACCCAGTTATGTTGTGTTCATTCAACGATGCCATGAATTCCACCCTTGGCACTATCATTCTTTACATTCGTGTAGGCCCTTGTGCCATTCCTAAATTATTCTATCTTAGAGGGGGAATTCCAGTACAACATGCTACTTGGCTGACCCTAGATTCATGCCATGGGTTGTGTTCCTTCAACCTTACACCGTTGTTTAAAATTTGAACATGAAGGGCACAACTATACCATTCCATCTAACCCTTCACCATTCAAGACTGTAACATGTTATATCAACTCAATGATGTCATTATACAAGTTAAGGCATCTACAACCGATACAAATTCTTCTTTAGCCACTACCTTATCCACTAATGCTTCTACTACATCTTCCACAACTAGCTCTTCTATTCTCACTATTGCTGCGGTTCTACTGGTGACCCATCACCAACCCATCTCGCTTCTCAAATAACTAATGCTTCTTCTTCCCAACTATCATGCGATTTATCTGTTCTTGCTACCCACATATTAACTACTTATCCCTTAGAAGGTTTTTTTCAATGTATCACTATGGGGGAGTTCTCCCTGTATAACATTGACATATTCCTTACTCCTTAAGAGTATGGTAAACTTCACCAACATCCCCACTATGATCACCACATAGGTGAGGTTTTCCCCTACGGTCCTCCCCATCTTCGTACCAACTTAACGTATGGGGGACTTGATGTTTCTACCTACTCGCTCGAGCCAAATCACTAGAGCCACCTTCCCAAACTTGAAAATTTTCCTCTGACCTTCAATCTCTCACCAACCGCCTCTTCACCCACACCTTCCTTCATCGATGTGCTTAGAAGGGATTTAGATTTGGTTTCTATGAACAAGGCTGCCATACTATCATTCCTTGCATTACTCATAACCATAAAGACCATAGTGCGGTTGGATTTGTTGAACCACCTTCTAGGAAGGCCCGATTCAAACTCATTCAAGATGATAAACATTCCCCACCCCATTCACCAACATCACCACCTTCACCTATAGAGTCTATGGACCCAAAATCCATTCCTCATAACTTTTCTTTTCATGACCATCATTTCCCTAGTACCTTTGTCTTATCAGCATGATGGCGAGGCTCCCTCTTTTGTTCCCTTCATGTATCCTGGCATGATCAATGGCGATACCTCTTCTATTAACATCGTTCAATGTCAAGATGATGAGTTTATTCTCACTTACCTTAGTGTGGAATATTCTTATATTCATCGATCATTACCTTCTGAGATACAAACCATGTTGAATGAATTGACCATCCAAATAAATATTCACACTCGGACGACCCACACATTCTAAATATAGGCTAGTCTTTAGATGATGTTAAACAGAAGCTTTTGCTTGGTTTCTTTGGGATCATAGCAACTCTTTTTGCTTGGTATTGACCCAAAATTGTGGTCCACAATATCATAGCTATTCTGATGTAAAACCTATGAAAGAAAAGCATGAAAATGCATCCTCACATTTCCTTTCTTTTCGAGAGAAGAACTCCAATGCCTTATTTTTCTTTTCTTCATATTACCCATTGCTTATCCCTAATGGATCTCTAACATCGTTCCTATCACAAAAGTGATAGGGGACTCCACATTTGCATAGATTTTCATGACCTTAACTAAGATTTCCCCAAAGATGACTTTCCTCTACCTAGTATTGACATACTAGTTGATCTCACCACCGCCATGAGATGTTATGGATCATGGATGGTTTCTTAGGTTATAACCAAATATTAATCGCCCCGGAAGATCAATAAAAAAATTCCTTCATCACTCCTTAAGGGTCCTTTTATTATTATGTAATGCCCTTTGGCCTTAAAAATGTTGGTGCTACATATCATGAGGCTACAACTTATATTTTTATTGACATCATGCATAACATATTAGAAGATTACGTTGACAATCTTCTTTCCAAAGATAAACATTAGATCGAGCACCTTATTTTCCTTAAAGCTATCTTTGACCATCTCATCAAATACTCATTTTCCTTTAACCTAATAAGTGTGTCTTTTCTGCTTCTCTCGCAAGATCCTTGGATTTATTGTTTCTTTTCGTGGCATTGAAGTTGATCTCAGTAAAATCAATTCTATTCGCTAAATGCCTCTACCTACTAACCTTCATCAAATTTGTAGTTTGCAAGGCAAGTTGTAATCTATTTATCTCTTTATTTCTCATCTTTCTTACCGCTGCCATCCAGTTCATCATCTCCTCAAAAAGGATGTCTCCTTCAAATGGGATGATGAATGCCATAAAGCTTTCAATGCCTTAAAATAATACCTCCTCCAAACGCCTATGCTCATTCCCCCTAAGGATGACCAACCATTTTAACATTTTTGCTACTGATCATTCCTTGGGTGCTATGTTCACTCATTGTGACAAACAACATAGGGAGCAAGCGTTTTATTAGATAATTTGTATGCTTTTTTACTACAAAAATAGATATAATCACGCTGGAAAAAATCTACTTAGCCTTATTTTTTGTCTCCAATAAACTTGACCATTACCTACTCAACCAAAAAAACCTTTTTGTCACCAATACTGACACCTTACATTAAATATACGCTAATCCTGCCAACATTAATGTGTTGGATGTTGGCTCATGTTTCTTGCATACCTAAATCTCAAATTCATCCATCAAAAATATTTCAAAGGACAAACAATTGTTGACCAACTCGGAAATGCACCTCTCTCTGGAAACCAATCTTCTAACTTTGATTTCCCTGATGAATCCATCGCTACCCTCTCCCTGGATGATACCATTTACTAGATGACCTTATTATTTGATGGTTCCAAATGTCATTATAATAATGGGTGTTGCTAGTGTTATCCTCATTCCTCTTGACAAAGTGAGCCTATGTCATTATCTTTTAAATAATATTTTTATTATACTAACAATATCATTGAATATGAAGAACTCGTGTTTGGTCTTCAAACCACCATAGCCTTATATGTTAAATCAATTAATATCTATGGAAAATATCAATCTGGTTGTGAACCAAGTTAATGATATATACCAATGTCGTAATGAGATACTTAACAAGTATAAGCATCATGTTGACATGCTTTTTACTACCTTTGACAATTATGAACTTCAAACCACCCCACGTTCCACTAATAAATTTTCTAACACTATGGCCTATCTTGCTTCTCAAATCCCCACCTCATGCTCTAACTTGAATTTTTTTCACTTTACAAAGGTTACAATCACCTTCTTATCTAATCTAAGACATCAACCTTGTAGGAAACATTGAAACTGACCTAGGTGACCTTTGGTATAAGCATTTTGATGGCTATTTTTCCTTTTCAATTCTTCCTCCGGATCTTACTCAATTAACAACAATCCTTTCTCAAAAGTGTCTCTCGCTATGTCATCATGGGTGGTCTTATCTATAAACACGGATTTGATGCTATCCTCTTACAATGCCTTACAAGTTTTTAAATTCCATACACCATCAAGGAAGTTCACGATGGGATTTGTGGAGTGTCACTTCAGTGGATTAGTTGTCACTAAGCGTATCCTTCACATAGGCTATTACTTTCCAATCGTAAACCATGATTATTGTGACTATGAAAAGCATTGTGTGAAGAGTCACCAACATGCTAATCTTCATCATGCCTCTAGTCATGCCTTACAGGTCAAACGAGATATTTGGCCATTATTTCAATTAGGTTTGGATCTTGTTAGAGAGATTAACTCTCGTCCTTCCTAACGTCATCAATGGATTATTAATGCTACTTGAATATTACACTAAATGGGTGGAAGCCGTACCTCTTATATCTATAAAATTTGATAAACTCTATGAATTAATCAACCATCACATCATTTTTCACTTTGGTTTTCCTCACCGCCTCATCACTAATAACAAAAAACAATTAAAAAACAAAACCCTATGGAAAATCTGTGATGCCTTCATCATTCAAATCAATTTTTCTTCAACTTATTATCCTCAAAAAAATGGCCAAGCTGAATCAAATAACAAAAATCTAAATAAAATTCTTAAGAAATTGGTTGATGATACTTGGTAAGGATTGACACACACATTCCTTTTACCTTATGGGATTATCGTAATAGTATTTGTACCTAAACTTCTGCCACACATTTCTCTTTAGTCTATGGTACAAAGGTTGTCTTGCCTCTCAAAGTCCAAATTCCATCTCTTCATATCTCAATCAAAGATATGCTCAACGATTATGATTTTTGATAGGAGCATTTGGCACATTTTAAGTTATTAGATGAATGCAATCTAAATTCTCTCGATCACCTCCAAATCTACTAAAAATGTATCAAACATGCCTACAATAAATGTGTCCAAGAATGAACCTTCTAGGTTGGGGATGTTGTCCTTAAGGAAAATAAACATGTTACAAAAGTGGAGAAAACTAAACGGGCAAGTTTGCACCTAATCGGATTGGATCCTATATGATTACTCATGCATATGGATTAGGTGCTTATCATTTATCTTCAATTGAAGGTAAACCCAAAACGATCCCCTCAATGCCTTGCATATTTGACCATTATATTATTGAATCAAGTCTTGTATCCTCTTCTCGTATATTAAATACTTGTCCCTTGAGAAACATCCACCTTCAACTCACCTATTTTAAGAATCAACGACTAAATAAGAATCATATGATTACCCATCACCTTTCAGCCTTATCTTCAATATGAGTACCATGATTCTACTCATGGAATTATTCTCATGGATATTTTTTGTCCTTTCCAAGATGGAATCTCATGGTCATTTGTCACTTAAAACCTCTCTTTTATAGCTAACCCCTATATGTTATGGTTTTTCCTTTATAAAAGAAGCCTATACTTCTCTATAGTCTTTTCCATGACCTAAAAGTCCAAAAAAAAATTCAAAAGTAATATATGGGATGTTCCAACTCCACTCATTGAGTAAAAAATTTTGTAACTAGATGCCTCCCTAAAAATTAAATCTAAATTTCTATCTCACTGCTATAAATGGACTACTCCCTTGAAGGATAGCTATAAAAGTTAGCCCTAAAAGCACATAGTCTATCCAAAAAGAAGACTAGATCTATAAAAATGAAAATAAAATTATGTCGAAGCTTCCCACATCGATCAACTTCACGAATACCTCAAGGAGATATTATATTCATCCCACATAGACTTCCCACATTGATCAATCTATAAAAAAATAAAAAGATAACTTTTTCATCATGGACTTTCCTATTTTGATCTTGGGTATCTTACAGAAGAGGCATGTTATCTCACACCAGGGTTATGATAAAATAACCTCTTTCACCTCACCATATTTTCCTTTCTAATCTTCTACCTACTCAAGGTATGTGCCAAAAATGTGACATTTCATGATCATGTGACCTTCTTTACCCATAGAACAGTCAATAATGTAATTCCTTTAGGGTTTTATGTTCATAAGATAATCTTTGGTATGATAGACTCAAATGGTTCTCACCAATTTGGCAACATTTGGTCTCCTCTTCTTTGTTCACCTTTTTTTTACTTATTGATTTTGCTACACAAGACTGTACCTTCAAACCTAAATTATGGGATTTCTTCTCCTTCAACCATGAATATTCAACCTAAAATCAACCATGCCTGAATAACCTAAACTCAACCATGCCTAAAATGACCTAGACTCAATCATGCCTAAAACCTACCGACCCATTCATCTATCCTCATCCTATTCTTCCCTGACTTATGGGAGAAATACATCAGGCTAACGCCATTTTTTTCCAAGGCTATGTAGGAGGAACTCTAAGGGAATGGGGCACTTGGAGGTTATCTCGACAACTTTTTCCCATAACTAATTTCCCCCCTTTACATTCACATTCTACCCTAGTTAGTTTCCATTTACACAAAAACTTGGAAATTAATATCGTAAAAACATACATACCTACCATTTTATCACCACAACCATATTCTACTTAAATAATTTCATATTTTCATGATATTAATTACTTGTAAAATTAACCACAACATACATACAATACATTATTTTCAAAATATCAGTAACTTGGAAATTACCTAGATTCTTCCATGCCTATACTTGAATCCACCATGCCTATACCTAACTCAATCATGCCTATACCTGACTCCACCATGCCTTTACATGACCAAACCATTCCTATACATTACCAAACCATGCCTAACTCCGACTCCACCATACCTATACCTGATTAAACCATGCCTACACCTGATTCCACCATACCTATACCTAACTAAACCATGCCTACACTGACTTAATCATGCATATACCCGACTCCACCATGCCTACACTCGACTCAATCATGAATATACCTAACTCGACATGCCTACACTTGACTCAATCATGTCTATACCTGACTCCATCATGCTTACATGACCTCACCTCAATCATTCCTAACACAACTAGTTTCCATAATACACAATAGCAATGGAAATTAAAACAAGTACATCACTCAACCCAACCTCGCTTTGGTGGTGACTCAAATTCATTTATTTTCTCTAACTTGTGATGATTCTACTTGTTTTATTCAGCCTAGTGACCTTACCTTTCCTAATGCCATGTTTTTTATCCCAACCAAACCTTTGGTTCCCTAGAAAAACCAATTACACATTTATACACCCTTTCTAGTTGTGATCCAGACCATATTCTATACTTTGGATACCTACACCACATCAACCTCATTTGAATAAACTTTTCAACCTTTGACGAAGTAAATTTTATAAGCTCTTCAACTTGGTACCTTATCACAATCTATACATGTGCATGTGTTTGATTTCCATTACCTATTACCTGACCCGACCATTACCCTTACCTACAACCCATCCACCCTTGTTTTTATTAATAACCTATTTATCAAACCATTCACCGACTCCATTTCCTACCTCATCAGTTCCTGGTTTGAGGGGGATCACTTTCATCCATACTTGGGAAACCTAATCTCTACTCATACCTAGGACACCAAATTCTTGTTTTTGTTAGCATCACTTACCAATACAAGCTATGTGACAAAAAGGGGAAAATGTAGACACCAAATTTGGGTCACACTCTCCTTGGTCCCTTTTAATTAATTAACCACACCATGGAATCATTACTAATTATTACTAATATATCCACCTTCACATTATTAATTAATTAATTTATTTTAATTAAATTTATTTCACCTCACACCGCCACCTCACCATGACACATCACCCCTGGACTCATCCAAGGTAAATTTAACTCATAGTGACTAAGTCATCACTTTCAACACCGAGTCATCACTCTCGATGTTGAGCCACCACTTGACCTAGAACTAATTAAGAATTATTCTCAAACCTAGTTGGACTTCTTTATGACCTTCCTACCTTTCCTAATAAGAAATCCACTTCCCTAAGAAGACTTAACTTGGAAAACATACCAAATTTGGGAAGATCTTCCTATCTTTGGTAAACCTATACTTAACTTCCTCAACCAACACCGGTTATCCCTTGACCGACACCACCACCTAACCACCATCGATTACTCTATATATAATTTTTTAACCTTTTGCCTAGGCTGGTCATTTTTAGTTTTGAGAGAACTATTGTATTCAAGCATGAATCAAAAGCCTCTCAACATCTAGACAACACAAAATACTCAACCACAAGACTAAAAATCATCCGGTTCTTCTTCCATAGTAATCGAATACTCACAAGAACACTACCGAGTATCTTGCCGCAACAATGACTCCATAATCTCTTCACGGATCAACTACCATCCACCTTCACCTACCAGATTTGTAAAGGCAAGTAAGTATTCATGATTTCAATCATATTGTGCTTTCTTAAAGTATAGATTCCTTACCTCTTTCATTATACTTTATTTATGCTTGTATTCCTTTATCTCCACCTCCTCACCAATCTACCAACCCAACAACCTATATCCTTTTTAACTTCCATGAATTATTCCTATGTATTCCCGAGTCTTCTTAGTAATATTATGAACCTAACCACACCCTTCTGACTCTATGTGTAATCACAAAGAAACCCAAAAACTAGTTTTATCAAATTATTATTAATTTCCCCTCCGACATCGATTACCTAAGTGCCATCGGTTTCATTTCTATACCGACATCGGTCACCTAACGATATCGGCCTCTCGTGTCATTTCATTCATCTTGACAAGCAAGCCTCTCGATCAACCAACACTAACCCAAACCTTACCCAATCAACGCATACCTCACCTAATCAATCTCGATCCCTATAAGACCTGTAAACCCTTAATAACCTACCAAACCTCTAGATCTAATCATAACCTTACCTATTAGATTATATTTTCTTATTGTATTTACATGAGATACCTTAATCGTATAACTATAGTAGTATTTCCTTACTTCATGATATTTGAAATATTAATTTATTATTTAAAAAGGATTGACAACCTTCTAGGAAGCACCTCGCTTCATGGATATAACACTCGCTAGGAATTCCACTAACCTATATTATTAATACTATTTGGTGGTCTTGTTGTGTTTCTTATATAGGTCATTCCTCTTAGCCAAAGGGAATCTCACATAATCAGCTTGGATCAAAATTCTACAATGCGCGCATTCTACCTTCAACCTTTGCCTCACATGTATTCCTCCTTAATCATTTTATCTTATATCTTTTTTTCCTATAAAGCATCGACTTATTGGTGAAACATTTTGGCACGCCCGGTGGGACCCATCAGGGGTTCTTTGCATTGTTCATTCATAGGGAAATATTCTTGTGTATCTATTTTCATTCAAAATGATTTCACATGAAGCTTCTTCTCTAGAAATATTGTTTTCTTCTCGATTATCTTAATGACACTTGTTTTTTTGGGATTAAAAAGAACTCTTCTTTATTTTCTCGCATTACATTTAGTGAAATTCATAGCCTTAATATCTTCATATTTTTTCTCATCGAATATAATTTGTGGATTTGGGTTTTAAAACTTGTGCACTTGTATTGTTGAGTTTCTTACATTATAACTAATCTAAAGTTTGGGAAAACTATATGCTAGAATTCATTCCTAGCTGATGGTTGAAAAATTTAACCGTAACTCACATTTTGCAAATTCTCTATACCAAATCACTAAAAACAAACTACATAATTCTTAAACAACATCTTTCCCTAAAGCAATATCAACAATCACATGATCAGATGATTGATAGTGGGCTATAGTTGGTTTCTTTGTCCAGTCATCATCTCAAAGAAGGATCTCCCATGCCAAAACTTACCTAAAACTAGCCATAGTTGTCATATTTTATAGGGAACATTTGTTAACCAAAATTAAATGGCATAAGCCACAACATAAAATCTACAACTTAGGATTTCATGTTTGTTAGCTTTTGTTTACTTACATTTTGAGGTGTGAGTTGTGTTTCTTCATTCTTTCTTATCCTTTTATGCCCCACATCACGACTAGTGTATTCTAGTTTTATTATGGGTTTATTAGGACTCCTCATAGCCATACTTAGTCTCTAGGTTGGCCCTTTTATTTGATCTAAATCACCAAAAATTCATTTTTTCTTCTCTTCCCAGATTTCACAGCAACCGATATCGGTCCAGAGATAGGCATCAGTTGTATCATCTTATTGGCATTGGTTAATTGAATGACATTAGTTTATATGCTTTTTTGGTTATTTTTTCCAGAATAGTATTCTCCACCTTCCTGTTCTTTTTGTGGCTTGTTCTACCATTTTTATCCCACTCTTGAGTCTTTGATATCATTTTCAGGATCCAGGTTGACCCATTTTCACCTTTCATTTCCAAATATTTGAATCTCTTATTTTTCACAGTAACCGACATCGGTCTTATCTGAATGGTGTCTATTATTCCATACCGGCATCGGTTAACCCAACCGACATCAGTCTCTATGTTTTGATTTTCTAATTAGAACAACGATATAATCACTCATTTTAGAATGATTTTCCCCATTACTTTTGTGTTTCTACATCATCAACAAAGCTCAGAATACCTATTTTATCGTCAGTCACATGGTTTTGACTCATAAACAAGCTAACTCTCTCATGTTTCACGCTATCCTCTAGCCTCTCCCACCTTGCCCATTGCCCCCTTCAATCTCATCAACCATGTACCCTAATCAGGCTCTTGCCATACCCACTTGTGATGAGGAGTTCGTGAGACTCCTTGATCACAACCACACTGCTCTGCAGTACTCTCTCACTCATTCATCTACCCATGATTTATCAGGGCATCTTGTGTATGACATGGTTACGTCCATTCCTCCTACCCTTGTGCCCATGTCTACATTAGCTACTACTAGTTTAGCCTTACCCTCTTCCACCTTACCACCTGTGGTTTCCTAGCTTGACCCTACATCATCGATATCAGCTGCACCTACAACATTTGTTGCACTTTTGATGCCTATTACTCCTACAATGTCAACCATTCCTTTATCAACCACCTTGAGTGTAGGTCTATCTACATCTGCCACCTCTCATATACCTATTACATCTCAGCCACCAATGGTGATGGAAGCCCATACTCCCTTCCAAAACATTGTCCTCTCCATCCCATGAGTCTCTTCCTCCGATTGCTATGAGAGTCTTTATGTCCACTCCACCTACCTACACTTATCACCAACAACCCCTATTTCATCTATCGCTTATTCAAGATACTTGTCATATACATCTATTTTGGCCTACATTCCTTCCTCACAATTTTCATACTTGGAACCACCACATACTAGGATGCCACCCATGTCATACCCTCCTTATCTACCCGCTTATACTGCATGGGATACCTAGCCATCACAACCTACCAATGATTTTTTCAAAATGATGATGGATAAGATGTAGAAATTGGAAACATTTGTCTCCTACTCACGTAACTCTCTCAAATATGATAAGATTTAAAATGAGCCCACTCACCTATCCATTTTTATTCATCCATACCCTTCACATTAGGAAATGACTAAATTCAACTAATTTAACAACAAAAAGACCCACAACAACACTTGTGGTATTTTAAACATGTTTTTATGATATTTCTTGGGATGATGCTTTTCTCTTGTGAACATTCGCAATGTCCTTGACATGACTAGCTTTAGATTGGTATAGTTCTCTACCTAGGCATTCCATCTTATAATTCAATCAGGTAGAAAAGGATTTTCTAGACCAATTTTCTATCACTATTGTCAAGAATTTCACCATGAACAACTTGTACATGACACACTAATATGAAGAAAATCTATCACATATTTTTTCATTCGTTAGCAGAGCTAGATAACCCAGCTCACATTCCAACTTCCTCAAACTAAGTTAATAGAGTTTTTCCCTAGAGCTTGTGCTAGAGACATCTTGCTAATTCTCCAAGTTCAAACCTTCTACACATTTGACAAGGCATTCACCATGGCTTGAAAACTTGAAATTCATTCCATTGAAGAGAAGAAGATACAATTGCGTAACAAGAACACTATGTTCACAAAAATGATACCTCTTCTTCTTCTAAACCATAAAATAATTACTGTAAAGAAAAAGGATATACCAATTCAATAGGTTTGAAATCCAACCCATCTCACCCATCTAACCAATCAAACCCTTCTTCCAATAATTCTCCGTTGAGGCTTTCCAGTTCAAGCAAGAGAAATGAAAATATACTCCCATAGGAGAACCTTACTCTTCAGATTTAGAAAAACATCTAAAATTCAAAGCAGTCACTCTTCAACCCGTCAAACCACACACTATTTTTGACCCCTCTCATCTTGTGCCTACATGGTATAAATAAAATGATTACTACAACTATCATCATGTTAGAGGTCATAATGATACAGTAATTATATAATTTTAAAAATATCGTCCAAGAAATGTTAGATAATGGATATCTTGTCTTGGATAATCCTAATACACCAACTAATCAAAACCTTCACATCTTCAAGAATTCATTCCCAAATCACACCCCATCATCTAGCCAAACAATTTAAACCTTGACTAATGACAATAACATTCATGAGGTTCATGTGTTTTTGACATCATACTAGCTCTTCCTACTCAATTTATTCCTACTCCATATATCGAGGAGATTCTTTCTTGAGATCCTTCATCCATAGTGGGAATTGTTTCATCTGCTCCTTTACCCATAGAGGAGTCTCCCTTATCTCCTCCTTTACCCATGGACAAGTACACGATATCTACCAAAGTATTTTCCCCACTCACCTCTCAACTTGATGAACAACCTGTAGTACTTACTCTTCTACCCACGGAAGAGTCATGCTTACCTTCTTCTTCACCAAAAGATGAAATTACCTCATCCAAATTTTCATCTCCCCTACCCACAAGGGATCCATTAGTAGCATCCCTTCTTATTGGTGACAATTCTCCATTGGATTTCAAGGATCCTATTGAATTTCTCTCATCAATTTTACCCATAGAGTTTGAAGCCAACCACTTCCCTATCTCACATACATTCTATATAGGAATTACTACCAAGTCAATGTCATCCCCGACAATGGTGTCATTTTCACATTTTTCCATCCTCGTGGATTATGTTAAAAATTCCATGCTTTGGGGATGCCTTTGAATTCTGTCTCAACTCAAATATAAATGTTGTATTTTTATACTTTCATGATCTATGCAAAGTTATTTAAGACAACCAATCTCACCATGCCCATGCCAAACAGTAGTGACCCATTCTTCATCACTCTCATCCACACCTTAACCTTTACCATCAAATGAAAATTTTCCTATGCCTAAAACTTTACATGTACCTATATATTCCCCTGTATAGATACATTTCCACATTGAAAGTCACGCCGACATCAATCCTAGTCCATCCTCATTTCAAACTAGATTTAGCCACATCCTCACAAACAATCGGAAAGATTATTCCCTATCTAAGAGGAAGACCCAACCTCTTAGGTGAAATACACCGGCAGCTTCACCCACTACCCCTCTATAACCATCACCATTTTGATCTATCTTAGGTCCCCACCCATAAAACCTGCCAAGCACCTCCTACCCAAAGTAAACCACATGCACAACAACACACCTCATCACGATCCTTTGTTGAACCCAAATTACCTACAAAAATTACACCTTATCCATCACCTACATCCTTTCTACCTCCTATACCTACACCAATTCCAATATCCTCATCATTACATATGCCATTCCCTTCTCTTAAACCAGTACCTTCAACATTTCCTCTTATTGCAACCTTCACTGCACCTCCATTATCACCTTGGCTAACTCATCCCTTTCTGCCATCTTCTTTCCCTTCTACATCACACACTTCCTCTTCATCATTACCCAAGAAGGTGCAACAAAAGAACAAGAACCCAAGACCTCCCAAAGAGGTAGTTAAACCTAAACCACCTTCAACAACTAGTTCACCGGCTTCATCTTTACCCAAGAAGGTACAATCCAAAACTAAAAATATACTATCTACCAAACAGGTGGTCAAACTTACTCAACCTCCAATTCCACCTCCGATGGTGCCTCTCCCACAAAATTCACCCACACTACCATACAAACCCACACTTACATCACATTGTGATCCATTTTCAGGGTCTTACACCAACATCTTAGCTAACCTTTTGGAAAAAACTATCATCACATTGCCACCACTTAGACCATACAACCCACTTAAACCTAAACCAAAAAGGTTTGACAATATAAAAATTTGTGCTAACCATCGTGTGCTAGGTTATGATATGGTAAGTTGTAAGGCTCTTAAGACTACTCTTCTCTCGACTATGTCCTCTTTAAGAAAAATTTGAAGATAATGATATTTTAGATGAGGACCCTATTCAACCTTTTCCTATCACCACACATCCTCATCTCTTACCTATTCAATGACCTTCATATCCACCTCCACAACCATTTTATCACCCTCCAACATTTGATATCAATATGGTCTGCATAAGAGAGCTTGCCAAACCTCCACCAAAATGACAATTTGTTGCATTTTTAACAAAACAAGTATATGCCCTCATTATATTTTTCCCATCCTCGCCGCTTTATACCTATCGGACTCACTTTCTCCTTTACCACATATTAATATGATTCAAATTCCCACTTGATCCCAAAAGGACAAAGGAAAGGAGAAAACAACCAGCTCATCCGCTACTCTTTTACCCAATATTCCATCTGTACTTACGCCAAAAAATACCATCCATGGAACCACATACCCTATTTCTGATGGGTTTTCCCATCGTATAACACTTAAATAGTTGCATTAATATCCTCTAAAACTATCTTTGTATGACCTTGTCTAAATCTCTCGATTCTCATTCATAGACCCTCATTCAGGTTTTGCAATCTATTGGTGTTCTACCTAATGGCCCTACCATGTGGCCTCTCTCAACACTTCGCCCCCTTTCTTCGATCCTGCTACCACTTGTCAAGTAACCAATCTCATTTTCTTTGACAACAAGATTATACCTCTCCAATCAGATTATCCTGATCTCACCCTATTCATTTCCATCTACGTTGATAATATACATGTTTGACATGTTATAATCGATGTCCCTACAATTATTAACATCATTTCTTCCCATACATACAACCAAATGTGCATCCCTACCAATTACATGCATAATAACCTAGTTATGTTGTGTTCATTCAACAATGCCATGAATTCCACCCTCGCACCATCATTCTCCACATTCGTGTAGGCCCCATGTCATTCTTGAATTATTCTATCTTAGAGGGGGAATTCAAGTACAACATGCTACTTAGCCAACCCTAGATTCACGTCATGGGTTGTGTTCCTTCAACCTTACACCATTGTTTAAAATTTGAACATGAAGGGCACAACCTTAGCATTCCATTCAACCCTTCACCATTCAAGACTTGTGACATGTTGTATCAACCCAATGATGTCCTTATACAAATTAAGGCATCTACAACCACTACAACTTCTTCAACCACTACCTCATCCACCAATGCTTTTCCTACATCTTCCACAACTAACTCCTCTATTCCCACTGTTGCATGAGGTTTTATAGCTAACGGTTCACCCAACCCATCTACTTATCAAACAATTAATGCTTCTTATTCCCAACTATCAAGTGATTCATCCATTCCCACTAACCACATATCAACTACATATCCCTTAGAAGGTTTTTTTCAATGACTTACTATGGGGGAGTTCTACCTTTACAACATTGATACATTCCTTACTCCTTAAGAGTATGGTAAAATTCACTAACATCCTCGCTATGATCAACACATAGGTGAGGTTTTCCCCTATGGTCCTCCCCATCTTCACACCAACTTAACGTATGGGGGACTTAATGTTTCTACCTACTCGCCTGAGCCACCTTCCCAAACTTGAAAATTTTCCTCCGACCTTCAATCTCTCACTAACCACCTCTTCACCCACACCTTCCTTCATTGATGTGCTTAAAAGGGCTTTGGATTTGGTTTCTATGGACAAGGCCACCATACTATCATTCCTTACACCACTCGTAAGCATAAATACCATAATGGAGTTGGATTTGTTGAACCACCTTCTAGGACGCCCGAGTCAAACTCATTCAGATGACAAACATTCCCCACCCCATTCACCAATTTCACCACTTTCACCTATAGAGTTTATGGACCCGAATCGATTCCTCCTAAGTTTTTTTGTGAACATTGTTTCCTTAGGACCTTTGCCTCATCAACATGATGGCGAGGTTCCCTCTTTTATTCCCTTCATGTATCTGACATGATCGATGATGATACCCCTTATATTAATGTCGTTAAATGTCGGGATGATGAGTCTATTATCACTTACCTTGGTGTAGAATATTTTTATATTCACCATTCATTACCATCTGAGATGAAAAATATGTTAAATGAATCAAAAATTGAATTCAATATTCACACCGAGCATGATGCGCATATTCTAAAAATAGGTGAGTCTTTACGTGTTGTTGAACATGAAGCTTTCACTTCCTTCCCGTGGGATCATATAAATGCTTTTTCTTGGTCCTTGGTACCTAAATTGGTTCTCCTTTTCAGTCTAAGAAGCATCGTAGATATGGCATGAAGCTTGAAGTTAGATAGATCATGATGTGTTTCGCTTTTATAGTCGGGAGGTGATATAACCGCACTCATATCTCGTGGAGAGATGGATAGCAATTTCAAAGGATTTTGATCTGACCTCACTATTTTAGGTTGTGCCTTTTCAACCAAGGTAAGAGAACCTATATTGTAACCCCCAAATGGTGAAGGAGATGAAGATATCCCTCAATTTATGTAAATAGTATGAAAAGGCCTTGGGAAAATATGATCAACACTCCAAATATGAATTTCACAAGTTATCACTCCTAGATCATGGAGATATTTTCAATGCAAGGAAAGGGTTACTGAAGACATTGTATAATCCTGATTTTCCTTATGCATTTTTGTAGATGGGTTAGATCCTTTTGTTGACACACAATGCAATGCAGGGGTAGTATGGGTAGGATTAGTTTGTTTGAATGAATTTTTGGTGGGGTGTTGACAAGACAAACTGGGATATATCAGATCTTTGACAACCTCTACAATACTTGAACAACTATCAAATAAAATGCTTCAAATAATAGGGATTCTCTTTCAACTAGAAGAGGCATAAATGGAATCCCAGGTTGCACTCTTCACACAATCTTTGAGAACTTACCACAAAATCTTAAAGTAAATAACTCAATTAAACACAAAAATCCTTGATCAAACCACGCCTAAGGTGCCCCCAAAGGCTTACAAGAAATATTTGTAGTAAAGGAAGGTAAAGTGATTTTAAATTTGTTTATCTCCTTATCAGATGAAGGCTCTTCTAAACATAAGATTGCAAATGCCACTAAACTATCAACAAGAAATGGAGATTCTGTGTGATTTCTAAAGACTTTCAATGTAAGATTTCAATAAGAACAATGAAAACTATTTGCAAGCATCTAAAAATGATAAAAGACATCATATTGCCTAGAAAAAAATAGATAAACTCAAGAGCTTATTGGATTCATCAGTAGGGAATATTTTCATGAACAATCTCAGAGCTATGTGATGGCTATACACTTGTAACCAACTCACATACATGAAGATCCAACACGTAAGAAATTATCTTATTTCTTTGGTGGGTTTATCGAAGATGAGATTTCTCTTAGAATTTTCAACTTCACGACCCCTTGCATGTCTCAAAACATGTATTATATATCTCTTACCACATTTGATCCTTCTTTCATAAAAAAGAATATGCCAAGGGATCAATTCATTTACAAAAATCCTCATGATTCAATGAAAATGACATCAAATAGAAAAACATTCGCATGTTGCCAAGTGTGCCCAAAAAGATTAAATCATTACAAATAGTTGGATCATTATCCATCCCGGAAGCATGTTTTTCATCATTGAGGCATGCAAAAATCTTTTACTCATCATTTTCACCATTTTACCTTTTCAAATTACCTCTCAGACCTTTTGATTTTGTCATTTCATGTGTTTTCTGGGATGAGTAAAACTTTATTACAAAAACACCTCAAATCAAAGAATTAAGCCATGAAAGTGATGCCAATGATATTGGAAGGCCAAGATGACACAAAATCACTATAAATTTGATGAATTTTGATGCAAAAATCTTGATTCGAAGCTTCCTGGAGCTCCTATGGTGGTCAAAACAAATGTATGCACAACAATCATTGATCTTATCCATCTTTTAATCCTGGCCCTCCATGTGGAAGATGCAGACTTAGAAATAAGCTTGAGTCACCTTTTTAATTTTTTGGATAAAGTCGGACACGTGACAAAAAATGATTGGAAATCAATTCGGGCTTACTTTTTATCTTTTTGACATTTTCGAAAAAATGGAAAATTTTGACTTTTTTCTCCGCCTCCGCCTTTGAATTTTGGAGCTGACATGTGGCATATGGTGGGTCCCATTGGGATCACACTTCAATTCTGCACATTTTGACCTTTTTTGGAAAATTGGAAAATCTTCACTTTTTACCCTACGGGCCCACACCTCCGATTTCTTCCTTATCACGTGTCTCCTTGTGATTCGTCACATGCCAACGCTCCAAATTTTGATTCTAAGTATTTTTTTACAAAAGGGAAAAAATTCCCTCCTACCTCCACCGACCCACTGACCGGCCTTTTCCGCTGCCATGTGTCCATCTCTCATTTGTTGAGGACCTACAGGCTTAATCTTCATTTTTACTCCCTTTAAGCCAAGGGAAAATTCTCAACTTTGTCTCTCGTAGGCCTACACCTCTCGATTTCTCCCCCGCATGTGTTGCTCGATGATTTGCTAGCAGACCAGTGCTTTAAATTTTGATTTTAAACCTTTTTATGAAAAAGGGAAAAAATACACATTTCCCTATGCGGCCCGCACTTCCCTTTGACCCTTGATGGACATATGTCCACCTATGATTCGTTCGTGGGGACACGCTAAAAAATTTCATTCTAAACTCTTTTACAAAAAGGAAAAAATCCTGTTACATCCACCCACCCACCAACCCACTCTGTGCCTACCATGCTGCCATGTATCCTCCTCTGATTGGATCGGGGCTAAAAATTATTTTGAAACTTTAGAGAATTAGAGCTAAAAAACTCTAAGTCCCCCCTCACCTCGCTCCTCCCTTTTTGGTTTTTTAGGACATGTGTCGACTCTGGATTGGTCATGTGGGGCTTTGGAGCAATATTTGAATTTAAAATTTCTAAAAATAAGGTCTAAAAACCTTAAGGGAATCTAACCACCCACCATCCCACCTACCAATCAAAACATGCCATGTACGCAAATTTGGAAAAAATGGGTCCCTGGGCCCGAAAATGTCTCATTGCTTGAAAAAGTAAAAATGAAAAGTTAAAACACTACCTCGTCACACCTCGCCAATGAAAACCTGCCACGTTACCAATACCTTCTGAGGATGAATTTGACGGGAAAATGATGCCCGTCTGACCATCAAAATGTAAAAAATTCTAGGGATGCCCTAGAATTCAATTTTTTCACCAAGGATGGCAGATTTTTGATTTTGAATCAATGAAGCATGATTTCTAAACATTTTCGATCTAGGATTTGGATTTTCAAATAAAAACAAGTATGAATTGATCAATTTTGATTTTTTTGTGATCTAGCAAAGGGAAAAATGACACAGCCCACAAAATTGGAAAAACTAGGGCACAAAAAAGGGCAAACTTGGATTATTCTTTCAAATTAGGGAAAAACAACAAGTTTGTGTGTAGTTTCAAAGCATTTAAATTGGAGGGGAAGAATTACAGACCATAAAATCAAAGGATAAAACATTTTTGAGCACATATAGATTTGGAAAATTAGGGCAACATGGTGGAAGCTCAAAAATTGCACCAACATCGTCTCTCTGCTTGGGATGGGCACTCCCAGTGAGTGCCACAAGGACAAAATGTAGAGTAAGTGCCAAAATATCCATTGGGAAAAGGAGTCAAGAGCCAAAATCACCAAAAACCAGCTGAGAACCTAAAAAAAATGGTTGCCAAGAACAAGGGAAAACCACACACCAACAAAAACAAATCAAAAAACAAAGACTATATAATTGTACAATTGGTGCATACCTCAAATTTGGGGATTAATCCAAGAAATGCTTTAAATCTCTTGCCATTAACAGTAGTTCAAGCAATTCCCCATCTTATTCCTTGAGAAAGAAGGTATGTTCACCAATTCTCCGATATCAATGGCATAAGAGCCCATCCATAATGCATCAAATTTTCCATGCTTTCCTTGTCTTCATGCCTACTATCCCACAAAAAAACAAGATCTCCAACACTCAAGGCTCTAGGAGTGACCTTCTTGTCAAACAATCTCTTCAATTTTTCCCTAAATCTGACATGCCTTTAATGGGATGCTCTTCTCTCCTTATCAAGCTCAATAATCGATTGATCGTTTATTCATATAGGTCAAGCTCTTGATCTTCCAAGAGTTGGGAAAACTGAAATGAAGATAATTACAGGTACAAGGGTAGCAAATCCTTAGTTCTATACACCAATTCAAATGGGCTTTTACTAGTAGCTCTTTTAGGAGTTATCCTATCATCCCAAACTATAAATTTCAATTGTTCACCCCATTTCTTCTTGTTTTGCTCCAAGGTTCTTCTAATGATCTTCAAAAAAAATTTATTGCTTTGGACTTAGCTTTTCCATTCCCTCGGGGGTTATAGTTTGAAGAATAAGTTAGATTGATTCCATATTCATTACACATTGCCATTAAAGGTTTGGCTCTAAAGCACATGGCATTATCAGCTACAATCTTGATTGGGACTCCAAATCTGCATATGATTTGATTCAACAAGAAGTCCATAACTATTTAGTGTGTTGCTTTCTTTGTGGGGATTTCCTCTACCCACTTTGTAAAATAATCAGTGGCTACAAGGATCCACTTATGGCTAGCACTAGAAGGATCTAAAATCTCACCAATGAAGTCCATCCCCCATTGCTTGAAAGGAGCTTCAATTGATACAGGCTGCAAAGGAAGGGAGGTTGAAGCTTTCGGTCTTCTAGAGAAATGTTAGAAACTATCAAATTTTCTAACCAATGGTAACATCTTGTTATCCCGTAAAATTGACAAGGGCAATTTTACCGATAACCATACCAAAATTTTGTTCCGATCCCTCGTTAGGGATCCCTTGCGTTCGAAACGTTGCAAATCCCTTCCCGGGAAATCTGGTTTCCGAACTTAGTCTTTTTGGTCTTTTTTGGCTGGGCGCATGGAATTACTATGTAACATCAACTTTTGGTGCGCCCCCTTTAAACCCTTTGGCGCATACTTTTCAGTGTCAACACACCTTTTCGTGTGCCAAAGGGCGCACATAATCCCATGTCGACATAGCTTTTGGTGCGCCAAAGGCGCGCTTAATTTCATGCTGGCAAACGCTTTCATGCGCCAAAGGGCGCATGCTTTTCCATGTCGACAGCTGCTTTCATGCGCCCTTTACAAAGTGGGTGGCGCATTTATGACTAGCTCAGCTATATATATATTTTTGTGCACCCAAAATGTCATTTTCACTAGTCACAGAGCACGTGATTTCTTTTATCAGAGCCTGTCAGCCCCTGCCTCGTCATTTTCAACGCTTTGTGGACCCGTTACACGTCTCTTACTATTTATCCAGGTAAGAGGTTCTTCTCCCTCTTGTGCGTTTTACGTTTTTGGTTCTTGTTGTGCTTGGTGGCCTGGTTTTGGTTTGAAATATTGAAATATTGATCTGGTTCCCTTTCCCCCCCTCCTTCCTTTTTGTTGTCTGTCTTTCCATTTTCCTCCTCTTTCCAGAACTGCTGGTAGAGGGAGTTGTCTAAAAGCATGGTCTGAAACCCTTTGGATTGAACCATTATATCTCCCAAAACAATCTTGGAAATGAAAGGAAGAAAGAAGGGTTGAACCATGTAAAAACTGTTTTTTCCTTTTGGCGCATCTGACCACCTTGCAACATGAACAAAACCCGCGCCAATGGCGCACCCATTTTGACTGCTGCATCATTAACTTCTGCGCCCTTAGGGCGCGCCTCCTTCACATGCTGCAAGCGCTAAACTTGCGCCCCAATGGCACGCCAACCTTCCTTGCTGCATCACATTTCCATGCGCCAATGGCGCACCCAGCATCTATGCAACACCGGCTTTATCTGCGCCAAGTGTGAAGTTATAAAGGCGCAGGTGCTTTCCTCATCACAGCAACATCATGTTGTGTAAACCCTTCGTGCGCCGCGCCATATTCCCTTTGGCACACGAAAATTTCCTGTTACACAAACCTTACATGCGCCAAAGGGCGCACCAAATCCCAGTGCAACATGAAAAGTCTATGCGCCAAAGGGCGCATCCTGTCTCTATGTAACACAATGTTTTCATGTGCCTTTTATAAAATGCACTCTGCAGTATCTATGTGCCATGCACCTTTGGCGCCAGTTTAACCTTTGCAACACGCCTTTCCTGTGTGCCTTACCTATTTAGCCCTGTAAGCTGCAATTTTCATGCGCCCTGCGCCCTGAGCCTAATAATAACTAACTCTTTCTTCTGTTGGCACTTCAATGGGAAATCAAATGACTGATTCAACCTTTCTACGTTGGGTTTCACTTCTTCTTCATGTAGATCAGCAACTGAGTTCGAAAGAACATATGTCTACATCTAGCAAGAGACCCATCAAATCCAAAGGAAAGGCTAAACTTACAGAGGAAGAAATGAAATATAAATATCAGAGGGTCAGAATGCCCGAGTCCCAGGCCGAGTGCAGCATGGACGTCAGAGATTCAGAATTAGGACATATTGATATGGAGGAATTCTGGGCCAGAACTCAGAAAGTTACAAGGAGTCCATGGATGGAAAAATTGATCGGCAGTGCCCTGCACTTCACCGGAGGAATCCCCGTCAGCGCCGTCAACAATGAATTTATGATGGTGGTTGCCCAGTGTTACAACAAGGACACAAGGTGTGTCGAAAACAGCAAAGGCGAGGTAGTCATTAACCTCACTGCCCGTCATTTTGAGATAATACTCGGCATCCCTCACCACCGGCACTTTGTGGCCGTCAGCCAAGCGGAGTGCATTAAGGCCTGGGATGACAATGAGGATCAATGTATGCACCAAATGGAACGAATTGTTCTTAATATGTCGTCAGGGTTACTTACTCCTTCCTTCACTTTAAGGAAAGCCGATGAAACCACCGGATCTTCAAGGAGATCACTTCTCGAGAACGGGGCCGAGGTCACATTTGACACAAAATCTATCAACAACTCTACTGCTGGCTGTAGGGACTTCATCGGAGTTCCTCATTGAGGTGGAAAAGGACTATTCCAAACTCCCAGAGAAGCTCATAGATGAGCGGGAGACTTGTGAGGTGATAAGTGATAGGCACAAGGATCCTTCCCAGGATCAACTAGGGCCAATAATCAACAAGTTCATGGAATACTGCTCTCAGTTCCATATCTCGTCACCTGAGGAGCAACAAAAGCAGTCCACCCCCTTTCGGCCGCAAGATGATGATGACGAATAGCTGCTGCTTCTTCTCTTCTTCTTCTTCTTCTTCTTCTTCTTCTTCTTCTCTTTCTCTTCTCCGTCTTTCTTTTTGGAAATATCTGGAGTATGTTGATACAAATGATGATGTCATCCATGTTGCATCATGGGATGATGTCATCCATCAAATATTAAAAAGTCAACATGAATTTTAGATATTTTGTAAATATCTTTGTAAATAGTTGTTGGCTCCTTTTTGCCTTCTTTTCTCTTCTTCTTCTATATATACTCCAATACTTGTAGTATTGTAAAATGGATGGATATCTTTCAGATGAAAAATAGAAGTGAAGAAAAAAGACTTTGAGCTTTCTTGTAACAGAAGAAAATAGTAATACAAATATTGAGACTTTGTCTTTGAATAGTTGTGTTATGCATCGACCTTTCTTATGTTAGATCTCGTATGTGTTTATCTGTTAGATTCATATCTAATTTTTCGTCATTTATTCATCATCGATTATTACTTTGTTTGTTTATGCAAGTAGGTTTGGCTCATTTACTACCAATCCCAAAACATAAACCTTCCACCTTCTCGCTTTGGAATTCATTTCTTTTCTTCCTTCGGACCTGCTCTTTCTTCATTCCCTCTTCCTTTCCTTTCTTTTCGCAGTCGGAAACACCCCTACTGGGATGAGATCCCAAACCCCCAAAGGTAGAATCTGTGAGACTTGCATAGATTCCTGCTGGTAGAATAGCAATAAACCAGTTTCGCTTTGCTGACTCAAAGAGGGGCTATGTCCTGCACACTGTTGGCTCGTCTATCCATAGATCTGTCCACGCGACATATTTTTGGACCAACACATCTTTGAAGAGAGTAGGCTACCAATAACCAGCTCTCAAAATCTTATGTGCTATTACTCTTCTAGAAAAGTGTCCTCCAAAAACTCCCCATGGAAATTAGCAACTATCTTGGGAGTTTCATCTTCATTATGCATTTCAAGAGGTAACCTTCGGTGGTTCTTCCAAGCTAGCCCAAGGTCTCGTGATAATATACTTTTGAGAAGCCAAATTGAGGGCTCTTTTCTTAATTTTATTTAAATGATCGTAGATAGTAAAGGTGTCTCGAGGTAAAATATTATATCCTTGTACCACTCAGAACTTACCAACTTTGCAAGCACATCTACCCTTTCTTCCTCTAGATAATTCACTTCCTCATTCTACAATTTGCTCTCACCATGAACTTAGCAAGACCCAAACCTCTTACCAACTTTGTGGTTTGGATATCCATAACATACTCCTATAGTTTGTTCACCCATCTACACCTTTTACTTGAGATATCCATCTCTCGATAAGATGTCTTTTACCATGGTGTGGGAAACATAAGCAACAACGTTTGAACTTAATAAATAAGACTTGAAAACCTTTGTTGCTTTCACCAAGGTAAATGATTGTTTCTCCATGGTTGTATACTTTAGCTCAGCTTGCTTGTAAAGCCTTACTAAAGAAGGCAATAGGCCTCTCACCCCATTCTCATCCTTTTGCAGCAAAACAGAAGCAATGGTATACTCGTGAGGCAAAGGAAAATATTTGGAAAGGCCTCTTATAGTTTGGGTTTGCTAAAACAGTGCATGTTGAAGTGCATCCTTTATTCCTTCAAAATATTGAATGGTAGCCTCCTCCATTTGATAACTTGGTCCTTCTTTAGCATGCATGTAATTGGAAGAGTCAACTCAACAAAGTTGGAAACAAACCTTCTAATAAAATTGATTTGACCAAAGAAATATTAGATGCCTTTCTTGGTTCTTAGGATAGGTACTTTGTTGATTGCTTCCACTCTCTCATGGTCTATAATAACACCATCTTTAGACACAATATGTCCCAAAGCAGCTTGGCCTTTTACACGTCAAATGACACTTCTTTGGATTAAGAGAAATGCCATACTCCATACATCTGATCAACATTTTCTCCAAGTGCTGCAAATGGTCACCTATTTGTATTGAAAACACAATCACATCATCTTGCTAAACTACAATAAAGTCATTGATGTAACAAGAAAAAGCAACATTCATTTCTCTTTGAAAAGTGGCACCAAAATTCATCAAACCAAAGGGCATCCTAACAAAAACATATGTTCCCCAAGGAGTAGTGAATGCTGTCTTAAGTCTTTCTGATTCTTTGAATACCACTTGATTGTATCCAATGAAACCATCCAATGTACAAAGTAACTCAGACCTTGTCACAAGCTGCAACATATTTTCCATATTTTTCAAGGGATAGTTGTCCTTCAAAGAAGCTCTATTCAGATTTTTTGAAGTCTACACAAAGTATGATATCTCCATTCTTATTTCGACTAGCACAAGGTTTGCAACCCATGATAAATACCTTGTGGGCTGAATGATCCCTCCCTCCTTCAGGTTTATTCAATTCATATTGCATTTTCATGGAGAGGAGTGGATTGATTGGCCTTTGCTTCTACCTGAATGGTTTGGCATTTGTCTCAAGAGGGATCTCATGTTGAAACAAGTATTCTCTATATACTTTCAGCTCGAATATGACTAGGTAAGGCAGAGTCTTGATATTGTTTCAGCAATTGAAGATAGGACTATTTTTATTCCTTGTTTAAATTTCTGTCCAACCAAAATTTTATTGGTTTTCCTTTGTTCCCATGTCATGCTCTTCCATGTCCCTTGAGGCAAACATGTTTCTATTGATGGTACAATCAGCATTATTAAAATTAGACTCAAGAGCAACAAGGCCTCTAGGAATGGTGTTTGTTTTCAATTGGATGATGTATTTCTCAAACAAAGTTTCTCTTCCTTCAGACATTGCATACCATTGACCACCAATCAATATTCTTATTTGCAAACTCACCTTGGTTTTGTAATAACCTTAGCACTTGAGTATCATCATTAAAAACTTTCCAATGTTTCACATTATCGTGATAGCTGGCCTGTTAGCAATTTAATGTTGTATTCACAATAAGGTGAAATGGTGAATTTTCCAAATCTTGACCCCAACACTTGCCAATTTTTCAGCAACAACATTCAAACTTCTATCATGGTGCATAATATTTAAGGAATCAAACATATCAACTAGATCTCAAATTACATTCTTATACTTGCTTCATCCACTCGATTTTTTGTAGAATATAGTTTTCTTATTTGTTTGACAACTGACTCTGAATATCCCTTTGCAATGATGTCCTTGACACCATACTTCCATACAATTCTCAGACCTGACAACAAGGCTTCATACTCATAAATGTTGTTAGTATATTAAAAATTAAGCTTGAAAGAAAAAAAAATCCTCTAATCAAGGAGAAATCAGAATTACACCAATACCATTTCTAAATTTGGAGCAAGATCCATCAAATAGAAAGGTCAAAAGGAGAACATACCTACTCAAGACACTATGATTGATCAATTTTGTGTTCTTTTCCTTCAACAAAACTAATAAAATTATCAGCATCAACTTTAGCAAGCAATACCTCATAGGAAGCATTATTTGGATCCTCAATTAGATGTAACATTTTATTTTCTCCATAGAGCTTGACAACGTGGCCCTTGATGGGAATAGTAGTAAAAGACATGTCCATTTTGACACTCCATCCAACACTTGCAACCCAAGTTCTTGACAATAACATAACCCACTTTGCAGGGGTAGTCAACAATTACAACATCAATCTTCAAATTCTTACCCAGATAGGCTGTAAGTTACACTACCAAACCCTTCACACAACCAAACACCAACACTTCTCTTGAGTATATGGTAGTACACTTCCCATAGGCAGTTGTCACTTTGATATCTAACTCCTTCATGAGTTCTAGAGGCATGACATTACATGATGCACCGGAATCAAACATACAATTTTGAAGTAGCTTATCCTTTATGATAAAATTTGTGAAGAATGGATCAACATTCAATTGGGAATCAACCAAATATGTCCCCAAATATACCTCAGGTGTCTCTCCAAGATATTCTACTACTGGTGGTGTTTCAAGGTCAACAATGATCTGAGGTGGAGTTTCAACAACATTTACATTTCTGCCTGGAGTAACCTTCTCTTCTTTCAATCCCAAGTACTCAAATGCTCTCTTCTTATGCTCAGAATTCTAAGCAACTCAATGATTGGAACACTCACTTTAATTTGGCTCAATACTTGGGCTATGTCATAGGGGACACTCTTTGGAAAAACAACATTGGAAGGGAGACAAGAAGATTCATTAGATGGTAGTGGATTCTTGGCAGCTTGGGCATGAGGAGGACTGTAATTTTTGTTTGGGACAACAAAAATTCTGACAGGTGCTTCTCTCCTAGGAGCTTCTTTTGGAATGCTTGTGAGCA
This sequence comes from Taxus wallichiana var. yunnanensis, assembly GCA_018340775.1. Classification (NCBI taxonomy): domain Eukaryota; kingdom Viridiplantae; phylum Streptophyta; class Pinopsida; order Cupressales; family Taxaceae; genus Taxus; species Taxus wallichiana. The sequence goes on from CM031235.1 coordinate 604,330,169, forward strand.
AGGGTGTTTTAGGTTTGGCTTGAGGCCCAAATCCCTTAACAACTTTGCTTCTAGTATTATACTCTTTCTCTTGACCAACAATAGTATTCATTAACAACTATTTATCTTCCTCCGAAGGGATACCACCATCATATTTCTTAATCATCAATGCTCTTAGGTATTCAAAGAAATTGTTAGGAATTTCAAACTCTTGCACTACATCAACTTCAAGAGCATAAGGGGGAGAAATACTTGTACCCATTTGATGCAATCCCAAAAGGTGGCGAAGTCCTAGCACTTATTACTTCGAGAGATATTGCTCCTCCTTGTGAGCTTAAAGAACAACCCATCATGCAAATATCATCATCAGTTCCATCCTCATTATCAGCTTCATGAACTTGTTGGTCCACTTCACATGGAGGATGAGGAAGGAAACATCTATCACACCAATCCATATCAACAACTTCATCAATAGCAGCAACCCCAGCAATTAGAGGGTGAGGAACCAATCTACTTTCACGTGTTTAGGGCTTTATATTTCCCTCCCATAGGTCCTTTACCTCTATCATATTTTCTTTGATCACCCCTAGGATGATTGCTAAATCTATCTTGTGCTTACTGCCTATGATGACCTTGTGAAGTCTACCTAATTCCCTTCTCACTCTTGCCAACTTGTATGGGATTTCTTTGATAGCCCACTGCCAAAGTTTTCATAACCTCTTCTAAATAAGCACCTTTGCTAGCTTGAGGTTTTTTAGGGTTTATCAATTTTACACCATCTCTCTTGAGAGGTTTCCCAATTGCTTTGATATTTTTTTCAATTTGAAGTGCCATGGTGAAAGCTTGTCTTAGATTGGTAGGGTTCTTGTCTCTTAGGTAATAGGATTCCTTTTTATCAAATACATCTGCATATTTGATTAAACAAGATTCATCACAAGCCCTCAAACCAATAGGAATCCTTCTCAAAGTTTTTTTAAACCTTGTGTTGAAGTCATGGCCTGATTCATTAGTGTTCTTCTTGATACTCTCAAACTTAGAAAAAGAAATCTAGAATCAGTCTTGTCAACATATCGCAACCTAAATGCATTTTTCATTTCAGTCCATGAATCAATAGAATTATCGGTAGATCCTTGTACGAATCCCTAACATCTTCTTCTACGTGTGTCAATAAACAATTTGACATACACATCCTCAAACTCTATCTCAAAATATTCCATCATATTATCAAAAATTTGAGATGATGATCACCAGTAATAGCATTGTTACCCTAGAATTTTGGCAACCTATTTCTAACATCTTGTGGGATAACATTTGGGTAACCATCCATTCCTCTAAAATTTATAGGACCAAAGGTGTTAACAACAAATGGAGGTCTAGGCTGAGCCATATTGTTTGATGGAGGTGATCTTGGAGGAGAAACAAAATGATGAGGAGTGAGAGGTCTTTAGGGAATGGGAATGAAAACTTCAAAATAGATCTCTCTTAAGGGCTCTCCTTCTTGATGATCTCTAGAAAATTTAGAAAATACAGGAGTAGATTTAGGAGCAAGCCTTTCAAATGCAAAAGAAGGTCCCTCACCTGATGGGGAATTCAAATCAGCAATAGGATTTTCTGAATTAAATCCACTTGAAGAAGAATTATAGTCCTCAATAACAGGCTTCTCACTTTCAAACTCAATAATAGGGATCTCCTTTCTTGCAATCAAGTCTCCAACAACCTTCCACACCTTTCTCCCTTCTAGCTCTAAGTTTCTTGAATCTGTAAACAACTTCTTAGCAGATTCCTTGATGAAGAGAGATCTTCTTCCTTCTAGTTTTGCAGGGATTAGCAACACAAAAGTAAATGATAGAAAGGTAAGACACTGGTATTTATCAATATTAGAACAACATGGAGTCACCACTAAGGATTTTAGCCCTAGTTGTGTAAATGCACTAAAATACTTTGTCAAATGTTTGCTAGCACTGAAAACTTTGCAAAGCCTTATAAATTAGAGCTTCTTATTCTTAAATCAATAAATCACAATGCACCCAAAGTGTATGAACTGCTAGGAAATGGAAAAAGGACAAACAAAACTTGAAACCCTGGTTTGAAACTTGCAAATCTGAAGCATAAAATGATATTTTAACAATGTAGCAGCTCAAATACTTGAAAACAAAAATGCTCAAACTCTTCAAACACTTCAAAAACACCAAGAAATTCCAAGAAGTCCCCGTAGTGGTGCTTAAGGTGTTGGTACCCAAATTTTTTCTCCTTTTCATTCTGAAAAACATCAAGATATGACATGAAGCTTGAAGTCAAATAGATCATGATGTGTGTCATTTTCTAGCTAGGGAGGTGATCTAACTGGTACTCATATTTGTTGAGAAATGGATAACACTTTGAAAGGATTTTGATCTGACCCTCACTATTTTAGGTTGTGCCTTTTCAACCAAGGTAAGAGAACCTATATTATAACCCCCAAATGGTGAAGGAGATGAATATATCCCTCAATTTATGTAAATAGTATGAAAATTCCTTGGGAAAATATGATCAACACTCCAAATCTGACTTTCACAAGTTGTCACAACCATATCATGGAGATATTTTCAATGCAAGGCAAGGGTTAAAGGAGACATTGTATAATCCTGATTTTCCTTGTGCATTTTTGTATATGGGTTAGATCCTTTTGTTGACACACAATGCAATACAGGGGTAGTATGGGTAGGATTAGTTTGTTTGAATGAATTTTTGGTGGGGTGTTGACAAGACAAACTAGGATATATCGATCTTTAACAACCTCTAAAATACTTGAACAACTATCGATAAAATGCTTTAAATAATCAGGATACTCTTTTGACCAAAAGAGGTATAAATGGAAGCCAAGGTTGCACTCTTCACACAATCTTTGAGAGCTTACCACAAAATCTTGAAGTCAAGAACTCAATTAAATACAAAAATCCTTGATCAAACCATGCCTAAGGTGCCCCTAAAGGCTTACAAGTAATCTCTACAGTCAAGGAAGGTAAAGTGATTTTAAATTTGTTTATCTCCTTATTAGATGAAGGCTCTTCCGAACATGATATTGAAAATGTCACTAAACTATCAATAAGAAATGGAGATTCTATGTGATTTCTAAAGACTTTTAATGCAAGATTGCAACAAGAACAATGAAAACTATTTGCAAGCATCTAAAAATGATAACAGACATAATATTTCCCAGAAAAACATAGATTAGCTCAAGAGCTTATTAGATTCATCAGTAGGGGAGAGTTTCATGAACAATCTCATAGCTGTGTGATGGCTATACACTTGTAACCAACTCACATACATGAAGATCCAGCACATAAGAAATTATCCTGTTTCTTTGGTGGGTTTATCAGAAGATGAGCTTTCTCTTAGAATTTTCTCATGATTTTCAACTTCCCGACCCCTTGCATGTCTCAAAACATGCATTATATATCTCTTACCACATTTGATCCTTCTTTCCCAAGAAAATAATATGCCAAGGGATCAATTTTATTACAACAATCCTCATGATTCAATGAAAATGACATCAAACAAAAAAAATTCACATGTTGCTAGGTGTGCCCAAAAAGATTAAATAATTACAAATATCTGGATCATTATCCATTCTGGAGGCATGTTTTTCATCATTGAGGCATGCAAACACCTTTTACTCATCATTTTCACCTTTTTACCTTTTCAAATTACCTCTGCAACTTTTTATTTTGTCATTTCACATGTTTTCTCAAGTTGAGTAAAAATTTATTACAAAAACACCTCAAATCAAAGAATTAAGCCATGAAAGTGATGCCAATGATCCTAGAAGGCCAAGACGACACAAAATCACTATAAATTTGATGAATTTTGATGCAAAAATCATGATTCCAAGCTTCCTAGAGCTCCCATGGTGGTCAAAACAAATGGATGCACAACAACCGTTGATCTTACGCATCTTTTAATCCTGGCCCTCCACATGGAATATGCAAACTTAGAAATAAGCTTGAGTTACCTTTTTTAATTTTTTTGGATAAGGTCGGACACGTGGCAAAAAATGATTGGAAATCAATTTGGGCTTACTTTTTGTCTTTTTGACATTTTTGAAAAAATGGAAAAATTTGAATTTTTCTCCACCCCTCCACCTTTGAATTTTGGATCTGACACATGGCATATGGTGGGTCCCATTGGGATCACACCTCAATTCTATGCATTTTGACTATTTTTGGAAAATTGCAAAATTTTTACCTTTACCCCATGGGCCCACACCTCCGATTTCTTCCTTACCATGTGTCTCCTTGTGATTCGTTGTGGGCCGCTGCTCCAAATTTTGATTCTCGAGTCTTTTTTTAAAAGGGAAAAATTCCCTCCTACCTCCACCGACCCGTTGATCCACCCTATATGGTACCACGCATCCATCTCTCATTTTCCAAGGATCTGTGGCTTAATCTTCATTTTTACTCCCTTTATGCCAAGGGAAAATTCTCAACTTTGTCTCCACGTGCCCGTACCTCTAATTTCTCCCCGCCACGTGTCACCCGATGATTTCCTAGTGGGCTAGCACTTCAATTTTTGATTTTAAACCTTTTTGTGAAAAAGAGAAAAAATCCCCATTTCCCTTCATATCCCGTACTTCCCTTTGACCCTTCATGGACACGTGTCCACCTATGATTTGTTTGTGGGGGCATGCTAAAAATTTTCATTCTGAACTATTTTGGGAAAAAGGAAAAAAATCCCTTTTACCTCCACCACCACCCACCGACTGCAATTTTGTTGGCTGTCATGCTGCCATGTGTCCTCCTTTGATTGGAGTGGGGCTAAAAATTATTTTGAAACTTTAGAGAATTATTGCTAAAAACTCTAAGGCCCCCTCGCCGCGCTCCTCCCTTTTGGTTTTTTAGGACACGTGTCGACTCTAGATTAGTCTGCGAGGTTTCAAACCAATTTTGACTTTAAAATTTCTAAAAATAAGGTCTAAAAACCTTAAGGGAATCCAACCCCTAGCATCCTACCCGCCAATCAAAACATGCCACATAGGCAAAATTGGAAAAAATAGGTCCCTAGGCCCAAAAATGCCCCATTACTTGAAAAAGCAAAAAATGAAAAGTTAAAACACTTCCCCGCCACACCTCGGCCAATGAAAACCCGCCACGTTGCCAATACCTTCTGAGGATGAATTTGACAGGAAAATGACACCCGTCTGACCATCAAAATGTAAAAAATTCCAGGGATGCCCTAGAATTCAATTTTTTCACCAAGGATGGCAGATTTTTCAATCTGAATCAACTAAAGCATGATTTCTGAACATTTTCGATCTAGGATTTGGATTTTCAAATACAAACAAGTATGAATTGATCAATTTTGATTTTTCCATGATTTGGCAAAGGGAAAAATGACATAGCCCACAAAATTGGAAAAACTAGGGCACAAAAAAGGGCAAACTTGGATTATTCTTTCAAATTAGGGAAAAAAACAAGTTTGTGAGCATTTTTAAAGCATTTCAACTGGAGGGGAAGAATTATAGACCATCAAATCAAAGGATAAAACATTTTTTAGCACATATAGATTTGGAAAATTAGGGCAACATGGTGCAAGCTCAAAAATGGCACCAACATTGGCTCTTGCTTGGGGATGGGCACTCCCAGTGAGTGCCACAAGGAAAAAATGTAGACCAAGTGCCAAAATATCCATTGGGAAAAGGAGTCAAGAGCCAAAATCACCAAAAACTAGCTAAGAACCTAAAAAAATGGCTACCAAGAATAAGGGCAAACCACACACCAACAAAACAGCAAAAACAAAGCAAAAAAAAAAGACTATAAAACTGTACAATTGGTGCATACCTTAGATTTGGGCATTAATCCAAGAAATGCATCAAATTTATGTCATTAATAGGTAGTTCGTGCAATTCCCCATCTAATTCCTTGAGAAATAAGGTATGTTCACCAATTTTGATATCAATGGCATAAGGGCCCATCCATAATGCATCAAATTTTCCATGCTTGCCCTTTTCTTCATGCCTACTATCCCACAACAAAACTAGATCTCCAACACTAAAGGCTTTAGGAGTGACCTTCTTGTCAAATAATCTCTTCAATATTTCCCTAAATCTGCATGCCTTTTATGGGATGCTCTTCTCTCCTCATCAAGCTCAATAATTTGATTGATCCTTGATTCATATGGGCCAAGTTCTTGATCTTCCAACTGCTAGGCAAACTAAAATGAAGATAATTGTAGGTGCAAGGGTAGTAAAGCCTGAGTTCCATACACCAATTCAAATGGACTTTTACTAGTAGCTCTTTTAGGAGTTATCCTATCAACCCAAACTACAAATTTCAATTGTTCACCCCATTTCTTCTTGTTTTTCTCCAAGGTTCTTCTAATGATCTTCAACAAATTCTTATTGCTGGACTTAGCTTGTCCATTCCCTTGGGGGTTATAGTTTGAAGAATAAGTTAGATTGATTCCATATTCATTGCACATTACCATTAAAGGTTTGGCTCTAAAGCACATGGCATTATCAGCTATAATCTTGACTGGGACTCCAAATCTGCATATGATTTGATTCAACAAGAAGTCCATAACTATTTTCTCGTGTTGCTTTCTTGGTGGGGATGGCCTCTATCCACTTTGTAAAATAATCAATGGCTACAAGGATCCACTTATGGCCAGCACTAGAAGGATCTAAAATCTCACCAATGAATTCCATCCCCCATTGCTTGAAAGGAGCTTCAATTGATACATGCTGCAAAGGAAGGGAGCCTGAAGCTTTTAGTCTTCCAGAGAAACGTTGGCAACTATCACATTTTCTAACCAGCTGGGTTGCATCTTTGAAGAGAGTAGGCCACCAATAACTAGCTCTCAAAATATTATGTGTTGTTACTCTTCTAGCAAAGTGTCCTCCACAAACTCCCCCATGGAAATCAATAACTATCTTGGGAGCTTCATCTTCAGTTATGCATTTCAAGAGGACACCTTTAGGGTTATTTCAAGCCAACCCAAGGTCTGTGATGATATAATTTTGAGAAGCCAGCTTGAAGGCTTTTTTCTGATTTTTATTTAAATGATCGGACAGCAAAGGTATCTAAGGTAAAAGATTATATCCTTGTATCACTAAGAACTTACCAACTTTTCAAGAACATCTACCATTTATTCCTCTAGCTAATTCACTTCCACATTCTCGCAAGTTGCTCTCACCATGATCTTAGCAAGAGCCAAACCTCTTACCAACTTTTTGGTTTGGATATCCATATCATACTCCTCTAGTTTTTTCACCCATCTACACCTTTTACTTGAGATCTACATCTCTGATAAGAAGTATTTTACCATGGTGTGGGGAACATAAGCAACAACTTTTGAACTTAATATATAAGGCCTTACAACCTTTGTTGTTTTCACCAAGGTAAATGCTTGTTTCTCCAAGATTGTATACTTCAGCTCAACTACTTGTAAATCCTTACTAAAGAAGGCAATAGGCCTCTCATCCTTTTGTAGCAAAATAGAAGCAATGGTATACTCAGAGGTAAAGGAAAATATTTGGAAAGGCCTCTTATAGTTTGGGGCTGCTAAAACAGGTGCATGTTTAATTGCATCCTTAATTCCTTCAAAAGCTTGAATGGCATCCTCCTCCCATTTGATAAATTGGTACTTCTTTAGCATGCATGTAATTGGAAGAGTCAACTCAGCAAAGTTGGAAACATACCTTCTAATAAAATTTATTTGACCAAAGAAAGATTGGATGCCTTTCTTGGTTCTTGGGATAGGTACTTTGTTGATTACTTCCACTCTCTCAGGGTCTATCATAACACCATCTTTAGACACAATATGTCCCAACAGCTTGGCCTTTTGCATGCCAAAATGACACTTCTTTGGATTAAGATAAATTCCATACTCCCTACATCTGATCAACATCTTCTCCAAGTGTTGCAAATGATCACCTCTCTGCCTTGAAAACACAGTCACATCATCTTGGTAAACTGCAATAAAGTCATTGATGTAACCAGCAAAAAAAACATCCATTGCTCTTTGAAAATTGGCACCAGCATTCATCAAACCAAAGGGCATCCTAACAAAAACATATGTTCCCCAAGGAGTAGTGAATGTTTTCTTAAGTATTTCTAATTCTTTGACTACCACTTGATTGTATCCGGAGAAACCATCCAATGTAGAAAGCAACTCAGACCCTGTCACAAGCTGCAACATATTTTCCATATTTGGCAAGGGATAGTTGTCCTTTAGTGAAGCTCTATTCAGATTTCTGAAGTCTACACAAAGTCTGATATCTCCATTCTTCTTTCTGACTGGCACAAGGTTTGCAACCCATGATGAATACCTTGTGGGTTGAATGATCCCTCCCTCCTTCAGTTTCTTCAATTCATCTTGTATTTTCATGGAGAGGAGTGGATTGATTGGCATTTTCTTCTACTTGAATGGTTTGGCATTCATCTCAACAGGGATATTATGTTGAAACAAGTCTTCTCTATATGCTTTCAGCTTTGAATATAACCAGCAAGGCAATCTTGATATTGTTTCATAAATTAAAGATAGGATTGTTTTTCATCCTTGTTTAAACTCATTGCCCAGAAAACTTTTCTTGGTTTGTCCTTTATTTCCAAGTCATGCCCTTCCACATCCCTTGAGGTAGATATGTTTTCATTGATGATGTAATCATTATTGTTAAAATTAGACTCAAGAGAAACAAGGCCTCTAGGAATGGTGTTTGTTTTCAATTGGATGATGTCTTTCTCAAACAATTTTTTTATTCCTTCAGTCATGCATACCATTAGCTCCTAATCGATATTCTGATTTGTAAAATCACCTTGGTTTTGTAATAACCTTAGCACTTGAGTATCATCATTTAAAACTTGCCAATGTTTCACATTATCAGGGATAGCTGGCCTAGTTAGCACTTCAATGTTGTATTCACAACAAGGTGAAATGGTGTAATTTTAAAATCTTGACCCCAACACTTCTAATTTGTCAAAAACATCATTAAAACTTCTATCATGGTGCATAATATTGAAGGAATCAAACATCTCAACTAGATCCCAAACTGCATGATTATATTGCTTCATCCGCTGATTTTTTGTAGCATATAGTTTTCTTATTTGTTTGACAACCAAATCTGAATCTCCCTTTGCAATGATGTCCTTGACACCATACTTCCATGTAATTCTCAGACCCAACAACAAGGATTCATACTCAGCATTTTTGTTAGTACATTCAAAATAAATCTTGAAAGAAAAAAAATTCCTCATATCTAGGAGAAATCAGAATTACACCAACACCATTTCCAAATATGGAGCAAGATCCATCAAATAGAAAGGTCCAAGGAGAACATACATTTTCAAGATGCTTTGACTGATCCATTTTGTGTTCTTTTCCATCAGCATAACCAATAAAATTATCAACATCAACTTCAGCAAACAACACCTCATAGGAATCATTATTTGGATCCTCAATTAGATGTAACATTTTATTTTCTCCATAGAACTTGACAATGATGCAATCGATGGGAATAGTAGAAAAAGCCATGTCCATTTGGACATTCCTCCAACACTTGCGAGAAAATTTCTTGACAATAACATACCCCACTTGGTAGGACAATCAACAATTACAACATCAATCTTCACATTCTTACCCGGATAGGCTGCAAGTTGCACTACCAAACCCTTCACACAACCAACCACCGACACTTCTCTTGATTCCATAGTAGTACACTTCCCATAGGAAGCTTTCACTTTGATATCCAACTCATTCATGACTTCTAGAGGCATGACATTGCATGATGCACCGGAATCAAACATACAATTGTGAAGTAGCTTATCCTTTATGAGAAAATTTGTGAAGAATGGATCAACATTCAATTGGGAATCAACCAAAGATGTTCCCAAATACACCTTAGGTGTCTCTCAAATATCTTCTACTACTAGTTTTGTTTCAAGGTTAACAATGATATGAGGTGGAGTTTCAACAACATTTACATTTCTACTTGGAGTAACCTTGACTTCTTTCAATCCCAAGTACTCAAATTCTCTCTTCTTATGCTCAAGAATTCTAAGCAACTCAATGATTGGAACAATCACTTTAATTTGTCTCAATACTTGGGCTATGTCATTGGGGACACTCTTTGGCAAAACAACATTGGAAGGGAGACAAGAAGATTCATTAGATGGCAAAGTGGATTCTTAACAACTTGGACATGAGGAGGGCTATAATTTTTGTCTGGGACAGCAGAATTTCGACAGTGCTTCTCTCTAGGAGCTTCTTTTGTAATGCTTGTGAGAAATGGTGTTTTAGGTTTGGCTTGAGGCCCAAATCCCTTAACAACTTTACTTCTAGTAGTATACTCTCTCTCTGACCAACAACAACATTCATTAAAGAATCGTCTATCTTCCTCCGAAGGGATACCACCATCATATTTCTTAATCATCAACGCTCTTAGGTATTCAAAGTCATTGTTAGGAATTTCAAAAGATTGCACTACATCAACTTCAAGAGCATAAGGGGTGAGAAATACTTTTACCCATTGTATGCAATTCCAAAAGGTAGTAGCAGTCCTAGCACTTATGACTTTAGTAGATGTTGCTCCTCCTTGTGAGCTTGAAGAATAGGCCATCATGCAAATATCATCATCAGCTTCATCAACTTGTTGGTCTACTTCACATGGAGGATGAGGAAAAAACATCTATCACACCAATCCATATCGGCAACTTCATCAACAACAACAACCACGGTAGTTAGAGGGTCGGGAACCAATCTACTTTCACATGCTTGGGGCTATCTAATTCCCCCTCCCATATGTCCTTTACCTCTATCATCTTATCTTTGATCACCCCTAGGATGATTGTCAAATCTATCTTATGCTTGCTTCCTAGGCTGACCTTGTGATTTTTACCTGATTCCCTTCTCACTCTTGCCAACTTGTACAAGATTTTTTTAGTAGCCCCTGCCAAAGTTTTCACAACCTCTTCTAAATCAGCAACTTTGCTAGCTTGAGGTTTTTAGGGTTTATCGATTTTACACCATCTCTCTTAAGAGGTTTCACAATTGCTTTGATATTATTTTCAATTTGAAGTGCCATGGTGAAAGCTTGTCTTAGATTGGTAGGTTTCTTGTCTCTTAGGTAATAGGATTCCTTTTTATCAAATGCATCTACATATTTGATTAAACAAGATTCATCACAAGGCCTCAAACCAATAGGCAACCTTCTCAAAGTTTTGTTAAACCATGTGTTGAAGTCATGGGCTGATTAATTAGGGTTCTTCTTAATACTCTCAAACTCGAAAAAAGAAATATAGGATCATTCTTGTCACCATATTACAACCTAAATCCATTTTTCATTCCAGTCCATGAATCAATAGAATTATCAAGTAGAGCCTTGTACGAATCCCTAGCATCTTCTTCTAGTGTGTGAATAAACAATTTGACATACACATCCTCAAACTCTATCTCAAAATCTTCCATCATATTATCAAAAATTTAAGATGCTAATCACCATAATATCATTCTTACCCTAGAATTTTGGTAACCTATTTCGACATCTTTTGGGACAGCAGCTTGGGTAACCATCCATTCCTCTAAAATTTATAGGACCAAAGGTGTTAACAACAAATGGAGGTCTAGGCTGAGCCATATTGTTGATGGAGGTGATCTTGGAGGAGAAACAAAATGATGAGGAGTGAGAGGTCTTTGGGAATTGGAATGAAAACTTCAAAACAGATCTCTCTTAAGGGTTCTCCTTCTTGATGATCTCTATCAAATTTAGAAAATACAAGAGCTGATTTAGGAGCAAGCCTTTCAAATGCACAAGAAGGTCTCTCACTTGATGGGGAATTCAAATCAGCAATAGGATTGTCTGAATCAGATCCACTTGAAGAAGAATTGTAGTCCTCAATAACAGGTTGCTCACTTTCAAACTCAACAATAGGGATCTCCTTTCTTGTAGTCAAGTCTCAAACAACCTTCCACACTTTTCTCCCTTCTAACTCTAAGTTTCTTAAATCTATAAACAACTTCTTAGCAGATTCCTTGATGAAGAGAGATATTCTTCCTTCCATTTTTGCAGGGATTAGCAACACAAAAGTAAATGACAGAAAGGTAAGACACTCGGTATTTATCAATATTAGAACAACATGGAATTTCCACTATGGATTTTCATCCTAGTCCTGCGCAAATGCACTAAAACACTCTATCAAATGTTTGCTAGCACTAAAAATTTGTAAAGCCTTATAAATCAAACCTTCTTCTTCTTAAATCAATCAATCACAAAGTGCACATAAAGTGTATGAACTGCTAGGAAATGGAAAAAGGGTGGAAAAAACTTGAAACCCTTGTTTAAAACTTGCAAATATGAAGCATAGAATGATATTTTAACAATGTAGCAGCTCAAATACTTGAATACAAAATTCTCAAACTCTTCAAACACTTCAAAAACACCAAGAAATTCCAAGAAGTCCCTAGCAATGGTGCCAGAAGGTGTTGGTACCCAAATTTGTTCTCCTTTTCAGTCTGAGCAGCATCAGAGATATGACATGAAGCTTGAAGTCAGATAGATCATGATGTGTGTTGTTTTGTAGCCAGGAGGTGATCTAACTAGCACTCATATTTGTGGAGAGATGGATAGCACTTTGAAAGGATTTTGATTTGACCCTCACTATTTTAGGTTGTGCCTTTTCAACCAAGGTAAGAGAACCTATATTGTAACCCCCAAATGGTGAAGGAGATGAAGATATCCCTCAATTTATGCAAATAGTATGAAAAGGCCTTGGGAAAATATGATCAACACTCCAAATATAACTTTCAAAAGTTGTCACTCCCAGATCATGGAGATATTTTCAATGCAAGGCAAGGGTTACTGAAGACATTGTATAATCCTGATTTTCCTTGTGCATTTTTGTAGATGGGTTAGATCCTTTTGTTGACACAAAATGCAATACAGGGGTAGTATGGGTAGGATTAGTTTTATTTGAATGAATTTTTTTGTGGGGGGTTGACAAGACAAACTGGGATATATTAGATCTTTAACAACCTCTAAAATACTTGAACAACTATTAGATAAAATGCTTTAAATAATCATAATACTCTTTCAACTAGAAGAGGCATAAATGGAAGCCCAAGTTGTACTCTTCACACAATCTTTAAGTACTTACCAAAAAGCTTGAAGTAAAGAACTCAATTAAACATGAAAATCATTGATAAAACCACGCCTAAGGTGTCCCCAAAGGATTACAAGAAATATCTGCATCAAGGAAGGTAAAGTGATTTTAAATTTGTTTATCTCCTTATTAGATGAAGGCTCTCTTAACATGAGATTGCAAATGCCACTAAACTATCAACAAGAAATGGAGATTCTGTGTGATTTCTAAAGACTTTCAATGCAAGATTGCAACAAGAACAATGAAAACTATTTGCAAGCATCTAAAAATGATATCAGACATCATATTTCCTAGAAAAACACAGATTAACTCAAGAGCTTATTAGATTCATCAGTAGGGGAGAGTTTCATGAACAATCTCATAGCTATACACTTGTAACCAACTCACATACATGAAGATCCAGCACATAAGAAATTATCCTGTTTCTTTGGTGGGTTTATCAAAAGATGATCTTTCTCTTAGAATTTTCTCGTGATTTTCAACTTCCCGACCCCTTGCATGTCTCAAAACATGAATTATATATCTCTTGCCACATTTGATCCTTCTTTCCCAAGAAAATAATATGCCAAGGGATCAATTTTGTTACAACAATCCTCATGATTCAATGAAAATGACATCAAACAGAAAAAAATTCACATGTTGTTAGGTGTGCCCAAAAATATTAAATCATTACAAATATCTGGATCATTATCCATCCTAGAGGCATGTTTTTCATCATTGCGGCATACAAACACCTTTTACTCATCATTTTCACCTTTTTACCTTTTCAACTTACCTCTGCAACTTTTTATTTTTTCATTTCACGTGTTTTCTTGAGATGAGTAAAAATTTATTACAAAAACACCTCAAATCAAATAATTAAGCCATAAAAGTGATGCCAATGATCCTGGAAGGCCAAGACGACACAAAATCACTATAAATTTGATGAATTTTGATGCAAAAATCATGATTCCAAGCTTCCTGGAGCTCCCATGGTGGTCAAAACAAATGGATGCACAACAACCATTGATCTTATCCATCTTTTAATCCTAGCCCTCCACGTGGAAGATGTGGACTTAGAAATAAGCTTGAGTTACCTTTTTAATTTTTTGGATAAGGCCGGACACGTGGCAAAAAATGATTGGAAATCAATTCGGGCTTACTTTTTGTCTTTTTGACATTTTTGAAAAAATGGAAAAATTTGACTTTTTCTCCACCCCTCCACCTTTGAATTTTGGAGCTGACACATGGCATATGGTGGGTCCCATTGGGATCACACTTCAATTCTATGCATTTTGACCATTTTTGGAAAATTGCAAAATTTTCACCTTTTACCCCATGGGCCCATACCTCCGATTTCTCCCTTACCATGTGTCTCCTTGTGATTCGTTGTGGGCCAGTGCTCCAAATTTTGATTCTGAGTCTTTTTTGTAAAAGGGAAAAAATTCCCTCCTACCTCCACTGACCTGCTTTGACCCATCCTATCCGATACCACGCATCCATCTCTCATTTTCTAAGGATCCGTGGGCTTAATCTTCATTTTTACTCCCTTTAAGCCAAGGGAAAATTCTCAACTTTGTCTCTGCAAGCCCGCACCTCTGATTTCTCCCCTGCCACGTGTCGCTCGATGATTTGCTAGTAGGTCGGTGCTTCATTTTTGATTTTAAACCTTTTTATGAAAAAGGGATAAAATCCCCATGTCCCTCCATTTCCCACACTTCCCTCTGACCCTTCATGGACATGTGTCCACATTTGATTCTTTCACGGGGGCACATTAAAAATTTTCATTCTGAACTCTTTTGTGAAAAAGGAAAAAAATCCCTTTTACCTTTGTTGGCCCACCAACCCGCTCTGCGCCTGCTGTGCTGCCATGTGTCCTCCTCTAATTGGAGTGGGGATAAAACTTATTTTGAAACTTTAAAGAATTAGAGCTAAAAAAATCTAAGTCCCCCTTAGCCCGCTCCTCCATTTTTAGTTTTTAGGACACGTGTCCACTCGGATTGGTTGTGGGGCTTCGGACCAATTTTTGACTTTAAAATTTTTGCAAAATAAGGTCTAAAAACCTTAAGGGAATCTAACCACCCACCATCCCACCTACCAATTAGAACATGCCACATAGGCAAATTTGGAAAAATGGGTCCCGGGCTGAAAAATGCCCCATTGCTTGAAAAAGTAAAAAATGAAAAGTTACAACACTTCCCCACCACACCTCGGCCAATGAAAACTTTCCACATTGCCAATACCTATGGATGAATTTGACAAGAAAATGACACTGTCATTGATCAAAACATAAAAATTCCAGGATAACCTAGAATTCAATTTTTTCACCAAGGATGGTAGATTTTTCGATTCTGAATCAACTGAAGCATGATTTCCAAACATTTTCGATCTAGGATTTGGATTTTCAAATACAAACAAGTATGAATTGATCAATTTTGATTTTTCCATGATCTGGCAAAGGGAAAAATGACACACCCACAAAATTGGAAAAAATAGGGCACAAAAAAGGGAAAACTTGGATTATTCTTTCAAATTAGGGAAAAACAACAAGTTTGTGAGCATTTTTAAAGCATTTCAACTGGAGGGGAAGAATTACAGACCATCAAATCAAAGGATAAAACATTTTTGAGCACATACGATTTGGAAAATTAGGGAAATATTATGCAAGCTCAAAAATGGCACTAACAGTCCTATGCTTTGATATGTCTAGTATTGACCCAAACATTATTGTCCACAATATTGTAACCATTCCCGATGCCAAAATCATGAAACATAATTCATGAAAAATTCATCCTCAAATTTCCCTTCTTGTCAAAGAAAAACTCTAGTGCCATCTTTTTGTTTCCTTCATCTTACCCATTGATTATCCCCAATGGATCTCTAACATCGTTCCTGTCATAGAATTAACAAGGGGACTCCAAATTTGCATGGATTTGTATGACCTTAACTAAGATTTCCCCAAAGATGACTTTCCTCTACCTAGTATTGACCAACTAGTCGATCTCACTGCTAGCCATGAGATGATATCACTCATGGTTGATTTCTTGGGTTATAACCAAAGATTACTCTCCCTAGAATATCCACACAAAACTTCCTTATCACTCCTTGGGGGACCTTCTATTATCGTTTCATCCCCTTCGGCCTTAAAAATTCTTGTACTACATATTTAAAAGCTATGACTTATATTTTTCATGACATCATGCATAACATATTGAAAGACTATGTTGCCAATCTTCTTTCCTAATTTAAACATTGGGTCAAGCACCTTGTTGTCCTTAAATTTTTCTTTGACCGTCTCATCAAATATTACATTCTGCTTCAACCTTAAAAGTGTCTCTTTATTGTTCTCTCTGGAAAGATCCTTGGTTTTATTGTTTCTTTGTGTGGAAACCTTCATCAAATTTTTATTTTGTAAGGAAAGTTACAATCTATTCATCACTTTATTTCTCATATTTACGATGGTTACCATCCATTTCATTATCTCCTCAAAAGGATGTCTCATTAAAATGTGATGTTGAATACCATAAATCCTTCAACACCTTATAACAATACCTCCTCCAACCACCCGTGCTCATCCCCCTAATAATGAACAACCATTTTACCTTTACATTTCTTCTACTGATCATTCCTTGGGTGCTATGCTCACTCATCGTGATGAACACTATAGGGAGTAAGAGGTTTATTATATAATTTGTACCCTTTTAGAATACAAAAATAGATATACTCATGCCAAAAAAACTCGCTTTAGCCTTATTATTTGTCACCACTAAACTTCGCCATTACCTACTCAACCACAAAACTTTTGTTGTCACCAATAATGACCCCTTTAAATTAAATGTACACTAATCCCTACCAACATCAACATGTTTTACGTTGGCTCATGGTTCTTGTAGACCTAGATCTCAAATTCGTCCATCAAATTTTTTTCAAAGAACAAATAATTGTTGACCAACTCACAAATGCACCTCTTTCTGGAAACCAATCTTCTAACTTTGATTTCCCTAATTAATCCATCGCTACCCTCTCCATGGATGATATTATTTACCAGATGACCTTATTATTCAATGGTTCCAAATGTCAACGTGGGGGTGTTGCTAACATTATCCTCATTCTTCTTGACGGTGAGCCTATGTCATTATATTTCAAACTATATTTTGGTTGTACTAGCAATATCACTAAATATGAAGCACTCATGTTAGGTATTCAAAATGCCATAGCCTTATATGTTAAATCAATTAATATCTTTGGTGACTCTCAACTTGTTGTGAACTAAGTTAATGGTATATAATCTTGTCATAACGAGATACTTAAAAAAAAAAGTAGTCTATCCAAAAATAAGAGTAGTTATTTATAAATAAAAATAAAAACATGTTGAAACTTCCCACATCGATCAGCTTCACAAAGACCTTAAGGAGATATTCTATTCATCCCACATAGAATTCCCACATCGATTAGTCTATAAAACAAAAGCAAAAAGAAAAAGATAAACTTTTGTCATGGACTTACCTATTTTGATCTTGGGTATCTTGCAGAAGAGGCATGTTGTCTCACACCAGGGTTATGATAAAGCAACCTTTTTCACCTCACCATCTTTTCCTTTCTAATCTTCTACCTACTCAAGGGACGTGCTACAAATGTGACATTTCGTGATCATGTGACCTTCTTCACCCTTAGAATAGTCAATCGTGCAATGCATTTAGGGTTTTATGTTCATAAGTACATATTTGGTATGATAAAATCGTAATGGTTCTTACCGATTCGGTGGTATTCTCCTCTTACCATTTGCCACTTTTTTTACTTATTGTTTATGCTACACAAGACCAGACCTTCAAAACCTACATTATGGGATTTCTTATCATTCAAAAATGCTTATTCAACCTAAACTTAACCATGCCTAAACTCAACCATGCCTAAAATTGCCTAGACTCAATCATGCCTAAATCCTACCAACCCATTCATCTATCCTCATCCTATTCTTCCCTAGCTTATGAGAGAACTACATTGGCTTGAGGACCCTTTCCACCATGGCTATGTAGGTAGAACTCGAGGGCATGGGGCGGTTGGAGGTTAGCTTAATGACTTTTTCCCTAACCAATTTCCCCCTTTATATTCACATTCTGCCCTAGGTAGTTTCCATTTACACAAAAACTTGGAAATTAATATCGTAAAAACATACATACCTACCAAGTTATCACCAAAACCATTTCCTACTTAAATCATTTCATATTTTCATGATATTAATTACTTGGAAATTTAACCACAACATACATACAATACATTATTTCCATAAGATCAGTAACTTGGAAATTACCTAGATTCTACCATGCCTATACTTGACTCCACCATGCCTATACCTAACTCAATCATGCCTACACCTAACTCCACCATGCCTATACATAACCAAACCATGCCTACACTTGACTCCACCATACATATACCTGACTCAACCGTGCCTAAACCTAACTCAATCATGCCTATACTTGACTCCACCATGCCTACACCTGACTCAATCATGCCTATACCTAACTCCATCATGCCTACATGACCTCACCTCAATCATGCCTAACATAACTAGTTTCCATAATACACAATAGCAATGGAAATTAAAATAAGTACATCAGCCAACCAAACCTCACTCATGGTGACACTCAAATTCATTTACTCGCTCTAGTTTGTGATACTAATACTCTTGTTGTTCATCTTACTTACCTTACCTTACCTAATTTCATGTTTTTATCCCGACCAAACCTTTAGTTCCTTGGAACAAAACCTATTACCCATTCCTACACCTTGCCTATTTGTGATTCTAGACCATATCCTATACCTCGATACCTACAACACTTCAACCTCATTTGGATAAACCTATCAACCTTTGACAAAGTAGATTTTTAATATCTTTAACCTGGTACCTTATCATAATATATGTGTGTGTGTGTGTGTGTTTGATTTCCATTACCTATTACCCGACCCGACCATTACCCTTACCTACAACCCATCCACCCTTGTTTTTATTAACAACCTATTTATCAAACCATTCATTGAATCTATTTCCAACCTCATCGCCTCTGGTTTGAGGGATATCACTTTCATCCGTACTTTGGGCAACCTAATCCCCACTCATACCTAGGACACCGAATTCTTGTTTTTGTCAACATCACTTACCAATACAAGCTACGCGACAAAAAGGGGAAAATGTAGACACCAAATTTGGGTCACACTCCCCTTGGTCCCTTTCAATTAATTAAACACACCATGGCCTCATTACTAATTATTACTAATATATCCATCCCCCATTACACGAATAGTTCATTTAAAAATTGGGCTTGAGTGGAAGATTTGTTAACCTTTCTTTTCCTATGAAGAAGGCACACTTTTTACACTTCCTAATCCATGCATAACAATAATTAAAGAGGTTAGGCCAATAATACCCTTCCTTCATAATTCTAAGAGTTGTCACCCTTGGGGAAAAATGGCCTCCTGTTTCACCATCATGAAATTCATGTAGCACCTTTTCTATCTGATCTATCTTGATGCACCTTAGGAGGATACCATTGACATATTTCTTGAATAAGATGCCATCAACCAATGTAAAGGGAATACAATGAAACCTAAAATACCTTCTTTTTGTCTTGCTCATCCCTTGAGGACATTGACTTATTTAAAGGAAATGGACTATATCCTGAGTCCAACAAGGATCGGGTGAGGTATTAGGTGGTTGTTTTGGATCCTCTTCTAACACCAAAACAACTTCTTCTCTACAACTTGACTCAAAATTTTGTCCCAAAGAT
Organism: Taxus wallichiana var. yunnanensis; assembly: GCA_018340775.1. NCBI lineage: Eukaryota > Viridiplantae > Streptophyta > Pinopsida > Cupressales > Taxaceae > Taxus > Taxus wallichiana. The sequence goes on from CM031235.1 coordinate 604,350,045, forward strand.
AGTTTTTCACATAATCCCTTTCGCTTGACCAACTTGCTCACCTTAATATCAATGTCATATTCCTTGACCTTGGTTACCTATGTAGACACCAAATTTGGGTAACACTCCCTTGGTCACTTTCAGTTAATTAAACACACCATGACCTCATTAATAATTATTACTAATATATTCAACTTCACATTATTAATTAATTTAAGTATTTTAATTAAATTAATTTCACCCTCACACCCCCACCTCACCATGACGCCTCACCCTGGACTCATTCCAGGGGCATTTAACTCATAGTGACCAAGTCATCACTCTCAGTGCCGAGTCACCACTTAACCTAACTAACTAAGAATTATTCTAAAACCTAATTGGAATTATTCTATGACCTTCCTACCTTTTTTAATGAGAACTCAACTTCCCTAAGTGGACTCAACTTGGAAAATATGCCAAATCTGGGAAGATCTTCCTATTTTTGGTAAACCTAGACTTACCCACTTAACTGACATCGTTTATCCCTTGACCAACGTCGGCCACCTAACCGCCATCGGTTACTCTATATACAATTTTTAAACCTTTTACCTCATTTGGTCAGTTTTACTTTTGAGATAACTATTGCATTCAAGGGCGAATCCAAAGCCTCTCAGCATCCAGACAACACAAAATACTCAACCACAAGCCCAAGCAAGCATCTAGTTCTTCTTCCAAAGTATTGGAATACTCACATGAACACTACGGGAGTACTGACATGATACTAACTACAAAATCTCTTCACGGATACAATACCATCCACCTTCACTTATCGATCTGTAAAGGAAAGTAATTTTTCCTTATTTCGATCATATTGTTCTTGCTTAAAGTATATATTCCTTACCTCTTTCATTATACTTTTTTTCCACCAGATTCCTTTATCTCAAAATCCTCACTAATCTACCAAACCAACCACCTATATCCTTTATTTATAACATATTTGACAAAATGTTAACTTTTCCTCTTGACACTACAAACGTTGATATGTGATTTTTCCTAAGAAGGTGTATTCTTTTGACTGTTGGAAATCATGTTTGCAATGGATAAATTATTTATGTTCAAGGATTCATTTTGTTATGTTGGTGTTTCTTGAAATGAAGCCATTCTTCCTTGAGTTTTGAAAGGTTGTAAACCAATATTGTTGTTTGCATGATTATCTATTAATATATTTTACTCTGCATGGATTTTTGGGTTCTTCGAACCAGCAGTTCTATTTTCAATCTATTACTATTTTTGGCACCTCTAGACTATTTTTGATCTGATGGAGGTATAAGAGGCATAAGAAGAAGAAGTTTTGGGTTGTTGACTTCATTTGGAAAAGGAGGAACTATGGAGGCTTGGCTAGAAACCTTCTACAAATCAACGAAGCTCTATTAGGCATGATAGGCTCTACCCATTAAGTTGTTCTATTTTTTACTAAACGTCTTCATTAAAACAACTCTACTCTTGGAAATAAATGGGTTTTTATATTTGTGAAGGTTATTTGAATTCTTTCTTGGTTTGTTCTTGTATTTTTCTGATGATAAAACTTTGTTAGATAATATGGAATGAGGGTTTATTCCCTGTTAAATATGATGGTGAATCATACTTTAATTTTGTTGGGACTGGAATAATGTCAAATATGTGTGAATCTTGTTGTCTTCTCAAAATGGATTTTGGAAAATATTGTTTTCTATAAGTTTTGATTTGGGTTTGTCTTTCTATGTTGGAAGGAGGTAAGAAAGGTATTCTTCTCTGTTGCATCTTCGGTTGTTTTGAATCTTGTACCTCTATTGAGCTATGTTGAAATGGTTGTTTGGATTCATTGTTTTTACTGGATTCAAACTTGATTGAAACAACAATGAATGAAATACTTCTTCTGTTCTTTTCAGTTAAAACTTAGTTATTTCAAATCTAGTTCCTTCTATGGAAACTGTGTGGAAATATTTACATGGATACAAAGATTTGTGGAATCATCTTGCTTGAATATAGCAATAAATGAGTTCTTCTATTTCTAAACTTTATATGTTTTTGGGTTTTTAAACCTCAGAAAGACTGACCTAAAGTTGGGCAATAGAAGTTCTGTTTTAATGGAAGATATTTCGAGTGTTGGTTTTGTCTAGGTTGGAAATTGGATTTATTCACGTTAGCTCTTGCTCAAGCTTGCAAGATGTCAACCTCGTTGTCTTTCTTTACTTGTAAGATAGAATATGGATCGATAATGACTTACCTATTCTTGATCTAGGTGAACCTCTTGATTTAACTTGTTGAGAGTAAGTTGTTAAAAACCATATTGTCATGATTCTTGTGAAAGACTTAACGAATGTTCATGCATCTTTTCCATGATGACATTTTGTGTTTAAGGAATTAATCGATTCAGCTTGAAGGGTTTTCTAGTTCCTTACATTCATTATGATCTATGTATGATAATGAGGGATTTTCTTAATTCCTCACATCTATTTTGTTATGTTAACAATACTGAAGAGTGTGAATGTCTTGGTGAAATATTGATTAAGTTTAGTTGAATCGGTCTTGAGGAATAGACTGAAATAAGTTTGATTTTTCTGTTCCTCACCTGAGACTGACTCGTGCACCTGTAGTGGAGTCACCTTGTTTTCATTATGTCTTCATTATGATAGAATCAAGTTAGGTTCTTTCTCTCCTTACCTGATTATTGTTTCTTTTATCCCTGTAAAGATGGGAGTATGTGTTAACTTGATTGTATATTGTATTTGTTTGTCGAAAGTGATGGCTAAGTTCTGGTTTTATGGACTGAGCTATTTGCGACTAGATGAATTGAAATGTCTAGTGGTAGATATACTTCATGTATTGATGCTTAATTTAATTCTTTCAAAACATTTGTTTCTAGATGTAGCTAATACACTACTATTACTATTCTTGTTTTTATGATGATAGAACTTCACCTTTGGAATCTGACTTGCTTATTGTAGTCGCATAATTCAATCCAGTATCATGGATTTCTATGTTTCTATGTTTATCATTAGTTCAAAGATATTTTGATTAGATCTATTTCAGTCTCTTATCCTGTTATGTACTTCTTTGCTTGGGAAAGAATGATGGGATCTTCTTCTATTCTTGTTGTTGACTCCCTTCTCCTTTTCTCCTCTGAGTTAAGGTTTTCATTGTTGTTTCTTTGAAATCTGTAGGAGATTATATGTTGTACTCTCTTCTCTGAGTTGTGAAAAGTAACACAGATCTTCCCTCTTCTTTTCTCTTGTTTAAGGAATTGATCGGATCAGTGTTTATTACTTAAAAGGATTGCAAATAAGTAGTTGGGATAATTCTGACTTATTCACCTTGACTTGTATTGATTGGAATCAATATTTGGTAATGTGTGATTAATGTGTAATGCAAGTAATTGAATGAATACTTTCCTATTTCTAACCTGTTGTGACCTAACTTAAGACTTAGGCTATATCTTGGCTTTAAATCTAGATGTAGCATCTAAAATAGGAATATCTTGTTTTTATGATGTTGATGGCTCAACCTAAAACCTTTCATGAAGGTTGAATTAGCTTGGCTATAGATGTTTTTGGATGGAACATGTTAATGTCGATTTGATGGTTCTTGCTTCTTAAAAGTAACTCTATTTTTGGAAAATATTGGAGTTAGTGTCTTTATTTGTAATTTAGATTGAATGAAGTAAGAAATAAACTTTAAGTACCTCTAGTAGGAAGGAGATAAGTAATTAGGATGAATTATTACTTATCTGATATAATTCCTTATGTAAACAATGGTTGAAGAGTGTTGTTTTTATCATGATATTTTCCAAATGTTAATTTGGTTGATCACTTGTTCTTTCTTTTATGATTGTTATTTTTCTATGATGTATCTATCTGTTTGGCTTTACTTTGTTTCATAAAAGCAAAGTTGGTTTTATGAAACAGTTAGTTGAAAGCACATTGTTTTAATGCTTAGTGCTTATCATGCTCATTTCAATGAACTGACCCATGCTAGAAATTTTTACAGATGGACTTCGTAAGTGATAAAGGAAGGCAATAAATTTTATGATGTTATTTGTTACTTAAAGATTAGATCTTTTATGAAGATTTATGACTCAATATTGAAATGTGTTAAAAGAGGAAAAGTTGTGTTCCTTATTGATCTTGATGCTGTTTGACATGAAATACATCTGAAATGCATGGTCTTGTAAAATGTGTATTTCACCATGATGAATTATAAAAAAATTAGTGAGAGTTACCTTTACTTGTTGTGTCATTCTCCTTGGGCATTATGTGAAGGAAATTTGTAATCTTATCTTATTGCTCTTATTCTTATATAAATGGATCCTTTTTAGTTTGACATTAAATAAGCTGGATGGAAGGGAATTAATTACAATATCCCTTAATTGAAATGCAACTTATTAAGTTGGCATGCATAGATGTTCTTTTATCTAAGTCTCTATGGTTTATTAAAAGATGTTAATGAAAGTGTAACTTAATTATGATGATTTGCATAATGAAAAAGGGTATAATGAACCCTAACTCATAACAAGAAAGAGGAAGGTGCACTTCCTCTTGAACAATACCTTGATAGGTTTAAAAAAATGTATGGTAAACATGAACATCTATCAATTAGACTTCATCTCAATGAAGTCTATTATAATTGAAACTATTTTGGAACTTAAACAAGATAAGAATGGTTGAGTTATACTAAGTAAATCTTATTGATGTTGTTGATCTGTTCTAATTAACTAAATCCTAAAGTAGGAAGTTAATGAATAAAAAGAAATCATGAAGTTTCTGCATTACATTAACAACTCAAATAAGGATGTCATCCTTAAGGTCTAATGGAATTAGGGTTCAACAGGGTTGTTGTAAATTAAATCTTAATTAAGAAATATTTATATTTGTGTAAATCTCTTCTTGCTTGGGTATGTGCATCTAGATGGGATGGTTCAGTTGATTGTTGGCACACACCAACTGCAAAGTTGTACCTTCACGAAGACTTGGGTCTTCATGAGGATACAGTGTTGCAGTTGACATGTGGCAACACCCATCAGAATTAGACCAACTAGATCTACATAAATTTGGACTTGATCTTAGTTATACTCTAGGTTAGGAAAGGAGCCTGATTTAGTATAGGGAATAACTCACGACGACTTAGGATAACTAGACACACGTAATTGACTTAGGTCGATTGAGTATGTCTAAGTACCCTTAGTCACCATGAGTGGTTCTCTATACCAAACTATGTTGCTAACCTAGGGTAGGGTCAAACCTTGAACAAGTGGACTGACAGGAGTTAGTAAAGACCATTCTAGATAACAAATGAAGTGGGGTGAAGGACGTATTTCATTTGACGAGTATGTCATCTAGGAATAATAACATGAACAATATGTTGGAAATATTTTGCCAAAGTATCACAAGTTACTAGTTGCGTTGTCTTATGTCACCTAGTTTAAGGAACGAGATTCAGATGAATATTGGTAACAAATATTTAGTTAGGTCTCTTAAATAGAATGCTTCAATACCTGAATTAGGTAAGAGAACCAAGTATACTAGTATACAATTTTCAAATGAGTTAACATGATAGATCGGTAGTTCACCGAGTCATTTACAGATTGCATATGGTTATCTATTATGAGATTGATTGGCATGGAATGTGTGTTCTAAATTATGATTATTTAGAATAGAGAGCATTATTTATATATATATATATATATCCCTTATTTCTAAAGTCTTAAAATGGGAATGTTACATTATTCCTTCTATGAATTCCCCCTCTATATCCATGAGTCTTCTCAGTAATATTACGAACCTAACCACACCCTTCTCACTCTCTGTATAATCACAAAGAAGCCCAAAAACCATTTTTATCAAATTATTGTCAATTTCCTCTATCGACACTCTTCTAACCGTCATTGGTTTCCCCTCTATACCAACATCAGTCACCTGACCGATAATGGTCTCTATGTCATTTTATTCATTTTGACCAGAAGCCTCTCAATCAACCAAAACTAACCTAGACCTTACCCAATCAACCCAAACCTCACCCGATCAATCCCAGACCCCTGTTAGACCTGTAAAACCCATAATAACCTACCAAACCTCCAAATCTAATCATAACCTTGCATGTTAGATTATATTTGCTTATTGTATTTACATGAGATACCTAAATCATATAACGCATTAGGATTTACTTACTTCTTGATATTTTTAATATTAATTTATATTTGAAAGTGGATTGACAACATTCTAGGAAGAACCTCACTTCTGGACATAACACTTGCTAGGAAGTAAAATAACCTATATTATTAATATTATTTGGTTATCTTATTATGTTTCTTATACAAATTGTTCCTCTTAGCCAAAGGGAAGCTCACACAATCAGCTTGGATCAAAAGTATACAACGTGCGCATTTGACCTTCCACCTTTTCCTCATAGGCATTCCTCCTTAACCATTTTACCTTCTATTTGTTTCTTCCTAGAAAGTGCAAAACTTATTGGTGAAACAAACCAGGTTAGCCCTTTTTTTCATTGAGTTCCTTATTTAAAAGAAATTCTTTTATAACGAGAATGTGTGACTAGCGATGAATCCTATTATTTGACACTAAATTTTGAATTTATTTAAACTTCTAATCACAATAAGGACATGCTTCTCAATGAATGAATATATTACCTCATAGTCTACTAGGCCTTGGATGAAGAATGGAATAGGATTTTCCATTCGTTTTTATTTTGTTGCTCTAAGATTACGTAGATGGTGTCCAAACCACTAATGGCATAGAGAAATAAGTCTTCAGAGAGGTCATGATTAATGAGGGTTGGGGCTTAAGATATGTCCTACTTAATAAATTTGAAACTCCCTTTTCCCTCTACTCGTCCATTTGAATTCCAAATTATTTTTCAAAGCATCATCGTTAATGGCTTTATAAGAGCTGAAAAATCTAGCACAAAGCTTCGTACAAAGTTTATCCTCCCAAGATGCTTTGGAGATTCTTCTTATGGCTTGGCAATGGAAAATCATGGATGGGTTCAACTCTTTCCAAATCATTAGTCAACCCCTCTCTTTAGATAGGATATGGCCTAACAATTTTCCTTCATGAGCCAAGAATATGCATTTTTTGGGATTTAAAGATACCCTAAATCTACTATACCTCTAGAAGAACTACATGAGATGAAAGATGTTGATTTTTTCATTCTTGGAAAAAAAAAGTGATGTCATCAAGATAGAAAAATAGTATTTTGTTTAACAGCCCCACTAATTCCATATCTATAGCCCTATGAAATGTTACTCGACATTCAACGACCTAAATGACATCTTCTTATAGGCATAAGTGCCCCATTTTGTGGTGAAATCCATTTTAAATTGATCTTCCTCCTTCACCATGATCTGATTGTAGCCCGAATATCCATCCAAGAGGGAGAATCTTTCTAAACAATCCACTTCCTGTAATATCTACTCCATTAAGGGTAACAGATAGTGATCTTTGATGGAGGCCTTGTCTAAATCCTGAAAATCCACACATAACCTTATCTCCCCATTACTTTTCCTGATTGGCACTAGATTTTCTACCCAACTTGAGTGCTTGATCGGGAAAATTATGTTCACCTTAATGAGCTTGTTCAACTCCTTCTTTATGAGAGGCTCTATATGAGGATTGAATGGCCTTTGCTTCTACTTGATGGGTTTATCTCCTAGATCCAACTCAATCATATGTTATGCCAATTTAGGATTAAATCCCTTGAAATCCTCATAGTTTCAAGTGAAGACATCTGGGAACTCTTGGAAAAGCTATATGAATTCATATTTTTCTTGATTTGTGCTCACCTTGCCAATTTGGAGAATTTTACCCTCTCCAACTGAAATGGTATTTGAATCTTCCATTTTTACTTGAATGTTGGCCATCTCTTTTCAAAATTGATCATTTGGGTTGAATATTGACTCTAGAGACACTAAGCACTTTGGAATTTTTTTCCACAACCGCAACACTTGATCCCCATACTGCTGCCCCAATTTCTCCTAATATTTAGCTAAGAACTCAGCCTCCTATAAAAAATTAATGATCTTTTGATCATTTTCAAACACCTGTAAGATTTTTTTATTATTTGGTATTGTCCAGTTTAGTTGGTTACATATTATCTCTCTTAATGTTGTCCACCACATCAAATGTTGCTCCAATTTCCACAAGCTTGCCCACAGCCTCATTATTCTTACTCGATATGGCCTAAATATTGAATGCTTCAAGGTCTTCAATTTGATCCCATACCCGATGCTTGTAGGGTTTGAGCAAATAATTCTTAGCAACATGTTGTCCTCTAACTTGGTTGACAATTAACTCACTATCCCCAAACGCTTGTAAGTTTTTAATACCTATTTTCCTTACCCAATGCAATCGATGGATCGAGAGCCTCATACTCAACTATATTATTTGAAAAGAAAATTGAAAATGGAAAGTTGAGAACTACTTCATACCTTGTGGTGAAATAAACATTGCACCTCCTCCGATACTTGCTTTCTCCTTGAATCAAGTTAAAGAACAACTATGAAACTCCATTAACATACTCATTTTCTTACTTTTTGTGGCTAGGGGTGGGTAGGTTCTCCTCATGTACAAAATAAACACCTAAATCAAATTCTTCCATCTCCCTGTATGGATCATAGCCATGCCTTTTGTGATCCCACTCATCAAGTGTCAAATCAGGAATAGTCCCAACCTTGGTATCTGGTTCATAGGCATCTTAACATTCCTCTCATTCAAATACTGTATAATTAGCATTTATTGGGCTTGGTACATGGGAATCAATGTGAAAGTGTGCAATTCGCTCCAATTGGATAGTAAATTTATCTCCATATATTATCCTAAACATCATGTGTTACCAATCCAATGACAAGTACATGTCGATCTTAGTCGTAAAGTTCCTTAAAAGGCATAAAGAAAATTGTGGTGGCAAATCAATCACTTTTACATCTTGTAAAACTATGAAATTTGGGAAATCATGGAGCATAAGGCTTCGTTACTTGATCATTCCAACTATCACTACTATTGTTCCATCTAATTGCAGGTACTCCCTCAATATTGGCTTATTGGGCCCCAAATTATTGGCTAAGTACCAAAAGGTGTGTGTGCATAGGAGAAATAAAGAGAAGGGTGCATGGGGAGAATCAAGTAGGATAAAGATGTTTAAGAAGGGTTTAGGAGAGACCAAGTGCACGTGTGGGGAGATAGTACACAAGATCTAAGGACTTAGCCATATTCAATGATGTAACCTAAAATTCACTATATAAAACCCGAAAAAATCCAAGCACATTGGCACATCACCCAGCCTAAGTTAAGCACTCACTCAAAGCACAAAAAGGTATTAGGCCCCTCTTTAGATTTTCTTATGCAGGATGTTATTTTGATGAAGATACAACATATTCAAAACCACAAATAACCATAAACATTCCATAGTGCCTAACCAAATCTAGATCTTAGAGAATCATGAATTAAACAATAACTATAATAAGATTAACCATACAAGAACTAGTTACAGTCATGTTTAACACCATTATCCATCCAATATACTCCATTACATTAAACATTGTAATACATAGAAGCTTCTTACATTATAAAGCATTACCATAAGTCATGAGCACAACAATTCCAGTAGCATAACTCTATAATAATTCACTCTCTCACTTAATTTCTCTAACTACATAGTTCACCACATATTTATAGGGGTGGGGACTTTCCCTTCAATGACTTCATACTTCCCAAAATAGGTCACATGTTGATAATAGCCATGCACCTTTTTATTAACATGCACACATGCAAGTGTGCTAATAATAGACATTCTATATTTAACTGGAAGAAGTAATCCTATTATTATATTGAACTCATGCATGGTGCTTATCAGACGTTCATTCCCAAAATAGCATTTATGTGTCATGAAATTATCCATCCCGATGTGTGCTCCACACGCTATCTTCCAAAAATAGCCTACATCCATGAAAATGGCTAAGTCCCAAATCAGCTTGTCCTGCGCGCGTTTTCTTTCCTATCCTTCCACACCTTCAAATGTGCATTGTTCTCATGTATAAATCCTTTTTGTGTCTTCTCCATAGAAAAATATTATCTGCTCAACATTACCCTACACTAAAGTACATTTTCATCCCAAAAATGGGGATTCTTTCTAATGTTCCCAAAGAATAAAGAATATTAATGGAAAGAATGTAAAGAATCATTGTACAAAATAATAGACCTTTACTTTGCAACACCCTCCTCTTCAAATGGGAGGATCAATTCTGGATATTCTATTTTAATCTCATTCTCCAATGTCTATCACTCGTCGAATGTCATCATTATCCTCTCTAGAATGTTTTTGGCAATGGATTCCAATTGCCTTGATTAATATTTTCCTTTTCATTCTATAGTACTTGGACAACATTGGCCATAACAGTCATCATTCCCTCTAGAAGATCCATATTTTGTGCTATGAGCTTCCCAATCTCATCTATTATCTCCTTATGTGGGCCTTGCACTTCACACTTCGTTTCACAAGTTCCAATATTTCTACGTGTCCTAGTGTCTCATCTTTCATGGCCTTTAGAACATCATTATCTTCAACTAGAGTTCTGATCCTTATCACTACTTCTGGTGCCACATAAATATTTAGAGCTTGGTTGGATTTCTTTAGTTCATCCTTTAGAGTTTGGAGTAATGCCTCATAATTTGAAATTTTCCTAACCACAAAGGCCCTTTCTCTTTCTAGCTTCTTTTTTAGGATCCTTTGCACTGACATTCGAATTGGTCCATCTTCTAGCACTAAATCAACCAATGTGCGCACATAATGCATAGCCGAAGGAAAATTCTCAGGTACCTTAGACCCAAGATGAGGTCTATCTTCCGAACGTAGTCTTTAATTTCTTCGCCATGCATGCTAATGAAGGCCTCATTCTTTTTCTCTCGTTTTAGGTCCTTTTCTCATTTTAAATGTGTTATTTTTGCAGTTGTTTCCTTGTTTTATTCAAGTAGTGCTCTAATGGCTGCAACCTTATCAATATTCCTCCACACCACCTCTGCGCAGATACCTTAACCATAGAATTTCTCACATGTTCATTTGACATTAGAGTAGGATTTACTTTCATGTGTCTAGTTTGGGGTGATTTCTTCACTCTATTTGATACACAAGATTCCTCATAGACGTCAAAATTGGGTTTGTCCATATGGTTCTGCATGGACTAGGATAATTGTTTCCTTGTGTTCATGGTTTCCATGTCTAGATCCATCAGCTCCCATTCATATAATTCATTAAGGCCTAATGTGGTTTGAAACCGAGAACGTATGATTTTTCTTGTGTCCTCAACATGGCCCATACTTTGCATGACATATTCTTCACTTGTTTTATTTATCCTTAGCCCCTTAGGAACTTGAGTGCTAAGGTTTGGAGTTAGCCCTTCTTTTTCCTAAGTTGTAACATGTGTGTTGGGATGTTATTGCACCGTTTATTTTGCTTTCTTGACCCCTTCCTCTTCATCTTTCATTTTTTCATCTATGTGTTCCTCCATTTATTTTGGTTGCACTATGGTTCCAGGAACACTCTCCTCAGATGATTCTACCTCCTCATTCAGCTTCACATTTCTCCTTCTCTTCTCCTCAAGTGCCTCTTTCTAACAGGAGAGTTTAGGTGATCTTATTATAGGCTATAGTGTTCATGTGCCTTGGGTCATAGTTCTTCTAAATACCCTCTTAAACTGGCACTCTTCGAGGAATACATCCATGTCCAAGTCCTCTTCTCCATCTTGTGCATGTGGTGGAGTATCTCGCGCTCTCAATCTCCACTTTGTTTTTGGGCTACCTCGACCTCTATGATACAAGTTGTTGGTGTCCATTTTTATCCTCTATTATTTTGCCCTAATTTTCCTTTCACTCTACATTTTATGAAACATTCTCTACAGTTTTAATGGGTGAAATGAAATTACTGTCTCTATTCCCATGCCTTAGTCCATTTGAAAATCATTTGACATGCCCCATTTTTGCAAGAATACTCAAGCTTGCACCGTGTTGCCCTAATTTTTCAAACTGTACTTGCTCAAAAATGTTTTTCTTCAAACTTGGTGGTCTGCAAACTTTGTTCTCCAGATTGAATGCTTTCAAAATCTCATAAACTTATTATTTTTCCCCATTTTGAAGGAAAAATCCATGCATGCCTTGTTTGTGCCCTAATTTTTCAAAATCTGTGGGCTATGTCGTGTTTTCCCTTTTTCCCGATCGTGAAAAATCAAAATTGACTGATTCATACTTGTATGTATTCAAAAATCCAATCCCAAGGTCGAGAAATGCTCGAAATCATGTTTCATCTGATTCTATTTCAAAAAAATTCCATCCTTGGTGAAAAAATTGGGTTCTAGGCACAACTGGAAAAAATCGTGTTTTTTGAGGTCAGACGGGTGTATTTTAGCCATCAAATTATTGCTGAGAAGTCGGAGGGTACGTGGCGGCATCTAATTAGTTGAGGAGAAGTAGGAAGTGTTATAACTTATCATTTTTTTCCTTTTTGGCGAATGGGGCATTTTCGGGCCCAGGGCTCCGCTTTTTCCAATTTTGCCTATGTGGCATGTTTTGATTGGCTAAGGGATGGCGGGTGGTTGATTCCCTTAGAGTTTTTAGACTTTATTTTGAAAAATTTTAAAGTCACAAAATGGCCCGAAACCCCGTAGCCAATCGAGAGTGGACACGTGTCCTAAAATCAAAAAGGGAGGAGTGGGCCGATGGGGGACTTAGATTTTTTTAGCTCTATTTTTCTAAAGTTTCAAAATTAGTTTCATCCCGCTCCAATTAGAGGAGGACACGTGGCATCAATTTTGGGCAGAGGGGTGTGGATGGTGGAGGTTTTTTGAAGTTTTTATCTTTGGAGGTAGAAAATTTTGAGGTAAAATTTTGGAGCACGGCCTCGTGGCCAATCACGGTGGACACGTGTCCATGAAAATTTAGAGCGAAGTGGAGGCTGTGGAAGGAAATGGGGAAGTTTTCCTATTTGACAAAAGGAGCTAAGGAAAAAAATTGAGCAGAGACCCATGAATGAGCCACAGGGAGACACGTGGCAAAGGTAGAGCGGGTCGATGGGGTGGCGGAGGTAAAAGGGAAAATTTTCCCTTTTGCAAAAAAGACTCAGTGTGGAAATTAGAAGCCCTGTCCCATGAACGAATCATCGAGCAACACGTGGCAAGGGAGAAATCAAAGGTGCGGGCCCGCGGGGAAAAATGAAAATTTTCCAAATTTCAAAAAGGGTCAAAATGCGTAGAATTGAAGCGCGATCCCAATGGGACCCACCATGTGCCACGTGTCATCACCAAAATTCAAGGGCGGAGGGGCGGAGAAAAAGTCAATTTTTTCCATTTTTCCAAAAATGTCAAAAAGTCAAAAGGTGAGCCCGAATTGATTCCCAATCATATTTTGACACATGGAGGGCCCAGATTGAAGGAGAAAGAGCAGATCAAGGGTAACTGTACATCTTCATTTTTGCCACCATTTTTGCTCCAGAAACTTGGAATTGTAAATTTTGCATCAAATTTCATCAAATTTTTGGTGATTCCATGTCATTTTGGCCTTCTAGGATCATTGGAATCGGTTTCATAACTCAATTCTGATTTGAGGTGTTTTTGAAACAAATTTTTTCCTAATCCATTCGAAACATGAAATGTCAAATTTGAAAGTTGTAGAGGTAGTTTTAAAAGGTGAAAAGGTGAAATGATGAGAGGAAAGGCATCTGCATGCCTTGATGATGAAAAATGTGCCTCTAGGAAGGATAATGATCTGAATATTTGTAATGATTCAGTCTTTTTAAAACACCTGACAACTCTCATTGCAAATTTGTTAAATGTCATTTTCAGTGAATCATGAGAAATTTTTGTAACAAACTTGATCCCTTGGCATATTCTTTGCTTGGGAAAGAAGGCTCCAATGTGGCAAGAGATATATAATGCATTTTGGAGAAATGCAAATGGTTGGGAAGTTGAAAATCATGAGCAAATTCTAAGAGAAAGCTCATTTTCTAAGAAACCCACCAAAGAACCAAGTTAATTTCTTCTTTTTTGGATCTTCATGTATGTGAGTTGGTTACAAGTGTATAACCATCACACAGCTCTGATATTTTTCATGAAACTCTCCCCTACTGATGAATCTAACAAGCTTTTGAGTTAATTTGTGTTTTTCTGGGCAATATGATGTCTATTATCATTTTAAATACCTGCAAATAGTTTTCATTGTTCTTGTTACAATCTTGCATTGAAAGTCTTTAGAAATCACACAAAATCTCATCCTTATTGATAGTTTAGTGGCACTTGTAGTTTTGTTTGTTAGAAGAGCTTTCATCTGGCATTGAAAATAAGTAGTTTAAAATCACTCCACCTTCATTTGTTGATTGGGATTGCTTGTAAGCCTTTGGGGGTACCTTAGGTGTGGTTTGATCAAGGATTTTTGTGTTTAATTGAGTTCTTTACTTCAATATTTTGTGGTGAGTTCTCAAAGATTGTGTGAAGAGTGTAACCTGGGCTTCCATTTATGCATCTTCTAGTTGAAAGAACATCCTAATTATTTGAAGCATTTTATCTTATAGTTGTTCAAGTATTGTAGAGGTTGTCAAAGATTTGATATATCCAAGTTTTCTTATCAATACCCCACCAAAAAATCATCTGAATAACTAATCCTACCCATACTACCCCTGTATTGCATTTTGTGTCAACAAAAGAATCTAACCCATCTAAAAAATGCACAAATCAAATTAGGATCATACAATGTCTTCAACAGCCTCAGCCTTGTCTTGAAAGCATTTCCATCATTTAGTAGTGACAACTCTGTTGAGTTTGAATAATGGAAAATTGATCATGTTTTCCTAAGGCCATCTCCATACAATATGCACAATATAAGAATATCTCCACCTCCTTCACAAAACAAAGGTTGCAATATAGGTTCTCTTACCTTGGTTGAAAGGCACAACCTAAAATAGTGAGGGTTAGATCAAATCCTTTCAAAGTGCTATCCATCTCTCCACAAATCTGAGTGTTAGTTAGATCACATCCCCGGCTACAAAATGACATATATCAAGATCTATCTAGCCTTCAAGCTTCATGCCATATTTTTGATGCTACTCAGACTGAAAAGGAGAACAAATTTGGGTACCAACACTTTTGGCATGACTGCCGGGATTGTTTTGAATTCTTGGAAATAATTTACACTCGCCGAGATTGATTTTCTAATTCATTTACTACCATGTCTATTTAGCCCGTCAAAATTTTCTCGCACCATTGTATTGAGGGATTGTTTTAAATTCCTCGAAATAATTTGCACCGTTGAGATTGATTTATTCGATTCATTTTCCAGTCCATGTCTATTTATCCCATCAACACTTTCTGGCACCATTGTTAGGGACATTATTCAATATTTCAGTATTTCAGATCCCTAGTAATACTTCTTTTGTGATTTATGTGCAATTACAAAATCTGAGTATCATCTTCTGATCAGATTTATAAGATTGGAGTGAAGAGTAGAGTTCTGAGTTTGATATTCTCTTAGTTCAATCTGATCCATGTGCATACATATTTGAGATATTTGAATGCATATCAAAACCTGGTAAAGTCCCTTATAAATTCTGCATGCAAATACATTGTTGAAGCATCATTTTATAATCAGGTTTGTAAGGATTAAGTGAAGATATAAGTTCTTCCTTCAAATTTTATCAGTTTCCAGTAGTAGATGCACTTCATTTGCATTTGTGATTGATAAATTAAAGAAAAGGAAGGTCTGATCTATAAAGTTGGGAAAGATTTTCAATGCTGATAGATATTTGATAGAGTATTTTAGTGCATTTTCACAACTAGGGTGAAATTCCTTAGTGGCGAATCCATGTTGTTCGATCTTGATAAATACTAGTGTCTTGAGCTTTTTGTCATTTACTTTTGTGTTGCTAATCTCTACAAAACTGGAAGGAAGAAGATCTCTCTTCCTTAAAGACTCTACTAAGAAGTTGTTTACAGATTCAAGAAACTCAGAGTTGGAAGGGAGAAGAGTTTGGAAAGTTGTTAAAGGTCAAACATCAGAAAAGATATATCCATTGGTGAGAGATATCAACCTTTGGTAGAGGATTATCATTCTTCTTCAAGTGATTCTGATTTAATCAATCCTATCATAAACTTTTTTGCCTTAGCTAGTGAGGGTCCTTCTGCTATACCTGGTAAGTTTCTTCTCCAATCTACACCTCTATGTTTTAATTCAAGTAAAACTTTCCAAGAAAATCAGCACTTAGAGAATACCAGTCTTATGAATCACATTCTTGAGCCCCAAAGACCTTGCACTCCTCATCACTTGTGTCACCCCCAAGATCACCTCCACCAAACAATATGGCTCAGCCTAGACCTCCATTTTTTTTTAACACCTTTGGTTCTATAGACTTTAGAGGAATGGATGGTTACCCAAATGTTATTCCATAAGATGTCAGAAATAGATTGCCAAAATTCCAAGGTAACAATGCAATAACTGGTGATCAACATCTCAAAAATTTTGTTAACATGATGGAAGATTTTGAGATAGAGTTTGAGGATGTGTATATTAAATTGTTCATTCATACACTAGAAGAGGATGCTAGGGATTGGTACAAGGCTCTGCCTAATAATTCAATTGATTCTTGGACTGAGATGAAGAATGCATTTAGGTTGCAATACGGTGACAAGACTGATCCTAGATTTCTCTTTTCTGAGTTTGATAATATCAAGAAGAACCCCAATGAATCAGTCCATGACTTTAACACAAGGTTTAACAAAACTTTGATAAGGCTTCCATTAATCTAAGGCCTTATGATGAATCTTGTTTAATCAAATATGCAAATGCATTTGACAAAAAGGAAGCTTACTACTTAAGAGACAAGAACACTACCAATCTAAGACAAGCTTTCACCATGGCACTTCAAAATGAAAACAATATCAAAGTAATAAACCTCTCAAGAGAGATGGTGTAAAGTTGATAAACCCTGAAAAACCTCAAGGTAGCAAGGGTGCTGATTTAGAGGAGGTTGTGAAAAATTTGGCAGGGGTTGTCAAAGAAATATCATATAAGTTGGCAAGAGCTGAGAAAGGAATTGGGAAAACTTCACAAGGTCAGCCAAGAGCACAAAACCATGAAATATTTTACAATCATCCTAGAGGTGATCAAAGGGCAGATGATAGAGGAAAAGGACCCATGGGGTCTACAAATAGACATCCTTAGGCACGTGAAGGAAGAGTGTTACCTGATCCCCTAACTGCTTGGGTTGCTACTCTTGAGGAAGTTTCTGATATTGATTGGTGTGATAGGTGTTTCCTGCCCCATCCTCCATGTGAAGTGGACCAACAAGATGATGAAGTTAATAATGATGATGGTATTGATGATGATATCTACATGATGGGTTGTTTTTAAGTCCACAAGGAGGAGAAACATCTATCAAGTGATAAGTGCAATAACAGCTACAACCTTTTGGGATTGCATCAAATGGTACAAGTTTTCCTTCCCCCTCATACTCTTGAAGTTTATGTAGTGCAAGCTTTTGAGATTCCTAACAATGAATTTGAATACTTAAAAGCTTTGATGATTAAGAAGTATGATGGCGGTATTCCTTTGGCGGAAGATAGACAATTATTGATGAATGCTATTGTAGCTCAAGAGAAATACTATAACACTAGAAGTAAAGTTGTTAAAGGATATGGGCCTCAAGCCAAACCTAAAACACCATTTCTAACAAGCATTACAAAAGAAGCTCCTAGGAGAGAAGCACTGTCATAAATTCTCTTGTCCTAGACAAAAATTACAGCCCTCCTCATGCCTAAGCTACCAAGAATCCCATGCCATCTGATAAATCTTCTTGTCTCCCTTCCAATACTGCTTTGACAAAGAGTGTTCCCTATGACATAGCCCGAGTATTGAGCCAAAGAAAAGTGAGTGTTCCAATCATTGAGTTGCTTTAAATTCCCGAGCATAAGAAGAGAGCATTTGAGTACTTAGGGTTGAAATAAGAGAAGACTACTCCAGGTAGAAATGTAAATGTTGTTGAGACTCCTCCTCAAATCATTGTTGACCTTGAAGCACCTCTAGCAATAGAATATCTTGGAGAGACACCTGAGGTATATTTGGGGACATCCTTGATTGATTCCCAATTGAATGTTGATCCATTCTTCACAACTTTGATCATAAAGGGTAGGCTACTTCACAATTGTATGTTTGATTCTAGTGCATCATGTAATGTCATGCCTCTATAAGTTATGAATGACTTGGATATCAAAGTGACAACATCCTAAGGAAAATGTACTACCATGGACTCAAGAGAGCTGTCGATTGTTGGTTGTGTGAAGGTTTTGGTAGTGCAACTTGCATTTTATCTCGAGAGGAATTTAAAATTGGATGTTGTGATTGTTTATTGCCTTACCAAATGGGGTATGTTATTGTCAATAAAGTGGGCTGCAAGTGTTGGAGGGAGTGTCCAATGTATTTTTCCACCATTTTCATTGAGGGTAGCCTTGTCAAGCTCTATGGAGAGAAGAAAATGTTGCATCTAATTGAGGATCCAAACAATGCTTCTTATGAGGTGTTATTTGTTGATGTTGATGCTGATAATTTTATTATTTTTGTTGATGGAAAAGAACACAAAATGGATCAGTAAAAGTTCCTTGAGAAGGTATGTTCTCCTTGGACCTTGCTATTTGATGGATTTTGCTCCAAATTTTGAAATGGTGCTCATGTAATTCTGATTTCTCCTAGCTTGGAAGAATTTGTTTTTCCTTCAAGCTTAATTTTGAATGCACTAACAACATTGCTGAGCATGAAGCCTTGTTGTTGGGTTTGAGAATTGCATGGAAGTATGGTGTCAAGGACATCATTGCAAAGGGATATTTAGAGCTAGTTATCAAACAAATCAGAAAACTATATGCTACAAAAATCAACGGATGAAGCAAAGATAAGCATGCGGTTTGGGATCTAATTCAGATGTTTGGTTTTTTCAATATTGTGCACCATGATAGAAATTTGAATGTTGTTGCTGAAAAGTTGGCAGTGTTGGGATCAATATTTGGATATTTCACCATTTCACCT
Organism: Taxus wallichiana var. yunnanensis; assembly: GCA_018340775.1. Lineage (NCBI taxonomy): Eukaryota > Viridiplantae > Streptophyta > Pinopsida > Cupressales > Taxaceae > Taxus > Taxus wallichiana. The sequence continues at coordinate 604,369,100 of CM031235.1, forward strand.
TATTGTGAGTACAATGTTGAAGTGTTAACTAGGCCATTGTCCCTGACAACATCAAACATTGGCAAGTGTTTGATGATGATGCTCAAGTGCAAAGGTTCTTACAAAATCAAGGTGAGTTTGTAGATCAACATATTGATTAGGAACCAATGGTGTGTGTGATTGAAGGGAGAGATAATTTTTTTGGAAAAGATATTATCCAATTGAAAACTAACACCATTCCTAGAGGTCTTGTTGCTCTTGAGTCAAATTTTAGCAATGCTGATTGCATCATCAATAGAAACATGTCTGCCTCAAGGGATGTGGAAGAGCATGACTTGGGAACAAAGGAAAAACCAAGAAAATTTTGGTTGGGTAGTATTTTAAGCAAGGAAGAAAAATAGTCCTATCTTCAATTGTTGAAACAATATCAAGACTACCTTGCCTGGTCATATTCAGAGCTGAAAGCATATAGAGAGGACTTGTTTCAACATGAGATCCCTCTTGACGAAAATTCCAAACTATTCAGAAAGAAGCAAAGGCCAATTAATACACTCCTATCCATGAGAATGCAAGATGAATTGAAGAAACTGAAGGAGGGAGGGATCATTCATCCCACAAGGTATTCATCTTGGGTTGTAAACCTTGTGCCAATCAGAAAGAAGAATGGAGATATCAGACTTTGTGTAGACTTTAGAAATATGAATAGAGCTTCATTGAAAGATAATTATCCTTTGCCAAACATGGAGAACATGCTGCAATTAGTGACTGGTTATGAATTTTTGACCACCTTGGATGGTTTCTCTGCTCTGAATCAGGTTGTTGTCAAGGAGTCGAAAGATTTAAAACTACCTTTACCACTCCTTGGGGAACATATGTTTATGTGAGAATGCCTTTTGGTCTCATGAATACTAGAGCTACTTTCCAAAGAGCAATGGATGTAGCTTTTTCTAGCTATATAAATGACTTCATTGTAGTTTATCAGGATGATGTGACTATATTTTCAAGGAGTAGAAAAGATCACTTGTAGTATTTGGAAAGAATGTTGATCAGATGTAGAGAATTTGGATTCTCTCTCAATCCAAAGAAGTTTCACTTTGGGGTGTAAAAGGCCAAGCTGCTTGGTCATATTTTTTTAAATGCTAGTGTCATGATTGATCCTGAGAGAGTAGAAGCAATCAGCGGGTTCCAATTCCAAGATCGAAGAAGGGCATCCAATCTTTCTTTGGGAAAATCAATTTCATTAGAAGTTTTGTTTCTAATTTTTTTTAGTTGACTCTTCCTATCACATGCATGATAAAGAAAGATCAAGTTATCAAGTGGGAGGAGGTTATTATTCAGGATTTTGAAGGAATCAAAGAGGCACTTAAACATGCACCTATCTTGGCAGCTCTAAATTACAAGAATCCTTTCCAAATCTTCTCCTTTGCTTTTGAAAATACTATTACATCTATTTTTCTCCAAAAGGATGAATATGGGGCTGAGAGGCCTATTGCCTTCTTTAGCAAGGCTTTACAAGATGCTGAGTTAAAGTACACAATCATGGAAAAACAAGCATTTTCCTTGGTGAAAGCAACAAAGGTTTTTAGGCCTTATATTTTAAGTTCAAAAGTTGTTGCTTATGTTCCCCACACCATGGTAAAAGACATCTTATCAGAGATGGAGATCTCAAGTAAAAGATGTAGATGGGTGAAAAAATTGCAAGAGTATGATATGGACATCCAAACCACAAAGTTGGTAAGAGGTTTGGGTCTTGCTAAGCTCATGGCTGAGAGCAACTTGTAGACTGTGGAAGTGAATGAGGTAGAGGAAGAAAGGGCAGATGTTCTTGGGAAATTGGTAAGTTCTAAGTGGTACAAGGATATAATATTTTACCTCAGACACTTTTGTTGTCTTGATCATTTAAATAAAAATTAGAAAAGAGCCCTCAAGTTGGCTTCTCAAAAATACATCATCACTGACTTTGGCTTGGAAGAATCCACGAAGGTGTCCTCTTGAATTATGTAATTGAAGATGAAGCTCCCAAAGTGATTGCTGATTTCCATGGGGGAGTTTGTGGAGGACACTTTGCTGGAAGGGTTACAACACACAAAGTTTTGAGAGATGGTTATTGGTGGCCTACTCTCTTTAAAGATGTAACCATGCTGATTATAAAATGTGAAAGATGCCAAGTGTTTCTCTGGAAGAATGAAAGCTTCAAGCTCCCTTCCTTTGTAGCTTGTATCAATGAAGCTCCTTTCAAATAGTGGGAATGGAATTCATTGGTGAGATTTCAGATCCTTCTAGTGCTGGCCATAAGTGGATTCTTGTAGCCACTGATTATTTTACAAAGTGGGTAGAGGCAATCCCCACCAAGAAAGAAACACACCAAGTTGTTATGGACTTCTTGTTGAATAATATCATATGCAAATTTGGTGTGCTAGTCAAGATTGTTGCTGATAATGCCATGTGTTTTAGAGCTAAACCTTTGATGGCAATGTGCAAGGAGTATGGAACCAATCTAACTTATTCTTCAAACTATAATCCCCAAGGAAATGGACAAGCTAAGTCCAACAATAAGAATTTGTTAAAGATCATTAGAAGAACCTTGGAGTTGAACAAGAGAAAATGGGGTGAACAACTAAAATTTGTAGTTTGGGATGATAGAATCACTGCCAAGAGAGCTATTGGTAAGAGCCCATTTGAATTGGTGTATGGAACCCAAGCTTTTCTACCCTTACATCTACAATTATCTTCATTTCAGTTTGTTCAATAGCTTGAGGATCAAGAGGTCAGTCCATATGAAGCAAGGATCAATCAGATTATGGAGCTAGATGAAGAGAGAAGAGCATCCCACCAAAGGCATATCAGATTTAGAGAGAAGTTGAAAATATTTTTGACAAGAAGGTCACTCTAGGGCTTTCAATATTTGAGATCTGGTTTGTTTTGGGATAACAGAAATGAGGATAAGGAAAACATGGAAAATTTGATGCATTATGGATGGGCCCTTACTCCATTGATATTAGAATTGGTGAGAATACATTTTTTCTCAAATATTTAGATGGGGAATTTCTTGAACTCCTGTTAATGGCAGGCATATGAAACATTTCTTGGATTAATCCCAAAATTTGAGGTATGCACCACTTGTTCAATGTATAGTGTTTCATTTTTCACTCTTTTTTTGGTGTTTTGTCGGTTTGTGGTTTGCCTTGGTGTGTGGTAGCCATTTTTATCAGGTTCTCAGCTAGTTTTTGGTGGTTTTGGCTCATGAATCCTTTTCCCAATGGATTATTTTGGCACTTGGTCTACGTTTTGTTCTTGTGACACTCACTGGGAGTGCCCATCCCTGAGCAGGAGCCGATGTTGGTGTCCATTTTGATCCTCTATTATTTTGCCCTAATTTTCCTTTCACTCTGCATTTCTTGAAATGTTTTCTATAGTTTTAATGGGTGAAATGAAGTTGTTGCCTCTATTCCCATGCCTTAGTCCATTTGAAAATCATTTGACATGCCCCATTTTGCAAGAATACTCAAGCTTGCACCGTGTTGCCCTAATTTTTCAAATCTGTACTTGCTCAAAAATGTTTTTCTTCAAACTTGGTGGTCTCAGAAACTTTGTTCTCCAGATTGAATGCTTTCAAAAGCTCATAAACTTATTATTTTGCCCTAATTTTGAAGGAAAAATCCATGCATGCCTTGTTTGTGCCCTAATTTTTCAAAATCTGCGGGCTATGCCATGTTTTCCCTTTTTCCCGATCGTGAAAAATCAAAATTGACCGATTCATACTTGTATGTATTCAAAATCCAATCCCAAGGTCAAGAAATGCTTGAAAATCATGTTTCATCTGATTCTATTTCAAAAAAATTCCATCCTTGGTGAAAAATCGTGTTTTGGCACAACTGGAAAAACTTTGTGTTTTTTACGGTCAAACGGGCATATTTTAGCCATCAAATTATTGTTGAGAAGTCGAGAGGGTACGTGGCGGCATCTAATTAGCTGAGGAGAAGTGGGGAAGTGTTATAACTTATCATTTTTTTCCTTTTTGGTGAATGGGGCATTTTCGGCCCGGGCTCTCGCTTTTCCAATTTAACTACGTGGCGTGTTTTGATTGGCTGAGGGATGGCGGGTGGTTAGATTCCCTTAGAGTTTTTAGAATTTATTTTGTAAAAATTTTAAAGTCACAAAATGGCCCAAACCTCGCAGCCAATCGGGAGTGGACATGTGTCCTAAAAATAAAAAAGGGAGGAGCGGCCGATGGGGGACTTAGAGTTTTTTAGCTCTATTTTCCTAAAGTTTCAAAATCAGTTTCAGCCCCACTCCAATCAGAGGAGGACACATGGCATCAATTTTAGGTAGAGGGGTGCAAATGTGGAGGTTTTTGAAGTTTTTTATCTTTGGAGGTAGAAAAGGTTAAGGTAAAATTTTGGAGTGCGGCCCCATGGCCAATCATAGGTGGACACGTGTCCATGAAAAGTTAGAGGGAAGTGCGGGCCATGGAAGGAAATGGGGAATTTTTCCCTTTTTGGCAAAAGGAGTTAAGGCAAAAATTGAGCCATGGGCCCATGAATGAGCCACAGGGAGACACGTGGTGAAGGTAGAGTGGGTCGGCAGGGCGAGCGGAGGAAAAGGGAAATTTTTCCCTTTTGCAAAAAAGACTTAGTATGGAAATTTGAAGCGCTGGCCCATGAACGAATCATCGAGCGACACGTGGCAAGGGAGAAATCGAGGCGCGGGCCCATGGGGAAAAAATGAAAATTTTCCAAATTTCAAAAAAGGTCAAAATGCGTAGAATTGAAGCACAATCCCAATGGGACCCACCATGTGCCACGTGTCATCACCAAAATTCAAGGGTGGAGGGGCAGAGAAAAAAGTCAATTTTTTCCATTTTTCCAAAAATGTCAAAAAGTCAAAAGGTGAGCCCGAATTGATTCCCAATCATATTTTGACACGTGGAGGGCCCAGATTGAAGGAGAAAGAGCAGATCAAGGGTAACTGTACATCTTCATTTTTGTTGCCATTTTTCTCCAGGAAACTTGGAATTACAAATTTTGCATCAAATTTCATCAAATTTTTGGTGATTCCATGTCATTTTGGCCTTCTAGGATCATTGGAATCGGTTTCATAACTCAATTTGTAGATTTGAGGTGTTTTTGAAACAAAGTTTTTTCCTAATCCGTCCAGACACGTGAAATGTCAAATTTGAAAGTTGCAGAGGTAGTTTTAAAAGGTAAAAAGGTGAAATGATGAGAGGAAAGGCATCTACATGCCTTGATGATGAAAAACATTCCTCCAGGAAGGATAATGATCTAAATATTTGTAATGATTAAGTCTTTTTAAAACACCTCAAGAACTCTCATTGTAAATTTTTTCAATGTCATTTTTAGTGAATCATGAGAAATTGTTGTAACAAAATTGATCCCTTGGCATATTATTTTCTTAGGAAAGAAGGATCCAATGTGGCAAGAGATATATAATGCATTTTGGAGAAATGCAAATGGTCGGGAAGTTGAAAATCATGAGCAAATTTTGAGAGAAAGCTCATTTTCTAAGAAACCCACCAAAGAACCAAGTTAATTTCTTCTGTGTTAGATCTTCATGTATGTGAGTTGGTTACAAGTTTATATCCATCACACAGCTCTGAGATTATTCATAAAACTCTCCCCTGCTAATGAATCTAACAAGCTTTTGAGTTAATCTATGTTTTTTTGGGCAATATGATGTTTGTTATCATTTTAAATACCTGTAAATAGTTTTCATTGTTCTTGTTGCAATATTGCATTGAAAGTCTTTAGAAATCACACAAAATCTCATCCTTATTGATAGTTTAGTGGAACTTACTGATTTTTCTTATCAGAAGACCTTTCATCTGGCATTGAAAATAAGTAGTTTAAAATCACTCCACCTTCATTTGTTGATTGGGATTGCTTGTAAGCCTTTGGGGTACCTTAGGCATGGTTTGATCAAGGATTTTTGTGTTTAATTGAGTTCTTTACTTCAAGATTTTGTGGTGAGTTCTCAAATATTGTGTGAAGAGTGCAACCTAGGCTTCCATTTATGCATCTTCTGGTTGAAAGAACATCCTGATTATTTGAAGCATTTTATCTAATAGTTGTTCAAGTATTGTAGAGGTTGTCAAAGATTTGATATATCCAAGTTTGTCTTGTCAATACCCCACCAAAAAATCATTTGAATAACTAATCCTACCCATACTACCCCTACATTGCATTATGTGTCAACAAAATAATCTAACCCATCTACAAAAATGCACAAAGCAAATCAGGATCATACAATGTCTTCAGTAGCCTCAACCTTGTCTTGAAAGAATTTCCATCATTTAGTAGTGACAGATCTATTGAGTTTGAATAATGGAAAATTGATCATGTTTTCCCAAGGCCATCTCCATACAATATGCATAGTATAAGGATATCTCCACCTCCTTCACAAAACAGAGGCTGCAATATAGGTTCTCTTACCTTGGTTGAAAGGCACAACCTAAAATAGTGAGGGTTAGATCAAATCCTTTCAAAGTTCTATCCATCTCTCCACAAATTTGAGTGCCAATTAGATCACATCCCCGGCTACAAAATGACATATATCAAGATCTATCGCCTTCAAGCTTCATGCCATATTTTTATGCTTCTCGTGAAAAAGGAGAAAAATTTTGGGTACCAACACAAGCATCCACTATCTTCATGTTCATCTTCCTCCTCATCTATCTATATGGTCGTAGCAGGTTTTGGAGATGGCACGTTCTCTATTGTATGTTTTCCTTAGGCAGCCCTAAGAGCATGACCTCATTCTCGCACATACTTATTATTCTCCACCTAGGCTTGAGCTGAAGATATATGAGCATGGATCCACTATCCCCAATAACCAAACTTACTCGGATTCAGGTTATGATGTCCGAAATGAGCCTCTCAATGTAGGTAGATTGACCTAGATATACATAAGTTTTATTGATGGTATGATAGTCACAATCTATCTTATCTGCATTGAAATTCGAGATGGCGCGCATCGAAAATATGTGACCTAAAAAAAACCACACAATGTAGAAGTGTTGATATATTGTGAACTATATTTCCTTTCCTACTACTAAAGGTAGTTCCTTTGGGATGAAAAATTCCTCCTCAAACGCTGCATGAAGTCGTTCATACCACATTTCTTCCATATTCTTGAGCGAGCCTCTCATTGATCCTTCACATAAATATTTTTTCAGCCTTTCTCACGAGGGATTTCTTCTCATCGGGTATTCTTAAATTATATTCTCTAGCCCATCGGGAACTCCAATTTCTATAAATATAAGAGATAAGAGGATGACGTAAAAACTTATCTTTTCACTGTGCGCACCTCTAAACAATAGTTTTGGCAATATAGCCTGCTAAGTTGTAGATTTCTCCCTTGGACATTTTCTTTGCAACATAAAGCCACATGGTTTTTACCTACGCCCATTGTTCTTGATCATTAAACTTGGTGAGTAGATGCATAGCTACCTGCACCATAGGGTACTTTTTCAATCAGTATATTTTCATTTTGTGTGGACCCTTAGTATACCCCAACTCCTTGTTTGTGGCTATAACCATTAATTTATCAGTCATATCACTAACAATGTTTGTCCATGTACCCTTCAATCTTGTTAATGTTGCAATTAGGGCCACTATGATCCTAACCCTCCATCTAGTGAAATAGAAGAAGTCCTCATGGAATCTACTCATAAGCCATTAGTATAAAGGTTCATATTTTCCAAAATATGGGAGCTCATAGAAGTAATAAACTCCTACCCTGCTAAAACAAATTTTCCCAAATGTAATTATACATTAGCATATCTTCCATTATGTGCTTGTTGGTCTTCTTATTCAGAAAAATGTCTAACTCTCCCTTGTTATCAGTGGTGTGGTGGTTGTAGTCACTTACTTTGCATCTGCGGATGTGGGAATCCCAATCTTGTCTGACTATTACTCCTTCCGAGTACTGCATCTCTGAAAAATTGCTCTCGGGAGAAATTTCAACCTCAACTTCCACCTTTTTCTTTCCTTTTGTGCTTGTTGTAGGTTCTTTCTTCAGTGCCATTGTAAAAATCCCACCTTTTATCTTCTGTGTCGAGTAAGTTCAAACCCTAGCTCAAAATCGCATGCCTTAGCTCAAAAATGCATGCCCTATCTCCTTCTCAATGCTTTTTCTTCACTCAAACCCTTCACCAATGGGGATGTAAGCCTTTTCCATGCACAAATATTCTCTCCACATCTTATTTTTCAACTCTCTGCACCTCAACATGATTCACTTGGATCGGTTGCACTTAGCTTGCTCGAATACTTGTGATTACAAAGGTAAAAATGAACCCATTCATGTCCTTACATATATTTTCAAAAGTTAGTGCATTTATTACTCCTTCACCTACCAAAAATCCTCTCATTAATTGACCATTTTCGTAATTTTAGAAAATTTTCATGCGGTATAATTTCACACCCTAGTTATAACCTTCTAGCGTGCCTTCTTACCCTTTGGCTAAAGACTTCTCTTCCGCACACTTCCATGTGTCGATTAACTTTTAACTATGCCCTCTTATGGTATTTTCCACAATTGTTGCTTACCTTGTATTATACTATTCATTCATTCATTCTCATCTATGTTCTTTAGTAGCAATCTCCTTTCTAACAAAGTTGCCTTTCCATACCTGAATAACACCTTTACTAGTTTATTCTCATATGTACTCATTTATAAATAAAAAATAAAAACCACCCCACACCAATGGTATGTGTAGTCCTATTTGTATAAAAATACTTCAGATTATAATTAGCTTCCAAAGATGCAAACATGCTTATTAGACAAAAACCCAAACTAAATTGAAAAAGCATACCGGTAAAGAATAAAATACATTAAAGAAAATATAGAAAGTGAAACCTATACTAAATGGAAATACTAGCTTATTACAAACACCAAGAAGACTTATTTATATTAGGGCTTCAACCTACTCCTATTAAAGTAACTAGGTAACCGTATTCCATCAAGCACCTCTAACTAGAAAGAACCTGATTCAATTATATGAGTGATAACATATGGTCCCAACCAATACACCTTAATATTTCCTAGATGGAAGAGAAACTTAGAATCATACAAAGTAGTACCATCTGTCCAACCTCAAGCTTCTCGTCCCTATTTTGTCGGTCATGACAGGCCTTATGTCTAGCCTTTTTCTACTTCTGACTCCAACGTGATATGGCACGCCTCTCATCCAACTGTATTAACCTATCAATTCTTTCTTCTAATGATTTCTCATCAGCTAGACCTCCAAACCACGTAATCGTAAGGAAGGTAATATGAATTCCATAGGAAGAATAGATTCTATGCCAAATACCAAATGAAAGGGTGTGGCCTCATTCAACCTCTTGTAGGTTGTTCTATATGCCCAAAGCACAACAAAACTTTATCATCCCAATATTTCCTTTCAACATCATAATTTTTGTCAAGGTTTTTCTCAATATATTGTTAAAGGTCTTAGCGATTTATTTTTCTAAGGATGATAGGGTGTAGTCTTGTGGTGTGTAACCATAAATTCATCCAATAATATCCTGATTGTCTCATTCAAAAAGTGTGTGCCCCTATCACTTGTCAAGGTTAGCGGACATCCATACCTAGTAAGAACATTTTACCATAACTACTCAGAGCTTTCTTTGTATAATCCTTTGTAGTTGTTGCTTATGCCCACCTTGTAAGATAATTTGTCCAAGTGATAATATAATGTGATCCAGTTCTATGAGTGGCTGGAGAAATAGGAACTACAAAGTCTATAGCCCATTTCTTAAATGGCTCTGCACTAACAATAGGCCTCAAAGGCATTTCATCTCTTTACCCACATTTTCCAAGGCATTTCCATTGATAAAACGCCTTACAATACTCTTTATAATCCTTGTACAAGGTCTCCCACCATAATCCAATGAGTATAATCTTGCGCACGTGGCATCACCTACATAGTGTCCACCTGCATTACCACAATGAGCCTCTTCCATGATATTGGTGCACTCATGTTCTAGTACACACCAAAGACAACAATTCATCTTGACCTAGTTATTATAAGTCTCCATTGATCAACAAGGTGCCATGTGAATTGTAAGTTGTTTCTTCTCTACTACTTTCATCCTTTCTGAAACATACCCATGTGTAAAAAGACAACAATATCATTTAATTTTAAATGTGTGTGATGCAAACCTATACAACTCGTGCATTTGACATTATATCTTCAATTTTCTATGAATCCTCCCCGAATGAATCCTTGATAAGTGGTATGGGCCAGAATTAATTTACCTGGTTTTACCACAACTATGAAATCAAATTCCTGGAATAAGATCACCCATCGACATATGTGCCCCTATAAAATGTAATTATTTACCAAGTATTTTAATGCCATGTGGTTATTATAGAATACAAAAGGTTTTTCTAGAAAATACTATCTGAATTTATACAGTGTGTAGATCATCGACAAGGCATCGCACTTTGTTGTATAATTTTTCTCTATAGGAGTCAACTTTCTACTAGAAAAACAAGTAGGATGATCTATAATACCCTCTTCAGGTTGAGCTAACACCACGTAAATGGATGTGCTATATGCTTCCACATGTACATGAAACAATTGGTTCCATGAAGGAAAACACAGAATAGGCACTATTGTAAGTCTCTCCTTCAATGCATCAAATGCATGCTACCGTGGTTCTCCCCAATAGAACATCCCTTTTCATTTTAGTAACTCTTCTAGGGGTGTGGAAATCTTTATATATCCTTTGATAAAAAAATTGATACCTGTGTGACCCAATAATCCACACACCTCACTCTAACTAGTAGGCTCTTCCATGCATATAATAACTATGCAACCTTAGATGGATCCACTAATAAACCTTCCTTGCAGATGATGTGCCCTAAAAAGTTCTAAATGGTGTACCAAACATGCACTTATTGATGTTTAAAGTGATATTTAATCATCCACATCTTTCAAACATTAGGTGTAAATTTTCACAATGATCCTTACAAAATTCCATACACCATATAATCATTTAAGTAAACCTGTAAGAAATTTTGAATAAAATCTTGGAATGCTTGAAAAACTATGCTTGAAAATATAGCAGGCACATATTTCAAACCAAAGGGCATCACAGTATATGCAAAAATTCCCCATTCAATGGTGAAAGTAGTCTTCTCTTGATCCTCCTGTGTAATTCTAACCTAATGATACCTAGAGAATCCATTTGTAAAAGAATAAACTTCACACCCTACACTGCCTTCTAATATTTCCTCTATGAAAGGTGTAGAAAAATGATCAATCAAACATACAGCATTTAGTTCCCTATAATCCACACAAATCCTAATTTGACAATATTTATTTATACTAATCACCATGGGGCTAACCAACTTTGATTCCTCTAGGGGCTTGATGATGCCAAATTTCAACATTTTGTCAATTTCTTCCTTAACTTTTACGTGCAGGTTAGGGTTCATCCTATAAGGTCTCTTCCTGATTGGGCATGCACCTTCCTTTAGCTTAATCTTCATCTCTCCTAATGACTCATGCACTCCTTTTAACTCATGGTAGCCCCTAGGAAATAAGTCTTGAAAATCTCATAGTAACTCAATTATCTTTGCCACTTTAGAATCAGTCCAATAATCCCCAATTATTGCCTCCTTAGGTTCAACATCCGTGCCAATGTTCACTTTCTTGGTCTTCATAGGTTCATGACACATGTTTTTATCCACACTATCTAACGCCTCATGTGGACATGTTAAATGATCTTTCCTTTATCCTTCTCAAATAAAATGCACTTAAGTAGTGTGGCATCTATCTCTTCTACTTCATCAAAACATGCTCTTGAGTCTACCTCACCAAATAACTCTTGAATGAGTTCTTCAGCCTTTGCATTGTCTCCCATAGTTAAGCACTTTATAACCCTTAATGCCTCTTCCACCAGAGGTTTAGTAGAGAAGTAGTAAAAATTTGGGTCATTCCTACAATCAAATCCTACCAATTTCTAGTCTCCCTATGTAGCTCTGCATAAACATACCAAGCATGTACGTAGCCTTGTAAAGTGGAATAAATCTTGTGCACCCATAGTGAAGGTGGTAAAGCTTCTTTCCCCTCTTTCCAGAGTCTCTCACACTTTCTGAGCATGGTGCTAAACAAGTTGATTACCATGATACATGTAGATTGTAATAGGTGTATTTCTCTTGAAGAATTGAGTGGTTAGAGTAATTCTGACTTCATTCCATTCCATAAGATTATCCTTGTGAACCATCCACTAGTGAGTTGTTTTCCCACACAAGGTATACACTAACATATTTCTCCTTTCCACTTGATCTGTCCACTACTTCTCCATGGCATGCAGGAATATCTTAGGGTATCCTTCTCCAGTGTACTGAGGTACGAGTTACCAATGCTCTTAACACAACGAGGTTCGCTTCTCCATGTAAATGTACTTCTTACTTTACACCCAACCATCTCATAGGTGTCATGTGCCCAATTTTCACAAGAAATACTTGTAGTATCACTAGTAGACCATGCATCTTCCCGGTGGAGGATTCCTTCTTTAGATGCTTCAAGTACTTCTAGGTCCCGAATGGAGTGTACATAAAAATTTTTCAGGTCCTCACTTAAAGGTTCAACATAAGGTATAGAATTCCCATCTATCAAAGGGATAATTACTCTGTCTTCCTTGTTCTCAAAATTATATACCCCTTGTTGAACTATAAATCAGCATTATTTGCATAACACCAAGGGTGCCCAAGTAGATTTGTGAAGTTGTTTGCTTCTGCAAGTGCTAAGACCTCAAAATCCCCAGTGAACTTGGCACCTTATATAGTAATCGATGCATCCTTTAAAATCCTATGAGAGTGGCCTTAGTTCCATTAGCCATAAAAAATACATTAGAGGATGGCTGTAATGGAGGTCTGCCCATCTGTATCCATACATAAAAAGTAATCACATTCACTTCCACACCTTTATCAATCAATATATTACTCAAGAGCCACCCATCAACAACAACATTTAGATTCATCTCCTTGTCATAATCCAAACTATGAGGGGGAAGATTAGCATGCAAAATCTTCCTTCCATTCTCAATATTTACATGCAAAGTGTTTCCCTTTAGCCAATTCCCTAATAATGGAATGATATTCTCCTAGTGTAGCATCTTGCATACCTCTTTTAAGTCATCAATATCTGATTGGACTGTCTCTATTGCCTTCTTTTGTTCTAACTTTCACTATTGTTCCTTTAAATATTGTATTTCACCCTGAACATTTCTTAGTACCTCCATGGTTTCATGATAAACCTCCTTCTTATGTGTAGGATCTGAGTACCTTGCATGTAAAAATTCTTCCTTAGTGATGGTAGGCTTCTATCATGAACGCTTCCTTAGCATGCGCAACTTTAGTGCATGTAGTAATATTCATAGGTAATACCTCAGGTTTTGGTGCCAACTTTGGCATCACCCGATTTTCACCAAATGCATTATTCTAACCATCCCTTCACCTTTGTTCTCATTTTTATGATGCTTGCTAAGATGCTCAAATAAGCCAAGGCATTCCTCATACTTATGATTCTTCTTACAAAAAGAACAAGTGATATGCTAAGGAAATTCACACTTGTAGTGGTTAGTGTTATCCAAAATTCACCCCCCAGGGTAAATTTGATAACATGCATCAAAATACTCAAGTCCCAGGAAAATAGATTGATTCAAGGCAAAAAATCATGTTTCTAGGGTCCCCTCGGATTTTTTCTAACTCTCCTGTCCAAGGAGAAAAGAGCAAGTTCTAAAAAAGGGTGAAAAAGTTGCAAAAAACAAGCTTGGGCCAGAAAAAATCATGAAAATTGGCTAAGTCCTAGTCCGTGGTCCTTGGGACAGTTGGGACATCGGGGCACAAACCGGCCGAAAAGCCTCTAGGTGGTCCAGGGCGGCCTTGGGACGCTTGGGAATCGGGACGCGAAAGGAGAACCGGCCAAAGGTAAAAGCAAAATTGACTAATCAGCTTCTTGAGTGGAACAAAGGGGACATCTGGGCCATGAGGACGTGAAGGATGCGAACCACCCGGATCGGCCGAAACAGAGAACTTTAGCACTGGGACAGTTGGGACAAAGGGACGCGTGGGATGCAGAGCCGAAGGAGCCGAGAGCCAATCAAATCACGCCACGTGTCTTCACCTCAAAGAGGGACAAGGAAGCTGAATCGGGTGGATCGGAGGAATTTTTCCCAGATAGTTTGGGACAACCGGGCCAAAGGGACGTGAGGGACGTGAAAATCAGCAGGCCCGCGGACGAATCAGGAAACACTACGTGTCACAAGGGGAAATGTCCAAAATTTCAAAGGGCAAGGCTGAAGCGATGGCCCGAGCTAATAAAAGGAGGACACGTGTCCTAAGGAGAAAGGAAGTGTGGAGCTCGGGGAGGAATTAGAGAATTTGGCAAAATTTTTGGCCAAAAACTAAATTGGAAGGATGACCCCGCGCCCCTGTCCTCCAACCAGATCATGCCATGTGTCCCAAGTGGCGGGGACACGGGGAAAAAATGGGAAATTTTCCAAAATTACAAAAAGGTCAAAACTTTCAAGGAAAACCCGCAGGTAAGGGAAGGAGAGATAATTTCTCATCCAATCGCCCCGACACGTGTCATCCAGTGGCGAGCACGGAAAAATTTCAAAACCCATTTTTACCTGTTTTGTGCCCTAAATCTTCGATCGCCATATCTTTCGATCCAGAGCTCGATTTGCACATTCTTTATATCATTGGAAAGCTTATAAAATTCTCTACACGATTTCAAGGTAAATCTTGAATTTTGGTTTAGTCTAGAGAGAAAATTCAGAAATGGCTCGACACGTGTTCATGGCTAGAAGTGACATTTTAGCAACCAAATTTAATCCGTAATGGGTCGCATTCTCCTCCAATCTAGTGAAAAATGGCGGGTATGGGTTTGTAAGGTCCTCCATGCTGATTTAATGCATTTACAAATCAAGGAGGAATGGGTTCCCACATTTTTATACGTTTCTATCTCTCTGGCTCGACCCATGCAATGTAAAAGCTTGATTTGGCTCATTTCAAAAAGGGAAAAACACTTTTTGCATAGCGAGACTTCTTCTTTCACCTCCAGGTAAGTGATAGTTGCAAGAATCGGACCTCTTCAAAGATTGTAACAGGTTTTTTTACCTCTCTGAGGTTGTAATGCAGTGGCTTTGACATTGGAAATGATAATGCAAGCTTTGTGAATGGGTTTCAGTCCTTTGTTTGTATTATTTGCTTCATTTCAAATCCTAAATTATATCTTATCAGCCTGTGTATGTTTTATGTTGCAATATTTGGTTTGTGTCTATTTTCATGACAAAATATTCACCACTCCTTTTGGTGCATCACCATCTTTAGTTAGTTTCAATTTTTGCATTTCTATCCCTATCTCCTTACAATTTAGAGTAGGATTAGGATCTGAACCTCTGTAGTTGTGCAAATATAGATCTAAATCAAAGGAGTTTGAGGAACCAGCCTCTAATCTGGAGATTCCTCTCTCAGTTTCACAAGTCCCACACTTGGAGAGAGGTTTCCATGTTGTGCAATCACACTAGATGCTAGAGTGATCAACCTAGAAATCTGATCGGCGTCCGTAAGGGTCTTTGTGATTTTGCGTAATAGTTTTGGCACACCCGGTGGGATACTAGAGGTCTCATTTTTATTGTAGCAAAGTTGATGTGCATCTGCTGCAATTTTCTTGCTTTAAAAGAGCTATTATTTGCATATCTTGCAACTCCGAGGGGAAGAATCAATTGGTTTCAACAGTGCAGGCCTGAAAACTCATGAGAAGAATCACCACAAGGTCAAGATTTGGAGAAGAAGAAGTGTTGTTTGAATACCTACAATTATCTCCAAGAAGAAGGCAAAGAGGAAGAAGGATTCAAAGGTCTCCATCTCCACCAAATAGAACTCTCTCAACTCCTCCACCTAGTAGGCCTTTCATTCAGTCAACAAGGGTTTTAAGACCGATTAGAATGGCACAAAACAACCCCTACGTCAACTTCACAGGCAGCAGCCCACTTGCCCTCAATGCACAACATCCAATTCCTATTGCAGCCTTGAAGAACATTCCCTACTTCACTGGAGAAAATCAGACTACTCCAGGTGATCATGTTAAAGACATTGCTAACCTTTGTGCAATCCATGAAATCAATGAAATGCAAGTGGCTGTCAAGTTACTGGCATCTTCATTCAAGGGTAAAGCATTGCAATGGTTTAGAAGCCTTGGAGTTGGTTCTATCACAAATTGGAATCAGCTGTGTATAGCACTTCATGAGCAATTTGGAGAAAAGGGAGACAACTTGTCTCTTTTGGAGCAGCTGACAACCATCAAGAGAGCTCCCAATGAGCAGCTGACCGACTTCAACTTCAGATTTCAAAAGACTTGGGAGAGAATTCCAGTGGCAGTCAGGCCAACAACAGAAGGTGCTTTTCTCTACTATCTCAAAGCTCTAAATTCTGATATTTCTATGTTAATTCAGTCCATGGGAGGCATAACTATCCCTATGGCTTATAGCATTGCCATTAGGGCTGAAAATTGTTTGATCCAAGCTGGAAAACTTGCCCCTAGACCTCCCATGCCATTGTTTCCAAGTTTAGAGAGTCCAAACACCAATCAAGCACCTAATTTGTCTCCTTCTCCCACTCCTAGAAATCAGAGTTCAAATGAAGCTTCCACTTCATCTCCAAGTGCCCCAAATGAGCTTCAAGAATTCATGAAGCAATTTCAAAACCTAGGCAATGAGTGGTTACTCTCAAAAGGCAAGCAGACCCAAGGTTTTAGACCTTCTTATCAACCCCAAGCTCAACCTAACAGCACCCATACCAACCACAAAGGCCACCTAATCTAGTTGCAAATATGAATCAAACAAGGCCTCCCGCCAATAGACCATTTCAGACCTATAATCCAAATGTCATATCTCCTCTAAGGCATTGGTGCCAACACAAAACAACATTGCTTAGGAGTATGACTAGTGTTTTCCATGCAATGAGTCTCATAACCAATCCATGTGCTTCAATTGTGCTTTGAATCAAGCATTAATGGTGACAACTACCGGTGTAGAGGGTGAGGGCAGTCAAGGAATCAGCCAACAACAAGAAACATTCCAACAACAATCAGCCCCAAATGACACCAAGTTGGTAAATTGGCAACTAGAAGATTTTTGTGGCATGAATCAAGTAGTTTCTCAAGGTGTTGCAGCTAACACAAGGTCAAAAAGGAGGAATTTGGGTGAAGAACAGCCATTAGCCCCAACCAATCCACAACCTTCCATGGCTCCACAAGTGGTTGGCAAACAAAATCTAATTTCAAATGCACAAGGGCAGCCAAGAACAACCCCTAGGCCAACTCAAATACCAGTTGTTGCTGCCCACATGCAAGGAGTGAATGTGCAAACCAAGGGACAACAAAGAGATCCTTCATCACCATTCAGTATCATTGATCAGATGAAGAAGACAAATGTCAATATATCAATGTGGGAATCCCTATCTATCCCAGGCCAAAGAGATCTGCTGCAAGCTGCCATGAAGGACTGGCCAACTTCGAATCAGCAAGTTCAGATGCAAGACAAAGTGCTTACAAATGCTGCCTAGCCTGAGGGAAATCATGGAGGACAACAAGGTAAAATGTTGAAGCCCCCTCCTTTCTATGTTTCATTGATCATTGGAAATCAGCTAGTGCACAATTGCATGATAGACTCGGGCAAGTAGCTCAGTAATGCCTAAACAGATAGCTGATCAGCTAGGGCTCCAATATGAAACAATATCCAAAGGGGTAGTGCAGCTAGATGGGACAGCAGAGTAATGCTTTGGAGTGATTAGAAACTTGAGTCTTACCTTGCATGCATGTCCAAACGTTGTTGTTTTACAAGATGTATCAGTGATAGACCTTCCACCACTCTTTTCCCTATGCTTGTCAAGGGACTTCACAGCCAAGATTGGGGGATATTTGTCTACTGATTGGTCACACATGCTGTTCAAAACGAGGTATGGAACTAAGGCTACAATCATGTCAGAACCTATTACAAACTTCCATATTGAGCCTTACACTCTAAGTCAGATTAATGCCAATTGCTCAGCATTTGATCAAGAAGATCACCCAAGCACTGATGAGGCTAACACTAAGGTTGGAAGCATCCTGGATCTAACTCTTGATGAATGGGCAAACAAGATACATGCATTTGATCCTTATCAAGAAGTGGAAGAATCTGAGCTAGGGGTCTATTGCATACACGAAGAAAATCAGCCTATTCCTAGCATCACCAAGCCAAACCACAAAGATGACAATGACGTATGGCAACTGTTTTTTGATGGATCAAGGAGTAGACAAGGTGCAGGAGGTGGAGCTATGCTTGTTTCACCTCAAGGAATAAAGTACTATTCAGCTTTTAGATTTCAGTTTGCATGCTCCAATAACACTGCTGAATATGAAGCTTTGGTGCAAGGGATGCATTGGGCAATAAAGAAGAAAATAAAGAACTTGTAAGTCTTTGGTGACAGTGAATTGATTGTAAATCAGGTCAAGGGACAGCATGCTACCAAGAATGATCTTCTCAAGTGCTACAAGAACAGGGTGTGGGACCTCATGGAAGATTTTGAGGGTTTTGGCATCAAATCCATTCCTAGGGAAGAGAATCAAGCTCACTGACACGAGGTGCTTGTAGCGATAGGGGGCAGCCTTTGACATTGTGGAAAGTATTCAACAAGACAAGGTACAGCCAAACATCCACATGATTGTGAGGCCTTCAGTGCCAGATAACAATGTTAGTTGGCAAGTGTTTGAGAATGACCAACAAATCATCCATTTCTTGCAAGAAGAAGCTGAGTTCTCAGCCAAGAATCAAGAAAGATTGGAATAGCAGTATGGTGACCAAGTGGTACAGCTGAGAACTAACAAGCTGCCCAAGGGACTTATCACTTTGGAGTCCATTTTTAACCCCAATGATCAGTTTAGAAAGGAAAAAGAAAACATTCGGAGTCAAGAGAGAGGATTCAAATATCCATCTTGGTAGAAGAGAACAAACCATTGCAAATTGGAAGGATGACAACTGAACAAGAAAGGTATGAGTTCATACAACTGTGTCAAGAGTTCCCTGACGTGTTTGCTTGGAGCTATGAAGACTTGAAAGGTTTCAATCCCAACTTAGCTCAGCATACCATCGAATTGGATCCAAATACTAAGCCTGTCGAGTGTAAAAAAAGACCAGTCAATCCACACATGGAGCCTCTCATGAGGAAAGAATTGGACAAGATGATTGAGTCAAGGATCATATTCCCAATCAAGCATTCTAGTTGGGTTGCCAACTTAGTTCCAAATCGGGAAGAAGAGTGGAGAGATCAAATTGTGTGTTGACTTCGAGACTTGAATAGAGCCTCTCTCAGGACCATTACCCACTCCCTTCCATGGAGCAAATATTGTAAGTTGTAGCTGGTTCAGAAAGGTTCTCATTGTTTGATGGCTACTCAGGCTATAATCAGATTATGGTGAAGAAAGAGGACCAGTTCAAGACAGCCTTCACAACCAAATGGGGAGCTTTTGCATACAGGAAAATGCCATTTGGGCTGTCCAACGCTGGTGCTACCTTCCAAAGGGCAATAGACATGGCATTCAAAGGTTTGATTAACAATGTGGTGCTGATTTACCTTGATGATATCACCTGCTTTTTTCCAAAAATGCAGCGAGACCACCTATCTCATTTGAGGCAAGTCTTCACGAGGTGTAGGAGATTTGAAGTGTCTTTGAATCCTAAGAACTGCATCTTTCTTGCACATGAAGGAAATATCCTTGGCCATATTGTCTCCAAAGAAGGATTAGCAATTGATCCAGAGAGGGTTGAAGCCATAAGAGCACTACCATTGCGCAAGCCACAAGAAAGCCCTTTAGAGTTTCTTGGGAAGGATAAACTTTGTTCAGAGGTTTGTCCCAGATTTTGCAGCTCTTGTCAAGCCCATCACCAAAATGTTAAAGAAGAGCATGGCTTTCAAGTGGACAGCAGAAGGCAAGGAGAGTTTTGAAGCAATCAAAGAAGTCATCTCTCAAGCACCAACTCTCATCAACCTAAAATTCTCCAAGGATTTCATCCTCTATGCATTTGGAGGTAATGATACTATTTCTGCCATTTTGGTACAGTAGAACAAGGATAATGATGAGCAGCCAATTGCCTTCTTCAGCAGGAGCCTAGATGACTATGAGGTGAGGTAATCTTTTATTGAGAAGCATGTGCTTGTAGTAATCATAAGCTTGAAAAAATTCAAGCATTTAGTCTCAAACAACAAGGTCCAGCTTGCTAGTCTCACATCTTTGGGGTTAAGGACTTCCTCCTCAACAAAGATTTGAACGAGAAGAGGGCAGGTTGGATCACCCATGTCATGGAGTATGACATTGAGATCAAGATCACCAAGCTAGTAAGAGGGAAAAGATTGTGTGAGCAGCTAGTTTTGGGGAAGAAAAAAGAAGTATGCAATGAAGAGGAGGTTGTTTTGACAGTCCTAGGACAGCCATGAGCCAAGTGGCAATCAAGAAGAAGACAATGCTGCCCCCACCCTTGCTGGACCCAAGGTATTATACACTTCCTAGGCACAGGCCTATGCCCTCTGCAGATGAACAAGACCCAAAGGAGACACTTCAGATTGCAGGTTGTCCCGTATGCCATTTTTGATGGAGTTTTGTTCAAAAAAGATGTGAATGGAGTGCTAAGGTGCATTAGCACAAATCAGATTCAAAGGGTGTTGGAAGAGTTTCATGGTGGACCAGCTGGTGGTCATTTTGCACCAAGAGTGATAGCTCTAAAAATCATGAAGGCTGGTTATTATTGGCCTAAAATCTTTAGTGATTGCTATGCATGGATCAAGAGGTGTAAGAATTGTGCATTCTTCACAGGAAAAGAGAGACTTGTTGCCCTTCCATTGCATCCAATCTCAATTGACCAGCCATTCATACAATGGGGTTTGGACTTCATTGGAGTCATTAATCCCAATTCAAGCCAAGGGCACAAATGGATTTTGACAGCCATGGACTACTTCACCAGATGGATAGAAGCAGTAGCACTCAAAGAGGCAAATGAGTCTAGCATCTTAGACCTTTATGAGGGGATAACAACTAGATTTGGTGTACCTGCTACAATAATCTTAGATAATGCATTGGCATTCATTGGATCCAAGGTGACTGAGTGGGCTATCAAGAACGGTATCTACCTAAGCACTTCATCAAACTATTACCCTCAAGGTAATGGCCAGGCCGAGTCTACAAACAAGAACTTGTTGAGGATCATTAGGAGGACTCTTGACGAGAATCAGAGGTCTTGGCATACTAAACTAAAATCAGCCTTATGGGCTAATAGGATAACTCCCAAGAGATCCACAGGTAACTCTCCATTCAGGCTTGTATATGGAAGAGAGGCAATCTTGCCCATGTCACTTGAGTTACCAAAATTGGAACTCATGAAGTAGCTGGAGTTACTTGAATTTGAGCCCATGGAGGTGAGGTATGCAGAGTTGATGGAGCTGCAAGAGATCAGAAATCAGGCATCCCAAGCAATGGAAAAGGATCAAGCATTGATCAAGAAGACCTTTGATAGGAAGGCCAAGGATAGATCCTTCCAAGTTGGAGATCTAGTGTTGAAATGGGATGTGGATAGAGAAAAACCGGGAAGGCATTCAAAATTTGATGCCATTTGGAGTGGCCCATACATGGTCACGAAGTGCAAGAACAAGCAATGCTTTCCAATTGGCCCCATTGGATGGTGAAGAACTGCAGATTCCAAAATGGAATCTATCTCAAGCATTGCTTCTAGAGGGAAATTCACTACCTTTGTAAATATTAGATTAGATTTTCATTCCTCCAAGTGCTTGTGCACATTGTTTTGCTATAGGTTAGTTTTGTTTTCCCTAAGTGCTTTGGCACAGCTTGCTGTCCATGGAGATGTTTTGCAGTCCTTGCTTCCATCAGGTGATATTCCATCTTCCTCCTTACACATTCTAGAGTCAGTTGGGGTTCTAAACAGAATATTTGATGACTCCATGCCCAATGGACTGCTTCAGGCAACTGGTATCTTCTACCTAGTAGGCAGGTGACCCCGCTGAGTCGCCAAATTGTTATCCAAAATTCACCCCTAGGGTAATTTGATAACATGCATCAAAATACTCAAGTCCCAGGAAAATAGATTGATTCAAGGCAAAAAATCATGTTTCTAGGGTCCCCTCGGATTTTTTCTAACTCTCCTGTCCAAGGAGAAAAGAGCAAGTTCTAAAAAAGGGTGAAAAAGTTGCAAAAACAAGCTTGGGCCAGAAAAAATCATGAAAATTAGCTAAGTCTTGGTCCAGGCGGTCCTTGGG
The DNA here is from genome assembly GCA_018340775.1 of Taxus wallichiana var. yunnanensis. Lineage (NCBI taxonomy): Eukaryota > Viridiplantae > Streptophyta > Pinopsida > Cupressales > Taxaceae > Taxus > Taxus wallichiana. The sequence goes on from CM031235.1 coordinate 604,391,420, forward strand.
ATAGTTGGGACGTCGGGCGTGAACCTGCCGAAAAGCCTCCAGTGGTCTAGGCAGCCCTTGGGACAGTTGGGACATCGGGATGTGCGGGACGCGAAAGGGTGAACCGGCCGAAGGTAAAAGAAAAATTGACTAGCTGGCTATGAGTGAAACAAATGGGACATCTGGGCCGTGAGGATGTGAAGGACGCGAACCACCTGGATCGGCTGAAACAGAGAACTTTAGCACTGGGACAGTTGGGACAAAGGGATGCGTGGGACGCGGAGAGCCGAAGGAGCCGAGAGCCAATCAAATCACGCCACGTGTCTTCGCCTCAAAGAGGGACAGGGAATCCTAAATCAAGTGGATCGAAGGAATTTTTCCCAGATAGTTCGGACAATCACAAAGGGACACGAGGGACGTGAAAAGCTGGCAGGCCCACGGACGAATCAGGAAATGCCACGTGTCAAAAGGGGAAATGTCCAAAATTTCAAAGGGCAAGGTTTGAAGCATTGGCCTAAGCCAATAAAAGGAGGACATGTGTCCTAAGGAGAAGGGGAGTGTGGAGCTCAGGGAGAAATTAGAGAATTTTGGCCAAAAACTAAATTGAAGGATGACCCCGCGCCCTATCCTCTAACCAGATCATGCCACATGTCCCAAGTGGCGGGGACGCGGGGAAAAAATGGGAAATTTTCCAAAATTACAAAAAGGTCAAAAATTTCAAGGAAAACCCATAGGTAAGGGAAGGAGAGAGAATTTCTCATCCAATCAGCGCCCGACACGTGTCGTCCAAGTGGCGGAGCACAGGAAAAAATTTCAAAACCCATTTTTGCCTATTTTGTGCCCTAAATCTTCAGATCGCCATATCTTTCAATCCAGAGCTCGGATTTGCACGTTCTTTATATCATTGGAAAGCTTATAAAATTCTCTACATGATTTCAAGGTCAATCTTGAATTTTGGTTTAGTCTAGAGAGAGAAAATTCAGAAATGGCTCTGACACGTGTTCATGGCTAGAAGTGACATTTTAGCAACCAAATTTAATCCAGAATGGGTCGCATTCTCCTCCAATCTAGTCAAAAATGGCAGGGTATGGGTTTGTAAGGTCCTCCATGCTGATTTAATGCATTTACAATCAAGGAGGAATGGGCTCCCATGTTTTTGTACATTTCTGTCTCCTGGGCTTGACCCATGCAATGTAAAAGCCAGATTTGGCTCATTTCAAAAAGGGAAAAAACACTTTTTGGCATAGCAGACTTCTTGTTTCACCTCCAGTAAGTGATAGTTGCAAGAATCAAACCTCTTCAAAGATTGTAACAAGTTTTTTTACCTCTCTCGAGGTTGTAATGCAGTGGGCTTTGACATTGAAATGATAATGCAAGCTTTTTGAATGGGTATTCAGTCCTTTGTTTGTATTATTCGCTTCATTTCGATCCTAAATTATATCTTATCATCCCGTGTATGTTTTATGTTACAATCTTTGGTTTGTGTCTATTTTCATGACAAAATATTCACCACTCCTTTTAGTGCATCACCATCTTTAGTTAGTTTCAATTTTTGCATTTATATCCCTATCTCCTTGCAATTTAGAGTAGGATTAGGATCTGAACCTCTATAGTTGTGCAAATATAGATCTAAATCAGAGGAGTTTGAGGAACCAGCCTCTAATCTAGAGATTCCTCTCTCATTTTCACAAGTCCCACACTTAGAGAGAGGTTTCCATGTTGTGCAATCACACTGGATGCTAGAGTGCTCAACCTAGAAATCTAATCAGCGTCCAGGGGTGCTGTGATTTTGCACTAACAGCTAGGGGATCCACATGTAAAACACATTCCATGAGGGAACTCACCTTTTCCACCACCACTACCTTGGCCCCCGAATCCACCATGGTATCCTCGACCTCTGCCATGTCCTCCTTCAAAATTCCCTTCATTATGATCATAACATGCTTGAGTGTGCTCACAATCATGGTGTTCACCTTTTCCTTTATATTTATCTGATACTTCAGTGTGTTGTACACCAATATCTATGGCATCATGGATCTAACCAATCAACCTGCAGTCTTTTGTATCATGAGTCATGGATTGGAAAATTTTACAATAACAAGATATATTCTTCCTTATCACACATTGTAATAATGGGAAGTAGCTTGCATCATGGTCCAAATGACATATCTCATAGTCCAACAGTAATGAACACACTTGATTTGTGAGGAAAACTATCTTTGGTGTGCCCTTCCACTTCACAATCTGTACACCAAATCCCAAAGGCATGTCTCATGTGCTAAATTTTTTGATAGTTTCTCCAACTATTTTTCCATAGTTGTAATCAGTGCTTCCAAGAATTAGCTTACTCAAATTTATATACTCCTGAATTCCTCAAAGCATGCAAAGTGGCTTTAAGTGCTTCATTCGGGTCTGTATAAGTCTTGTGTGATAGCACCCTTCTGAAAGTGTGATCAAGCCCCTAATGAACCATTGTGCATGTTGTCTTGAAGGAATATCATAAGAAATTTTAGAAAACAATGTCTTGAAACAAGCAACATATTCCCAAATGCTCTTAGTAGTGCTTTGTTTAATATCATTGAGAGTGCTTATAATATTTTTCACAAACTCAAGGATATTAAAATATTTAAGGAAATCATCCTTTAATGTTGTATAATCTACACAAGTCTAATCGGGGTCAAACTTCCTATACCAAGTGTGTGTGCATCCCTACAATGTAGTTACAAACTGACTTGCCTTGTGCTTAGAAGTCATAACTCCTTTTGTGCACCACATTATCTCACACATGTGCACATGTTAAACAACATCTTCTAATCCCTTATACTATAGAAGATGAAGATTCATCTCCATGTAAATATTCTGGGGTTCGTGCACTCTACCCACCCGATCCAAACATCTTATATTACCTCTGCCTTGATAAGCACCAAACCTAGAGCCACCTATACCTCCTGATCCTTCACCTATAGCCAAAAGCAAACCAATGGATGTATTTCCCTGTGTCCCAACAATGGTACTAAACTTAACTCCTACAATCTCTGAAGTGGTACTATTGCTAGAAGTGAGTCTAAAATTCTCAATGCGCTTGAGTTTTGTGTTGATAATATGTCTACAAAGGTACCTCTAAACAACAAATAATATGCTTTCCTAGCCATATATTTACTTACAACCTTACTTAATCATATTCTTCTACTTCCCAAACTAGCTTGTTGACTATTGGTTATACTAGATACTAGAAATCCAAGCACAAGGGCTAGGTTGCTAGGTAGATTCATATGCACGTCTACGCCCATGTTGTCTCTAGTGGAAAACTCCCATGTAAGGCTAATGAGTGTTCCCTATTATGCTTGCCCAAATGGGGGAAATCCAGATGCTCTAGCTCCATGCCTTTTGTGTGAGCTCCAAATCCTTCATGAGCCATATCTCTCCTCAATGCCATCCACTCTACAATATCACGTTGCTTCTCTACCTCCCTCTCTCATGCCTTATTATACTTAAGATGCCTTTCTTCTCTCTACCTCTTTTCCACTAGGTCCGCCATATTTCACCAAACTTGTTCCTTCCTTACATTTGATGGGTTTTAGCTAGCCATCACCTTCTCTTCCAAGTTCAATGTTACCATCAATATTTTGATCGCTAGTGAAATGTCTTGCAAATAAGTTCCCTTGGGATACCGTAAAAATTGGAACTCATCTACCTCTGGGCATGAGTAAGTGGAAATCGAGTAATCCAAAATATATCTATTATAAAAACCGGGAACTAAGTATCCACAGTGTGCATCCAAATCAGATCAACATCATAAAGGGCCAACAATTTTTCCCACGTCCCGCACAAGTGTGTGATACCTCCAATTCCTTTTAGACTCATAAGTTTTAGATGATTCTCATATAGATTACTTGCTTGGTATTGACAATTAATCACATATGCTTATTGATTCTTCTCCTAGTCAAGCCACTCCTATAGTTTCTTATTATGTTTCTCCTAATTTTTATATTACTTCTCATGATACATCTCATACTAGCTTGCATACTCCTTCACATTATGTCGATGATCCTATTGATAACATCCTTAGTGACATTCTCATTTTTGAGTCTCTATCTGATATTGATGAGGTGGTTGATAGCCATGGTTCTCCTTCTTTTCATACTGTTGAGTGTGAATCTCCTATTCCATCATTTCCTTCTCCTGAGATTGCATCTACCACTATGCATGAGTCACCTCCATCTATCACTTCTTCTTCTCCTACCATTTCATCTCCTCTTATCACATCATCTATGCCTATTAGTTCATCTTCTCCTATAGATGTGTCTCCATCAGTCACTTTACCTCCTAGGGATGTCTCTGATGCTACTCCTACCACTGTTATGGATATTCCATCTATATCATCTACTATAGCTTCCTTGGAACCTACTTCTAGTGTTCCCTTAGCATCAAAATCTCCCTTATCACCTCTTGATATTCCTATGATCACTCACAATGGAAAATTACAACCTCTTAATACATTATTTCCATCTTCCACTATTCCTTCATAGGATATCATCTCTCTCATGCATTTCATAGGTCAATTACAATCTCAGGTTTAATCCTCACTTTAGAAAGTAGGGATTACTATGCTTCTATTGATAACAACTCATTACATGGTAACCTTGTCCCTAAAAAGATTCATAATTCTGCATTTCCTAAGGACTTTATCATGCCTACATTCACATGTTTTGATGGTACTGGTGACCCTCATGCTCATCTTCTACATTACCACATGCTTATGACCTCTTATTCTAATGATAGATTATTACTTAAGGCCTTTCGATACAGTCTTATTGATGAGGCATTACAATGGTACACTCATCTTCCATTTGGGTCCATTAGTACTTTCTATGACATGGAGGATACTTTCCTCCATCATTTTATCATCAACAATGGCCCTAAAGTTACTTATGACCACTTACCTACTTTACATCAAGGCTCCTCCAAACCTATCAAGGATTATATCTTACGATTCAATGCTTGTATACATCAACTAATATTTCAACCTATAGACCTTGAGAAGCAATTCATTTTCTATCATGGTTTGATTCCTATGCTCAAACAAATATTACAATATGATACATGTGATTCATTCATTCTTCTATGCTACAAAGTTATCAACCTAGAACAAGATCTTATCTCAACACATATCATTGATCCTCCACATACATCTACTTCTATTATATCATCTAGTCCTCCTCCATCAAAATTGGTTGAGCATCCTACACAGTCTCCACCTTTGCCTCATAAGCAAGGAAAACAAGCTCAACCTACTCCACCACCACATAATACTTCTTCTCCTCCTCCACGATAGGCCACTTCTCCTTCCACTCCATCTATGTCATGTGAGCCATTGCATTTCTCCCATCATGATAGACCTCATGATGTGTTGTTTTCCTTACTTGAAAAGTGCCTCATTCACTTACCATCCAACCAACATCATCCATACCACAGATGCAACGTCAACATGACCACCCTTATTGTAGTTATCATTGAATAAATGGCTATAGGGACAATGACTATGTTGAGAGGACAAGAGTATGATACTAAGGAGAAGGCACACAAAAGATTCACGTGCAGGAGTAAAGCACAGTCAAAGGTATGGAAGGATAGGAAGGACACACATGTAAAAGACAAGGAGATTCGGGACTTAGCCATTTTCACATGTATGGTCTATTTTTTGAGATAGCATGTAGAGCACAAAATCGGATAAATACTTACGTAACACGCATAGGCTATTTTTAGAAGAGTGTCTACTAAGTGCTTTGCATGGTTTCGAGCTAATAATATAATTTTTACTGCTAGTTAACTAGAAGAGATCTATTGTTAGCGCACTTGCATGTGTGTTTATTATTGTAAAGGCACATGGATATTTTCAACATGTGACCTATTTTTGGAATTATGTAAGCGGTGAAGGGAAATTCCCACCCTTATAAATATGTAGTGCTCTGCATAGTATAAAAGGACTGGATATGAATTATTGTGAAGCTATGCTGTCAAATCTGATGTGCACATGAGCTTATGGTATTACTTATTATAAGAAGCTTCTTTGTATTTATTGTGTTTAATATAATGGAGTGTATTGGCTGAATCAAGGTGTTAATTATGAGTATAATTGGTTCTTGCATGGTTGAATTCATTATGGTTATTACTTTAATTTATTACCCTTAGATCTAGATCTAGAATATTCTCTATAGAATGTTATATTATTTATGGATCTGAATGCATTAACTCTTCATCATGCTAACATCCTACACAAGTAACCCTAAAGAGGGGCCTGGTACCTTTGCACACTTTGGGTGAGCACTTAGTCTAGGGCCGAGTGATGTGTCGCACACTGGGTTATTTATGGTAAATTCTAGGCTACATTATTAGTTCCATTGTCGGGACATCTTTTTCAATTTTTTTCAGGTTGGTTCGCAATGAAGACATACTAGTTGGCCCTAGAAAGTGTTGAGGAGTGCATACATGATCTAGAAGAAGAGTGCACATGGAGGTTCAACACCGTATCTCGAGTTTAACACATGTGCATGGGTGGAATAGAATCTCTATGAGAGCTTCTTCATTATTTTTCTAGTAGAATTATATGAGTGGCTGGTTTCTTATGCATCTAAAAGGGATTAGAGGTATCGAGCACTTGTATGGATGCAAGAATAATTCTAGGCCCTTTATGATGCTAATTTGATTTGGACATTCGTTGTGGATACTTGGTTTCATGGTGTTTTGAATAATTATATTCTGGAGTACTCAATTTCCACTTATTCTTGCCCATAGGTATAGGAATTCCATTTTTTATGATATCCTAGGGGAACTTACTTGCAATTCATTCCACTAGCGATCAAAATCTTGATGGTGACTGTGAACTTTGAAATAAAAACCATGGCTAACTAAACCCCACCATGCATGGGGGTAGGAGTAGGTTTGGTGAAATATGACAGACCTAGTGATAGAAAGACATAGAGAAGAAAGGTGGTTTAAGTATAATGAGGTGCACGAGATGGAGATAGAGAAATAACGAGATGTTTCAGAGTGAATGGTGTTGAGGAGAGAGATGGCTCGCAAAGGATTTGGAGCTCACGCAGAAGGTGTGGAGCCAAAGCATTAGGAATTCCCCCATTTTGGAAAGCATGATAGGGAACCTCCTTGGCCTCATGTCGAAGCATGCCAGTAGAGATGACCTAGGCCATAGGTGTTCATCTAAATATACTTGACAGCCTCACCCTTGCACTTATTTTTCCTGTATCTAGTACAATAAACAACCAACAAGATAATTTAGGTAGTGGGAGAGTAACATTAAGTCATATAGAAAGTACATAGATGGTAGGGAAAATGTTTTCATTATTATTTAGGGGTACCTTTTTAGGTGCATCATCCGCACAAAATTTGAGTGCATAGAATTCTGGACTCACTTCTAGGAGTGGTAAAACTTCACAGACTATGGGGGTTCAGTTCAATACTATTATTGGGACACATGGAAGTACATCCACTAGTCCGATTCCAGCTACAAGGTGGAGGATCAAGAGGTATAGGTGGTTCTATTTCTAAGGGATCTGGTGGTTCTGGAGGCAGAGGAAACATAGGAGGTTCTGGATCAGGTGGGCAAGGTCCACACCAACCCCATAATATTTACATGGAGATGTCTCTTTATCTTCCAGAATATAGGGGCATAGAAGATGCTACTAAACACGTGCACATGTGTGAAATACTATGGTGTGTAAAAGGGATCATAGCTTCTAAGCACAGGGCAAGTCAATTTGCCACTACGTTACAAGGATGCACACATAGCTGGTATAAAAAGTTTGACCCTGATCAAACTTGCATAGATTATGTAGCATTAAAATATTCTTTCCTTAAAGAGTTTCACATCCCTGAGTTTAAGTAGAAGAGTATAAGCACGCTCAAGGATATTAAGCAAGGCACTACTGAGAGTGTCGGGAGTATGATGCCCATTTCAAAACGCTTTTATCTAAGATTTCTTATGATATTCACGTAATCCAACATGCACAATGGTTCATTGGAGGTCTGATTACACCTTTTAGAAGGGTTCTATCACATAATACATACACTAATCCATGTGAAGAACTTGAAGTATCTTTACATGCTGAGGTAGTTGGAAATATAGACACTGGGGTCAGTCCATTCTTGGAAGCATAAATTTCAACTATGGCAAGGATTTGGAGAAACTATCGACAAACTCAACACATGAGACACACATGGGTATTTGGTGTACAGATTGGGAAGTGGAATGGAACACCAAGGATAGTTGTCCCCGTAGATCAGTATGTTCAATATTACTAGACTGTGAGATATTTCATTTAAACCATGATGTTATCCACTGCCCATTATTGCAATGTGTAATAAGGAAGAACGTATCCTTCTATTGTAAGATTTATCGGTCCACAACTCACGATACAAAGGAATGTAGATTTATTGGTTAGATCCATGATTCTATAGATATTGGTTTGTGATAAACAAGATTCTTAGATAACTCTAAAGGAAATAATGAGCATCACAATTAGGATCACAATCAAGCATGCTATGATCGAAATGAAGGGCATTTTGAAGGGGGTCATGGCAAAGGTCGAGGATACCATGGTGGATTCAGAGGACAAGGCCATGGTGGTGGAAGAGGTGAGTTTCCTCATGGAACATGTTATACATGCAGATCTCCTAACCACTACAGTGCGAATGTCCTCAAAATATTACTTGTTCCTTATGTGGAAAGAATCATAGCTATGAGGAATTCCTAGACTTATATGAGCATATTAGTAAGCATCATAAACAAGAAAAAAAAGGCACAAGGATGGTTAGGATACAACACGCTATGGAAAATTAGTGGATGCCCAAGTTGGAACAAGAATCTGAGGTATTTCTTGTAAAGATCACTACTGTGTTAAAGTGGCATGTGCCAAAGAAGCGTTGCAACAAAATCCTACCATCACTAAGGAGGAGGTTCTACATGCACAATACCTAGATCCTATCCATCAAAAGGAGGTGTATCAGAAACCATGGAGGTACTCAAAAATATTCAGGGTGAAATACAATATTTAAAGGAGAAATCACAGAAGATGGAACAAAAGAAAACAACAGAGATGATCCAATCTGATATTGATGACTTGAAGGAAGTGTGCAAAATTTTGCGCTAGGAGAATATCATTCCATTGTTAGGGAATTGGCTAAAGGTAAACACTTTGTGTGCAAGTATTGTGACTAGACGAAAACTCCTGGATGTAAATTTTCCCCCCCATAGCTTAGACTACAACAAGGAAATCATTCTAAATTTTATCGTGGATGGATGGATTTTGAGTAATATATTGATTGATACAGGCATGGAATTCAATGTTCTTACTTTAGATGCATGGGTACAGATGGGGAGACCTCCATTTTAGCCATCTTTGAATGTTTTTTTCATTACTAACCAAACTAAGGCCACTCCCATCGGAGTTTTAATATATGCATCCATTATTATACATGAAGTCAAGTTCACCGACAATTTTGAGGTTTCAACGCTTGTAGAGGTAGATAGCTTCCTAACTCTACTTGGGTGCCCTCATGCTTATGCAAATAATGTTGATATTTGGTTCAACAAGGTTTATATCAATTTTGAGAACAAGGAGGAAAGGGTTATTATCCCTTTAATAGATGGAAAATCTATGCCTTATGTTGAACCTTTAAGTGAAGAAGACTTGAACCATATCTATGTGCATGTCATTCGAGACCCGTGAGGTCTATGAGCCATCTAAGGAATGGATCCTCCAAAGGGGAATATGCATAGTCATTCAAAGGTGATACCACAAGTATTGCTTTTAATAATTGGGCTCATGGTACTTATGAGTTGGTAGGGTGCAAAGTAAGAAGCACATTTGCACGAAACAATAGACCTCATTATATCAAGAGAATAGGTAATAACTTGGTACCTTGATACACTAGAGAAGGAGACCGTATGGTATTTCAGTGCACCATTAAAGAATAGTGGATAGACCAGTTAGAGAGACGGAAAATACTAGCATATGCCCTATGCGGGAAAGTAGTGCACTAGTGGGTGGTTCATAAGGATAATCTAATTGGATGGAATGAAATCATGATTGCTCTTTCTACTCGGTTTTCCAATAGCAATGCACCTACTCAAATTTGTACTTATCATGGTAATCAACCTATTGAGCACCATGTTCAATAGTGTGAGAGACTCTAGACAAGAGGTAGGAAGCTTTACCTCCTTCACTATGGGTGCACAAATTTTGTTTTACTTTACAAGGTTGTGCACGTGCTTGGTATGTATATGTGGAACTCCATAGAGAGACTGGAAATTGGTAGGATTTGATTATAGGAATGATCCATACTTTTGACTACTTCTCTACTAAACCTCTAGTAGAAGAGGCATTAAGGGTTATAAAGTGCTTAACTATGGGAGATAGTGCCAAGGAGGAAGAACTCATTTAGGATTTATTTGATGGAAATGACTCAGAACACATTTTTCTAAAGAAACAGAGACATATATTGCACTACTTAAGTGTGCTTGCTTTCATAAAGAATAAGGAAAGATGGTCTACTTAGTGGATGATGAGGTAGTGTAAAATTTGGATGTAGATCATTTAACAAGTAGGCGTGAAGTTTTCGATAGTGTGGATAAGACCAAACACACCTATCGTGAACCTATGAAAATAAAGAAAGTGAATATTGGATCAGATGTTGAGCCTAAGGAGGCCATAATTGGGGACTATTGGTTTGACTCTGAAGTGGAAAAAATCATTTAGTTACTACGAGATTATCAAGACTTATTTCCTATGGGATACCATGAACTCAAAGTTGTGCATGAATCATTCGGAGAAATGAATATAAATCTTAAGGAAGGTGCGTTCCCGGTCAAGAAGAGACCCTAAAAAATGAACCCCAACTTGCATGAAAAGGTCAAAGAAGAATTTAACAAAAATTTGAAGTCCTGGAATCATCAATCCCTAGACGAGTCGAATGGGTTATCCTAATGGTGATAATTATAAAGAAAGATGGTCGATTAGTATCTCATTTCGACTATAGGGAGATGAATGTTGCATGTGTGACTGATCTCTTTCCTACACCATTCACCAAGGAAATATTAGAAGGCATTACAGGGTGCAAGATCTATTCCTTTACAGATGGATTATTTAGGTATCATCAAGTTAGGATTACACAGGAGGATCAGGAAAAGACTACTTTTACTACTAAATGGGGAAGTTTTTCCTATACTGTGATGCCTTTTGGTCTGAAAAACATGCCTGTTGTATTTTCATGCATAGTTTTCCAAGCATTCAAATATTTTATTCACAACTTCTTGCAGGTTTATTTAGATGACTGGATGGTGTATGGACTTGTTTAGGATCATTGTGACAATTTCCGCTTAATGTTTGAAAGATGTTGCCACTAAGCATCTCTTTGAACATCAAGAAATATATATTTACTACACCATTTGGCACATTGTTAGAGCACATCATCTGCAAGGAAGGTTTGTTGGTTGATCCAACTAAGGTTGCAGTTATTATCAGACTAGAAGAGCCTACCAATCAAAGTGAGGTGCATGGATTCTTGGGTCACACTGGTATTATAGAAAATTTATAAAAGGGTATGCTAAGTTTTTCAAACCCTTAGAGGAGTTACTAAAATGAAAAAGGGATGTTCTACTCTGGGGAACCATAGCAGTATGCATTCAAGACATTAAAGGAAAAACTTACTACTGTGCCTATTCTACACTTTTCTTTGTGGGAAAACCATTTCATGTACACGTGGAAGCTTCCGGCATGACCATTGGCACAATGTTGGCTCAACTCGAGAAGGTATTATAGATCCTCATATATTTTTCTAGTAGAAAGTTTAGTCCCGCAAAGCATAATTATACAACCATAGAGCGTGAAGCTTTTTCAATGATTTATGTGCTACATAAATTCGCATAATACTTGTTAGAAACACCATTTATATTCTATACCGATCACATGGCATTGAATTATTTGGTAAATAAGCCCATTTTATGGGGATGCATATGCCGATGGGTAATCTTATTCCAAGAATTTGATTTCATAGTTATGGTAAAACCAGAAAAAGTAATTCGGACCAAATTATCTATTTAGAATACAATTGGGAGAAGACGATAGGAAATTGAAGATACCATGTCCGATGCACACGCTTATACAAGTTACAACACTTGCCATCAGAATTAGAGGACATTTTTTTCTTTCTATGTACATTTTTGGCACCATAAGGGATGAAATCCATAGAGAAGAAACAACTTTCCATTCATGCGGCACCGTTTACGTTGATTTACAAAGTGACTGCATACAAGTTAGCCCAAGATGAAGTATTACACCAATGTGTACTAGAACATGAGTGCACAAATATCATGGAGGAGGATAATGGTGGTATTATAGGTGGGCACTATATAAGTGATGCTACTATGCACAAGATTCTACTTGCTAGATTATGGTGAGAGACCTTGTTTAAAGATTGTAAGGCATATTGTAAGGCTTGTGATCACTATCAGTGCCTTGGAAAACCAGACAAAGAGATGAAATGCCTTTAAAACCTATTCCTAGTACGAACCATTTGAGAAATGGGCTATAGATTTTATGGGTCCTATTTCACCAGCTACGCATAGGACTGGATCATGCTATATCATCACTTGCACAAATTATTTGACAAGGTGGGTAGAAGCAACACCTATAAAGGATTGTACAATAGCTACAACAACCAGGTTTTTATGGGAAAATATTATTACAAGGTATGGATGCTCGTTGAGTTTGACCAGTGATAGGGGAACACATTTTCTGAATGAGACAATCAAAATTCTTTTGGATGAATTCATGATTGCACACCATAAGACTACACCATATCATCCTCAAGCAAATGGGAATGTTGAGGTTTTCAATAAGATTTTGATCCAGTCATTGACAAAAAAAAATTATGTTGGAAGGAAGGATTGGGATGATAAATTTTTTTATAGTGCTTTGGGCGTATAGAACAACATAAAATCGTTAAGCAAGTCCACACCCTTTCAATTAGTGTTTTGCATGTATAGTCCTTCCTATGGAATTCATGTTTCCTTCTTTACGTATTGCACGTGCGAGGTCTAGTTGATGAATAAGAATTAGAATAACGAATTGAATTTTTGATTAATTTGGATGAGTGATGAGCAATAGCATGCTAGAGTCAAAAGCAAGAAAAATCTAGGTAGAAAGCATGGCATGACAGGCACATCAGGGACAAAAATCTTGAGATAGGGAAAATAGTGCTTCTTTATGATTCTAATTTTCTGTGCCATCCAAGAAAACTCAAAGTACATTTGTTAGGACCATATTTTATCACTTATATACTTGAAACATGTGCTTTGCATTTAGAAATGCTTGATGGAATACAGTTACCTAGTTACTTCAATGGGAGTAGTCAAGCCCTACTTTAAATCTGCATCTTCTTGGTGTTTGTAATAAGGAAGTGTTATCATTTAGGTTAGGTTTTCAATTATGTATTCCCTTAATGTATTTCCTTCTTCATCGTTATCCTTTTAAATTTAGTTGATGTTTTGTGAAATAAGTACATTTACGCGCTAGAAGCTAATTACCATTTGTAGTATTTTTATGCGCAGAGGAATACACATACCATTTGTGTGGGGTGGTTATTGAAAAATGGGTACACATAAAGGAACAAACTACTACAAGTGTTATTCAAGTTTGGAGAGTTGGTGGAAAGAATATTTCTTCCAAATAAGGACCATAGATGGAGATAAACAAAGGAATAGTATAATGCGAGGTAAACAACATATGTGGAAACTACCAGAGAAGGCATAGTGACGAGGTACTCGTGCACATAAAAGCACACTGGAGAGAATTCTAGAGCAAGAAGGTAAGAATGAACGATCAAAGGTTATATATAAGGCACGAATATGTACTACACGGAAATTATGAAAATGGTTAATTAATGAGGATTGCTTTGGTAGGTGGACTAATAAATGCACTAACTTTTGAAAATCTACATAATAATGGGATGTGAGTTCATTTTTACCATTGTAATCATAAAAATTTGAACGTGCTAAGTGAAAAATGAGTTGAATGAATCATATTGAGGTGTAGACAGTATGAAACCAGATGTGGAGAGTAGATTTATGCACAAGATAAGCTTATGTCCCCATTGGTGAGGGGTTTGAGTGAAGCAAAGTGTTGTGAAAGAGTGAGGGCACGTGATTTCAACTAGGGCATGTAGATTTGAGCTAGGGTTTGGACTTGCTTGTTACAAAAGATAGAAGGAAAGCATTTGCACACTACAGAGGATAGAAATTTGTGATTTATAGATGACACCAAAGAAAGCACCTGCCATAGGAGCCAAGGGAAAGAAGAAAGTGGAAGCAGAGGTTGAAATTTCTCCCAAGAGTAATTTCTTGGAGATGCAATACCCAGAAGGCATGATAGTGGGACAAGAATGGGATTCTCACATCCGTAAGTGTAAGATAAGTGATTACAACCATTGCACATTGGATAATAAAAAGTAATTGGACACGTTGTTGAGTACAAAGACAAATAAGCACACAACAGATAACATGCTAGTGTATGATGATGCTAGAGAGAAGTTGTTAAAGAATATTGGAGTCTACCAGTTATACGAGCTCCCATATTTTGGAAAATATGAACCTTTGTACTAGTGGTACATGAAAACTTTTTCTATTTTTTTAGACGAAGGGTAAGGATTATAGTTGCATTGATTTCAACAATAATAGGATTAAAGGGCACAAGAGTGGATTTGGATAGTGACTTGATAGATAAATCAGCAATCCTAGAGACATGGAAGGAGTTAGGGTATACCAAGGGTCCGCGTGTAATGGATGTCAAAAAATTAAAGAAGTACCCAAAGGGTACAGTAAGTTACACATCTAGTGACCAAATTGAATGATCAAGAGAGATGGTCACAGAATACAATATGGCTACAGATTGCAAGGAGAATGTCACATGGAGTAATTTACAACATATCAGGCTACATTGCAAAGACTATCATCAAGGAAGTGCACATAGGTGATAAAATAATTTTCAGCACTATCCTATTATCCCTTGTATTTATGGAGATCGGAGTGCCCGATGGGCCAAAGAACAAGATCTGGGAGTATCCCATGAAAAAAATTCCCTTACAAAGTATTAGACAAGTACTTGTGTGAAGGGTCAATGAGTGGGCCATTGAAGTAGAGGGGGAGATGTGGTATGATCAGCTCTGCACATCATTTGGATAGGAGTTGTGCATCCCTAAGGAGTTACCTTCGGTGGTGGGCAAGGTAGTGCAATTCGCGGTGTACTAGCACTTCTACATTGCACAATTTTTAATAAAGGATGGGACTTGGAGCCCCTAGTGTAAACTATTGTATGCCTTCATAGCGCTACTTCTTCCAGGAATTTGTCTACCATTTTATTGATGTGCACTACCTGATTTTTATTGTAGACAAGGTAGACTATGACTACACAAAACTGAGGAAGACGTATGTATATCCAGGTCAGACTACCTATATTGAGAGGCTAATTTCAGACATGATAAGCATGAATCCTATGAGTTTGGAAATTAGAGATAGTGGATCCATGCTTATATACCTTTATCTTAAGCCTAAGTTGGAGGGTAACAAGTATGTATAAAATGAGTTTGCACTCCTAGGGCCACCTAAGGGTAAGCATACAATGGAGAACGTGCCAGCTCCAAAGCCCACATAAATGGTAGAGGTAGATGATGAGGAGGAATAACATGAGGATAGTGGTGGCTTGGATCATAGGGGACAGAGGCAACCCATGGATAGGGTAGAAGCTGAGTGTGCAAGTACTCCACCCTAGGCACAAGAAGAAGGAGATGAAGAATTGGAAGTAGGAGCAGTCCCTAAAGAATGCCACTTTAAGAGGGTGTTCAGACAAACAAGAACTCAAGGCACTACTCCAAAATTGGTACAAATATCACCACGAATATCTCCACAGAAGGAGACAACTAAGAAGAGAAGGAGAAAATTGAAGCTAAATGAGGAGGTGGAGGAGTCTGAAGATAGTGCACCTAGATCTCCTATACAACCAAAGGATGTGGAAGATCCCAAGGATGAAGAAATGAAGGTTGAATAAGAAGGATAAAATAAGGTAGGAGAAACATAGTGAGATATTACACATGACATAGAGGGTCCAACTCTAAACATTGGTGCTCAAGTTCCTAAGGGGCCAAGATCAAAGAGGGAAAGTGGAGAGTATGTTGCACTAGTCATGGGCTATGAAGAGGACACAAGTAAAATTGTCCACACATGATTCCAAATTACAGTGGGACTCAAATTGTCCACACATGATTCCAAATTATAGTGGGACTCAAATACTTGTATGGATGGGAGTTGATGGACCCTAACATGGAAACCACATGTGTAAGGAAACAATTTTCATGGTCCATGAAAACTCACATGGATGAGCCTGATTTTGATGTGTGTGAAGAGTCTTGTGTGTCAAGAAGAATGAGGAAGGCACCACAAAATAGGCACATAACCATCAATCCAACTATTATGACTGATGAATAGGTGAGTAATTCCTTAGTGAAGGTATCTACAGAGGTGACGTGTAGGAATGTGGATAAATATTCCATTATTAAAGCGTTAAGGGAAGATATCAAAGCCAAAGATGCAGAAATAGAATGTTTGAAAGGAGAGAAGGACCTAGAGAAAAATAAGAATGGGGTTCTCATCAACATGGTAGAGGAGATTGGTGATCATGTCCTGAAAGTAAGACCACACTTGGATTCCAAGGTACCTAAAAGGTTCCCTTTGGCTATGCACTATGTGCATACATTAGTCGATTTGGTGCTTGAGGATGGACCAATTTGCATGCCAGCACCAAAGGACCTTGAGAAGAAGTCAAAGAGAGAAAAGGCTTCAGTAGTTTGAAATATTTCATCATACGAGGCATTTCTTCAAACCTTGCAGGAGGAGATGAAGAAAGCAAACCAGACATTGAATATTTGTGTAGCTCTAGAGGTAGTAATAAGAATCAGGAAAATAGTAGAAGACAATGAAGTCCTGAAGGAAATGAAAGATGAGACATTGGGACACGTGGAAAGATTAGCACTAGTAAACCAAAAGCACGAAGCCCTTACAAAGGCACAGGACCCCATAAGGAAAAATTGGATGAGATTGGAAAATGTATAGTGTAGAAGATGGATCTGTTGGAAGGAAGAATGTTTGTTATGTCCAACATTTTTCTAGTGTTACAAAACGAGAAGGGAGAAATTTCCCAAGATGAGTTGGAATCTATTGCAGTGGACATTCCAAAGAAGAAAAAAAGATATGCTAACTCGAATGTAATAATTTGGAAGCTGAGATAAAAGAAGAATATCTGGAATTAATTCTTCCGGTTGAGATAGAGGATGTTGCAGAGTGAGAGATTTCATTCTTTGTACATAAATTCTTTCATTTCTTTCCATTCCTTATTCTTTATTATTCGAAGAGTAGCCATTTTTAAGGTGGCAATGTAGTTTAGTGTGGGGTAATGTTGAGTGGACAAGAGTATGATACTAAGGAGAAGGTGCATAGAAGATTCACACATAGGAGTAAAGCACAATCAAAGGTGCGAAGGATAGGGAAGGACACGTGCATAAAAGACAAGGGCAAATTTGGGACTTAACCATTTTCATGTGTATGGTCTATTTTTGGAGATAGTGTGTAGAGCACATAAAATAGATAAAGACTTTTGTGGCACACATAGGCTATTTTTGGAAGAGCATCTATTAAGCAATTTGCATGGATTCGAGCTAATAATAGAATTGTTACTACCAATAAACTAGAAGAGATCTATTGTTATCACACTTGCATTTATGTCTATTATTGTAAATTTGCATGGTTATTTTCAACATGTGACCTATTTTTGGAATTATGTAAGGTGAAGGGAAAGTCCCCACCCTTATAAATATGTAGTGATCTACGTAGTATAGGAGGACTAGATATGAATTATTATGAAGTTATGCTACCGATATGATGCTCGCATAAGATTATGGTATTACTATTGTAAAAATATTTTTGTATTTACTATGTTTAATATAATAGAGTGTATTGGTTGAATGAAGGTGTCAATTATGAGTGTAACTAGTTTTTTCATGGTTGAATTCATTATGGTTATTATTTTAATTTGTTACCCTTAGATCTAGATCTAGAATATGCTCTGTAGAATGTTATGTTATTTATGGATTTGAATGCATTAAGTCTTCATCATGTTAATGTCCTGCACAAGAAACCCTAAAGAGGGGAACGATACCTTTGTGTGCTTTAGGTGAGAACTCAGTCTAGGCTGAGTGATGTGCCAATGTGCCTTTAGACTATATTTCCCTTCATGATAGATTACAACAATTAGAAGATAAGGGCATCATCTACTTTAGCTCTCACTCACGTGAGAGATCCATCTCTCTTCTACCTCATTATAGATTTTATACTACGCTTGAGTCATCTTCCCCCAGGTGCTCGTGCCATGGTACATCCCTCACCAAAGTTTGTTACTTATGTGCACTCTCCACCACATCCATACACAACTGCATCATCACATCCATCACACTAACTTCATCCATCTCATCCATTGCATTCACATTATCCACCGTATCACATTTATCCTTCACATTAGCTTCCACACCTATATGACATCCAATTTGGCACATACTTGCATGCTTTGCTTCCATCCCACATGCTTCCACCGCTTTGCACTACCTTGGTATTTGGTAGGTGATTACTATCACCTTACCCCGATGATGTAGTTGTGTTCTTATGGTGCTTACACTATTTTTGATGGTTTATCTCTAATAAGTTTTCATAAAACGTTTTTAGTTCATCCAATGAATCCAATTATTTCCTGATGATGCACTCTTGCTTTATGCAGTTCATTCTTGACTGCTGAGGGGTATTAATTAAATGAACCTAATCACCCATACACTGGGGGGAATTTTTCATTCCCCCATTTATCACACTAACATATTATGATTACATTACATTATCATGACACACATTCATCACAACACATTAGTTCGATAATCATACATCATTTATTTTTACATTCATTCTACTATAATTATTATACTAGCTACATGTTATAACATTTCCATTTAAATAAACATTAACAATATAAAAATATCACATACATTTCATTACAACATTAAGACACCACAAAATACACTCATCATATACCAATCACAAGTGTCCATTCTTATATAATGAATACAATCATCACTGGGGAAACTCCCCTACATCATATAAAATAATACTAATTAACACAAAATCATCACTATCACTCTTAGGTATTGTGAGATCCCTAGAACTAGATGCCTCACCACTAATGCCACATCGTTGTTCATTCCCTTCATATCTCTCTACTTGCATACCTAATAAGGTGTTCTCCCAAGACTTCTCTGAGAACTTCCTCCACAAATCCACATATCGGTAAACATGTCCTACGCTAAGGGACTACCACCTAGAGCCTCTCGGGCTCATCAAGTCCCTTGTGTGCCTCATGCCTCTCACTCAACAATAGATTACATGTCACAGCTTCTATGATCATTGGCTCAAAGAAATGGGCATGTTTGCATGTTATATCATCCACTTTCTTAAATATACCTCCACCAAGTTCATCGGTAGGCACATTCCACGTCAATGTATGGATGGATGTGTCCACTATCAAGGACCAATATGCATCACCTAAAAAAAATAACACAGCACGTTAGAAAACCTTTACTATGCCATAAGCCAACAATAAAATACACGACATAGATGTATATATAGATACTTACGCTCTGCTACAACTACTACTACATTGTCGAGGGTATGTGCTTCACTCTCTCCTATTCCTCCCTGCAAAGAACTATATGATCTAAAATCAAAAGTGACCTTCATTGTACTCGAACTCCCAAGATCATGCCAAGACAGCTGATGTAGAATGAGTGGATGGCTATATGTAGCATAAATAGTTGAATATGTGGAATACTCGTAAAATGGGTGAATGAGAAAAGTAGGTTATCAAGGAAACCTAATGTCTTCTATAAGAACCAAAGGTATCTTCTCATCAAGGAAAATAAAAATCTCTTTAACCTAAATGGGTGTGATTTTACAAAAAGAATGATACACACATGTAAAATTATATCAATTTTTATGTGTGAAACTCTCTCAACCGGTTATGTTATGCGTGGAAAGTGACCAACATGCACCTCATATTGATGTCTAGACATGATCATGGAATAAATGAGAGAGGCGTAATTTCACTAAATCTATACATGGTGAGTTGGTTTAGTTTAGAACATGAAATCTCTATAAGCATCTTTGTTCAGGACATTCAACTATCTGAAGATATCTAGTGGATGTGGGGATGTTCTAAAGACTAAGGAACGTAATCCAATGTCTAAAGTTATAAGTTATTCATGTCTATTTGGTTAGCGGAGCACAGGATCACCACCATAAAAAATTTCTCTTGTTGTGGTCTGGAAATGGTCATGTGTGCATTTGTGCAACTTAATCTATGAAAGAAAATAACATGATAATATAAATAAATAAAATTTAACTATGTTTTTGTATTTTCCAATATAGAAGAAATGAATAAATATAAACAATTTAATATAATTTAAACTAATCTTTTTGTATTTTTTTGGAATAACAAAGAAACAAAGAAATGAAGAAATGAAATTCCTCTAATTCTAATTAACAAATCCTATACAAATAAATAGTCGATGTAACTATTTATCTATGCAATAGTATATCTAATCTATCCTAATAAAATAAAAGATTTTCCAAAATGTAATTATGGATGTGGATCCTCTATTTTTCCTTAGAGGCATGGGAAGAAATCAAATCTTCTCAGAATATTTTCTTCCCCTATAACTTCCTCGACAAAAGTAAAGAAGGATTCAATGGAGGTTTTACAAATGAAATGATATTGCAGTTGATTCTAAATTAATGTAGAATATTTCCTCCTGAGAAACTTCCCTTGCAAACCCACAGGGATAAGCAGGGAAGTAATCTATCACCGGAAGCTTTTCAAATAAATGGAAGCTATAGTATTGATCTATCTATTTATAACAATTGAAATGGAAGATTTTCTACTCTAGTAAATAAATGTGCATACAGATTCAAAAATAAAGAATTGAAGAAATGAAGAAACTCAATAAAACCCCACCTAGAAATTACAGTGCTAAGGAAATGCTAGTTGTGGTATCACTTTATGTCCCCTCAATTATCTTTTCCAATCTTCAGTGTCCATGTGAGTCCAGGGAACTGGGAATGCAAAGGAAGAAAGGAACAATGTGTTGGAGCAATGGTGGCTTGCAAGTGGTCTGGTAGCAATGTAGGTAGAGGAAGAACAACACAAGAGAATATTTCTTGGTTGTTTATTCTCTAACAAAATTTTAGAAGCATAAAAATATAATTCATGATAAAATTATGTCCATTTTCTTCTGTAAGAAGTGATGATTCAATAAAATTTTAGCTGGGAAGTGCTCTAGCACACTTGGTAGCCATGGGGTGCCACATCACAATGTGGAGGGGAAGTTAAACACTCAATAAACAATTATAAGTGGAAGAACAGGTTGGTACAAATCAGTCAAGCTTAAAATCATCTCAATCGGTCCAAAATTTGCACTAAAAGTGAACTAGAGTGGACTAACATGCACCTAATTCATACCTAGAAATTTTCGAGAAAATTGCACGAAACTTTTGTTCGCACAAGGCGGTGGTTGCGTAACCCAAGAAGGGTTGTAGTTTTGTAACTAAAGGCCACAACTAAGGGGAAAACAATGTAGAAATCTATGAAAAAGAAGGAAATGGCTAAGGAAATCTAAGCTATAAATATATACTTGTAAAGAGATAAAGGGGCTCAAACACATTTGTAAAAGACATGAATCATCATTGGGAACCTTCAAACCATTTCCAATAATCTAGCATGTGAATATTTGGGTGCAAACATATTGCCCCCTCGAGAGAAGTTTTTAGCCATGAAGA
Organism: Taxus wallichiana var. yunnanensis; assembly: GCA_018340775.1. Lineage (NCBI taxonomy): Eukaryota > Viridiplantae > Streptophyta > Pinopsida > Cupressales > Taxaceae > Taxus > Taxus wallichiana. Next base: position 604,413,393 of record CM031235.1, read on the forward strand.
GGTGTAAAACATAGAGTCTGAGTATGGTATTCCAAAAGTGGGTAGTTAGAAGTTATAACGGACATGCTCGTGTGTAGAAGTAACTTTGTCCAAGCTCCCGCTACCTCCAAAATGTAAATGAGACTGAAGTGTAGATAGATATGATATCAAAAATAAACGCTAAAACAAAATGACATGAGGACTTACCATTTGTACAGGGATAGAAGTATACCAGCACCAATGCTCAAGCCCTACAAAACACATACACTGAACATGAAGTTAAACACACACACACACACACACACACACACACACACACACACACACACACACACACATATATATATATAAAACTATTCATTTTCAAATTAATTTGTACTCTCCCTCATAGTGATGTTGGAGCTCTAGATTACCTATCATTGTTTTGAGCATTGTTACATTCAAATCGAAGAGTACATCGACATGATCATGGCCCCATGAGTGAGAGACCCAATGGCTAAGACAAAGGTTAGTATTTTGCATTTGTTTATTTGAAACCTAAAATGTAAAAATTTGAAAAATCTACACCTAGGGGGGTTATTTTCACAAATCTTTTAGTTAAAACATTCCCTAGGAGGTTGTTTAGGTGGGTTTGTCCTTTATTTTGTCCAAAATGGTCAATTTTGTCATTTTTACATTTTTGGGTCAAAGGGGGATGACTTGTCCATTCTGGACATGACCTCTTCCCTACACAAGGTCATGGTTACATAACCTCTACCCTACATAGGGCGGCGATTACACAACTACCTCCCCTACGCAGGAGGTGGTTGCATGACCATTATGGAAATTACATAACCGCCGCTCTACACAGTAGAGGTTTTGTAATTTTTGATGAAGAGGCTTATTTTGACCAACTTAAGTGATTTTTTATTTATTTTAAGTTGTTTTATATTGTTTTTGACAAGCTTATGCTTTGAAACATGTTGCTAACTTGCTCTTTTTCTTGTTTTGGTGAACGCATAAGGATTTGTACATTCACTAGAGCCAAGACAAAGAGTACATTTGGTTACTAGGCATTATTGACTAGTTTTCCCGGGAGGAGAGGGGCTTGTTACATTGGGATGGACTATGGAGGATTTCACAGACACCACTGATAGTGCCAACCAACCACATATTATGTGATTTACTGAGCTACTTTGGGATGCCAAATGGAATACTTTCCAGTTTCTGGGGTTAGAGGAGAGTGGACTATCACTCTCGAGGATGTTTACAGGATCTTGGGTGTTCTATGAATGTAAGATGGTTGACATTTAAGAAAGGTTCTCTGACTATAGCTAGATATTTGGCATCGTATATGGGGGTGCTAGGGCATCCAATATGGGCACCCAATAGGGTATACAACAACTATCAGTTGCCTCTTCACCTATCCCCACTCTATGTAAGTCCATTATTGGTATTTTGGATTCACATTTGGTGGGAGACAAGGGCGGGGACAAGCTCTTGTATTGATTGGACTCCTATCATTATGGCTATTGAGCAAAGATGGGAGGATATTTGTTTGGGGTGTGGAAATTCTTGGGACCACATACCATGACCTATACCATGTTGTGAGGCTATAAGGAAATCCTTGAGCCACCCTACTTTGGTGATGTGTTGGGTCTATGAGTGGATTATCCCCTACCAGAGGGGAGTTGGTATATAAGATCTAGGGGCCATCAAGGTAATGAGATGGATAGGTATGGCTCCTCTCAGAAGGGCACACCATCTTGTATCTACACTAACCACATATGATTTCATTTCCAGACCATACCAAGACCTGATTAGGATATGGGGTGATGACATGACTATACTAATTACTTATAGTGGTGCAAGGTAGTTAGTAGACATGACGGCTAGGGTGGAGGTCCACCCAATTGATAGAGTCCCTCAACTATTTGGGCTTCATTATGATGATGCACATCATATCATTCATATTGTTTACTGTGGCATCAAAGAGGCTCAAGGAGGCCCTAAGCGCCTACATGGTAAGATATTTGTTACACCGAGTGTACCTATCATTTTAGAGAAAGTCCCAGCTCTAAGAGAAATATCAACCCACCTCCAAATTTAGGCCGCACCCACTAACAACGAGGAGGAGGAGGAGGAGGTGGAGGAGTCCCATTCAGCTTCAAATACACAAAATGAGAGTGGAGAGGAGACATGAGGAGAGAAGCATGATGAGGAGAAGAATAATGATACATAGTGGTGGGTTACAAAGGATATCTCCATTACAGAGAGAGCAGAGGAGGAGGTGGACAGGGAGACCCTTATTTCGAGATGCCACTTTCTTATGAGGGAGGTGGTAATGAGAAGTCCATGTTGGTCCAACTCGTTGCCTCGTGAGAGGGTGAAGCTAAGTAGGTTCCCGCCGTGGCTCCACCACCACCAGCTACACCAGCTGACCCTTCTTGGATGACAAGAGATCTAAGTATGTAGATACTCTTCTCTCAACCTTGTTAGCTAGAATTGTTAGTGAATTACACGTTGTGTTTCTTTTTGATTTTGAATGTTTTCTAACTTGCCATTGTTTTCATTCACTTATTTTTTGCTGCCACCGCTTGATGAATGGCGAGACATTATTCATCGGATATCAGTTGATACACTACTCATCCGCATGAGGAAGAACCGAGAGGGTTTCTCACGAAAATAGGGAAGATGATGCAAGCCAGCCATCACACGATGACATATTTGCACCACTTTGGTGAGCCACAGAGATGCTATCAGAGACAAGGACCGAGCTTACCACATTCCAAATAGCTCAGAGGATGGAGAGGCAAAGCCACTCTCACAATGAGGTAGTGACTAGAGGAAGGTCACATGGTCACTCTCATCATTCAGTGCATGGAGGCTCACATTCACACCATAGGAGTCGTAACAAGAGTCCTATCACACCTTCTCAGGGTCTCATAGGGAGGGATAGGCCATAGGCCTTTATTGCTTTGATGTCATTTTGTGAGACATATATATGATTTTTTTTTAAATTTGGTGTTCATTGTCAAAATTTTGACCACACCTAGAGTGTGACAACATTGTATACAAACTTGAATTATTATGGATATATATAAATACTTCTTTTTGTTTCAGTCATTCTTGTGTAAGAGTTGACTCATTGATGGTTTATTTCACTTGTGTACTCTTAGATGCTCAAAATTTTTGATGCTTTTATATGTTTTTTGGATGCATGTTATGGATGATGATATGTTAATAGAATGATTTATTTTTATGTTTTGTTTATATGATGTTTATGTAGACACAATGTAATGTCAAAACTTTGGTTTTTCAAAAACTATTTAATACTCCTTATTTTGTTGGTAAAATGTGATGAATGTAATATGATAAAGTAAATGAACCCACTCTGCTTCTAACTCCATGCAACCAGTAAGATACAAAGGTTGAACACCAAGAGCCAAAAAGGACGTGAGTTGTATGATTTTGATGAATGGAAGTGATGAGAGAAAGACAATATTTTGACAGAATTGCAATTAGGAACCTACAACCTAACTCTACACACACTTTACCACCTATCTTAGAATGTGATTTATTAGCAAGTTTATCTAGAATTATATCTGTAGATGGCTACTCGATTGGAAAAATCTAGTTTTAAAGTTTTAACTCTTTTGGAACATACACATCTAATTAACTTTTTTGGGGGATTTAAGATTTCAAAGCACTTTTTATTGAGTGAATTTCTTACAAATTACTAATTTATTTGAAGAAACCCCTTATACATTTCCCCATGATACCAATAAGAAGCATGGGCTCATCACTAAAGAAAAGGAATAGGAAAGTAAGGGCACTTCCCTCCTTTCCCAATATCACATCACCAATAAGAAATGTGGGGTCATCACAAAAGAAGGGTGGGGTAGGCAAGTGTGGTTTTATTTGTAAATGAAATATTTTTGCATTTATTTGAATTAGCTTATATTATTTATTTTATTTTTAACTTTGAGTTATGTTTTTGGGAGGAATAACTTTCCCCTAGCCTCAACCCCACACAACCAAAAAGATGCAATGGCTCAATGCTAAAGGCTGAGATACCTGAACAAGTGATATGGGTAAATAAATTAGAATGCTTTTGCTACCAAAGAGGTTTTTTGGGAGAGATGTGACACCAAGAAGCTTCTAGAACATACTATGGGAAAAGACACCTAAGCTAGAAGAAAACTACGAGTAGAACCAAGTATGCAGGCCTTGGTAGGATTAGTGTCAAAATTTGTCTTAACTTGTTGAACTGATGAAATGATTAGAAATTTTGATGATAATATTTTGGATATTTGAAGAAATGTGATTGATTTTTTTCCAACGTTTTTAGAAGTTTTTGAAAGTTTCTTGAAAGATAAGTTATTTGATTACAAATTTACAAAATGATCTGGCAGATGAAAATGTAGTGCGGATGCAATAATGTACATGTGGAAATGTAGATGGACTACATGTTGAAATGTCTAAGGTGAAGAGAGTTGAAGGATGTCAAAATCCTCACCCCCAAGAGTACACAGTGAAGAAACATGATCTTTAAAATTTCCATTCTCTTGACAAGGACTTACTATCTCGGGGTTTAAACTTACAACCCCTACCCATGATTGTGTATGTATGTTTATCTATTTTTCTATTTGAAGGAGGTATTTGAGAACCTCTTGTCATATTCTTGACATATCATGTTTAGGTGAGCATGACTACGCTACTCAACTTTGTCTTTTTGTATGAAGCATAGTGATTCCATGTGACCTTTATTGTGCTATGGGATCACATCCCATGGAGATGACATACTCAATTTCTGAAATGCTTGTATCTAAAACAAGGTTCGAATAGAAAAATCCTTGGGGATGGATTTTATGGTTATCAAATTTATTTCCTCACTTTATTCTTCCTTTGTTAATTATATCATGTTTACACCCAGGCCAAGACCATAGGTAGGAAGATAGGTCATGCCAAGAAGGCTACTCATTCCTTACGGTTCAAATGAGAGGAATATCGGCACATCATTCTCTAAGATTTTCATGATTCCCATTGTCATTTTAGTGGAAATAGCTTCCACAGATATCAATTTACCCTTATCATTTTTGGCAACCTCGAATGTTTTTGAGTCATCATGTCGATTTTTGGAATGTTCAGGATGGTCATGACTAATTGGCTTGATGGAAGTGGCTTGTTTAACTAGTTCACAGGTAGCTCATACTTTGAGTGAACCCCTATTTTTTTTAGATTCTCTAAGTGAATATTGAAAGGTTTAGGATCTCCCTAAGCAACAAAGACCTTCCCCAAATGGATAAATCTAACCTCTTTAAAAAAGTCAAAGGGATGGCCTTCATCTAGTGAATCCATTATCTACCTAGGATCAAGTTGTAACTTGTTTCCCTGTCAATGATGTAAAACTCCATTAAGATATTTTTGGCCCAAGGGTGATAAGAAGAACTATGGTTCCAATTGAATTTTCCTTTGAACTGTCATACCCTCGCAACATGTTTCTTGTAGAGGAGAAATTATTCTCCTCATACCCAAACTTATGTAAGAAAGAGAAAGGAACCACATTCAATGCAGAATTTTCATCAATCATGGTTCTCTTAATGCAATTGTTATAAACCCAAACTTGTAGATATAAAGCAGGATCTCCTCTTCAAGCTATTTCAGCATTAGTAGGTATCTTGCTTGCTTACGTAAAAGACAAACCCATTATCCTTATCACCCTACCCTAGAGGATGAACATTAAAATCAATATGATTTGTTTGAGCTCCAAGAGGAGGTGTGAAATGAAAGAGATGACAAAGACCTAGTGTTTCTAGTAACGCAACATGATGTGAAGGATAATTCTTCAGTAAATCTAAAACTGATATGTGTGAGATGGTCTTGGTCAAATCTAAAGTCAAATCATAAACTCCTATGGGTTTTGAAACTATGAGAGTGTCATCCTGTGAGGGAGGATGAGAGTGAGAAGGTTTTGAAAAATATTCCCTTGTTTGGATTTTCATTTTAACTTCTAGTTGAACCTCCAACTCAACTAATCCCATAATATTTATATTGTCATTAGAGCCAAGGTTGGGGAAAAATTGAGAGTTATTAGAAGTTAAGGATTCATGATCATTTTATGCAATAGGAATTCCCTTGTTTATGTTCTTCTAATTTACCTTGAGATTTTCAGGATGCGTAGGGAATGGATCCCAAAATATGCTTAGGTTTGCATTCTGAGGTGCGATGGGTCTTGTATGACTAGGTTGCGAAGTTGTTTTAGGATTTACTAAAAACATGTCCACAAAGAGCTGCCTTTGATTCTCAAGGAGTCTTTGTAGGAACTTGTTACAATCTCTACAAGTCCTAGCATCATGACCAACGACGTGATGGAATCCACAATATAGGTTAGGATCATAATTTCTTGGTCTTTGATAAGTGTCTTGTTGTTGTTGATTATAACCTCGATTTTAGTTTTGAGAATGACTATTATAACCATTATTTGTTACTTCTTGGTGGGAGTTTGGGTACTAGTTCAAGCCTTGGTTTTGACTTTTCCAAGGAGGGAGATGGTTCACATTGACCATGTTGACTAAAGAAATAATGTTAGGGCCTCTCTAATTTCCTACGTTATTATAGTTTTGGTTGTTAGTGTTATTGTTGTTTATAAAACTAGTGTTATTTGTTTTATCAATAACACCATTCATGATAGCACCATGATTACGATTCAAATCCTTAGGTCCTTGGTTGTTGGCTCCGTTATTTTGATGGTTTTTTTTTTTGGTTAAAGGATACCAATTTCCCATTGAGACTATAAGTATTACACCCACTGTTGATAGAAACTTGGTCAATGTGAAGCGTACCTTCCAACACCTCTTCATAACTCTAGAAGGGAAACTTCTGAACTTCTTCCTTGGTCTCTCAATTGAGCGAGTGAAGGAAAAGATAAAAAAGTTCCATCTAGTCTATGTTGGGTACAATTGCATAGGAGTAAAGAACTTGATTCCATCTTTGGATAAAATGAGTGGCATATTCATTAAGCTCCTACCTAATATGGATAAATTCCCTAATTCCTATTTGCAGCAACTTGTTCATGCTAAACACTCTAAAAATCATTAAACAAGTTGTTTACATGAATGTATAGAAGCTTATGGAATCTGATAGTACCAATATAAAGCAATTCCCTCAAGGTTTTTGGAAATATTTTAGCTACTACAACATCCCAAGGAAACAACTCCCTAATAGCCATAGTGTAGGCATTGGTATGAGGGTTCAATTCTCCTTCTCCTTTAGATTTGGGAATATCAAGAAATGGGCATGAAAGAATGACTCTACGTATGGTGAATTCAAGGGGTTATTTTAAATACTTAGTATAAGTACCCATTGCGTAATATTCCACCATTAAATACCCTTGATGAGGAGGTGGAGGAGGAGGAGTTGGATAAGTTGTATTATAGGCATTAAATGGGACATATGAAGCTCCTTGATACGACGTATAAGGAGTAGGGAAGGTATACATATACATATGGGGATACTTTCAATACATATGTAAGTAGGGTGAGATGATATTAGGATATGGAATAGTGGGCATGAAACTAGTGAACTTTGCATTTCCTGAAGGAGTAACATTCAAGAATGCACTTCTAGCCAACCCTTGTATAGGATAAGCTTGAGAAGGATGAGGACCCATCGCTGGTGTGTCGATCATGTGATAAGATCATACGGACTCGGTTGAACTAGATAACCTTGTTGTACATGATGTTTCATTGGTTGTTCATTGGTAGGGATGTATCCCTTGTTATCAACTGGATATCCCATGTTCTTCCCTACTACATAAATTAATTGTGATGGTTCAACACTTTCTATCTCTCTAATCCTTCCCACTAAGTTAGAAATGACATCATTAAGAGAATATTGAGTTTGATGTGTAATAATCACATTATTTGCATTGGGCTGAATGTATCACATGTTCAAAGGTTGATCAACCTCCTCTATTCTCTCATAACTAGCGGGGTTTGATGCATAGATAGGGGAAGTTTACACGTTGTTCTTGTAATTGTCGACCTATCTAGAAAAGGAAGGGGTTGTTTTCATTAAACATTGGTGTAATATCTCACAAAGTCAAATGGCCCACCCAATCAAGCCTACCAAACATATTTTAGGAAGTATAAAATACCTACCAAAATAGGGGAATAAATGTAAAGGTGAGGTTATAGCAATGAAAGAAAAAAAAATGGGAAGGAACTAGTCCTTCACATAGGGTTCACCAAATTGTACAACCTAAAATTAACATGTGAAATTCAGTCGCACTCAACCTCCCGAGGTCTTATCGGGACAACCAATGTAGAATGAGTGGATGGCTATATGTAGTGGAAATAGGTGAATATGTGGAATACTCAGAAAATGGGTGAATGTGAAAAACAAGTTATCAGGGAAACCTAATGTCCTCTATGGGCACCAAAGGTATCTTCTCGTCAAGGGCAATAAAATCCTCTCTAACTTAAATGGGTGTGATGGTATGGTCAAGAATGATACACACACATAAAATTCTATCAATGTCTATGTGTAAAACTCTCTCAACTGGTTTTGGAATGCGTGGAAAGTGACCAATGGGCACCTCATAATGATGTCTAGACAAGGTCATGGAATAAACGAGAGAGGCATAGTTCCGCTAGATCTATGCACAAAGTGAGCTAGTTCATTCCAGAATGTGAAATATCTATAAGCATATTTTTTTAGGATGTTCAACTATCTGATGATATTTGGTGGATGTGGGGATGTTCTAAATACTAAGGCACGTAATCCAGTGTCTAAATTTGTGAGTTCTTTAGGCCCGTTTAGTTGGGGGACCCTGGGATCACAACTGTAAACTCTCTCTTGTTGTGGTCTAGAAATGGTCATGTGTGTATATATGCAGCTTAATATAAGAAATCAAATAACATGCTAATCTCAATAAATGAAATTTAACTATGTTTTTGTTTTTTTCAACATAGAAGAAATAAAGCAATATAAAAATATAATCTAATTTAAAATAATCTTTTTCTATTTTCCGGAATAACAGAGAGAAACAAAGAAATTAAGAAATGAATTACCTCTAATTCTAATTAACAAATCCTATACAAATAAATAATCGGATGTAACTATTTATCTATGCAATAGTATATCTAATCTATCCTAATAAAATAAAATATTTTCCAACATGTAATTATGGATGTGGATCATCTCATTATGCATCGTAGGCACATGAAGAAATCAAATCTTCTCATAAGATTTTCTTCCACTGCAAATTCCCAAAAAAAGTAAAGATGGAATCAATGGAAATTTTACAAATGAAATGATATTGTAGTTAATTCTAAATTAATGGAGAATATTTCCTCCTGAGAAACTTCCTTGCCAACCCACATGGATAAGACGGAAGTAATCTATCACCAAAAGATTTTAAAAGAAATGGAAGCTACAATATTGATCTATCTATTTGCAACAATTGAAATGGAAGATTTTATACGCTTGTAAATAAATGTGCATACAGATTTAGAAATAAAGAATTGAAGAAATGAAGAAACTTAAAAGAAAACCCCAACCTGGAAATTGTATTGTTGAGGAAATTTCAGTTGTGGTATGAATTTGTGTCCCCTCAGTTATATTTTCCAATGTTTAGTGTCCACGCAAGTCCAGGGAATTAGAAATGTAGAGGAAGAAAGCAAGAAGGCATTGGAGCAATGGTGGCTTGCAAGTGGTCTAGTAGTAATGTAGGTAGAGGAAGAAAAACACAAGAGAATAGTGTTTGGTTGTGTAGTCTTTAGCAATATTTCAACAACATAACAATACAATTCACGGTAAAATTCGTTGGCCCTTTGCTTCAGAAGAAGTGATGATTCTCTAGAAGGTTGGATGGGTAGTGCTCTAGCACACTTAGAAGCCATGGGGTGCCATATCACAATATGGAGGGGAATTTAAACACTCAATCAACAATTAGAAGTGGAAGAAGAGATTGGTATAAATTAGTAGATCTTAAAATAAGAACAATTGACTCAAATACATGCACTAAAAGTGAAATGGAGTGGACTCACATGCGTCCAATTCACACCCGGAATGTTTCAAACAATTCACATGAAATTTCATCTCTACATAGGGTGGAGGTTATGCAACTACTACTCAAGTAGGGTGGTGGTTTCCCACCACTTCCCAAATAAGGTGGTGGTTTTGTAACAAAAAGGCTAAAACTAAAGGAAAAATAATCCATAAAGCTACGAAAAAGTAGGAAATAACTAAGTAAGGTAATCTAAGCTATAAATATATTTTGGAAAGATATAAAGGGGCTTGAATAAATTTTGAAAAGACATGAATTATCATTGGGGACCTTTTAACAGCTTTCGATAATGTACCACATGAAAATTTGGGTGTGTACAATAACTTTGCTACATATGCAACCAATGGAAACAACAATACCTATCAATGTCCCGCCCACCATGCATGGTACTCTCTGTGCAACCCACATCATATGCATCTATCACCTCTATTTTTGCATCTACCTAATCTGGCCTAGGAAGTGCTAGTTTCTCTATTCTTAGCCCATGTCTCACTCTAGACCTCTCAGGTGCTTTAATAGCTCTCAACCATATATAAGGCTCTAAGGGCACATCCTAAGCCATGCCAAAGTTTTGGGATACTCTCTCCACCTATAATAGTTCTACCACTCTTGGAAATTGATCCTCCAACCAAGTCCTATTAACAGACCGCAAATCTACAAAATCTTTGAGCCATTCCCCATAATTGTGGTATTGCCTCTATGTAACTACCTCAGGACCCATCATATCTATCAATGCCATGTAGGTAGTTTTGTCCATCTTGTGACCATGAATATTAATCCACCTCCTCACATATATCTTTGGCCTAGCCCACTCTCCTCATGGACCTCCAACTGGCCTCAACAATGATATGTGCCCATACACCCATACATGTAATAGCATCGTGGTTCCTATCCCACTGCCATTTTCATCATGTGTAAATAAATATAGATATCTATATAGGTGGGCCAATACACATCACACCCACACATATCTAGTGCTCTCTTCCTCTATACGCCAACATATATCATGCATCTTAGACAAGATACCTACACCTCCTCTCTCCATCACTATAGATGATGTAATCACAGCTATTATGAACTTCCACAAGCACAAAAACCTAGACTCAGTAAAATAGAATCCAAACTGATATAGGCCTTAGTAAGTACTCAAGTACCTAATAAATATCATCTCTCAACTAACATATACCTCTCCATATCTACCACTAGCATAACCTGTACTCTCTCCCTAATAACTGACAACCACAATATATGATATATGTCCTCCAAAGTCACAGTCATCTCCCCTATAGGAAACCAAAATGTACATGTATCTACACACCATCTCTCACATAGTGTAGTCAACATAGACATATTATGGGGTACATCCCCATACATACCTTGTGCCATAGGCCAACACAATCCATCACATCCCACTCATCATCTGACAAGCCCAACCCAAGAAAAGTACTCAAATGATGCCCACCACAGAACTCCCTCAAGTGAATATCCTTATGCACAACACAAAAACACGTTGTTAGAACACTACACAAATCCAAACACACTTATTTATCATATTGTTATAAATTACACATCTGATTTTCACCGTTCTAGGCCACATACAAACTTTCTAGACTAGGGTGCCCAAATGCAGGATTGGGGCACCAAGGAGTAAGACACTAGCACCCAGATCTGGAAGCTCTTATCCAAAGAGTCACTATGACCCTCACCGCTATTTTCTAGGTCCAAAATGATGAGAAAATTAAAATTCTAAAATTTACAAAAATTCAATAAAAATGACTATTACACCATACATTTTTGAAAAACAATGCACTTACCAACTCCGTAGTCATGTGTGACGCTATGGCGGTTGCCACCCTCTCAAACCGACTAGGACGTGCTGCTCTCACTTGTGGAATTCTCACTCTCTTCATTAATCGAATAAACAACAAATAAAGTGACTAAACACTTTTTCACTTCACTACTTATAGTTACTTTTTCACCTACTTTACTAATAGTCATTATTTCATGCTTATTCACACAACTAATACACACCACACAATGTTTTTCATATCTTGAGCATTTCTACTCTGATTTACACCTCATTTGTGGAATTATTTTTAGAATTTTGCCTACCATCGTAACATACACATTACATGTGCATTATCTCTCCTTGAATTTTTCTTCCATCCAATTCATACACATTTCTAGGATTTCTATCACTTTCTATCTATTTCGTTACTTTCACCTTAGTTTTTGTTCTTATCATCACTTCCCCTTTCACCAAAAGAGGGGCCATATCATTGGGGTAATTCTATAATTATACCTATATCATCACGCATTAAACCAACACTACCAATTCAAAATTCCAAACATTTATTAACACACTATGAAAAATTTCACCATTGATTCCCTTAATGACCTAACTTGGGGGAAACAAATGTACAATTTATATATGTGACATTTAATCACTTCCCCCTAATGACCTATACTTGGGGAAACAAGTGTTAAAATATTTTCCATGTAATCATTCATCAATTTCGATCAATACCCTCTAATGACCTAACCTAGGGGAAACTAGCATAAAATCTCTCTAGTGAGTAACCAATCAATCAATTAACACATTCAAACCTCTAACTAAAATCATCCAATCAATATGATATAACATAATTTTCCTCCCAGATGACCTAACTTGGGAGTTACATGCAGCCTTCTAGATGACCTAACTTCAGAGATTACATTCATTTCTTTCCCAGATGACGTAACCTAGGAAGCTATTCTACATTTTTTATTTGATTTCAGATGACCTAACTTGGAAGCCATCACATTATGGTAAAAACCTTGGAGTGGGGGAAATATTTCCTTTCCTATACCACTCCTATATAGGTCATCTATTTGATCAAAATTATTTGGATCTAAAAACCCCAAATATTTGATCTGAGTCCGTCTATACAATGGCTATATCTTGAGGATGTAGTTATAGATTAGATAATAACACACTTTTCTCCCTACACTCTTCCTCTAGTGGCAAGACACCCAAATCCTCCATTTGATTTTTCATATATACATCTTTGGGTTGGGAAGTGATCACTCCCTACCCCATGTCATTGTCATTATACGCATTCAAAATCATCATACATTGCAATCATCACTCTTGTTTAGTGCACTTCATCATACTAGTACACTTTTTGTTATTTTGCATGGATCAACCCATTGATCCATCGTTTGGAATGCTTTATGGCTCTTTTGGAATGCTTTTACCACCACATCTATGTGTTCTACTACAATATGGGCTTCTCCGACTTTCTCTCAGGTACACATCTTTATATACTTTATGTTATTGATATTTCTTCTCACCAACATAAAGTGGGGGAAAATGTAGTCACAAAATCACACACTTACTATTACATTTATACCGCCAAATATGTTATTTTATATATGGATATTGCGTAAGAAAAGTATTCTCTAATTATCTATCCCCTAGTCTTGTCATCAGTTAGTCGGTCGTCGTCTTCATTTATCTTACATATTTATTAGTTGTTTGCATAGTTATGGTCATATCCTAGGGTCTCTCGGTGTCATTACTTGGCCATTTTTCATCTCTAGTCTTTGACTAGGGTTCCTAGGGTAGTATTGGGGCACCCATGGGCACCCGGTCCTTAATTTTAAGCATCCCAGGTCCAAAAGCACTTTCATCTAATTTAGAGTTTTGATGTCGGTCTTTTTCATTTTTCCTCTCATTCCCCTAGGTACTAATCGACATGTCAGGTCAATAGTATCAAAATTTGAGTAAGATATCCCTATATAAACTTAACTTGCTTACTATCTTATGGGAAGATTATTTACTATTAAGGGCTAGTTATCTATTAAGGCAAGGGACTATATTTAGGAATCATTACATCACACACAATGTATAGGAATGGTTGTATTCATTCTATTACATCCACCATTTACATTTTACATCTATTTATTTCCCCTCTCTCTCGTGTCATTGACGCTAGGGCACCCTAGGCGCACAATTGCACACATAATTATACATAACTACATCAGGTATGGAATGTAGAACAATGCTTAATTGTAATTCCACCATTGTGGAAGAAAAGGATAGTACGACTCCTTCATATACATATTTATTTTTGTAGGGATTTCATTCTTTGAATGGAGTTTTTCAAGTAGATCTTCATCATAGGTTTATGGAAACATAAGATAAGTTATTTGCGACAATCACACAACAGAGAACAAGACATTGCGAATATCTAGCAACACTTCCAAATTTAGGTCCTAAGATTTTCTACAGACCAAAGTGCCCATATTGTAGACCAAGGTACCCATAGGCACCCTATTCCTCCTCCAAGCAGCCCAATCTGGGTAAATTTATATCCACTTTAATTTTGTGGGTTATTCTCTCACACTCTACTCCATCCACACATCTTGTTCAATCCCGGAACACAACGAGGTAATTCATGTTCATGCTAGTACATGTTCCCTCCTATTTAAGCTATTTAATTTAGTTTAAATATCAAATAAAACTATTTAGTGTTTGTATTTCAATTTATACTAGTTATTTCATTGTTGTTACTAATGTAGATTAACTTAGAATATAGAACATATTTTCATATTTTAGTTAATCACGCTATAATCTTAAATATAAAACATGAGAGTTATATATGCCAAAAACAAAAATTTTAATGTGCAAAACCCTTAAGGGTAAAAATCCAAAGCCAACGATAAGATTTCCATTATAGAGAAACAAATTTATAGTCCACTAAAAATCCATCACCACACTCCTCTCCATATCAATTTTAATTCACTCAATGAATTTTTTTCACCTGACCCCATGGGTCATTTTAAATCGGTTCAAATGGGTGTGACTTCTCATGAAGAACCCCGACCATTAATTAATTGATTATAAAAATAAATTTAACCATAAACCTAAATTTTATATTAAATAAATAAAAATACTATATATTCTAATTTATTTAATTATAAAATATATTTGATATATAACACTTAATATTAATTTTCTAACACATAACAAAATACATGGCTAGATATTTTCCAAGACAGAAACTAATTGCACAACCAAGCCCTTAACGTAGTCATCCACTAGTACTTCTCTTGAATCCATTACATAAAATCAGCCATAAGAAACATATGCTCTTATCCCGAGTTCGTTGATAAATAGTAATGACATAATATTACAAGACATGTCAATATAAAACATATAATTGTGTAATGTCCAACCATTAACCAAAAATTAAGTATAGAAAGGATTATCATCCAATTATATCTCAACCAAATTTTTACTTAGATAAACTTTAAGGTAAGGTTCAATAATCTCTAGAGATTCTTCAATTTCATTCTCAATAGTAAAGGGTTGGATAACTTCATTTATAGATGCATCCTTATAGAAACCTAAGTAATAAAAATCTCAATGCATATCTTTATGGATCCTAAGAAGTTCTATAAAACGAACAATGATTTTTAATTTCTTAATATTTGGGGAATATCAAAAACATTATACTTAGGCAGGGATGTATTGGGAGGAAGAGTGGGCACCTTTCTAGAGGGTATACATGCTTTCAATTTAGAGATAAAATAAGGTATATTAGGATCAAGCTCCTTATCATGTGTTTTATATGGTTGGGGTTTCCTAGAAGTACCACCAAGACCTTCTAGAAAATTAGTCAACAAGGGCATATTATTCTTAGATGTATAAGCAAAACTCTTTAGTTTAACAGGATGAGAAGAACAGAAAAACTTACTAGGGGTGCTAGAACCTTCAACATTTTTAGGGGTCTCTTTAATTTTATCCTTAGCTTTTGGATCAATAAAAGATCCCTCTCCTTAGAAACGAAACATTTTTTCCTACTTCTCAGCTTTTATTCCTTTTCTTGAGCTAGTCCTGCATTGATCAATAATTTCTTATCCTCCATTGAAGGAACTTCCCTATCATATTTATTAATCATTAAATTTCTTAGGTACTAAAATTCATGATTGGGAAGCTCAAAATATTGAGTCATAATTATTTCAGAATATCCTTCAATGGGATAATAACACACCTTATTCAAAACTATCCAAAAGTCATACACAGTCTTGGAATATCGAGGTCTATGGAGGTAATTCCACCTTTTAAGGTCCAAGAGCTCTTAAAATATTAATGAAACATCAAATTCCTAATCAGATCCATACTCCTTAGCATTTGCCATCAAGGCCACTTATTCAAAATGAGCATGGGGTAAGAGGAATTTTTAACAACACTCAATTAGGTGAGGTTCATCTAATGTAGACACCTAAGAAATCAAAGGATTATGGACCCCTTTATTATCTATAGAGGTAGTTCAATCTTCAAGGTACAAGAGCTCCTCAAACATCAATGCATCATCAAATTCCTGATCATATCTAGACTCCTTAACATCTACTTTCAAGGCCACTTATTCATAAGGAGCATGTGGTAAAATCCATTTTTTCACACACTCAATGAGGTGACGTTCATCTACTAAATACTCCCAAGCACTCAAAGGATTAGGGACCCCTTTAGTGTATCTAAATGCTTATTTCTAATCAACTTGACATATGATTCCTTTCCTCTATCATCCCCTCTAGTATAAGGTGAAGGCCAATTTTGATTATGATTTTGAGAGCCCATGGAAATTCCATTTTTCTACTCTAGCCAATTTATAAAATTTCTTCTTAGAAACACCAGATAGAGTCTTCCTTATCTCCTCCAAATTGGATGATTTACTATTTTATTTCCTTTTAGGACTCACAATCTTGAACCCTTCCCTTTTGGGAGATTTACGAGAAACCTTGATATTGTTCTCGGTTTGTATGGTGATGGAAAACTATTTCTTAAGATTAACATGGGCCTTATCTCTTAGATAATAATATTTCTTCTTATCAAAATCATCACAATATTTTAGTAGGCATGAATCATTACTTTTCCTAAGAGTGGTTGGAAGCCTCATCAATATCTTATTGAACTTGGTATTGAAGTCATGAACACACTCATTAGGATTATTATTGACATTTTCAAACTTAGATAAAAGAAATCAAGGATCAATTCTATCACCATATTTAATCCTAAATTAATTCATCATTTCCTCCCACAAGGTAATGCATTAAACCATTATCTAGCATCGTCTTCAAGAGTGTGCACAAATAACTTTAGATAAACATCCTCATACTCAATCTCATAATCATCAATGATATTTTAAAAATATCTCAGATATTACTCTCCATAAATAGCATTGTTACCTTGTAACTTGGGTAGCCTATCTCTTACTTGTTTGGGGGATTCATTAGGATATCTAGGCATATCCCTAAATTTAATAGGTATAAAACTTTGGACTCTAAAATTGGGACATGGAAGAAGATGATCCATATTTTGTTCAACTAGATTTTCAAGAGGAGTAATCAGGTTTTAAACAAGTGGTGTATGGACCAAATGGGTAGGTTTGATGTTGTGAAGATTTCTAAAAGAATCACCCCCAAGACTAAGTGTCATATCTACAAATGTAAGCCAATGGGTATGTTCAAGGAGGTTCTTGTAAGTTTTAGGCACATAATCTTGATCAAACAAAGAATGAAGTTGGTAAACATGGATACTTGGTTCAAAAATGTTAGAATAAATAGAGTGATCTTCAATTAAAGGAGAGTCACCAAAATCGTAGGATTGTATATCCTTACCTTTTTAACCTTGACCACTCATCGGTTTGTAGACATGCTTCCTTCTTCTATGTAATGCATTTAACTTGGGAAGAAGTATTTTATAAAGGTTTTGTCTAGAATAATATCTTAATCCTTCCATATTTATAAATGTGAACCCACCAAAAGGTATAGCAGAGATAATGTAGCACTCGGTTAAACCAAAAACTCATAATAGAGTCGCTACTAGAGATTACACTCTAAACAAGATAGATCAACATGAAAATGCATTGAATCACACTCCAATACCACACAAACTGATAAACCTTTGTTAAATATTGAATGAATCCGATAAGGATCGTACACACTTAAAGCTAAGTAAAAATTGAATAGATAAACCCCTCTTAAACCAAGACAAAAGTCTCATAAGTAAACCGAGATAAATATTCCTTGATAATGACACCATACATGTGTTGGTTCTCAATTTTACACCCTATAGATGTGGTTGTCATTCATAAAATGAACAACAACAAGAATGATATATTTTAAATATATTTTGTTTTTAGGTGATATGTCTAACACTCTTCCATAACATTCTTAGAAATGACTAGAGGAATGTCCAAAGGAAGTGGTTAATCTCCTACTACTTTTGGCTCTACCTAAACTAGGGTGATAAGACCTAAATGGTAGCTTAAGGGGGGATATTATGATTCAATCTCCACTAGAATTATTGACAAATGAATATGAAGATAGTATAGCCACAAACGTAATGCTCACTCAAGAAATTTGTCACAAAAACATTAAACATAATTAGCATCGACACAAGCTACTAGAGAGAGATGGTATAATATTATGAACATCATTCAATGGATGCGGGTGATAACTTGGAATAAAATGACATTCATAATTCTAAGATATAAAATTAGAGGAAAAATCACTTAAAATATGTAAAGGTAATGTGGTCTCGTAGGAAAAAAAATGTTGGATGTATGAGGATGATGTAGTTTGCATAGGTAGAACATGATGGTGTGATAGAAATTTAGATGAAATGGGGTGAGATCTAATGGGGAGAAACAATATTATTCATCATCTTTTCTGGATGCTCCCATGATGCATTAGAGATTGAAATAAAAATCAATTAAACTTGATGGGGTTATTTCCATTCATGGACACGCAATTTGTGCAAAAACTAACATGTAATTCTTGGGTTTGTAATATTAAGAGGGAAAATGACTTAATAGAAAACTCACAAAGACTAATGGTCGTGGATTATGAATTAAATTTAAAATATAAGCATAAAATGATTTAGCATTAAGAGTGGATCCGAAAACCCAACTTGAAATAAATCAAAGTGATCTCTTTGATATTTGACACACATAAAAGATAGATAATTGATCATCAACCAAGAATAATGCACTCGTCATGCAAGATAGAGGTGAGTTAATGAGTGAATTGTGTGTAGTCAAGGAAACAAAGGGGAGTGCTGGGTTAAATTCATATTCTCAATAAATATAAGTGATTTTTAATGGTTTTTTACATTATGGGTTTCCCACTTATATCTTGTGTTCAATTTTTCATGTTATTGCACATAATCTAATCTCTATTGCACTCTATAATATGATCTATCTTATATTATTGTTCAAACATAAACTATAATCCTTAATTGTTGATTTTGGTGGATCTATAAATCTATCCATTATATATCCCCACTTTTTCCTAACAATAATCTCTGAAAAATTTAATACAAACACTTGTGATTAAAAATTTATATATCTACTTATACCAAATCCATAAAATCCAGGATACCCTTGAAGGTAGAAAATATTCACTCCCAAATTTCTTTTGTAGAAATAAATTTTATAACTAAAACAAATATTGTTAAGTGACACTACCAAATAACATTCATTCAATAATCAGTATGATACAATGATTTGAAACATGTTTATTTGTATTTCATCGATATGATAGATACAATATTACAATATAAAGGATTCAATATTTATTTACATTAAGAGATGCCATACTTATACATGAAAAAATGCTCTTGTATATTCAATTGGCAAGGGAGACATGTAAAATTATCTCAATTCTTATTAGTGACTATACAATATGTAATCACCCTAGATAAAACCAAAAATTAGAACCCCTAAAGTGAAGACGTGACTTTAATTTTACTCAAAATTTTCCTAAGAGAGAATATACCCAAATACTACACTCTAACACCGAAAACAAGATACACATGGGGTAGTGGTCCCTACTCTAGAATTCATATGGGAGAACCACCAAAAACAAAAAAGATATCATATTGATTTGATTATAATAAATGGTTTTGATTCATGATGAAACCTATGGAATAGTGGAGAATATTCTTTCCTCTTCCAACAAACTCTTTTGTCTTCATCTACAACTGTCATCATTCCTTGTACACTTGAGGAAAAATCTAGTTACGTATTACAATCAAATAGTTTTATTCTCCTTGGAAAGGAATGGATAAGATAAAGAATAATTAATTAAGGAATATGGGAAAATAATAAGGAATGTTAGGGGATGGATTGGGGTCAACTTGTTTTTCCTTCAAATCTTTGTCTAGTTTATTCATGTATACATCAAATATTTCAAACATACCCAAAATTATATCCTAATTTGGTGCTACATGGTAGAGGAAAATTATTTATTATTTGGAAAGAATGTTGTCAAATTCATTAGATATATCCTTGTTCCTTTTAATTTTCTTGTCCAATTTATCTATATATCCCTCTAAATGAATAAATTTTTGTATTGTAGAACAATTAAAAAAATAAGGATGCTCTAACTCCTCTTGTAATATGTTGTTGGAAGATTTAAATTAACCTACCTACATTAGTTGACCCCAGTGTAAATATCTCTTAATAAGAGTATTCTTTCCAATTTCGAATCCATGTCATCCACATGCTCGCTCACCTTTTCTCTTATATTCTACAGCTTTCTTACGCTTCCCTCCAAGGTTTCAATTCTCAATTTGATGGCCCCTTTATATTCATATTGTCTTCCTATGAAATATAAGGAGACTATACATTCCTTTTCCACCACTTCATCTCATAAATATGTTATGGCCTTGAGATTTAGTAGCGATCCATTCCAATAATCAATCTTTGTTTGATACTTGTCAATTAAGACCTTTCTTTCTTCAATTTTCTCAAAGACTTGATTATGACATCCAATGATGTCATCGATGTTATTGTACCTCTTATCACCATTTCACTTTCCCACTTTTTTCCTCTCCTCTATAATTCAAATCTTCATCATTTTTATTACTTTTGTGATGAAGGTTGGGGTCATATCGTGACTAGTTGGAGGAGATTGTATCCATTTTTTCACATAGGTTGATAAGATATCAACCTTATCTCTTAATTTCTCCTTGGTTTCCTTGTCCTTGTCAATATTTTGGAAGAGACCACTAACTTTCATAGTAACATCATGTTTTAATCCCTTTCCACTTATTTCCTAGTGTTAATTTAGTTATTTGATAATCGAAGGGGAAGATTCATCCCTTAATACATTAGATTAAGGGGTATCCACCTCCAAAAACCTTTCTTCTTAAGCCCTAACCACTATTATTGATAAAATTATTCATTTATTTTGGGGCCTTCATGGATTCAAGTAGATGATCCTTTGAATTTGAGCTTCCTCAACCTACACTTATTACCTTTCTCTTCCTTGGAATGGATTCTCCCACCAACTTCTAGTTTAAACACTACCTTCCCCTTGTTCTTTCCACTGGGAGCACTTTGCACTATCATTGGGTTTTGGGGTATAAGGAGTGTGATACCATATCCATTAACCTATACATTTGACTTATCGGAAGGTTTGATAGAGTGCACTTGTGTTTTTCTCCCCTATCCCATGGTTATTTATTTCTTCCTCTGTCATAGTTCAATATGGTTAGGTACTTGTATCTATATATTTTGTGGCCTCAACTTCTTCTTCTCTTGATGGAGAAGGCTCCTTGATTTGTTAACTTTGTATTTCTTCTTAATTTTTAGCCTCTTCTCCTACAACTTCATGAGTTATAATTACCTATTCCACTATACCTAGAGCTGAGTGAATAAGATCCACGGTCTTTGGTTTCTCAACTTCAATCGATGGAACCTATTGTTGGTGAAATAATTTTTGTATGAAAAAATAATTGTTTCCACCAACACTCACGGATATGCTCCTTCTTATATATGGGGAGGCTCCCATTATTGAATGTAAACTATCTAATCATATATTGTCATGGGGTATCCAAATAAGCCAAGGATCACATAAAAATAATTCATTGAACCTATGGAAAAACGTGTGTATGAGGTACAAGGGAGGAATTTATAGTGATGAGGGGTGAAGGAGAGAAATTAGGAAAGGGAAGGTTATTTTTATGAGTATGAAATTGTATAGTTCACACCCAATAGACAAATTAGTTCAACATTCAATTAGATGAAAGAAACAATGAATCATATAGTGAGACTAACAAACCTAGACAAGCGGTTCTTATATTCATTCATCGAAGATACAAATATATTTCCTAATCACTATATTTACAATGTTCATAAAAGAGAGAAAATAGAAGAACACATGAGAAAAGGAAATGGAATAAATGTAGATTTTATTTCTTGTGTTGGTGATATAAATATCAACACCTAAAACCATAATCCACAATTTCTACCAAATAGAAAACTTTCAAAATCTAGGATCCTTTGAAATGGAGAAGACGTCTCAATTTATATCAATGTGAATTTACCTTTCACCTACCCCCAAAATGACTCTTCATGATCTCATTCAACGTGTGACTTCACATCTTCCTAGGAAATGAGAAATAAGTTCCCTTTTTATAAATCAAAGGGAATTTTACAATGTAACTTTAGAAAGTAACTTAGGTGACTGAGAAAAAATATAATGATTACGCGCAATGAAGAATTAGAAAGGGATAAATAGAGGGGAAGGAAGAAGTTTACATATCTTATGAAGAAAGAAGAGGGATAAATAGAGAGAGAAAATAGGGATAAATAGAGGGGAAGGAAGAAGTTTCCATATCTTATGAAGAAGCTCACAATGATGAAAATATTACTAAATCATGCTTCCTAATGGGAAATTTCCATAATGGAATCATGTTCCTTGAATTCAAAGGCTAATTTGAGCTACTACAAGTGCCAAATTATCTACCTCTAGAAAGAAAACGTAGCCTAACACCTTGGTCCATGCTCTAAAACTCACCGATCTTATTGCATTGACTAACCCATACTTCATGATCTTTTGTAATTTTTTAAATGCAACTTTTGATGTTGTCCAAGGAATATAAGATATCTTAATTGAAGAAAAAGATTCAACTGCATCATTTTTTACTAACTCTTGGAATGAAATAATAAGTTCATCGATGACGAGTCTTCGACCGTGAGGGAACTCAAGTTTCTAAACACAATTGTACACATCATTCAAGATCTCAAAAGCATGTTGTCCATAATATTCCAACTCAAAGATTGAATTTTTGAGCATTACATATCTCACATCCATGATGCAGATCCAAACTTGAGATAAGTTTTGTGTTGGTGATGCAAACACGTTCTTACTCATGATAGTGTGATAGTTGAAGGAACTCATATCAGACACCAACTAAACACCTAATCCGAGTGAATTACCTATTTTTAAAAATCCTTTTTTATTTATTTGCTTCTGAAAAATTTGCAAGAATGTACTTGATGAGAGAAATGATATCTAGAAATAATGTCTTGCCTTGCTCAATGATTTTCTCAATCCACTTCTCATTAGCCTTCCCATGCATCATGTATCCTTGTGCTTTCTTGACCACCTTAGGATCAAAAATGTTGATCGGAGGAATGTCTTCTATAGGAAGACAAGTTTTTGAATCAAGATAGAAGAAGGGTTGAATGTAAGCAACTCGAGATGTTTTATCTGTTCCTCCAACTCAGTATAATTGTTTTCTTGTATTCTTCATTTCGTGAAAGGAGGAAAAAGAGGATTCCTTAAACAAATGAGAATCACCCTCATGTAAAGATTGACACAATGAGATGTGGATCAACTCATAATATGATGGAGTCATTTCCTCAATATTTTTTTCATTCCTAGGCCTAACAACTATAACATACCGCTTACGTGAGATGCCACCAAGAAGCGGATGTTGTATAGGCCTTCTTCCTTCACTTAAATTTTAGGGTTCTTGGGATTTCTTTGAGACCTGGGAATGATGACATGATGCATTTCTCTTGGCTCACTCTCAATAATTTATTGAATCCATGGAAATGTCTCTTTAAGGGTTGACATGATGTTTCTCACAAGAGCACTTTCAAGAACTTATTGTGAAATCAACTCATGATCATTATGGGGAAGCTCTAATATTAAAGAAGACATACCTAGATGCTTTTGTAGAGAAAGATAATACTATGAATCGTTCTTTCTTTTTTTGATAAGATATTCAATAATATTTTCCTACTTACAAACTTTCCTCAACTAACTCACCTTGGCTCAACTCACTCACCAACCAAACCAGATTTTCAAGTTCCAATCAACCAACTCACTAATTTCTAATCAATCGAATCACTAAGGAAAGATGATAATGGATCCAATTTTATCAATGATTTAATATGATCATTGAATCTCTTGAATTTTTTAATCTCTTCATGTTGCACAATGTTTGTGGATTTTACCTGCATGCCCCTATGATGCTTTACCTTGCTCTTAGACACAAATTTGATGTTTTGGGATCCCTATGAAGAATGAATTACCTTTATTGAGATATTCCACCACCTAATAACCATTAGAAGATTTCAAAACGAAGAGAGATGACTGAAAATTAAGTTTACTATAACTTTTTGTACCCCGAACAAAGACTTTCTATTTTTAGCAATTAGGGCTCATGAGATGTTATTTTGGGAAATAGTGCTTCTTTGGTTTGAACTCAATTTTAGGAAACCATAAACATACCGATAATACATTCCATGATATTTATTTAGTGATTTTTTATCTTTTATATTTTTAGAAAGTTGTTTTTTTATTTTTTTGCTTTTTTGGTCAAAACTACCTAGTTTGTCATCTTTAGTGTCCTTTGAGTGCACGAATCTGAGTGGAATTTATCTTTTTGGAAAGTTACTATTTTGAGTAAGTGAGGGTACTGGATACTTAATATTTTGTAAATATCACTTCCCACCTTGGATTGTAAAAAAAATGGTTTCACTAGATTAGGCTAGCTTTTGGGATTCTATGCTCAAAATTTCATCTCGATCGACCCTCTGGAATGCTTGGAAACTGAAAATGATTGATATAGAGAATAAAACTATGGTTTTCTAACATTAAAAAATTAGAGCACCATCTAGTTTTTTGTTAGAGTCTTCTTGTAGTCATCTGGTATGAGAAGCAACTGTGAAAATGTGTTTCAGAGCACACGGAAACTCCAGAGAAATTTGGGTAGAGTGTTTGGAAAATTTTCACATTTATTAGGTGTTATAGAGAAATAATCATGGATTTTTGGAGAAAAAATTAGGTAAATATGAGTTATTTCAAGTTTTAAAACTTCCCGAAAGCACTTTTAGTTCATGGGAAAAAAAGAAGAAAGAAAAAGCAAACAAAACAGCTTACTTAATTTTTAAAGTTTTTAACCAAATTGGTATGGGTGAATTTTCTTGTCCCTTCTATCCCCAATGGATAGGGAAAGGGGGACATAAAAATGTTCCTGGGATATGGGCTTGACAAGATGTGGGGTTTGATTTCCCAATGGAGGAAGTATGAGAAATAAGCACTTAGCACTCAAGGGCTAAGATTGGATCACATGAATGACAATGGAATGGGCAGGGGATAGGATTAATTTTAATGTCCCATTTTTGCCCATGGGATAGGGACATTATGGATATAAAAATGTGCCCTGATATGGTTGTGAAAAGCGGTAGGCAATGATACAATGAGGCGGAGAGGAAAAAGGGATAAATAATGCATCATGAGCTTATTTCACGTCACATGAAGATATAATAGCCAAGACAAGCATGCAGAAATTTTTCATGTACCCTCTATCCCCAAGGGATAGGGACATGAGAGAAATAATAATTCACCCTCATCCTAGGTTGACAAGTGGCAAGCATTCATTGCACAATGGGAGGGCTAGAAACTAGGTCAAAGTGCTTACAAAGAGCTAATCAAGGTCATGTGGAGGTCCAAGAGGCATAACTGGGGTGGGAAAATTTTCTTGTCCCCTCTCTCCCCAAGGGATAAGGACATGAGGGATAGTAAAATTCACCTCAACCTTGTGCTGACATGTGTCCTCTTGTGAAAATGACTAAGTATCGAAAGCTTACCTTGAGAGAGACCTTGAAGATGACATTTTTGGAGCTCTAGGAGGACTTGTTCAAGTGTTTTCTTATATTAAATTGACTCCAAAAATACTTCCAAGATGAATGGGATGGGTATCAAGATATAATTATTCCTTCAACCCTCTCAAAATATCCTTTTCTGGGGACATATGGGTGTGTCTGCTGAAAATGAGTTGTGCTGAGAAGCACCTAGGTCTTGTGAAAAATATGAAAGTAACATCATGTAGAGGGTTGAATTATATTTCCAATGACTAATTTTTTTCCCATAACTCCTTATGGAGCTCTTGGAATCATATGTTGAAGCTCGGGTAATATTTTGAACTGCAAGCTCATTGATCCTCCAAAACCCGCTTTCATCATTCTTGTTCCTAAACCTCTGAAAACTTCATAAATCTTCCTAAACATGTTCCATTGTATTATTAACTCCTAGAAACCAATATTAGATTATTTTTATCTTTCACATATTTCCATGAGGATGTACACATGTCCCCAAAATGCTAAAAATAGCCTTTCTAGGCCTCATCAAGAATCCATCTTGAAAAACATTGCACCGAAAGAACTTAATGAGCTTATTACCATGTTTCAAACACTTGGGTAAGTACTTTACAATGCATATGATTACTTTCAAGATTAGGAAAATCATGACACTGAGGGAATAATAATCTAGGAGGTTCTTACAAGGGTTTTTAAAGAAAATTTTGACACTAGGATAAAGTTGTCATGTTTTCAACTTGAATTTTGACCTTGTAAAAACACATGACAACACCTCTCTAATGAGATGGTTTCTCTATTTCACTTATTATAAATCCTTCTCTAGTCAAATTATATACCTCACCATTTACAACTCATTATGTGGTATTTACTTCATGTGATACCAATCCTCCTTCCATCTCCCTAACTAATGTATCTAATACATTATCCTTGAGAAGATCAACTACAACATCTTGATCCAGCCCATATAACAATTCGGTGAATGTGTGTTCATTTTATGGGTTTGGTATATCCTTCCCTTTATCTCCATGGGTTTCCTACATTCAATATTATTCATTAGATATATTGGTAGGATTATCCTTAATAGTCACATTGAAAAGTGCCTCATGTTGCATAGGAGATGGGATGGTAAGCACTCCCTCTAGAACTTGATGGATTGTATTAGGTTTCTATAATTGTGAAGTTACCCCTTCACCTATTTCTTTCATCACTATATCCACTGTAGGTTTTTCCACCATTTCCCTCTTAGTTCTCACAAAATGCAGAGTCTAGGGCTCCTCTTCACCATCTTCATGGATGTTTTCCAACACTGGACCTATTTTTGATAGCTTGGGAAAACTCCTTTTCTTATGTTTCATCCTACTAGATGACCCCTATGAGGAAGAAACAAGTACATAAAACTATATGGTTTCCTATTTCACAAAAATTTTAGGCCTAAATGTTATATGTGGGACTTCTTTAGTGGTTTGGCTATAATAACAAGAGCATCCTGCATAGTTTTCTTCAATATCTACTTTGTCATATGTGTTAATTTCCACATAGAAGTCCCTATCTTTCTTGTGGCGATTGATTTCCTCCACATCCTATAAAGTGGGTTGCTTGATAGAAATATGTCGATATTTTCCCTTTAATAGATCCCACTTGTAGTTTCCTTCCTCAAAGGTGGAATTACATATTTTATGACACCACTTTGTAAGGACTCCTTAATGCTAATATGTTTTTTAGGGTCAAATCAATTCCCTTTTTAGCTATCCAAATTAAAGTCCTCTTAATAATGTGATTAGTTTTATCATGCAATGAGGCAATTTTTATATTTTTCCAGTCAATACTTGGGTGAGGATGTGAGGCTATTTTATTGTCAGCATAATACTTTATTATCAAGTTATTTCCATATTCAAGTCCCCGAGGTACATCTATAATTTTTCAGTCCACAACTGGGGGAGGGTCATCCTTGAATTGTCCCTAAATCTCACCTCCTTTGCATCCATGCACTCCATCCAATAGTCCTAATAGTGAGGCTCATGTTCATGGAAAGTACCAAAATCTCCCTGAACTATCCATCTAATATCATAATCAGTATCAAAGTAAATTTCTACAAGGTGATCCTACCCATTTCTACTTCTAAGAGCTTGACATTAACTAATGAAGGACACAAATATCTCCCAATAATGATAGGGAAATAGATATTATCCTTATACTTCCATACAATCATCTTGTGCACAACCACTAATCACCTTGACACTAATAACAGCTCCCATCTGTCATCTAAGTACTTTGGAATCATATAAGTGGTGTCATGAAAATAATTCACAAACTACATCTTTTAAACAATAAATAGATCCTATGTTGTGATAATGAATGAAATATTTTAATAAGCTCTTAATATCAAGTTTCTTATGCAATAATTATTCAAAAATACTGAAAATGAAACATACAAGAGAAGGAGATAACAATTTTATCTTGTAGAAACCCAATGTGGGAATAAAATCCAGCTGGGTAAGTAATTACTTTCTTCACTATGTAAATCTCCAATACAATACACATTTACATGTCAATTTGACCTTGTGATTAACTAAAATTAACTAATATGTAGTATGTGAGGATAGTTAATCTAAGCTATGAATAGTTGTAAATAAAATAAATAAGTTCATTAAAGAAGTATGTAAATGGTATAAACAACTATGCAAAGGGAAATTCTAACCCTAATGTGAAAGAGAGAAGAGGAAAGAAATAAGCTAAATAACATATGCTTGTCGGACTATGTCGCAGAGGCGAGTAGAAAATATGGAGGTGGCAACAACCGGGAGAAGCTCCAAAAAGGGTGGATCTAAATTGATTCCCTAGAATGGAGTGCCTAGGAAGGGACTTGGATGCCTGTGGGAACTCTAGTCTATAAAATGGGTACCTTGTCCTGTAAAAAAACTTTGAAACCCGAATCTCACAGGGATGGGAGGTGGTCTGAAACCCTTGATGTGTGTCACATCAGATTTTTTTTCTTGTACTAAGTGTTGTCAATAATCCAAGATGACGTAATGACCTGTAAGAGACCAAGAGAAGTATAAAAACCCTAAAAAAGAAATATGCAAATGAATGGTTCAAACTAACCTCAACTTCCACAACAATGGGCTTACTAACTGAGTGTTGCACTACATTTTGGACCCAAATGTAGTTATGGGGAGTGTGTGCATAATGTACCATAGGTGCTCTTGTGTCAGTTACACTTTGTGAAGTAGAGAACAATACCTAAATGTAGAAAATGGAATAGCATGTGTACATGGAATAGAATAGAATCCCTCCCCATATGAAGTTTGTGATGCAGATGTCCTAGCCTTGTGCTTTTTTGGTGGAGCTATGTGGATGTAAGTGATCTCTAATGCAATAGATGGATGCAACTCTAGATGATTGATAGTAGTGAATGATGTTAGGTCCCTCATTATGGTCTTATAACTTTATATTTATAGGGTTCTCTTGATCTAATTTTGTAATTAAACCCAAAATGGATTACCAGTAAAAAGATAAGAAGCTAAAACACCTAGAAAGATCCCAAAAGATGGAAGGAAAGTGAAATAGGGACCAGGGTGCCCATGGGCACCCCAGTACTAATTTGGGTGCCCCAGTTGAGGCTAAAATCAAGCGAGATGATAGAAACTAACTAAGAATATGACTACAAGATGTTGGTAATAATTAAATAAATTAAAAAAAATGGCGAAAAGATGGGGGTTAATTAGTAATTTCTTCACTAAATAACCTTCTAAATAGTAGTATGAAACTAGGATAAATAATATCTAAAGTGCATGATATTGTGTCTACATTTTCCCCACTTTATGTTGATGAGCATAAATATCGGTAACATAAATTAGATAGAGATGTGTACTTGATGTCCATGAAGAGTGTAATAGAAACATGCGATGAATAATAGACAAATCCCTGAATGAAAAAAAGATGGAGCATGGAAACTAAAGATGAATAAAATGCACAAAAAAAAGTGATGAGAGTGAACCTAGGGAGGAAACGCATGTGTAGATGTTGCAGTGTGTGATGTACCTACATGGTTAGTATAGTGTGTGTTGTCACTAAGTGTTGTTGTTGACATTGTTATTGTTGTTGCCCCCATTTGACTGTTGTTTTTCTCATACGGCTAGACTCGTAAGGAGAAAATGATAAAGTAGTCAAATATGTATGCATGTATGTGTAAAAATGTGATGTAAAAGATGCATGCATATGAATGTAAATGTAAATGTGCAAATTAAAATTTTTAAATGGAACATGTGCACTTGATCCAAGTCGAGAGAAAGAGTGTAAAAGGATATCTTGTACTTCCCATGTTTTTTGGGCCATCCAACACCATAGGAAAAAGAAGTGTAGGGAGGAAATGCTATATGTCCTCAAAGATCTAACTTTCCCTACATGTGTGTGAAGAGAACTTTGTACTATCCTAGTTTTTGGGTGATCTAACGCCACTGGGCTGAAGTAGTGTAGAGAGGCACACCCACTATAACCTCCAAGCCTATAACTACTTCCCAAAATGCTAAGGACACCATGTCCTATAAAATCCACTATGTATGGGGTTTATAAACTAGTCTGAACCCACTCATTGTATATAACTAAATTGAATTGGTGTATAATCTTTGTGTTAGTGTGTAAAAACCCCCAAATGATGCCCCTACTCTTTGGGGGTGCATGTGACTTCACTGATAGGAGGCATGCATCCTAAAAGATGACCAACTAAATATATGTTGTAACCCTAGAAAGTGCTTTGAAAAATCAAGGCACACACAAACAAGAAGGCTAGCCAAAGACAAGTGTAAACATGCATGCATATAGAAAACAATGTATAATCTATGCAAATAGTGTGTAAGCTACCAAGAAAAGTAATGTAAATACACAAGAAGACAAATTAATCCACACAAAGCAACCTACAAACATGGGACATCACTCATGATGCCGCAATACATGCAAGGCTATCATGGCCACAAACAAGAAACATGTGTGCACACCAAGCAAAGGGAAATGCCGACAAACAAAAATAAACACTATCGATAATAGAAAAAAAAAGTATGGAAGAAAATATCCCTGTATAAAAATGTTGCACATGAAGCACCCATTATCATGTTAGAAAGATAACCAATATGTGAAAAGGGTGTATAACCAAGTGATGTAAAGTGCTAAGTACAAAATGAAACAATAGCACTTGTGAGAGACGAATGTGGATGCCCCCAACAACTAGTGTAGGAAGGGTAGAAGGTGAGAATCAGTTACGTGAAATAGACATGTGTCTATGATCACAACTATAAATAGACATGAATGAAAATGTGTTGATTGTATAGATAAATGACATACAAGTAATCTAATTATCATGTGTAATAAAGCGACCATGAACAAGCAAAAAGTAAGCAAGAGTAAAATCAACAATAATATGTAGTATGTTGTGGTTGGATGGAATAGAATGCACAATGGAGTGATAGGAGCCACGTGCCCCCCGATTGGATGGAAATTTATGCAATGAGGTTCATTTTTTCCCTCTTAGTAGTCAAGAATGAACTGTAAATGAGGGTGCTTTATCAGGAAATGGTCGAATATTGTGTGTTGTGTCTAGCATGTTGTGATGAATATGTAAGTGTATTGATGAGATGTGACCTAGAAATGATGTGTGTGTGAACCTTATATCCAAAGTGTATATCATGACTAGATGAACATATAAGTGATGATTTATCCTAAGCGTATATCACTATGAGATGAATGGATGAGTGATGATTTAGCCCTAAGTGTATATCACTACAAGATGAAAGAAGGAAGTGGTGATGTAACCTAAGGTGTATACCACTACAAAATGATAGAATAGGTGATGATTTAGCCTAAATCATATGTCACTAGGCTGGAAATATCCCACAATGAAAGGTCAAATAGAAAATGTGTGATGAGTGTAAGTTCCATTCGATTTATAAACCCTTGTTAGTAGAGTATGGACTGAGGAACTAAAGTACGTCATCGGGTAGTGAGTGCAATGTGTAGAATATGATATAGCATAGATAATGACCATGTGAAGGGTAGAATGTGTAAATAGACTATGTGTAGAATGTAAATGCAAGATGTGTAGAATGTGTAAAATGTAATGTATAGAGTGACATAGAATGTAAGTAGATAGACTAGGAATGTAGTATGTAGGATGATGTAATGTTAGACTCATATGTGACGAAGACTAGTATAGGATGTAGAATATATGTGAAATGCGCGGTGTAATATGAATGGTATAAAAAAATAATGCATTATATAGGATAAGTAGTGTAGGATGTAAGACGCGTAGATAATTGTGTATGCATAATGACAACTAACATGATGTATGATGTATAAATACACAAAAGTAAAAAAGTTGTAAACTAAATGTAGAACTTATGGTGTATGATGTGTAATGTATGAATAGTTGTAGTGTGTGGGGTTCGTGTGTGGTAATCCCTCAATAGTTAAGTGTGAAATGAAGCACAAGAGTGTGTTATCGAGTAAGGACAATGCTATAACATGTACTGAAAATTCCAAAGATGAAAATGCAAATATGATAAATGCTAGGGTGAATGGGGGTTAATAAATGCAATGCCCCCAAATATATGATAGAAAAGATGACTATGGGCCACTATCAAGAATATTTCATATAGGGAACCATTGCAGCAAAGTGTGTACACATTCACTGCATGTTCTTCATCAATAAAGGTGATTGGTGCGCAACCATGAGCATGCCAATGGGATATGTTTGTAACGTAACGTAAGTGAGAGAATAATCATGATGAATAGATATATGGATAAAAGGCATATGAAATGTGAGTAAAGAGTGATGAGAATCAATTGTATTGCCAATATAATGAAGTTAGGCATGTCTAAGTGTGATTGGAGAGTCACGAGGAGTGTGCACAACAAAGACCAT
Organism: Taxus wallichiana var. yunnanensis; assembly: GCA_018340775.1. Classification (NCBI taxonomy): domain Eukaryota; kingdom Viridiplantae; phylum Streptophyta; class Pinopsida; order Cupressales; family Taxaceae; genus Taxus; species Taxus wallichiana. Next base: position 604,446,283 of record CM031235.1, read on the forward strand.
CAAATGAAAGAAATGCAACCCATAAGATTTCGTAGTGTGAAAATATACATGATAGAGATGTGGTTAATGAAGAGGTGGTAAAATTTCATTGAGTGTTATTTCTAACCTAGCTAAACTATCACCTGTATAAATAGTTTCTAAGAACAAAGAGTCAATGGGGATGTGTTGCCAAAAGGACCTATTGATGAATAATGTACATGTAAAAGAAGGAAGAGGAGTTGCAACCCATGGAGGATAAGATGAAATAGTGTCAACATTATGGATAGATCCCTGGTACAATACCATAGCATTAGTAGATGGAGGGGTCATAAACCTATATTCCTTTGGACCATCAGATACAAGGATTTCTTTAAAATAGGAATCATCTACACCAAGAGGAGTAAAATTTAGTTTCCCTAATTATTCATTAGTAAGTTCAATAGCATCAACTTCATCATCATATTCCTCTGAAACATCAAAGTGTGAACATCATCATGTGGTATAGCATTATCAAGAATGTTGGTAGGTGGCACCGTAGGTGGAGTAGTAGAGGGTGCCACAAATGGTTGAGAAGGAACACTAGGAGGAACTGATACTGTAGGTGAAATAATAGCCATAGTATAAGTAGAAATAGTTGGAGCACGAACAATTTTATTAGGGGTTTTAAAGTGCTAGACTGACCAATGTCATATGTGTCAAGATTGGCATATGGAATACGTTGTGAAGGCGATATGGGCATAACAATAACATGTTCTATGCGACAATATTTGAATGGATCTGGATTTGTGGTGATAGTATGTTCATATCCATCATGTAAAACCTTGACACATTGGTGAATAGTAGATGGGACAACTTTCATTATATGAATCTAAAGCATACCTAACAAGAGATTGAACTAAAAGAAGGCATCGATGACATAAAACTAGGTGAGAAATGGTCTTAGGCCCAACCTAAATATGTAATGATATATTACCTAAGCATGTGCAAGTGGTAGAATCATAACCAGGGATGAGAGTGTAATTATTAGAAATGAGATTATTTCTAATACCCAATTTCTTTAAGAGATAATGAGAAAAATATTAAGAGTTGATCCATTATCAATGAGGACACATTTGATGCAAGTAGTACTAACAACGATAGTAATGAGAAAAGGAGCACATGGATTGTTTTTAGAAAAAGGTGACATATCCTCATCAGTGAAAGATATAACATGTGGTAAATTCCAAAGGGATTTTATAAGATGTGCAAAATCCACCGCGAAAATTTTCACTTTCAACATTAGTGGCCCAAAGGGTGGCTTCTAGTGTGTTACAACAATCTAGTGCATTACATAATAAGTCATAAAGAGATATCTTAGCGGGCATATTTTTAAGTTGTTCAATGATGTCATAGCCCTTAGAAGTCATGGGGAGATTCCAGGAGTAATGGGTGGAGGACTAGATATGATTGGAGCTATATGTGGATGAGGATGATTACGATGAGTAGTGATTACATTAATAGATGGATCAGCCCTAGGTGTGACAAAGCGAGGAGGATGTTGGGTATGCACACACATGAAATCACTAGAAGTAGTAACTATGCATGAGACCTTAGTTGGTGCAAAGGTAGGATTAAAATATTGAGCCATAACTTGAGAAGGAGATGACATGATCAAAAGTAAGTGTTAAAACGTGGGTTTCACTAAAATTATTAAATAAAATTAACTAGTATGTAGTATGTGAGGATAGTTAATCTAAGCTATAAACAACTATAAATAAAATAAATAAGTGCAGTAAAGAAGTATGTAATTGGTGTAAAAAAACTATGCAAAGGGAAATGTTAAATCTAATGTGAAAGAAAGAAGAGGAAATAACTCATCTGAATAAAATATGCTTGTGAGAATGTCTCACGAGGTGACTGGAAAATCTAAAGGTGGCAACGACTATTCGAAGCTCTAAAAAGGGTGGAACTAGACTGATTCCTCGGATTGGAGCACTGGGAAGGGACTGGTGCACCTATAGGAACTATATTCTAAAAATGGGTGCCTTGGTCTACACAAAAATCTCTGAAATTGAATCTCATAGGGCGGGAAGTGGTCCAAAACCCTCTCATTGTTTGTTGCATCAGATTTGTTGTCCCGTAGTGAGTCTCACCAATAATCCAAGATGACGTAAAGACCTACAAGAGACCAAGAGAAGTAACAAAACCCTAAAAAATAAATATGCAAATGAATGGGTCGATTGACCTCGATCGCCACAATATTGGGCTTATTAATTGAGCATTGCACTATATTTTGAACCCAAATGTAGTTCTAGTGAGTGTGTCCATAATGTGATCTATATTCTCTTGTGTCGGTCACACTTTGTGAAGTAGCGAGCAATAACTAAATGTAGAAAATGTAATAGCATGTGTGCATGGAATAGAATATAATCCCTCCCCTATGAAGTGTTTGATGCAAATGTCCTAGCCTTATGCCTTTGTGATGGAGCTATGTGGATGTAAGTGATCTCCAATGTAATAGATGGATGCAACTCTAAATGGGTGATAGTAGTGAATGATGTTAGGTCCCTCATTATGGTCTCATAACTTTAACCCCAAAATGGCCAACCAAAAAAAAGATAAGAAGCTAAAACGACCAAAAAGAACTCAAAAGATGGCATAAAAGTGTAAAAGGGACCAAGGCACCCATGGGTGCCCTAATACTAATATGAGCACCCCATTTGAGGCTAAAATAATATAAGATGACAGAATTTGACTGGGCATAGGGGTGCAAGAGGTCGGTAATAATACGAAATAAAGTAAAACAAGATGGTCAAAAGACAAGGATTAATTAGTACTTTCTTCACTCAAGAACCTTCTAACTAGAGGTATGAAACCAGGATAAATGATATCTAAATTGCATTATTTTATATCTACACCTTGTAGAAGGATTCAAGATCTTCCTACTTGAATTACTTTCTTACAATCCTCAATAAGAAAGAAATCAGCTATTTATGAATAAAACAAGAACAATTAAAACTTCATCCTTTTCTCACACTTGAATTCACTCAAATCATTTGCTTAGAATGAATAAATTCACTTATATTTATAGTTTCTCTACCCAAGGATGGAAGGAAGGAAAAATGAATTTTTTTGAGAATTCAAAACATTTGTAATTGTTTATATGTCTCATTTTGGTGCTATTGGGACATAATCATGGTGTGGTTACCCAACCTTTACTCAGCAAACTCACAACATTTTTTTGGTAATCATATAGTTAATACATAGAACATAATAAGAAAAAAATCCATTCGAAGGTGTACGAATCATCGGCATATTAACTTAATCATTTTCCTATAATAGTGAATAGGTTGAGGATATGTTTAACAAGTCTCTAAAATGAGAATACATAGAATTGGGTATTTCTAGATCCATTTTTGGGTCATACCTCCCCAATTTTAGGATTTTAAGTCCCTAAAAGATTCAAGAATTGATGAAGTGAGGAAATTCCTTCCCAAGATATTCTCTAGAATTCCACTTGTCCTTAGTAGTCAATTGACCCTTCAAGCCAATCAACTACTTATCTTTCTCGCATCGCTATGTTTTCCTCTCTTTCCACTGCAATACCACATATTCCTCTAATTCCATCTCACTTTCTAGAGTAATATACTTAATAGATGGTAGCAACAATCCCTCTTCTTCCTAATCCAACATGGAGGGCTCAAAGATACATAAAGTCTCAACATTCACAATTGAATATATTCTTATGTAAGGAATCAAATCTAAGCAAAATGAATTCTTACCCACAAGTCCATGATTTCAAATGGGCTATAACAAAGAGGTTTTATTTTATGATCTTTTCCATGTATCCTTTCTCTACTCAAGTACAACCATAACTTATCACCAACAAGGAAAGAATGCTCATTTTTATGTTGAAAATGTCATGATTTGTAGTTATCCTATGACTATTAATTCCTCTCCTGTACTGGAGGTGTATCTTTTAAATTTTCTCAATGAACCTTTTATCTTTTTGGGTATCCATACACAATTTTCCATTGTTTCTATGCGATAATCTCAAAGCAACATAAAACACACTCTTATGCAAATAACCAAAACATGTCTCAAATGGAGTCTTACTATTAGAAGCATGAACTTATCTAGTATAATAATGTTGGATATATACCAAATTATCATCCCAAGTCCTAGGATGTTTCCTATTATACCCTCTCAAGAGTTATTCCAAGGTACAATTTACCACTTTATTTTACCCATCGGTATACAAATGAAAAGAGGTAAACCTCTTCACTTAGTATCCATCTTTTCCCATGATGTACACAAACAATTCCCAATAAACTATTAATCCCTATCAAATAAAATTGAATCAAGAAAAACAAAATTAACCCACACATTAGCAAAAAAAATCAGTTGCATCACTATCGTTGATGGTCTTCTTACAAGGAATGAGAATACACATTTTAGAAAATCGGTCACTACCACAAAGATGTAATCATGCCCTTTCTTAGAAGTAGGAAAACCACCCTCAAAATCCATAGAGATGTTTTTCCATGGCTATGAAGGAATTGGTAATGGCATATATAACCCCAAATTTTTGTTCCTAGGCTTGTTTGTACTACATAAAACATAACCTTTGACAAATATAACAACTTCTTCTTGGATGTTTGACCAATAAACATGCCTCTATAAGTGTGCTATAGTATTTTTCACACCAAAGTGACCAATCACCTTATAAGTGTGTGCTTCCTCCATCAATTGAACTCTTTCCTCCTTCGGCACATAAAGCTTCACATTTTGTAGAGAAACCAGTCATTGAAGTAATATTCTCCCCTAGGTGTAAAGCCCTTACTTGGAGGTTTCACTGAAAGATATTTCCAAATTCTAGATCCTATGCATAACCTTCCCGATATGCTTCATATAGAAAAGGCTCAAGAATATTTGAAGTGCCTATAGCTGAAATTAAAGGAGATCTAGATAACATATCAGCTAACGTTTTATTCACACCTTTCTTAAATTTTATAATCAAGTGAAACTACTGCAAAAACCCATCCAATTATTGTGTTTGTCTTGCTAAATTTCATTTTGAGCCTAAAAATATTGAAAAGGTTGGTGATCTCGTGTGTATAATAGTTTCCTTACTTGTAAAGTAATGTTTTCATGTCTTGAGCACTTGCACAAGAGAATACAATTCATGTTCATATGTACAATAATTTATAACTACACTATGAAATAATTTAGAGTGATAATATATGTGCCTACCTCCTTGAAGTATGATAGCCCCATAATATAGTCACTGGAATCGGTTTCTACTTCAAAAGGAAGCTATAATTTTGGTAATTCCCAAACTGGAGCATGACTAATATTTTATTTAAATGAATCAAAATTAGTATGTTGTTTCTTACCCTAATTAAAAGCCTTTCCCCTTCTTTCACCAAATTTAGAGGCACTGCTGTGAAAGAGAAGTTCTTGATGAACTTCCTCAAATACTGAACTGCACCAATAAAAATCCTAATCTCATTCAAACAAAAATGTGTAGGAAAATTCAAAATGGCATCTATATTTTCCATATCAATCCTCAACTCTCCATCTCCAACCACATGCCCCAAAATACAAGTGACTATTGAAAAAACTTGCACTTCTTCTCATTCAACACTAGTCGGTTCTCCTTCAAAACTTGTAAAACTTGATGCAAATGGTTAATATGATCCTCAAAAGTTCTACTAAAAACTAGAATGTCATCCAAATACAAAATGAAAATGGAATCAATAAATGTCTCATTACCTCATTCATTAACCTCATGAAGGTAACTAATGCATGTCATATCCCGAATGGTAAAACCAAACATTCATACAACCCTTTCCCCGATCCTTAATGTTGTTTTCAATATTTCCTCTTCCTTGATCTGCACTTGTGATACCCAAATTTTAAGTCAATCTTAGTAAAATATTTATCATGTTGTAAGTGATCCAACAAATCATCAATGCGAGGAAGAGGGTACCTATTCTTGATGGTTATTTTATTTAATGCTCTGTAATCAACACACATTCTCCATGAACCATATTTCTTAGGTATTAAAACAATAAGAGAACCACATGGATAAGTTCTAGGATGGATTATACCTTGTTTAATCAAAGACTCAAACTGTTGTTTTACCTCATTGGAATCCTTCAAATACTACCTCTACATTATCAATTTTGGAAGTGGAATATTGGGTAGTGTCTTTTTCTCATGCTCAATTAACCTAACTAGATGTATCTGTGAAGGCTCTTGTAAAAATTCCTTGAACTATTGAACCAACACTTTCATCTCCTTCTGCTCTTTATTAGTAAACATGCTATAATTGGTTTTATATTAAACTAATTCCTCTTCTTGTATATCTCTCAAAATAGGTAATACAAATTTCTCGCTAGCATTAATAAGCTTCTTAGCTTCATAGGAACTTACCAAAGAGATCTTTTAGTATCCTATAAAGGTTGAAATGAGGTAATTATTACCATCCTTCACCAAACGGTATTGATTGGCTCTTATCATGAAGATGACATCCCTAATATAAAAGTATGGGATGCTAGACACTACACCACACACATCAAGAGGAATAATATCGATAGTATTTTCATCAATGAACTTATTATCAATACCAAATTTTACTGTGTGTTGTTAGGTAACCTTGATGTCTACACCTTTCTTCACCCAACCCAGTGAATATGGATTTGGATGATTGTAAGTCTCTAACTTCATCTCATCAACTAAATCCTTACTTATCAAATTATCTTAAGAACAAGCATCAAAAAGACCATCCAATTTGGTTTTCTTCATTTGTATTTTTATATGAAAAAGCTTAGAGTTCATTACTAGCATTACTTGCATACAATCCTCAACAAGAAAGAACTCAACTCTTTATGAACAGAATAAGAACAATTCCAACTTAATCTTTTCTTACACTTAAATTCACTCACATTATTACTTAGAATGAATAAATGCACTTATATTTATATTTTCTCTTCTCAAGGATGGAAGTAAGAAGAAATAAAACCATTTTGAAAATTTCAAACATTTTCAACTTTTTGGAATCCTCATTTTGGTGCTATTGGGACCGAACAAAGGTGGTGGTTACGCAGCCTTTACTCAAAAAATTCATGGTAGTTCTACTGCAATCATATAGTTAATATAAAAAACATAAATATAAATTGTGTCTTTTATCATTCAAAGGTGTTTGGATCACCATCAACTTGAATCAACAATTTTCCTAGAATAATGAACATGTTGAGGGAATGTTTTACAAGTCTCAAAAAGGAGAATACATAGAATTGAGTTTTTATAAATCCATTTTTTTATCATAAAACCACTTACCCTGATGTAAGTGAAATTTATTAATTAGATGAAGTAACATTTGTATTTATTTATTACCTTCCTTATTTGCTGAGATATCATGTTATATTCCCATTTAAGATTGAACCAAGATATGAAGGGAGAAAAGAAATTATCATGCACTATTCTAAAATTTATATGTAATTGTCCAATTTTGGATGTGGTTACACACCATAAATGCTGCAATTACCAAAGTCCTTCAATATATCCAAATCAGGAATGACTGTGGTGATAAATGTTGTAAACCACGTAAGTGGTCATGTAAAAATCTAATTTGTTAGTTGATCCCTCATCTATCTGTATTTCCATTCTAAGCATTTTTTTGGTGGATGAAATGACTGATAATATCTCCCTAATGAATTTATATCTTTCCCATAAGTATTTTCTAAATGAACTTTAACGTCCAATCATGATAGGGATATGCACTCCTTCCCCATAACCCTATTTAGCAAAGTGACAATATCACAAATTTATTCAATAAAATCAGTCATGTTCAACTTTTTAAGGATCCTAGTGGAAAATGTTCTTGGATTTTCAATCTAATTGTTATTCTATATCTTGGACCATTTTACATTGTTTATGTTCCAATATTCCTCAAAAATTTCAATGGTTATGTCCATCACTTCTAAAGCATCGGGGATCTCTATAAATTCTTCAAAGGTTTTAGTATTTAATGATAAGACCAAAATATTTCTTCCATCCTAGACTTCCTTGGTCATTAGGTTGTATTTTTGTGCACACACCCATACCTATTCCAAATATTGAGTAGATGGGCAAAAATAAGTAGCTAGGGAAATCCTGATTTAATCAATCCTCCTCATTATCTCATTTTTATCTATGACATGTAACCTTTAATGAAAATCAGCTAATTTCACATTATATAATCTAGTGTTTATGACTTTTTCTAAACCGGAGGTAAGGTGGGAGATGGTCCTGGACACCGAGATAACCGAATCTTCATTTTTCTAGGCGGGATGAAAAATTTTCTACCAAAAATAAGGATTTAAAGCAATTCAAGTGCACCCAACAGCTCCAACAATGCTTATCAAAATATTTTGATACCATAAATTGTTCACAAGAACTGGCAAAACACTTAAACGTAAAAATACAACCACAATTCTCCTTTGAGTTGAGAGAAACAACCAAGTGGAATTTAAAGCTCCAAAATAACTTTTGCATAATTAAAACATGAGAATATTGTCTTTTTCTCATCTTAGGGATTAAAAGTGCTTCAAAAACTTAAAAATTGGAGGGAAAGTGAGATATTCTCATGGATGATAGCTATATATTTTCTTTTTCATGCTTTCATTAATGGCAGCACCTTCTTCCACGGATTATAAATTTTCATTTCTTGATATTTTAATCTCAACTTTGAATTTCAAGCTTACAAGTGGATTTAATGGCCATGTTTGATTTCACTTGAATGATTTTTCATTTTCTCATTATCTTGGGCTTTACAATCCTCCTACGTGGCATCTCTATAGGTCTTACCTTTTCTTCGTCATTTCGCTCAAGATTTGGGGTTGGTAAAATAATTTAAAAACTTGTAAACTTGAACAAATGTGAAGCTTAGTACCTTCTTAAAAGCCCTAAGACATTGACACATGTCCACCTCATCGGGTTATGGGGAAAAAAGTGCAACTTACAATATTGCAACAAGTATAAATATGTAAATTACAAATTTGAATTACTTATTTACTATTACAAATTTATGACATGTGTTCACCGTGTTGAGCTATAGGGATGAAAGTGCAACTTGAAATCTTGAAAGAATTATGAAGGTTCAAACTGAAAAACTACAAAGATGCATTTTTACTCTAAGGTCCCGAGATTTGTCAAATATTCCATTTCGGTCCTTGGGGACAAAATTACAAATTAAGAACTTGTTAAAATGCACGACTTGCAAATTTGAAATATTGTAAATCTACATTATTTCTATATAGTTATGATATTATGCAATGTTTCCCTTTATTAGGCTTCAAGGACAATAGTGTAGCTTGTAATATTGCAACGTGCAAAATTGTGAAGTTACATTTTTCTCCATAGTTTACAAATTCATTGAATATTTGACTTCGAGCCTCAAGGATGAACTTGCAACTTAAAAATTGCATCAAATTTGATCTCCTAATAAATACTAAGTTGGGGAACAATATTCTAAGAATATTCCTGTTTTTGGTTCGAACTTGTAATTACAACTTGCAACCTTGCATAAATGTAAAATTTCTTCAATGCCCCACTTTCCCCTAACACCTCAAATATTCCATTTTATGCACTTTGCAGGTGGAAATACAATTTACAAACTTGTAAAAATTTAAAATTGTAAATTTGCAAAGAATCCAAGTCCTTCACGTGGGAAGCTACCATTCAAACATTTGATAAGAATGTTCAGATTCAAATACATCACTCACACTATCAAATCTACAATTTCATTAAAGCATCAAAAATCAAAGAGAACATTAATATTTTAGTTTAGATTCATGTATAAGGGTTGAGACATGATACAATTATGGAATTCAAGCCTAGGGAGTCACAAAACAACTTCACAAATTGATAGGAAAATGATGGAATAGTATGGTTACTCCAATATACTCAGGAAATTCATAAAACATTCCAAAGTTTCAATTAGACCAAATCAAGAACCAATCATCTCCTCTCATCTATATCTCATATTTTTGAGAGACCTATTGTTTCTTCCATCCTCGAGAGTCCTATTGAGTGGGAATCATCATAGCCACATTTAAATACTCTATCCATGTTGTTGTTTTAGAGGATACCATAACATTCATCATCAATGACCTTCTCTTCTTAAATCTAAAAGTTTTTTTCTACTTTTTATTAGAGAATAATACTCTTTTCTTCACTCAATTACTTCTTGTTATCAAAAATTCACCCTCAAGGTAATTTTGATAATATGCATCAAATTATTCATTCCAGAGAAAGTAGATTGATTCAAGGCCCAAAATCATGTTTTTCGGGGTCCCCTTGCACTTTTCTAACTCTCCAATCCAAGAAGAAATCCCAAAAAGTTAGAAAAAATGGAAAAAATGCAAAAAAAAGGTTACAAGACTATTTTAAAGCATTTCAGGTTGTACCGAGGTTCGTCGTACCAAGCTTGGGGCCGAAAAAGCAAGAAAATCGGCTAAGTCAGACATTTTTGTCCCAGGTGGTCTGCGGGATAGTTGGGATGTTGGGATGCGAGGGATGCGAAAAGCCAAAATGGCCAAAAGCAAGGAAAAATCACCTAAGTCTCTATTTCACACGCTTTGGGACAGCTGGGTCAAAAGTACGCGTGGGGACGCGACCGGCCGGTTTGCACGAAGACACCCATTTCGGGCGGTTCGGAGATTTTTGTCCGGGATAGTTGGGACGAAAGTACGCGAGGGATGCGTGGGAGGCGAAAAGGTGAAAAATCCATAAATAGGAACAACGAAGCCTGAATCGGCTGATGCGGGAGAATGTGTCCCAGGAAGTGGCGAGCAAGAGAGAAGGACTTAGAAAATTTTCCAAGTTTCAGTCGAAGTTTTCAAAGGTAAAAGTTTTGGCCCACTGCCCCGCCATCAAATGGAATCTTGACACGTGTCATCCAAGTGGTGGAGCACGGGGGAAATGGGAAATTTTCCCAAAGTGAAAAATGCCAAATTTTTGAAGGACAAAGTGCGCCCCTCAGGCCCGAGCCAATAAAATAGTGCCACGTGTCCAAGTGGCAAAAATTAAAGGAAGGGCCCGAAAGAAATTTTCAAAGGATGAGCCCATGGATGAATCAGAGCCTGACATGTGTCATCCAAGTGGTGGAGCGTGGGAAAAATTTGAAAAAATTCCAAAGACCAAAAGACGTAAAATTCAAAAAAATTCTCGCGATCGATTTTGGCCTGTTTTTTCCCTAAATCTTCAAATGGCCATAACTTTCGATCCAGAGCTTAGATTTTCACGTTCTTTATATCAATGGAAATATGGTGAAATTATCTACAATATTCTGGGGTAATTTTTACATTTTGATGGAGTTTGGAGAGATAAAATAGAAAAAACACCTCTGGCACGTGGCAATGGCCAGAAATGACGTTTCAACAACCAGTTTTAATGCAAAATGGGTCGCATTCTTCTTCAGCACGGCCAAAATGTCAAGGCATGGGTCTGTAAGGATGCCCATGCTATTTTAATGCATCTTCATTCAATGAGGAATGGCTCCCACATTTTTACACGTTTTCTCTCTCCTGGGCTCGACCCATGCATTGTAAAAAGCCAGATTTGGCTCATTTTTCAAGAGGGTTGTTCATCTTTTCTACTCTGCTCTCCTTTCTTTTCTTCCCGTGGTTGAAAATGGAGTTTGAACCTCCTCCCCTGCTCTGTAATGGCATTTTTGCCTTTTACCATTAAAATGATGTTCTGTGTAAACTTCTGGAGCAACAAAAATGTGTTTTGTGATGCATCTGTCCATCCTTGCTCATTTTTTTGCTTGTTTTCTTCTTTCCTCTCTTCATTGCAGGTATTTGTGCACATTTAAATGTTCATTGCAAGGTTGGAGCTGTGTTCATAGTAGTTTTGATAGATGTTCAACATTTTCCTTCTCTGGTGTATCACCGTTTTAGTGTAGGCTTTTGTTTGTTTTCCTCTTTTCTCTCTCTCCCTGTCTCCTTGGAGGCTAAATTAGGATTAGATTAGCTTGCCTACACTGGAACAACTTGTGGCAAGTAGTTTAGGAAGAGGAACCAACCTTCTCTGGAGATTCCTTTCTCATTTTTGCAAGTCCCACACTTGGAGAAAGGATTCAATGTTGTGCAATCACACTGGATGCTAGTATGATCAACAGGGTTCATTTTAAGACACCCCTATAAAATTGAAGGTGGAAAATACCTGGTGAATATCCCCGTAACTAGCCAAATAATAAAGGTGAATTTGACAGTATTCAAAAACAAAATTTCCTGGTTTTTCAAGGCTCCATCAGTGACGTGCGACAACACTAGTCCGTAATGACGCACGTCACTGGCGCGACAATAGCTCGTAATGACGCGCGACACTCTAGCGACACTAGGTCGTAATGACGCGCGACACTGGCGCGACACTAGCTCGTAATGATGCACGACACTGGCTCGTAATAACGCGCGACATTGTCTCCTACTGTCACACGTCACTGGCCCCTGATGACGCGCGTCATTTGCTCCTACTGACGCGCGTCACTTGCTCCTATTGACGCGCGACACAGTCATCAAATGACGCGTGACATTGTCATCTATTGACACGCCGAAATCAGAACAAATGATGCGCGACAATCGCTCTTGTATTGACGTGCGCGACATCAGTAAACAAATGACGCGCGCGACACTCGCTCTTGTATTGACGCGACACAATCGTAATCAAATGACGCGCGACACAGCCTTTCTATTGACGCGCGACACTGCCTTCTATTGACGCGCGTCATTAGAAGCAAATGACGCACGTCAATAGGGGACAGTGACGCCCTATTTAGGTTATAAATACCCTTGTGCCGCTCATTTTCTCGTTTTTGTTTTCCCGTTCTTGAATTTTTGCAGGTCTAAATCTTTGACAAAGACGCAATTACAGCTATAATGTCGACTTCACATGCTTCCCAATTGCAAGTTCAGCAAGAAAATGAAGAGAATCCAACTCAATCGATTTCCAAGATAACCTACAGGAATCCCTTATGCCCTCACATCCATACGGCTTTAAAGATGTCTTCAGAATATCAAGCTATAATGGAAGAGTGTGAATTTACAGGGCTCGTTAATATGCCCCATTTCGAAACAGATCCGGATCTTTTGAATTACCTTCTGTCATCCTACAATTCCGAGGACGGTATATTTTATGTTACTCTGAACGATGGCCAAATGTTCCAATTCACTATTGAAGCAAATGACATACATCGGTTTACGGGCCTTCCTATCAGAGATGTACCAACTGTGACAACCAAGGCAACACTCGTGGAAGATGACAAGAAATTTCTCGAATCAACGTACGGTTTCCATGTTGATTGTAAGTATAATTCATTTTAATTCATATTTTTTAATCTGTTTTTTATTCTGATACAATTTTCTGTTATAAATTTATAGTAATTTTCACTGTTTCGCATTTGCAGCCCATGTCAATAAATCCAGGCGTGGTGTAGATACACAATCAATTGCACACCACTTTCTTGCTGCACTTATTGCGTTTTTTCAAGCCAGAATTGTTTTGCAGGGTCGCCAAACAGATATACCAAATTGGGCCATTGCATACATTTGTGCCACTATCTCAAAACGAAAATTCGATTGGTGCACATTTCTATCCAAAAAAATAAGAACTGACATATCAAATTCAAAAATCTCAGATAAACCTTTCATTTATTCAACAAACTATCTCCTCGGCTTCTACTATGAGGCACTTTTAAATTTAAAAGCTAAAGAAATTCCTACTTGCTCTGATGAGGCTTTGAAGAAATTCTCAATTCCATTTGCAGAACAACAGGTATAAACTATTTAGTTTGTAATTGTATTACAATTTTCTTCATTACAGTGCACAGTTATTAAAACTTAAATTTTAATGTTTTGCAGAGAAGATATCTTGAAGCCATTCCCAAAAAAAAAAAGATGTCGAGAGGAAGAGGCCAACTACACGCGGAGGCTTCGGGGGACTCCCAATCTGAAATGGAAGCTCACTCCTCTCCAAACCCTCAACAGTTTGAACTCGTTAAATGCCAGAGAAGTAATACATTCTCATATATTATTTACAAATTCCAAAGTTGCAGATTTATTTTTCAATTTAAATTTTAACCAAATGAATTGACAACATTTAATATTGATGAATTGCAGGGACTATGGAACCTTCTTCCCCAACTCACTCCATACAGTCGCATGCATTGATATCTTCTGAACAGCCACTGAGTACAACTCCTACAAGGCCACCCGTAGCACCGAAAAAAACAACCCCTCGACAACAAGGTACAACTTTTCTATAGAACGTTTAATTTCGTAGTTTTGACTTTATGAATTGTTTTAATATTTTTCATTTTTTCTTGTACTTTTCAGCACATGTCAGTCATGGTCAAACCACGGCACCGACACCCACTCAACCATTAATTTTTAAAATGCCAACCAGAGGAACAGTGAAAAAGACCATTGGTAAACGCATGAGTTTTGCTCCGGCCCCTAGTGGGACACTAAACCTTGACTCCTCGTTTCGAATTCCAACTCTATCACTTGGTGGCTTGCCCAGCGCAACGGGCATATCTGTTTTGAACAATATAAATTTAGATGAAGATTATTTGGGCATTGATAGCAATGACCCAACTGGTTTTTTCGATACCCGCGAGATGATTCAAGGCCAGCAGGTATACTTCAAATTTCAATTTTAATATGCTTTACAATTTTTAATTACATTCTGATTTAAATTTATTTATCTAAATCTTGATTTATTTTTTCAAAAACAGGATCAGCCCACCCAAAGACAGAAACAAGGAGCAGTTGATCTTGGTGAAAGCCCCCACACTTCTCCAGCAAGATCGTCTGCATCAGATTCAGATAGTGAAGAGTTTCCACCTTTTCCTTTGGAGAACTTAATTGGTAATGATTGTCAATCCCATGTCAGTGAGTTTATTATTCCTCAAATCCAACAGCTTATAGAATGGGAGAGAAGGGCTAAAGTTCTTATCAATGAGATTATTAGTCGTTATGAAAATTATTGGCAACGGGATAGTTTATACGCTGCAGTCCAGAATCAACCTGCGAAGATGGATTCCTTACTTACCCAAGTAAGATGTGGGACTGTCACGTTTAACAATGACTATAAAGATGGCATTTTAGATAAGGCACTAAACAAATTGGAAAATATTAGTGCCGAGGCCCAGGCATATTTTAACAAATGGTCAAAGGACAAGGATTTGGTATCAATCGCAAATGCCGAAAGAGATAGAGCGGTTGTAAGTACTATTACATTCAAACAATCATTTTTGTTAATTTGAAATTTTGAATTTACATTAATATTTTGAATTGACGTTACTCTTTTTGTGCAGTTGAAATATGAAAATTTGAAGAGTCAGGCGAAGGTTTTGCAAGTTCACTTGGAAACAGCAAAGAACAGCTTATCCGCAGCAAAAAATTTGAAGCAAAATATTGTTTTGGTTAACAAACAAAACAATACACTAAAGCGGATAATTAAAGAGCATGGTCTCGACCCTGACATCTTGTTCAAAGCCAAAGCAGCTGCTGATCCAAATTTGCTGTCGCATGGAGATGCAACAAATCAAGAAGAAAGAATTATAAAAAATCTGGACAGTGCTGCAGAAGATCTTATAAGTTCAGGGGTTATTTCTGGTGTTGGGGAAAGAGGTACAGCCAGAGTGGAAGAAGCCGTTGGGGAAGAGAGCAGAGCAGAATTTTCTAAAGAAAAAGAGGGTTTTCAAAATTAGAAACTTTTATTATTGACTAAACTTTAAATATTGAATTTGAAAACTTCTACTATTGAGTATGTACTATGCTATTTGAATTTAATTATATGGTGATTAGATGGTGACTATCATGAATTATATGTATGTTTCTTGTTTACTTGCATTGTCATGAATTGTATGTGGACGTAGATGATCAATGATGACAATTGATAATCAATGATAGATGATGATGAAAGACGATGATCAATTTAATGTGTATAATGTAAAATTTAGTGCCTAAATATCTTGTGGGACTTTAATTATCTTGAAAATTATGTCTTTGGGAAAAAATAGCAACTAAGATTTGAAACAGATCTTTACTATTTAGGATTTCTCCTTAATAGACTTATGGTGTAGGAAAATTCTATTTTAAAGAGATTCACCTCTATATTAGTGCATAATCTTTCACTAGAGAGGTTGTTTGACATCCAAAATAGTCAAGACCATTTGTCAGAAAATAACGTTTTGCTGGAAACAATCATTGATGTAGAGGCTAGATTAGCCAATTATGAAATAGTTAAATTCCAGGCCATAAGAATTAGAGCTTGGGAAATTGGTTTAAAAGATATGGTTTTGTTATCATGGATATTGTTTTGTGTAGAGTAGATTATGGAGGCTATGGAGGCTAGATTAACCAAAGTTGGAATAACCATGTGATTAAAAGATAGGTCAAGCTCGATATAGAACTTTGAAGTTTAATGTAAAACATATAAGGTTTTTATCATGAAGATTAGTCTGTATAGATCAAGTTCCTAGGTTGATGAACTGGATCATTTTTTAATATTTGATAAGGGTGAAGAATAATTGTGGATTAGAACTGGGAGGCTATAAGTTGGAATAATTTTGAGTGTATAAGAAAATATTGAAGGTTGCAAACTAGATCATAGTAAACTGTGTGTGTAAGTATTTATGTAGAGCCTTGAAGAAGGCACACTACATTTGCAGGATAGTTTATGTAGAGTCAATTTTATTACTAGAAAGGATTTTAATTAGATAAAGACTCTGTCAAGTTAATTTAAATAGTTGTGATTAGTGTAGATTTGGGTGGGTGACTATAGGATCTGGAAGATAGCATTAGAATTGAGTTTTAATAACTTCATGGAGAAATCCGAAGAAGTGATGGATCTATGACAAAGCAGGGAATTTTAGGAAGAGTGTCAGGACTTATATTTATAATAGTATAATGTATTGTTTAATAGTTAATATATAATAAATTAAATATAATTCTAAGAAATCAAGAAAGAATCATCACTGGTAAGAAATTAAACATAATTGAAAATATGATAGGGTTTAGCTTACCTCTTGCGTATAAGATTGCTGTGAAATCATCAAGGGTAACGTGCTAGATCTTTGTTTTACCTGACATTGTAGACAGAGGGGTGAGTTGCCTGACATTGTCAGTCCTGAGAAGTCCCAGCAACATCTTTAAATATATAGACCAACAATATCTTTAAATAAATGATAACAAGAGCTGAAAAAATGTAAAGTAACAAACAATAAGATGATGTTGAAGAAGATACCTATTTAAAATTGAAATCATCACCGGTAATGTGCTAGATCTTTGTCTTAATAAAATTCAACACAAAAAATGGATTAGTAGATAGATGGGTGAGTTGCCTGACATTGTCAGTCCCGAGAAGTAACAGCTTCCTCGGACGGATGTCAACCCACGTTTTCAAAAAATAAAAATTTTGTATTTAACTAAATGTAAATACATACACCTGTAACATCTTTAATTATAACCAGAGCTGAAAAAATGAATAGTAACAAACAATAAGATTAAGGGGAAAAAGATACCTGCTTAAAGTTGAAATCATAACTGCCACTGGTAATGAGATAGATCTTTGTTTTAAAAAAATCCAACACGAGAAATGGATTAGTAGATAGATCGGTGAATTGCCTGACATTTTTAGTATATAGACCTGTAACATCTTTAATGATAAAGATAAAAGATAGATAAAGAAGATACCTACTTAAAGTTGAAACAATCCATTATCAATAGCTTCATCAAAGTTGATGTTGTCTTCTGTAGAATGTGACGAAGAGCCAATTACACTCTCAAGGTTGGGAATATTTGTACTTGTAGCTGTATTATTTACACCTCTTTTTTCGCAAAGGGAATTCCAGTGAGCAATTGCTCTGTCAAAAAATGAATAGTAACAAACAATAAGATTAAGGGGAAAAATATACCGCTTAAAGTTGAAATCATCACCGCCACTCGTAATGAGCTAGATCTCATGTTTTAAAAAATCCAACATGAGAAATGGATTAGTAGATAGATGGGTGAATTTCCTGACATTTTTAGTATATAGACCTGTAACATCTTTAATGATAAAGATAAAAGATAGATAAAGAAGATACCTACTTAAAGTTGAAACAATCCATTATCAATAGCTTCATCAAATTCGATGTTGTCTTCTGTAGAATGTGACGAAGAGCCAATTACACTCTCAAGGTTGGGAATATTTGTACTTGTAGCTGTATTATTTACACCTCTTCTTTCGCAAAGGGAATTCCAGTGCGCAATTGCTCTGTCAAACGGAAAGGTTTCGAGGGAGTATCGTGAAACGTAACACCTCATGCAACTTTCCAGATTTTTATCCAACCTGTTTCTCAGTTTTGATTTTATAAATGACAATGCACTGAAAACTCTTTCATCCTCCACAGACCCCAAAATCATTGTCTGGCATAACTCATATAGTCTGAAATACTCACTGATATCTTCTTGTAAGATAGAACTTTGATAGATTCCTCGCCACAGCCTTGTAATAGCACCACTTTCAGAAGGTTGATCTAAATTCTTATATTGGTTCCTCATTGTTGTTGCAAAATTGGTTGACTGAAACTTTAATAAATTGGCATTCAGTATACCTTTGATTTACGTACCCTTGAGCTCTAACGTCTTTGTAAATTGTTCCATTATTGTACCCATTGATTTTGGAAATGCTTATCGACAAAGTCTCGCATGGCCACCTTCTCGTATTCCAAAAATTCGGATTCATCACACCCATGGCTTCCAGAATTTTATCTTTACAGAAACGTTCCCTAATTTCTGATGACAAGGTTTCTGAAATTTTTTTAAGCTTTATTCTTGTTTCAACTATCACAGACTCAAACAAATTACGTGTCACAGGAACATCTTCTCGTTCCGATCCTGTAATATCTTGACGTCTTTGCAAAATGTGCATTGGTATTTCCCTCCCATTAACCGAGATGCATAGGTGATCGTGGATATTAAATCTCAAAAAGGTGTTAGGATTTTTAAGATCTAATAAATCTCTCCAATTTTCAAAAATAGGTGCATCAAAACTATCCTGGGAACAGTACAATATATCAAGACTTTGACATACCATTTTCCTCATCCGTATAAAATCCACAATATAGATCAATCTGCCCTGTGCATGCTTCATCAGTGTATTGATCTCCTTTAACATTGGAAGAATACCAACCAATGTAAGCAATGTCTCCAAATCAGTTAAGCGGAACAATAGGTCCCTTGCCCTATCAACTTCATGACGGTATTTGTGCATGAAACCAACCAATGAAGGATACTCCTCATGAACTCTGCATGCTGGTTCATACAAAGAGATCCATCTAGTCTCCACATCCTTCAGAAGTTTTTTGCCATCTGTAATTCCAATTGTAAATTTTTGGAACTCGAGAAAATGCTTTGGGTTGCTTGACATATAGGCATGAAGTTCTCTTATGAGGTCTTCTAATTTAGCAACATTTTCGTGGTTGCTTACCATTTTATACGCTAAATTCATTCTGTGAGCCATACAGTGAATTGGTAGCATATATGGGGCCACTGTTGTTTGTAATCTAACACACACTGTTCGGTGACCCCGCATGATGATGATGCACCATCTGCTCCAACGCATACCAACTTCGTAGCAATTTCATAATCAGTCATACCAGCAACATCTTTCAAATGAGAAACAACTATTTTATATAGGTTTTCAGCATTGCAGTTGTCAACCATTTTCATAACACCCAACAGATGAGGAGTCCTTATATGATTTTCTAAAGTATATATGTGGATACATACCCATGCGGTGTTGTTGATCAAGCTCATCACTTCATCAATTGAAAGAGAGATAAAGTTTGCTTTTTTTACATTCTCTTTCAAATCTTCCTTCTCTATCATCGAGAGGCATTTTGCCATTTCCCATCCACTACTCTCAAACCAATGAGACTAAGGTACATTCAGCATTCCGTTAAATTGATACAAAACTTTGAAATCAAGGAAATCTGACATCGCCCTTCCTTTTTTAAGTATTTGAAAAAGAGTAGAGAATTGTATGAATTTTGCATGTAGATTTGTTTCTTTCATCTTACCAATATGCGATGTGATTGTTCCTCCCTTTTCCAACAGATGTCTGTGTTTTTTCTGCTCTGCCTCATATTCCGCTGCGTATCTGACATGCATGCACTCCTTTTCAGTTTTCCACCTATGTGTTTTGATTTTCTGGCCATCCGCCCCTGTTACAGTTAAATATTGTTTTCCACAATGTTTTTCTATTGTGTCCAGCTTCAGTTGCATTTTTTGTTGCTTTCCCAATTTCCACGTACATATTGTACATGTACATTCACATGGGATTTCTTCAGAATTAGATGATTGTACAGGTTCAATAAATGGAAATTTAGCTGCCCAATCAAACTTGTATGTCCTGCCAATGGTCCACATATTCTTGTTTGTTTTCAATGCTTTACTTTTTTGAGTAGAATTTTGAGCAATATCGCAATCACCTGGTTTCCTCTTTCTTGGACCAGAGTTTGATATTGATTTCTGTCTTCCATTTTGCTGAGTGTTTGTATCTGTGATATCTAGCTGCACTTCTGGTTGCACCCCAACAGGAACAATATCTTCAAGATCTGGCATATTATCGTAGGTTTCATTTGTTTGACTGTGATACTGTGCAGAATGCATGTCCACCTCAATAATACCTTCCACACAGTCAGTATTCTGATTCTTTTTGGTGGCATCTATATGATTGGTATTTACATTATCTGTATCCGCAGAGTTTCCAAAATACTTGAAGAGTGATTTCTGAGATTTCTTACTTACTTTTAGGTTATTCGTATTCTTTGAGCTGGCACCTTCCATTATTCTGAAAAGAGTCCTGCGTCAGCAAAAGAACCAAGAAGCGACTCTGTCCAGTCTCTGAGGTCTTGTCGCGCGTGAATCGCTCGAGGTCGCGCGCGTCAACTCTGCCAAGTCGCGTGTCAACACTTCCTCTGTCGCGCGTCAACCCTTCCTCTGTCGCGCGTCACTTCTTAGCCCAAGTCACGCGTCAGTATAGCTCTTGTCGCGCGTCAATACAGCTCTTCTCTCGCTTGTGCGTGTCGATAACAACTCTTGTCGTGCGTCGTCAAGATACTCTTGTCGCGCGCGGTATAGCTCATCACGCGTCAATATTGCCCTTGTCACGCGTCAACACTGCATTTGTCGCGCGTCAACAATCACAGGATAACAGTAATATGAATCTCTGGTGCTCAAGGTTATGCGAGTTCAAATTTCACAGTATTGGTAATTTGGTAAGCTACTTGAGGTATACTACCCGGCGAATCACATAGGTTTTTATAGGAGATGTTTTCAAATGAAGGCGAAGCCGACCCCCAAAAAAAATATACTTTATATTTTAGGCGAACAGGACACCGACCCACTCCGAATAATTCACCTTTTCAAATTTTCCTAAAATGAAATTTTCGCCATATTACGAATATTCGCCGCTAAAATTATCCCTGATGATCAACCTAGAAATTTGATCAACATCCAGGGGTCTGGTGCCGCTGATTTGCACTAACAGGTTTTGGCATGCTCGGTGGGACCTTAGAGGTCTTCCACTTTATCTTTGATAGGTTGGTGTGTTCCCGTTGTTTCAGCCTTTGAGATTTTCAAACATCCGGCTTTTCTCTTTTTTCAAAAAATATATACTTTGATGAAGGCCTTTTGAGCACTTTCAAAAGCACATCCGGCAACTCCATCTGATCAAAGCAACCCATTTAAATTCTGAACTGCTTTTCATCCATTCCCATACATCCTTCTTTCCATCCCTTTCATTATTTTCCATTCCATGAAGTTGTGTAATTATGAATTTATTTCCATCATGGAACTCACATTTACAACAAGATTAATGTTTCCCACCTCCAACATGTTTTTTAAATCTTCCAAATCATTATTTTGAACAAATTCAAAATTAGCATACATACCCATATGAGCAGCAATGCCAAAATCAGTTTGGCTATGGAGCTTTCCAAGAGCAAGAGTATGCATATAATGAAGACCATCAGATGCAAGATGCTTTGTTGCATTGGAGAAAATATAAAAGATGGAGGTAAACATGGTGCAGTCCAGGGCTCAAGCACAAATGAAAGCATTTGGAATCGGTTGTGGAGCACCCTGTCCATGGGTGGGACCTTTTCCAAGGCATTACAGCCCTCAAGAGAAGCTTGACTTCATGATTGCAATGCTGCCATTGCTTGCAAAGTGGATTGAAGGAATAGAGGTGTATGAGAGGAGTATTCAAAGAACCTTGTCAATGGAGCACACCATCTCATGCCTTTCTTTTTCCTCTTTCCTAATCTGTTTTATCTCAGCAGTGTCAAGTTTTAAACTCTCCATCTGTTGTCCCAAGTGTTGAATCCATTTCTCCATTCCCTAGTCTTCCACGACATCTCAATTCTTCCTTCCCCTTTCCTTCCAAATAGTCATCCCCTCCACAAAAGCTAACAGAAATACCCCCTCCTCCAAAGAAACAAGAGTTTCTACCTCCTCCACCACCACGAAATATTGCCAAGCCATTTGAGTTACAATCCACTTCTCCTCTTGCATTCCCAAATCCATGTTGGGAGGATAAAAATCAGAATGCCACTCAAGGAAAACAACAGCAAAAAGAAAATCCAAACAAGAATGAAGAAATTTGAAGTCTCAAGATTTGGGCTCTTAAATTTGGGATGAAAAAGATCCCCTTGATGGTTAAGCATTCAGAAGAGGTTGGAGTTTGAGAACAGGTGGTGGTTAAGACTGATTTTATGGCAGCAGAAGAAGAGCAAAAAGAAGAAGCAAATCAGCAGTCAGTTTTCTCGAAGTAGTGTCCATGTTGGCACTCTATTTGAAGGGAATTCTGATTCAATTCAAGTTGCACAATCAGCCATAGAGGAAGAAAGCTCAAAAGAATATCTCGCAGTCCCAACTTGTCCTCTAGAGCAGTAGATTGAAGAGTTTGACTTGACAAACTTCATGCTAGGAGAAGATTTCTATCAAGAGCAAGATTTTCTTCAAACATTGGGGAAGGAGAAGCTGCTCCAAATCCAAAAGAAGAGGAGCACATTCCAGTGTGGGGAGAAAAGTTCATATCCAAAAGCTTTGAGCACAAAGTAGGTTATAGAAGAACCTTCATTTCTTCTTTCTACTTCATCTCTCTCAAGTTCTAGTATTGAAGAAGAGTTTGATCTCTCAAACTCAATGTTGGAGGATGAAAGAAACCATGGTGATCAAGTTGCAGATCAAGAGAACACCATGGGAGAGGTTGAACATTTGCAGCAGGACAGCAATGAGGCAGTTTACCTGTCTGATTTGGAGGACTGTTTTGATGAAGAAGAACCGGTTGAGTTTCCACCATTCTCTCTTTCATCATCCACGTTCCAAACACAAGAGCCTGCTATCATGGAGGAGAGCATTCATTTGTAGCAGCCTGCATCTTATAGCAGCTCTTTGGAATCAAGATTGGAAGATTTAAATCTTCCATGTTCTTCATTGGAGGAAGAGAAAGGGCAAAAAGGTTCTACCATTGCTTCTACACCATCCATTCAAGAAGGTCTACAAGAAGACTCCATTTTTGGAGTTGAAAATCAGAGCTATGGGCATATCAAACGGATCATACCTTGCCCAATAAGGTATTTGACTTCATTGGAGTCAAAGGAGAAGTCACAACCAGTCATGCTTGCCTCTAAGCATGAGGATGATATACAAAGAACCAAGGATCAGCTTTCATACCTCTTCAATTCAAATGCGAGCAACTAAAAGAGGTATTGAATTTGCCTTCACCGATACCTTGATGATTTGGGTGGAAGA
The DNA here is from genome assembly GCA_018340775.1 of Taxus wallichiana var. yunnanensis. NCBI lineage: Eukaryota > Viridiplantae > Streptophyta > Pinopsida > Cupressales > Taxaceae > Taxus > Taxus wallichiana. The sequence goes on from CM031235.1 coordinate 604,470,096, forward strand.
CCAGCTTCTTTTTTGATTTTCCATTCATCCAATGAGCCATGTTCAATGCCAAATCAGTTGCATGGTTGCCAATTTTGAAGAAAGGAAGCTATTTTACACAACCAAATTCATGCGGGTTTGTTTAGCTCACCTTTGCTTCCAGCTTAGAATAGAGTAGGTAGGTTTTCTTTCAACAAAATAAGTGTTTTCGCACACTTTGCATGTTCCATTTGGAGCATGTATGATTTTTAGTTTTGTACATAGTTTTTGTGGTGCTGGTTTTGCTCTTCTTGCGATCCATTTCAAAGGGGTTTCAAGTGGCTCGAGAGGGAAGTTTTCAAAGTTCGATCGCTTAGCAAGCTATAACTCATGACTCCATGCCCAATGGATGCTTCAAACAGCTGGCCATTCTTCATCTGGTAGGCAGATAACCCCACTGAGTCGCCAAAATTGTTATCCAAAATTCACCCCTCAAGGTAATTTTGATAACATGCATCAAATTATTCAGTCCCAAGCAAGTAGATTGATTCAAGGCCCAAAATCATGTTTTTCGGGTCCCCTCGGCCTTTTTCTAACTCTCCCATCCAAGAATAAATCCCAATGAGTTAGAAAAATGGAAAAAATGCAAAAAATAAGGTTGCAAGACTGTTTTAAAGCATTTCGGGTTGTACTGAGGTTCGTCGTACCAAGCTTGGGGCCGAAAAAGCAAGAAAATTGGCTAAGTTAGACATTTTTGTCCCAGGCAGTCCGCAGGATAGTTGGGACATCGGGACGCGAGGGACGTGAAAATTTGAAATGGCTGAAAGTAAGGAAAAATCACCTAAGTCTCTTGTTTCATGCGGTTTGGGACAGCCGGGACAAAAGTACGCGTGGGACGCGAATCGACTAGTTTACCGAAAGATACCCATTTCGAGCGGTTCGGAGATTTTTGTCCAGACACTTGGGACAAAAGTACATGAGGGACGTGTGGGACACAAAAAGGTGAAAAATCTGCAAACAGGAACAAGGAAGCCTGAATCGGCCAATGCGGGAGAATGTGTCCCAGGAAGTGGTGAGCAAGAGAGAAGGACTTAGAAAATTTTCCAAGTTTCAGTTGAAGTTTTCAAAGGTAAAAGTTTTGGCCCGCTACCCCTGCCATCGAATGGAATCTTGACACGTGTCATCCAAGTGGCGGAGCGCGGGGAAATGGGAAATTTTCCCAAAGTGAAAAATGCCAAATTTTCGAAGGACAAAGTGCGCCCCTCAGGCCCGAGCCAATAAAATAGTGCCACGTGTCCAAGTGGCAAAAATTAAAGGAAGGGGCCGAAAGAAATTTTCAAAGGATGAGCCCACGGATGAATCAGAGCCTAACATGTCTCATCCAAGTGGCGGAGTGTGGGGAAAATTTGAAAAAAATTCCAAATACCAAAAGAGGTAAAATTCAAAATTTTTTCCCGCCGATCCGATTTTGGCCTGTTTTTTCCCTAAATCTTCAAATGGCCATAACTTTTGATCCAGAGCTCATATTTTCACGTTCTTTATATCAATGGAAATCTGGTGAAATTCTATACAAGATTACAGGGTAATTTTTGAATTTTGATGGATTTTGGAGAGAGAAAATAGAAAAAACACCTCTGGCACGTGGCAATGGCCAAAAATGACGTTTCAACAACCAGTTTTAATGCAAAATGGGTCGCATTCTTCTTTAGCACGGCCAAAATGTTAGGGCATGGGTCTGTAAGGATGCCCATGCTGTTTTAATGCATCTTCATTCAATGAGGAATGGCTCCCACGTTTTTACATGTTTTCTCTCTCCTGGGCTCGACCCATGCATTGTAAAAGCCAGATTTGGCTCATTTTTCAAGAGGGTTGTTCATCTTTTCTACTCTTCTCTCCTTTCTTTTCTTCCCCAGGGTTGAAAATGGAGTTTGAACCTCCTCCCCTACTCTGTAATGGCATTTTTGCCTTTTACCATTAAAATGATGTTCTGTGCAAACTTCTGGAGCAACAAAAACGTGTTTTGTGATGCATCTGTCCATCCTTGCTCGTTTTTTGCTTGTTTTCTTCTTTCCTCTCTTCATTGCAGGTATTTGTGCACATTTAAATGTTCATTGCAAGGTTGGAGCTGTGTTCATAGTAGTTTTGATAGATGTTCAGCATTTTCCTTCTCTGGTGTATCACCATTTTAGTGTAGGCTTTTGTTTTTTTTCCTCTTTTCTCTCTCTCCCTGTCTCCTTGGAGGTTAGATTAGGATTAGATTAGCTTGCCTGCACTGGAACAGCTTGTGGCAGGTAGTTTAGGAAGAGGAACCAACCTTCTCTGGAGATTCCTTTCTCATTTTTGCAAGTCCCACACTTGGAGAAAGGATTCAATGTTGTGCAATCACACTGGATGCTAGTATGATCAACCTAGAAATCTGATCAACATCCAGGGGGTGCTGCTGATTTGCACTAACACTTCTCAAACACAAAAATTATTTCAATTTTTATCTTGAGCATAATAATTTCAATCACCAACCATGCCGCTAAGGGAAATATATATTGAAATAGCCATACCTTAGAATTAACCTCTCAATCCCTTCATAATTTGTTGAAGTAACCCATCGATCAACATTTCCAAGAACCACCTATCTTCTTAAATCAACCTCTTGATCCCTTCAAAACTTGCTGAAGTGACCCATTGGTCAAAATTTATAACTCCTTGCATATTTCTATTAGATCTAGCACTAGGAGCATCTCCTTTCATCCACCTTTTTTTACTTTCTTTGAAAGGGAATTAGTGTTGCAACACCCTTCCAAAGAGGGGAAAATGTAGACACCTAATTCTCTCTACCCTATTAATTAATTAATTCCTCACCCCATCAAATTCCCATAAAAATTCATGAATGATTAATTGATGTTAATCATTTAATTAACCCCCATTATCACTTAATCAAATCCTCCACATCACCTTCATGTAACCGACCACATTAATCTTCCACTACCCCCATCATCGATTAAAATATTCTGATTTATCCTCATATTTCTCACCATAAAAATAAAATATTTTGATTTATTCTCCACTACTCTCCACCATCGAATAAATTATTTTGAATTTTCCTCATTCCCCCACCATTACAATAAAATATTATAATTTTATCATCATTAGGCAAAAAATATTATGATCAAATATCATGTTATATTCTATGATAGAACAAAATAATGGTGTCATATGTCCATTATCCCCTCACTTTCAAAGTGCTTTTAGTGTTCATGCAATATTCCAACACTATTTAACATTATTCACTACTATTCATCCATTATCTCTAAATCATGATTAATTAGCCTCCCCTAATTAATCCCAATTTGAAAATCTATAAATACAAACTTCCCCCTAAATAAGACATGAATTAAGAGAGCCTTCATTATGCTCAAATTCCTCTTTGATCCTTCATTATGATAAATTCCCCCTTTGATCCTTCATTATGACCTTTTGATTTCTAACCCCTTTTTGTTTAAATTCCTCTCTCCACTTGGAAAAGAAAGGAATTTTTTTGGATTGGTCATGCACAACACCTACATCTTCTACATCCTTGGGTGCATCCACCGACATCCCAATTTGAGGTGTGTAATTTAAGTTGGTACATTATCTTCTCTTATGTGTATGCACGTGATTTCATTTTTATTTTGATAACTTTTGTTATACATAATGACCTACTTTTATCAGTTTCTTTATGCCTTGGTCTCTTTTATCCAATTTTTACGCCATCTTCGGCATCGTGGATTTCTATTTTCCCTAGTTATACTAAATTTTGATGACCCTTCATTCAAGTACCATGAACCTCATTTTGTGTAAATATATGTACACATGCTATGACTATATGCTCCCTAAAATACCTTTTCTACAACATCCGCAAACCAATTCAATACTAATTTATTCCATAAAGTCTTGATCTTTCTTCATAACTATCTAAATACTCTATCATATCTTGGTACACATACTCTATGACTCAAAACATCGTACACATCCAACTCCTTTATCAAGAATAATTTTCTATTATATAGTTTCTATAACATCCATAATACTATATCAAATAATATTTCAATCCTACAATTCACACTCAACACTTTATCTCACAATGTTCATTATGTCAAGTCACTACTATCTACGTCACATCCTCCAAATCATTTTGCACACTCATATTAACATATTTCTATCTATACTCTAGTTACTTTGTCACAAATCCTTTATTCTCAATTTATGTCTACACTTAAAACTTCACAATAGTATAGTCCATATCTTATGCCCTATTTATCCATTTTACACATCATTTGTAGTATTGCAATCATGTTTCTAACATCTTCTACATCCATACATCACTACACTTTGAAACACATGTTTTACAATGGTGCCCTTGTTTCTCTACCAACTTTTCATCTACATATCTTGTTCACATATTACTTCATTAAATTATGATGATCACTTTATCTAGCATCTATAATTGCATGACCTTGATCTCTCTCCTCTATATTTTGTGGTATTTAAGATAATAACATCTAATCACTTTTGTATTAAGAGACATTTTTCACACTCTCCATTTTGCCAAAATGGGAAAACTCTACAAGTTAACCATAAACGGTCGTTTACTCCTTTATCCCAAATAAATAATCAAATTCCAAAATATTGGTAGTACAAGGTCATCTTCATTTACATATATTGTACATGAACCAAAGCAAGGATGGATATGAAAGGCAACATTTCTTTCTCATTGTTATGCAAATTAGATCCAAGTATATCATCCAAAAATCACTCCAAAAAGTGAAAAAATTACTACATGTTGAACATGTAAAATCACAAATACAGAATGTCACTACATTTGGCACAAATGTAGGGGAAAAAATTGAGTATTCAAAACTCACCAAAGCACTAATATTACAATAGTATAACCATATAAACATAGTGCAGGAAATGAGACATTGTTTCCCTTTTATATTATAATGGTTTCCATATATAAGAGAGCTATATCCATTTACACTAGTGTGGTCCCATTATTGGGAAACATTATAATGAGTGACTAGAAATCCCTGTGACACTCTTCCCTTAGTGTTGGGACACCCAATTCCCACATTATTACAAAATCAAGCACCTTGTTAGGGATTTGATCACCCCCAACTCTAAAAACATGTCAAATACAGCTCCCGTGTCTCTAAACATTTCTTCTTGCAATTATGACACTTCCTATTAACACATATGACATGATTCTCCCTTATCTCCACTTGTGTCACCGATAAATTGTGTTATTTACCATGTACGGTAATTCTAAGTTGGCATGCTTACAATGGTTCTCACTTCAAAAATATCTCATGTAAATTTTTTATTTTCCTTTATACTATTAAAATTCATTGACTAGCATAAAGGGGGAAATGTACACACCAAAATATGCACAAAATCATTATTACATCATGCTTTTGTTACACTTTCATATACACAAGTTCTAAAACTTGAAACTAGATATAAATGACATGGCCCCTTTTGATTTTTTCCTTTTTTATTGGTTTGACTAGTGTTGTGTCAATGATTCATTATTTTATCATGATTTTATGTCAAGTTATAGGGATCCTTGGTCATGTCCTTCTTTTTTTTCTAGCCATGCTTGTGTTGGCCCAAAATCGTATGGATGGGTCAGGACCGTACATATGGTCTTGACTTAGTTGCATACTTGTACCCCTTTTTTAATCTATTTTTAATCTCCTTTGTTGGTCCCTTAATTTTTATGGTACATTTCTTATGTTATGGGTCAACCTTTCCCACCACAAATGTTCAAAATTCAAGTTAATAACTCATATATACAAATCTAATATTAGCATTTATTATCTAGCGAACCTATCCATCTACCATCTACTTTGAGAAAAAGAAGCAAGAGACATATATACATACTATACATGTAACATAAGAGGTCACAAATATGATTTTTCCATCTACAAACAAGGGTTTATTTTAGGAATAAGTAGCATATCTCGTTATCGATGTTGAGGCACAAGGGCCAAACAAGGTCAAGGGTTAGTTGCATGCACATCGACACAAAGCACTATAAGAACTATATTGAGTTTAAAATGTAGTGTAACTCTCAAAGTGTATCAATATGGGGTGACCAATGAGGTCAGTATAACTCAAGAATTTGCATCTTTATCTTTCGAGTTGATGGTTTCTTAACTCGTGTTTTAGGATAGCTAGTTTTTTTATAGGTTTAGGCGTGACATCTAGGGTTTTATGTAAATTTGAAGATACAAAAAAGTGAAAAATAGTGACACGCAATTAGAAATACAAATTCCATATCCTTGTTCCCTCTAGGTATAAGAAAACACATTTTGGTCTAACCATATTGTACATTCCATCCCTTTTGGTATGGAATCGAATATAATTTTTCAGATCCATAGCGCTTGTTTTGACTGTCTCCAGTTTTGTTCCCGCCTAGATTATTCATCGACACAACATAAAAATTCCTTGAACTAGATAAGTGTATATTTTTCTCTTTTTACATTCCAAAATTGTACGTATTATTTAGTTATTATGATTTTCATATTGTATACTTCTCCCATTTGATCTTTAGCATAAATATGAGTGTGTTTTTAAGCTTAATTCTCAGTAGTATCATTCATAAGACCTAATTAAAATTAATTATGGTTGATACAATTATAATTTTATGATGAATTATTTATTCATAAAATTCTCCCCTTAACTCATTATGGTTTCAAGAGAAAAGGAGATATTTTCTTTGAATGCATTAAATTTATCTTGTGTAAGTGATTTTTAGGGCATCTACACATAGCTCTTTTATCGAGAAAATTAGAGTTGGATGTTTTTTTGTAGAACATGCTCACATATGAAATGAACATATGCCACAATATTTTTTATTTGTTCATGAAACATTGGGTTACAAACAATCTTGACAACAAAATAATTTTTAATATACAAGATGATTGGTAATTTCTTTAGTACTCCAATTCCTTTAAGTATGTGACATAACCAGAGATCACTTTACCAATAATTCCTTCAAGCAATGCAATATTTACCTTTAATGAAAGATCAAGAAACAAAGTTTTGTTTCTTTCTTACCCAATATATTGGACCAAATCCCAAAGAGAATGCATATCCATAAGTTGATTTTTTCATCTATATTACTTGCATAATATGAGTTTGAATAACCTATTAAGAAGAATTGGTCATTATTTTTGTATTCTATGCCAAAAATTTTGGTTCCTTTGATTTACCTCCAATCTATTTTGGTACTTTCCAGTGACTTATTTTTGGCTCTTGCATGAACCGTGAGAGATAGTTAATATAATATTTTATGTATGACCTAGTAAAAATTAATTAAATGAGACTTCTAACAAACTTCCAATAAAGAGTGGTATTTAATTATACTTGATGGATCATCGTGAGATAAATGAATATTTTCTTTTATGGGTATATAATATAGTTTATTATCCATCATATGAAACCTCTCGAGCATTATCTTGGAATATTTCATTTGGTACACAAAATGTGGTTCTCCATTTTCCATACTTATAGTCTCACATAATAGTGCAATAGCCTAAGATAAATCATGTCAAATAATTTATTGAGATATTTTTTAATTACATCAATTATCTTCATTAAACATCTAGGGATGCTTAGATCATCAAGGTAGAGATTGGGATCATATGGATTTGTTTGGAATCCATGATAAGCACGATTCTCATCAATATTGATATACCATGCTCGAATATTAATCATTTTCCCTCTATCTATATGGATATGCCTATTGGGATAAAAACCCCAAGTTTCGATGGAATTTTCTAATTGATGATTTGATAAAAAAATTGGAAGGAAAGGTTCTTTGATTTCTCATGTCATTAATATCACTCTCTTATAAAGATTGATTCAAAATATTCTAGTTTATATAATGTCTCTCTTTCAACTTCAAACTAAGGTTTCAAAAGTTTCAAAAATTTAACAAATTTTTTTATGGAGTGGAATGTAAAGTAAAAAATATATATCTTTAGTTTCTTGCAAAAAGGTATATAAACCCAAAAGGCTTGGGGTTTAGGTCTTAGAGACCGAGAGTAGATGAATAAATATATTTTAGCTAATATAGGGTGAAGATTGAAAGCAGTGAAGGGGTGTGGGCCAAAATCATTCAACACAAATCTTTAGGCTAACTTGAGATCTTTTAGTTGGGTCTTCTCTTCTCCTACTTTTGAGGGATCTTCCTTTTGGAAAGATTTGAACGGGGAAAATAAAATCATGATTAAGGGGTGTAAGTGGAAAATTGGGGATGGTGAAAGGATAAATTTTTGGAATGAAAAATAGATTTGTGATGTTCCTCTTAAGGAAATATCATTGGTGAATAATATTTATCTTGAGGTGGAAGAAAAATATGGTTTTCTTGTCAAAAATTACTTGGAGGAAGAAGACTTTTTAAAGATGGAAGATTATCTCAATTGATAATTAGAATTTTCTCAATTGAAATTATTTCCAAGAAATTATATCCCTAAATGAGTTTCTTATTAGTAATGTTGTTATCAATGATATGGAGAAATACATAATTATATAGTCTAATGAAGAAAATATAGAATTTAGTGTTAAATATGCATATAATATGTTTTTTGATAGAGAAAATTGGAACTTTAACTGGGAGAAAATATAGAATAAGTATCTTACCCCTAAAGTGAAATTCTTTTTGTGGCTTATTCTACAAGGTAAAATTCTTACAGTTGATAATTTAAACAAGAGAGGTTTTCAAATGGTTAATAGATGTGTTCTGTGCGAAATGGAATATGAATCTATTAGCCACATTTTTTTAGATTGCTCTTATATTTACATTATTAGAAGCTCTTTCCTCTACTTGTTTGGTATAGACTAGGTCTTTCCCAATAGTGTTAAAAAGTATGGATCCAATGGAAATTCCCTTTAAAAATTCAAGGATTAAAACATTTATGGGATTTCTCTATTGCTCATTTATATTTTATGGTCTAGAAAGAAATGAACAATAGAGTCTTTAAGGTAAAAAAGGAAAAAGCTTTCAAAGCTTCTAGGAAAATTATACAAGCTGTTAAAACTAATTTCTCTCTTTTGAAGGGAAATAACATTGAATTTATCCAGTAGAAGAAGAAGTTTAACCTTTGTTGGGGATTCAATGTTGAATCAAACCAACTTTATGAGAACAATATTAGAAATCAGGTTGTGTGGACCCCCTAAAATGAGATAGATGAAACTCAACTTTGATGGAGTGTCAAAGGGAATCCCGAAAAACCTAGTGGGTGGTATTATTAAAGATGAGAAAGGTAATTTTGTGGTGTCTTACTTTTTAAACCTTGGTAATAAAACTAAAATTGTGTCTAAAGTGGTTGTTATTTACTTGGGAATTAAACATGTTGTTGTTTAAAATGTTAGAAGCCTTATTATGGAAGGAGACTCTTTAAATATTATTAATAAAATTAAAAAGATAAATGTCATTTATGCTACAATAAAATGTTTCATATAAGGAATAAATCTCCTTAAAACCTCCCTTTTATGATATCGTATTTCAACATGTTTATAGGGATGGCAACAAGGTGGCTGATTGGTTTGCAAATAAAGGAGATAAGACCTCTAATATGACCATGCTAGATGAAGAGACCATTTTGGAGGATGATTTTAAACTTCTCATAAAAATATAACTTTGGGTTGATGTCCATTTGGATTCTTAATTATTTTAATAACACTATTTGATATAAATTTCATCATTTTTAATTTCATGATAAATTTAAAGTAGCCTTATAAAATTGATGAATTTGAGGGATATATTTATGGTCTAGTAAGGAAAGTTTTCAAATCCTTCAGTCTTGAGTGGGGGTCTTAAACTTGCATAATTGAGTAATTGATTCGTAGGATTTTGTAAGTGTTCCTATTATTAACACTTTTATTAATTGGAAGAGGAAGCTTGTACTATTACACAAGATTGGGAAATATTTGGTATCTTACAGATGAAGAATTTATTCTCAATAGAATTTCTAGACTAAGGAGATCAATATAAATTTTGGAATTTCTTCAATAGTGCGGGTAAGGAGAAGTTTTTCAAGAAATTTAATGGCCACGATGAAAAAATTAGTATGGAGTTTTTCCATGATTGGGAAGATCGTAATTTTAGTTTAAGGGGGATCTCCATCAATATATTTTTTTATTTCATTGCTAGGGTTATGGGATTAAAAATATAGGCGAGATACATTTTCAAACCTACGAAGAAAAGATATGAAGAAATTGTTTAATTTCATAAGGGTAATGAAAAATTCAAACCACATTTTGCGGGGTATGAAAGGTCTTCCTTCCTAATACATTTGATGAAATTCCCCTCCATATTATCCTCTTTCTAACCTTGAAGGGTAGGTACAAATTTGATTATGCATACAAATTTCCTATGCTTAATCATATCCAACATGGAATTCTGTTATACTTTCCTTTCTACATTTCTTAGGTCTTTAAGAAAAATGGTGGAGCAAGTAAAAAGGGTAAGGTCAAATCCCCTATCCACCAAGGCCTTATATTAAATATCCTTAAGGTTAGGTATGTTGACATAACAAGGTCTCGAAAAGTATAGAGGATTACTCGGTGAGAAAGACATGTCATCTGTAGTGCCCACTTCCCTTTGAAACAAGTTAATACTTTTGTTGATACAGTTAATTTCATTATGGAAATTATTATGCTTTTATTTAGTATGATGTTAGACATTTGATCATGGATTATTGTTCATCTTGATTTGGTTATGATGCATGATTATTATTAGAGACACTCATATGTAGATGATGATATACTATTTGACATGGATGTTTTATGGATGTTGTTCGAACATGTGACTTTAGATATTTTATGATGATAATATAGTTGTTACTTTGATGTTGTTAATGTAAATTGTATGTGATAATGTTAAATTTCCTTGATGTTGTCGTGAATTCACATATTTAGATGATTTTGTGATTATAATTATATCATGTTGGATGTTCTGATATGGCCATGAGGCTGAAGAAGGTATTTTTGTTTTGCACGTTAAATATCACAACAAACATCGGAGGATCGGAGACCAACCACAATGGAATTCTAAGTGAATTTGACAAGGTCACCATGACAACTTGTTTTTTTATGTGTTTTGTTTTGTTAGGGATTCCCATGGGGGGGATTACCTTTAAATGTGACCATGGGTTTGTGTATTTATTAATGTGTTTCCTTTTTATTATTGATGTATGTATTTTATTAGTGATGTGTCCCTTTTCTTTTAATTAATTAAATTGAGGTAGATTAATGTGAGAAATCATATGATTAAAATTTAAATAAATTAAATTGGGATATGGGAAAATAATAATGGAATTTGTTGGCTCTTTGTATTAATTATGTAAGAGTTGTGTAAGAGTTGTGTAAGTTAGATTTTGGAGTATGAAACACTCCACCTCCTTGGAAATTCGAATTTGTCCTTGGGGACTATTTTTGGAGGCTTGTGGGACAAGTAAAACTTGTCCCATACCTCTAAATTTAATTTACCAACCATACTTATGGTTGGAGAGGTGATTTTAGACTTTTATAATGCATTTTATTAATCATGTTGCAAGTTTTGATTACACTCTCTTACATTTTATTTAATTTGCAGTCCTTTGGGGTGTGGGATTTTTGAGTGTGCAAGTAACTTGTCATATTTTCACCCACCTCTTTATTGTGCTTGGGAGAATGAAAAATTTGTATTTTGTGTTGGATTTGAGGATGTGTGAGGTGGCATCCTACATGGATCCACATCATCCTCTTCTCTTCCCTCTTCTATATAATTCAAACTCTTTGCTTGTTGTTGGTTGTTGAAACATTTTCTAAACTTCATTGGGGCACATTTTTCTTGTGTTTGGAGCTCTTGCTTTTGGAAGGAGTTTGGAGAAATTTTTCATGCTTGGAGATTGTTGTTTTTGGACTATGTTTTTGGAATTGAAAGCTTGAGGTTGGAAACAAAAGTTACTATGGAGAGGTAGGATTTTAATCCTTCTTTTATGTTGTTTTTTCTTGTTGTGTTGTGTGAATGGTGCATGTTTTGATTTATTTGTTGGCTGGTTGGGTAGACTATCATAGGAATGGTGTAGGAGAAGAGTATAGGGAATCCATGTGGGCGCATAAGGGAATGCCATTGGCATCATAATTTTGTGGAGGGAGTTTGGGTTTGGGATCCACCATGGAAAAGAAATAGCTTGCATTTCTTACTTTGTGGGGGGCATAAGGAAATATGTGGGGGCATAAGGAGGGATTGTGGGGGCATAAGGATATGTGAGGTGAACTTTTATTGGTGGTTTGTTACTTGGTGGATGCCCAATTCCCATTTGGGAGGCATAAGCAGCTTCCCCCATAGACCTTGCTCCTTTGGCTTGCATGATCAAGCCTGAGTTTTGTTTTTATTGTTTTCAAATGTAGTTGTGAACTGTTGTTTTGTGTGGACTATATTTTATATGAATTATGCATGTTGAAAGAATGTTGTGTGTTGTGGAAGCCATTTGTTGCCATGGGTTAAATTACACCTCTTATTGTATTTTGGTTGGGGCTCGGGGCCAATGATGAAGGAAGGCTTCTCCTTTCATTGGATGTCTTGGTTGAGTGGAGAGTGTTGCCCTTCCCCATGTTTTTGTGATCAAATTGAAAATGGAGAAAACTTGCATGTTATTGTTTTGGAGCAAAGGCAAATTTAGTTTTGCCACCCCTTGTGAAACAAAATTATTTGTAATCCTTTCCCACTATGATGTGGATGAAAATTGTAATGTATTCTTGTGAAGAAAAGATGTTGTAATTGATTATGGAAGTATATATATTCGAATTGTGAAGGATGGTTATATTTTGTTCTGTTATTGGAAAGAAATAAATAGAATTATGTTATTGCATTCAACATGGAAAGATGTAAAGTTTTATAATTGAAGTCAATAAAGAGTTGAAGGATATTTTCTCATATGCATTGTTGGATTGAATTCAATGTTTCATTGTATGGAAAAAGAGTTAATTAAATCTCTGATTGAAAGAAAGAAACGTATGTAAGGAAAATATAGTAAATTGCCTCTTTGGAAATATACAAAATTGAAATCAGAGTTGCATTTTGGGTTTAGAATAGTTTGATTTAAGTCATTTAAATGTAATGGATTAGTTTAGAAATGAAATTCCACACTTGAATGATAAAATTGATCTACATATTTAAAAGAAATGGATCTCTATTATAAAAATTAATACTGGCAAATAAATTCAATAAAATTGTACAATTTAGACCTGCACATAATAATCAACTTTAAAATGATATGATTTAGCATGTTAAGACATCAATGAACTCAAATTGACAAATAAAATTGAAGAGAACAATTTAAACATTACAAAATCGAACCCAATCCCCTTTCATAGTCGTTTTCTATCAATCGTCGGGAAAATGTGAATTGAAAATCAAACAAGAAAATATACCTTCCTAAAACACTTTAAATCCTTCCTAGAGTAATCATCCATGTCTGTTTGACATGTTGAGTGAAGAAGGAGATAAAATTGAATCAAATTTATAAGTTTGAAATTACCAGTTTGCTATTTAAAATCCTGCATATTGTTTTCACAAAAATTAACCCTTTCAACTTTATAAAAATGTCAAATTTATGATCTCTATGCAAAGAGGGCATCAATACCTTTCTATAAAGTCCTCATTTTCCCAAAACTGAGATCTCTAGCTCAAGTTATGACCCTCTGAAGTTTTCCTGCCTTGGCGGGAAAATTTAGGAAAATTTTCCATGGCATGGGCCCGACACTGAGAATTTCTGTCAAATTGTCCTTAGAAATTTTTTTGAAAAAATTTCTTGGGAAAAATTTTGAACTTTAAACCGCCACCCATAGCCAATCAAAGGCTGCCACATGTCATCACGGGGCAATGGCGAAGGCACGGCTTATTTTTCACCCTTGAGCCTTTTTAAGTTTTGGGAAAATTTATCATTTTTCCCCACCACCCATGGCCAATCATAGGCTTCCATGTGGTAGTATGGCATGTAGCAAAGGGGTAGAACCCTCATGACCTCTTTCCTTGAAATTTTGTTTTGGGAAAAAATTGAGTTTTTCACCGCGGCCCTACACTCCAGCCCCTCGCCTCAGTGTGACCCTTCCGCAAACACATGGACCCGCGCATCAAACCTCTTCCTTTTTCCTCCCTTGGAAAAATTCCTCAAAATCTCTATAGTCATTTTTACTCCTATCACAAAAGAAAGGAACCCCATGCGCACCAGCCTATCACCCAACGAAAGCTAAGCACTCACCCGAGGCATGTGTGGGTACCAAGTCTCTCTTTTATGTGATTTTAGTGGGAAACATCATCTATGATTAGTGTAAAAGATTTCAGAAGGGAAGTTTAAGACATACAAGAACCATAGGGCTCAGAACGGCCTCTAGATCCTTACAGTCACTTCAGACCGAGAGTTTAACAGAATCCATAACACGTATTGTGACAGAAAGAAACATACAAGCATTCATACTTAGCATGAAAGGAAAGAGAATTCATAAGAGAGAAATATGCATTAGAACCATTGATATTCATGTATATATACAAGTTACCTTCTTACATCCATGGGACCATTACAGAGGGTCACAGAGAAAGCGACTGCACATGATCATGCATTGCCTTTGGACTTAATGTAACTATACTTCCGAAAAGAAAATTTACAACCCCTAGGCTTAATGCATTCTCTCCCGAATACAACCACTCACTAACAGAGTCCTCACAGCATTTCTGCAAAGCTCCACTCACTCTCTAGGTGCCTATCTCTATGTGTATATGTATTTGTGTGTGTTTTTGTCTCTACAGGCGCTCGTATTTATAGCTTTCTTGGACTGCCAACTCATCCTCTAGTGTCCTTAGATCTGGTGCCAAGTGTCCGAATGTGGTCCTCCATGCGAGCATGCTTCTCCAAGCCTAAGCTATCCACCTTATTCCATGAAGTTCTTATGGAAGATTCCATTGCAAGCATGCTCCATCCTAGGCCAACCTTTCACCAGGCTAGAATCTTATCCACACACAACCTGGGTCATGATTTTCACGTGTTCTACTCTGGACATCCAAAATGACTAAGTCCCGATCCTTTCACACGTCACGCATGCTACATGCTTCCTTATACCCTTCTCTTGCACTATTTTTCCTTGCGCGCCATTCCATAACTGGGACCTTACACGCCTATGTGCCTTCATACTTGGCCAATATTCCAGGGGTCCAACATCACCCCACACTACACCTATTCTCTCGTCTATAGAAACAATCTACTTAGCCAAGAATGTAGGCTTCCTTAAAGAACCAAGGTGTATTCTTAAATTTTGTAAAAGAATAAAGGGATGAAAGAATAGGGGAAGAATGAAGAATGGGGGTGTCAATTCAAAGCAAGCTGGGAAAATCCCTCCCTAAGTCTACCTCGGCTTGCTCCAAATGTCGACCTCGCTCGGTGCCTTCCGACAGAGGTTTCCGACTAGGATGCTCACCTCGTCAAAACTCGGCCAATTCCTAGACTCCCAAAGTGTCCATGATCTTCTCCATCTCCTTTCCCGGAGTATTCGAGTGTGTTCATCCTCCTGGTAATCTAAGGATATAGTTCTTTCAGTCGAGCCTTGATTGAGCTCCTTAAAGCTTCAATCGCCTTAGATTTTCTTTCCACTTTGGCAAGAACGTTGTCCCTCTCTACCCTATTTCCTTTGTTCTTCTCTTGGAATTCCTTTAGCTCTGCTTCAAGTGTCACAACCAAGGAGCTTGCTAACTTATCCCCTCGTCTGCGCAAGTATCATATGCGACCTCGGTAGATTGGGAAGTGACTTTAACTTCCGCGAACACTTGTCTATACTCCGTAATGAGTGCTACCACCTTTAATCTATCCTCCTTTAAGCATGCAGCCATTTCTTCTATAGACTCTAGGGCCAAAGGTCATCTCTCCATAGTGAGGATGCACGTTATATCTTCTATACATTCTAGAAGGGACGAGTATTTTTGTGCGGGTGGCACTAAGTTTGGGTGCTTTAAAAGGATGGCGCCCTTGATAGACTCCATCTTCTTTTACACTTCCTACACCTTTATCTTCTCTTCTTCTAACTTGCGCCTTAGTTGTGTGCTGATCAGCTCTTTCTGCTTCAAGCTCTAGGTCTTCTCTGCTAGCTCCTCTTCCTTCTTCCCTAGTTTCTCCTCCAGTACTCTTATCCTATCATTGTGCATGAAGAGCCTAGCCTCTGTCTCGATTGTGTGACCTTGTTGAGCACGTTACAAACTTATTCATCCGATATTTTCTCTGGCATTCACCAAGGGATTCACTCCTTAGAATCTGCATCTTGTTTTGATCGCTCCTTAGTAGACTTCAAATTCGGCTCATCAATGTGGGACTCAAATGCCCAAGAGAGCATCTTCTTCATTGAGGGGTGCACGCCCTCCTTCTCAAATGACCCCATGGCTAAAATCCTTTCTATGGGTATCATGCTTTGGAACCACATGCATAGTACCTTCCTTGAGTCATTGATGTAGCCCATTACTTGTCTTTTTTTTTCTATATCGAGGGCTCTCCCGCCAAGCATGTGCCTTTGGGAAAACTCACTTTGTTATACCAAGACATCCTCCCGTGCTGCCATGCTCCTTATCGTGTTTTCCTTCCCTTCTTCCAAAGACTATGTCATTGCTGCACTCCAACTCTTGGTCTACTGGGCCTTGTGCATTCTCTTTGCTTCTCTCTCTTCCACCTCAGTGATCTACTCCTTTGTGAAACTTATAGCTCCTTGCTTCTCCCTAACAACATCCTCATTCCCCTCCATATCTCCAGAACCTTCCTCATCTTGTGCGCCCTTGCGCCGTGTGAATATGAACTCCTACTTCTCTTCCTGCTCTCTTCTCCCGAGTCATACATGCTGAACACATATGGCTCATGGTCCTTCTCAGGATCTTCTTCCTTGTTATCATCTTCTTCACTCTTGCCTTCTCTTTTACCCATGTACTTCTCAAGATATTGGTCTCCTTCGAGTCACTTCCTCTTCCACCCTTTGCTTTTTCCTGAAAGGTGTCTCCTTGATAGGGGATTCTACCTCTTCTTCTTCCTTAGGCGACTCTTCCTTCGTGAGTGGTTACCTAGGTGCCTCCACTTCTGGTGTCTTCTCCTTCATCGGGAATTTTTCCTCCACATGTAAGTGCTTGGCTTGGCACTTGTTTTTGGCATGCTTCTTTGTCTGAGCAGTCTACACACTTGGTGCTTTATCTTCTCTTCCCCTCTTCTTGGGCGTGGGCTTCTTCCTCTCCATGGGATCCTTAGGTATGGAGACTTCATTCTCCGTGTACACACCTTTTCAAACCTTTTCCTTATATGGAGGTACGCGCACGTCACGATCCTCTTGTAATGGGTAGTGTTATTGGCCTTGTCATCTGGACCTCATGCGACATGTACCTTTCTACATATGCACACTTGCCATCAGGGTAGTTTAATCTCTTCCGCATCTCTCTATGCTTCCGGTCCATACTACCTAGTTCTAGCCTCAACTTATTTTATTCCTCAAATGTGTTTACTTCCGCTTGGAATTATTAAATAGTAAACGTGAAAGGAAGTTTGCACCAAGGGCTCCATGACTCATCTATCAGTTTGAACCTTGCCTGGCAAAAATGTTGATAAATAGCGAATTCATCTTCCCCTTCGGTGGTTGTTGGGATTTATTCGAGGATCCTCTACTCTACCCCTAACACGTTCGTCATGCATGTATACCATTTCTCCAGTCACACCTTTTGGGGTTCCGTCATTGTGTCATATGCATAATTCTCGAATCTCTTCACGGAAAAGGATCCTTGGTGGGGTACTCCCATACAAACTTGTCTGGTGCGTCAGGCACTCCAATATCTGAAAATAAAATGGTCAGGAGGACGTTGCCGAAGAGGATTTTGTCCCCCTCCTTTGCACAACTGATAATTTCCTCTATAATGTAAGCAAACAAGTTGTATATAGTGCCTTCTGTAATTTTTCTGTAAACATGCAACCAAGGCTTATTGACCTAGGTCCATCTCTCCTAGCCATTCAGATTTATTACTAGGTGCACACCATTTTCATCATGGGGTCCTTGATGTCTAAAATGTCATAATACCATGACCCCTTCTTGTAGGCATATTCATTTATGGTCTCCTGAATTACCTCCTTGTCGCTCAGGTCATCCTCCAAGTTGTTTCCTTCACATATAAGGCCTGTGAAGTGAGAGATAAGATGGGGAGTGACGTGCATCTTACACCCTACAAAGTGGAAGTAATCCTCGTGTACCTATGACATTAACCATTGATACAAGCACTCTGGTTTTCCAAAATAAGGAAACTCATAGAGTTACAACAACCCTACCTTCTCCATTTTGACCTTCACGTCATCATCATAGATTGACAAGCCCTCTGGTGTTTGTTTACTTGTGGGGCATACTAATTCTAGTGCCATCTCCTCCTCTATCATGTTTTTTCGGTGGTTATAATCACTTATAGGCACATTTATTAGGTGGGATTCCCACTCCTTACCCATCATCACCCCATCTAGGTATTGCATCTCCGCATACCATTCTTCATTTGTGTTCATGTCGAGTTCTTGTTGTTTGGCCTTGCCCTTGCCCTTTCCTTTCTTGGGTGCCATTGTCAAGGTCTTCTTATCACTCCACTCCCTCCTTGTTACTCTGTCCTACTTCTTCCAACCTCCGGTCTCAAATCTGTGATATAAATCTCTTGAACCCGTGCCCTAGTTTGTCGAACCCTAACTGGGATCAAAATTCCACAAGACAATGCCTCCTCACAACTCTTTTCATGCCTGTGTAACCCCTTCCTTCTGGTTTGTAAACTCAAACTAGCTGCTCACACTTCAATCTCATAGATCTTTCTTCACATGATCGAATATGGAAACCCTAGTTTATAAAACTCACTCCTTTCTCTATTTCGTAAAGTGAAAATGAAAGTGCCTCGACCCTTTACTTATAGTTTTTCCTCTTTTTGAACATTAAATGCTACTTCACCTACCACCATAATTTTTTCATTTAATGTGGATTTTTCAAACGAAGCCCATCTTCATGCTTTCACTCATGTGCCCAACCTACGTGAAAACTCCTCCAACCTTCTGCGCGTAACCAATCCAACATGATAGGAGACTCTTGTGCACACGTAACCCGCGCTAAAGGCACTTCTGTCATGATTCTTACTCTTTCCTACCTCATGTTCCTTAAATTCACATTCTCCTCCTTAGTATGTGGGATCTATAAGCAGCTCTATCCTAGCACCAACCATTCTTCTTCCATCTTTTCTCCTCATACACCTCTTTCAACTGGGCCATTCAACAGGGCTTTTCAACACAACTTTCTTGGCACTCTAATCATGTGCTCCTTCACATTTCTCCACCCACACTTAAAACAATGCACGGTCCTCTACGCACTCACAAATTTTCCAAAATAGCAATAAGGTTACCAGCACCCAAGGCATAAAATAAAACAACAACGCGAAAGGGAAACACAAGAAAGGAAAATGCATAAAGGAAAATTTTAAACTAACTGGCAAAACTGCCTTATTTACAAACACCAAGAAGACTTATTTATAGTAGGGCTTCAACCTACTCCCATTGAAGTGTCCAAGAAAATTCGTCCCATCCAACGACTTGTAACTGGCACACACCCAAACCAAAGATGTATGAGATTGTGTAAGGACCCAACCAATGGACTTTCAACTTCCCAGGATGGCACAAAAACTTAGAATCATATAGTAACACCATCTTCCCAACCTCAAACTTCTTGTTTCTAATGTGGTAATCATGCCAAGCCTTCTACTTTGATTTTTCTATTGTTTGGCTCCACCTGGCGAGTGATTGTCTCTCATCCAGCTTCATTAACTCATCAATTATTTCTTCCAACGCTTGTTCATCGGATAACCCTCCTATGTGCGCTATTTGCAGAGAAGGTAACATAAATTCAACTAGTAAGACACTGACTTCCCTTTGTTCAGCCTTTTATACGTTGTCATGTATGCCCACAATACTGCTAATACTTTTTCATCTCAATCTTGTTTTTGACATCACAAATATTGGTCGTGGTATGACTTAGTATTTTGTTGAATGCTTCCACAGTTCTATTTTCTTTTGCGTGATAGGGCGTAGTCTTGTGATGAGCTACCATGAACTCGACGGAAGAATCCTCATGGTCTCATTCAAGAAATGTGTACCCCTATCTCTAGTCAAACTCAACGGGCATCCATACCTCGTGATAATGTTCTCCCACAAAAACCTTGTTGATGTTAGTGTTGTGTAATCTTTAGTCGAGCTGCCTCTACCCACTTTGTCGGGTAATTCGTGCAAGTGATGACATAACATGACCCAGGTCCTCTGCGTTTTTGGTGTAATAGGTCCTATAAAGTCTATTTCCCATTTTTCAAAAGGCTCCATGCTAGGGATAGGGCACAAAGGCATTTCATCTCTCTTTCCTAGTTTGCCAAGGCACTTGACAATGGTCACATGCTTTACAATAGTCTCTACAATCCTTGTATAGAGTTTCCCACCACAAACTTGCCATTAATATCTTACATGTGGTGGCATCACCTGCATAATGCCCACCCGCACTTCCTCCGTGTGCTTCCTCCATGATGGCTAGGCGCTCATGCTCTAATACACACCTATGCAAAACTTCATCATGTCCCAACTTGTATAAGTCTCCACTGATTAACATGTAGGGCATGGCACGTATGGCCAACTACTTTTTCTCTAAAGTCTTCATTCCTTCCGGCACCACACCTTCCTTCAAAAATATTGTGATCTCTTTGAAGTTTGAGGGTGCGCACCACAACCTAAATAGTTGCACATCTGGCATTGTTTCCTCAATACTATGTACATCCTCCCTGAATCAATTCTTGATAGATGATCAGGCCCACAATTGCTTTTTCTAGGCTTTACTACAATGGTGAATTCAAATTCTTGAAACAACAACACCCATTGACATATACGCCCTTGTAGGACAGGCTTGTTCACCAAATATTTTAATGCCATGTGGTCGGTGTAAAATAAAAAGGGTGTTGGTAAAAATATTGTCTAAACTTGAAAAGTGCATAGATCATTGACAATGCCTCACGCTTAGTTGTGGTATAATTCTGCTCTGCTGGTGTCAGCTTCCTGCTTGCAAAACATAGAGGATGATCAATAATCCCTTCACTGGTTGTGGAAGCACTGCTCCAATGGCAGTCCCTGAGGCATCTACATGGACATGATAGGGCTTGTTCCAAGAGGGAAAATGTAAAATAGGCACGATGATAAGCCTATATTTTAATGTATCAAATGCCCTTTGTTGCGCCTCTCCCTAATGGAAGGCACTTTTATGTCTAAGCATCTCCTCTAAAGGTGCGGTGATCTTGGCATATCCCTTAATAAATTTCCTATAATAGACCGTATGCCCAAGGAATCTGCTCACTACACTCTGATAGTAGGCTCCCTTAACCCCACAATAATCAGTAACTTTAGCGGGATCTACCAAACAAGCCCTCCTTACATATGATATGCCCCAATAAAGTCCCAAAGGGTGTAGCAAACACACATTTCTTAATGTTGAGGGATATCCTCAACTACCTACACCTTTCAAACATTAGCCTTAAATTGTCACAATGGTCTTTAACTAGACCATACATTGTCCAATCATCCAAATAGACCTAAAGAAACTTATGGATGAAGTCTTGGAATGCTTGCACCACTATGTGCAAAAAGACAATAGGTGCATTCTTCAACCCAAAGGGCATGACCGTATATGTAAAACTTCCCCACTCGGTGGTGAAATTTGTCTTCTCCTAGTCCTCCTTTGCAATTTGGACTTGGTGGTACCCTAAAACCCATCCATAAAGGAATAGATTTCACACCCAACGACTCCTTCCAAAATTTCTTCAATGAAGGGGATTGGAAAGGGATCAATGACACAAACTACGTTCAATTCCCTATAATCCACACAGATCCTAATCTGCCCATCCTTCTTGATGTTGATTACCATCAAACTTATCCACTCTGATTCCTCCACTGCCTCAATGATCCTAGAAGCTATCATTTTTTCTATCTCCTCCTTAACCTTCATGCACAAATTGGGATTCATCTAGTAGGGTCTTTTCCTAACCGGGTGCACACCATCCTTCAGTTTTATCTTCATCTCCCCCAAGGAATGGTGAATGCCTTTGAGCTCATGGTACCCATGCGGGAATAAATCCTCAAATTCACGTAGCAGATCAATGATCTTAGATACTTCCTTCTCTGACCAATAATCTCCAATAATATCTTCCTTAGATTCTTCTCCTAAACCGATGTTAACCTTCTTCATCTTTTAGGGCTCATGGTATGCACCCGCGGTGTATCTCGCACTATCTACTACCTCGCTCGTCCTTAAAAATGGCTAACATCTAAGCTTTCTGATTCCTCTCCATCAATCACATACACCAACTTTCCTTTTTATTTTTCCAAACACGCGCGCTCAAGTTGTAACTCTTTTGTTTCCTCTACTTCTTCTTCAAAGCGCGCCCCCAATCTTAGTTCACCTAGTAATTCCAATAGCCTATCTTCCGTCCTAGCACTATCCCCCATGGTAAGGCACTTGATACCCTGCAAGGCCTTATCAACCAATGGTTTGGTACTTCGATACTCAAAGGTTTAAATAAGGTCAGCCACAAGCTCTTGCCAATTCCTTGTCTAGCGGCGTGTCTCTAAATGAATATACCATGCACACAAAACCCTACAGTGTAGAATATAACTTATGCACCTAGAGGGATGGTGGACAATCTTTTACACCTTCTCTCCAAACCCGTTCACACTCCTGGATATGGAAAGAGGTAGGCTCCTTCCCATGGTACTCCTTGATGATGGTGGGTACATTGCTCCTAGAAAATCTGATAGAGAGAAATTCTTACCTTGCACCACTCTAAAAGGCTCTCCTGATGTGTATCCCACCACCAAGATGCTATGCTAAGTAAGACATAACTTATCATCCCCTCCGTTCCTTCTCATCCTTCCACTGAGCTTCCACCTCCTACCAAAAATCTCGGGAATGATCCTCCTGAATAATTAGGTGGTTCTTTTCCTCCAAGGTGCCTAACCATGCATGCCTTTGTTACCTTGGTCACCAACCCTCTCAACTACCATCCCATTAATTCATAAGTCCCATGTGCCCAATTGTCACATGCTAGACTGGTGGTATCACTCACTGACTGAGCATCTTCAAACTAGATAACCTCGTTAGTAGGGTGTATCATCTCAGGGTCTCTGATTGAGCACACATATATCCTATCTAGAACTTCTTCCCCCAACAGTTCAATATAGGGTGTCGACTTCCCATCAGCCAGGGGTATAATGACCTGTTCCTCCTTGTTCTCAAAGTTGATGTACCCTTTGTTGAACTGAAGGTCCGCATTGTTCTTGCAACACCAAGGATGCCCAAGTAGTCTTTGAAATTTTCTGCTTTCGAGTGCTAAGACTTATAAGTCCCAGATAAACTTATCTCCTGGATATTAATAGTTGTATCCTTTAAGACATTGATGGGCATTTCCTTAGTCTTTTTTTCCGTATACAACACATTTGAAGATGGTTGTAATGTGGGTCTTTCCATCTGATGCCATGCATCCAAAGTTAGAATGTTAACCTCCATGCATGTGTCAATGAGGATGTTGTTGAGGATCCATCCATCTACAACTGCATTCAATGTAATCTCCTTGTCATAGTTGAGGCTTTGTGAGGGGTAAGTTTTGTGTGTAATACATGTCTCTAGCATTCTCCTCCGTGTGTGTGTACCTTCTCTCTCAACCATGATCCTAGCAAGGGAATGATATTCTCCTACCTTAGCATTTTACACATCTCCTTGACCTCATCCAAGTCATCATTTTGTGCCTCGACCATCCTTCCTTGTTCCTCATTCCCGAATTGCTCCTTTAGACACTAGATCTCCCATTATAAGCTTTGAATAACATCCATGGTGTCCCGATATATCTCCTTCTAATGTGCGAGTCTGGATACTTTCCATGAATGACTTCCTCCCTTGAAACTAGGTTCTTCTATCTTGGTACCTCTCTTATGCACATGGCTTCTACCCTTATTGTTACCAAGATAGGATCCAAACCTGCATCCTGTGTTACCCGAGGCATCCATTGTATGTCCTCCTTCTTGATACTGACCATTGCAGTGCCCTTGTCCTTCCGGTCTGCTGATTCATATGCTCAAACAATTCTCGGGCACTCCTCATACTTATGCTTCTTTTCACACCACGAGCACTGCAACAGGTCTGGGAATTCCCATTTGTAATGTTCTGTAGATCCACAATTGAAACAGGTTCTGCATGGGAACTTACTCCTTCCTCCTTCATGGTTACCATGACCATGGAATCCTCCTCAAAACCCCTTCCACGCGCACCTCCATCTGCGTGCTCCTCATAACGGTGATCATCGCCCTTGGAGCTACTTGCAATGCTAGTTTGGCAAAACCCATGATCGATGGCCTCATGGATTTGATCAATGAGCCTACATTCCTTAGTATCATGGGTTGTAGAAGTGTAAATCTTGTGATAATAAGATACGTTCTTTCGATTGTGTGCTTTGCAAAGGGGTATTTACTTGCATCATGGTCCCCATGACAAATCTCACACTCTACTACCATAGTGCATACTATCCTCTAGGGGAAATTATCCTTAACATGCCCCTCTATCTCACAATCTATGCACCACAAACCACTGCGAGTTTCATGGGTTGAGTTCGCAGACAATTTTTCCAACTACTTGGCCATAGCAGCAATCTGAGCCTCCAAGAATGGGCTAATGCCAGTATCAACACTACCAACAACCTCGGCACGTAGGGCAGCCTCCAATGCCTCACGCGGGTCTATAAAAGTTTTGTGAAACAAGGCCCTTCTAAAAGGGTGATCAATCCTCTAACTAACCACTACGCATGTTGTGAAGGGTGAATATCATATGATAATTTAGACAAGAGTCTTAAAGCATGCATCATACTCCTACACACTCTCTGACATTCCTTGTTGAATCTCCTTCAAAGCACTGATGTTCTTCTACTCAAACTCAGGAATGTGGAACTCTACCAAGAATGCATTCTTTAAGTTACTATAATCCACTACTGTCTGATGAGGTTCATACTTCCTATACCAGTTATGGGTGTGCCCTTACAACATGGTTGTAAACTGACTAGCCTTCCATTCTAGGGTTGTGACACCCTTTGCACGCCATAGTATTTCACACTTGTGAACATGTTCTGTAGCATCCTCAATACCTCTATAATCGGGCAAATGTAGAGACATTTCAAAGAAAACTTGTGGGGGTGGTTGGGGTCCAAATCCTCCTCCGCCAAATCCTTGGTTTCTACTTGTGTTTCCTCCACCACCTGATCCACTAGGTCCACCAGGTCCTAAACCACCAAATCCACTAGGCCCACCAGGTCCTAAACCACCAAATCCACTAGGCCCACCAGAACCACCATATCCACCAGACCCACAAGCTCCTACTCCACCTGAACCACCAGATCCACCAGGCCCACCAATTCCTGAAGTGGTCATGCCAAAGGTTCCCACAGTTCCATTGAGCTACATGCCTACGGTCTGCGACAATTCCCCACTACCAATAGTATACCCCGCGCCACTTCTAGACGTGAGACCAAACGCTTGTGTGCCTATACCTTGCCCTGAAAAGTCCTAACATTGGGCTGGTGTTTGTAGCCATAGAAGTACCAAATGAGAAATTATACCTCTTGGGCGTAGAATGATCACCTCTAATGTAATCAACTAGATTAGCAATATTATCCCCCTGATCTAGAAAACCAAGCACCAGGGTCTGGTCACTGGGTGGGCTCAGATGCACGCCAACGGTTCTTCTTTCTCCGCATGACAAACTCTCATTAGAAGTCGAAGGGGTTTCTCTCACGTGCTTGCCAAGATGGGGTCGCACAGACTGCTCAGGCTCCACGTCCTCAGCATGAACCTCAAATCCTTCCTGCAACATCTACCTCCATACATCCATCACACCTATAACCTCATGTCATCTAGCAATCTCCCTTTCATGTGCTTCACCATACTTGAGTCGTCTCTCCTCCCTTTCTTTCTCCACCGCAACATCTTCCATCTTCCTCCACCCTATCTTCCTCACCCAATGCTCAAAGTGGTTTAGCTGGCCATTGGGAAAGCCTCTAAACTCATGGTAATCATCAAGATCTTTAAATCTAGAGGGACAAAATGTAAACACGATCCTCTGGGCTCCCTCAGAAACTCAAACTCAGCAACCTCCGAACAAGAATATGTGGAAATGGCATACTCCAGAGTGTAGCTAGCCAATACTCCTTTCCACCAATGATCCACAGCATGGGTCCACATCAGATCTAGCATCCTGTAGCCTTTGGTACTCTTCTTGGGTCCACACATGTGATCTATAATGATAACTTGATCTAGATGCGTAGGCTGAGAGCCATTCATACAGTTCCACAGGAAACAACAAAAAAAAGTTTCATACAGATCATGGTAGAGATTCTCTTCTACCCATCTACATGCATTAAACTCAGGTCCAGTGTTGAATCTCTAAGAAAATTCATCCTCTATGCTCTTGAACCACGATTCAACATTTTCCAATGTTAACCGCTCTATCATTACTCATTACATAGATCATGATGTATGTTAAATCCCACTACAACTTTGAAAAGAGGTCTCAAACAATGGAACCAAGATGTAGTCATTTTTACTCTTATCATAAAATAAAGGAACCCCATGCATGTCGGCCTATCACCCAATGAAAGCTAAGCACTCACCCAAGGCACGCATGGGTATCGAGTCTCTCTTTTATGTGAGTTTAGTGGGAAACATCATCTATGATTAGTGTAAAATATTTCAGAAGGGAAGTTTAAGACATACAAGAACCATAGGGCTTAGAACGGCCTCTAGATCCTTACAGTCACTTCGACCAAGAGTTTAACAAAATCCATAACATGTATTGTGAAAGAAACATACAAGCATTCATACTTAGCATGAAAGGAAAGAGAATTCATAAGAGAGAAATATGCATTAGAACCATTGATATTCATGTATATATTATAACAAGTAACCTTATTACATCCATGGAACCATTATAGAGGGTCGCAGAGAAGCAGACCACAGTCATGCATTGCACTGGACTTAATGTAACTATGCTTCCCAAAAGAAAATTTACAACCCCTAGGCCTAATGCATTCTCTCCTGAATACAACCATTCATTGATAGAGTCCTCGTAGCATTTCTGTAGAGCTCCGCTCACTCTCTAGGTGTCTATCTCTATGTGTATATGTATCTATGTGTGTTTCTATCTCTGCAGGCACTCGTATTTATAGCTTTCCTGGACTACCAACCCATCCTCCAACGATCCTCAGATCTGGTGCCAAGTGTCTGAATGTGGTCCTCCATGTGAGCATGCTTCTCCAAGCCTAATCTCTCCACCTTATTCCATGATGTTCTTCTAGAAGATTCCATCGCAAGCATGCTCCATCCTAGGCCAACTTTGTCACTAGGCTAACCTCTTATCAACATGCAATCAGGTCATGATTTTCATGTGTTCTACTCTAGACGTCCAGAATGACTAAGTATCGATCCTTTTGCATGTCGTGCATGCTACATGCTTCCTTATACCCTTCTCTTGTGTGCTTTTTCCTTGCGCGCCATTCCATAACTGGGACCTTGTACGCCTACACGCCTTCATACTTGGCCAATATTCCAGGGGTCCAACACTCTCCTCGCCACCGTGCCCATCCCTCTCCTTCTCCCCCATGTTATTGGGTGAATTCCACATGTCCTTGGCATACCCACGTGCACGTGGGCACCAATTTGGACTTTGCTTCCCTTTGGTTAATTTTCCCTTTTATTGCGATCACCCCGCCCATCCCTCTTTTTCCCAAATGACGACTTAGAGGCCTCCACATGTCCCTGGAGGACCCGCAGAGGTGTAGAAGGATTTTTAACCTTGCACCCGCATAGGAAAATTGCAAATACCACCCTGCGACACGCCAACCTGATAAAGGGTTTTCTTCCCCTCTTAACACGTGTCCCCTTGGGGGAAATTTTGATCCCTAAAGTATGTTTGTCCATATCTAGAGTTCTACACGGATTTAGGAGGACTTCTTTATATCATTGGAAAGGTGAGAAAATTTCCTATCCAATGGGAATGGTTTAGGGAAATTTTGTAAGTGTTAAGTGTGAGAAAAATAAAGTTGAAACTCTGATCCTGTTAGAGAGTGGGTATGGTGTTAATTTACCCCCTGAACCTAATAGAAACTTCTAACCCTAAAATTTGGACCATGTGACCTCTAGTAGTTGTTAATCAATGAAAAGTATTTTCTAGTAATTTTATTCTTGTTTCAGAACTCCGATAGTGTCAAATGATGTCTTACAACCTGGTTGTAGACACTTCTAATAAAAAAATTATTCCATAATTTCCCTAACTAACCCTAGGTTGTTTCTTGGGTCTCAAGTGGGTTGTTTTAATGGGCATCACATCATTTAAAGGAAAATTTTCTTCATCTGAAGACATTAGTAATTATTTATCCTTATATGATTATGAACATATCTCTCGTCCATCCTCTATCACCCCTAATCTAAATACAGTGGAGGATATCCAAAGTTTAAACATACTTAAAAGGAAATATAAAATGAGGAAGATAAAGAGAACATTTTGGAAAGATACAAGAGTGATATTGATGTTAATATCTTGTTTGGGAATGTTTCCTATGAGTTAGTTCAAGTTAAGGATCACATAGATTTTAATGAGAACATGTTGCATGTGTTACTGAAGGATTGGAATCTTATGAAAGAGAAAATTAAAACTATAGCCTCTGCTATGAACAATGTAAAATGTAAAATCTTCAAATTAGGTTCTCAACTCTAGAAAACGAAATGGAAATAATTAAGGATACTCTCTTCCAAATTTTAAGATGGAGTATGTTGAATATAAAAAGGTATGTTTGAGCATCTCAAATTGATTTACCAGCTTGTTAATGTCAATATGGAGGAGATCTCGATGACAAATTAAAGAAGAGGAAGAGAGTGGATGGAGATTTAAAATATGAAAAAATTATCGTGTACATCAATGATTTGGTTAAAGAGTATACTCAAATTCTTCGATGTATGGAGAAAACATGAGGGATTTTTCTCCTATCTATTGCTCTAGGTGGTTTTTCATCCTTTCTCCTTGTTTGGCTAGTTGTTTCTATGTAATTATTTGTTAGATATTAGTTTAGTTTTTCTTAGGTGTATTTTTCTCCCAACTTGTCCCTTTTGGCTGGTTTTTTGATGCTCAGATTGTAAGAGCTAGGCTCCATGTAACCCTCTTTTACCTTATATTAAAAATATATATACCATGCTTGGAAAACTTGTTTGACACCATATGGCGACTTAACAAATCTACATACCTTTAATTATTTTCCATGTAATAAAAACTTTATTTGATTTATTTAAACTTCTTCCTACAAATATATATTTAGAAAGACACTTTTTACATCCATTTAGTTTAAGTTTCAATAAAATGAGAAGCTTGAGAAAATATCATTATGATAGTCTTGATATTAGTTGTGGGAGAAAATGACTCCTCGTAATCAATTATTTATTTATGATTGCACCCCTTTTATTAGAGTCTTTCTTTATGTTTTTCAACACTTCCATCAATTTATTATTATTTTGAAGATTCATCTACAAACAATTGGGTTCTTCCCTAGTGGAAGACCTCCAAGATACCATGTGTTATTTTTTATAAATGACTAATACTTTGCATTCATAGCTTCATTCCAATTTTTTTACTTTAGGTATTCTTAAACTATAGAGGGTTCAATAGATTAAAAAATTGTACACATTAAGGCAAAATTGACCCCATATCAAGACCTATTATGATTCCTTGGTCCAGTGATGGATGTGTCTAGAACTACATCTAGCTTATCATCTTGTATCATATTTATATACCATTTTTGCATACATAGAGTTTTTTTGTGGGTGGTGGACATATTAGATCATCGCCATCATTCCTATTATCATTTTCATCATTAAATATTAGATCACCTTCTTCTCTCATAACATGAATGGTTTTTTCTACTTTAGTCTTGTGGAAATTATATCTAACTCACTCTTCTTATCAAACTCAACATTTGTACTAATATAGATTTTAATGGTTTTGGATTCTTGAATATTTAAGCCAATGTTTTTTCGCTTCACCCTAAGGTGTAATTTTCAAAATTCACATCCAATATTGTTATTTTTTTGGTACATTCATGATTTTATTTAATCCAAAAAAATATAACATGAGTTATAGTTGGTTTGTTCCCTAACATGTTTCATATAGATTCACTCCATCAAGAGATTTAGCGAGAACTTTTTCTTCATATTAATTATTGTTTTAACAACTTTTTCCCATTGTGTTTTCTCCAACTCCTAATCATCAATCATACACTACACCATTTCTATGATTGTGTAATTCCACATTTTTAATACACCATTCTACGGTGGTATATGAGATGGAGTTAGTTGATGATGAATACCATTTCTTCCAAACATGTTGAGAAATCATTACTAGTGTATTCCCCATCGATCTAAGTCTAGAATTTTTATTTTATGGCCAATTTCATCCTCTCGTTGAAAATTTAAACTATTTGAGAGTATAGAATGCTTGTCTTTGGTCCTATGACAAGTAGGCCTACATTTTTCTTCAATATTCATCACCAAAGATCATGAAGTATTGATACTCAACATGACTAGGTCTCAAGTGTCCGCAAAAATTGTGTGCACCAAAATTAACTTGTCAACAAATCAAAAAGTAATTTCAAATGATGATATATGTTGTTTATTTTCTAAAAAAATATGGAATTTTCCAAAGGCATTTCTTGAGTGGACAGAATCCTCTCACCATATTATAAATTTACTGACGAGTGTATAAAAATATCCAAAACTCATATGACCATTTTTTGTGTGTCATAATTGTGTTGATTCTAAATATTTTTCTAGAATTTATTGATTATTTCTTGGAACAAAATCAAGTTTGAACATGCACCTAACATTAGATGCTCATGAAATTAAAAAAATTATCTTGTTTCCTTATCTCGTTCGAGGCATATATGTTTTTTTCTTTTATGTCAAAGTAAAATATTAGGTTGGTTTATAGTATTTAACTTATAGAGAGTAAGTTCTTTGTAATTCCTATGACATATAGGACATTTTTTGTTTTACATTCATGTGTTCCAAGGGGTAACGAGATATTTTCAATTCCGTGGACAATGTAGGAGATATCATCACCCACTAAAATATGGTTTATGTTGGGTGTTTATCTCAAATTAAAAACGAATCTCTTCTCCATGTCAAGTTTCAGGTTGTACTTGAGTCAACATACCAAATAGACTTATGTGATGTTGATTCCTCATGGGACTATGTAATGACATGAATTCCTAAACAAAGGGTTTTTCTTCCTCATCAATAATGTTTCCTTGTAGTTTCTTCTTATGCTTTCATTTTTCGCTTTTTGTATCTA
The DNA here is from genome assembly GCA_018340775.1 of Taxus wallichiana var. yunnanensis. Taxonomy (NCBI): domain Eukaryota; kingdom Viridiplantae; phylum Streptophyta; class Pinopsida; order Cupressales; family Taxaceae; genus Taxus; species Taxus wallichiana. The sequence continues at coordinate 604,501,569 of CM031235.1, forward strand.
AGATGTTTTTAAATGTGAATAGTATGGTTATTGGTTATTGGGATTCTTGTCACTAGATGAATCTTGTTGGAATCCATCATACCAATAATATTTCAATTCATGGCATTTCTTGTCACAAATGAGACATAGTTTTTGTTTCTTATTCCTTTGATATTTTTGTTGATTACTCTACTTTTAGGGTTGTTTTTATGACTTTTTATATTTTTTCCTTTTTGATTTGACGCTAGAACATGTTTCTCTTCTTCTTTTGTCATATATGTGGACTATTTTTATTCCAATATGTTCACAAACTTCTTAAATGTTGGTTTTTTTCGTGGCATTCAAAGTGGTCACAAGGATTTTATATGAGGGGGAAGTGTTGTTAAGACAATTTTTATGAGAGATGAATATGTCACTTATGTAACGAGTGACACCATCAAAGTTTTACTATGCCTTAAAATGATTATATTTTTAACCCCTTTTAAATTTTGATATTGTGTAGCTAACTTTTGAGGTAGAGAATGGTGTTCTAATTCTTGTCCGCATACACTATGTTGATTTTATCTCATGCTTCCTTATCTATCATAGCATCATGAATGTGGGGTTGCACCTCATATGAAATTCTAAAAAATATGATCAATTTGTCCTTATAATTGGCTTTGTCAAACTGGTATTGTATAGCAACATCATTTTTACGTGTAACCAAGAACCATCAACTAAATTCCAAATGTCTTCAAATTTAAGTCAAGTTGTAATCTAATATTTATTTTCCAAGAGATAAATTTGTCTCCCCTAGGAGTTTTGAATTTGGAAAAATAAATTTGGAGCATTTGCAACCATGTGTACAAAATGTGAGTGATAGAAGGATTATGTATCACTCCAAATAGGCCACTCTTTCTATATACCATTAGTTTAGTGTGCCACACCTCTCTATATAACTCCCATTTTGATATACCTAGTAGTATATGACATAAACATTAACATAATTGACATAAAAGTGATATGTGGTACTAAGAGATATGAATGTGATTTGTTCAATAAATGAAACCCACTTAGCCGATGAAACCACACGTTACGGTTTATGTCTAAAAATCATAGTGAATGGGAAATCTATGGAGGGAGAAATGAGTTCAAGTGTCCTTATTCATCCCCAACAATGTATGGGGACAATGTCCATACATCATTGTCGTAGTTGTGTCAATGATCTATAAAATTCTACTTTGGAAGTTTACTAAACCACACAACTGTTGTTCCTACTTCCAATTTTCTTGAAAATGACAGTTCTGAAAGTTAGTGAGTGAATGCTAGTGATTAGGACTACTTGCGTAAAAATAGAAATGAGTGATTCAAAACACACAACACATAATTTTTATCCTGAAACCCCGTATTGAGGAAAAACTAGTCGGGCGGTAAATTACTCTTTCTTCCCAATACTATATTGATAAATAAAGATACTACATATTACAAGAAGTTGAAGGAAGACAACAATGTTACTTCCACCCTCTCTACTTACTTTCTATGCTCATATACCTTACTTGTACAAATAAATTCTAGCACCAATGGTTCCTTTTAACTTCTCCCATGATTTTTTCTCAATTACACATGCTCCACTTGTATTTATATCTTTCTTCCTATGTCCTCCCATGCACTGGAGAATATTAAGAGTCATCCAATGAAGAGACACAACATAGAAGTTCCAAATCCGTGACTGTTCATGGATATATATAATTTTTTCTATCATGACAATACCACAAGTGGACACATAGTGGTGGTTACATAACGATTAATACGTCTGTGGAGGGGTGGTTACATAACCACCGCTCTACATAAAGAAAATGTTCTATCACTTAATAGTTTTTCCTGCTTCGTCTCATTTTTCCTTTTGATTATGGTTTTTTTGATGAAGTGGTGTTCTTTTATATCCCTATGAATCACACCTCCCTTCTCGGAGGATTTTGTTCCCAAAAAATCTTAGTGGGGGAGTAGATGAGGAAAATATTCCCTCACATTCTCCTTTGAGTACCACCGGTCTCGCCTTGAGTCTTCCACTATAGTCCAACCTACTAATAATCCCGAGGGTCTCTCCTTTTTCACCGACCTTCTGCTGCAACACTACATCCTCCTCTAACTCACCTTAGGAATCCAAGATGAAATACTCTATGGAAGGTAGTAACTGATATTCTTATTCTTCATCAATCATATATGGCTCATATAGGTGCAAGTTCTCACAAATTACAATTGATTACATCCACATTAAGTGTGGAAAATCAATTCTAAAATAATTTTTCTATAACCTACTCTAGTATAGTGAAGGTTCCATACTTTGTAGTGGCTTGAGCTTCCTTGCTTGACCTTGTAGTCTTTCTTTGTCCAAGTATAGCTAAACCTTGTCTCCAACATCAACTTTGTGCTCTCTACGATGTTGATCATGCCTAGCCCTATACTTGGCTTAAGAATTTTCCAATTTTTATTTTACCTTAAGATATATTTGATGGATCGTCTCAATGAACTTCACTACTCTAGTCACTTTGGAATCATGTACCTCTCCTTCATCCTACTATCCAACTACAATGTCTAGTGGATTGGTAGGTATATATCCCAAACATGTTTCAAAAGGTGACTGCATAGTGGATGTATGTACCACCCTATTGTAGGAATGTTGAATGTAGGCTAAGGACTCATCCCAAGTTCATGGATATTTGTTATTATACCCTCTAATCAGTTGTACCAAAGTCCTATTCACCACCTCTATTTTTCCATCCATTTGGGGATGGAAGGTCATTCTTCTCTGTAACTTGGTATCCATCTTGTCCTACAAAGTAGTCCAAAACTTCCCGAGAACCTAGATTCTCTATTAGAAAAAATAGCCTTTCAAAACTAAAATGCACCCATACATTAGCAAAGAAAATTTCATCTTCCTCATGTCCTTTTATTATCTTTTTACATGCCATAAGAACACACATTTTTCTAAATCTATCTACAACAACATATAGATAATCATGGCCATGTTTAGACATAGATAGTACTCCTACAAAATCCATAGAGATATCCTCCCAAGGTCAAGTAGTGACTGGTAAAGGCATATACAAACCTTCCTTCCTGATTTTAGGCTTACTTGTATAACAAAGTTTACATCCTCTTATGAATTTAGATATTTCTTCTTACATATTGGGCCAGTATACATACCTTTACAAGTGGGCCATGGTATTTCCAACACAAAAATTTCTTGATACTTTCGAGGTATGTGCTTCCCTCATCAATAAAAGCCTTTCTTCTTTTGGCACACAAATCTTCCCTCATTAGTAGAGAATCCCATCTTTGAGATAACAATCATCAATACTTGTCTTTTCATCCCCTTTAGACTGTAACTACTGATATGTCACCCCAAAATATTTGTCTTGAGTATATGCCTCTCCATAATCTTACTTCATGAAGGGCTCAAAATGAGATATAGTGGCCAAACTAGAGATTTCCTCCTATGTGTGAGGCATAGACAACATGTCTACCACTAAATATGTACTACCTTTCTTGTATTTGATCACAAAATGGAATTATTGAAGGAATACCATCCACTTATAGTACCTTACCTGCTGTAATTTAAACTATGCTTGTAAATATTAGAGAGGTTTGTGGTCAGTGTGCACAATAGTTTCTTTACCCAACAAATAATGTTTCCATTTATTTATTTCCTGAACTAGTGCATACATTTATTTATCATATACTAAATATCCCTTAACTGCTGAAGTGAAAGTTTCATAATGATAACATACTAGCTTACCTCCATGTAGCAACATTACTCCCATAGTGTAATCATTGGCATCTATATCTACTTCAAAGGGTTGTTGTAAATTAGGAAGATAAAGTACTAGTGCATGCCTAATTTTGTATTTTAATAACTCAAAACCTGTTCTTTTTCCTTACCCCATTCAAAATACTTAATCTTTGTGGCCACTATGTGTAGAGGTGGTGAAATAGTGGAGAATCCCATAATAAGATTCCTCATGTATTGTACTGCACCTACTAAAATGCTAGTATTTATGGCTCTTATTGGTGTAGGACAATTTTTATGGCGTCCACCTTATTTGTATCCAATTGTATCTCTCCTCCTCTAACCATGCCATTGCCCATGATATAAAAGTGACTATTTGGCATATTCACACTTCTTCATGTTGCACAATGTCTATTTCTCCTTGATAAATTAAAAGACTTGTTGCAAATGTGTTAGATGTTCCTCTCATGTGGCACTAAAAATCAGAATATCATCTAAATATACAATGACACGTGTATCTATGAACTTTGGAAATATATCATTCATCAATGTCATAAATGTAGTGGGCACATTGCATAAACTAAATGGAAGTACTAACCTCTCATACAAACCCTATTTTTTTTTTTAAGGTAGTCTTTCATATATGCTCCTCTTTCATCCTAACTTGGTGATTACTAAACTTGAGATCCAACTTTATGAAGAAATTTTCATGTTGACGTTGTTCCAAGAGATCATCTATGCATGGGAGTGGATATTTTTTCTTTATGGTAATATTGTTCAAAGTAAGGTATTCGATGTACATTCTCCAAGAACCATCCTTCTTTGTCACCATCACAATAGGAGAACTACATGGAAAGGTGCTTGGTCATATCAAACCTTGGTATAATAAATCCTAGAGTTGTTTCTTTACCTTTTACTCTCCAACAAATATTTCCTATATAACTAGATATTTGGTAGAGGGGACTCTAACAACAACTAAATATTGAGTTCTCTACTTCTCATTTTGGTGGTAACCCACTTGGGAGTTTGGAACAATTCCTAAAAAGACTAAATTATTTTATCCAAATCCTTCATCCCTTGGTTAGAAACATCTAAAATTTCTACCCCATCTTTCTTATCTTTCAATAAAGTAAACAAAACTTATTATGATTTTCTTGAATTAGTCTCTTTTCTTGGTTAACACTTACCATGGCAAGTTTTGGCTTATGTTAGTGTTCCCAGATGTTGTAATTGACTCCATCCTTGACCCATATGTATCAGTTATCCCTTATTTTAAATATAACATCCATGGTATATAAGTAAGGACTCCCACAAACAACATCAAATGCATCAAGAGTAATTACATCACTTCTAATAAATTTATATATTGAGAATTGATCCCAAAATTGAATTTACATCTTTAAGTTACCTAAATTTATACACCCTTATTCACCCATCCTAGAGGATAAGGATATGGATTTTCATAAGTTTCAAGACAAAGATTATTTACAACCGCATTAGAAATCAAACTTGATTGAGAACCAAAGATCAACCAAAGCATTTACCTTAGTCCTCTTAAGATGGATTTTGATTTGAAATAGCATACTCATTTCTTCCTCTTGTACATGGTTTTCCATGTTGGTGGCCATGCATCCTAACCACTCATCTACATCAGAATCATCCTCTATCTCTACCTCCCCATCACTCTTTACAACTGTCATGGAAGTATTAGAGTCCTTAGTTTGGTTCTTTGGATGAAACTTCCAACATGTATCACTAGTAGGACCATTGATATCATAATTCTTATGAAAAATTCTTAGGATATTTACAATTATTCAAAGTGGTAGTGGTATTTTTACCTTTCTATTTACCTTTGTTGTTTATTTTTACCTAGTATTTCTTCGACTGGTTTGTTTACTTATTTCTCCTTGAATCCACTTCTCCTTGATTTTTCTCATCATATATATAGTATTCTTGCATACATGAATGATTCTTTGAGATCCTTGGGTTTCATGGAGATGATATTTCTTTGTAGGTGGGTGTGAAGTCATCCCAAATACTTGGTAAGAATATCCTCATCTACCATGTCCATATTGAGCATCATGGCTTGCCTCTAAAATTCTTGTGTAATCTTACGCACCTTGACCACCGGTTTTTCTAAAATACTTCCATTTAATCATCTGGTCATTCTTATGGCCAATAGGATAAAAAATTTCTCTAAGCAATTCTTTAAAATCCTCCCAAGAACTTACAATAGGATGCTTCTTCTTTTCACAAGTGGCTAGATGGGTTTCCCACTAAACCAGAGTATGTTTTTCCATCTTGAGATGTGTAAAGGTAATCCTTTGTGCCTCATTGATATTATGAACACTAAATAATCCTCTAATTGCTTTAATCATTTATCTATTAATTCCACATTTACTTGTCCTTCAAATATTTTAATCTTGACTTTAGTTTAAACTTTAAAAGGAGCATGATCAGATTTTACCTTCCCCTTTTCAAATAGAGTTTACTCTTCCTTCTCTTCAACATATTCATCATTGTGGTTATTTTCTATGTCAAATTTCTTAGAAAAATCTCAACCCATTGAGTCATTGGAATCTTGTTTAACCATTGTTGTCCTTTGTTGATATGAGAGTTCCCTTTGGTGTTGGAACACCCAGTCCATAATGTTTTCTAGAATCTCTATTCTATGGACCAAGTTCTCTTCTTCCATTTGTTCTATAATTATTTGATTCCACCTTTTTGTATCTATCTTTGGATCGCAAGGTATCAACTCATTGCCTTTATACCTTGTCACCTTTGTCATATAAATCACACAAGAATGAATATCGCAATCCCTTGGATATTATTATTAGCTATGATACGAAAATAATTTGTAAACTTATACTTTGGAAATTTACTAAACCACGCAAAAATTGTTCCTACTTCTAATTTACTTGAAAATGGCATTTCTAAAAGTTAGTGAATGAATTTTAGTGCTTATAACTACTTGCAAAAAATATAAATGAGTTATTCAACACACACAACACAATATTTTTATACTAGAAACCCCTAGATTAAATGAAAACCAGTCGGGAAATGCTAATTCTATTTCTTCCAAGTACTATATTGTCTAGATAAAGAGGTTACAGATTACAAGAATTTGAAGGAAGACAACAATGTTACTTCCACCCTCTCTACTTGTTTGCTCTGCTCATACACCTTGATTCTACAAATCAATTCCATAACTAATGGTTTATTTCTCACCTCTCCCATTAATTATTTCTCAATTCCACATGCTCCACTTGTATTTATAGCTTGCTTCCTATGTACTCCCATCCATAGGAGAATAATAAGAGTAATACAAGGAGAATAGACATGACATAGACGTTCCAAATCTGTGACTATTCATGGATATATATTTTTGTTTTCTATCATGATAGGACCACCAATGGACACATAGGGCAACAACGTAACCACCGTAGAGGTTACAAAACTTCGTTGTCTGCGGAGAGGGGTGGTTACACAACCTCCGCTCTGTAGAAAGTGGTGGTTCTGTCACTTAATAGTTTTCTCCTACTTCTCATTTTTCCTTCCGATTCTAGTTGTTCTAATGAAGTGGTGTTCTTATGGATCAGCTAGGTATTATATTTAGTACTTAAATACAATGGTATTACTTGTAAGTGTAACCCAAAGGTCGAAACATTGTGAATAAAATTGAATGATCTCATGAATTTTTAGGAACAATTTTATAGTGTACAAAGTTTATTATGTAAATTTGAAATTTTTAAAATGTTTGCAATTGATATATGGAAACCTAGAAATTATTACAATGTAATTAAAATTATTGTTTTCAAGATCTTTAAAATATTAAAAATAATCCTATTTTTTCATTTGATGTGTGAAAAATAAAATAACCTCAATAGGATTATTTTTAGTGTGGGTTCCTTTTTCTATTGAAAATTTACACAACCAGATAAAATGGTTTTCCCCCAACCAAGGGTTTTACCTTGAATTATAGTTATAAATAAATGTTTATAAGAGCTTTTAAAAATTGTAACATTGCTTAACATGGTTGGATTGCTAAGCTTTCCAAAAAAATGGAATAATACAAAATGCAAACGAAATCTACTAATGAACCTCCAAGGTCCAAAGTCCTAAGAGCTCACAAGATAGCCAAAAATGCAAGCTTGGAGATTAATGATATAGGCAGGAGATGTGGTTTTAAGATTTTAAAATTTAGCAAAAAAATAGAATTGACCTTTTTCAAAAACCCAATTATCTCCGCAATAATTTTATTTATGGTTGGATTAAGAACTTGTTGACCTTTTTTTGAGTCTTTTACCATGTATAATTAGACAATAGATTTAATGCCACTATGTTTATTTTGTTTGTCACCACCACCAATAGGATGTTGTGAAGCTTCTTGGTTGGAGTTTGGAACTAGGGATGGGATATATTCAACACCACTACCTTTTCTTAGTCCCCTAGGAGGGTTGAGGTCTTATTTTTGAAATAATTTGTCGTTAGGAAAAATTAGTTTACTTTCACCAATGCACCGGGGCAATGTCCCTCCTACTTCAAAGGGGAGGATACCTTATTGTATATAGATACAAATAAATATTTTCTTGGCCAATAGGTCAAGGATCCAACATGGACACTCCACCGTACTTGCAGAGAATGCTTGCAATTTTGTGCAAGAGAGGACTATGCAAGGAAGGTGAGATTTCGAGAGTGGTAAATTAGAGAAGGGATTAATACTACAAGTAGGCTAAACCAGATTCTTGCAAGGATTAACCAAAGATATATCAGCACAAAATTAGAAAGAATAACAACTTTACTAATTATATCAAGATAAAATAAACTCTGAGCATAAAATCCCATTCATTAATCCATCCATAAAATATGAAGCTTCTTTCTTGATTGACATGTATATAAATTTGTGCAATGAGAGAGGGAGGAACATATAGAAAGGGGAAAAGAAAGTGAAAGAAGAGAAGAAGGGGGTTGGAGGAGAGAGAAAGGAAAGAAGGTAGCTACTTAGATGAAGATAGTGCTGCATTTTCTGATGTAGATTCCTCTAATAATGGAATATTGGAAACTTCCTCTTGAGAGATATCACTCCCTTTGAATTATTTCTTGTATCATTCTACTACTTGGTGTAATCTTATTATCCCAAGGAATGTGCAAAAATCTCAAAGGCTTGACCCAATTTTCGAGAGAGCATTGATGTTCTTGCATTCCATGAACCATGATTTATGATCCTCATGGTGCTTGATATCATGGATTTTATCTTATCATGAGACTCTAGTGTGTCTTTTTAGAGGAAAATGGATCTCTAAAATCCTTGAAAAGATCTTCAAATGGCTTCATAAATCATCTCGCCTAAGTTTTAATAAGTATGGGGCATTTTAAAAATTTATTGGTTAAACATTGGGGCATTTCAGTTATAGATTACAGAGATTGAGTTCATTAAGTTGAGTTGATTACAAATGAAGGTGATCAGTTGGAATTTGAAACTAGGAATGTTGTCCCCAAACAAAGAGCTGAGTACATGAATGGAAATCTCTCATTTATCTTCATCAAGCTTCATGAAGGATCATATGAAAACTTGATGAGGATAAACATATTGCAGTTTATGCAATCAGCTAATCATTTCAAAACTACATTCACAGTTGCAGATTTCAAATAATCAGCTTCACTCTATTATGTTGTGCTCATCAGATTTATTGCTTTGTATTCATTAAAGTTGTTTGTGATTCATGAAATTGCATCCATCTATGCTGTCATAAAAATGTTACAAGTGACTCCTTTCCTGCTACTTACATCAAGAAAGTACCGCCAACCAAATAGTGACAATAATGTCTAGAATGTAAATAGTAGGAAAGAGTCAAAATGAAGAGCATATGCTTAATGTAGTAAAACAACATACAAGGAGGCACATCTCATTCAATGGTTGATTACTAGAGTTACAGGTATTTCTTTTAAGTTTATCTCTTATATTAATTCATTTGATTGAGATATTGAGTTGCTTACATCATTGTACAATCAAAAGAAAAGTCAATGCAGAAAGATAGTCAACTCATTATTTCAATTTAATGCTTTACTCATAAGAGATTACAAGTTTTCCCACACAAGTCATGGGATTTGACTAAGTAACAACATCATATACATGGAAAAGAGAATATTGCATGTGCTAAAGAATAAGAGTGGAGGAGTAAAAGTGAACCCATCATTGCCTTTTCTATCTTCATTCCCACTCCGCATCATCTACATTTCCAGCTTCATCTTGTCTTCATCTTCCACTTTCCATCTCCATCTTCTTTTCTCATCACCTGCAAGATAAAGAGCAGTACCTATCAATTTTGAGCTCCGGTACATTTTTATTCCTATACACCTATTCTAAAGCAAATACATATTCTAAGTTCAATGCATCTAATGGTACTTGAAAGAAAGAAATACAGGTACATGACACAGGATAGATCAGGGATACAGATAGGCTTGGCAACAGAAGAGAGCAGAGTGCATAAAGAGAAATTAGTGGTAGAAAGCAATAAAAAGGCAAAGGATTGAAATAGAAAAGTAGAATCTGAAATAGATTACAAAAGAAACAGATGTGGAGATGACATGAAAAGGAAGTTGAAAACAGTTCACAAAAGAAGAATGAAGAAGAAATCAAAATCACATGGATATAAGAGAGGCCAAAAAGCCTATATTTTTCTAACTTATTTCTAAGTTTTGCAGGAACAGGTTGCAACATGAGAATGAAAAAGATCAGTTTAACTGGTTAATAAAGAAGCAGCTACTATTTACTTTCAAGAGAATGGAAAACAAACATCATTTCCAGATGGTTTATAGAAGAAAGAAGCATCAAAATAAGTCAAGAAGGAAATACTTTTACAAATCAGGTTGAAAATCTGGAAAGGTTGAGAAAAATAGTCATTTTGGAAAAAAATTGCCAGAGTCTCCCCTTGTAAAAGTGACTTTTGATTTAAAACAGAATTGAAATACATGCTTTATAGGCTACTACATGCTTTATAAACTATTTGAGCTTCAAAGAAATGATAACAGTCAACAAAAAGTATATGTTTCATCATTACAAAGTTGATATTATGATCAAATGGAACATACAGATATTTCAGAAGTTCATCAAGTTGTAGCTATTCGAGTTCATTTTATTTCCAAATTCAAGTGTGAATTAAGCCAACTACTTCACAATTTTCCAAAGTTGCAATAGATCAAGAAAAGCAAGCATGAACAAAATTCAATCAAGTGAACAGACAACCCATAAAAGGTAGCAGAGAGATACTCATATCTTTTCAAAATGGACAAGTTGCAGAAATATGGAGAGAGAAGGATTTTGAAAAAAATTTGCAAGAGTCTCCCCTTGCAAAATGGGGTTTTCAGATAGAACAAAATTAAAAATTAGTGCTTTATCAATAAAACTGAAATACAATGACTGTATTATTGCTTCTAAAAAGGAAAAGTCATTACAGAAAAGAAACTTAATGATTTTCTTTGAGTTTCCAACTTCACAAAGGATGAATGATCAATAAACAATCGAGTTACAAAAAAGGCCAAGCTTCATAAGTTACACTCAAGAAGAGATTCATGTTGAACAGTTGACGAGGTCGAAGCCATTTAAAATATTCATCTACAGAAATGAACAAAAAGCATCAAAAGACCGAACTTAAAAGAAACAACTAAGATTGAAGCCAAAGATCATTACAATAAAAAAAAAATGCAAAAGGTTGAGCGAGCCATATTTCAAGAACAAGAAAATGTAGAGTACGTTTCAAAAGATTTTATTTTCCATATTAACACTTGCAGAGAGTCGAAAGACTGAAGAACTCACCGTATACGAAATGACAAGGCCCTAAAGAAGGAAATAATGGTGGTCATCTCTCTTACAAGCTTGTGTTCGAGCTCATCAAAGCTGAATGATAGAAACAAAAAACCATAGAGAAAAACAACATCACAAAGCCAAAGGCTTCATTAAAAAAGTCAATTACAAAAGAAGCAAGTCCAAAGGAGCAAAAAAGGAAAAAGGTTAAAATCAGAAAATGATCCTCGATTCACGGGAAAACACGCACAGAACAAAATGAAACTTATACCTTCGTATTCATTCAAAAATGCAGCCGAGAAAACCAACAATGGCATCCAAAGGCAAAAAAATGAAATGTGCAGGTCTGAAGGCATCAAAAGCCACCATTTTTCTAGAAAATGTAGAGCTAGAGTGATTTTTCCATGGCTTCCCATGGTCATCAAAAAAATGCGAATGAGCTCAACAGAATGCCATTCTTCCCCCATAAACTCCACCAAACTCTATACCTAACCCGAGTTAGGTGATCGAATGGCACAGATCAATTCAAGGTTAATCCAATGGCCTAGACCAAGTCAACCAAAACCATGGTTCCCAGCTACCCTAATTAATCCGATGGCCCAGATCAAAGTGGCAGAGATCCAACGATCCCCATCAAAACCAATTCAATGCAATGTACAACAGAGGATCGATGGCCAAGTCGGAAAATCGAGAAGATCAATGATTGAAATTATTTTCCACCCAAAGTGATAAGAGCTTCATAAATGCCTTTGAAATCAAGGGATCAGATTAAACAATGCACCTTCATAATCGATGGCCGAGACTAAGTATGCCAAGGATCATAATAAATATGCCAACAACCAAATACCTTCGCAGGGGCAGATCAATGGCCAAAGACCAAACACAATCAACAATCAAGAATATGCCAAGTGTCAGCCAATACACAGTCACCGCCCCCCCAAATATTACCTCAATGTGGATATGGTGGTCCCCCTTTTAAAAGGTGGTGGTGAATAGATATAGTTTAAGCCACATACTATAGTCCCGTGGCATATGCCAAAAATAAATATAAATATATGCGAAGGGGGGCATAAGGTGGCTATAGGGCCAAAAATATAAATATATTTGCATGTGCATGGGGCCAGACAAATAAACAATTTTATATGCATGCCCAATGAAGACAAATTGCCAAAATAGACCTTTCCATGCACCAAGAAGGGACAGAACAGATGTCCACATCAGAGATGAAGCAACATGTTGCATGTGAAAGACTTGCATTACAAGCAATATTTGTAATATTTTTATTAGTTTTCCTTTAAAATAAGAGTCAACTTCAGTTTGACTATGTATTTGAGTGATGCTCATGGCCTTGAAGCCTTTTTTGTAATAGATTATTATTATCCGTAATAAAAATAATAAAGGGATAATAATAGATCTAATGGGTGAGTTCACTCTTAGACCTATTTTTAGGAAACACTTTTGCTATATATTGTAGTGTGATTGCAAGCACAAAGGACCGAGAGTTGACAAGGAAAGTTCATCATACTTTTTGTAAGCTTTTGGGAGGACCCAAATTCTGTAGTGAGCACCTATTTGATGCAATAAAGTTAGTTTTATCCTCCATTGTGCATGCAATTCAAAGTGTTGCTTTTCTTTATTAACTTGTGTAAGTGAAATTTATCTTTCCTTTGCTTGTTTTCCAATGCAATTAACCTCTGATTTGCACTATAAGTTTCTCTGTCATGATCTGATTAAGTGTGTGTTTGTTGTAGTCCTATTTTGAAAGTGGTTTCTAACCCTCTCACTTTAGTTATTACAGCCATTTACACCTTCTTCAGAATCACTTAGGCATTAATTATAGAAGTGCTTTGAAGTGACAAGAACAACTTTATCAATCATTAGTGTGTGTATGCAGAATAGAGAGATCCAACAAATATCGGTGCATCACCTTAGTTAGCTTGTTTTTTCAGTATTGTTTTTGCAATTTTTCTCCTCTTTTCTCACACAAAAGGTAGGATAGTGGTTTACCGAGGGAACCAGCCCACTCTGGAGGCTCTCTTCCACAAGCAGGTCTCACAACCGGAAGAGTTCCCATTGTATCAACAGAGTGAGGAACAACTGCAGTTCCTATTGCATGTTCCTCACAACGGGTGCACTCTCAGATTGATAATAGTTTTTGGCACGCCCGGTGGGACCACGTTTCCACAAGTAGATTTATCACCTGATAGAAGATAGATTTTAAAAGGGGAAATAGAGATTTATGCCTAAAGTCACTACCATATCAGCATTGAGAGGTATTCCTTTTGAATTTCATCAATTACCTCTTAATTCACCTAGGAGAGGAAGAAGGGCAAGATCCGTTCCATATTCAAGAGTTATTCCCTCTATTCATACACCTATCCATAATCCTACTACCCAACCCCCTATCATTCCTATGGCTTTAGTAAGACAACTTCCTTTTGTTGCTTTTGATGTTGGCAGTCCTCTATTGATAGCAGCCTATCACGATATACCTACAACAGCCCTTAAAAGCTTACCCTATTTCTCAGGAGAAGATCAAACTACCCCAGCTGAACATATTAGAGATGTAGGGAATATTGTTTCAGTCCATCATATTGTTCATGAGGATGTTGCATTAAGACTACTTGTTGCTTCCCTTAGAGGTAAAGCCCTCCAGTGGTACAAAAACTTAGTTGTTGGAACTATTGCTACTTGGGATCAACTAGGAGCAGCCCTCTATTCCCAATTTGAAGATAAATCTGATCACTTGTCCTTAGTTGAATAGTTGACAACCATTAAAAGGGCCCCTATAGAATTAATGACTGATTTTAATATCAGATTTCAGCATACGTGGGATAGAATTCCAGCAAATGTTAAACCCACCCCTCAACATGCATTTTTGTATTATCTTAAGTCTTTAAATTATGACATTGTTGTCATGATTCAGTCTATGGGGGAAGTACATTACCAATAGCTTACAACATAGCCATTAGTGTAGAAAATAGTCTTATTCAAGCAGGAAAGTTGGCTCCTAGACCCCCCATGCCCTTATTTCTAGTTTTTCCTAATGTTCTACCCTTGCAGTCACCTAGTTTGACACCTATTCCAATGATGGTTTCACAACCTAACATTGCTCAAAATTCTACTAATGATATTGTTGAGCTTAAAACAATGATGTAAACTTTGGTAATGAGATTGTTCAGATCAAAAGATAGTAATATCAGAGCAATAGGCCATCTTACCAGCCATCACAACAGCCTTCATATCAGCCACAATATCAGCCTTACAACAACTATAGGCCACCTATTCAAAATTTTAGGCCTCCATATCAGAATCAGGGTGCTATGACAACAATAAGACCATTTGTTAACCCTGACCCCAATGTTCCATCTACTTCAGGGCCTTAGTACCAGTTCAACCCCAAAACAATATGGCTCAGGATCCTAATTTGATTCCAAGTGCTGCAGTTGCTCCCTTAGAATTAGCAACACCAAACTTTGTTATGCCACAATTATCTCAAGTAGAGGTAGAACAACAAGGGCAGCAGTTTGGGTATCCACTACAAGGGGAGGATCCAAACTTGGTACAAATTCAGCATGAGGCAACAATGGTGAATTGGGAAGTAGCTGATCAAAGTTCAGTTAAGACTCAGATAGAACAACCACCTATATCAGATGATCTAGTGGTTGTTGTACTAACGAGGTCAAAGAAAAGGGAAATTGATGATGTGCATGAGGTAAGAGAAGCTATTAATGTTCCCAAATCAGTCCCTATCATTACAAATAATTTTGTTTCATCTTTCCCATCAAAAGAAAATAGTTTTAATGTTGCTTTACAAAATCTGATCAAATTTTAGTTCAGAAGGTACAACCCAAATTAGGGGCAGCCCCATTTAATATTGTTGATCATATGAAAAATTCACATGTTACTATGACTATGTGGGATTCACTAACCATTCCAGGACAAAAGGATATGTTGGTTAAAGATCTTTCAGACCTGCAGACATCACCCAAAGGTTCAGATTTGGAGCAAAACAAGGTGAATGTTGTTTTTACCAAATCAGAATCTCAGATTAAACAAATTCAATCAGATCAACATGTTCAGAAATCAGGACAACAAGGTAATATAGTTGGAAAAATGGTTCAGAGTCAGGTACAAGCAGTCAAGCCTCCTCCATTTTATCTTTCATTGATTATTGGTGACTCTTTAGTGCATAATTGTATGGTGGACAATGGTGCAAGCAACACTGTCATGCCCAAAAAGATTGCTTGAAAAGTTGGGTTTGTCATATGAGCCAAGTGTTAAAGGAGTGTTACAATTAGATGGCTCATCCACCAAAACTATTGGACTGATCAGGGACTTAAAAGTCACTTTGCATGCATGCCCAGGTGTTACTATTTTACAAGATGTTATGGTTGTTGATTTGCCACCATACTTTGCTATGTGTCTTTCTAGAGACTTTACATCTAAGATTGGAGGTTATCTTTCAGCTGATTGGTCTTACCTCATCTTCAGAACAAGGTATGGAACCAAAGTTACTATTAATTCAAACCTCTTTCTAATTTTCATGTTGAGCCACATATGCCAAGCATGGAAAATGCAAATTGTGCTATCTTAGATGATGAGCTTGAAGAAATAGACAACCAAAATCTCCATGAACTAGAAGGTGTACCAAATTTGTTTAAGGATGAACTAACAAGTGAAATGTATGAGTTAGATCCTTATAGAGAAATAGAAGAAAAGGGCCTTGGAGTGTATTGCATTCATGAGAAAAATAAGCAAATTCTAACGATACAGAAGGAGAATCAGCAAGATGATGGAATTTGGAAATTATATTTCGATGGTTCAAAAACCAGCATGGTTCAGGAGCTGGTTTAATGCTGATTTCACCCTCACAAAAAAGGTATTTTTCTACAATCAAGTTTCAGTTTTCTTGCTCCAATAATGTTGCAGAATATGAGGCACTTGTTCATGGTTTGGAGTGGGCTAGAAAGAGAAATATTGATAAATTACAAGTATTTGGGGACAAGTGAGCTTGTCACACAACAGGTAAGAGGGCTAAGTGCATGTAAAAATTTGCATATGAAATCATACAGACAACGTGTAATGGATATCATAGATGATTTTAGTGCTTTTAATATTCAAAGTGTCCCTAGGACCAAAAATCAGCATGTTGATAGACTTGCAGCTATAGGCTCACAATTTGATGTTATTGCTGATATTACTGACAACAAATTACAGCCTTATATTAGAGTTGTAATAAGGCCTTCTATACTGGATAATAATACACATTGGCAAGTTTTTTCAATGATGATGCACATATAGTCGATTTCTATAGGATGAAGCTGAGTTTTCAGCCCAGAATCAACAAAAATGCAAAACAGATATGGAGATCAGATCATGCAGTTGAAAACCAACAAGATTCCTAAAGGCCTTGTTACATTGGAATCAATTTTTGGGGAAAATGATGTTGTCAAATAAAATAGATCAGTGTTGTCATCAATTCAAGATCATTATGAGTCAGTACAGATTATTGAAGGCAAGAGCCTTAACCTTGGCAAGGTACGTACTCAATTTGAAGAACAATCATTCATTGATTTATCTAAAGAGTTTGCTGATATTTTTGCTTGGGAATATAAAGATTTGAAAGGGTTTGATCCCTCATTAGCCCAACATACTATTGAATTAGAACCTAACTCAAAGCCAGTTAGGAAAAAGCAAAGGCCTATCAATCCTAAGCTTGAGCCTTTGATGAGAAAAGAGTTAGATAAGTTAATTGAATCAGCCATCATATTTCCTATCAAGCACTCAACTTGGGTAGCTAATCTTGTACCAGTTAGGAAAAAGAATGGGGAAATAAGGTTGTGTGTAGATTTCCATGATTTAAATCAGGCTTCCCTTAAAGACCATTATCCACTTCCATCTATGGAGCAGATTTTGCAGCTTGTTGTAGGTTTAGAAAGGTACTCTCTTCTTGATGGATATAGTGGTTATAATCAGATCCTAGTCAAAGAAGAGGATCAATTCAAAATAGCATTTACTACTAAGTGGGGCACCTTTGCATACAGAAGATGCCTTTCGGTTTATCCAATGCAGGTGCTACATTTCAAAGAGCAATGGATATGGCCTTTCAAGGTATTATCAATAAGTTTGTGTTGGTTTATTTGGATGACATAATAGTTTTTTCTAAGAATGTAGAAAACTTGATGCATCTCAGATCAGTCTTTGAGAGGTGCAGAGAATATGGGGTTTCACTTAACCCAAAAAAGTGTGTGTTCTCAGTCAATGAGGGTAAGCTGCTTGGCCATGTCATTTCAAAATAGGGTATGCAGATTGACCCTGAAAGAGTAAGTTCTATTATTACTCTCCCTCTACCTAAGCATAAGAAAGCACTTCAAAGTTTTTTGGGAAAAATCAATTTCATAAGAAGATATATTTCAGATTTTGCTACTTTAGCTAAGCCTTTGACAACCATGCTAAAGAAGGATCAAAATTTCACTTGGGTTAGTGAAGGAGTTTCAAGCTTTACAGCAATAAAAATGCCATAGCTTCAGCTCCAACACTTATAAACCCTATTTTTTCAAAGGATTTCATGTTATATGCCTATGCTAGTATTGACACCATTTCAGGTATCTTGACATAGTAGAACAACGAAGGCTTAGAACAACCAATAGCATTTTTTAGCCAAGGCCTAATGGAGTATGAAACAAGGTATTCATTTGTAGAAAAGCATGTGCTTG
Organism: Taxus wallichiana var. yunnanensis; assembly: GCA_018340775.1. Taxonomy (NCBI): domain Eukaryota; kingdom Viridiplantae; phylum Streptophyta; class Pinopsida; order Cupressales; family Taxaceae; genus Taxus; species Taxus wallichiana. Next base: position 604,519,840 of record CM031235.1, read on the forward strand.
CAATTGTTAGAGCATTAAAAAGTTCAGGCATATGTTGTCCAATAACAAGATCCATTTAATGGTTTCCCATCCAAGCATCAAACAGTTCTTATTAAACAAGGATATCAGTGGGAAGAGAGACTGGCAGGATCACCAAGGTAATGGAATATGACGTTGATATTAAGATTACCAAGTTAATAAGAGGAAAAGGGCTTTGTGAGCATTTGGCTCATGCTTTTCAAGAAAGAAAAGATGTTGTTCTGATGTTGCAGCTTGAACCAAATGAGACTCAAGAAAATCAGCCCTCGATTGGCTCTCCAACATGATCAGATACATTCGATATGGCACCTACCCACCAAGTTTGGACAACACTAAACGTAGGTATTTCAGATTACAGTCTATTCCCTATGTGCTGGTTCAAGATGTTTTATTCAGAAAGATGTTAATGGTGTCTTATTGAGATGTGTTCAACCAAATCAGATTGAAAAGATACTTACTGAATTCCACGATGGAGAAAGTGGTGGTCATTTTTCAGTAAGAACAACCACCCTCAAAATCATGAGAGGCGGATATTATTGGCTAGACTTATTTAAAGATTGCCATGCATGGGTAAGGAAGTGTAAGAAATGTGCATTTTTCACAGGTAAAGAGAAGTTAGCAGCACTACCACTTCAGCCCATTTCAGTGGACCAACCATTTATGCAGTGGGGTTTAGACTTTATTGGTATGATCAACCCACCTTCCAGCTCAGGGCATAAGTGGATTCTTATAGCTACAAATTATTTTACACGATGGACTGAGGTAGTAGCTTTGAAGGAGGCAAACAAAACCAACGTTCTAAATTTTTATGAAGGTTTGTTGACTAGGTTTGGAGCCCCTTCTACTATTATTTCAGATAATGCAAAAAAGCTTTTATTGGAAGTAAGATCAGCTCTTGGGCTGTCTCGAATGGAGTTTATTTAAGTACTTCTTCCAATTATTATCCACAAGGAAATGGCCTTGCTGAGTCCACAAATAAGAATCTTCTTAGAATTATCAGAAGGACAATTGATTCAAATCAGAGGACCTAGCATTTGAAGCTGAAAATCAGCTCTTTGGGCTGACCGGATAACCTACAAGAGGTCTATTTCAAACACCCCATACATGTTGGTCTATGGCTTGGAAGCCAAAATGCCTATTTCATTGGAGCTACCAGCATTGGAGCTTATGCATCAGATTGATGTTCTAGAAGAAGAACCATTGCAAGTTAGATATGCACAGCTCATGGAGGTACAAGAGGTAAGAAATAAATCATTAGAATCCATACATTTGAATCAGTCACAGATCAAAAGAATGTTTGATAAGAAGACTAAGATGAGGGTCTTCATTGAAGGAGATTTAGTGCTAAAATGGGACACAGACCGAGCTAAGCCTGGTGCTCATACTAAGTTTGATTCCTTATGGAGTGGCCCTTATGTGATCACAAGTTACAAGGCTCACAACTCATTTCAATTGGCCAAGACTGGATGGTTCAGAGCTTCCTATCCCTATCAATGGGATCCATTTGAAGCATTGTTTCTAAACAGATAAGTTGACCTTGTACCATAGTTTCATGCTTTCCTCTAAGTGCTTATGCACATTTTTTTAGTTCAATTTTTATTTCCGTAGGTGGCTTTTCCAGATCGGAAAGCCTAGGTTTGTTAGTTTTCATTCCTCCAAGTGTAGAAATGCACAGTTGCTCATAGTTTATTTTCAGCATTGGGGATTTCAGCTTTAGAAGCATCAATCATGAGTGATAATTTCAAGGGCAATGTCCATCATGGTTTAGTTTAAGTCACATAGAGTCTAGGTTCTCGTTGTTTAGTAGGCAACCAGTGTAACCAAGTCACCAAAGATGTTGACCATTTTTGGTCATCATAAGTATGGGGCATTTTAAAAAATTATTGGTTAAACATTGGGGCATTTCAGTTATAGATTACAGAGATTGAGTTCATTAAGTTGAGTTGATTACAGATGAAGGTGATTAGTCAAAATTTGAAACTAGGAATGTTGTCCCCAAACAAAGAGCTGAGTACATGAATGAAATCTCTCATTTATCTTCATCAAGCTTCATGAAGGATCATATGACAACTTGATGAGGATAAACGTATTGCAGTTTATGCAATCAACTAATCATTTCAAAACTACATTCACAGTTGCAGATTTCAAATAATCAGCTTCACTCTATTATGTTGTGCTCATCATATTTATTGCTTTGTATTCATTAAATTTTTTGTGATTCATGAAATTGCATCCATCTATGCTGCCATAAAAATGTTACAAGTGACTCCTTTCCTACTACTTACATCAAGAAAGTACCGCCAACCAAATAGTGATAATAATGTCTGAATGTAAATAGTAGGAAAGAGTCAAAATGAAGAGCATATGCTTAATGCAGTAAAACAACATACAAGGAGGCACATCTCATTCAATGGTTGCTTACTAGAGTTACAAGGTATTTCTTTTAAGTTTATCTCTTATATTAATTCATTTGATTGAGATATTGAGTTGCTTACATCATTGTACAATCAAAAGAAAATTTGAATGCAGAAAGAGATAGTCAACTCATTATTTCAATTTAATGCTTTATTCATAAGAGATTACAAGTTTTCCCACACAAGCCATGGGATTTGACTAGAGTAACAACATCATATACATGGAAAAGAGAATATTGCATGTGCTAAAGAATAAGAGTGGAGGAGTAAAAGTGAACCCATCATTGCCTTTTCTATCTTCATTCCCACTCCACATCATCTGCATTTCCAGCTTCATCTTGTTTCATCTTCCACTTTCCATCTCCATCTTCTTTTCTCGTCACCTACAAGATAAAGAGCAAGTACTTATCAATTTTGAGCTTTAGGTACATTTTTATTCCTATACACCTATTCTAAAGCAAATACATATTCTAAGTTCAATGCATCTAATGGTACTTGAAAGAAAGAAATATAGGTACATGACACAGACGATCAGGGGATATATATAGGCTTGAGAGAGAGAGCAGAGTGCATAAAGAGAAATTAGTGGTAAAAGCAATAAAAAGGAAAGGATTGAAATAGAAAAGCAGAATCTGAAATAGATTACAAAAGAAATAGATGTGGAGATGACATGAAAAGGAAGTTGAAAATAGTTCACAAAAGAAGAATGAAGAAGAAATCAAAATCACATGGATATAAGAGAGGCCAAAAAGCCTATATTTTTCTAACTTATTTATGAGTTTTGCAGGAACAGGTTGCAACATGAGAATGAAAAAGATCAGTTTAACTAGTTAATAAAGAAGAAGCTATTGTTTACTTTCAAGAGAATGGAAAACAAACATCATTTCAAGATGGTTTATAGAAGGAAAGAAGCATCAGAATAAGTCAAGAAGGAAATACTTTTACAAATCAGGTTGAAAATCTGAAAAGGTTGAGAAAAATAGTCATTTTGGAAAATTTGCTAGAGTCTCCCCTTGTAAAAGTGACTTTTGATTTAAAATAGAATTGAAATACATGCTTTATAGGCTACTACATGCTTTATAAGCTATTTGAGCTTCAAAGAAATGATAACAGTCAACAAAAAGTATATGTTTCATCATTACAAAGTTGATATTATGATCAAATGGAACATACAGATATTTCAGAAGTTCATCAAGTTGCAGTTATTCAGAGTTCATTTTATTTCCAAATTCAAGTGTGAATTAAGCCAACTACTTCACAATTTTCCAAAGTTGCAATAGATCAAGCAAAGCAAGCATGAACAATTCAATCAAGTGAATAGACAACCCATAAAAGGTAGCAGAGAGATACTCATATCTTTTCAAAATGGACAAGTTAAAAATCTGGAGAGAGAAGGATTTTGAAAAAAATTCCGAGTCTCCCCTTGCAAAATGGGGTTTTCAGATAGAAAAAATTAAAAATTAATGCTTTATCAATAAAACTTAAATACAAGTGATTGTATTATTGCTTCTAAAAAGGAAAAGTCATTACAGAAAAGAAACTTAATGATTTTCTTTGAGTTTCCAACTTCACAAAGGACGAATGATCAATAAACAGTCGAGTTACAAAAAAGGTCGAGCTTCATAAGTTACACTCAAGAAGAGATTCATGTTAAACAATTGACCAGGCCGAAGCCATTTAAAATATTCATCTACGTAAATGAACAACAAGCATTCAAAGGCCAAAGCCATTAAAATACACAACTCAAAGAATCAAAATGAAGATCATTACATCTAAATAAAAGAAAAAAAAATGGCGAGCATATTTCAAGAACAAGAAAATGCATAGTACATTTCAAAATGTATTTTCTTTTCCATATTAACACTTGCAGAGAGTCAAATACTGAAGAACTCACCGTATACAAAATAACAAGGCCCAAAGAAGGAAACAATGGTGGATGGCAACCATCTCTCCTTACAGGCTCGTGTTTGAGCTCACCAAAGCCAAACGATGGTGGAAAGAAAACATCACAAAGAAAATGCAAAGGTTGTCATTAAAACAAAGCTCAAAAGAGCAAGTCCAAAAATATAAAGGAAATGATAGGTAGAGAGAAGAAATATGAAGGGAACAAGAACAAAATGAAACTTATACCTTCGTATTCATTCAAAAATGCAGGCCGAGAAAACCAACAATGGCATCCAAAGGCCAAAAACTGAAATGTGTAGGTCCGAAGGCATCAAAAGCCACCATTTTTCGAAAACATGTAGAGCTTGAGAATTTTTCCATGGCTTCGCCATGGTCATCGAAAAAAATATCGAATGAGCTCAACAAAATGCCATTCTGCCCCCATAAACTCCACTAAACTCTATACCTAACCTGAGTTAGGTGATCGAATGGCACAAATCAATTCAAGGTTAATCCAATGGCCCAAACCAAGTCAACCAAAACCATGGTTCCTAACTACCCTAATTAATCCGACGGCCCAAGATCAAAGTGGCAGAGATCCAATGATCCCCATCAAAAACTAATTCAATGCAATGTACAGCAGAGGATCCACGGCCAAGTCAAAATTAGAAAGATCAACGATTGAAATTCTTTGCTGCCAAAAGTGATAAGAGCTTCATAAATGCCTTTGAAATCAAGGGATCAGATTAAACAATGCACCTTCGTAATCGACTGGCCGAGACTAATTATGCCAAGGATCATAATAAATATGCCAACAACCAAATACCTTCACAGGGGTCAGATCAACGGCCAAAGACCAAAAGAAATCAACAATCAAGAATATGCCAAGTGTCAACCAATACACATTCACCGCCCCCCCCCCAAATATTACCTCAATGTGGATATGGTGGTCCCCCTTTAAAAGGTGGTGGTGAATAGATATATTTTAAGCCACATACTATAGTCCCATGGCATATACCAAAAAGAAACATAAATATATGCGAAGGGGGGGGCATAAGGTGGCTAGAGGCCAAAATATAAATATATTTACATGTGCATGGGGTCAAAGAAATAACAATTTTATATGCATGCCCAATGAAGACAAATTGCCAAAATAGACCTTTCCATGCACCAAAAAGGGACATAATAGATGTCCACATCAGAGATGAAGCAACATGTTGCATGTGAAAGACTTGCATTAAAAGCAATATTTGTAATATTTTTATTAGTTTTCCTTTAAAATAAGAGTCAACTTCAGTTTGACTATGTATTTGAGTGATGCTCATGGCCTTGGAGCCTCTTTTGTAATAGATCATTATTATCCGTAATAAAAATAATAAAGGGATAATAATAGATCTAATGGGTGAGTTCACTCTTAGGCCTATTTTTAGGAAACACTTTTGCTATATATTGTAGTGTGATTGCAAGCACAAGGGACCGAGAGTTGACAAGGAAATTTCATCATATTTTCTGTAAGCTTTTGGGAGGACCCAAAATTCTGCAGTGAGCACCTATTTGATGCAATAAAGTTAGTTTTATCCTCCATTGTGCATGCAATTCAAAGTGTTGCTTTGCTTTAGTAACTTGTGTAAGTGAAATTTATCTTTCCTTTGCTTTTTTTTTCCAATGCAATTAACCTCCGATTTGCACTATAAGTTTTCTACTGGTCTAATTAAGTGTGTGTTTATCGTAGACCTATTTTGAAAGTGGTTTCTAACCCTCTCACTTTAGCTTATTACAGCCATTTACACCTTCTTCAAAATAATTAGGTGTTAATTATAGAAGTGCTTTGAAGTTACAAGAACAACTTTATCAATCATTAGTGTGTGTATCAATGATTATGGGTTGAAGCTACTAATGGGAGTAACTTCCTTGGCCATGAGAGATGAAGCAATGTTCAGATCCGTGAATGTTTTCACATGTGAGGTGAGGTGAGGTTTATCACGAGAAGGCGAGTGGAAGAATCCTTGAATAGAACTGAGCATTTCCCTCATCCGTGTGTTTTCACATGGTCCAAAATGAATGGTGTTGATCTCATAATCAAATGGGTCCATATCACTCTCATAGTCTTGATGACTTTAGGCTCAACTACCTCCATATAATGGTTTCCTAAAGTTTTGGTGAAGAAGCGGGAGGTAATTTGGGATTTCATCCCTTTCTTTCCTTTCACCATTGTAAATATAGCTTGGAAATATGGGATCACCACCTATTAGACCATAAGGGTATCTCCTCTAATCATATCTTGTACCCATGAAAATGTTTCATTTTTTTAGGTTCAATGTTGGGCATGATGGCATTTTCTTGCTTTGGTTGAGAAGGTGCATCTTGGGCCAGTTGAATAGGTGCAGCTAGCGAAGAAGAAATGATTTGAGTTATTTGAATGGTTGGTGGCTGAGGTAGGTCAATTTAACCTTGTTCCTCACCCTATATAGGCTCCTAAGTAGCTATTTCCTTATTATGTGTCCTCTTTTAGTGAGTTGGCTCAGATTCCATTGATTTTCATTTTTGGAGTGTTTCAGAGTGGGTGAAACTTGAATATTTCTCATTTGCCTAGAGGAAATGAATATTTATTGAGATCACATAGGCCTCCTAACTCAATGAATGAAAATATCTAATTTTTGAACCACTCTCTAGATCTAATAATCACCTACCTCATTCCTTTTATAGATATGCCTCGATTCACATATGGTCCAAGAAACTTGTGGAAGAGGTGTAGCTTTCACAACTTGGTACTCGGGGTCGTAAAAATTCATTCCATCATCATCAATTCCCCCCTCAAACAAATAAAATCCAAATATATTAATTTACCCTACCATCATCCTCATATGATCTCTTTCACTAACTTCAAGATCATCAGAACAATTCACCCAATAGTCCTCAATTCACGGAACATGGTGTAAGTCACATATATGGAACATATTAAGAGTAATTTGAATATCAAAATTGGATCTTGAAGTGAAGGAGTAGAGATTTAACTATGGAAAAAGACTTCCAGAGATGCATCAACAAAGGATTCGCAAGAGAATATTCCAAAGAGATAGGGAAAGACACGCCTTTCTTCTTCCTACTCTTGATTTTTTTGTTGATATGGGAAAGTTCTCTCAAAATTTTGAACATGAAAATATTTTCACTGAGGTACCTTGGAATTTTTTAGTAGAGAGAGGTCAAATCCAGATACCCCGATGTATAATAAAGTCAATAAATGTGTGAGGAAGGACTTGTATCTTTTGATCAATGTGGCGGCTTGTGCGACAATCTTAGTTTAGGATTTCCTTCACACAATCTCATGACATACATGGTGAATGCATCATTCACCCTTGTAAAGTGGTGATTACTCTCCTTCAAGATCAATTGTGGATATATCTCATAGGTGGGGGCCTTTTGGGAGATGTTCGTGTGAGAGTCAAACCCCTAAAATATCTCATATTGGCAAGAGCATACACTAAGTATGATGTCATTACAAATTTCTTTGTGACTGGAAGTTGGAGAAACTAAAAGTGGATGTTGTCACTAATTATTTGACCCTAGTCAATAATTTTCTTTCCCTCAATGAAGGTAATAATTAAAAATTCCATCCAATACTAAAAACTTTGGTGGTTTCCTCTCCCTTCACCTTGTTTAATAGGATGATATCATTTGAGAATCCTTCATGAAATTCATATCGAGACCAAGACATTTGTACATGAGAGGGATTTATTACCTATTTCAACCATGACCCTAATGAAATTACCTATAGGTATGAATATTTCTTCGACCATTCTCTTGATTTAAACTCTTTTGGGATGATTACCATATTGCTCTAGGTTTGGATCTACATATTTTTAATATTCCTTTAGGAGTGAACACTTACAAAATTAGATTGTCATATGCCCTTATGACTCTCATGTTAGGTTCATAATACTAAACACAATCCATCACAAATTTTGTGCTCCGGATGGATAATGGGTGACCACCTATGGCATATAAACCACTAGTGTATATTCTTTCTTCGACAGGTTCCCTAGGACCACCAATCATCCTGTTTTTTAGATTCTCCAAGACCATGTGAGGGACATCATTGTCTCCCACCTCTAGATACTCTGATGCAATGGTCATATTGGGATATAAACCAGAAAATATTAACTTCATTATTGCAAAAATTGACTCGGCTAGGAGAAATGAGGAAGACGTGAACTTTCTACACCAAACAAACACTTTCTATTTTTAGTAAATACGAGCTAGGGGCTGATTTTTTAGGTTTTTTCTTTTCTTTTTCCAATATCCTAAATATCCTAACATAATAAATACACTTTGTATGATGTTTATTTTATGATTTTTAATAGTTACTATTTTTAGAAAGAGTTTTTGATTTTTGCTTTTTTGACCAAATTTTCCTACTTTGTCTTCACCAATGATCGTTGAGTGCATTGAATAAATATGTTTTAATTTTTTAAGAAAATTCTATTTATAATATGTGTAAATACTAAATACTTACTATATTTATAAATGTTCTTAGTGACATCATGGAATTTTTAAAAAAATTCACAAGGTTTCAATTATTCATACCATGCGCCAAGGGAATACGTGTGCGAGATAAGTTGGAAAATTTCAGATGTACAACACCATGAGTAAAAATCTGGAGTAAAGGTGATGACTTACCCTTAGAAATTAATGAAGCAATTGGTAGAGAAATACTACACTAATTTTGATGATTTTCACATGAGGGAGCAATGGTGTCACTTGAGTTGAGACAATTTACTTAAAGGGAACAGCTTTTAATTTATGTCTTCATGTTTCTAAAAACAAATCAAGCATTAGAAGTATGAGTGAGTGTGATAGGTTTGGCATTGCAAATATGGGTGACGACCGAATTAGGGTGGAGCCGGTGAGTCAGCTATTGAAGCTTTTAACTAGCCTCTATCGAAAAATCTCGGGATTGGGGGTTTTTGCAATTTTATCTCTAAATTGCATGGTCATGATCCTTCACCGTCGAAGGAGGGAAATTGTGCGGTGAGAGGTATGAAAATTTAAGTCACTAAGAGAACCATTTCTCAAGCTATGGAGATGTAGATGCGGGATCAATATTTTTATAGACAGAACCTACAAGGAGCAAGAAATTGAGACGTTTTTGTGGGTAAGGAAAGGTGTTCCTATTTCACTGATGGCATTGCTAGATCTTGTATTCTGGGAATTTGGAAGGAGGTGTGTTTACAAATAATGAAGTACATAACTTTGGAGGGAAAATACCAAAAAAATTACACACATCATTTGTCTTTCCTTAACATGTTTAGACATAAAATCATGGTGAGCATTCTATTTTTCCTCTTTATGTCATTGACTTCTTCTTTGAAGGATTTCCAGAATGACAAGGTGGAGACACCTATCCATGAAGGGCTTATTCACCTATTGTATGAGAATGGGAAACCTATCCCGACCATTCCCCTGAAAGATAAGGAAGTGGAGGAGGAAATTACCCTAGCGGAGTGCCTCACTAAGATGAGGGTTCGTTAAATGTTTAGGAATAGGAATGCTACGGAGGACGAGGTGCGGGATAAAGGGGTGGAAGGCAAAGGTGAAGCTAGAACTTCCAAGAAAAATGGTATAGACGATGGTGACAAGGATCTTGAGGGATTTATCAACAAGTTTCAGTATTTGGATAGGGTTATACAAGCTATGGAGGAGACTAATGTAGGCTATCAGGAAACCATGAATGATGTCATTCATGCTTCCAAACAAATTTTTTCTACCTTGGTGAATTCCAAGAATAATATTATCATGTTGGAGAAACAGGTCAAATATTTGAGCGACAGGATGAACATGATAGAGGAGGGCATGAAAAAAAGAAAGTTTAATTTGTGTATCAACAACTCTGAGAAATATCTAGAAGATGATATGATTGAAATGAGAAAAGAGGAGGAACTCAACAAAGAACCTCCTATTGAGAATAGGGATGCTTCCCCTACAAGTTAAATGTTACTCTAGTCTTGGACTGTTTTTGGTTTTTTTGTGAACTATCTGAGCCTAGTTTTTCTGGCTATTAGTGCCTCTCTTTTTTTTTTCATGGTCTGGCTTTTCATTGTAAGAGTTAAGCTTGTTTAACTCCTTTTGGACCTTTCTGTCTCTTTTTTTTGGTTGTTGTATGTGCCTTTTGTTTATAGATCCTTTGTAAGGCCCCTGGGAGCCAATCGATGTTTTTACCTTATCTAATAAAATACTATATTTATAAATGACACTTCCTTCTATCGGTTTGCAACGAAAAACAACTCAACTCGGGATAGGCTCTCTCCTGGGATCCCGTGTTAAAAATTTCATCTCAATCTAGCCACCCAAATGCTTAGAAATTGAAAATGCATGATCTATGGCATGGAAATAGGGCTTTATAACATAAATAATTCAAATAATCATATTTTTACAATCGTGTCTTCTTGAAGGCACCTAGATTGTAGAGAAACTATGAAAATTTAATTCGAATCCACTTATTGGTTTGGGCGATATGAAATTTCCTCTATTTTAGTGCTCATGGCTGCCCCAGATAAATGTTTAGGTATGTATAATGAATTTTCAGGTGTTATTGAGCTTTGATATGTCAAAAATGAATTTCGGGTTCAATTGGTGAAGGAATGAGGCAAAAAAGGCTTATAAAACTCTATTAAAGCTCAAAACAACTTTTGAGTAGTGAAAGCACTTTAAAACTTAGGTTTGAAAGAAAGAGGGGTGGGGTGAATTATTTTTTCCAACCGTGCCCATTTTCCCTAAGACAATTGGATAGTTGGGGTAGAAAAATGTGTCCCCTTCTCTCGAGCTTCGAAAGTGGCAAAGTTTGATTAGAGAGTTGGGAGATGAGAGAGAAGGAATTAAGCACCCGGGTAGCAAAAATGTTTGGTTGCATGATGAACCCGAAAAGGAGATAGGGTTGGGGTTCATTTTTTTGTTCCAACTATCCTTGGTATAGTTGGAATATTTGTGATACTAAAATGCGCCCAAGGGTTAAGGAGAAAAACTTAGCAAAATTTCAATGCACAACCATTTATCACTCACCGGGAAGAAAAAGGTTCATATGAGAGTCCAACAGCTACAACTGAGGTTTGGGGCACATTTTCTTGCCCAAAATGTCCCCACTATCCTCACTATGCTTTGGAAAATTGGGATAGTTGGGATAGTCGAGACGCCAAAATGCGTCATCCACCCAATTGTGAAAATGACTAACTCCCAAAAACATGAAATCACTTTTCCCGAGCTCTCAGACTCTTTTTAGGAACATTTTTTATATAAATTTAACTCCCAAGATCATTTCAAGATCAATTGGATGGTTTTAAATACCTTATTCAGCTTCCTTATCCAAAACATTCTAATTTTTCATTTGGGACCACTAGGTGAGTCTCAGAATTGAGCTTCCTTGAGAAGTGCTTGGGTCTTATGAAGAATGTGAAAAATATATCATGTATAGTATTCTTTAATATTTTTGATGATATATTTTTGTCCTCTTGCCTCATCTCGAGCTCCCAAACTCCTCTATTAAAGTTCAGTACATTTTCCATTGCAATCTTTTTAAGCCTCCAAAACCCGCGCTTTCATTGTTCTTATTCCAAAACCTCCAAAACTTTCCTAAATATTTCTAAACATTTTCTATCGAATTTAAAATTCTTAAATAACATCTCTAGATGATTTTAGGCTTCTTAATCAACCAAAAAGGACGTACACCTATCTCGTAAAGGATAAAGAATATCATTTCTAGGATTACTAGAGATTTCATCTTTTGAAAACATTCAACTGAATAGAATGAATGACCTCATGACCACATTTCAAAAACTTGGAAAGTTTTTTCATCACATTATGAATTTTTTTAAGGATGGGATGGTTATGAAACAAAAGGTAGAATGATCCAAATATTTCTTTAGAAGGGATTCAAAAAAATTGACACTAGGGTAAAGTTGTCATGCTTTCAAATTGAATTTTGACCTTGTTTTACAACATCCGGCTCTCACATGGGGACTTTTTATGGATCAAACTAATTGAGGAAAGGATAAACGTGAAATCTATAATCTCAATACATAGTGTGTACTAGTGCCTTATACATTGGGATATAGAGTTTCACATTACAAGAAATAGATAAAATGAATGAGTGAACACACACAAAAACAAATGACAACACGCCACACCGGAAAGGAAAAACACACACAAGGGGAAAAAAAACACACATCCTATATTCACCTATGGTATATGCGGGGAAATATCACTCTCAATTTTTATACAACTTCAAGTATTATCTACTGCATGGAAATTCCAAATGTGTGCCATCTAATTATGAAAGGTAGAAAGTTTTTTCTCCGTAGGGTTCCCAAATATGGAATGGTGCTAACCATAAGGAATCAAAATTTTCATGAATTCCTTTTGGTTATCTTCATTTGTCCCACAATATGACAATATCACTAACTTTGAAATATAGTTCCTTTTCTTTCTTATCAAACAACTTCTTCACCTTCAAGCTTAATGTTCATTTATTCAATCAACCACCTTAAATATGTCTTCACTCAACTTTTCAAGATACAATATTCTCTTGTCAAGAGAATCATATAATTGTCCATCTTAAATTTATCTAATTAAATGGAGGGATTGAAATCCAATAGTGACTAGAATATCTTTATTGATCTTGTAAAGCAACTAGAATGCTAACATAATGATTTCCTTTTTCGGGATAATCATGTCCGCCTACGCATGCATCATATAGCTTCTTATGTCAGTTTATCTTATTCTAATTAGCTAGATTTCGTAAAATGGTCACAATATTCTTATTACTTGACTTGGATTGACCATTCCATTGCATGTAGTAGTCTAATGCATGTCAAAGTGAGATTTCATAACTATAGAAAAAATTAGTCAACTCCATAGAGGAAACGTACATTACATTATCAACTACAATCTAATGAGGAATTCCAAAATGAATGATAATAATATCTTTAATGAAGTTACATATAATTTAAAAAATTTCTTGTTTGACTTGAATTTCCTCTACCCATTTGATGAAGTAGTCACTTTCCGTGAGCACATAGGTATGTCCTGTCTTGAATGAGGATTGATGACTCCAATGAAATCTTGGTGTTGGCATGTTGTGTTCTAGGTGTTGTCATTGATGTAAAATCCCATTAATGAAGAATAAAATGATGGTTTTTAGTCGAATATTATTATTGTGATGATTACAGTGTTTCAGTTATGTTCATGATGGCATGAGTTGTTTCAGTGAGAATGGCTTGTTCTAACAAGCTTAATTAGGTGATCTAGCTAGCCTAGGTTGGGATCTTATTGATAGATTGAGGATCATGTTATCAACATTGATAACATGTTTGGGGATTTTTTAGGTGCTCACATGAGTTTCAGGGTGAAAGTATAGGTCGAATACCAAGTTTAAGGTGCTCATCTAGACCAGGTCTAAGTGCTAGGAGGCATGAGGTTGAGATGTAGAGCTATATAAGCTCATAAAAGCATGTAGGCATGTCATACATGGTATTTTAGGTATTTTATAACATTTTGGATAAGTTTCATGTTGAGTTATGATATTATTTCAGTTGACCCTAGCCTAGACTATGTAAAACCCTAAGGGATAGTCATGTAAATGAGACAGATGAGAATATGGAGAACTATTTGAGCCATGTTGATGATTTTAGATGATGTAAATTTATTTCTTAAATGTGTGAGAAAAATTTGGAGTCATTCTGAAGAGAATTTTGTAAGATAAGTTGGTTTGTATGAAACAGGGTCCAAGAAAGAGAGTTCTCTAGCTTAAATCACACCTTGTGATGCTCACCCTGAATTGTGTAATTTTCATGGGGCCTTGTAGATTTCAGGGATGTTTCTAAATTGAGTCTATAAAGTTTTACAAAATAATGAGTTCATTTCATCGTCATGTTTTTATGAACAAATGTTAAGAAGGTAAATAACTTTTTGTGTGTCTGAAACCCTTGCTAGAAAGTGGTATGAGATATTTTCTTCCTAAGTTCCCGAATGGATTTTTAGTGTAAGTATGATGATTGGATATTGTAGAGGACTCTTACATATTTCTAGAAAGGTATATTAGAGCATGTGGTAGTATGTGGGCCCCACCTGAAATTATTGTTTCTAAAGAAGTTTAGTTTAAGGATAGATTCTCCAAGAAGTTGAAGAATAAATTAACATTATTTTTAGCCCATAAGTTTTTCCAGATGTCCATGATACTTTCCAATCATGGTTGAAGTGAAAAATGTGTACCCTATTTATGAAGACTAGTTTTTGGGCAATTTGGAGCAATTTGTGGTAAAATTGACATTGTAGGAGCTACAAGAGGAGTTAGGAATCCATTCAATTTTTTATCAATATTTCAGAGATATTTCCATTGGTATATCAAACTTTTGTTTTTGATATGTTATGAAAAATTTATGACCTATTATTTGAGGGTCAAATCTGGAGGATGTTTGTTCTAGCAGTGTTCTAAATGGCTTCATGAGATAGAGTGATGATATTGAGTTTTTCATAATTGGTGAATATTACTGAGTGATTATAAATATGTCTAAGGTTGATCCATGATTTTTTTAATCTTGTAAGTGAGTTTTGAGGTGATGGAGAAAGTTGTGCTCATAGTCAATTCTTGAGTCCTAAAAGACTTTAAAAGTAGCTTATTGATATTGGCTTGGTTGAAGGCCTTACCCTTTGACTTGGAAGGATTTATAATATGTTATAGAAATATAATTCAGAGGGATTCCTAGTGTTATATAGTTTGTTTCTTGATTATTTTATATTAAGGCTCTTTCGAATGTCAGTTTGTGAAGAAGAAGGTATGTTGATTTTCGTGAAAGATTTTCTCAGTGAAAGAATGAGTTGCTTGAGGCATGAAATGGAGTGGTTGATGATTTATATAGCTTGTAGAGAGAATAGGTGTGAATATTTTTCATATTTAATGAATTCTAAGGTCTTGAAGTGGCGAAAGGGTGAAAACCAATTGATTTTGCAAAACAGTGTTTCGGGAAGCATGATTTGGAGAAGAGGAAAGTAGATTTGGTTTGAAAACATGGATGTTTTATGAGATATAACTTGCATGGATGTTATGTAAAGGTCTTGAGGATTCCATAGGGTTTTCACATGCCATAGTTAAGTTGATTTGGAGTGTATTTGATGCCCAAAGGTGAAGATAGGGTGCTAGAAACAACTGTTTGGTGAAGGATATGAGCCTTTTGGCCCATATTATGAATTATTTGATTGGTTCAAGTAAAAATGTGACCATGGATGATGTTTAAATTTCATATTACACATGTGATGATTTTTAGAGCTTTCATAATCTTTTTTTTTTTTGTGTTAGTGGATTTGAGCCTTTTTGGTGCAAGTTGTATGGTTTTGGGCATGGCCAACCTATATGGGTAATATGTGAATGTTTTAATGATTAATATGGGATTTTTTTAAATTTCCTTAGTAAAAAAAAAGGAGGTAAAATGACTTAGTGTGTGTTTAAATCAAGAGAATGGTAGAAAGTGCATGTTTGAATTCAAATTTGCACTAGTTGAGAAAGAGAGAGAATGTGTGACCTATGTGAGTGTGATTTGAAGGTACTAAAGAATTTTTTGAGATATGAGAGAGTGCATGATAGGTTTAATAATTTTTACAAGAGCTTATGCAAGGGTTTGAAGAAAAGATAAGTGAAGAAAGTGATAGATAGAGTGAAATGGATAAGATAGGGTTTGAACAAGGGTTTGAAGGAGTTTGGAGCTGAATTTTGTGATCACCATTAGCTGAGTTGTTTTAGAATTTCATCAATTATCTTATTATAAAAATATTTTGTGATGGCTCATATTCATGTAAGACTCTTGTTGTGAATAATATCAACAGCGGTTTAGGGTTTGGTGCTCCTTGTGGGGTTGATGCCTCTTTAAAGAAATCTCTTGTGATGTGTAATATTCACTTGAGTCTTTGTTTTTTGTAATATAAAAAAAAATCAATGGTTTTTCTTCCCTTTTATGGTTTCCCACTTATATCTCATATTATGGTGTTCTATATCTTCTTCATGATTATGTGAATGTATGGTTTTTATGTTGTGTACACTTAAGTGAATGGTTAATTGTTTTTAATTAAGAAATCAAATCTAAAAGTGATTTAAGGTTGTAAGGAATAATTCAACCCCATCCTCTCATTCCATTGTGCTTCTAACACTAGGATCTGTTGTTGGAAATTTTTCTAAAAAAAATACTAGCAGTTTAGGAAGCACATCAAGTTGTGGTCTTCCAAAAAAATGTTGGCAAGGTTCACACTTGGAAACCCACTTTTAAGAATCTTTAAAGAATGTAGGCCAATAATACCTACCACATATAATCTTGTGAGCAATCACAATGGAAGAGAAATTCCCATCACAAGCCTGGTCATGATAAACCTTTAACAACTTTTCTTATATCTCTTTGTTCACACACTTTAAGAAGCATACATCTACTCCTCTCTTGTATAACACGTGATCCCATATGACATACTTGGCTGAATTGACCTGAGAGTTATCATTTTATTATATTTAATATGATTCAGAAACTCTCCATAATTTAGGAAGTATGAAATATCATAATACCACTCACTGCTAGTATTTACAAAAAGCACTTAGGGAAAGTCTTTACTTACACATTCATAGCACAAACTCTCATTTGTATATATTTGAGTCAAGAGAGATTCATCTTGGCCATTAACTGACATAGAAAATTTACCCCCGATAAGATTTGAAGGTCATATTTCTAAGTAATACTCTTGGATATTATCCACCCAATTACCGGTCTTTTCTCCCGGATCTTGCAAAGTTAGGATTGATTTGATCATGGAGCCTAGGACCATCACCATGGTGCGGGAGTTGAGGATATAGAATCTTAAATTTGTTATGCCTTTGACCACCACATAATAATGTTTCTCCATTTGATTATATCTCAACTCATGGTCCTTCAATGGGAAGCTCATAAAATCAATAGGTGTTTTGATTCCTTCTTCATTCTTCTAAACTAGGATGGCCAAAAGCATGTGTTCTAAAGCATAGTAATACAAAATGAAATATTTATCAAATTTGGGACATACTAGAGTAGGATCCTTGGCTATTTCTTCTTTGATTGCATCAAATGTTTATTTTCCTTCATTATTCCACTTGAAAATTATTTGAGGCTTCATCATACTAGTGATGTGCTTGGTCAACTCGAAAAAATCTGGGATGAAGCAACAAAGAAATTTCACCTTGCCAAAGAAATAATGGAATCCCTTCTTTCTTGTGGGAAATAAAAATACCTGGATTTCTTTTATCTCATCTAAATCAATTCCCCCCCTCCTTGTTCATGATGCATCTAAGGAGTTTCTATTCAATAACACTAAAGATGCATTTTTAGTATTAAAGGAAATTTCATACTATCAAAGATCTAATGAGTACCTATTCCAGATGTTTTATGTGATCCCTTTTCCTCTTTGAAAATATCATGAGGTCATCAAGATAGATGAAAATGCAGTGTTTGAGGTCCTTGAAGGAAAGATCCATTTCCCATTGAAAAGTTTCTCCAATGTTGATAAGGTCAAATGACATTCTCGTTATTGGAAAAAGTGCCCCATGAAGTTGTGAAGGCCATTATTTTTTCTATATTCTTCTACCACCTCCATTTTTTTATATCCATAGAAACCATCAAGAATCAATACAATCTCGGATATTGTGATCGCCTATAGGATGTCATCCATGATAGGAAGTGGATCGTTTTCTTTCAATGAGGCTTGATTCAAATGGTAGAAATCTATGGCAATCCTTATTTTTCCATTATTATTCCACACTGGAAAATGTTTACCACCCATGTGGAGTGGTCAATGGGGAAAATGATTCTTGTTTTCAACATCTTCAACTTCCTCTTTGATTATATTTGCAATATTTAATTTACATTTTCGTTGTTTTTTTCCCGAAAGGATTGTCTTTGGGCTTAAGTGGTATTGAATGATGTACCTCTTTGGGTTTGAAGTACTTGAGATCATCATAAGAGTATACCAAAACATCATAATATATCCTCAGCAGTGAGATGAAACTTCTCTTCTCTTTGAGTGAACAACACTTACCAATATTTACCATTCTTGGTTGTTCAGGAGTACTAATGTTCACCTTCTCAAATTCAACAGTACACTAAGAGGACTCTTCCACATTCTCCTTGATAAAGTTATTATGTTTATCAAACAAATCTTCAAGGGACACAAAACCCTTTGGAATATTATTTCCTTTCAATCTGGTAAACCCTTCCAAGTCAACCTCATTTATCCCTTCTTTATCTTCATCCACAATAGACTCTCAATTCAAATCATCACTCCCTTCATATAAAATATTATTAAAGTTATCTCTTTGTTCCAAAAAGTAAATAAGGTGACTCTCATCATTGAACACCTACCAATGATTCATGTTATCTATAACGCTCACTCTGAACACCATCTCGATAATAAGTTTATATTTTTGGAAGGATGGATGTGGAGTCATTAAGGAAACTAAAATTGTGAAAGAGTCACCTTTCTCATTTTTCTCACAAGGAAAAGATTAAATAGAGAAAGCATCAAAGATTCAATGCAGTCCCATACTTGGTTCCTATAATGTTTTTGCCTCGTATTCTTGACCTAATATTTCTTTCTTTCTTTCTTGAAAACCACCTCAGAATTGCTTTGAGACATTTTATCTTCTTGATACCCATAGATTCATAAACATCAATCTCTAGCAGAAGAGATTCATACTCCACATTATTATTAGTGTTGTAAAATTACAATTTATAAGAAAATAGGAGTTACTCACCCGAAGGATAAGTTAAAACAATTCCATCTCCAGAACCGACACTAGAATGGATTTCATAATATTTTATTTACCATAACTAGTCTTCTTCATCCTCGATGTGGAAAGGCAGGTTCTTATCTCTTTCAGAAGTTAAGAGGTAGTTACCTAGTCCATTTTCTTAAAACAATATATCAGCCTTTGGGTCTTCTAATTTCTAGACAATGTACTTCATATTTCGCATGGGAAACAAATTCTTCATGTCTCCTTTCACTAGGATGGTTTTCGAGGACCAATCCATTTTTATTTCACCACCCAAATCTCTACAGAAACTCCTACTCAACAACATGTCAAAGGATGTTGGAATGTATACTACCAAAATGGTCAAAAAAACCTTCTTGTCTGGAAATTCTACAAGGGCCACTTGAGCATATTTGATTCTCCCTACTAGTGGAACTTCTTTAGACTCCATATAATAGAAATATCCAATTTCTCATGTCAAGGTGAGTCCTAGGGAATTATCAACTTTGATTGGCATTACATTATCTGAAGCACTTGATTCTATTATGTAATTGTTCAGTTGGTGGCCTTTAATCAAGAGGGAAAGGTAGAATGGTTCTACTTTTTTTATTTTTGGATGCACTTAAGGAAAACATGTTTTGTGTTGGAGGAGTGGGTGGTGTTGGTATAAACCCTTTAGAATTGGAATTTTCAGCATTGGTATTTGGATTACCACCCTTGATGTAGCTAACGAGCCTTTCAAATTGCTTCGGATGTGTTTGTAAAAATTCAGATTCAGAAATATAAACTTTAGAATTTTTCACATGCTCAATGATATCAAACGGAGTAGAAGTGGGTGAGATTGATATTCCTAGGACAATAGATTTTCTCCAAGGTGGAGGAGGTACTTCTTTGGAATCATGAGTATTTTTAGAAAAGGAAATGGCTGGTTAGGAAGTAGTGGCTGATTTTGAATGAGCATTTGAATATTTTGCAAGATTGGTCTTAGATAAAAAATTAGAGCTAGAAGAAGTACTAGAGGACTTACTTGGCATGGAATATTTCTTCTTGGTTACTACTTTATCTGGTTTTTCTTTAATAGACTCCATCAAAGGTGGGAGTGGGGATTCTCTCGTTAATTATCTTATTTTGTGCAGTCACCACTAGAGAATTATCTTTATTATTCTTTTTCGTAGCAACCACAAAGGAAGAATCTCCCTTTTGAGATTGAGAACATGTGAATACAACACATAAGAATCTCAAGCATCTTTATAATCATCATTCTCTCTTGAAGAATACTCAATGAAATTTACCTTTGCATCATCCTCTACTTCTTCAATTTCAATAACATTATAATCTTCATTATCTTCTTCTGGTTCTTCAATTTTATCTTCTTCATCCTCTATATCACAAGTTGCATTTATTGAAGGTGCCTTGAGAAAAATTTTGCATGGGAGGCAAACCAATCCTTTATCTATTTGGAAATTTATTCTTAGGAGCATCCCTATTTATAGAATATTGGGACAAATTCTTCTTCACATAAAAGATATCATTTTCCAACTTCTCGAACTATTGAATTCATGCTTTGCCCGTATTAGAGTTATGGCCTCTCTTTGTTTAGAATTTTCTTGATTTTTCTAGACATGATCGATAATCTTCCACTTCAATTGCAATATTTTTTTCCTCCTTTAATTAGCTAGGTGAGTTATTCTCAACATAAAACTTACCTCCGTGTTGAGTATTTGTAAATAATTTTAGCTTCTTGTGTTATGTAGGTTGGGAAACTTCAGGAATTTTGTAGAGCATTATGTTGAAATTTTCCACAAACTCTCTCATTGGTTTAAAGGGTTGAGACCATTTGGACAAAAGATCATGAACATCGTCTGCAGTTTGAATCTAGTTTCAAACTATGTCTTCATATTATTCCAATTAGTAATGGACATGCATGGAAAGTGATAGAACTAGTCTGTTGCTACATCTTACAAAGATTATACAAAAATTTAGATTGATATGTCCTCATAGCCAACTCTGAGCACTCCAAAAGAAGTGATAAAAGCTGCAACATGTTCATCTAGATGTTGCTTCCCATCACCATAAAACCTAGGAAAAAAATTTCTTGACCCTTTAGGTAAATCATGTAGAGGTGGGGTGAGAGCTAATGGACCTATATTTTTCCCCCAAGGCAAAGGTGCTTGTTGAGCCATTAGTGGTTCCTCTTCTTTGGATTATTATTCAAATATTTCAAGAACTTCTTCAAATCTTTCATGAACTTCTTCAACAACTTCCTCTTGTGGAGGAACATAGTTTAATGGTTCAACTGCAACTCCATCAATAAGGTACTCAAGATACAAGGTAGGATCAAATTCTAGAAATTACTAATGGCATATTCTCCTTGCAATTTGGTTGATAGGAAGTCTAAAATTAGATTGCAACTGTTCTTCAAATTTAGGATCGGTCACATCACTAGCTCTTGATGATCTTGTATAATATCTTTCTTCTATATTGAATGTAAAATTCAAAAAAGATTCTTATAGACTCTTCTATGTTGATTTTGAACTTTTCTTCCTCTTTCTAAATCTTTGGCACATTCTTCTTCTGAATCTACAACTCTTGTAGCGAAGTGTGGTAGTGGAAAAGTTTAATCTATTATGCCAAATATCCTCCTCAAGTCTGATCTAATCTCTTCTTAGATTTGGAACATAATTTTAGGTATTAGGAATGGAGGATTACTAGGAATAGCCATTAGTGGAAGAAATAAGGCTCAATGAATTTTTAAATTTCATAATTTTTTACTATTGGAACTGCCTTTATATTATAAACAAGATAATACAAAGTGTTACATAGTAAGGGATGATCGGTAGTGGAAAATACATCGAAAGAAATAAATCTCAAAGGGAGATACATCAAACACCACGTAGGTAGCCAAAAATGCCACATAAGCAAAACAAATCCACAAGGGAAAACCAAGCACTATATCATAGAAAACTTAGGCACATGGAGTAGAAACACTTGGAGGAAGAGATGGATCATTCCTTGGCAAAAAGAATCCAAGTGTGCGAGGCTCGTCAGAAGGGGGTTGATCATCCAACCATCCTAGTCTTACATCTGAACACTAAGTGGCACCATGATCCCCATTTTGATGGAGGAAACTTGCCAAATGATATTCTCCTTTAGGCAAAGACCCCCATTTTAAAGAACTGATAACTTCTTTACCACATGTAGGAGGTCTCCAACTAGGCCCAGAAGAAGAAGGACCGGGGTGATCCGGTGGTGGAGAAGGTCAATCACTCCTAGTATGGCTGCGAGAGTGGCTACATGAGCGGTCATGACATCTAGGTGGTGGCAGAGGGGCGTCAATCATCATCATCGGGGGAACTCGCTCATGGTACATGTTTCACTACCTCAATGGTCCAAAGCTGCCTACGGAGATCAAAAATCAAGTGCCACTTTCTCGAGCTTAGGCCTAGATCTGTAAACACACAAAAGATAGAATTGCCA
This sequence comes from Taxus wallichiana var. yunnanensis, assembly GCA_018340775.1. Taxonomy (NCBI): domain Eukaryota; kingdom Viridiplantae; phylum Streptophyta; class Pinopsida; order Cupressales; family Taxaceae; genus Taxus; species Taxus wallichiana. The sequence continues at coordinate 604,542,436 of CM031235.1, forward strand.
CCTTCTCATTAATAGATAACTCCATAGAGAGCTCACGGTGTTGAAACAAAGCATTATTCCTAGCCTTCCAAAGTTGAAAGAGAATAACTAAATGGAAAAAATGCCAAATGGAAGCAATGTAAGGAGGCCAATTGACATAATCCCCAAAAAAGTAGATTTCCAATCAAAAAATTATGGGTGGTAAGGCTAGAAGAGGGAATGGATCCAACGCCAAGCACTTTGAGCATGGGGGAAAAACTAAAAACATGTTTGAAAGACTCTAGGTGACCACAACAAAGGAATTTGGGGTTGGGAATGCCAATGTGGCTTAACCGTTCCCCCAACGGAAGACCTTGATAAATAAGGCACTAGAGGAAAAAATTCAACTTAGGATCAAATAGAGGATTCCAAGCCCAATGGAGACATCAAAGCCAGGTGGAAGGAGAGGAGTGCAAGTTCCATCGGGATTTGAGCTTATCAATACTAGAAGAAATGAGAGAAAGAAAAATTAGATGACTCAAATCATATTTCAATAGCGGAATATCCACATTCCATCTCCAATCTTTCCACTAAGCAAGAGGTGGTTGAAGCCCAAGTTTGTGCAACATGACATCTGGCATAAGAGATTGAATTCTTAGTATAGATGGGAGGTCCGAGTTTGCTAACTGTAATTTCTATTTTAGCTCTGGAAAAGGAAGCCAATCTATGTTGGTGACCAAATATCTTATGGTAGAAACTCTTTTTGAAATAGACTCACCACCTTTATGCCTAACAATTCAGCTAAGGGCAGGCTATCAGAGAAAATAGGTGACCACCATAAATTATGATCATTGAAGGAGAGATCATATTTGAATCCATCACCAACCCATCTCATCAAATGCTTCACAAATTCAAAGGCTTTCCAGATGCTTTTCACAACAAAAGTACCAGGTATTTTGACTAGCACTCTTGTAATTAATAAGGTATGAAAGCCAATATTCTTCCAACATTTTTACCATAAGGAGAACCAGATGAAATGCAATGTCTTAGAAAAATTTTAGGATTTGTTATCGTGAATACACCGAATAACCCATTTGCACAAAGGGAGATACTCTTCCTATAAACATCAATGACACCCATACCACCTTGATCCCTAAGAAGTGTGTAAATTTCCCAAGAAAATCTATGAAAACATTCCTATTTGTGGCTTGAATACATAAAATATCTTAAGAACTTGGCCATTTTGTCCAAGGAAGCCTGAGATAGACACCAACAAGCAACATAATAAACCTGAGTACCGGCCAGAATCTTAGTGCAAACTTGGAATTTCCCAACCAACAATAAGGGTCGGAGACCCATTTTTGCACTTTCTACTCAACTCGCTCAATCACAAACTGCCATAGAGTGGAAGAATCACTATCAAAGGAAAAGGGGATCCCCAGAAACTGAAATCTTTCTCCTCGCTGAATCCATTTCCATGGGTAATTTTCCAACCAATTCAGCGACATGGGCCAGGAACTTTGGCGGAAACCCAAAGATTTAGCAAGCTGAATGTTAGACCCCGAGGCCTGGAAAAATAAATTCGAGGCAAGAGAAGGTCTCCTGAATTTTCTTTTCTAGTTTAACAAGGCTGAGAAAAGAGTCATCGACAAAGTTCCCATTAATGAGATGGGTTTTGTGATCAGGGAGATAAATATCCCGAATACGCCCTTAATCCACTTTGTTGGTGATAAGTTGGTCGAGGGGATCCACCGAAAGAAAAAAAACCGTAACAAGAGGACACCCCTATCGAATGGAACAATATAACCCTATTGCGATCGACTAACGACCATTAATTATGAGACAAGAAGAAGCATCGGGAAAATAATTTTTACTACATCAAGGAAAAAAATTCCAAATCCTAGAGCCTAAAGCATAAAGAAAGATGGAAGACCACTTAATATGGTCATAAGCCTTCTCAAAATCAATTTTTTAAAAATCACCCATTGCAGAGAGGTTTGAGCCCATTACATACCTTCCCAAACAACTATAAGATTATCCGAATATACCGGCCTTTAACAAAATAAGGTCGAACAATCTTAGGAAGACGAGGAGCAATATGAATAGCAAGATCCCTTTCCAGAATCTTGTAAGAAACATTAAGAAGGGTGATAGGTCTCCAATTAGTGATAGTCTCTAGGTTCCCAACTTTAGGAATGAATTTGATATTGCGTTTGTTAATAATACTGCCTAAAGAATGGTTCTACAATGCCTCCTAATAAAATTTTAATAAGTCCTAAAAAATAAAATGCCAAACATCTTAGTAAAATTCACACAGGAAGCCATCTAAGCCTAGATATTTTTCATCAATAAGACAAAGGAGGGCACTATGAAGCTCTTCAACAGAGAGAGAAGCATCATAATGCTTCTTATCCTGCTAACTTGGTTTACATGAAACCACCTCAATACATTGCTTTGAAGAGAAACTATACTCTTAGCCAAAGGTTCCTAGGCCTGAAAACCCAAGGTGTAATGATCCACAAAGGTGAAGAAATATTTGGAAGAGAAGTGAACCAAGAGTGCGCTAACTAAATTACCTTAATTTTTTTCCCCGACCTATGTGGATTTGAGAAATTTGAAGAATATTTTAGAAGAATGATCACCATTCTTCAACCAAAGGATCAAAACATAGATCTACACAATCTTGGCTCTGTGATGTTTAATAACTTTGAGTTGGTTTCTGAGCTACGAAGCTCAAACTTGAGTTGGCACATCAAAGGGTTGGGACTCTAGCAACAATTTTTTTCTTTGAAATTCCTATTGAAGAGCCACATCAGCTTGCTTTCGAACTTGGGCTACCTATTTTCTAAAATGGTAGAGAAACTTAGCCATCTACCGAATAGATTCATTCCACCAGAAATCTAACTAGCACCAAGTAAATGACGTGGCACCATATTCTATACATGAGCTATAAGATTTAAAACCCTCGGGTGACTCAATAGAGAAACATTCAGATAGAATTATGTGTTTGGCACCTTGAGAGTTTCCCCACTCCATGTAACCACAAAAGAGATGGGGGAATGATCTGACAAAATAATATCCGGTCGTGTGGTGACTGGAGAGTAACTATTGGATGTCACTCAAGATCTATTGCTAAGATATCATGACATGATCGAGCCTTTTCAAAACACGTGTGGGCCCCTCTCGAAAAATTAGACCAAGTAAACCAATTTTGAGAAGTAAAGTCTCGCCACCTTTTAAAAAGTGGGTCTTTAATACTCCACTTGTTTTTAAAATAAAACCAAGCTTCCTGCTCTCCAACACACCAACACATAGGAAGGGCCCCCATATTTTCCTCGGGATGTTCAACCATATTAAAATCATCATAGAAAATCCAATAAGCAAGGGGTAAATTATCACCTAACCAACGACCATAATGTTGAGCTTTTCGGGCCATCATTAGGTGCATAAATATTTAATACACCAATCTAGGAGCCATTAAGATTCAAAATAATCCACATGGCCCAATTGTCGTGATAATGACCAAAGGGCAATTATCATGGTAGAAAATCTAGAGACATAGAAATAGAAACACCACCTTTTCCTTCCAAGTGAGAAGAAAAATAATGCATGTAATTCAGCATAATACACATTAAGGAAGTCTGAAGAAGGAAACTAGTAATTTTAACCTCTTAAAAAAACAAATATCAAGATTACCAATTAATTGACAAACATGCTTCACAAAATATTTTTGAGAGGATTATGTGAGTCCTCTAACATTCCATGAGAGACAATTCATGGAAGGTCAGACATGATCAAATCCTCCCCCTGCCCATCCTGTAACATATCTATCGAGCTTAATATGCACAACCTATTGAAAGAAAAACAAACCGGGTTTGAACTAAGTGGCTCCATCGGATCGGTGCGGCACCTAAGCATACCTAGCCCAAACACCTCCACAAATTTCTCTCTAGGATGACTCCAAGAATGATGTTGGGAGGACGACATGGTAGAAAACGTCCCCCAAAATTCTATTTTTGCAGAGTTGGATGGTTCTCGCACGGCAGCAGAGAGGCCCGAGTTGGTTGAGATGGCGCAGAGACAAGGAATTCAAAATCAACTCGATGTCTATAAGAAGGTGGGGAACGCACAAGTAGATTTACCACCAACACCCTTCTTACTAGCTATAATGGTCCATTCCTCGAAGACACCCATTTATAAACTAGGAACAAGATGAGTGTTAAAATGCTTTGCGCGTTGAGAGAGAGGACAATCGTGAATGCGATGGTCAATATCTTGATAGCAAAAACAAGTATTGGGTAGGTTGAAATAGACAATTTTTTGTGAGATATGCATGGACCCAACTTGAATGTCAATGTGGTCCCACGCAGATCAGAGGCTAAATCAACCTCAACACAAACTTGTTTATGCAGATGTGCGTAAAAAACATGGTCATGTTCATGAAAATAACACAATTAAGGGGTCGAACAATATCATTCAAAAAAGGCCAAAGCTATAATAGTAACCCTAGTAAATCTAGTCGATAAGAACTCAAAGGGAGACATGATTGGATGGGATAAATTTGAGAGACCATTTAGACAAAATAAGAAAAGTATTCCCAATATACCAATAAGTAGAATACTCAAAAATAAGTTGGGCTTGTGACGACTCATGGAAGGTAAAAAATTAAAACCCTTTGGTGAGATTTGAACACCAGTGACCTGGATGCCAATTGTCTCCCAATGGTTCTTAATCTAGTTCTGTAAATATGACTTAGATGGGATATGACCACAGAAATACATTATTAAGAAATTATTACAATAAAAACTAAATAATAAGATCAACAAAAGCAATATCAATAGAAACATCCGAAGGGGTTTCAGAATCATTACCTCGTCGTACACTTTCTCAATGAATTTACTCGTGTGTTTGGGAGCCATTTTAACCACTGTTTGCAACATATGTTACAACTGGAGGGTTGGAAGCCATTATAAAGGCAAGCACCACCCAAAATGGGAAAAATAAATGCCCAAATGTTATGAAAATCAATCGATGCTAACAGTGAAAGGATACAATCGTGACAAGACCTATGCAAAATAATAACATGAGTGAATTCCCTAGCAGAGCCAAACCACAATCACTTTTTTCAGAATTTTTTATATTTAGACATCTATTTTTTATTTTTATTTTGGAATATATAAAGATGCGCAGAGAAAAATCTGCCCCATGGTGGGCGCTAAAAATCAAGCTTTGTGAAATAATTTTTTGTTAGGAAAAATTAGTTGATTTTCACCAATGCTCGGGACAATGTCCCTCCTACTTGAAAGGGGAGGATCCCTTATTATATGTAGATAAAAACTCTTTGGTTGGCTAATAGGTTGGGGATCCAACAGAACACTCCACTACACTGTGGAAAATTCTTGTAATGTTGTGCAAGGGAGGAATTTACAAGGAAGGTGAGATTTAGGGAGTGGTAAATTAGAGAGGGGATTAATATTGTAAGTAGGCTAAATCAAATTATTACAAGTATTAACTAGAGATATATCAACACACAATTGGAAAGAATAAAAATTTTTTAATTATATCAAGAAAAATAAACTATGAGCATAAAATCTCATTCATTCATTCATCCAAAATTTGAAACACCTTTTTTAATTGACATGTTTACAAAGTTGTGCAATGAGAGAGGGGGAAACATATAGAAAGGGAAATAAAATAAAAATGTTATATTTTTCTTATTCTTGGTAGCTATCTACTCATGAACTCACAAAATTGACAACCCCTTGAAGTGAGGAAGTCACTACAATATATAGTTTTCAAAAGAAACTCCTTGCCTACCCCCCACATGTCTTTTACAACTTTTGACTCTTTACATTACTAGGAAAGAAATTAAGTCCCCTTTTTTATTTATTGAGGGAAGCTTATTAAAATTTTAAACTATAGTCACATCTTAATGGATAAGATGGAAATGAAAGGTGTAACCCCCTAATGAATAAATAGAACGTGAAAGAAGAAATGAAGGGGGTGGAGAAGAGAGAAAGTAAATAAGATAACTACTAGGATGAAGACAATTCTGCATCTATTGATGGAGATTCCTCTGATGATGGACTATTGGAAATTTCCTCTGGAGAGATCTCAATCCCTTTGAATTCTTTGTTGTATCATGTCTTTGCACGTATAACCTTCTTATCTTGGGAATGTGCATGAAGCTCAAATACTTAACCTAGTTTTCAGAGAAAACATTAATGTTATTGTATCCATTAACCAAGACTAATGATCCATTATGGTGTTTAATATGATGGCATTTATCTTTGGCCTCCTTAACAAGATCTTCAAATGGCTTCAACAGATCATCCGCCGAAGTGTTCTCACCCACTATTGGCACTCCAAGTTTTTGTATCTCAACATTGACATCTTCTTGCATCTTTGAAATGTGTTCCTCATATAAATATAATTCACTAAGAGCATGGTTTATCATTTCATAACAAGCAACCAAATTCCTAACCCAAAGTTTATACAAGACTTCATATGCTGAATTGAATACCCCCTTGTTCACAAGTAGGATAGAGTTGACTTTTCCCATCTCAATGACTAGTGGAAACACCGGTCCCAATGTTCCTTTTATTTTTCAATTTCTTCTCTAGTCATGCTTACTTTCACGGTCGTTGCATTCATGTACTTGAACAATGAAAGATCTTAGGAAGCAACATTTTACCCTTTTCTAGAATCTTGTTCACATTATTTATCATTTTCTATACCCTGTATGGTGAAACCTTGTGCTTTTCTAATAGATTCTAGGTTAAAGACAACGATGGGAGTAAACTCCTCGGGAGATATGAAGAAACATTCTAATCCGTAAATGTTTTCACATATGAGGTAAGGGTCCCTATATGGTCTTCTAATTGATCAATTATTTCCTTGTACTCTTGGTTTCTCACGATAAGGCGAGTGGAAGACTCAAACGAAAGAGGATTTCCCTAATGTGTTTCTAGTCTAATAGGAATGGTGTTGATCTCATAATCATATGGGGCCATCTCGCTGATAGGCTTGATGACTTTAGGCTAAGCTACCTCCACATATTGGTTTCCTAAAGTGTTCTTTGAAGAAGCGGCAGAAACTTTGGTTTTCTTCCCTTTATTTTCTTTCACCATTGTAGATATAGCTTAGAAATATGGGATCACCACTTAATAGACCATACGGGTATCCCCTTCAATCATATATTATACCCATGAGATTTTCTTACTTCATGTTTAATGTTTGGAATGATGGTAATTTCTTACTCGAGTTGAGGAGGCACATCTTAGACCGGTTGAATATGTGCAAAGAATGAAGATAAAAAGATTTTTAGTGATTTAAAGGGTTGGTTGATGAGGTGGGTCAATTTCACCTTGTTTCTCACCCTCTACAGCCTCTTAAGCTACTATTTCCTTCTTATGTGTCCTCTTGTAGTGAGTTAGCTTAGATCCCATTGATTTTATTTTTGGGATCCTTTCAGAGTGGGAAGAACTTGAAGCTTTCTCATCTGCCTTCAAAGCAGAGAGAGGAGATGATTATTTCTTAAGAGCATGGACACCCCGACTCAATGAATGGAGTTATTACATTTTGAACCACTCTCTGGGTCTTCAAATCATTGCCTCAATCCTTTCATAGATATCCCTTAATTCCCAAATGCTCCAAGAAATTTGCGCAAGAGGTGATACTTTCGAGATCTTGGTACGCGGGTTTGTACAACTCCATTCCATCATCATCAATTCCCTCCTTGAACAAATCGAAGCCAAATATCCTCATATGAATGTCAAAATTGGCTCTTGAAATATAGGAGTAGATATTCAACTATGAGAAAGAGGCTTCCAAATTTGATGCATCAACATGAGATTTGAAAGAGAATATTCCCAAAGATATAGGGAAAGACAAACCTTTCTTCTTCCTACACTTGAGTTTTTCGTTGATACGGGCAAGTTGTTTGCAAAGCTCGAACATGACAATATTATTGCTAAGGTAACTTGGAAATTTTCACAGAGTGAGGTAAAATCCAGATACCCTAATGTACAATAAATTTGATAATCAGTGTGAAGAAAGACCCATGTCTTTGGATCAATGTGGCGCTTTGTGAGGATAGTCTAAGTTTGGGATTTCCTTTTAGAAATCTCATGACATACATGGTGAATGCATCATTCACCCCTCCATAGTGGTGATTGCTCTCGTTTTGGGTCAAATGAGGATATCTCTCATAGGCGAGGGCCTTTCGAGAGATGTTCTATGTCGATTAAAACCCCTAAAAGATATTATACCGAGAGAATACACTAGATATGATGTCATTGTAAATTTCCTTGTGATTGGAAGTTGGAGAAACTGAAAGTGGAGATTATCACTGATTATTTGACCCCAATCAATCATTTTCTTTCCTCAATGATGGTAAGAATGAAAAACACCATCCAATCCTTAAAATATTTGGTGGTTTCCTCTCCCATCACCCTGCTCAATAGGATGATAGCATCCAAGAATCCTTCATGAAACTCATGCCTAGACCAAGAATTTGGTACATGAGAGGGCTTTCTTACTGCTTCAACCATGACCCCAATGCAAGGCCATGTAGGTATGAATCTATCTTCGACCATTATCCTGATGCAAACTCTTTTGCGATGATTACCATATTGCTCTAGGTTGGGATCTACATACTCTTCGATATTCCTTTGGGAGTGAGCACTGCCATAATTGAATTTTTATTCGTCCTTATGATTCTCATGTCTAGTTCATAATGTTGAGAACAATCCATCACCAATTCTATGCTCTAGATGGATAATGGGTGACCACCTATGGCATACAAACCACTTGTGTATATTTTTTCTTCTACATATTCCCTAGGACCAGCAAGCATCAAGTTTTTCGATCCTCCAAGTCCATGTGAGCAACATCGTTGTCTCTCACCTTTGGATACTCTGATGCAAGGGTCGAAATAGGCTCCAAACCAGAAAATTTGAACTTTAATATTACAAAATCCACTAGGTGAGAGAAAATAAGGAAGACAACTTTCTGAACCTAAAATGGACACTTTCTATTTTTAGTAAATAGGAGCTACTAGGTGTTTTCTATGCTTTTTTATTTTTATTTATTTTTTCAATCTCATAAAGCTCCTAACATACTACGTACAATTTATTTGATGTTTCTTTGATAATTTTTAATAGTTTCTATTTTTGAAAGTGCTTTTGATTTTTTTCTTTTTTTTTTTTTTTAAATTTTAAATTTTAACTTTTCTTTACCCTTAGGCTTTTGAAAATTTTGGGAAAAAATTCCTTTTAGCCATGTCACCTACGGCCAATCGTAGGCTGCCACGTGGCAACTTTGGGTGCTAGCCAAGGGGCGGACCCTTTGGTTTCTATTAGTTTTTCCTTTGGGAAAAATTTTGTGAAAAGTTCCATGGCCCCGCACCCCCACCCTCGCCTTGGAATTTTCTCCTCCGTGCATGCGTGGACCCACGCGTGCCTTTCACCCTTCTTTCCCTTTTGGTAAGATTCACAAATCACCCCGCCACTCCATGCCCTCCTTCTCTCTTCTCCTCGCGCTAATTGTGGAGTGCCACATATCCCCAGGTGGTCGTGCGGGTGTGTGAGTGCCGTTTGGTTTTCTCTCCCCTTGGGAAAAATGCCCCAAATTCTTTCACCGCTCTGCCTTTTCCCTTTTCCCTAGCATGGACTCAGAGGTCGCCACATGTCCTCGAAGGACTCGTGGGGGGACGTGAGTGCAAATGGGAAATTTCTCCCGTGTAAGGAAAATTTCCAAATGCTACCCCGCGACTTGTCGACCTGAATTTTGTCTTCTCGCCTATTTGACACCTGTCCCCTTGGGAAAATTTTGACTCCAAAACTCCACCTAATCATATCTTGGGTTTCTTAAGGAGTTAGGAGGACTTCTTTATATCACCGGAAAGGTGAGAAAATTTCCTATCCAATGGAAGTGATTTAGGAAAATTTTGGAAGCATCAAGTATGAGAAAAATCAAGTTGAAACTTTGAGCCTGTTAGAGAGTGGGTATGGGGGTAAATTACTCCCTAAACCTAACCTGAAATACCTAACCTTAAAATTTGAACCTTGTGAACTTGAAAATTTATTCTCAAGGAAGAACATGTTCTAGTAATTTAGAATTGTTCCTAACTCCGTTGAGGCAACTATTGCATTGCAACTTGGTTGTAGACTCTTCTAATCAAAAAAATTATTCCATAATTTTCTAACTAACCCTAGGTTGTTTCTTGGGTCTCAAGTTGGTTGTTGTAAAAGGCACTACATTTTGGTATTAGATTCGGCTGCTCAAGAGCTTGGACCATTGGGCACACTAGAAAACTTGAGACATAAACCTAAACCTAGCACACTTTTAAACCTAGAAAACAACTTAGCTACGAATTTGTATATTTAGTAAACAGGGAAGTTGTGTAAAACTTAGCAAAATAAACTAACTCTCGCTTTGGTCTATGCAGGAGGCTCAGACGGAGCGAGAGGAGCCCTCACGAGACTCGAGACTCACCACCACCACCGAAGATCAGGGTGTATCAGCTATTCTACCTCATATTCTATAGACCCTTTAGGATGTTAATGCTACTCTACGCGGAGGATTAGGAGGCGGACATGCAGCTAGTCATGACAGAGCCCCTTCTATCGAGGGTTAGGTATCTCTTCGACTCAGCGAGGAGCATAGAGGAGAGAACTCCCATGTGGACTTAGCCAAGGCAGAGTCACCACCTAGGAGACAAGGTGACAAAGTTCCAGAGCATAGAGAGAGGTCTCAAAGCCCTAGGCTTAGGGATGAGCGTGCAGAGAGACCTAGAGGCCATCAGACCACAACAACGGATCACATCAGGGAGATCCTAAAGCTTTGGCCATCACATTACTCAGGTGACATGGGTGGATTTCAAGCAGAGCCTAGCTAGTGAGCTTGAGCGATTACTTCAAGCTTTTTCCTTGTTCTAGTAACATGAAAGTTCATGTTGCGATCCATCTACCGAGGGATGGAGCATGAGTATGGTGGAGGACAGAGAGAGCGAAGCTCCATGTGAATTCGAGAGACAAAGGCCCTCAGGAGATTTTTGAGGAGAGATTCAGGAGTAGGTATTTATCATGGAGGTTTGCACAAAGCAGGATCGACGAGTTCCATGACCTCCGAAAGGTTTCTCTTTACGTAATGTAATATGAGAGTAGATTTCTAGATCTACTCCAGATGTAGAGTATATGAAGAATGAGTAGGTGCGGATTCACGGGTTCATCCAGGCCTCGAATTTAGATATTGGAGGTGTTGTGTAGATCCACTACCCACGAGACATTAGTAGAGGTCGTCAAGAAGGCATATATTACATAGGAGACTAAGGGAAAGACCCAACAGTGCTAGAGATCGAGTCGGGAGCTACATACAATAGATGAAGAATGATAGATTGAGGGGGTCGCACTTCTCCTCGTGGTGGCCAGTGGTACAACACAGTCATCCTTTACACCACAACAACAAGCGAGCGAGTCCCACCCACCTCATGACATCCACAGAGAGCTGATGCACATAGAGGTTGGAGTATGGGGCCTCCTCCTAGGGGTCCCATCAGGACACGAGGTGCACCTAGAGCTTAGTCAGTGGGAGCTCGCCAATAGAGACCTCAAGAACTGCAGCCGAGATCATTAGGATCCATGTCATAGACTTCTAGGGCACCTACTAGAGGTGCAAATCATTCGGGAGGATCGGAGGGATGTTTTGGTTGTGGATTTTGTGGACACTTTTGGAGAGATTGCCCACAAAACCCTAGCAACAAGGGTAAGGCACAAATTTCGTAGTCGACTATTGGTGACATGGGACATAGCCACGGGATCTATGTAGCGGTTGAGAACTGCCAGAAGAGCATCGAGCACGATCACCGAGACCACAAGTAGCATTGGTGGTATTCCTACCTCTGTATTATTTGATTCTGGTTCTTCTGATTCTTTCATTACACCATCTTTAGTAGACCGATGCAGCCGGTGGTGGTAGTTAGGTAGGGTTTTAGTTGGGATGTCAAGATGGCTTATAAAGCCAAGATCTCTATAAAATCCTTAGTCAAGGAGTGTGTAGTGGATTTGAGACCCTTCACCACTACCTTAGATCTTCGTATCCTTCCTTTGGGCTTGTATGGAGTCATTTTGGGTATGGATTGGTTATCTGCACATAGGGCCAAGATGGAATTGTTATCACAAGATTATATCTTTTGTAGATAATTTGGAAGTGGAGTTAGTGATTTTAGGGGTCGAAGACCCTTTCTATTCACACCACCTCGGCTATGTAGCTTGAGTGGTGTGTATGACAGGTTTTTAGATGTATGTTGTTACATCGGTGATGATCAAAGGATGAGTCTAGTGGACCATCGCTAGATGATCATCCCATTTTGAGAAAGTTTTATGATGTCTTTCCAAGGGATCTACCAGGTTACCACCCCACGTGAGATTGATTTTCATATAGATCTAGTTCCTGAGAGAAGAGCCTATCTCATGGGCACCTTATTGGATGACCACCCCGAGCTCGTGAGCTCAAGTTGTAGCTTGAGGGCCTTTTAGAGAAGGGCCTTATCTGTCCTAGTGTATCCCCTTGGGGTACATCACTGATATTTTTGAAGAAGAAGGATGGATCTTTGAGGTTGTGTATTGATTACGCCGAAAAAGGTAACGATCAAGAATCATTATCCTCTTCCTCATATCGATGACTTATTTGATCAGATGAAGGGAGCCATAGTTTTCTCTAAGATTGATCTCAAGTAAGGGTACCATCAACTGAGGATTTCGGAGGTGGACATTCATAAGACCTCCTTCCACACTAGCTATGGGCACTATGAGTTCACAGTGGTGCCTTTTGGTTTGACCAATGCCCCCGCAGTGTTCATGAATTTGATGAATGGGGTATTCATGACCTTCTTAGATCACTTCGTGATCATCTTCTTAGATGACATTTTGATATACTCACATACACTTGAGGAGCATGAGGGGCACCTTCGACAAGTTCTTCAGTGTCTTCGTGAGTAGCAACTTTACGGGAACTTGGAGAAGTGTGCTTTCTTTCAGACAGAGGTGCAATATTTGGGTCATATCATTTCTGGGGAAGGTATCGCCATCAATCCTTCCAAGATTAGAGCCATTATTTATTGGCCAACACCCACTAAAGTGACCAAGGTATGCAACTTCATAGGACTAACAAGTTACTACTGGAGATCTTTTCAGGACTTCTCTCAGATTGCGCACCATATCACTTCCCTTCAGAGGAAAGGGAAGAAGTTTGTTTGGTCAAACAGATGTGAGAAGGCCTTCAGGACACTGAAGGAATGCCTCACCACAGCACCTATTCTTGCAGTGTCGATCCATAAGGTAAGTTATTTATTTACACGGATGCTTCATTGGTAGGCCTTGGAGGTGCGTTGATGCGGGATGATGACAGAGTAGTAGCTTTTGAGTCTCGCAAACTCAAAGATCAAAAGCTAAATTATCTCGACCCATGATCTTGATCTTGTGGTAGTTGTGCATACTTTGGTTAGATGGAGACATTTTCTTCTTGGCGGGAGATTCACACTCAGGATAGATCACTTAAGACTTCACCACCTCTTCACGCAACCCAATCTCAATGCTCATCAATGCAGAGTTGGATGGAGTTACTTTGTGAGTATGACATGGAGATAGAGCATGTGAAGGGGAAGGAGAATGTGGTAGAAGACGGTCTTAATAGGCAGAGACATGTGGCTATGGCCACTTTAGTGAGCATAAATTTGTGGAGGAGGATTCCTCAACGCTTCCTCTTGTCAGCTTTTACATTACAGCCTCGAGTAGAGATTGAGTCATAGAGACCCCTCGAGGGGAAGCTTGATGGATTTACCCTAGAGGCAAAGGGTATTCTTAGGTACAAAGGCCAAATATATGTTCCCAGAGATGGAGGCTTGAGGTAGGACATCTTGGTGGAGGCACATTGTGCACCCTATTCAGCCCATCCCGGGGTGAAGAAGATGCACACCACCTTGAGACAGTTGTACCATTAGAGAGGACTTCATCGAGATGTGGCTCGGTTGTGTCACGCTTTTAGAGTGCCGAGGAGGGTTAAGGTCGAGCATCAGCATCCAGCAAGCCTTCTTTATCCTCATGCTATATTGGAATGAAAGTGTGACACCATTTCCATGGATTTCATTATTGGGCTACCGATGTTGAGATATCACCACGATGCCATCATGGTCACGGTTGATAAATTGAAAAAAATGGCTCACTTTTCTCTGGTGAAGACCACTTATACAGTGGAGCAAAGCACTAGTATATTTGGATGAGATTGTCGATTGTATGAGATTATGTGGAAGATCATTTTTTACCGCAATCCTTTGTACACTTCACATTTCTAGACCACCATGCAAAGATATCCTCGAGACGAGGATCAACTTCAGCACAACATACCACCCTAAGACAGATGGATAGACCGAGAGGGTGAATCAAATTTTAGAGGATATGCTCGGGATGTATGTGATGGATCAGCGGACTAAGTGGGAGGAGTACTGTACTTAGTGGAATTTTCCTGCAATAATAGTTTTCAAAGTTCCATAGGCATGGATTCTTTTTAGGATTTGTATGGTAGAGAGTACGAGACACCTCTTAGATGGGATAGGCTAGAGGACAGGGGTATCTCTTAGACCAGCTCTTCTATAGGACATGGAGCAAAGAGGTAGTGTTGATAGGTAGAGATTACAGGGAGGCTCGGGACGGGTAGAAGAAGTATGCGGATCAACATAGCATTGACCGTAGTTTTGATGTGGGCATGAAGTTTTTCCTTCATGTCGTGCCACGTAAGAGCCCTATTCGTTATCAAAAAGGTTCTAAGTTGGCTCCTAGATTTATTGGTCCTTTTGAGATCTTGGAGCGCATCGGCCCTTTGGCCTACCGTCTAAGCATTGCCACCAGCTTGTCTTGCATACATGATGTTTTTCATGTTTCAGTTCTCGGGAGATATATTATAGATCATTCTCATGTGTTAGATTGGACATCATTATAGGTGCAAGATCGGGGCGGTGTGATGGTGGAGCCCATTCGCATCTTAGATCACAAGACCACGGGCCTTTGAGGCGAGAGGTTGATCGTGTTCGGGTGCGGTGGGACAAATATGATGAGACTACACTACACGGGAGGATGCTACTTCATTACGAGCTCAGTTTCCACATTTGTTCCAGTGACTTCCAGGAGGAAGTCGAGTCTAAGGGGAGGGGATATAGTGCCCACTTCCCTTTGACACCTTTTGATGCTTATGTTGATACTGTTGATTACATTATAGACATTATTATGTTTTGATTTAGTATGATGTTAGACATTGATCATGGATTATTGTTGATCTTGATTTGATTTTGATGCATGATGATATATTATTTGATATAGATGTGGTTCAGACATGTGATTTGGATATTCTGAGTTGATCTAAAAAATGGGTATTATTTTGATGATGATATAGTTGTTAATTAAAAATGTAAATGATGTAGTTGTTACTTGATGTTGTTGTGATTCATTTATATAGTTGGTTTTGTGATTTCATTTATATCATGTTGGATGTTCTGATATGGCCACGAGGTGAAGGAGGTATTGTATTTTGTAGGTTAAAAATATCACAACAAAACATCGGGGATCGGAGACCAACCAAAATGGAATTCTAGGTGAATTCAACAAGGTCACCATGGCAACTCATTTTATTGTGTTGTGTTTGTTAAGGATTCCCATGGGGGGATTATCTTTACATGTGACCATGGGTATTATGTATTTTATTGATGTGTTCTTTTTATTATTGTTGTATGTATTTTATTAGTAATGTGTTCCCTTCTTTTAATTAATTAAATTGTGATAGAATTAATGTGAGAATCATATGATTAAAATTTAAATAAATTAAATTGGGATGTGGGAAAGTAATTATAAGAGTTGTTGGTTGATTGCATTTAATTTGTAAGGGATGTGTAAGTTGTGTAAGAGCTTGTGTAAGTTATATTTTGGAGTAAGAAATACTCCACCTCCATAGAAATTCGAATTTTTCCTTGGGGGTTATTTTTGGAGGCTTGTGGGACAAGTAAAACTTGTCCCATGCCTCTAAATTTAATCTACCAACCATACTTATGGATGGAGATGTGATTTGTGACTTTTAAAATGAATTTTATAGTCTTGTTGCATGGTTTTAATTACACTTTCTTACATTTTAATTAATTTGTTGTCCCTTGAGGTGTGGGCTTTTTAGAGTGTGCAAGTAACTTGTCATATTTTTCACCCACCTCTTTATTGTGCTTGGGAGAATGGAGTTTGTCTTTTGTGTTGAATTGGAGGATGTGTGATGTGGCATCCTACATGGATCCACATCATCCTCTTCTATTTAATCCAAACTCTTGCCTTGTTTTTGGGTTGTTGAACCTTTTTGCATTCTTCCTTGGGGCGCATTTTTCTTGTGTGGAGCTCTTGTTTTTGGAGGAAGTTGGAGAAAGCTTTACATGCTTGGAGTTTGTTGTTTTGGACTATGTTTTAGCATTGAAGCTTGTTGTTTGGAGACAAAAGTAACCATGGAGAGGTAGGAATTTAACTCTCTTTTTATATGTTGTCATTTTCTTGTTGTGTTGTGTGGATAGTGCATGCTTTGTTTTATTTGTTGGCTGGTTGGGTAGACTACCATAGGGATGGTGTAGGAGAAGGCTATGGGGAATCCATGTGGGGGCATAAGGGAATGCCATTGGCATCAGAATTTTGTGGAGGGAGTTTGGGTTTGGGATCCACCATGGAAAAGAAATAGCTTGCATTTCTTACTTTGTGGGGGGATAAGGAAATCTATGGGGGCATAAGGAAATGTGTGTGATGAATTATTTTGGTGGTTTTTTATTGGTGGATGCCCAAATTCCAATTGGGAGGCATAAGTAGCTTCCCCCATAGACCTTGCTCCTTTGGCTTGTTTGATCAAGCCTGAGTTTTGATTGATATGTTTTCAATTGTAGTTGTAAACTGTTGTTTTGTATTGATCTATGTTTTATTTTGAAATGTGTATGTGAAAGAATGCGGTGTATTGTGGAAGCTAGTTGTTGTCATGGGTTGAATTATACCTTTGATTGTATTTTGGTTGGGGTCAAGGGCCAATGATGAAGGAAGGATTCTCCTTTCATTGGATGTCTTGGTTGGGTGGAGAGAATTTCCTTTCCCCTCTTTTGTTGTGATCAACTTGGAGAAAAAGATAATGTGCATGTTGTTGTCCTGGAGCAAAAGGAAAAATGCAGTTTGACAGTCCCTTGTGGAAACACATTCATTGTAATCCTTTCCCACTTGTTGTGGATGAAATTGTATCATGTATTTGTGAAGGAAATGATGTTGAAATTGATTATGAGAATGTATATTTGATTTGAGAAAGGCATTTTCTTTCTGCTTTGTACATTGGAAGAAATAAATGAAATTGTTAACTATATTCAAGAAATGGAAGAATGTGAAGATGTAAAGTTTTATAAATGAAGTCATTAAAGAATTGCAAGTTCATCTCTCTTTTGCATTGTTGTGATGAAGTTGGAAATATCAAATGGTGATTTGAAATCCTTGTTTAGAAAATGGAAGAAAAAGAAATACGTGTGTAAGAATTATATTGCATTATTTCTGTTAAAATACATTATATTGGAAATCAGATTTTACAATTTAACTTGGAAATGATTTGTTTAGAAACAAATGATTGTATTGGATTAGTTTAGGAATGAAGTATCACACTTAAATGATAAAATGGATACATAGAGTTTTCCTTGAAATGAATCTCTGCTGCAATTTTAAAAACTAGTAAATTTTAATAAAAATGTACAGTTCGGATCTGCACACATTAATCAACTTGGAGATGTTAAAATTTAGTATGTTGTATCTTAAATGAACTCAATTCGACAAAGAAAACTTAAGAAAACAATCTAACCATTGCAAAATCGAATCAAATCCCTTCCTTAGTCGTTTTTCTGTCTATTGTTGGAAAAATATAATTTTGAATCAATTAAACAAATTTAACTTCCTAAACCACTTTAAATCCTTCCTAGATCAATTCTCCATGTCTGTTTGACATGTTGAGTGAAGGAGGAGATCCAATTTAATCAAATTGAAAAGTTAGAAATTGTCAGTTTGCTAATTAAAATCCTACAGATCATTTTTGTAAAATTGACCCTTTAAACTTTATCAAAATATAAATTTTATGTTTTCTATGCAAAGAGGGCATCGAGAGCTTTCCAAAAGTCCTCATTTTCCCAAAACCAAGCTTCCTAGCTCAAGTTATGGCACTTTGAAGTTTTTGTGCCTTGGTGGGAAAATTTGGGAAAATTTTCCTAGCAGATCCGCAACCTAAAAATTTCCCGTCGATTTACCTTGAAAAATTTTGAAAAATTTTGGTCCGGGAAAAATTTTAACTTTTCCTCTCGCTGGCCCGTAGCCAATCAGAGGCTGCCACATGTCCTCACGGGGCAGTGGCGGAGGTGCGGCATTTTCTTTGCCCTTAGGCTTTTTGAAAATTTTGGAAAAAAATTCTTTTAGCCTGCCACCATGACCCAATCGTAGGTTGCCACGTGGTAGCTTTGGGTGCTAGCGGAGGCGGACCCTTTAGTTTCTCTTAGTTTTTCCTTTGGGAAAATTTTTGTGAAAAGCTCCATGGCCCTGTACCCCCACCCTCGCCTTGGAATTTTCTCCTCCACGCACGCACGCACGACCCACGCGTGCCTTTCACCATTCTTCCCTTTTGGCGAGATTCAAAACCATCCCGCCGCTCCACTCCATCCTTCTCTCTTCTCCCCGCGGCCAATTGTGGAGTGCCACGTGTCCCCAGGCAGTCGCGCGGGTGTGTGAGTGTTGTTTGGTTTTCTCTCCCCTTGGGCGAAATGCCCCAAATTCTTCCGCCGCTCCGCCTTTCCCCTTTTCCCTAGTGCAGGCGTAAATGGGAAATTTCTCCCATGCAAGGAAAATTTCCAAACGCCGCCCCGCGACCCGCCGACTTGAATTTTTCCTTCTCCCCTACTTGACACATGTCCCCTTGGGGAAAATTTGACTCCAAAACTCGCCCGATCATATCTTGGGTTTCTGAAGGAGTTAGGAGGACTTCTTTATATCACCAGAAAGGTGAGAAAATTTCCTATCCAATAAGAGTGATTTAGGGAAATTTTGGAAGCGTTAAGTATGAGAATAACCAATTTGAAACTATGAGCTGTTAGAGAGTAGGTATGGGGGTAAATTACTCCTGAACCTAACCAAATCCCTAACCTTAAAATTTGAACCTTGTGAACTTGAAAATTTGTTGATGAAGGAAGAACATGTTCTAGTAATTTAGAATTTTTCTCGAACTGTTGAGGCAATTGTTGCATTACAACTTGGTTGTAGACTCTTCTAGTCAAAAAAATATTCCATAATTTTATAACTAACCCTAGGTTGTTTCTTGGGTCTCAAGTGGGTTTTTTGTAAACAGGCACTACACAATCACTATCTTCTTGAAGGCACCTAGATTGTAGAGAAACTGTGACAAATTCATTTGAATCTACTTACTTGGTTTGGGAGATATGAATTTTTCTTCATTTCGGTGCTCATGGCTGCCCCAGATGAATTTATAGGTATGTCTAATGAATTTCCGTGTTTTTTGAGATTTTATATGTCAAAAATGGCTTTCTGGTCGAATTGGTGAAGGAATGAGGTGAAACATGCTTATAAAACTCTTTTAAAGCTCAAAACAATGTTATTTTTAAGTTGTGAAAGAACTTTAAAACTTAGGTTTGAAAGAAATAGGGGTGGGCACATTTTCTGTCCCAACTATCCCCACTATCCCTAAGACAGGTTGAGGCGAGAAAATTCACCCCCTTCCATGAGCTTGACAAGTGGCGGAGTGGGATTAAAGAGCTGGAGAGATGAGAGAGGAAGACTTAACCACCCGAGTAGCAAAAAAAGGTTTGGTCGCATGATGAACCTAAGAAGGATCTAAGGGTGGGACACATTTTTTTCCAAATTATCCCCATTTTTCCCGGGATATTTGGGACAATGAAGTGTGCCCAAGGGTTAAGGAGGAAAAATTAGACAAATTTCAATGCACAACCACTTAACACTCACTTTGGGAAGAAAGAGGGTCATATAAGAATCCAAAAGCTACAAATGAGGGGTGGGGAGAATTTTATTGCCCCATTTTCCCCAATTTACTCACTTTCCTCACTGTCCCCGGGACATTTGGGATAGTTGGGACAACAAAATGTGCCATCCACCCAATTATAAAAATGACAAACTCCCACACTTTTCCCGATCTCCGGGGACTCTTTTAAGGAAATTTTTATATCAATTTGTCTCCCAAGATCATTTAAAAATCCATGGGATGGTTTTTGAGACCTTATTATTCCTCCTCCAAAAATTCTGATTTTGCATTCATGACCACAAGGTGAGTCTATTGAAATTGAGCGTCCTTGAGAAGCACTTGAGTCTTGTGAAGAATGTAAAAACTACATCATGTATATGATTCTTTAATATTTCCAGTGATATCTTGTTTGCCTCTTGACTCATCTTGGAGCTCCCAGAATCTTCTATTGAAGTGTAGGTACCATTTTCCACTGCAAGCTCCTTAAGCCTCCAAAACCCACTTTCACTGTTCTTGTTCCAAAACCTCTAAAACTTTCCTAAACATTTTCCATTGCATTTAAAACTCTTCAATAACATCTTTAGATGATTTTAGGATTCTTGATCAACCCTAGAGGATGCACACCTATCCCAGAAAGGCTAAAGAATAGCCTTTCTAGGCTTACTAGAGATTTCATCTTTTGAAAACATTCAACTAAATGGACTGAATGACCTCATGACCACATTTTAAAAACTTGGAAAGGTTGTTCATCACATTATGAAGGTTTTCAAGGATGGTATGGTTATGACATAGAAGGCAGAATGATCCAAAGGATGCTTCAGGAGGGCTTCAAACAATTTTTTTGACACTAGGGTAAAGTTGTCATGTTTTCAAATTGAATTTTGACCTTGCAAAAACACATGACAACAGGACTTGATGGAGGGGTTCAATCCATATAAAGGTTGAGTGGGTTAGATAGAAAATACCACAAAGTGAAGAAATATGGCCTTAAATTCCACTTAATATGGAGTGAGATCTCCTCCTAGGCATTAAAGATCACTTATGTGCATGAGGAGTCACCACATTCAAACAAATCTAGAATGAGTTGAGATAAATTGTGTAATTTGCCAAAAGTGTTGGAAAATTAACTCAAATCTTGATAGCAAGAGAATCACACTAGGATAGATGTTGGGGTATCATCAAAGATACAACATGCCTCAAAAATTTCTCTATTTTCCTCTAGTGTGAGTTGTTAACTACCAATCCTGTTATCCGGATATGTTGGGGGTAGATTGATCCTACCACAAGGTTATTTGATCTAAGAGGATTTTGATGAACTCAATAAGATATTTTCCAATAGAATTATGTAGCTTGGTGTGATCGGTGAGATGTCCAATTTATAAGGTTGAGATGGTTCAACTTCCTGGTAATGAGCTTGACTCCAAAAACGTTTTTATAAAATATATAATTTTACAAGATTTGAGAAAATATCCTGTGGTATTTCAATGAAGTGTACAACCAAGTTTTGAGATAGAGGGTGCATATACCACTCTTTTTATCCTCTCTTCCTTCATATATTAATCCTCACATGTATAGAGTCACAATAGCTTAGATACCAAATTGTGAGCCAAATATGATTTGTATTCAACTAATAAATAATGATTACAAGAGGATTACTTAACAATAAGCAATGCATAAAACTCTCCCTATGAATAAGGGAGTGCAATGGAGTTACATAATAAACTAGAAATACCAAAAATAGCAAGTAAATTTGACTACACAACTTTATATTACAATGTAATGATGAATTATTTATTCATAACAAAACGAACACTATTCATGAGAGGTTTTGTTCACTTATTCATATTGATTTTAATACAACACTTTCATAACTATATTAAAAAGGGCAATTATAATACCTGGAACTTGTTCTTGTGGCACTTGAAAAGAATACTTTGGAAGTTATCTTAACATTATCCCATTTTACCTAGTTATTGACTAAACCTAAAACATTACTCTATCTAAGAAAATGATATCACTCGGGTCAAGAATTTTCCTTTAGCTTAGCACTTTAGGAATCAATACACCTTATACAATAAACATATTTAGACTCTCTACACACCGTCTCATCTCATATATGGTTCTCGACTTTAAGTTTAGATAGGTTCATGGACCCATGATAGGTTTGGAGAATGAATTAATCCTTATGCCAACAAACCTATCCTATATACTTGAAATAGTCATCTTTTCAAATGTAAAATTTATTTTAGCCGATATAGGGTTGATTGAGTGGGAAATCATTTGCATCAAGAACCTATATAAATACATGCACCCTTTCCTATTAGGGACATCTAGGGATCCCATATCAAAAATGCATATAAAGAAATTGAGACAAGTATTGAAGAGCTTCTATTCGAGAAAATTATAGAAGAGTTTCTCAAATATGAATGTACTACCCAAATTATTTCCCTATATTATAGTTATGCACTAAAATTAAGGCAAGAGACAATTACCAAGTGTTTAGGGCTGAAATAAGGGCCCCATCTTTGTTTACAATTTTTAACCTCCACATCATCATAGAACTTGGAGAAGTACATGTGGTTTGATCCTCTTCAATGTATTGGTATGGAGTGTACTTCTCTTCACATGTGTGGGGATGTAATGAGGTTATTCAACCTCAAATTTTACTAACCCTTTTTAGGTCAAACGTGTAGAGCTAGGGCTTGAAGACAAAAGAAGGCACATATAGGCACATATGAGCATATAGAGATCAAAATACAAGAAATAGATCTAGACACAATTGACATAGGTTCCATCGACACATTGAAAATCCAAACATCATGTACGCATTTGTCAATACCCAAATAGATTCACTTAGTGAATTGGTCCACTATTGAATAACCCTATCGTATGCCTAGTTGCAGATTCTCAAGCTTATCAAGCACTTTATGATGTGCTACAAAACATCTTCGGCTAGTTACAATCCACTATCTTACATTTTGATCCTAATTTGGGTGAATATGTTCCAAAACCTAACCATGGTTATTTTATCTACTTTCTAAAAGTGTCATCCTTCGTAATTTAGGAATTTAATTTATATATATGTTGATCCAAAAGTATCCTTCCTAAAAGATTTGTAATATCTTAATTACGTTAACCCCATTTTTGATATTACACCGCCTTGTACTGCAATTAGAGTCTGGGCATTATTGATATTATATTAGACTACATTACGTATTTTACTTGTAATTGTATGTACTTGATTACCAACATGTGGTGCCTAGACTTGTATTTCAACTCAAAGAACATTTTGATATTATATTACTATTAATGGCACACGATGCCAACTAGATGCAAGAATTGTTATTTGGTATTTGATATAATGTGATGATTTCGATGAATGCATTATTATCATGTTTATGATGGTTGTTACTAATTTGAAACATAGCTTAGAATAATGGTCTATGTTGTTTATAGATGTATGATTTGCATTCATGTATGGATAAAGAGTTTTATTTTTTTGTAGATTATTTCAAGCATGTATGATGTGTTTTTTGAGTGTGTAAGTAGATAATAGGTACATGATATCCATACAAAAATAAACAAATATAAACATACCAAAAGAAGATGAAGGGAGGATAACTTTCACAAGGTTTCTAGGGAAACATGGGTCACTTTAACTTGAAATAATAGGTATTAGGATATGTGAAGTGACCATGTGTAATTTTAAATTTATTCTTTTCTCATTTTTGGTTTCCACATCTACATGTAGTCACAAAATCACACACTTTAGAAATTATTTAGTCTCGGTCTCATACTACTATTCATATGGTTTTTGAGTGAAGAAAGTACTAATTAACCCCCGTCTTTTGGCCATTTTACTTTGATTTTTATCATCACTTCCGACCTCCCATACACACTTTCTCAAGTCTATTTTCATCATTTTCCATCATTTTATCCTTGACTAGGTGCCCATGCTTATACTAAGGCACCCACAGTGCCCCGGTTCTAGTCAAGGTGCACCGATACTTTTCCCACTTTCTCACCAATTTTGGGAACTTTCTATTCGTTTGATCATTTCATATTTCTTTTGGTCGATATCTTTGGGGTTAATTAAGAAATTAGATCAAGAGAACTATATAAATATAAAGTTATGAAACTAGAATGAGGGACCAAGAACTAGTCACTACTACCATCACCTAAGGTTACATCCATCAAAGGCTCCATTTGCATCTGTCTAGCTCCATCACAAGGCACAAGGCTGGTTCATTTACATCACACAAGTATATGAGGGAAGTTTATTCTATTTCATCCACCATTCTATTACATTTTCTACGATACTTATTACTTGCTACTTTCACAAAGTGTGATTGGCACAAGAGCACCTAGGGCATGATTACACACACTTGCACATAGAACTACATCGGGTTTGAGATGTAGTGCAATGCTTAGTTAGTAAGTCCACTATTGTGGCAGATGAGGTCAGTCTGACACCTTCATATGCATCTTTCTTTTTTAGGGGTTGATGTTTGTCTTGGGGTTTTGTAGGTCTTTTCTTCATCACTAACTACCGGCGACATCCATCATAGTTCGAGATCTATTAGTGTGATAAATAGTGAAGGATTCATATCATATAGCGATCCTGAAAATATGGTTTTTAGACCTCCTGCACAAACTAGGGTGCCCAAAATGTAGACTAGGGCACCCACAAGTGCCCTGATCCTCTCTGTACCCAAGTCAACTCATATTGCCCAAATCTGCAAGTTTTTGTACCTCGGCATTGTCATTTCCTTCTCATGTTTCTCCACCAACTCTGCGGCATAGTCCAACAAGTTCCCGAATCGCTTAAGCTCTTCCACCCCTTCTTTGCATATTAGGTTTTTTTATCTTCATTAGCCTAGTTGATTGGGTCACTTTCTATATTTATTTACCGATTTTATTTATTGTTGTTCCTAGTTAGATTACCTACCATTTATCCACATTATAGTTAATCACTACATGAGACACTTGATTTATTTAATTTTTTTAAATTAATATTTTTATTAATATTATTTTAATTATGGGTTAGTAATTTAATCTCTTTTACTCATTTTGGTTGATTTTGTTCTTATTTTGTTGTTGGGAACTTTCCATTTATGAAAAAAATGATTTGACCTTTTCATCTACTTTTGAGTGGTGTATGAGACAAATAAACCCCGTCCCATACTCCTGAAAATTCCCTATACACCTACCCATAGGGGTAGGTGTAGTTTTTAAAAACTTTTGACCACTTGAGGACTCAAAAGGACCTGTAATGAGCCTTAGAGATTTTTCCACCCACTTTTGCATTTAATTTTTGTAAGGTTTAGAGTGGTTTGAAAGTTGAAATAAATGAATTTGTCTTTTTATGCAAATTGCATTTAATCCTTGACTTGATATTTTTAGTTTTTGGGTTGCTTGTAATATATTGGATTTTTATGTCAAAATCATGTAAGAGGAATTTATAGCTAGCATGTGGGTTAGTAATTTGATCTGATTTTGTCCCATATAGGCATGTAATATACTTAATTACCTTGTTGGACAATGTGTTGTTTTGGGCTTTGGTGATTCTATTAGGTATTCTATTTTGGTAAATTCCTTATTTAAGAAATTTTCTTTTCTTGTTTGGGGGTTATCCATTTTAGATTGAGCTGGTGTTTGGTTGTTGGAGTGATTGTAGTGATTGACTTGGTTTAAATGATTGTGAGACAATCCCAACAAGATGTGAGTCATATCATCATTTTTCTTCGTGTGGAAAATAAGTATCTCTCTCTTCCTCTCTTTTATTACATGGTGTGGTTTATTCACTTATTTGAGCATGTCATAACTTTTTCAGATGTTTTTAAATTTCTTATGCACTCAATGTAGGGCTAAAAATATTTATTGTGTGGGGAAATTAATATGTAATTGTGGAGGTATAAATGTAAAACATAAAGATAAAACATGTATGAAACCTTATGGAAGAAACAAACTAATGGTATATTAGCTTTAGTGTAGGTATAAGTGATGTTTTAAGTTGAAGTATAAGTGTGAAAATTGTGCTTACATGTGTAATACATGGAGGAACCAAGAGCTAATATCATTTCCTTAGTAGAGCTATAAGTGGTAAGGAATGAATTATTCTTCCCCTTACAAGCCTTGTTGGTTTGAGAGTTTTTTTGTTGTTTTTTTATAGTTGGCTTCATCTCTGTCATGCATCCCGAAACAAGTTTTTCTTGCCGTGTTTTGTACAAATTTAGATGTATGTGTATGTGCATGTGCATTGGTTTTTGAACTTTTTTTAATTTTGGTTGTAGGTTCAAGAGACCTTACAAAAGTTGAAGAATTTTTGGGTCAATTAGGAGAAAATTTCTCTCAGAGTGGCTAAGAGGTGAAATTTTTCTTCACCTCTCTTTTGGTATGTTCATGGTGGAGTGTATGAAGATGAAGGAAGATATGTGTTTAGTTTTGGAGATATAAATGAATATAACATTTTATGCATTATTATCTCCAAATAAGAAGTGATCCAAGTGTTAATTACATGAAATTTTTAAAATCCTTTTTCATTGTTGTACTCACTTTATTGTGTATAAGAGGCGAAAAAAGTTAATTTTTGTTATATAAAGACCTTGTATTATATATGAAAGATGATATTGTTTAAGTTTAATACATCCTTGGAAAAGAAAATGAGAATCATATTATTTGATTGGATGTGTAACAACCTCTCTCTCTCTCATACACACACCCACACACACTTTCACTCTTACATCATTTAAAAGGAATGTAAAATCCTATTGTAATGTTTATTGAAATCCATTTTCACTATTTTATTTTCACTTAAATGCCAAGGAATAAAAGTTTTAATAAGGATAGCTGAAATTTTTGGAAGTTGTAGATGTATACGAATAATGTTAGCTTCTCTCTTCCTTCTCTCTCTTAAACGTTTTGAAAAATTGTTTTACACCAATGTTCATTATGATACAAATGATAATAGTTGTAGTTATATATATATAGCCTAGAATTCACTAAATAATACCCTAGATGCGTCTGCACATCACTCATCCTAGACTGATCGCTCACCTAAAGTGTGCAAAGGTATCGGGCCCCTCTTTAGGGTTCTTTGTAGCAAAATGTTAACATGATGAAGACTTAAAGCATATAGATCCATAACTAATACATCATTATACAGTGCATGACAGATCTAGATCTAGGAAAGAATAGGTTTAAACAATAATCATGATAGAAATAAGAACATGCACTACCCAATTACACACAAGAATGACACTTAGGTTCAGTCAATATCTTCCATCTCTTAATTATCACAATAACACGAAGCTTCTTACAATATTGGCAATCTATGCCGATGCGTGCATGGATCTGATATGGTAATCCAAAAACATGTATATGTCTCTGTATACTTATCCCTCACACACACACACACACACAGAGTATTATCTATCTCTCTATATCCACCATCTCTCTACCAGGTAATTCACTACATATATAGGGTGGGGACTTGCCCTTCACCGCTTGTTTATCCCAACAATAGGTCACATGTTATTAATATCCATGCGCTGTTTTCATGTATAGCCACACATGAAAGTGTGTTATCTATAGACTACTGATAGTTAATTGAGGTGACAATCCTATTCTTAGACTGTCTCCATGCAAAAGCGCTCTAAATCTGATCCTCCAAAAATAGACAATGCGTGGCGTGCACGTCTCTACATCGTTGGTGTGTTTTGCATGCTATCTTCTAAAAATAGATCTTCATGCCCAAAAATGGCTAAGTCCTGAATGTTGACTTGTCCTACGTGCGTGGGTTCTTCCTGTCCCTTCGCGCCCTTGAACTTGGCTTGTTTTCCCGCACGGACATCTTGTGTGAGTTCTGTCAAGTGTTCTCTGATCAACAATATATATATATATATATATATAATCCATTACATTGCTTATTTTATTTAAGATCAAATTATAGTTTTAAGGAATCACATTAAATATGTAAATACTAATATAGTTGTAGTTTTATATAAGGAAAACTTACAATCTATATTGAAATACCTATTTTTATTTTAAAATAGAAATCAATGCCACTAAAATTTTACACAAATCCAATAGTAGTGACAAATAAAAAGCAAAATAATAGTTAAATGGAAGTCTCTGTGTGTGTGTAAATAATTACTAAAGGTGGGAGGGCTCATCCCTACCCATCACTTTTACATATTTCATAAAAAATTAAAAGAAAAATAGACTCGCGCGTGTGTGTACATGTGGCATGTTTGTTTTAAAAAATTAAAATTAAAAAAAAGTTTGGGGAGGGATCGGCCCTACCCCCACAAATTTATATTTAATAAAATCAACAATAAGAGGGATACAACCCTTACATAGGATACAACCCCCACATAACCAATATGTGGCCTAAGGGCCATAGAGACCATGCGACTAACCAAGGTCTCTAGGGGCCAATGAATTAAAGAAACAAAGTTCCTTATATTCACCTATCAAGGATGCAAATGTCCTTTCCAACACTATGCTTGCAAAGTGCATAAAAGAGAGGAAGTAAAAGAATACTTAAGAAAAAGGAATAGAATAAATGCAGCTTTATTTCATGTGTTGGTGTTACAAAGCTCAACACCAAATTCAAAATCCAAGATTGCTAAAAAGAACTAAATTTTAAAGATTCTTTGTAATGGAGAAGCCATCCCAATTTATAGAAATGTGAATTGACCATTCACCTACCCCCAAATGATTGTTCATGGTCTCATTCAACTTGTGACTGGTCTCATTGCAAAAGATATTTCTGGGAGAACGCTGCCTTTGCTGCTGTTGATTCTCAAGGAGCTTCTGGAGGCTTAGCAATCTTCTGGGACACCAAAATTGTTAATGGTAATGTGCTCTCCTCCTCCCAGAATCATTTAGCTATAATCTTTAAAAGTCTTGAGAATAATTCTAGCTGGATTCTTTCCAATATTTATGCACCCAATACTGTTGCTGGTAAAAGAAATTTATGGAAGGAGTTAACCTTGTTTCGAAATAATGTTGAGAACATGAACTGGTTGATTATGGGAGACTTCAATACTCCTTTAAATCCAGGAGAAAAGTTTGGGGGAAGCTCTGAATTTTCACTCAGTATGGAAGAGTTTGTTGGCTTCATTTCGACTCTTAATCTTATGGACATAGAGCTTCATGGTAATCAATTTACCTGGTCTAACAGAAGATTTGGGGAGAACTTGATCCAGGTTAAACTGGACAGAGCTCTTATTTCTGCTAATTGGATCTTAGATCAGAATTTTCATCTTTCTTCTCTCCCAGAACGGGCTCTGATCATAATCCTATTGTCCTAAATTTCTTCAATTGGTCAAAACCTTTTCACTACAATTTCAAATTTGAGAAAATGTGGCTCGAGCATAAGATATTGTAGACAGAATTAAAGAGTGATGGCATTGGGAAGGCACGAGGGCGGCCCAATTCAGCTTCTACGAAGTTGAAAAATGTTAAGCAAAAGGTTAGAATCGGAATAAAGAGGTTTTTGGAAATATTTTTGAAAAGAAGAAAGAACTTAAGCGAGCAAAATGGAAGAGCTTGAACTTAATGTTTCCTTGAAAGGTATGACTCTAGAGGATCATCAGCAGGAAAAAAAAATTCTCTCAGATCTGCATAATATAAACAACCATGAAGAATCCTTTTGGAGAATGAAGTCTAGAGCCCTTTGGCTTAAAGCAGGAGACAGAATACAATTTTTTTCATTTGACAGCCCTCAAGCATAGAGCTTATAATATAATTATTGGTTTCTAAGGATAATGGGAACATTACTAAGGATTCTGAAGACATCAAAGAAGAAGCCCTCAAATTTTACAAGAATCTACTCACTGAGAATAATTCCTACAATGAACAAGCGGCCTCCTTTCTCTTAGACTCCATTCCTAATAATATAATACCTGCTGAGAGGTTTAAGAGTCTTTCCAAAACTGTCACCATTGAGGAATTGAAAAAGGCTATTTTCACTTTAGAAGGGGATAAGGCTCCGGCCCCGATGGTTTTTCGGCAAACTTCTACCAAAGATGTTGGGAAATATGTTCTGAAGATCTATTGAAAGCTGTTAATGAGTTTTATAGAACTGGAAATCTTATCAAAGAATTAAATAATACACACATTGTGCTTGCTCCGAAGAAGTTGGATGCAAAGGACTTCAAAGATTTCAGGCCAATCAGTTTGGTTAATGTAATATATCGGATCTTCACAAAGATTCTTACCACTAGAATGCAACCTATTCTTATGGAGATTATTTCACAACAACAGAGCGGATTCATTCAGGGAAGAATTATTCAAGATGGAATTATCATGGTTCATGAAACAATCCATTCTATGGATAAAAGTAAAAAGGCAGGGATGGCTATCAAGTTAGACATGCATAAAGCCTTCGACAGAGTCTCCTGGAGATTCATGGATGAGGTCTTATCCAAGTTTGGTTTTCAAAATAAATTCAGGAAAATCATTCACTCTTGTATTTCTACTTCCAGATTCTCAGTGGTTGTTAATGGGGAACCGGTTGGTTTTTTTGCCAGCAATAGAGGAATCCGGCAAGGGGACCCAATTTCCCCTCTATTATTCATTATAATGGCTGACAGTTTAAGCAGATCTATCTCCAAAGCTATTAGCATTGGCATGATAAAAGGCTTTCCTCCAACTTCTGGCAATCAGGTCTCCTCCCACCAACAGTTTGCTGATGACACTCTGCTTCTTCTGATGGCCTCAATAATTGAGGCAAAGGCTATCAAAACTATCCTTAGATTTTATGAGGAAGCCTCGGGGCAAAAATTTAATTTTGACAAAAGCTCTATATATTTCTTCAATACTCCTATGGAAAGGCAAAGAAAGATTGCTAATATTCTAGGATGCACTATTAATTCTCTTCCCGCTACTTATTTAGGTCTACCTTTAAGTACTGGCAAGATTTCTAATGAGGTCTGGAATGATCTTATTAAGAGATTTCAAAAAAAACTGGTTGGATGGAAAGGAGCTATACTTTCAAGCGCAGGCAAGTGCTTATTGATAAAAAGCACGCTTCAAAACCTACCTATTTACATCATGTCAATGTTCAGCATACCAGCAGCAGTGACGAATAGTATTGAAAAGATTCAAAAGCACTTTTTATGGCACGGTACTGAGGACAGGTTCAGGTATCATTTAGTGGCTTGGGAGCAGGTATGTAAACCAAAGAGGCTTGGGGGGTTAGGTATCAAAGATATCAAACATATGAGTGCTACCCTTATTGCAAAGTTAGGTTGGAGACTTATAAAAGAACACAAGCCTTGGACAGAGTTGGTTAAGATCAAATACCTTTCAAACCAAAGCAAGATTTCCTTTATTTCTGATCAGTCTCTTCCGAATGGTTCTATTTTCTGGAACAATCTTCTTCACAATGAGACATATTCTCTCTCAGGGGTGTAGCTGGAAGCTTGGGGATGGTCAAGACATTAACTTCTGGACTGATAAATGGACTGATTTTAATTGGATTTCTTCTTATGGGCACATTAAAGACAACTTAATTACAAAGTATGGACACAAAATATAGGGATATATTGAGGTGGATGAAAACAAAAGAAAATGGAAATAGTTAAAAGTGGAGAAGGATAATGTACAGTCTGATGTTTCATCTTTACAGAATCAACTTTCTCTAATCCATATTAGTAATCAAAATCTTAAGGATGAACTCATTTGGAAAGATTCTTTTGATGGGGAATACTCAGTTAAATCAGGATACAATTCTTTCTTTGCCTCTATTTTGGAAGGCTTGTAATGATGGCATTTTCAGAAACACTAGAAAGGCATGTAACAAAATCTACAAGGAAATTATCATTGCTGTGCAGGATAATATTGCTAGATTTAAACCTCCTAAAAATAGACTTTTCCCTGAGAAAGAAGAATACATTCTGACTGATTGGAATATTGACACTGTCTTCAAAAAGAATAACAATGGTATGGATAGAACCACCGTCCGATGGACTAAGCCTCCCAATGCTTGGCATAAGTTAAATTTTGATGGAGCCTCAAAAGGCAATCCGGGAGATTCTGGAGGTGGAGGAGTCATCAGAGATCAAAGAGGCTGTTTTGTTGCTGCCTTTTCTGGGAAAATGGGTAGGAAAACTAATCATTACTCTGAAGCTCTTGCTGCTCTATGGGGAATAAGGCTAGCCAGGGATTGTAATATTCTGAATATTATAATTGAGGGTGATTCTCTGAACATTATTAATCTCTTAAACAAAAAGCAACACCCCAGCTGGTCAATTAGATATTTTATTATTGAAGCTACTGATATATGCAAGAGTTTTGAAAATGTTAAAATCACTCACACCTATCGGGAAGGCAATAGGGTCGCAGATGGTCTAGCAAACTTTGGAGTTAACAATTCTTTTCAAACGTGGCTAAGGGGGGACATTCTGCCCATTCAAGTTAATAAAGACATAATCAATGATCTACATGGTGGGAAAATCATCACTAACGGCTGTAATGTTGATGCTAATGAGCGGATTCTTAAGTACAGAAGGATGACATCATATATGATTTGTGTGATTTATGAGATTTGTGTGAACTAGACAGCCATCATTTCTTGTCATAGGGAGAACGCCAAGGAGCGGGTCACTAATTACAAAGTATGGTCTAATAATTACATCTTCTATCACGGAAGGGAAAGATTCAAAAACAAAGCTAAGTCTGCTACGCATAGTGCTAAAATATTTACCGTTGAGAGTAGAATCACTGGAAAAATGGGGGGTCCGCCGTGTAAAACAGAGCCCACCCACAATCCAGCGTGGAAAGAGGATGCTGTGCTCTGGAACTATCTTCAAATTGGAGGTCTTGCGAATTTGATAGAAAGGATTCAAGGTTTTGATCAGGATATTTCTATTAAATTCGCACAGGGATGGAAGAATCGGGTTGTTAAATACAACATAGAGGTTGAGATCACGGAGGAGCTCATCACCCAGATCACGGGACTCAGTCTTGATGGCACCAAATTCTTTAATAAGAAGGTAGACAGAGAGGTGGAGACAAAGAAATTCCTGGATGAAGGGGAAAATCTTGAGTTTGTGACAACTGACATCAAGTTGGCTTCGATTCCTGAGCCTTTTGCTGAGCTCGCCAGGATGGTTGTTAGGTATGTAACTCTTGAGGGGAGATTTGTTACTATTCCTCAAAAGCATTTGATATTTCTTAACCACTTTCGTAGAAATATAACCATCAGCTTCCCTCATTACTTGTTAAACTCGTTGGAGAAATCCGTTCGGGAAGTGCAGAGTCATTCTAGGCGGTTCCTGCATCAAGGGCTAATTCTTCTCATCCATCATCACTGCTCAAACTGTCCCCGCATGAATCCTGCTCCACCCTCTTCCTCCATTCCTCCCCCTGCTCACACCGCCTCCATTCCCCCTTGAAACTGCTTCGTCTAGCAAGAAAAGAAAGGGCATGAAAACTAAGATCCCTACTTCTCAGAGGGTTCTTAGAAGCCACAAAGACCTTGAGCTTGCCGAGAACCTCCTGCACATCAGCCAATCGGTGGAGGAGCCTAAGGAGGAGGATTTGATGGTCAAAGTGGGCAGGATGGAAAAGGAAATCCAAGAGCTCAAAAGGGTTATCAAAAATATGGAAAAAGCTAAGGGAAAAGGAATATTACAAAATGATGCTTTGAGTAGGGTGTTATTGCTGAAGTGTTCAAGAAGTTATAGTCTTTGGATGGCAGAATGGGAAATGCAAAAAGTTGTAATGACTGCATCCTATCTACTCTTAAAATTATTTACAATTTCATTGAACAGCATGTTCATAGTGTTTGCAGCCTAAGCGGGATTAATGAAGACATTTGGGGCCCCAAAGAGAAAAGGGATATGGCAATTGCTGAGGCGGATCTGAAAGACCCTTCTCAGGCCACAACCATTGCTTTCTTTGTCTCACTGCAAGCGATCAAAACCAAGATTGACAGGGCTATCAAGTAACATGGTGTTGTCTTTGTTGTTTTTCATTGCTACTGAAGTTCTTGATGACTAGCGGATCTGGAGCTTTTTTTTTGGCGGAGATATTCTAGGATAGATATCTATTGTTTGCTTTTTGATCTCTTCTTTGTTTTTTGGATCATTGTACGACTGGATCCTTTCTTTTAATATGTTGTTTTATCTGGCTGTTGAGCCCTCTGAGGTTGGTTGTTTTGCCCTTCTCTGGGCTATTTCTCTCACTTCTGATATCTGGCTTTTGAGCCCTTTTGTATACAGGGTATAGTCCCTTCAAAACTATTTTCCCTTAATAAAAAAACTTGTGACTTTTCACCTTCCTAGGAAGTGAGAAATAAGTTCCCTTTTTATAAATTAAAGGGAATTTTACAATGTAACTTTATAAAGTCACTTAAGTGAATGAGACAAAATACAATGATTACACCCAACAAAGAATTCAAAAGGGAGAGAAAAAAAGAGGTAGAAAGAGACAAGAAGGGAGAGGTTTCCAAATCTGATGAAGAAGATCCCTGTGATGAAGAAATTTGCTTGATTCAAACCTCCTGATGATGAGCCTCTAGAACGGGATCATGTTCCTTGAATTTCTTGTTGAATTGAGTTATCGCAGTTGTCAACTTATCCTCCTCTAGAATGCACACATAGCTCAACACCTTAGTCTAGATATCGGGACACATTCATGATCTTCTTGTATTGATGAAACAATTATTCGTGATCCATTACAATTACAACAATGCAACTTCGATTTTGGCTAGGGACTCTAAGTTATCTTCATTGAAGGAGAGAGAGTCACCTGCCTCTTTCTTGACCAACTCTTGGAACAAGACAATGAGTTCTTCCAATGATGAGTCCTCAGTGAGCGGAGGGAACTCAAGCCTTTGAACACAATTATAAACATCGTTCAATATATAAAAAACATGTTGTTGACAAGATTCCAACTCATATATTGCATACTTAAGCATAGCATATTTCACATCCATGATGCAAATCCAAACTTGAGATAAGTTCTCTACAGTGGATGCGAACACGTTATTTCTCATGAGGGTGTGAGAATCGAAGGAGATCATCTCGGATACCATTAGAAACATTTCATTCAAATGGTTGACCACTTTTACAAATCTCTCCTTTGCTCTGTTCACTTATGATAATGTTACAAGAACATACTTGATGAGAGAAATGATATCTGACACAAATAATTTCCTTGGTCAATGATTTTCTCAATCCACTTCTCGTTGGTCTTCTCCCACCTTATGTATCCTTGGATCTTCTTGAATGCCTTTGGATCATCATTGTTGATTAGAGGAATGTATTCGATCAGAAGATAGGATGTTGATTCAGGTTCTAAGAAGGGTTGAATGTAAGCATTGAGAGCTTTTACCTATTCCTTCAATTGCACAATTATTTTCTTATATTCTTTGTTTCGAACAAGAAGGAAGGAAGAGGATTCTTTGAACAAATGGGAATCACCCTCATGCGAAGCATGACCCAATGAGATGTGGGTCAGCTCACAGTCTAATGGATTCATGTCCTCAATAGGCTTTTCAATCTTAGGTCTAACAACTTCAACTAAAGAAGCGGGATGTTGTTTAGGCCTTCTTTCTTTGTTTGGACTTCAGGGTTCTTGAGATTGATTCGAGACTAGGTATGACAACAAGTTGTAGATGTGCTTGGCTCACTTTTGCAATCATTTCTCGAATCCATTGGAATAGATCATCGGTGTTGACATGATGTTTTCCACTAGAGAATTCTCAAGAGCTTGTTGTGGAATAAATTCTTGATCACCATGAGGAAGCTTTGACATCTTGGATACTTGGATGCTCTGCATTGAATCACTCTTTCTTGACCTATGAGGTTTTATGAGATTTCTAATGAGCTTTGTCTCGCTTACGAGCTCTCCTGGAATATGGGATCAATTTGTGTTCTTTTTTCATTACCCTCACTACATGCTTGTCAACTTCTTCTTACAATGATTTACCTCAACCAACTTACTTTGAACAACTCATCGAGCTTACTCGCCAACTCAACTCAAGCATCTCACTCGAGCTCCATTAACCACTCACCGAGAATGTGTGGATGGCTTAAGCCTGATTGATGAGTTATGATGACCTGATTTACTTAAATCTCAACTAATATCTTGACCTTTTTACTTCTTCTTTGACTACACAATGTCCTGGATTTTGTTACACCATGCGGCGTTCTTTTTTTACTATTGTGGTCAAAATGATGCCTAAAGACCTTTGTGAAGGATGAATTCCCTTGTTTGAGCTATGAAACCTTCATATAACTATGCGAAGATTTTAAAAAGTAGTGAGATAACTGAAAATGAGCCTACTGTAACTTTCTGCACTCAAAACGAAGACTTTCTATTTTTAGCAAGTGGGAACCAGGACATGTTATTTTGGGAAATTTCACTATTTTTTCAAATCTGAACGATGCTTCTATATTTTCAAATTTTTCACTTTCTATTTTTAGGTAATTGATTTTTGCTTTTTGCTTTTTTTACTTTTTTTTTGCTATTTTTGAAAGGTTGTCCTAGTTTCTCATTTTCAATGTTCTCTGAGTACACTGATTTGAGGGGACTCATTATTTTTAGTAAGTTACTATTTTTAGAAAGCAAGGATGCCAGATACTTACTATTTTTATAAACTACATTTTCCACCTTGGGTTGCAATGAAAATGGCATCACTAGATTAGGCTCCTCATTACGATCTTATGCTCCGAATTTTAGCTCAATCTGCCCACCAAAATGCCCAGAAAATGAAAAATCAGATGATAGGGCATCAAAATAGGGTTATATATTGCTAGTGATTCATAGCATCCTTGGGTTTGTTGGTACAACGTTATTGATGGCTCCTGGGTTGAAGAACAACTGAGAAAATTTCACCCGATTTCGTTCACATGTTTGAAAGATACAATTTTTTTGAATTTCGGTGCATATGGCCATTCGGATGAATTTGACAGAGTTTTTGGACATTTTATAGGTTTAATGGATTTTCTCACTCAAAATTCATGGATATAAGAAGAAATAATGAAGTGGGTAGAAGTTTATTTTATGTTTAAAACATTTCGGCAACACCTTCCACTTCACGGGAGAGGAGAAAGAGAAGTAACATGAAAAAGACTTAGTTAAATTTTGAGTTTGAAAACCATGGGGGTGGGGTGAATTTTTGTGTCCCCACTGTCCCGGGATAGTTGGGGCAAAAAAATGTGCCATCCATTCTAAACTTGACAAGTGGTGGGAAATGAGTGGGTGAGGATGGAGGAGGAGAGAGAAAGGTTTCAACACTGAGGGAGAATTGGAGGTCACATGATGAAATAGAGAGGGGATAGGAGTGGGACACATTTTATGGACCCAAATATCCCAAGTTTCCCAGAAAATTAGGGACAAAGAAGGGGCAGAAAAATGCGCCCAAGGCCTAGGAGGTCCAAAACTTAGCCAATTTTGCAATTTGATCACTAACACTTTGTCGGAGGGGTCCAGGGTCACATGAAGGTCCAAGGGATTCAAAAAGGGGGTAGGGTGCATTTTTGTCCCTACTTTCCCCACTATCCCAACTTTCCTATAAATTTGGGATAGTCGGGACATCCGGACACCAAAATGCGTCAGGCTTCCAACTGCAAATTTGACTAACTCCCAGAATCTTGAAACAAACTTTCTCGAAGTTATATGAGGTCGTTTTTAGGTAAACGTTTATATAATTTTTACTTCAAAGACCATTTTTAGAACAATGGTAGGGTTTTCAAAACTTTATTTTGACTCCTCCAAAAATTCTACTTTTTCATTCGGGACCGCAAGGTGAGTCTACACAAATTACTCTTCCCTGAGAAGCGCCTATGCCTTGAGAAGAATATGATTTTTCCATCATGTATATAATTGAAATATATTTCCAATGGTATCTTGTTTTCCTCTTGACCATCACGGATATCCCGAATCTTTCGTTGAAGTTCAGGTGTTTTTTCCACTGCTTACTCCTTGCACCTTAAAAACCCATAGTTGCATAACTTGTTCCTAAACCTCTAAACACTCCCAAATATTCCTAAACCTATTGAAATATGTTATTAGCTCATTCATACCACTTCTTGATGAATTTGAGCTTTCAAATCTACCCCAAAGGACACACACTTGTTCGCAAAGGCTAAAAATAGCCTTTCTAGGCCTATTGAAGAATTCTCTCTTAAAAGCACTGTACTGAATGAATTGAATGACCATATTTTGACATTTACAACATCAAGGAAAGTACACAACACATATGAGGACTTTCAAGGATCAAGGATAGGCATGAAATTGAGGAAGACTGATCCAAATATGTGTTCAGGAGGGCTCTTAAGAAAAGTTTTCGACACTAGGGTATAGTTGTCATGTTTCAACATTGAATTTTGACCTTGCGAAATCTCACGACAAAAAAACCGAAGGAGGAAAGGGTGCCCATGCTTTATTCTACAAAAATGATGGCATTTGGTCCTTGGTAGGTGGAAATGGACCATTTATGATTGTTTGCTCACTCCCCCTATCTGTCTCTTATTCTCTATATATGTAAGTGTTTATGCATGTAAAGGGGGTTCTTTTCTGTTGATTTGGAAGCTCTATTTTTGGAGTTTTACGCTTCTTACCTTCGAGATATCTGCAACTCACATTTTTGCAATAATTCCGAGCTCTAGTTTGTAAATCTAAATAGATATTTTTAGTGTTACACAAATGTGGTTTATCCCTTTGAATGCCTCTATATTTGATGTGGATGTTTTGTCCTCTTGTTCTCCTTTGATTTCATCACTTATCTCCTTCAAAGCTATGTGTTTTCCTTATATTCTTGCATGTGTGATTATATTTGTGTCTCTTAAGGTCATAATTGATCCATGTTCTAGTTTTGGTGCATCACCTCTTTCATTTTGCAACATTCTCTCTCTCTCTCTCTCTCTCTCTCTCTCTCTCTCTCTCTCTCTCAATCTTCTTTACAATTTTAGATTAGATTTAGGTAGTTGCATTTTGAAGTTATTTAGGTTATTTTCTAGAGGTCTATCTCAAGGAGCAAGGTCCCACACCTTGGAGACATTCCCATGTTAGCCAAAAGTATTGATTTTCCACGATCAAATCCTAGGGTGCTACTTTTGTGCGTTAACATGACCTTGTATAATTTTAAATTTATTGTTTTCTTGTTTGTGGTTTTCACATGTCCATGGGACCTTAATTTATTTAATTTGTTTAAATTGATCTTTTAACTTAAGCTAATATTAAGTATGGGTTAGTGATTTAATCTTCTTTACTTGTTTTGGTTGATTTTGCTTTTATTTGGTTGTTAGGAACTTTCCATATATGAAAAAATTATATTAGCCTATTAGGTGGTGTATGCGACAAGTAAACCTTGTCCCAAAGTTCCAAATTCCCTAAACACTTACCAATGGGGTAGGTGTATTTTGTTAAAACTTTTGGCCACACGGGGACTCAAAATGACCCCGTAATGAGCCTTGAAAATCTTGCCACCCACTTTTATATTCAATTTTGTGTAAGGCTTGGAGTGGTTTGCAATTTGATTTACATGACTCACATTTATATGTAAATTGCATTTAATCCTTAATTTGAAGATTTCTTACTTTTTGGGTTGCTTGTAATGGATCAAATTTTTATGTCAAAATCATGTAAGAGGAATTTATAGCTAGTAATTAGATTTATAAGTGAATTTGATATCAGCCCATGTGGGAATGTAAGAGGCTTAATTACCTTGTTGGGAGAGTGTTTTTGGGACTTTGGGCATATCACTTGACATGATTCTATTAGGTCCTTTGTTTTGGTGAATTGTTTATTCAAGCAAATTTAGTTTTTATTTACGAGTTATGCACTTTGGATTGGGAAGGTGTTTGGTTGTTGGAGTGCTTGGAGTGATTGACTTGGTTTGAAAGATTTTCGAACAAGATGAGCAAGAGGTGAATCATATCCTCTCTTTTTCTCCATGTGAAAAATAGTTCTCTTCATCTCTTTTATTAATGTTGTGGTTTATTTTCTCATTTGAGCATGTGCTTGAATTTTTGGGATGTTGTTGAACTTGCTTGTGAGCTCAATGTGGAGCTAGCAAGAGGAGTTGTGTGTTGGTGCGAATTCATATGTCATTATGGAGGCATAAGTGTAAAACTTGAAGAGAAAACATGTATGAAACCTTATGGAGGAAATAAAGGAGTTATATATTACCTTTAAGTGAAGGTATAAGCGATGATAGTTTTAAGTGGGGGTATTAAGTGTAAAAATTATGCTTGCATTTGTAATCCATGTGGGAGCCAATAGCTAATTTCATTTCTTTAGAGGAGCTATAAGTGGTAACGAAGAATTTATTCTTCTCCTTGCAAGCCTTGTTGACTTGGGAATGTGTTTGTTGTTTTCTTTTTGGATGGTTTCATCTCCCTCATATGTCCCAAACAAGTATTGCTTGATATATTTTGTAGAAATTTAGATGTATGTGTATGTGCATTGGTTGTTTCCCTTGTTTCACACTCGGTTGTTGGTGCGGAGAACTTGTGAGAGTTGGGAGATTTCATGGGTGGATAATGAGGAAAGTTTCCCTCATTGAGTGGCTAGGAGGTCAAAGTTGTCTTCACCTCTCTTTTGGTATGTTCATGGGAGAGTGTATGAAAAATAAGAAAACTATGTTTGGTTGTGGAGCTATAAATGAATGTAACCTTTTGTGCATTGTTATCTCCAAATGATAAGTAATCATATTGTTACTTGCAATTGTTGAAAGCCATTTGTCATTGTTGTAAACTTATAAGAAGAACAATTTTATTTTTTTTAAGAAAGTTGTGCTCACTTTCTTGTGCATGAAAGGGAAACAAAGAGTTCCTTTTTATTGTATAAAGACCTTGTGTTATATGCGAAAGCCAATATCGTTTAAGTTTACTACATCCTTGGAAAGGAAAATTAGAAGCATATTAGTTGATTGGATGTGTAACCCCCTCTCTCTCGCACGCACATATGCACACACACACACGCACACAAGCATATGCACACACACTTGCACTTTTACTTTTATTTCATTTGAAAGGAATGTAAACTCCTATTGTAATGCTTATTGAAATCCATGTGTACTATTGTATTTTCACTTAGATGTCAAGCATACAAATTTGTAATAAGCATGGTTGAAAGTTATGAAATTTGTAGATGTATGTATGTGAAGAAAGTTAGCAACTTCTCTCTCTCTCTCTCGAGACTTCTTGACACTTTTTTACACCAATGTTGTCATTGTGATAAAAATGATAATAGTTATAGTTTCATTTATATATTATTCTTGAAATCCTTTACAATGGTTCCTTAAGATCAAATTATAGTCTTGAGGCATCACATTAAAGATGTAACTAGTAATATAGGTGTAGTTATGTATAAGGAAAAATTACAATCTATCTTGAAATACATATCTACATTTTAATATAATTGCAACACACACACACACACACACACACACACACACACACACACACACACACACACACACACACATGCGCATGCACGTGCACGCTTACACGCACACGCACACGCACACATATACATACATACATACAAGTGGCATGTTTGTTTATAAAAATGAACATTTACAAAAAAGTAAAGGTAGGGGAGGGGTTAGTCTTGCCCCTACCACTTTATATTTTATAATATCAACAATAAGAGGGGCAATGGCTCTTACAAAGGCCACAACCCCCACATAACTAATATGTGGCGTAAGGGTTGTTGAAACCATATGAATGTCCAAGGTTTGGCTTGGTCATGACTTATTTAGTGCGACACTCTCATAAATAGGTTCACCTTATAATCATACACATGTTGCATGCTTTGTCATGTGCGTGTGTGTATAACCAAAACTTTATTTAATCTAGTATTTTATTTATATCATTCTATATAAATAAATAAATAAATGTTACAAAACTATGGAATGATATAAATGAAGTTTTGGTTATTATAATAAACACACACACACATGGCATGTTTCCCTAGATTGGCATATATACACGTGTATATACAAAATGGCTAAACTATTAAGATAAAATAAAAAGAGAAGATCAAGTTGATAAGTTGAATGTACTTCCATGATGCCTCCTCTCCCATGCTTGTAAACAAAATGAGAAGAGCAAATCGAAGAAAAAAACAAGTAAACAAAGCTTTAAACAAGTCATAAGAATTTTTAAGGCTTTTTTGGAAAACTTAAGAGATCTAAGGTGGATGATTAATAGATTTAAGTTCTCACATTCAACCCTCCACTTGTATTTGTGAGGTTGAATTTTTTCTCAAATTGAAATTAGACCCATCTTAATTAAACCATTTAATGGGAAGTGTTTTTAAGCATTTGGATGCTACATTGAGCTATTAATTAAAAGGATCTTTGTTACCATAGAGACTAATACCATAACCTAACAATAATTATTCCATGGACATTTCCGTAGCTCTATTTCAGAAAACAAATGTGCATCATAAAACTCACAAATAATAAATCGAATTCGCTATGGATAACTAATAGGTTGACAAGATAGTGAGAAGATGGCGAAAATTCCTGAAATAGCGTTGGGTAAAATAAATTGTGAATCTGCTTCACCAATGAGCAGCCATGGCGCCGGGCGAGGAGTGGAAGGAAAAAGCAATTGGAATGCGGTGAAAGATGCATATCATCCTTGCTTATTGAAGATGTTAATTCCACTGAAATTACCCTCAAGGAGTAATTAGCGGAGCAAATCGAAATTCTTAAATCTTGAGCCCTAATGGCTAAATTCCATGATAGATGGCTATCCACTGAGGAAATAATGAATTCGTGTAAACGACAGTGAAGTGAAGAACAAAAATATGAATCCTTGCGGCGAAAGGAATGGTTATTAGGAGACGTTGGTTTATATCTTCAGCCCTGGATCCCAAATTTTGATGCGTGTTCAGCTTCATTTGGTGATGCTCCGGTATGGATAAGACTCTATGCGAATATTGGAAATCAGAAGTCCTCTCAAGGATTATTTAAATTGATCCTAAAACCTTGTGTGGGACTTTGGCTTCCTATGTGTTGCTATGAATCTTGAGCAGGAGCCTCCTCACTTCATTTCCGTCAAATCCCCATCGGGAGAAATGACTATGAAAGAATAGTTATAATGTTTTCTATGTAATAAATGGCAATGCCCAGATAAAAGGAATCGTTCGACCAAATTGAGATGGCGGAAAAAATCCGATTCCGAGCCTAAATTATCTGGAGCAAAAGATTATGTCGATCCGCGAACCTCACTTACCCCTCGAAATTTGCTAGAAGATACATAAAAGGTAGTAATGGAATCCACTCGGGTCCTATATTTAATTAAAGAGGGCATTCACTTGGGGAAAGTTAATTCAATTGATGGATTAAATAAGTGGGTAGAAGGTGGTCAAGAAGCGAAAGTAATTTCAGATGAGGATACTTCTTCTGAAAATGATATTGAAGGTGAAGAAGAAGATGATCTAGAACTTCCTTTTATTTCTAATAGTTTGGCATTTTCTTATAATGATTTGAAATCTGCTTATTGTGGCACCTCATGGAAAAGGGGCGCAAATCCAAACATGAAGTGGCTAAAAAGGAAGTAGCCATCGAAAGACAAAAAGTTTTGAACTTATCTAATCTAGACTCGGGAAGGTCAAAGTCCTTCCCAATAAATCATGAAAGTCTTATCCTGGAATGTTAGGGGCTTAAACGACCCTAACAAGCAACACTTGGTTAAGTGTTATGTCTTTTCTTTAGATGTAGGAGTGGTTCTTTTACAGGAGACTAAAATGACAAAGTGAAGGAAATGATGAGTTGGTCTAAAAGTTGGAAAGGATGGTCTGGTTTAATTACGATGCTGTATGGGGAAATTTGTCGGGGTTTTGGCCATTCTTTGGAAAATGAACAAGGCAAAGGTTGAGTTGGTAAATTAAAGCTTCAATTGGCATCTTTGAAAGGTAATTCCCAACGAGAGATCATGAAGAATTTTTTCTCTTCAATGTTTATGGACCTAATAACTTACTGAGAAAAAGGATTCTTTGGCAAGGACTTTCATTGGAAGTGGATGCAAGACAAGCTAATCTCGATCCTTTTGGGTGGGACATAAATGCAATTTTATCAAAAAGATAAAAATGGAGGTATAGTTCGAAATATTCAATCTCAGATAGACTTTAATAATTTTGTCCAAAACAATACCTTAGCAGATATAGAACCTAAACAAGGGTGGTTTACATGGTCTAATAGAAGGCTTGGTTTTAGTACTATCTCAAAACGATTAGATCGGTTCTTAGCTTACCCTTCGTGGTTGCAAAAAGATTTTCTTCTGGAGAGTTTAATTCTACCTTGGTCTAGTTCTAACCATTATCATATCCTAATCAATACGAATTTGGATGAGGCCCTAGGAAATCACCGTTCAAGTTTGAATTAATGTGGTTAAGAGACTTTAATCTGTCGGAGCTGATCAAAAATTGGTGGTCGTCTTTCAAAATAAGAGGTTCGAAAATGTTTGTATTATCACAAACACTAAAATTGCTTTAAAAGAAATTATTGGAATGGAACACCAATCAATTTAATAACATCTTTTAGAGAAAAATTAGAGTGTAGAAGCAGTTCCAGGAATTGAATGAACATATCTTTGATAAAAGCATGGGTCAAGAAGAGTTCCATAGAGAGAAAGAGTTATTAGAAGAATTATGCTATTGGAAACAAAAATCAAGAGAGAATTGGCTCAAAGAGGTTGATCGAAATACTAAATATTACCATGCCTCAGTTAAGTCAAGGAGGAGATTCAATTACATCTCGAGCATCAAAAATAGTAGGGGTGAACAATTGTCTCAACAAGTAGACATTAGGAAAGAGGCAGTGCATTACTTTTCAAACCTTCTTAGTGGAGATTCATGTTTCCCCTACGGGTTTAAGAGGAAATGTTGAGATTTATTCCTTCAATAATAACTGAGAATCAAAATAAAGTGCTTATGGATCCAT
This sequence comes from Taxus wallichiana var. yunnanensis, assembly GCA_018340775.1. Taxonomy (NCBI): domain Eukaryota; kingdom Viridiplantae; phylum Streptophyta; class Pinopsida; order Cupressales; family Taxaceae; genus Taxus; species Taxus wallichiana. The sequence continues at coordinate 604,587,389 of CM031235.1, forward strand.
TCTCCAAGGAGGAAATTAGAAAAGTGGTTTTTTCTTTGGAAAAGAATAAAGCCCTGACTCGATGGTTTCCAAGCTTATTTTTTCAAGTTTTTGGCACATCTTAGGGAATGATATTTGGGCTGCTGTGGAAGAATCAAGGAAATCCAAAAGGATTCTAAAGGTTTTCAACTGTACCTTTCTAATTTTATTTCCCAAAAAGGAAAATCCTAAATTGTTTGATGATTTCGTCTTGTTTCCTTATGTAATAATATATAAAAAAATAATATCCAAGGCCATTGATTTGCAATTAAAACCATTGTTGGATGCATTAATCTCTCAAGAACAGAGTGGATTTGTACTAGGAAGGTCAATCTCAAAAGGGATAATTCTTACTCATGAATTGATGCATTCATTATCCAACAACAAAATTCTACATGGTGTTAAAGTTGGATATAAGTAAAGCTTATGACAAAGTTAATTGGAGATTTTTAGTGAAGTCTTTATTGAGATTCGGATTTTCACCTTCTTTTTGCGAATGGATATTTAGTTGTATTTCCAGTTCACACTATTCGATTTAGTTAATGGTTCGGCTAAAGGGTTATTTGAAAGTAATCGAGGAATTAGACAAGGAGATCCCCTTTCCCCTTTCCTTTTCAATATTGTCGTGGAGGACTTGGGATGAGCCATTGTGTTTGCGATCCAGGAAGTCGAATTCAAGGTCTTTATAGCGAAAGGCTCATCTCCTATTTCTCATCAAAAAAATGTTGATGATACCTTTCTATTCGGTGTTGCAACTATTCAAGAAGCCAAAGAATTTAAATCTATCCTGGATACTTACGCCACTTTTGCTACTAGACAAGTTATTAGTAAGCCTAAATCGTTACATTTTCTTTTTAATACTCGAAGGTTCATGCAACGAATTCAAAGGATATTCGAATTCACTCTGAGCTCCCTTCCACAGAAGTATCTTGGTATTCCTCTCTTCATTGGTGTTGGTCGAGCTTCTTTATGGGATGATTTGTTGAAATCCTTTGAGAAAAGGTTACAATCTTGGAAAGGGAGGTGGTTGTCCTTTGTTGGGCGTATCCTTCTTATCATAACTATTCTCAATGCTCTTCCCATTGATATGCTCTCTATTTTAAAAAATCCCCAAATTGGTATATTGCAAAAATCAATAAGATTATGAGAACATTCATGTGGCGGGTACATAAGAAGCTAAAAAAATCCCATTAGTAAAATGGGAATCTATTACCTTGCCCAAAAATTGTGTGGTGTCGAGATAATTAATCTTGAAAGACAGAATATAGCTTTGGGAGCCAAACTGGTATGGTTCTTATTATCCAAGCCCAAAAATTTGCTCAGTAGAATCTTAGAGAAGAAATATTTGGGAGCCGCCTGCATCCATTCTTTCGATCAATCATCCACCTCGGGGTTCCAATATCATGGAATTTTATTCTTTCTTGTCATTCTATGTTTCTTCAATCAACTTCTTGGTTGATTGGCAATGGAGAGTTGGCCAACTTTTGGGATGATTCTTGGAATGGCTATTTGGCTTTAGGGAAAGACCTAAATTTCAAGAGCTGAAGAGAACCCTTATTCCTCTAAGGGGGAAAATGTTAAGAACTATGGGAAAAATCTCTCTTTCGTTGCTTCCATGGCATGGAATCATTTGGATAATATTCCTATTTCTGAGGCTTCCAAGGCTATCTTTTGTAAAGAGATAGATTCACGAGAAGTGAATCCCTCCCCTGAAGATGACCAAATTATTTGGACTACAGTAAAATAAGGAATTTATTTTGCCCAATGCGGTTATAGAAAATTGGTTATAGATGAGGATTAAGAGGAAGACAAGTGGAGGTAGTGATGGTCTAAGCATTGCCCTCCCAAAGTGGGACTTTCTCCTAGCTAGCCTTTAAAAGAAGAATTCTTACTCAAAAAAGGAGGCAAGCTTTGGGAAAGATTGGTCCAACTAGATGTGTTTTATGTTATGACACTGAGGAAGATATTGATCACTATTGGTGCATTTCCATTTCGCAGAGTTTTGCTAAAATTGGTTATGTAATAAATTAAATCTTTCATGGGTTCAAACACTAACTCTTTCCTCTATTTTTCTTTCTTGGCCTAAAGTTAGACCAAAAGAAGCTTTGCCTTCAATATGGGTATGCATTCATTTCCTTTTTGGTATCAAATTAATTCTTCGAAAAGTGCTTTTTAGGCTAAGTAAAATAAATGATTGGTTTGTTTCTCATAATTTTAGAGAAATAAATAAGTGCGCGGACCTCTGGCAAATTGGGGCCCGATCAAAATTTGGTGGTCGTCATTAGTAATAATGTCAATGACTGGTCAAGATTAACAAATCTCCTTGTTGATGAAAGTAAATAAATTAATGATTTTCGAGACAAATCATCCATGTGAATTGGTAATAAAGGATCGAGAAGGGCTTTCTAAACATCTTCGAGAAAAAAGTTTCTCCTATGTCGACGTCTATAATGGAAATCCCAATGTATCCATTCCTGATTTTGTGTGCTCAGAAAGGGAAATAGCATTTTATTCATGCATCACTAGGAAGCATTTGAATCTTATATTCAATATTCAATCACAACAAGCGTTGGAGGCAGTAGAAATCGTGTTGGGGCCACAATACATGAACCTGGAGGGCCGTCCAGGGTGATTTTGAAGGTGGCTGCTACTTTTGTTTCTCACCTTCTAATTATTAAGTTGGATAAAACGGCCCTTTGCTATTGGTCACTTCACGGTAAAGCCTAAATACTGGGTTGGAATGGAGGAGGTAGTGTAGTGGGCTTAGTTAATGTCTTGGCCCTTTTTATATGAAGCCCGGGCTTTCAAGACCAAGCTATGTATCGGAGATGAAAAAAAAGATATGATATCCTACTAGATTTTACATAACAAGTAATAAAATTGTGCAGGGAGAAGGATTCAACAGAGTTCTCTGCATTCCCTACTTGGATACAAATGCCTTACGAATCCCGCTAAAACAGGAACCTCTATGGTGGGTAGAGTTGTGCAATTTGACCAAAGATTCGATGGATCAACTTGCTTGCTTAGTTACAGGCGGACTTGCAACTAAAGGGAGTTCCATGCTTCCAGCGAAGGTAACACGAGGCATGGAGGTGTTCTATGTCTCATCTAATTCAAAGGAACGGAATGGGAAAGGCTATAATAATCCTTACTAGTCTGTAAATAGAGTTATATAAGAATATGAATCTTTTTGTATAACTATAGATGTAGGGCTTGTCCCTAATGAGTGCCTAAAAGCACAATTTTGTCAGTATAGTAATGTTTTTCGCAATTTGTAAAGGAAAATGGACCCTTTAACCCTAGTTGGCTTATTAAAAGAAAAAAATGAATTGCTTGACAAAGTTATTGTCGGAGCGAATCTACCCGCAGTCGTGCTAAATCGAAAATTGATCGACTTTCCAAAGCACAATTCAAGTCATGCATCATAGTGGTGCGACAATAAAATTTTAATAGCGTAAACTCAACTTGATTCTCATTAATCCTTTTTAAAAAATTATTCCATAATTTTTGCGATTAACATATGAATTTTGATGCCCCTGCAAGAGTTTCACCAATGAAAGATCCAGATCCACACCAAGCCTTGACATTCTAGCCAAGTTGAGAGCTCACCGTAGTCGGCCTAATAGCTAGCGTGTTTAAATTTGGGGCGTTACAATCAATAAATTTTAATTTCAAAAACAACAAAGTTCCAATTACTATTCAAAACACATTGAAATGTCCTCTTATTGTCGAAGTTTTGCAATTGAATTCAAGTCTAAGTTTAATTCTCTAAAAACCTCAAAAATCCAATGTTTCTTACATGGATAAGGGAAAAAAGAAGGTTGATTTTGATAACGATCTTGCATCCAAACACTTGCTCTAAATGTCATGGACGTGTCCATAATTACGAGCAAAATGTAATTGTTTGTATAAAGAAATGGAATGTAAATGAATGTATGTAATTTATATACATATACATTTATTAAATGTATACATGTTTACATATATACATGTACATGTATAAGGGTATGGATATGTATATGTATATATAGTTACATATATTCATTTACATTCCATTCACTTATACAACATTAAATTTTGCCTTTTCTCCGACATTTAGAGCATGTGTCGGATGCAAGATCTTTATCAAATTCAACTTGTTTTTTTCCCCTACGTGTGCAAGAAACATCTCTTTTTTGACGTTTCTTAGAGAGCTAAACTTAAACTTGAATTCAAGTGCAGAATTTTGACAATAAGGGCAACTTTATGACGTTTCAATGTGTTTTGAATAGTGATATGTGTATGTATATACATTAAGAAACTTCCAAATTAAAGGCAAAATTCAATGTTTGTATAAGCAAATGAAATGTTAATGAATGTCTCAAAACTATATACACATATATGTATATATAATACCAAAAGCAATATGCAATGTACATGATAAATCCATAGGGGTGTTTACCATGTTTTTATCCACTATACTACTACCTAGGATAGTTGAAATATGTTTTATGGCATGTCCCTCCCAACATGAAATGACCTATCGGAGTTATTTAATAACAAGGAATTACTCAAAAAATTGCTCTTCAAATTTCACAAAGCTTAAATAAGCTGAAATAGATAGCATGAAAATTACAATAGTGTAGTGTCCACTTCCCTTTGACACCTTTTGATACTGATCATAACACTGTTGACTATATGATGGACATTTTTATAGTTTTGATTTAGTATGATGTTAGATGTGAGACCATGGATTATTGCTGACTTTGATTATATATGATGCATGATGATTATTAGAGACACTTTATACATTGATGTTGGTATACTATTTGACATGGTTATATTATAGATGTTGTTCGGACATGTGATATTTGATATTTTGAGTAAACCTAGAAAATGGAAATTATTTGATGATGATATAGTTGATTAAATTACAAATGATATAGTTGTTACTTTGACATTGTTGTGATTTATTTATATAGATGATTTTGGAATTATATTTCTATTCATTTTGGATGTTGTGATATGGCCACAAGACCGAAAGAGGTATTTATGTTGTTGCGGGTTAAACTATCACAACAAATATCGAGGATTGGAAATCAACCACATTAGAATTATAGATGAATTCAACAAGGTCACCACAACAACATATTTTGTGTGTGTTGTTTCGCTAGGGATTCCCATAGGGGGAATCATCTTTAAATGTGACCATGGGTGTTGTGTATTTTATTAATGTGGTCCCTTTTTATTATTGTTTGTATGTATTTTATTAGTGATGTGTCCTTTTCTTTATTTAATTAAATTGTGGTAGATTAATGTGAGAAAACATATGGTTAAAAGTTAATTAATTAAATTTGGATATAAGAAAGTAATAATGGAAGTTGTTGGCTCTTTGTATTAAATATGTAGAGGATGTGTAAGTATGTGTAAGTCAGATTTTGGAGTATGAAACACTCCACCTCCTTAGAAATTCGAATTTATTCTTGGAGGTTGTTTTTAAAGGCTTGTGAAACATATAAATTTTGTCTCATACCTCTTAAGTTTATTTACCAACCATATCTATGGTTAGAGGGTTGATCTTAACCCTTTTTAATACATTTTTATTAATCATGTTGCATGTTTTTATTGCACTTTTCTTACATTTCATTTAATTCACCTCCTTTAGGGTGTGGACTTTTTGGAGTGTGCAAGTAAATTGTCATATTTTCACCCACCCACCTCTTTATTGTATTTTGGAGAATAAAATTTGACTTTTGTGTTGGAGTTGAGGATGTGTGATGTGACATCCTACATCGATCCACATCATCCTCTTCTCTTCCCTCTTCTATAAAATTCAAACTCATTGCCTTGTTTTGGGTTGTTGAAACTTTGGAATGCTTCCTTAGGGAGAATTTTCTTGTTGATTGGAGCTCTTGCTTTGGAGGAATTTTGGGAAGATTGTTCATGTTTGTGCTTGGCTATTTGGAGTGATTGCATTGAGATAGAGACTGTTGTTTTGGAACTTAGACAACTCCATCATGGAGAGGTAAGAGCTTGGCTCTTGAAATACTCTTTTCCTTTATGAATGTGTTGGTATTGTGTGAATGTTTTAGCATGTTTTGTGTGTTTATTGGCTTTGGGTAGACTGCCATAGGAATGGTGTAGGAGAAGGCTATGGGGAATCCATGTGGGGGCATACGGGGATGCCAATGGCATCAGAATTCTTGTGGTGGGAGTTTGGGTTTGGGATCCACCATGGAAAAGAAATAGCTTGCATTTCTTACTTGTGGGGGCATAAAGAAAATTGTGGGAGGCATAAAGAGGGATTGTAGGGGGCATAAAGATATGTGTGATGATTTATTTTGGCGGCTTGTTACAAGTGGATGCCCAATTCCCATTGGGAGGTATAAGCAACTTCTTTCATAGCTCTTACTCCTTTGGCTTGCATGATGAAGCTTGAATTGTGTTTTAATGTTTTCAATGCGATTTGTAAACTTTTGTCTTGTGTTGAACTATGTTTTTTTAAATGTGCATGTTGAAATAATGTTGTGTGTATGTTTTGTGGAAGCATGTTGTTGTCATGAGTTGAATCACACCTATTGCATTGTAGTTGGCACTCGGGGCCAATGATGAAGAATGACTTCTCCTTTCGTTGGATGCCTTGGTTGGATGGAGAGCGTTGCCTTTCCCCACTTGTTACGATCAAATTGGAAGAAAATGGAACTTTGCATGTTGTTCGAATTGAGAAAAGAAGACAATTTAACGATCCCCTATGAAATAATTCATTTGTAACCTTTTCCACTCTGAAGTGGATGAAATTGTAATATATTTTCTACAAAAAAAAAGATGTTTGCAATTGGTTATGAAAGTTGTATATTCGAAATATGAAAGATGTTTACTCTATTCTTCATTGGAAAGAAAGAAATAGAAATCATTATTTACATTCGAACTTTGAAAGATGTAAAGTTGTATAATTGAAATCAATAAAAGATTGCACTACCTTATCAATTTACATTGTTGTATTGAAATTGTATTATTCTACCTTGTTTAAAATATATGATTTTGGGAAAAGATAGAAACTGGATTCTTGTTTTAATGTTTGATTGAAGAAGGAAAACATTTAAGGCTAGCATGGAATGAATTCAATGTTTCATTGTATGGCAAAAGAGATAGTTAAACCTTTGTTTGAAAGGAAGAAATGTATGTGGGAAAAATACAGTCTTTTGTCTTTTTTGGAAATGTATAAAATTGGAAATTAAAATTGCATTTAGCTATTAAATGGTTTGTTTAAAAAAAATAAATGTATTAGACTAGAATAGAAATGAATTTCCATACTTGAATGATGAAATTGATAAACTGATCCTCTAGAAATTGATCTCTGTTGTAAATTTAAAATTGACAAATAATTTATTTAAAATGCACAGTTGGAACTGCAAATAATAATTAACATTGAAACCTTAAAATTTAGCATGATATAATATCAATGAACTCATTTTGACAAAAACACTTAAGGAAATAATTTTAAACATTGCAAAATCGGGCCCAAACCTTTTCACAGTCTTCTTCTGTCAATTGTTGGAAATTGGAAATCAATTGAGCAAATTTACCTTCCTAAAACATCCTAAATCCTTCTCAAAATAATCCTCCATGTTTGTTTGGCATGTTGAGTGAAGGAGGAGATCAAATTGAACAAAATTTTATAAGTTAAATTTACCAGTTGGCTTTTTAAAAATCCTGCAGAACGTTTTCATGAAATTGACCCCTTAAACTTTATCAAAATCTAAAATTTATGATTCTGTGCAAAGAGGGTGTTGAGAGCTTTCCAGAAAGTCCTCGTTTGCCCAAAATTGAGCTTTCTAGCAAAAGTTATGGCCATTTGAAGTTTTCTTTCCTTGGTAAGAAAATTTGGTAAAATTTTCACACAGGCGGGCGGCCCTGAAAATTTTTCCTTTTTAAACTTAGAAATTTTTTTGAAAATTTCTTTTTGGAATTTTTTTGAAATTTCCCCCGCCGCCCTATCGGCTGCGGCACTAATCGACGCGCCACATGGCACAGGCAGAGGGCGTAACCAGCGAACTCTGTCCCTTTTGAAATTTTGTTCTTTGGGCAATTTTTCGTTTTTACCCCGCGACTCCCGCACTCCCACCCCTTCCTTGGAAGAATCTAATCCGCGGACCTTGCGCTGGGCCCGCACGTGCGCTTATCTCTTTTTCCCTCTCTTTGGCGAAATTTCCACAAAACCTCCGCCGCCCCGCCCTTTCCTCTCTTTCTCCCCGCTTTGGTTAGTTGGGCGACATGTGCCCCTAGCGGACCTGCGGGCGTGCAGCGCAAATTGTATTTTTTTACTCCGCGCAAAGGAAAAAAATAAAAATTCAAGCCTCCCGCCACCTGCCAACCCACCCTTTTAGGCAATTTTTCATCCGTGGGCTCATGCGGCCCGCCCTTGGGAGAAAATTTTCACCCCAAGGCTCGTCGGCCTATAACTTGAGTTTTATAAGGAGTTAGGAAGACTTCTTTATATCATCAGAAAGGTGAGGAAATTTCCTATCCAATGGGAATAATTTAGGAAAATTTTGAAAGCGTTAAGTGTGAGAAAAATCAAGTTGAAACTCTAAGCATGTTAGAGAGTGGGTATGGTGTTAATTTACCCTCGAACCTTGATTGAATACTTCTAACCCTAGATTTTGGACCTTGTGACCTCTAATAATTGTTAATAAGAGAAAAATATGTTCTAGTAAACTAGAATTGTTCTAGAACTTGTTAGTGACAATTGTTGTCTCGTAACCTAGTTGTAGACACTCTTAACTCGAGTTCTGGGAGTGGGTAAGTAAGACTTTACTCTAATGATTTTAAATATGTTTTCCTTTCCCCACTTTGTAATTAAACCTTGCTCTTGACTTAGATCTTGTGGAATTAAATACCTTGGGTATTTAATGGTTTTGGTCCCTTAACCCTAAAATTTTAATCAGAGAATATTTAGCTAAAATGTCAATATAGTCAGTGATTAAATTAATCCCTAAGGAGTTTTGAGCTAGGTGTAGACTTATTACACTTGTTGCTTTATATTGTGGAATTAGTAATTACTATAATGGGAAAAGTTATCAATGAACTTAATTGTCTTTGAGACTTGGTCATTAACACTTAAAAAAAATTATTCCATAATTTTCTAACTAAACCTAGGTTGTTCATGGGTCTCAAGTGGGTTGTTTTAGCGAGCATCACAAATAGAAGACAAGCCAATTAATTCGTTTATTTCTGGTATAGAGGACAATAATTACATAGATCTTCCCGAACACGATCTGGATCTCTATCTTTGGCTGAAAAAATTACAATCGTATATTGTCCTTTCTTCATTTTCTTTAAAATGCTGAATTTAACTTCTCTGTATCATTTTCGATTAGTTAATTTTATTTCTATTGGCATATTATAAGGTCTAGCTGATATGACAGATTTTTGCCTTCAATATAATGCTATGGTTATTATCCGATAGAAAAAGAAAGACTCAAATCAAACTTGCTTTAGTCATTGCAGTTCATTCATTGATGAATTAAAGATGCTAGTCAAGACTCAAAATACGATTGTAGTATGGGTTGTTGTAAGTTTATGCATATTATTTTTAGAATTTATAAGCAATTTAGGCATACAAGTGTTTGTACAATGTGATCAATTTTCACAGAATTATAAGTTCACCTTGCCAACTTCCGGAAAAGCAATATATTCATGTCTCCAAGCTATAAACTACAAGGATGTGCAATTTAGGAAGCACTTAAATTTTAACATTATTTCACAATACACTTGCCAACTCAATCCTTGTTACTTGCATTTGATGTACAAGAAAACATTCATTCATCTTCATATGTATACCATCCAAGTAAATAAACCATGATTTATTTTACACCCAATCACCATTTTAACATATTTGGGATTGTTACTAAACCTGAGGAAGAGGAATGGCATAGGTCGTTCTCAAGTAATCAACTATTTCAGCACTTTCAAACATTTTTACTCCAGTATTTGGATCTTCCAAGTATGGTGCCTGCCAAAGGTTGAATCATGTAAATTAAACCAGCACTACTTTAGATGCCATAAAAATAGCCACCAAACACCAAGGACATGTGTATATTGGTATCCCTTTGACAGTATTTTTGAATCACAATCATTTCAAAAATGATGATTGAAAATACAAAGATCTGCAGCTGACAACAGTCAAGTATAGTTCCAGCCATGGAATTCAAGAAAAGAATGATAAATTTTCAATTTGAGAGTATTGAACTAAAAAGATTAAACATAAAAAAATCTTGCTCATTGGGACATTATAGATGGAATACTAGCATAACTGCACAACTAGCTAAAACCGTAATTTTCATTAACTATAAAAATACAACCAAAAACTGGGATATCAAAAATTGATTATGTTTTACAATCAAATGAAAAGGTGCCTGAGAATCAAGTTGAAAAACCGAGAATTTAGAAAAACCTGAAAAATTCCTGTTTTCTCAAAAAGGCTCTGCCGATGAGGACTTCCTCGCGCAGTGCTGCATATCAATAACCAACAGTGAGTTATGATACAACTGACATTTTATTTCATCAGTCTATATATCAACTCAACATACGTGCTTTCCAATAAACAAGGTGCAAGAATAGTATCCATTAGATAAATAAAACAAAATCTAAAAGTGTCAACTTCAGTTTTATCCTGGCGATGATCAAATCAAAAAAATCATCAGAGCAAAAATCAGGTAATTCTAGCATCACAATTTATCACATTGAGGGAAAATGTCAAGGACTTGATGAAATATCCACTGAGTTTGTTCACCTTGAAAAATTATAGAGTGGCATGGTCTAAAGACTGTAAACCATTCACCACTATAGATGCTAAGGAGGTTCAATGGACACTCCAATGTGAGCCACAAACGTGGCTTCACTACAGAGAAGCTAGCCATTAGCTAAAGGGTTAAAGGATAACACCATGCATCTAACAGACCCATAATCCTTAGGGCAAAAGTAAGCTCTCACTATCAATCCATCTCAAATTTCAACCCTAAAAAATCCTTGAATAAATTGCTGGAACATTGAAATGTATACGCTGGTTAAGTCAGAGGCCAAACAGAGAGCATACACCCAAAATAATTAATGTCTTAGGGATATGACAAAACAGATGGTTTTTGATGATGGGGCTGACATTCAAATAAACAATAGTCGACCACTTGGCCAAGTAAGAGTACCGAGACAAAATATAAAAGAAAAATATCACACAAATTTCTCTTCATTAACTTTTCATAAATGTATACAAAAATGACTAGCTTAGAGAAAACAGACTGTTGAATTTGGAAAACAGCCAACCATTTCAGTCATATCTAAATTTTCACATGCAATTCAATTTCTTCTCGGCCTTAAAATTCCTATCATTGACTCTCCCTACGAAGTCTTTTATCCAATGCCTTCTCAATCTGCTCACATTTTATTTCTAAACTGCTTCTCCAATCTTCAAGCTTCTCAACATCAAACATAGAAAAATCACCTTCACAAGCCAAATTTCAAGTATTTGAACTTGTTACTTATCATAGCGAGGAACTTATCCTCTCAAATGCATCAAATTTGGACTTTCGGATATTCTTTCACTCTTTTGCTTTTGCTTTCTCTCAACTGTATACATCAATTTTTCTGGCAATTTCTAACTCGCCTGTTCTGCACCTTTGACATGTTCTATATTGACACTTCAGCTTCTAGATTTGTCTCTCTCAAATTCAACAAACCTCCACTGGTTGTTTCGATGTCCATCACAATGCACATTGCAGCATTCTTCTGTCACACCCCGTAATTTTAGTCTGTTTTGTGAGAGGAATAAGTCATAAACTGAAGGGTAAGATAAAAGAGCTGGAGGATAAGCTCTGTTGCTCGGCTATATATGCAACCACATGTGCGTGGGGATATCCCGAGAGGGATATGCACACTTATGTGTAGTTGCATGTACGACCGCACAACAACGCTTGTCGTTCAGCACTCATAGTGTACCTATCATTTACAGCGTATTCCTGTTTTGACCTTGTTAAAGTAAGTGTTTACCTTGCTGAGATAATGATATGACCTGTTGTCATGCTTCCGCAAGTTGTTGGGATCACTGTTACTCTTTTGATTGATATAATCATACTTAATCTCATTTACAGTGGATATTGATATTAATAAACTTCTTGTTATTATGATGATTGATCAAGCATGATTATCTTCGTGGCATAGCAGAGTTGGTATTATTCTGGTTTATAGGTGATCTTAACTACTGATCTAAGTGTAGCAGTTGCTGGATCTAATCGGTTCGTGTCCAGATGTAGTGGTCATCATTGAAGTAATTAGACCCATAATAAGCAAGGTAGGTATGAATGACTCTGGTAATGTTAAGCCACTGCCCATCTCTTTAAAGCATTGATTTGTTTGTAAATAAAATACAGTCAGGCCTACATTGTATGTGGGCCATGAATATTTAGTGGACTTACAGCCAACCCCTTGCTCGAACGATATCCTTGGTCTTCGACCATGTAGGTGGGTGAACATTATCTCTTGGTCGGTTATCAATTCGATCAAACTATGATGAGAGCAGGAAATAATTTATATGTTGTATGTCTAAATTGAAGGTCCTCAGACCATATCCTAAGTTCAATTTGCAAAGAGGTCATTGACCTAGGGGATAAACAGAGATTATAAGGTTAAAAGTTTGGTTGCAACTTCTGAGTAGTATTAATCCATATGTTATTATGGTACATGGTCTACATGGCCTTTGACTATGAAAGGGACTTTGAGGATTTAAATAAATCGATTTATCGTGTACAAGTTAGGGGCTTGAACCATGGAAAAGGGAGTCAATGCAATGAGTATAATGTAAAAATTGCTATGATTAAATTGGTTTCCACAACATGTTATAAATTAAAGGTTAAATTATTATGTTTATCGCCATGCAAGTTGGTGGGGAATTAATTAATCATTGTTTAATTTAGTGAACTACCGGCTCAGTTGGGTGGCAGGATAGAGAGTGGAGGTGACGAGCTTTTCTAAAACCATTGTATGGCACCAGGGAAATAAATGGCATTAAATGGAGATTATGGTTTTCTCGGGAACCCGAACCTTCTTGGAGAACTAGGGGAATAAGATCTTTTCCATTTGTATTTTTGTTGTCAATCGAGCTCTGATCGCGCCATGCAAGGAAACGGTGAGTTAAGTGTAGTTGAGTGCTTGAAATACATGTATTTTCACTGTTATGTGCTTCTCCTTCTCGAGTTATATTCTGTTGAACTCTGCATGGGTTGTGGAGGAATATTCGATCGAAAGTAGTTCATGGCTTCTCTGCTATTTTTGTGTTTGCTCAATATCTTGGTTGCATGTAAACTAATATTTATATCTTGAGTAGAGGAGGTTCGATGGAATATATGTTGGAGATCTGGACTGTGTGCTAGAAGGACTACCAGAAGATTTTGAAGAGGAAGTGCAGGTTTTGACAGGAGTTGCAAAATCGCAGGCATGATTATGTTTCTCTTTACCTTGATGTTTTACTCTAGATCATTAGATCATTTATTTGCAACCGTCTGGTATGAATGTCTCTTTTGTTTGTATTTCCCTAAGTTATTTCGTGATCTGGGTATAGTGCTTCTTCTGGTTTTGACCATCCTTGTTGTGGGATTAAACAAACCTTGCAAAAATATGTTTGTGTTTTCTTAACTATTCTTCCACTTTGTTGACCGATAACCAGGAGGGTCGTTGACCCACCTACATACAAATATAGGGTTCGAATTTCTCAGTTTCCTTACTAGAAATTGATGACTGTTCCAGAACTGCTAATATGCTAAAGAAATCGGTATTATTCGGTATGGCTTATTGGGGGAACTATGCAACAACGGTTATTAGATTTAACAACGGTATTAACCGACTAAGGGAATAAGGAGTTGTTTTTTATTGCTTTCTATGGTTTTTGGAGTTGGCTATATACACCCGAGCATAGGTTACTATTTCAGTCATGACTGTGTACTATGCTATTGGGTATGACCTGGATAGAGTCCTTGAGCTTGAAACCGAATGGTGAATTCTACTCGGTGGTACTACCATAACATATGCGACTTCAGGCTTTATGTAATCAACTTTTTGCATTCTACCCATTTGGAAAATCTGGTAGAGGGATAGGGAACCTTACTCTTATGTCCAAAAGATTAGTATCTTCTTGTCATGTGCTTTTGGGACTCGAGTTGAGCCCAACTTCTTATTTCAAGTTCGACAGTGTTAGTGTTCTGTTTGGTTATGTATTGAGATGACTTTTGTGGAAAGTTTTGGTATTATCATGTCTGTTCTTATGGAAATTTGGGAATTTAAGATATTGACTCTCTCTGTTTTCCTTAGTATTGTTGGATGACTGAAGTTTCTGAATGAAATTAATTATTACTATTTTCTACTCTTGTATTTCGTAACCTCTGAAATTGAAATGGGTTGGTAGGATATGATGAAATGCTATCGTTGCAAGATAAATATGAAGGAAGAATTTCACATTTGAAGCTAACTGGATTCTGTAACTTAGTGATGATTTACTAGAGGTAGTAAAAACACTGTTTGATTAGTATGTAGAAGTTGGATAATATCCTATGTAGGATGGATAGCCTCTTTTGTACTCTTCATTATAAGTTTATATGTTGCAATGCTTTTACTTGGATTCATTACTAGTAGGTCTGGCAATTAGATGACCAATTATTTGTAGTAAGATATCATGGCAGAAAGAAGCATAATCATGTCCGTCCTAATAGACTGACCATGTTTTAATTAACATTTCAGCTGCAGGAAATGAGGAGTGACAGATTGACTAAGAAGGTTATTACAAGCATGGATATTTGTAATTGATTTCATTAAGGGAATCAGAGTACTAGCTTGAGTTAAACTTTAAAGACTTTCTTGTGAATTATAAAAGGGACATGGGCCTAATTTGTAATGCCTTTCATGTTATTCTCAGTTGACTATGAATTAAGCAATGATTGTGAAGTTTCAAATGCTGAAAGATTTTTCAGGCCTGTGTCAATGACTTCATTTGTTTACTACTGTTATCAAATATGCATTTATTATGAAAGGGTACTTAAGTAATAACAGTACTGTGCTAAATTATGCTTCAAACATACACTGGCGTACCAACAGTATGTATTAAGGCAGTTGGATTTGTAATATATGGGGAGAGTTTCTTTATTGTAAGATGTATAATGTACTTAAGGATTTTAACCAGCAGTGAGATTTATATGCCTTGGTGAATATACAAGACAATTATGTCATAAGAATTTACTCTTTCCCCAAAGATGATATAGAATGATTCACTTTATAGACTTTATGTACTCTGCTGCAGTAAAGTAGATTGTGACTAAAAAGGAATAATCTTATAACACAAAAACAGCAATACAAACAGTTCAGAAGGAGGAAAGACATTAAGATATTAATACGAAGTGAAGTGAACTTAGGGTACTTTATAAGGTCACATGAAATATTTCAGCATCTAAGAATTAATTTATTGGTGTATGACTGCTGCCCTAGGCTGGCAGTACCCCACTCCTCTAAGGGTTAAAGTGTGTGCCATTTTAACCAACATCTCTACACTGAAAGCTTACCTTGTGGTTTACATAATACAGCGGGACATTTAATAGTAACAGGGAATAAGTTGTCACAGTAAGTTAAGAAAGATTAAGTAACTTGTAATAAGTGTGTGATTATATCATTTTGTATCAATAACGAAGTATAGGAAATCTTGGAGTGACAACCATGTCGCAGGATCCTTGACCATACCAGCCAAGGTTGGCTATGGTAGAGGTATCGAATGCATAATGACGCAAGTCATTACGTGAGCGAAACCTTCATCATAG
The DNA here is from genome assembly GCA_018340775.1 of Taxus wallichiana var. yunnanensis. NCBI lineage: Eukaryota > Viridiplantae > Streptophyta > Pinopsida > Cupressales > Taxaceae > Taxus > Taxus wallichiana. The sequence goes on from CM031235.1 coordinate 604,603,237, forward strand.
GAAACCTTAGGTGGTATTGTCAAGAATCATGGGACCTGGTTATCAAGCCATGATATCTGAAGCTTTGGTAATTGAATTTATTATTTAATGAATACTTATGAATAATAACCTTGAATTCTACAACCTAAACAACTGAAACAAATCCTGATGGCTATGACTGGAACGGATTGTGAGGTGAAGGGAAGACAGGTTCCCTAAGACATATGTGTAGTCTTGGGATCCGGCTTGCTAGCGCAACGCCAAATAACTATGGCCATAGTAACACATGTAACTAGATGCATTGTCTGTTCACCAAGTCTTTTGTTACAGATTTCGAGATTCGGACGATGGTTATAGTGGTATCTTTCCGAAGGACGCATAAAGACATCACAAGTTCTCTCAGTTTGTAATAAAGGCTTAACCAAATGATACACTGGGTGTATTGGCTCGTAAAGAGTGTTTGAGGGGGATCGAGTAGGATCTGTATGCTCTCACAGTTGCACATGGTTGTCATAGGTTATCCGATTGGATTCTGAATTTTAATTTAATGTTGTTATAAATCAGCTGATGCTGCAATTAATGTATTTTGATCAGCATAAAAGAAACTAAGAGATAGTAATCTCTTGTGTACAGTTAAATATGCTGTGTGTTTAATTCAGTAAAACATTAACTGTGATTATATAAAAACAAAAAAATTTAAAAATCCCTAGTTTGATGAAGTAAAAAGGGGTTGTTACATCTTCTGGATATGCCATTCTGAGATGACTTTGATCCCTTTTGGATCAAACACCAATTCCTCGCACAACCACTTTAAAAGGAGGATAATCTTTCATTCTTCTTCCTTTTCCTCTTCTATTTCTTTGTAAGTATATGTTTTCCCACTAAAGAGCTGCATGGCTTTTCAATTTGGTGCATGCAAATTAAACTCTTTGGGGATCATGTATCTACTTGTACTCAAAATATACTTATAACTTTGTAATCAAATCTATCCACTCCTCGGAATTTAATCTTCTAGAAAAATTAGGGGCATTCATTTTTGCTTGCCTCCCATTTTAGAAATGGCTAATCTTTTCTTCAAGTCCAAGAGCTTCTTAAAATTCTCGTGGTTTGACTTCATGTTCCTCGACATCATTTTCTTCTCTCATTTCTGCTGAAACTCCTCTTCGTCGATTTATTTCCATATCATCCAATCGCTCGTATGGATCTCAGCATCTTAGCAAGACCAGCAACTCTTGATAGTCGGCCTCCTCTTCCTCTTCCAAGAGGTCTATAAACCATTATTCATGATTCTTTTAAAGACAACTTTTTCTAAAGACAAAGAAATGGTATTGTTTGAACTTAAAATATTTGGTTTGATACCATATGATGGTGCGATCGAGGTTCGAATGAAAGACCGTCAACCCCTCGGCTAGGTCGGTGTGGACATACACAATATGGAAGAAAAACTCACATAGAACTTTTTCCTCTTTATTGATCGTAAAGAAATGTATATGAAAATAATCAGCTGAAAGAAAGCACACTCTTGTTTTGCTAAATTTACCTAGGGAAAGGGCCCTAGCACAAAAAAAGCTAAGTTGCCGAGAAGCGGAAACGGAAACGGAAACGGAAACGGAGTGCAGTGCTGAAACGGCAATTTTCAAAAAACCTTGGATACGAAACGTCAACGGAAACGTCCGTACAACATACATACATACATACATACATACATACATACATACATCCATCCATCCATCCATACATACATACATACATCCATACATACATCCATACATATACATCCATACATATATACATACATACATACATACATCCATACATATACATACATATATATATATATATGCATAGTACTCATTTTATAATTGTAGACCATAAGAGATAATTGATAAAGCACTCAAAATATTTTGAATTCATTGAAATTTGAACCTCTAAGTTCTAAAGAGTCATCATTCAACATGGTTACAATTTCAAGGATTCACATATACATAATAATAATCTAGATTCTAAAATATATCATCTAGATTTCCTCATAATCATCTCCATGAACAGCACTAGCACCGAAAAGTAAAGTCTAAGTAGTTGTATTAGGGTTAGGGTTCATTTAATGCAATTTTTTTCATTTTTTAAAAAGTAAAGTCGGTTTTTAAAAGTAAAAAGTGCAGGAAACGGCAAAAACGTTTCCGGAAACGCCTGTGCCGTTTCCGGAAACGGCACAGGCGTTTCCGGAAACGTTTTTGCCGTTTCCCCCCCGTTTCCTTTGCCTGAAACGTTTCGGAAACGTTTCTAAGGGGAAACGGGACCCCCCCAGGCGTTTCCTGGCATCATAGCAAAAAAGCATGAATAGCAGATGGGCTGTTAATGTTTAAATGCTGAACAGACCCACAGATGAAAAGCACATATTATCATTGTCAAATCTTTAAAAAAAATAGGGGGGAAGTCAATGAAGTGTTGAGTGCCTCAATCTGCAACCTTACCCATATTGTCTTCCTCACCCAATGAACAAGTCCAATCTCTGAAGGGAATGAGCATGCGGCTGAAAGTGTCTCAATTCCCATGCGACAAATCAACTCAATTGATCTTCGAGGCCGGTGGCTGTGAAGCTTAAAGATCTGACAGTACCAATCCATACAAAAATATAGGCATATGTGTGTTACTCTGAAGCTGTATGGTTCTGAGTGCAAGATTCATTGATGAAATCAAATGTGTGCAGTGTACATTAGTGATTAGTATTACCAAGTATACCTATAAGTGTTGCCCAGTCTGAGATAAAATTAGTGCTAGGAGTGTAGGAGTGCATGAGGGTTGAAAGTGATACTCTGATGTGCAACTTTATCCTCATATCACAACAGAATGCGATTAAATATAACCCAAAATCTGTATGTGCTATGCATCAACTGTGAGTGCTGAATTGAAACTGTGTGTGACAGTGTTACTCATCATCCAACTCATTGTGCTTACAGAACAAGAAAATAAGAAAATGTACATATTCCATATATGTTAGGGTAGTCTGTATATATTAGCATCTACTATAGAGTGTCTTTCATCAGGGCTTTACAGATTTACAAAAAAATGGAGCACAACCCAACCCTAAAGTTTGAGTACCCAGGGAAAATTACGCAGGCCCCTTACTAGCTCATCTATACAAAAATACTCGTAGTCTAAGTCTCTAAACACCCCTAGCATATTGGTCAATGACAATTACCTCCTCCCCTTGCTCATCCTCTGAGGATGATTCTGACAGGCACTGATGATGGTGCACTAGGGCAAGCAAAGCTGGATTGCAACCATCACAACCATTTCCTTTTGTCCTTGGAGTATCCCGTGCACACCCTTCTTCAAGGCATGAAAGTGAAAGTTGTTATCGCCCTGGTTAGCAAACATTGCATTTTCTAGCTCCGATTGGTCCTTTTGAAGTAGAAAGTCACCGACCGTTTTGGACGGAATGTTAGCACCATCTGAGCTTTGGGCCATGTTGAATACATTCTGCCTGTCAATAGACTGGCCATAATCGATTAGGAGGTTCTCAATTATCCCTTTCAGTTTGTTGATGTTTAAATCTTCCAATTCCTTAGCGACTGTCTGTACTTTCTAAATCCAGAGCCTCATCCAGGGATTTTTAATTTCCCTTTCTAAGGCTCCTGCAAATGATTTTCCCACTGCCTCAACAATGACCTTTCTATTCTTTCCCTGGCTGTCTGCCTCCTCCATTTTCACCATTTTTCTCTTGCCATAAACCATTCTATAATAGCAGAGTGCAAGAGTAGGTGTTGCAAATGGGCCTTAATGCAGTTCCTTGGTTAATCCCAGTTCCATATTTATTATAAGTCTCTTTAACAATGGCCCAAAATATCACATTCCACGAGTCCTAAAAAGCATTGATAGTGTTGCCGACAGGATGGAAAATTAACATCACGTCTCTCTGTGTTAATCTATAATAAATAATGTGAGTAAGCATGCATGTGTCGGTGGTTGACACCTTCCACACATTATTACCCTTATATCCTATGATTACTTAATTAGGTGGATGGGAATGAGAGATTAGAATTATCATGATTTGGCCGTGATACACTAGCTATCCTTGCTTGGAGAAGATAAATATTGCATCTCCCACCACCAATCTACTCAGATCAGTTGGTTAGTTACTGGTTCAGTATCGATTTGTGGCACCCGTAGAGGACAAGAGGTGTACCCCTTAATTGGCCGATTTGTCTACTACTTGGTTTCCAACTCTTTTTGTCTACAAATTGTACTTCATCTAATTGGGCTACGAGTCATTGGGCTTCATCTTTGGATTGCACCAAGACTCGATGTCGCTGCTAGTAATTCCATTAATCCATATTTGCGAGTCTCCTTCAACAATGAGATGTTTCCATCTCCTCAAAATTGGTGCTTCCAACCCTTTTAGCAAGGCTAACCCTTCTACTTGATTATTTGTTCATATGCCTGTGTCGCATGTGAATGTCAAGACCGGTTGACCTACTTTGTCCCAAAAAACACACCTACCTCCTGTCAAGCCTGGATTTCCTTCTACAGTGCCATCGAAGTTTAATTTGAGAAAGCCTTTCGGAAGTGGACACCATAAGGCTACCAATCTACCATATTGCTTATGTCCCTCCCCAATATCATGGAGAAATGAAAACACACTCTTGTATTTGATTAAAAGTCTAGAATTTTACTACATTAATTGTTTGTAATATCCCCTTTTGGGATATTATTCAAATCTGAAAATCACTTACCCAAATTGATGCTAGAAGGATTAAACCCTCCTAGTTTGACCTCAAATAACCCAATGTTAGCTTCAATACAACCCAAATGGGGTTGGAGTGAGCCAAAGTGATGGGTTAGATGGGAGAACTAGTTAGGAAATTAATCTTTTCCAGATCTGAAATTAATTGCAGTAGTGAATTAATTTAGAAGAACCGAACAACTGAAAACTTCAAAAATTATAACTTCCTCCAAACTCAATATTTTTCCACCAAATAAAATGCAGATTATTCTATAAATTAAGACCTTTCCAAAGAGCTATAGATCTGAATTTTTAGATCACCGTAACCACCTCAAAACAGACCCCAAAGTCTGAATACAAGTCGCTAGGGTTAGGATTATTTGCACAAATTATTTCCAGCCCTTAATAACACTCCAAAACCCTCAAAACATCAGCCCATATAACTGAAATAATTATTAATTTGCAGCAACATGTAGATTTGTCAAAAACACCTCAAATATGATGCAAATTACCACAAACTCACTCAATTTACTGTAGATTATTTCCAGCAGTGAATAAGAACACAATAACCCCAAAATATCAGTCCCACACTTGGAAAAATATGCCAAAACAGATCAGATTGGAAATATTGCTTATTAATCCTTGTAACATGCCAAAACCATACCCAAATCAAGTCACCATAGCTGGAATAAATGCAAGCACAGACCAAATTTATTAATCACTTCAAAAGACACCCAAATGTGCCCAAAACATCCACCCAAGCAAGTTGCTATGGCTGGAATAATTGCAGCATTAATGGCAGATCATAAATCACTATAAAGCTCTCCAATACTCAACAATAACATGCAAATATCCTTCTCAATTAATGGTGCCACACATAGGATGAATATATAATATGATATCCACACAATGCAAGCTTTAGAAGGTCTCACACTATCCACAATAATGGTGGTGTTGAAGAACACCTTTGTTCGAGATCTCAATGGTTATACATCCCTCTTCAAGCATGAAGAATTTTTAATAAAATCAACATCATGCCCCCAAGGGGTCACCATTCTCCTTATATAACTTTTAGCAATGCAAATCTTCAAGTTTCCCTCCTTCCTTTGGCGCATTTTCTCATGTAGAAGGGTCACTTTAATTATGGGTCACTTTTCCTGAAAAGTCACACTCCAAAAAGAATATTAATTCCCTCTTTTAATATTAAAAATAAAACATGAGAGGAGACTTGATTATTTTAATTTTTAAAACAAAGTGATGACACTTCTCCCTATTTTTACCCTTTAATCCATGGGACGAGTGGATTAAGGGTTTTCCCATATTTTTAATTAATTAATGTCCCAAAAAGGGGACATTACACTATTTGGCAAATTATATAAACAAACTTAGATTAGAAACACATGCTCTACACTTAGCTTGACTTCTAGACTTTCTAGCAATATCTCTTGCAAGTAAAAGATAAATCTTTGTAACTTCCTATATATTCAGTAACTCTTTGTGGCTCAAGATAAGATTCAAAAGTTATGAAAGAAGATACAAAAAATTACCAAATATAAAGTGGCATGAGGCCTAAAGGTATTTATTGAACTTGCCCAAGAAAAATGATGAATGAAGAGTTCTCAAGATATTATGATCCAAACAACCCAGGTGGGAATTCTAGTGTGGAAATTTATGGGAGGTGTAACTTTTGCACCGTAGCTCCAATTGACTCCGTTCAAAATGCGTCAGAAAGCTTGGAACGTGTAGAATATGTTGAAAAGGTGCAAAACTTAGTTTGGAAAAGTTTGACCCCCGAAATCCACTCCTAAAGGCCTCAAATTGCAATTTTTGTAGTGGTTTAAAAAAAGTAATTTCGCAAAATTGTCGCATATGTAGTTCAAGAAAGGTGAATCACCTCATCTCCCTCGAGATTGGCGACCTTCCACATTCTTCTAGATGTCTCTACATATTTCTAAAAGTACTATATAAGTAGATGCAACCCGCAAGGGAAATATAGACATCTCCCCGCGAGATAGCTATTGTAATCACAATCTTTTGAGCAATATACATCTCTTTTCAGAGATAGTTTTGAGCAATATACATCTCTTCTTATAGATAGTTTTTTTGTTTACATCTGGCACAATTGTTATTTTGTCCTTTAATCCCAAAACCTCCTTGAGTTTTGGATCATATTAATCCTCTATTTTTACTTTTTGTCATTAAAGATGCAAAATTATGGTTAAACATAAATATATGAATATATCATATCCAACTTTAATATGGTTGTATCTTGTCGATAATGCAGTCAAATGCTGATTTATCATTGATTTGGAACTTATAAGCAATTTAACAGGGGACAAACTTGAAGGAATTTTACTACACAAATACAAATGGTCAAAGAAAGTTTCAAATGAAGGGAAATCAATTGAGTTATTAAAAGCATGGTACCTAAGACTTGAATGGGGGAATGTGGGTGGGGGCGACTATTAAAATAATCATTAATATATTAAAAAAATATTATTAATAATAATAAAGAAAAATTAAAAATTAATTACGTCAATAGGCATAACATACAATGGCAACCATGGGGGTAGGAGGAGCGAGTGTAACAATATGCAATGTCAATAAAAATTCTTAAATTTGATGTCCATTTAACCGTTGGGGCAGTTATAACTTTGCCTTACTACTTGGAGAAGACAATCAAAAATCACGATAACTTGGGCATGCGGTAGAGTTTGAAGTCCATTGGTTACTACCCAAAAATATTTTTTCGCCCCAAATGTAGTAGAGCAACTAGATTGACACGAGAGAAATTTGTGGACAAGGTGATGGAGTCATTAATCAATGTGGAACTTGAATGCACCCAAAATTTATATGGTGCTAAATGTGGACAACACATATCCAATGATGATATGGTTCCATCCAAACCAAAGAACTATGTCTAGTTCCACCCTACATTGCCTCATCAAACTCCTAAACCTCCCCAAATTGGCCTAAATCCAATTCCTATGCTTTTACAAAGGTCAAAAATATTTGTGTTTCGAGCTCCATGGCGAAATCGCCGGTCTATTTAGACCGGCATTCCATCACCATTAAACTCAATACCAAAACACACATTTTCAATGGGAAATTCAATTGCGACTTAATTTTATGGTTGTGTTTACTTCGTCACCCTTGTTATAACCTCATTAATTTCCCTAATCCTGAAGCATTACAAATTAATCACTTTCAATTAATTCACGGGGTGGGTTGGTTGTTAGTTGTTCAAAAGTTATGCTACCAAATTATTGAGAGAGGTTTTCCCATAAGACAACCTATACTCTTTCCAAACTATTTTCCTAGTCACATTTGAGCCATATCTTTGTATCAAGCCAACCAATTTCTTATAGTATGTCATTCTTTACTTGTTGCTTCAACCATTTCCTTTATATCTAGATTATATGGACTTTGCATTTGGAAGGATCACAATCGAGGAGACATCAAATTGCCGAGCAGAGTTTGGGACCTAAGTTGTCGCGTCGAATTCGTGTTAGAATTCACCAAGGATAATATTCATGAAAAAATTGTTGCTAAGAAAATCAACATAAATTTTTTTATTAAATTCGACTATAAGAAATTTACTTTTAGATTAAATATTTAAAAAAGAAAGATAATTCCTTAGCCTATCATTCCCCGTGGGCTTTGGCGATGTTGCAAGGGGAAAATTATATTAAATAATTAGATAATATTGCCTAGAGAGTGATTTTAATCATTTGACATTATAAAGCAATATTTATTTAATTATTTAATATTTATGGAGCAAGTAATGTATTTAATTATTTAATTAAATTCCCAAAATGCAAATTAAAAAGGGGAATTAATTAAATAATATTTAGGTGGATTTTAAATATTAAAATCATCCTTTGAAAAGGGGATGCCACACCTAGGGAAAATAAACTGCTTTTATTTAATAAGTTTCCTCTCCTAGGAATTTTGAATTTTGTGCCTCCTTGCTTATAAAAGGAGTGTTAGGATCATTGTTAGACTTATGTTATGATGAGATTTATTTGATACTCCATGCTTGGAGTTGGGATGCATGCCCATTAATGCTCTCTCTCTCTCTCTCTCTCTCTCTCTCTCTCTCTCTCTCTCTCTCGTGTGGGAAGTTAGTGAGCTGGTTTTGATCAATTGAAGTATTCTCTCTTGTTCCATTTGTTGAGTTCTCTTGTGTTGAAGTATGTTCTTTGCATGATTCATACTTGCTAACATTGGCGACTTGCTTTGGGATGTGGCACATTTGTTTGATGAGGATATTTGAATGATTAGTGGTGATTTTTGATGTCTTTATGGTCTGACTTTGATGTTGTAATTATTCCAACTATGGCGACTTGATATGGGTCTTATTTTGGCATGTTTTAAGGGTAAATCATCTATATTCAAGATCTGATCTGTGTTGGCTTATTTTTGCTAAGTTTGGGCAGCTATTTTGAGTGTATTGAAGGGTTATTAAGTGCTGAAAATTATTTATGCAATTTATTCTAACCCTAGCAGCTGGTTGGTTTGAGGATTTTGGGGGCTGTTTTGGAGGGGTTTCAGTTATCATAAAATTCAAATCTTTAGTTCTTTGGAAAGATCTTAATTTATAGAATTATCTGCATTTTATTTGAAGGGAAAATATGGAATATTGAAGGAGTTATGAATTTTAGAAGATTTCAGTTGTCTGCCAGCTATTTGGTTGCTAACAATTAAATATTAATTTCAGATCTGCAGTTTGGGATCAATTTAATATTGAATGTGATTGTAGCAATTAGGAGAAATAAGGAGAAGGTGATTCTATAATTTTTGGAGTAGATTTGGTGCCCTAAATGTGCTGGGCGACCTACTTTTTAGGGCAAAATTAGGGTTTCGTGTTGGCTGTGCGAAATCTGATTTTTGCATATTATTCTTCATATTTTTGTGGTCCAATATCCAAAATTTCAGCTCATTTGGACTTCTCTAGCCAAAGATATGAATTTTTGAAAATTGCAGCAGTTGGGGTTTGAAAATTAATTATTTTCCAGCAGTGTGTGATCAGATTTATATTATTTCCTAACTTGTCCTAAACAGGGACATTACATTGTCATACTAATTATCGGATAATTATTATCACGCAATTACATTAAATGTGTGATTTAAATAAATATTATATATAAATAATAATTTTAACAAATAAAATTTATAATTTATAAAATTTTAACAATAGAAAAATTATAAAATTTTAAACTCTTACTAAAAAAGTGCGATTTTATAAAATATTACAAACCATATTTAATAATTAAGTTTTTACAAACAAGCATAAAATAAGAATAGAGAAGATTTCCAAATCTTCTTGAGCCCTTACGTCTTCGCAGTAGCTTCAAATAGCATCAATTTTGAATCAAATTGATTAGTCGACATAGATTATTATTTGAATGGGATTCTAGGCTTCAACAAAGGCTTCAAGTTCATTTCAGGTCTAGCACCCTTACAGCAACATCGCTACCAGCCTTACCAAGCTGCCTTCGCTGATTCATGCTACCAATGAGTTGAGCTTCAAAATCACATTGTGATGCTACCAATCAATGCATGCCTTGTGTAGGTAGCAGGGATTGAGAGTATATACTTAAAAATGGTAGTTGAGGTGAATATATACCCAAACATCGACAAAAGTGAAAACCCTTAAAGAGGAGAACTCTAAATATGAATTTCAATGTTTTACAAAATGAATTTGGGCGAATTTTGAAAATAAATTTTCAAAAATTTATTTTTTCAAAATTCCTACAAATAAATTCATGAATTCCAGCGACTTTTCCCTTAGGGTTGAGATCCTCTCAAATTCGAACTTCAAGCATGAAATTCAACGAAGTGGTTACTTAGCTTAGGACAAAGCTACCACAAGACTGTCGTAACCAAGTTGGAGGGCAGTAGTTTCTTCCGAGTTATTTGAGTAGTTTATTGAAAAGATTTATGAAAAGCTTTTGTTTCAATTTTAAAACTGCAAAAGATAAATTTGTTTATGCTTAGAAGTCATATTGAAAATCATTTAATATCTATACTTAATCTCCATAAATAGTGGGTTTTCTTACACACACCCAATAGATTCAGGAGAAGCTTCTTGCCATAAGGTTCTTCCTCTTTATATGAAAGGTTTTATGATAGAAGAGTTGGGAAAGCTTCTTGGTATAAGCTTTTCCAATTACTTCTTGTAAGTATTTCCACATTATTGCATTTCTTTGCTTTACCTTAAAACTCCTACCACTAATTGCATGAAAGGCGTTTTCCCTATGGTAAAGAGCTGCATCGTTCACGCCATTGACTTAAATTTGACGGGCATTTGGACGTGTTTGACAGGTGTTTGGATGTTTTTTGTGTTTTTGGGTCTGATGACAAAATTGAGGACTTGTCCCCTTCTGCGATCCATTGAATTTCATTAGTGTGATTAGAATAAGAAGTGAGAGGAATGCATTCTTTGAAGGACTTGAAATTTGTTCGATTGTTGAGGTCGTGTCTCTGCAGAAATTCCACTGGTGCATTGTGATTCAGAATGGTTTCAAGTGTTTCCATCTGTAGATTTGGGGCGTTAATGCCGTCTGAAGGGATTTGCCATCCATAGTGACCCTAATAGTGTGCGAGGATCAATTTTTCCTCGAATATGCAACTGTCTACGGATGAAAGTTAGAAAATAAGGTCCATTGCCTTGGGTCCTTTTATGTCATTTATTTTACGGGTGAAGATAGACTACAGGGATTAAATTCGATGCCCACAAAATGGCTCCATCTTTCTTACGAAAATGACTGTTTTGATTTTATACACCCCAAATCGGAGTTTAAGGGTAAGCTAATGTCATTCTCTTCGTTGGATTTGGATTTTTTTGTTTTGTATTCTTCTGTAAATCACAAGCATTGCCTTCCACTTTCTTTTGAGTGTTTTAGTCCAATTTTTAAGAGTATTTATATCTCTGAACATCAATTTTCTCAAATGCATGGTTTACAGATCAGCTAATTTGAAGATTTTTCAGCAAATTGTGAACTGGGTGGTGTCGTTTGGTTTAATGGCTTCGTGGTTTTTACAGGCCTTTTGCAGAAATGTTTTTGCCCTTTCATGTTTAGCTTGATATGATAAAGAAAATAGAAAATGCGATTGGTAATTATATGTGAATTAAACTGCACGGTTCAATTTGTAATTGTTTCTTGTGTAATTTATTCTGAACTAGCTAGGACTTGCACCTATCACCTCCCATTAGCATGTTGGGGTGCTCTACCAAGAGCTACTGGATCCTTTGGGGTCTGGAGGGTGGATTGTTCTTCGAATATATTGTGGATTGTAAAGCCCATGGGAAACTAGCAGAGTCAACTCTTTATTGACGAGTTTTAGATCAATTATGAGATTTCATAGTTCGTCCAAGTTAAGTTTTTTTCAGTCTTTTGTCCCCATGTTCGTTAAGTTCGGAGTCAATTCTTACTATTTGGCTTGTCTGGGTTACTGTTTCCAAGTTCTTGCGGAGTGCCTAGTCATTTTTCTCTCTTTGGCGTGCTGAGTTGCTCTCTACTTCAGTCATTTAAATCTATTCAAGAAAACAAAATAATAAAAACCACGAGATAAACAATCATATTGGAGATTAACAACCATATTGGAGAAATGAAAAATCCTTTCAAGATGTCGTTTGAGCTTTGGAAGGATCAAGTGGTTCTCAAATTACTTAATTTCAGGCTAATAACATATCCATATTTTTATTCTCAAAAATTTTTCTCTTACACGTAATTTCCATTAGAACTCCACATGCATTTCAATTGTATATAAATTATTGATTTTGAATATTTCTACATTTGTATGTCATCAAACAATGCATCGTTCCTTGCTCACTTGCATGGATTTTTTCAACAGGTGGTACTCCATAAGTCTATGACTTCTCAATCATGTCAACTCCTGCAAAATGAGCCCAACGAAGAGAGAACTATGCACAAAATAAAGTTCACATAACTGCTAAGCAATGTCATCGTCACCTAGAGTGTAGAACAAAGGCAATCTCTAATATCCATCAACTTACATCAACCAACAACCTACCATTTCCTGACATTCCAATCTTGCCATCAAATTCAACTAGTGAAGGATTGCAACCAACATTTTGCAAGTAACTTGCATGGAAACAATTTTGCACGACCATACCAATTCCTTCCGTACGAACTCATCTTTGCTTACTACTACCACGTCTTCCCATTTATTTGGGACGCCACATGAAACTTGTCTCAAGTACCAACCTTGCTTCGGTTCCTCGTACATGTACAACCAGTTCCTCCTCTCCTTCTAATTGCTTTCCACCTTGCAATCCACCATCCACTCAAACAGAATACATAAAGTTTTCCATATTCTATCCTCCTCCCCACATGTAGACCTTGAAGAACTGCTTAATCGTGTTCAACGCCACACTAAATGTTCGGAAAACATGCCCGCATAGAAAGCAATTGCAGTTGCGGTGCAGGTACAACACCTCATGCGCCACGCAACCTACTTCATCCTTGCTCATTAAAAGTGATGGGAAAATTAAGTACCTCCCTTCTAGTTTTGATAGATTGAACATTCACAACCAAACTATGATATCCATATGGAGAGCAAATGTCGATTGCTAGCCAATTCTTTCCCACCATGCAATTCTTACGTATATTGCAAAATATGCTTCAAAAGCATAACAACGTTGAAACCTATCACAAAATGCTATCCAGATTTTCAAGAGATGTTGACGCGATTCTCCAGCACATATTGCGATCCGCAAAATGCTCACAGAAAGCGTTGTTGAACATGACATAAGCACACAAGAAACATGCCACATGCTCCAAAAATTGCCACTTGTTATGTGCAACCGTTCATTTGTATCATTAAATGTTGGCAAAAATTTTTGAGACATGTCGTTGAAAGTGACACCGATGTACAAGAAACAACCATTTTCTTGGATGCATATAGAGTTCACCCTGCAAGCATGGAACACCTACCTCTTATTCAGGTTGCTCGAGATTGGAGCTACAACAAGAACCGTAAAGGTGATAAATGGAAATTGTTCGGTCCACCCCGGTTTGTGGATGTCCCAGCTCAGGATTCAACGTCCTATGACCTTTTCTGTTGGTCAGAACTCCTTTTATACAAGCCTTTCAGAAATATTGTCTCTGAATTTGGCTCAACCCCACATGACATCAATGGCACTTGGGACTTGTTCAAGCACTACAAGACCATGGCATGTTTTACGCACTACCGTAGACACAAGACATGCTACAGATGTTAGTTCTGACTCTGAGGTCGAATGCAGTATTCAACAAGAAGCATTGCATGAATGGCAAGTTTTGGCACAACTTCGTCTGAAACAACACGAGTCTTGACAGTCTTGAAATGTTGGGGAAACGAGAATTCAACATACACAATAATTGGAACATACATGACGTTCCACCTGATTTGCAGATAATGGTTCATCATTCATCGAGAGAGAAAAGGAAGACACAATTAACACCAGCATGTAGGCCACACCACCATCTTCCACACTTCCTTTGTCTTGAACAACTAGCTCTTGATACCATACTACACCATTCAAAAAACAAATCCCTTCTACCTCCACTAAGATTGATAATTCAAGGAACAACTGACATAGGAAAATCATTTCTGATAAATAAAATCTGGAATTCATTCACAACAACATCAACCACATCTCCCTCACCTCTCCTTCTGCTCGCCCCTACCAGTGTTTCAGCATTCAACATCTCCACATCCACAATCCATGCAAGCCTCCATATTCCAATCAAAGAACTAAAACCCCTTGAAGGTCATGCATTATCATCTTTCAAGAGTCACTAAAACATATAGAACATATTTTTATTGATGAAATGAGTTTCATCAACCCAAAGTTGCTAAGCAAAATTAACCACAGGCTACGCAGAGGCTTTCCCACATTCAAACAACTGAATTTGGGAACAAATCTGTCATCCTCCTCGGCGACCTCGGCCAATTACCACCGGTTTTGGACAGTCCTCTTTATGCAAGTAATTCATATGGAGCTAGCCTTTGGAAGGGATTCCATTCTTCCATTACATTGCAAATAATATTTTGGCAACAAGGAACAACCAATGCACAAGTTTCATTCTGAATTTCTTTGCTCCACATGCGAGATTCAACTCCTCTTATTGAGGACTGGGAACTCCTAATGTCTCGCACCGACTCACACCTAACTCAAACAGGGAGCTCAACATTTTTAAGGACACACCACATTTGTTTGCAAAAAACGATCTCGTGAACTCCCACAACCTTCAGATGTTGAAAGCATTGAACGTTCCAATCGCCCAATCCATTGCTAAAAGTAACAGGCGAGCTGCAACAGAGAGATCTTGATGATGATCAGTTGGAACACAAAGTTTTGCTATGCAAACAACAAAAAATCATGCTTATTGCTAATTTATGGGTTGATGCAGGCCTCGTAAATGGTGCTACAGGAACAATCACTGACATTGTCTACGACACATCAATGCCACCACCAGCATTACCTTTATTTGTTGTCAAATTTGATAGATACAACGGCCCATGTTGGGATCCCTCCAACTCGTTACATATTCCAATACCCCCTATTTCGAGAGGGAATCGAAGACAATTGCCAATTAAATTGCCTCGAGATTAACTATCCACAAGTCCCAAGGACTTACTTTGCATAGAGAAGTTGTCAAAATTGGAACAACCGAAAGGCAAGGTCGACACTCATAGCTTTCTCCGAGTTCCCTCACTTGTTGATCTGTGCATTTCCCTCCTTTTTCATTCGAAAGGTACTCAAAAATGGCACACGTACCAACACTTGGAGCAAAAAGAAAGGAGTCAAGACTACTATCACTCAACCAAAACAATTTGTCGTAAATACTACCCTCTACTTTGATAGCACCTCCACTACTACTTTACTCAACACTTCTTGTATCCAAAGCGGCAGTGCCATTCAAGGGGTATCAAATGTATTCATGTTTAGTGCAAATAAAATTGGCCACAAAAGGCTACCACTCATGATATAAAATCTGCAAATGTACGGAGGTCTTCATGTATACATGTTTAGTTTAGATCTTGTGATATAAGATTTGCAAATGTATATGTATGAATTTGTAACAAATTTGAAATGTACACATAAAACCTTTCAATGTAATGTTTCATCTATATTCCTACACTTCCACTATCAATCACACCCCTTATCAACATGTTATCGACAAGTACAAAAAGGCTTTTTCAACAAAAACCAACCAAACAACCGATGCAACCACCATCTCAAACACATTGCAACACTAACACAATTTCCCCCAAATAATTACAAACCACATCAACTACAAAAGTAATTAACTATCCAAAGCAGTATCAAATGTATTCATGTTTAGTGCCAAAAATTGGCCACAAAAGGCTACCACTCATATAAAATCTGCAAATGTACGGAAGTCTTCATGTATTCATGTTTAGTTCAAATAAAATAGTCCGCAAAACGCTACCACTCATGATATAAGATTTGCAAATGTATATGTACGAATTTGTAACAAATTTGAAATGTAGAGATAGAACCTTTAATTGTAATGCTTCATCTATATTCCTACACTAATAGTTAGGATAATCACATATAACTCGCCGAGTTATTAAAAACTCGCCAAAAACCATGCAAAACGAGTAACTCGCCATAAAACTCGCCAAAAAGGTTTTAAAAACTCGGCGAGTTTGTGCTAAATACTCGCCATACGCTGCTATTACACGTATACACGTTTTGACACGCAAAAAACCTTGTTTTTACACGTTTTGGCTCTTTAAAAGGTCCTCTACTTCTTCATTGTCACTCACACAACCATTTGAGTTTGCATTGCTTGTGTTGAGTGGATTTTGGAGCGAATTCGAGGAGAGAATTTGGAGATTTGCTTCGGAGGTAGGGTATTTTTTTTTAATTGTTTGAAGTTTTTTCAAATTTTGTGTATATTATTTAGGTTTTATAGATTCATATTGTGATTCTAAATACATGTAATGTAAAATCAAATGCTTGTAATTTTTTTATACTCATTTGCAGCCAGAGGTATGTATTTTTTTTTAACGCAAATTCATTGTAAATTAGTTAAATTTTATGTATGTGTATTGTAATCGATTCGTTTTGTAATTCTAAATACATGTAATGTAAAATCGAATGCTTGTAATTTTTTTATACTCATTTGCAGCCAGAGGTATATATATAACGCAAATTCATTGTAAACTAGTTAAATTTTATGTATGTGTATTGTAATTGATTCGTTTTGTAATTCTAAATACATTTAATGTAAAATTGAAAGCTTATAATGTTTTTTTGTTTTATTTTCACAAATTTGTTATTCGTGGCACATTTTTAAAAAAATTAAATTAAGTTTACGTTTTCTAATTTTTTAAATGTGCATTGTGTTGCAGATTAGAGCTTAACAATGGCATCAGGCTCGGCATCGTATTCGGCATTTGAGACAAAGATCACTAGTAGGGGACTGCTCCTCTCGAATGCCCATTCCAAAGCATGGAAGTATGGTGTACGTGGAGCTAATGAGAATGAAGTTTTTGCAATTTCTATAAGAAAAATGAATGGAGGCATCAATCGTTTGAAATATCACCTTTCAAGTATTGTTTGCCGAGATGTTACCGTTTGCTCCAACGTGTCGAAGAGGCCAAGCGAGAGATGCGAGCAGAGCTGGCAAAGTTAGAGGAGACAACTAGAGAAGGCAAGGCAAGGCAAATGGCATAGCACAAACTATTAGACCTGGGGCTGCAATGGCAAAGGATTTAGAGGATGATGTGGCAACAATTGTGGGCTCTACTCGTGGTCCACGCATACGAAGCGGAAGACCCCGAAGGGGCCCATCTTCATCGAGTTCGAGCAAAGACATACCGAGTTTTTTTGTGGCAAGGAACACACCTGGAGCACAACCTTCATTGGAAGGTACAGCCTGTAACAAAGATATTCACGAAGAAGTGGATAAAGCTTGTGCAGATTTTGATACTGCAACAACCTGCCATTCAATGTGGCAAAGAGCCCATATTGGGAGTACTTGGTGACAACGTTGACAATTGCAGGGAAAGGGTACAAGGCACCCTCTCCAAAAGATTTGAGTGGGAAATTACTTGAGGGTGCAATTGCAGATGCCACTACCATGCTAGAACAGCACAAGAAACAATGGCAAAATTCGGATGCACCATTCTTTCAAATGGGTGGATGGATGGAAGGAACCGCACCCTCGTTAATTTTTTAGCAACTTCAAATGGTGAGATGGTGTTTTTAAAGTCTATTAATGCCTCTAACATATCAAAAAATGCAGAGAATTTGAGTGTTATGTTAGAGACAATTGTATTAGAGGTCGGTGTACAGAATATTGTGCAAGTTGTCACAGATGCATATGTAAGCAAAGATATGTGGCGGTGGGAGACTACTGCGGAGAGAGACATCCATCACTCTTTTGGACTCCTCAGCAACTCATTGCCTTGACCTTCTTTTGGAAGACAGGCAAAATTGATTGGGTGAGGTTGGTTGTAAAAATGCAAGATCCATAACGAAGTACATATACAATCACCCTTGGGTTCTGAGCTTGATGAGAGAACACACAAAGGGGAAAGAGCTTGTTCGATCCGGTGTCACAAGGTTTGCAACTAACTTTTTGACGTTGCAAAGTATTTCTAGTTTGTTGACATCTTTGAAACAAATGTTTGTGAGTCAAACATGGCTAGACTCACAATATTCAAAGAAAGTTGACGGAGAGAGGGTTGCAAAGATAGTTTTTGATGATATCTTTGCAAAGAGAGCTATAGAGATCATCAAGGTAATTTCAAACTTCGATTTATATTTCATTCCTTTATTTTAATTTGTTAAATTATAAATATATTATTCTACTTTTCACTTTTTTATTTCATTTCTAATATGTATTGTAAGTTTGCAATCTTACATTTTAATTTGTGTAGGTGTCAGAGCCATTGGTGAGAGTTTTGCATTTGGTTGATGGGGAGCAAAACCCCATGGGGTTTATATATGAGGCCATGGATAGGGCCAAAGAGTCTATCCAAAACTATTACAGGGGGATATCCTCGAGATATGGTCCTTTTTGGAGATTATTGATCGGAGGTGGAACAATCAACTCCACCAACGTATTCATGCAATGGGTACTACCTCAACCCCAAGTATTTCTACTCGACAACTTTATAGATATGAATGGAGAGGTTATGGAGGGCCTTTCAACATATAATGAAAGGATGATACCGTATGTTGAGACAAGGGACCTCGTCATTTTAGAGTCAGCAGAGTTACAAACATGCTTGGGGAGACTCTTTTCTTCTGATGCTAGCTATTTGAGGTAGATCCACACAAATCACCGAGTAATAAAAATTAAAATGTTTACCAAGTTACTTATTAGTTACGATTTGATTTTATTAATTAATTATAAATTTTTTATTATCGTGTGTGTAGGTTCTTGGTGGGAGGATTGGGGATGGAATACCCCAAACCTTCAAAAGTTAGCCCTCGAAATTCTATCTCAACCTTGTAGCGCTTACGGATGTGAACGCAATCGGAGTTTTTGAGGCCATTCACACAAAGAAGCGCAACAAGTTGACTCAAAAAGGCTCAACGACTTGGTTTTGTGCGTACATCTCGGCTTCGCACAAAAAAAAAGTTGAGGCCACATCGAGAGAGCTCATTGATTTGGATGAGATAGATCCATACAAAGAGTGGATCGGGCAAGAAGAGGAAAACCTTGCATTCACGGTAGATGAGATTGCTTCTTTTGAGAGGAGGCTATGGAGGGAGAAGCACTAGCGGGACTCAGGAGATATTGGATTGGATGACATCTTTAGAGGTAATCTCCAACATGCAGCAGACAAGCCACCAACACCACCATCTAGTTCCAAGATCGAGCCAGATTCGCAGCCTTCTAGGAGGAGCATGGAGATGCAGCCGAGTGTGGGGACTAGACCCTCTCCCCAATATTTCTCTAGATTGGGGAAGAGGAAAATGTAATTTATTGTATATTGTAACTTGCATAGATATGAAATTTATGATGATATTTTTCAATGTCAATCATCATAAATTCATATTACTTATCAATCGGTTGTTGTATTCGCATGATGATACGATTTTGTATTGTATTTGTATTCAAATCTAATAGAAAACACTTCTCCAACATTTTATGGGCTCATTTGATACATTTTGTAGTTGTGTTGCTTAAAATTTATGTTTTTAAAGAAATTTGA
This sequence comes from Taxus wallichiana var. yunnanensis, assembly GCA_018340775.1. Classification (NCBI taxonomy): domain Eukaryota; kingdom Viridiplantae; phylum Streptophyta; class Pinopsida; order Cupressales; family Taxaceae; genus Taxus; species Taxus wallichiana. The sequence continues at coordinate 604,623,155 of CM031235.1, forward strand.
GTATTTTTAAGTTCTTGAGTATTCCCGAGTAGTATTGCCAAATCACGAAGTTTTTGCTACGAGTTTTTTTTTGGGGTCTGCCGAGTATTTGCCAAATGCGAGTATTCTAACTATGCCTACACTTACAAAATCAATCACACCCTTATCAACATCAACTACAAAAGTAATAACTATCCCTCAAAATCAAATAACATATACCATTCAAATGCGTTCACATTGCATTGTACACATGCGATTGCTAGTAACTAATCCCTAGCTCACTTCCTATGGATTTTCCTAGGGAAATATTGAAGGTAGGATAAAAGATTGTATCATTTTATTTTTATGTCAAAGGGAAGATTTTCCGGGAAAGTTTGTTCGAGTTGGGAGAAAATATTATGAGAAGATTCTTCTCCTAACAAACCAAGGAGAATAGTTGTGTTGCAAGAATCTTTCATTTATTAAAAGGGGTTTATATAATCTTACAAAAACTTGTGTTTTGTTTATTTTTCAATAAAGATGCAACATAGAGTAGATACATCTCGCTTTTTTTTTGTTTTTGTTTATTTTATTTAAAAAGGCAGTAGTTTAGCTTTTATTTATTTATTTCAACTGTATTATTGTCAATAGTTTGGAGCGTTTTAATAGGTTAAAAGCACTTTTCTTAGTTATTTGTTTTAGAAAAAAATGTTTTGATTGTTCGATTATTTATAGCATTTAGCCAATACAACATAAAACAAAACGCAAACCCATAGCATTCAGCCCCTTAATCTCTTTTAGATCAGGTTTCATCCTTCCCTCATGAGATGATGCCCACACATGACCATTCCTGGTCCGGATCAAGCTCATAGGAGAGTGTTTGAACCCATAGTCAATCCAATTTGGTATTGATCTGTATCAAGAGAGACAGACTTAGGAATACACATGTTGCTCTTTCGATCTACTCTCATCCCACCTTTAATCATTTATCGACTCAGCATTTTAAATGAACACTTTTCATTTGTTGAGCGATTTTGGTTTGATGGAGAGCACCCTCCTAGGGTGCAAACCCTTAGTGTTATCATTTCCCCTCTTTACTTTCGGCTATCTCATCATGAACTCAAGAAGTCAAGTACACGGGTTAAGCGTGTTGTTTTTCGTATGTACAAAAACCTTCACTCGTAGAAAGTGTGTGAAAAATCCAAAACCAATGCCTTGATATTGATACATATTGGTGTTTTTCATTTAAGATATTTGTATTGGTATTTAAATCTCTAAAGCTAAAAAGAAAATTGAACAAAAAATTCATATATTTTTGGTAGGTCACTAAGACTTCCCGTAAAAATGGGGGTGTTTTGGGGATGCCCTGAAAAAGTCCCCTACAAGGATTTCCCAATTGTTTCTACTTTATTGGGTGAATGGGGGTCATTTTATCCCCATCCCCAAGTCTCGATCACTAAGTGGAAGGGAGGTCGAGGGCTACATTCCAACATAACATTGATTAAGAGTCAATTTTAAAGAACAAAATGTTGAAATATGAAGACTTGAAAATCAAATTCAATATTTGTCAACACGACTTAAAAACTACAAGAATGTGAAAATTCCAAGATTTTGATAACATTTTATCTAAAAATAACAAGAGATTTCTCCTTTGAATAATCGTAAGAAAACTTTTCTTGTGGAAGTAAAAATTTGAAGAAGTATCGATGTTGCAACATGAAAATGAGATGAAAATGAGCAATGTGGATCTACCGACAAATGCAATTGAGTATACAAAAAAACATGTCGGTATCAATCGGGCTTTAATTATTGAACCGTATTGTTATCTCAATCATTAAAGTCATTGTTTTTGACAAGAAAATTATAACCACAACATCATCATAGAAGATGAAAAAAATCATCCTTTTTGTAAATAAATTGTTGTCCCAAAATGTAAAAAGAATTTCAAATATGACACCTATGAACATTGTTCTCGAGCGGATCAATCCCAATTGGACGTGCCCTTATTCTAAAAACCCAATCAAGATATCATCGTCTATCTTTTCAAGTGCATCAAGAAAGGAATTTGATCAACAAAGATTCTCATCACCAATTTGAAAATTGTAGTGACACTTTGAGATCAAATCTTTTGAAGCGGCACATGTTGTGAACGCCAGCTTCTATCGAACCTTTTTTAATTTCTTTTATCTTATATATATAACTATATAACTTAGGATTATAAATTTTGAGGATTAGAAATATCCATCAACCGTTGGTGTAAATGGCATCTTTCATCCTTTTTGGAATATATCTTAAATTAAAATTTTACAGATCTTGCATAATAGATGTTTGGTCCATGTTGTGAGGTCGTTTAAGGACTCACGCAATAGATTGGGAACATTTGCGCTCTCATCTAATGTCAAGAAATCAAAGAGGCCGAGGTGTGTATTCTTGTCGAAACTCAAGTGAAATAAACAAATGACACTCAATTCTAGGCCATCATGACAAAGTTATAATCCTTACAAAGTTTGGATATCATAGGGCTACCATACCAGCTTTAACATAGTTTCATCCATGTGTAAATACACACCATGAGGATTCTAATGGCAGCATTGCATTCCTCTCAAAAAAATTATGTAATTTCAAAACAACTTGCACTCAATGTTGAGTCCATATGAAAAATTTATGGCTTCTACAAGTCTTGGGTTTTTGACGAGGTATCCTCGCGAGACCAAAAAGTGATCTCCAATAGGGTCATCTAGAGATGGTTTCAAACATGGGCCTTTTCTCAAAATTCAACAAAATGGTGGTACCTTTGTGAGAACACAAAATGGTCTCAAACATGATGGATCAAGTTATCTTACTTGTAATGCTCCTCCATCAATCTTGATACAAGTAACACATGTTCACTACAAATGTGTCATTAAGTTACTTTGCCTTGGGGTTCTAAATCTAGTACTAATATGGGTCTTGTTAGGTGCTCTAGTGGCATTGCCATTTTTTGGAGTGCTTGTAGATTTTCTATTAAATCTACTCAATCTCATCTCTGGGGTCTTGCTTCTAAATTTATATATCATGAATTTAGTGTTGATTTTTGTTATTATATATACCTATTCATCTTGGAAGGTTTCACATAATCAAAAGCTTTTTATTTGAGGAGGTTGTTTTAATAGTCTACATCTGCCAATGAGAAGAAAGGTGACCTCCTCTTTATTGACAAAATGGTAAATTTATTTTGGGGTTTTCTCCAAAATAATTTAAGGCTGATTGGTTTGGAGTACTCTCGTGGCCTTTTCACATGGTGTAATAAGTTCAAAGCTTCTAGTTTCATTCCAAAGTAAATGATAAGCTTTTAGAAACTGCGGAGTCAAGTGAAAAACATTTTTCGTTTCTTAATGCTACACCTTGATTCTTATCTTGAACAAAGCTGATGTCAAATCTCTAGACACATTTCAATCAGTTTTTATGCAATATGGTGCATTAGATTATTTCCAAAATCATATTACATCACATATCCGTCCTTAGCTAAATACCTCAATCATGCTATCTCAATCAAGATTTATCATTGAAAGACAGGTGATTGATAATATTATTGTTTTCCAAGAGATGCTACACTCTCTTGATCAGTATAAAAATAGTGACATATCCTGATTATGTTGGATATGTCAAAGGTATTTGATTGATGTGACTGGAGCTTAATCGTTTACACTATGCAAGCCTTTGGATTTGGTATGGAGATCATATAGTGGGTTTGAAAGTTGTATTGTTGATCTATACATCTTTGTCTCGGCCAATGGTGCGATCTGTGAAATTTTCACCTCCACATTTGACTTACACCAAGGTGATCATATATCTCCATACCTTTTTATAATCATGACAGAAGATTTCTGTCACATTCAATATCTTGTAATCATCTTCATGTTCTTTCTACTGAAAGTGTGGGGACCAGGTTTAACAACTTCCATTTTGTAGATGGTAAAGAAATGTTATATATTAGATAAAGAAAAAATGAGAAAAACACGAACATTAAAGAAATATGAATAAAACAGGAGGGGCAAACCTAAAGCATTTCAAACCTGGACTATAAGTACTATGTCAAAGCACCAAAAGCATGTCATGGGAGTACTCCTCAATGAAGCATGGAGCAGATGAAGATGAAAGTGTGATACCAACAATGTCACATTGTAATGTCCCTTTTTAAGGCGACTCAGTAAATGACCAAAAGTTGAGATGTAAACTTAAAAATCAGATTACGAAACTGCTGTAGATGGCTGATATAACCCTGCAATCTGCAAATTAGGCCCTTCGAGAGGGCAGCGGATTCCTTGGAGAAGTAAATCCCCTCAAAGGTGGGTTAAACCTTGCTGACACCCTTTAATTCTTATGCCAAAATTATTAGAAAACCCTCAGCAAACACAATCAGCTGTTAGAAATCAGAATTGAGCTTGGAAATAATTAATTTTGGAACCCTCAACCAGCGAACTTCAACAAGCTTGGAAAAATAGTAAAACACCTCCAAAATTCACGAAACTCAAGATCTTGGCTTTTAAAAATATGGAGAACAAGATAATAAATTCAGATTTGCCAAATTATCATCACACATACCAAGTAACACTCCCAAGTGGGTCGCTCCACTCCAAATAAATAGATTATTGATCCAAAGAGATAAATCATGCAAGGAAATGATAATTTATTGCTTTCCAAACCAGCTTGCATACATAAATCCTTATGGAAGGGTTTTTGTCCTCCACAAGTCCTCAATCAAGGGTTTCCTTCCTTGGGCAAGGTCCTCAATCATGGGGTTTTGTCCTTGAGAAAGGTAGATAAGGTGCTTCAAAGCAAACCTTAACCAAGATATGAAAATTCACCAAAACATAATTCAATAATGACCAAGCGACCTCCTTATATAACCACAAGGAGTGTTTTACAATGTAAAAATGATGGCCAACCCCTTAAGGTAAGTGCTTTTAAATATTCAATTGGTATTTGAAGCCTACATGCTCATAATACCTTTATTTCCGACTACTTAAGTCCTTCTATTGGGTAGCGCTAGGATTCCCATAGGATACATGATAATAAATAAAACTACCTAAACCCCTTAAGTCCTTCTATTGGAGCGCTAGGATCTTTGCCTTGCTTTCCTCCTTAGACTCACGGGGAGAAGAATGGGTTAAGGTCTTCGAAAATCAGCCTTCAAAAAAGGACATGACACACATGTTTGTAGAGCAGGTTTGAGCCCAAACACCGACGACATCATCATTTACCACTATGAAGGGACCCATGTAGGATTTGGTAATGCTCACACAGGAATGTTAAATGCTAATGCGACCAAGCCGACAATCACACAAGGAAGTCCAATGCTCCCCCTAGAACCTCTTCTAACATCCAAGGTCAATGAACCTTTGGTGGTAGAGAAAAAACTAGTAATGTGTGGCTTCCTTTGTGAATCAAACCATGACACAAGGGGAAGCCCTTGTTGCCGACCCAAAATATATCTACTCTACCTTAAATGTGATTGATTGGAATGGTATATGTTGTATCATAAATGTGTGTGCAAGGGAAACAATTCAGAATGCCTCGTGAGATGTGGAACCTTAGCCCTTGACGCAAACCTTCAAAGAAATCCGGTAATTAAAAATATAACCATCATAATGCTAACCACCTAAATCAATTAATCTACATTAATATAAAGATTGCAAAGGAAAAAGGGGAGGGTAAACAACAGAAAATAAGGATGGTGATTCACCATAAAGTAAAGGGATCACTCCTTATCTAGTGGTAGTATAATGAGTTTTAGATCTGCAACTATAATCCACACACAACATGTCATCAAGCGCGAAGGCAAGGCAACACAATATGTCAATCAAAGGAAAAAGGCCACAATCAATTTCATATTAATGTACATAATATGAACAATCTATTACAAAACAGGGATAGGAATTGGATGCATTATAGTGCTTGAAATGCGAGGTTTAACACTTAGAGACATTTGACACCCAAAATATCGAGCTACCTCGCACTCGAAGGGAGAGGGACCCTTTACAATGAAAATGGTTGTACCATTTATAGAAGAGAAGAGAAGAGAGAGAGAGAGAGAGAGAGGAAGATTGAGCTTTGAATGCAAAACATCCCGCCTAAACGCAGCTTCACGAACAATAAATGCCCAAATTTGACTCCCAATCAGTAAAATCCTCTACAAAAGAATGTCAAGCCCCAAATCTTTTGAAAATAGGCAATGCACTGAAGGAGAATAGGTCTGCATGTTGAAACAAGGTGCTAGCCCAAGAAATGGCCTTCATCAAGCTCTTAATTTGTCTCGACTTGCATTAAATGAGAAAATCGCGGCCAAGATCTATGATTGTGAACTGTTTGTAAACCACAATGGTTCAAGGCGTAAGACATGTTCCATTTGATGGCATTTTCAAGGATCTCTCCAATGAATCCACTCTTGCATGATTTGGTGCCCTGAATCAAAAGATATGGCCCAAAAACAAAGATTTGCTGCCCACCAACATGTTTAAACATGGGGCAAAATTTTGATTTGTAAACTATTGTCCCCCTTTTTCCTCAATTGAGCTGCGTGGTGGGCTATAATTGGTTTCCTATTCAAGTGCCATGTGGTCTTCTCTCATTTCTCTTGGCGCCTTGAGACTACATAGGATAGCGCCACGTGGCACAATCCGATGTCATGCCTTAACCGAATATTTCCCGAGCTCGAGGTCACATGTCGCCCATTCGTCTTTCCACACTATGCCAACTCTACTCTACTGGAGCCACATAGCACTCATTAAGCTCTCTACACTTTTGGATGATCGTTGCTCAACCTTCATTTCGACACCGACTACATGGAAACATGCTTTTTGTTGCCCATTTGGAGTCCACCCGATTACATGGGATCACACCACGTGGGGTAATGTAATGTCCCTTTTTGGGGACTCTTAGGAAACTATGCAAAGCTAGGCACAAACCACAATTTTCAGATTATGAATAAGTTGTTAGTGACTGAAATAAATATATAGAGACCCTCAACTGCTGCAAACACCCTTCTAGGGCAGCGATCCCTTTGGGGGTTTCAAACCCACTTTGTGCCCTCAAAAACCCTTGAATCAGCTATCTTTTAATTTCTAAAATTATTATAAATTCCCAACAATCATTCCATGCAATAAAATCTGAAATTGCAAGCTTGGAAGTGGACGATTTGATTTTTAGATAAAACCCTCAGATTGCAGAAATTAATTAAATATTCCAGAATTGTAACTAACTTCAAAGAGCTTGGAAAAATAGCAACACACTTCCAAAATTAATAAAACTTCAAATCTTGGCCTCTAAAAATATGAAAAACATGATTCTAATCTCAAATCCACAAAATTGTTGCAAGAACACACCAAACTATTCCTCTATGTTGGTCGCCCCACTTGGAACAACCAATTTACATGCCAAAATATACCACAAAGCAGGTCACTCCACTTTAGAAAGGCCAAACATGCATTAACAACAAGTAGTGCAAAGATCTTCAATTATTGACCAAATGACACCTTAGGGCAATTCACCTAGGGCTGGAAATAAAGATTACAACAGCAAAAGATCCCTCAAGGGGGTGGAGACTCCCGTGTTGAAGTCTTCCCTAGACTTGGTGAAGGGTTTCGTCCTCACACAAGACTCTCCAAGGGTTTTCGTCCTTAGGAGAGGGAGAGAGATGCTTCACAAGCAATCTTTCCAAAAGAGATAAAAGAATTCACATAATTATCAATTGGCCAAGCAACCTCCTTTTATATCATAAGGGGTGCTAACAATTCAATGATGGCCGACCTCATAAAGTACTTTAATAATCTTTTATAACTTGGGCCTACATGCTCACCAAATTAACTAACTAATTAATTAAGTCCCTCTATTGGAGCGCTTGGCTTCCCAATAGGAATACATAATGAAATAAAAGCAAACATCAAGATATCATCAGAAACGTTCCTCTTGCTCCATTCCTTAATCCCACGAAGAAGAAATGGGATAAGGTCTTCAGAATGTTGGTCTTCAAGAAGGGGCATGACAGTCCTCCCTTCCGAAGTTTTCCTGTCCCCAAGCAATTTGCCACTCCTGGATCCTAGATGAATCTCAGCTGCTCCTTTGATGTACGTGCACATGAAGCAAACTCATTAAAGAAAAAATATTGCTCCATCCTTCCTTGCTCATGCTTCATAAGCATGATGATCAGCTCCATTATATGCTTGTCAACCTTCTTGTCTTATTTGTAGGAGTCGAGATATAACCATGCTATTGATGGTACAGCTGAAATCAATCATTTTCCTCTCTTCATTGAAGTCTTCTTTATCTTCCACTTTAAAAACAACAATGACATCTCTTTCCTTTGCATACTTCACTGTACCAAAGTCCCTCCAAACTGCTGTAGTTTCCATCATAGAGCAAGAATTTGATGAATGATCAGCTTGACCAGCTATCCCTCTGATTACAAGATGCAAATCAGATTGTGGATGGGCTGGAAACATGTTACAACAGCCATAAAATACTTGGGACCTCATCTAAATCAAGGCTATCAGCTCTGATTTATTTGTTTCTTCCAGCTGTATCCTTCTATTGACATCCTCCAATGATGAAATCCTTCCCCAAAGTGCATGCTTGTTGCTTCCCATGACTGATAATGGCAGTCCCAATTCTGAATTTTGTGTACTCAACCGCATCACTTTGATATAACTATGAAATCTTATTGGAAGGGACAATTTTACGAGTAGTGTAGGAACTGAAAATTTTCTTATAATAAAATATATGAGAGCTGGTCTTGGCTGCCCCTGAGCTGAATACCTCTCCACATTTTGAGAATCTTCCCTTTTTACTGGGAGAGTTGTTCCAATCATCCCCTCACTGTTGTAGCTAAAACCGGGTTTTGTTGACTGAAATAAATTCAAAAAGGGCTGAATATATCTTCTTCCTTCTCTCTGGTAAAGAAAATTCAGTCAGGCACCATCTAGCATACCTCCCGTTTGTGCTTGCATACTCAGCTATGATTGGTTCCCTTTGGACTGCTGGTAGGAAGAAAAAATCAGTCCTCTTGCGCTCAGCAACTCCCTTATGTACTCCATTGATCAGCAGTTTAAGTTCCTCTTTTATGATGCCTTTGGAGGACTGAACTTTGGCATTCTTGGTTGGAAATAAACCTTCCCAATGAGCTGATATAGGAGCAAGAGAACCAAAACAACATTCCTTCTTCCTAGCTACCATGTACTATTCACTATGCCTTCAAGTCTGATTTTTTTAATTCTAACCCAGAATTTAAGTCTTCTATTATGGTAGTTGAGGGTGAATTCCCCAATGATTGCGACCATTGTACCTCAAGAATAATCTCTTCTTCAGCTAGCTTAATTAAAGAAAATTCAGGACATACTTCATACCTTTCTATGAAGATGGACAATTGGAATATCCTCTTTGTGCATAGTGCGTTCTTAAAGAGACATGGACCATCAATTTCCTCTATGTCTAAAATATGTACAGCTGCAATTCCATCATGATTGCTTCTCTTTTTCCATCTTCTCTCCAGTCCTTCCATGGAATCATGGGTTGGCAATTTATGGAAAGGATAATCAGAATTTTCATCATGCCTTTGATGCCCAAAACATACCATGATAGAGTTGTTCCCCATACTGATTTTGAAATCAGTAATCCCTCTTTTTGTAGGGCTCAACACAACACTTATATTCCCCATGTGAAAACAATATTGAGACTGAACCCAAACATCCATATGTTCTTTACCACAAGAGGTACTTCTTACCTCATCATAACTTGACATATGTTGTGCATGATGATATCCCATTAGCGGTCTCATAGGACACAACAAGCATGAATTATGATCACTCCCCCATATCTGAAATGACAAAGTGGTAAGAAAAGAATCTGAGATACTCACATACCTTGGGTTGCTTACAACAATCTTGTAACTTAGAGATTCCAAGTTAGGTGCAGCACTCTTGTAGGGAACATATTTGGGCTCCTCTCCAAAGCTGAAAATGTCATTAATTTGCTTGTTATTGACTGTCGTTAGGAACAGTCCAGCAAGCTGAATATCATTAATTTCCCTGAAAAACTGAATTCAACTCCCCATTTTTGTTCTCCATTATGTAAACCAAGCTCTTTCTCTTCCCACTTGGTACCCTTCATCTTCACAAGGTGGTTAGAGTATTCTTTATGCTGACCAAAATATTGCAAAGACATAGAATGAAGGTGATGTAGCAATTTCTTACCATAAGCTGTTATCATGAAATTCCTAGCGAGCTGAAACTTAACACGGACATCTAGAGAGGCCCTTATTCCATGGGCATGCCTCCCAACAAGGTCACCCGAACTTTTGCCCCATTGACCCCTTGCAATTCTGATTTTCTCCATTCTTAGCACCATGATGATTGCCCATTTGCCGTGATTTACTATGGAGCATGAAACTTGCCCCAAGGTCATCCTTTTCAACAAATTGCCCATGACCATAAATCTGAAATGGCGTGATAGAAAGCAACCTATCCGAATTACCCTCATACCATGGTGGTCTTCATGAGAATTTGTTGTAGCCTTCTCCTTGTCCTTTGGCAATTGAGCTTCAACCTTCAACTTCTCTTCAACACCTTGTAAATCTGATTTTTCTTCAAACCCTTGTGTCTTCATGGTGTTGTTCGGAAAATCAGTCAAGAGTTCCACTTGGGCAAGAGTGTTGAGGGTTTCTAGGACTCCCAAAGGCTGCTCCTTCTTGGTAACCAGCCGCTGCGATAGATCTTCCTTCTTTTCCTTAGAAGGATGGCCATCTTCATCACTATTTGTACACTCGATTTTTACCTTGGCTTCTTCTCCATCTTGTAGTTGATCCACCACATACTCTTTGACTTGCTTCTTCATCATGGAAGGGTTTTTCCCTTCTAGGACTGACACTTTTCTTTCGTGGCTCCTTGTGTGGTTTGGGTCTTAGACCTTGTGCCAATGCCCACTCAATTATTTTCTAATTCCACGAATTCCTCAAAGGAAAGGGCATCGCAAACCTTCTCACGAAGAGCTCTAAAGCGAGCCATCGAATCTGGAACCTTGGAAGACTTAGGAGTGACTTCTTCCTTGATTTCCCTAATTATGGTGAGGGTTTCCATTAAATCTTTTTGCATCTCCTTGCACCGATCATTGAAAGAAATATTTTAATTTTTTCTTCCGCCCAACAAGTTGGGAGGATGATGCTCTTATACCACTGTAATGTCCCTTTTTGGGGACTCTTAAGAAACTATGCAAAGCTGGGTACAAACCACAATGTTCAGATTATGAATAAGTTGTTAGTGACTAAAATAAATATATAGAAACCCTCAACTGCTATCGAAAAAAACCTTATAGGAAGCGACCCATTTGGGGGTTTCAAACCAACTTTTTGCCTCAAAACCCTTGAATCAGCTATCTTTTGAAATATCCCCTATCCGGATAAATCCTAAAAATAACTACAGACTGAAATTCTGATTTTTATGACAACAGTGAACAAAATCTGAAACACACAAACCCCGACACCTAGGGAAAATTTGAGATATATTATTTCCAACTACTCAAATTTGAAGAAATTAATACCCAAGATGGCTAACTATATATATATCCAATCAAATTTCCGAAATTTTGATAGTCAAAATTTTAATGATGAAAATATAGCTGAAACTTTCAAAATTAATAACTCTAGAAATACTTGGAATCTAATTACAAATGATTAGCTCAAAAGAGAGATATATCCAATACATATTCAAACACAATTTTCCAATGGGTGGAAGACATCCGAAATCGCTTGCTCCTCAAATCTCGAACCGAGTAGACAAAACCCTAGAAAATAGTTGTTCTAAATCTGAACTGAAAATTTGAAAGTAGAAGGAAGGAAATATAAAATATCCCCAAATACGGACAAGCTAGAGATATGGATCTGAAACTCTCGTCGAAGAATGCTCTACCAGCTAGGAATGGATCTGTCACCACCGAAGCTAGAGATCCTACGAATCGACCTCCACAAGCAAGAGGACTCCTCGAACATGCAGCTCTAGGGTTTGCAAAAGCAAAATCGGAAAATAGAAGTAGATGATTTCCCCTCAAACCTCAAGGGGAAATATATAATCATCTTCCAAAAAGGTGTTATAATCTCCACCGTAGATTTGATCCAAATTAAAGCAAATCCAACGCTCACAATAAAAGAAGCCTTTATTAACTCCAACGAGGCCAAAGAAGCCCTAACACTCCCTTTTGGGAATTTCCCATGTGCAAAAATTATAAATTAAGTGACTTTATTGTGCATATGTTAAAACAAGGGACTTAAGTTATCCCAATGACGAAATATAACATAAAGTACCACATATTCACCCATCACCTAAGTCAATGACGAAATATAACATCAGTGAAGATGGTGACGAAAACCCAATAGCCTCCAACATCTCTAGCCTCTTGGGTATGACCAAGGCTAAGACTGAGTTAAGCCTCCTACGTGGGAATGGGGACATTACAGACCTCCCTTCCCGAAATTTGCTTGCCCATAAGCAAATGCAAATCAGGATGCTATTAAATCTGCTCTCCCTCCCAAGTAGCATCCTCAAGTGGCAAATCCTTCCACCGCACTAGATACTCTGTAATAACCCTATTTTTGAGCTTCCTTTACCTCACCTCAATAATAGTCTTTGGTTCTAAAATCAACTTTCCCTCCTCATCCAAAGGTGCCACGTCCAGAAGGTACAATATGCTGTCCAAGTGCTTTTTGAGGCACGAAACATGGAAGACATTGTGGATCCTACTCTGGTCCGAAAGCTCCAACTCATATGCAACTGCCCCAATCCTCTATATTATCCTGTATGGCCCATAGAATCGTGGTTTCAACTTCTCAACACCGCTCTTTTTAAGTGAGGATTGCCTGTAGGGCTACAATCGTAGAAAGACCAAATCTCCCACCTCAAAAGACCTCTCAACCCTATGTCCTGCTCGCATAAATATTCTCGCTGATTTTGTGCTTTCTATAGATTCTCCTTGAGGGCCTTCATAATATCTTGGTTCTCCTGTAACCAATCACAAGCTTTGGGAGCTCAGCTATCTGATAGTACCAAGTCCACAAATGATGAAGCATTGTATCCATACAATGCACAAAAGGAGCCATGCCAATACTCATCTGATAGGTGGTATTGTAACAATACTCACACAAGTATAGCCATATAACCCATGCACACCGATGTCCTACTACATAGTTACACAAATAGCCCTCTATCCATTTATTGACTATCTCTATCTGCCCATCTATCTATGGATGATAGCTAGTACCAAGAGTCAACTCCATACCTGCAAGTTGGAAAATCTCCTACCAAAATGTGCTCATGTAACGGCCATCCCTGTCACTAACAATGTTCTTAGGCCAACCATGAAGCCTAAAAACACCTGTGAAGAATGTTTGTGCTACCTGTGGTGCCTTATGCCCAAAAGGCATAGAAAATAAATGGGCATACTTGGTCAATCGATCGACCATCACATAGATGCAATCATGCCCATGTACTGAGGGAAGGCCTATAATAAAATCCATAGATATGCTCTCCCATTTCTGCTCAAGGATAGGAAGAGGCTGTAGAAGTCCTGCTAGAAAAGTATGCTCAACCTTGGTTTGTTGACAAACCAAACACTCCCTAATATGGTTAAGAACATCGTCCTTTAACCCTTTCCATGCGAACCTCTCTTTGATGTATTTGTAGGTCTTAAAATACCCAAGATGTCCTGCTAAAGTTGTATCATGCATTGCTCAAAGGATCCTCTCCTTCATCTTAGACTCTGGTACAAGGAAAATCCTATCCTTGTATATAAGGTCATTCAAGACTCTGTATCTAGCATCTTGGATAATGTCATCCATGATCTCACATGCAAACTGACTCTTGGAATACTCAACAAGTATGTGAGCCTTCCAATCAACTAAAATCTCTAACATAGAACTTGTTGTCACTAAAAACGTGCACTGCGGAATTTTCAAATGATCCAATGGCAACATGGGAACATCCCCAAGGTGTGGGACCTTGGCTCCTTGGGATGAACCTCCAGAGAAGGTCGGCTTCCTTCTAAACTATGTGCATTCAATATAAGTTTAAACTGTGAAATTTACAAAGCTAGATTACAAACTATACAATCCAATTCTTTTGAGAGAAAGGGAGGGAATAATTGGAAATATTTTGAAAAAATGGTGATGCACCAATAGTTTAATGAACAAGAAGATCAGCTCCGTAAGCACAAAATACTTTAATAGAATAATCAATGATATGCACAACTTTCTATTCCTTTCCTCCAACAAAGAACCTTTATGAATATAAAACTTAATGATAACAGAAGGGACCGTACTTATTCCGCAATCAGAATAAATAAGCTTCACTAATCACAAGTTGTAATTTTGTTAAAGAAAAGATAGCTTAACGCGAAGGTAAAATAGATCATTACATACTAGGAAAGAAACATCCACAAGCATAAAATGAACTACATAAATATACAACACATTAAAGAAGATGAAGGCAAAAATTACAATCATATATATAGTATTAAGGCTAAAGCCTCGTTTATGAGGACTCAAAAAGGCAGAGCCTCCTTACACAAATGATCCAAAAAAAGTCCCTTACAACATAATACATCCTTTTATTTATAGATTAAGAAGGTTGAGCAATTATAGCTACTCTTCTTAATCATTACATACTAAAAATAGGATGCATTTACATTCGAGAAACAATCTCCCACAAAAATAGCCAAGTAGTTGTGCAAGTTTGACCAAGTCAAACCTGCAACTCGAATGGTGACTGTGGTTTGGAGACTGTGCGAAAATGGCAGCCAAGCTCAGCTAGGGCTGGTGCCACCCTTTGCCTAATCTGTGTCAATGTCTTTTTCGCTTCCCTAGCTAACTTGTGCTGTAGTCAAGAAATTGTTTGATGATTTCTTGGACATCTTTATCATCAAGTCCGCACGCATAGTGATTCACGACTTCAGCAGATTCAGCTGTTCTATTCAATTTTCCAGGTAACTTCTTGGTCCAATTTGTGACTTTCTTGAGTTGGCTCAAGAAATTCTAGTATGATACCAGCTTATGAATGGACTCAAGACCAAAATATTTTGTTACCTCAATATCTTAATTAACTAGACTCTTGAATTTGGAAATAATTTGATCCACTTTGGAAGCACATCAAGATCTTCATCAAGGAACCTACAGCAAGTGATGTCGAACTCATCTCGTGATATAATTGAGGCCATCAATTCCCTCGATTCTTACCTCATTCAACTTCATCATAGCCTCCTACAAAGATCCGGAGAAATCCATGGCTTCATTATATTCAAACAACTTTGAGGAGTTGTCAATGATCCCTTATCCTAAGAGTAGATCAGATTTGACGCTTCAACCTCTTTCCAAGCTTCTAGTGTGAGCTAAAAATTATCACATTCTTCTCTGAGAACGTACATTTTAGTAACTGTATCTTTCTTTGATTCGAGCTTGTTGTACAAAGCGACAACATCTTTTATCACTTGTTCCCCTTGCTGAATCCGGCTTTCAATCCAAGCCCCGACTGCTCGACCTTGTTGTCTGATTTTTTCAACTGTGGAGAAAGAAGTGTCATCAAAGCTTGTAGATACAACAAGAGCAGTTGTATGAGTAGGATGTGTGATATTATGGAGGATAGCCGTCAACTATTCTACTTTTCCTTTTAGCTCATCCTTGGTGATCTTGTCCTTATTCAATTTGTCCAAAAGATTGCCGTGGGAAACCTGGACATCTTGTTTTGCGCCTTCATGTGTAGTGTTACTAAGAGAAAACTTTGAAATCTGATAATTTGCTGCAATGATATTCTCTTTTGATTTTTCGGCAGCCGGAGTTGTTATCTCAACGAATATTTCCCTGTCTGATCAACCGAAAGGTGAGAAATAACCTTGGCCTCTTCGCCGCGTGCAGGGGAGTTAGATCCAAGACGCTAAGATCCACGTCATCTCCAATAGGAATTTTCTTCTTCTTCTTAGGAGTTTGCCTATTCAACCATGCAGGAGTAGAAGAAGAAGACAATTGTTCGGAGGATGACATGGGCAATGTCATCATAGTAGTAAATTGAATAGGTGATACAAGGGCACTTGTTGTAGTAACCATGAGTGGTAATGAGGTGGTGACTAGCGAGGAAGGAGTGGAAAGGATTGTTACGGGAATGGATGAAGCAAGAAGGGTGGTGGAAGAAGAAATGGGAAGGAACTATTGAGGAAGGGGATTTCTAGGGGAACTCGAGCCAAAATATCCTTGGATGAGAGCGAGGAAAGAAAAGAAAAGCCCCGGGCCACTAAGGGGATGAGGTGATGGGAGTGGGAGAAATGGGAGGAGAAGAAATGAAAGATGTGGGAAAAGAGAGAGTGAGAGGTGGAGGAGATGGAGGAGCTAAAAATGGGGAGGAAGGGAGAGGGGGTGAAGAAGGTGACTACAACACTTGAGTTGTATGTGGTGGTGAAGCACTAATATCAATAATCTTCCTACGTATTTCGGGTTTAGGTTTTTGGGAAGCAGTTTGCATGCAAACTACAAGTTGACTCCTGAAACCCAAAATCCGAAATACATAAGAAAACTTCAGTACATAGGCAATTTTCTCAAATAATTTTGTGGATAATAACACTTGATAAAAGGAAAATTTTGCAAGAGAATTTTCAAAAAGAAGACAAAACCTAGCAAGGGAACTTGGAAAGTTAACATTTTTAGTGACCTCCAGGGAATGCTTTCCTGCTAAACATTAATCCAGTAGCCTTATGCAATCCATTGGGCATAGGAGTCACTTAACCTCAAGAATATACAAAACCGGAAAACAACCGAAAACAACGAAAAAAAAAGCGAAGCAAGAAAAGAAGGCAAAAATCAAGAAAGACAATGTGCAGAGCACTTGGAGGAAGGGAAACTAGACTAATACTATACAGGTGAAAATACCTCAATAGCAAGCTTTGAGGTGTATCCCATTAACTGGGATAGGAAGTGCTTCTCCATCGAGCCTAGATAGGCAAAATGAATTTGCCTCTTTGCAACTTGTGATTAAGTATGGCCCACTCCAAAGGGCATCAAACTTTGCATGCATTCCTAGCTTGGCCCTGTCTGCATCCCATTTGAGAACCAGGTCTCCTTCATGAAAAGACCTGTGAGTTGCTTTCTTGTCAAAAATTTTCTTGGTTTGAGCTTGGTGCAGCTCAAGAGTCTTCATGGCTTGGTTTCGTGTCTCCTCCAATTCCATAAGTTCAACGAACCGCATCACATAGATCACTTTCCATCATTTCCAACTGATGAGCTAGTTCCAAAGACGACAATTCCAAAGACAAAGGAAGCTTTGCTTCCCTCCCGTATACTAGAATAAAGGGAGAATTTTCAATGGCCCTTTTGGGCGTGATCCTATTTGCCCATAGAGCAGTCTTGAGTTGTGTGCCAAGTTCGCTTGGTTGCTTTTGCCATTGTCCTCTTGATAATCCGTATCAGATTCTTGTTGTTGGACTCACCAAACCATTACCTTGCGGATAATAGTTTGATGAGGTTTTTAGATAAACACCATTTTTCACAGCCCATTCACTAAGATTTGTGCCTACGAATGCCTTGGCATTGTCTGAAAATAACTGTAAAGGGCACACCAAACCTTGTCATAATACCTTCGAGAAAATCCAAAATGGATTTCTCATTTCCTTCCTTCAATGCTACTGCCTCCGTCCATCGGGTGAAATAATCAATCGCAGTTAGCACCCACTTATGACCGTCACTAGATGGAGGATTTATCATTCCAATAAAATCTAGGCCCCATTGTATGAAAGGTTGGTCTGTTTGGATTGGATGGAGAGGAAGGGCAACTAACCTTTGTTTCCCTGTGAAAAAGGCACATTCCTTACATTTTCTTACCCACATATGGGCATCTTTGAACAGATCGGGCCAATAGTAACCAACCCTCATGATTTTTGTGGCAGTTGTCCTTGCTAGAGTAATGACCTCTTGACACCCATTATGAAATTCTTCTAACAGTTTACAAACTTGATCTGGGCCTGCACACCTAAGAAGAAATCCATTTAAATCCCTTCAAAAGAGTACATTATCTATGAGAATGTAGGGAATGGATTGAAGTCGGAAGCTTTGCCTCTGAGTTTTGTCTAGGCCGGTAGGATACTCACCAGATTGCAGAAACATATTCATATTAGACATCCAATCAGCAGGAGCGTGAATTTCTTCTTGATGATGATCTTATAAAGCACACTATCACATCCCACTTTTGCTTCCAAGTCAGCAGTGAGATGTTGACATAGACCTTTCCCTCTAACCAGTTTGGTTACCTTTATATGGACATCGTATTCCATGACCTTCATAATCCATCCAGCCCTTTTTTCATTCATGTCTTTATTCAACAAGAAATCCTTAACCCTGATGTGATACCATCAACTGGATCCTGTTATTGGATAGCATATGCTTGAACTTCTTCAATGCTCGAATGACAACAAAACCTGTTTCTCAACAAAGGAGTATTTGAGTTTGTAGTCCTTGAGGGATTGGCTGAAGAAAGTGATTAGATGTTCCATCAAATCATCATTCTTTGGGTGAGGATTCTGGAGATGCTTTCCGATCCCGCGAAGGCTTAGAGAATGAAATCTTTCTCATAATCAGGATTTACCAAAGTAGGGGCCTCGGGAAATGGCCATTTTGATGGCCTCAAAGCTATTCTTACCCTCTTTGGTCCAGCTAAATGGTATGTTCTTTTCAGCATAGTTGTGAGTGGCTTGGCCAAAGTAGAAAATTGAGGTATAAACCTCCTCACAAAATTGATAGTCCCCAAGAAACTCTGAGACCCTTCTTATGGCTTGGAAGAGAAAGTGCCAAGAATAACACGTATTCTCTCCGGTCAATTGAAAGTCCTTCCACCAAAACGATATGTCCTAACAATTTCCCTTCATGGACAACAAAAATACATTTCTTCGGGTTCAAGGAAACCCTAAATTCCCTGCATCTTCAAAAACCTTCTTCAAGTGATCTATATGATCTTGTGCATGCTTGGAATACACATTTATATTGTCTAGGTAAACCAGATCATGTCGTTTATAAGCCCTTTGAAGGCCATGTCCATAGCTCGTCAAAAAGTGGCACTAGCATTAGACAATCTGAACGCATCTTATTAAACGCAAATGTGCCCCATTTTGTGGTAAAAGTCATTTCAAACTGATCTAAATCCTTGACCAGATTCGATTATAACCCGAATACCCATCGAGCAATGAAAACCTTTCTTGTTGCCACTATTTGGAGAATCTTCTCCATAAATGGGAGAGGGTAATGATATTTCAAAGAAGCCCGATTGAGATCCCTGAAATCCACGCATAGTCTGATTTCCCCTTCTTTTTCCTAACTGAACCAAATTGGCCACCCAGAGGAGTGCTTGATTGGGAAAATAATACTAGCTTCGATGAGTTTGGAAAGCTCCTTCTTCATTAGTGGTTCAATCTTAGGATTGACCGGTCTCTGCTTTTTCCTGACTGGCTTAACATTTGGGTCAAGTTCAATGGTGTGTTGAGCTAGCCTTGCATCAAATCCCCTGAGGTCTTCATAACTCCAAGCGAAGATATCATTGTATTCTTGGCACATGCTTGTGAAATCCTATCTCTCAACCGGCTATATCTTCCCAATTTTCAAGAATTTATCCTCTGCAACCTGAACCTGTATTCAAAATCATCCTCTTTGATAACCATTTTAGTTTTTTCTCGTTTAAACTGATCTTCTGAGTTAAAAATAGATTCGAGAGTGACCAAACCCTTTGGCAACTTGTTACCCTTTAATTGAATAATTTGATCATTATAGGCCTCTTGCAACTAAAACTAATTTTTAAATGAAAAGTTTGCCTCTTCTTGAATAAAAAGAATGATTTGTTGGTCGCTGTCAAAACCTACCAATTACTTGCATTATCTGCACTTGCTGGTCTTACAACCAGCTTAACGAATTCTACTCCTTCCTTCATGATATCAATAGGGATATCATACTGAGACCCCACCGTTGCAAGTCTATCTATCTACATCTTGATTTTGATTCCTAGGGACTACATGAATGTCGAGGCTTCAAAATCTTCGATCAAGTCCCATACCCTATTCTTGTATGATCTCAACAGATTGTTCTTTGCTGCAGTCTAAGCCCTGACATGATGCACAACAAGCTCGCTATCCCCAAAAACATTCAATGCCTTGATTCCTCTTTTCTGAGCTAGCTGAATCCACTGTACTATCAATGCTTCATATTCGGCTACATTATTAGTGCAACTAAACTGAAGTCGAAAAGATGAGAATATTTCTTACCTTGTGGGGAAATTAACATGACGCCGGCACCAACACTATTTTTGCTTCTCGATCCATCGAAGAAGAGTTTCCATAATCCTTCAAGATCATCTTGGGATTTGAAAAGATTTGGTATCGTAGTTCCTTCCTCATGAATACAATAAGTTCCCAATCTTGTTTGCTCCAATTCTTGGGCATATGGATCAAACTAAAGTCCAATTCCCCAATCATCAAGTAAGATTTCCGGGATCTCTTCAACAAGGGTGGTGGATTCATAATCCTCAATATCTTCTTCTTAATCGTGTATGGTGCAATTCATGTTGATGGCGTTAGGAGTATAGGGCTCGACATGATCTTTGCAGATTGGCTTTGCTCTTATAGTCACCTTAGTCCCGTATCTAGGTTCTAAGGAGCATGTGCGACCAGTCAATAGACAAATACCCACCCATCTTAGCGGTGAAATCCCTAGAGAGGCATATGGCAAAGAAGTGTGGAAGATCAATAACCGATATGTCCTATGTGATTGATAAACTTGGGCATGCATGAATGATAAGATTAAGGTCCTTAATAATCCCAATGGTTTGAACAGCAGTATGGTCCAATTGAACAACTTCCCTTGTTACTGGTGTTTATTGAATACCTAGTACGTCAGCAATCTATTTAGACATCACGGATCTGCTGGCACTAGAGTCAATCATATAGTTATGCACCAGATGCCTTCCAATTATTAGAGAGATGTACAAAGGCGGTGGTTTGCTAGATTTAGAAACGTTTCTCCCCTCGGGTTGGCACAAACTGGTTGAAGTAGATGGCCCATGCTTCACTTGGTGTACTGAAACTTTTCAAAGCCTCTTGCAGCAAATTCTTCTATGAAGGGAAAGAAAGCACCTCCCACATAGTAAATTTAAGGTTCGTCTTCTTCATCTGTTCAACAATACTAAAGGGGATTCGCCCTACCTTAGATGGATTCTTTAGCGCTGCTACATCTTCCTTTGGAAGGTGGGAGTTTGACATTGTAATATTGGGTTGATTTTCCTTCCTCACAGCTTGAATATCCTATGCCCCCAAAGATTTACCTTCCGTATCTTTGCTTACAACTGCCTACAAACGAGTTTGAGAAGTGGATGACTAATCAGCCCTTGGCGGTTGGCCTTCTATTGCCCTCTTCTTTGATCGAGTATTAGAAGCTACTACTATAGGTTCCACATTAAATCCACAAAAATCCTCTTCTTGCCAATTCAACAAGGTTGCCTCCCCTTGCATTTGAGGTTTATTTGCATCTTCTTGTGGAGAAGCTTCTGCTTGTTGATCTGTGGGTGCAGATATGCTCTGAACCATAAGTGCTTGACTAAGCACTCCATTGGGACACATATTTTGATTATGTGGCTAAGAGCATGGGTAACACCATTCATAGTCCTGAACAAGGTTATTTTGTACTGGAACAATGGCTCTAGAAGAGCTAGTAGCAAGGGGTTTTTAGTATTCAAAGGCTTGACATTAGCATCTGATTTCATTTTGAATTATCTAGGCATTATTATGGTTGGTAGGGACAGTTATCTTGAGACTGTTGTCTTTTGAGGGAAACCAACTCATTTCCAAAACTCTGAAGCAAGGTTTTAACCTCATAGAGATCATTTGAGGATGGAGGTGCTGGTTGAGATGATTGATTAGACACTAAAGGGAGAGGAGCAATGACTGGCTGGTTAGTGGAAAACTCAGGAAACAAACACATTGGTGGTCTTGGAACTATCTTCCTAGCCTGGATCAAACAATTCTCATCTTGTACATGGAAATATCATAAGAATCTGGCAGAGTTCTTCCACCCATTGATTGGATCATAACCGCAACATCATTGTTTAGTGCGCACAAATATTAAAAGAATGTGTTATTTGGGGAAGGCTTGATCAACAGGTGGAATCCTATTCCACGTCTTTTGAAACTGGAAATTGAAATTTCTCATGAACTCCTAAGGAGCTCTCTTAATAGTAGTCAACTACTCCATGATAGATAAATGATCACTTCTCGTCTTCAAATTGGTTTACAGAGCTTTTCTCCCAATTTGTTAGGTTGGGTTCCAACCACCTAAAGTGCCTTTCCATTAAGAGATGTGGTGAGAATCCTGACTTGCCACGTTATCTTCTCTGATATTGTGAACTGAATAGATGTTGGCAACATCCTAAATATGCTCTATGGGAGTGATGTTGGTTTCACCAGTAAAAAATGGTAAACTTTTCATAGCTGCTACAGGTATAGCATCACGTTGAACGAGCACCAAGGGGTTACCGCCGTTGAAGGTGGGAAAAACATGATTCCTTACCACCATAACAATGAATGGTTGATCTCTCCTTAGTGGAGGGAATCTTCCAAATGGAGGTGTTGATTGTGCTCTACAAGAAGATGACGAAGCTTCACCTTTTCTTCTCCTTGGAGGAGACAAAGAAAGTTCAATATTTTGTTGGTTTCCTTTCTTTAAAGAAGTTCTTGTCTGAATCCTTTGCATAAGTACATGCACTAGATCCAGAAAACTAGCGGTATGGAGTTGTCCCACTCTTAAGCGAAGTACAATCCCACCGAGCATGCCAAAATTTGTTGTCACTTGAATTGCGCACCCATGAATTTTCAAATGATCCAATGCAACATGGGAACATCCCCAAGGTGTGGGACCTTGGCTCCTTGGGATGAACCTCCGAACAAGGTCGGCTTCCTTCTAAAATCTGTGCATCTAATATAAGTCTAGACTGCAAAATTTACAGTGCTAGATTACAAACTATATTATCCAATTCTTTTGAGAGAAAAGAAGGGAGATAATTGGAAATACTTTGTAAAAATGGTGATGTATCAATAGTTTAATGAACAAGAAGATCAGCTCCGTAAGCACAGAATACTTTAACAGAATAATCAATGATATGCACAACTTTCTATTCCTTTCCTCCAACAAAGAACCTTTATGAATATAAGACTTAATAATAACATAAGGGACTGTACTTATTCCCCAACTGTAACAAATAAGCTTCACTAATGACAAGTTGTAATTTTGTTAGAGAAAAGATAGCTTAATGTGAAGGTAAAATAGATCATTACATACTAGGAAAGAAACATTCACAAGTATAAAATGAACTACATAAATAAACAACACATTAAAGAAGATGAAGGCAAAATATTAGTTTTGTATATAGTATTGAGGCTAAAGCCTGTATGTAAGTACTCAAAATGGCAGAGCCTCTTTACACAAATGATCCCAAAATGTCCCTTACAACATAATGCATCCTTATATTTATAGATTAAGAAGGTTGAACAATTATAGCTACTCTTCTTAATCATTACATACTAAAAATAGGATGCATTTACATTCAAGAAACAGTCTCCCACAAAAATAGCCAAGTGGTTGTGCAAGTTTGACCAGGTCAAACCTACAAATCAAATGGTGACTGTGGCTGGAGATTGCGATAATGGAAGCCAAGCTCAGCTAGGCTGGTGCCACCTTTTCCTTATTTGTGTCGGTTTCTTCTTCTTCTTCCCCAGCTAACTTGTGCTTGTACCCAAGAAATTGCTTGATGATTTCTTGAACATCTTTATCATCAGGTCCGCATGCATAGCGATTCGAGACTTCGGTATATTCGGCTGTTCTAATCAATTTTCCAAATAACTTCTTGTTCCAATTTATGACTTTCTTGAGTTGGCTCAAGAAATTATGGTATGATACCAACTTATGAATGGACTCAAGACCAAATGACTTTGTTACCTCAATCTTCATTAACTAGACTCTTGAATTTGGCAATAATTTGATCCGCTGGAAGCACATCAAGATCTTCATTAAGGAACCTGCAACGAATGATGTCAAACTCATCTGATGATATCATTGAGGCCATCAATTGCCTCGATTCTTCCCTCATTCAACTTTGTCATTGCCTCCTGCAACATCTAGGTACGAAATTCCATGGCTTCATTATATTCAAACAACTTTGAGGAGTCATCAATGATCCCTTCTCCTAAGAGTAGATCAGATTTGATGCTCAAACCTCTTTCCAAGCTTCCAATGTGAGCTCCAAATTATCACATTCTTCTCTGAGAATACCATACATTTTGGTGACTATATCTTTCTCTTGATTCGAGCTCGTTGTATAGAGCGACAACATCTTTTATCACTTATTCCCCTTCTTGAATCTGGATTTCAATCCAAGCCTCGACTACCCGACTTTTCTCAACTGTGGAGAAATAAGTGTCATCAAAGCTTGTACACACGACAAGAGCAGTTGTATGAGTAGGTTGCGTGATCTTATCGAGGATAGCCGTCAACTATTCTACCTTGCCTTTTCGCTCATCCTTAGTGATATTGTCCTTATCAAATTTGTCTAGAAGATTATTGAGGGAAACCCAGACATCCTATTTTGCGCCTTCATGTGTGGCATTACCAAGAGAAAACTTTGAAATTTGATAATCTATTGCAGTGATATTCTCTTTTGATTTGCCGGCAGCCGGAGTTTCTATCTCAACGAATCTTTCCCTTGTCTGATCGACCGAAAGGTGAGCAATAACCTTGGCATTTTCACCTATCGCCGGGGAGTTAGATCCAAGACGCTGAGATCCACGTCATGTCCAATAGGAATTTTCTTCTTTTGCTTAAGAGTTTTTCTCATTAAACCATGCAGTGTCTATAAGAAGAAGACAATTGTTCGGAGGATGACATTGGAAATGTCATCATAGTAGTAAACTAAATAGGTGATACAAGGAAACTTGTTGCAATAACCATGAGTGGTAATGAGGGGGTGACTAGCGAGGAAAGAGTGCAAAGGATTGGCATGGGGATGAATGAAGAAGGGTAGTGGAAGAAGAAATTGGAATGAACTATTGAGGAAGGGGAGTTCCTAAGGGGGACTCGAGCCAAAAACATCCCCGAATGAGAGAGAGGGAAGAGAAGAAAAGACTGGGCCATGGTAGGGGACGAGGTGATGGGAGTGGGAGAAATGGGAGGAGAAGAAATGGAAGATGTGGGCAAGGAGATATTAAGAGGTGGAAGAGGTGGAGGAGATGAAAATGGGGAGGAACGGAGAGGGGGCGAAGAAGGTGACTGCAACACTTGAGTTGTATGTGGTGGTGAAGCACTAATATCAATAATCTTTGTAGAAGGAACCTTGGAAGGAGCAACTTCTGTGGAGGGAACCTTGGAAGAAGAACCAAAACCTTTGCAGATAATGGTGATTTTGTGAGGCTTGGGAGTGGGTTTGGCAGTGGACTTCCTTTTGAAGAGGTGGGGTGGCCCACCGGTGGTTATACCTGTTACTGCAATAGGAAGTTTTTCTAACGCTTTTGGTGTGACTCCCAATGATATCAGCCATTGGTGGGTCCGGTTAAGAATATGAGTTGCACGCTCCTTCGAGTTGCTTGCACTCTTGGAGTGACCAATTGATCCATGGCAATGACTAGTCTCTCTCACATTAGTTTGATCATAAATGGGGTCCAAGACATCTCCATCATCTTGAAGGCCCTCAAGAACCTCTGCAATTCCATACTTAGCCACTTCCTCTAAAGTCAATCTTTGGTAATCTCTTTCCCGCACAAAAATTTCATCCCTGCAATTTATCCATATGTCCTCCAACTGAGGTATGTGAACACTAGTTGGCCCGATTCTGCCGACCACACCCCAATAATCAAAGCTCACTTATGGGTGATAGGTCTTCAATGTCATCTAGCCCATTTCGCCCTCACATTCTTTTCTTTGTAAGAGGATGCACACATGTATCGACCCAAAACCACTAGGAATCGAACCCCTGTCTTATGCATGTCATGTTGGATTTTGTGGAGGTGTAGCAATTGTCGAACTAATTCCATCAAAACCCATTATCTGTGGGACACCTCGGCAATTTATAAGGAGCACCCAAAAACCCTCCCACTCGAGATATGTGAACGTTGTAAATTGTAGAAAATGCCTCCCCAAGTCCTAACCACATTCCAAGCATTGTCTGATATTCTCCGGTTATAGAGCTCCTTGTCAAAAACACATAGGATGGCAGCGAAGAAAGCATCACTAACCCTCCTGAAGTGACTTGATCCTTCATTGTGAGTTGAGGATAAAAGTCATAAATCTGCGATGAATTTCTTTCTCCCTCGGGTGACAAACCTGGATAGTTCCTCATCCTTGCAGTTGCATACACAAGATAGGAAGTCATATAAAAATTGTATGAAGTTAGGACATCGACATTTGAATATGTATGGCATTGTTGATGTGTTCTGCCCATCGAATAAGATCAGAATTTTTACGAATAGTGGCAATATATAGGTACATCCATTCTTGGAAATCTTTGGAAGATGGGAGCCTTATAACTCGCTCAATAGTGTGATAATATCGTTCACTTCCTGAATGAAGTCTAGAGCGTGGAATGGTCTTTAGAACTCTAGACACTGAAGGCTTAGGTTTTGCTAGGTAGCTCTTGTTAAGGATCTTGGCACAAGCTTCTGAACTTGCTTCCCAATGTTCAAGGGTGGACTTAGGAGAAATTGAGGCATACCCCTCAACATCGGGAAGCTTTAACAAATCCTCAAAATAATCAATGTCCAATCTAATCACAACTATTCCATCGTCGTCTCTAACCGTTTGAGAGTCTCTATCATAATGTGTTGCAATCGTAAGCACAAATTCCGGACACTGCATTGATGGTGGAAAAGCAACAGCTAGGGCAAGTCCACTATCATAAATACTCTTCGTCCAAGCATTCTTAGACGGAGCTCTAATTCTACTCCAAAATCTGCAAGTTAATATGTCCAAGATCAGTATCCCCGATATTATCAACATCTGATGTGATACTCGAAGGGGAGCCACCCCTTTGAAATTACACTTCATTTTCTCTTTCCCCTTAGACGACGATTCAGACATTTGCTCCTGGAAGAAACTCTGAGATCCTTACAAAACTTAAGGAGAATTGAGGGCGGAAGTCGCTTCTAAAATGCAACAATGAACCCCGAAAAATGACGGCGAGCTCGAACCTTACTTTGCATCCATGTAGTCCCGATTTGAAAACCCGGCAGAAGTCAACCCTTGCTCTGCAACCTTTAAATTCCGACCTGGAGTTCCGTTGGAAGTCAACCTTTGATTTGCATGCTTGGACTCCCGAAAATACACTGGCGTAGCTTGCGAGGTGGTTTTTCAACTCCCGACTTCCGATGGCGGAAGTTGAAGCTTGTTTTGCAATCATGAATCCCCGATTTGGTCTGTAGCGGAAATGGGGACCCTCTTTGCAGCTCGAACTTCCGAAATGGCATTTTAGTGATAGATTCTCCTTTGATTTTCGAGAAAACGGTACCTTGAAGCCTTAGCTTCATCAACAACACAACCAGTGAAGGAGGGAAAGACATGGAAATATTAACCCAAAGACATGTTGAAACATAATGATTAAGTGGTCTCGCCAACCCTTAATGTAGATGGGTCTATCACTAATATATAGGTTATAATTTAATAATATGAAATATTTATATTTCTATTATTAAATATGCTAACCTAGGTATATACTTTAGGTTAAATATTTAATATCATGAAATGATTATATTTCTAATATTAAATATTATAAATCTAGGTGTATGTGTCAATCATTTTAGGTTAAAAAGGTGGGTCGAGAGACATACTCAATCACCTTATATAAAAGGACTTTAGGTCTTCATTTGGTATATTCGGAAATATATCAAAAGTGTGCAAATCAAGTGATTTGATTTTACCCTTAGAAAATAGGGTTTCAAAGAAGAAGGTGATCTTCTTGGGTGTAAAATAATTTATACGAAGTAAAAGATTATTTTTAAAGTGGTTTTTACCCGATTGGGGTTTTCCACTATAAATATCGTGTCACCTGTGTTATTTATTTCTTGTAAGTATTTCTTTATTTATTTATGTTATGATGTAATTTTTATTTAAATATTTATTGTAACATTATATAATATGTAAGTTGATTAAATCCGTATTTATTAGAATCCTCAAATTCTAACATGGTATCAGAGAGAGGTAAATTAAATAAATTAAGACCAAATGTTTTGTATTTTATTTATTTAATTTCTAAAGGTTTTTTCAACCAACCCAAAAAGGTGTTTAAAAGTATCTGGTCCCCTTCTATTTTTTCCCAATTTATTTTGGCACTACATTTGTGCAATTAAACTCTCGGTAATTTTTTTAGGGTTTTTCAATTTTAAAGCCCTAAGTTTTGGGGATGCAGATGTAATATGATATGATTCTTATTTTCATTTACATTTTGTAAATTATATGGAATTAATGTTTGTTTGGAGAATTATGTGTGCACAGTGAAAGGGGCTTCAAATATTTACTGCGTGAAAATCACATACGTAAAAAAAAAGGATTTATTACTATATGAAATAATTTTCATGCTTTCTATAATTTCAAATATTTGCGGGTTAAATATTTCGGAAGGTAAATTCATACTCGTGTTCTTTAGACACCTCTAAAATAATTTGATTTGAAAAACTATAGTTTATAGTTAATCTATAACTATATTTTTAAATTAAAAATATATAGAATAAGGTTTATATAACTTATATAAACATCGTATTAAAATTTATATAATTTGAAAACTATATATTTTATTTAGTTTTTATACTATAGTTTATAACTACCTCATTCGTATGGGCTCCATAAAAAAAATGTTTTAAACATACCTAAACTATAAAACATTGTTTTAATCTTAATGCCCAACGTAGTGAATAGTGGGTAGTTAAAGGTCGGTGGCCTTAGTAATCAATATTACTAAGTTTAATCTTATACTTATTCATTAAAAAAAAACTAGATACCTAAACCGTAAAAACTACTTCAACTCTAAAGCGGCCCCATTCTTTTTTCTAAGTGAGATATAAAAAAATTTAAACTTAAAACCTAAGTAGTTTTTTAAATCATATGGTATTTTCTTAGGTTTTTCACATGGCATTGGTAAGTATGACATGTTTAATTAAAAAAATACATATATCCTAACTTATGTTTCCAAATTATCATGTCATATTAATGTGGGCCACCTTGGCATAGTTTATGTTTATAAAACCTAAAATAATAATTACATACCAAGTGGCCGATGTTTTTTATTTGGTCATTGTGTTTTTTTATAAAAAAATGTTATAGTTTATAATTTTTATGAACTATATGTTGTTTTTTATTTACATTCTATAAACTATATATATTTTTTTAAAAAGTGTATATATTTTTATATTATAAATTATAATAGGCTATTATAATGTATTAAAATATAACCTCCCTAATATTATACAGAAGAAGAAATTCTAGAATTTCACATTCTAGAAATACACAGCAAGTTTTGGTTTCATTAAATTTGACGATCAAATGACCGTCACAATAGACCAAACATAAGACAATATGACGGTCATTTAGACGTCAAATTTAAGCTTGTAGGTTCCAGAAACTTTCATTGTGTTAAAATTGACGATCAAATGACCATCACGACAAACCAAAAAATAAGCCATTATGACGATTATTTAGACGTCAAATTTAAGTTGGCCGAATCTTTGTCTACATTAATTTTTTTCAAAAATTTGAAGTTATGCATTCTTAGGGGTCTCTTCTTCACTTCTATATGGTCGGAAATATTTTTTATATAAATCGAGTATAAGGCAGAGCCCTTTATATTATGCGGGTTATTATTTTGATCATGAAAGGTTAATTATAATGCATTGTAATGACAAAATTAGTTATGATCAAATAGTTTCTTTAGATCTAAAAAAATTTAGATTTGATTTTATTAAAAGTGTTGTTTTTATTATCGATAGATATGTATCTAACTCTGTGGTACATTGTATATTATAACGGGGTGTGTTTTATAAGTTTAGAAAAACAATGGCGTCTAGCTATTTCTGTCTTGACAAAACTCAAAACCCGAATGAAACCAACTACAATATTTGGGTCAAAACAGAATTTATAACGAGGAAACTCGACAATTGTTTTTGGATATGAAGTTGCTCCCACCGGTCGTCAAACAATCTGTAGATAACATGAATGTATTCTTACGCAACAAAAGCAGAGAGGCTCTTCCTAAGATTTTGTGCAATGTGAAC
This sequence comes from Taxus wallichiana var. yunnanensis, assembly GCA_018340775.1. Taxonomy (NCBI): domain Eukaryota; kingdom Viridiplantae; phylum Streptophyta; class Pinopsida; order Cupressales; family Taxaceae; genus Taxus; species Taxus wallichiana. Next base: position 604,653,446 of record CM031235.1, read on the forward strand.
GACGAATACATTCTACACATTGGTAATATCGAACATCCGAAAGAGGTATGGACACACCTAGAATCCATGCATGAAGGATAGTATATCAAGGATAGTAATGAGAGTATAATATCCGAAGAAATTCAAAGAAACGGTTTGTATATTTTAGATGATTTCTCTTTTGCATCTTGTTTTACATCTCGAGTTTGAATAATTCAAAACTATGACATGAAAGTTTAGGACATGTTAATTATCGAAGCTTATATGAAATGTATAGATATAATCTAGTGAAAGGTTTATATGTGTTGTCTTCTTCTCTTGAAGTTACTTCATTAAATGCTTATAAATGATGGTTTTGATTCGATTTAGTAAATGGTCATGATGATGTTTTGATGCTATAAATGTTTCAAACTATTATCTTCCTAGATAAGAAATTAAATTAGGCTCAATCTATGTTAGAAAGTTCAAATCTTATTAACCTTAGGAAAATGACCAGAAGCCATCATATGTACCATGCATTAATTACCTTGTATGAACCTGAGTCGCGCAGTATTATAGGGTCTATGTGGATATACAAAGTAAAGTATAATGTTGATGATAGTATTAACAAACATAAAGCTAGACTTGTTGCTAGATGTTTCAATCAGAAACCTGGTATTGATTATGTTGAGACATTTTCTCCTGTAGCTAAAATGAGTACTGTTAGGGCCTTATTTGCAATTGCCGCTCAATTTGGGTGGGAAATCCACCAAATGGATAAGAAAAATATTTTTTTGAATTGCGATTTAAAAGAATAACTTTACATGTTTCAACCTAAAGGATTTGAAGAAACTTGTAAAAAAATTATGTTTGTAAGTTGAGAAATCCTTGTATAGTTTAAAACAAACTTTTAGAGTTTGGTATGCAAAAATTGTTTCTTTCTTTAAATCGTTAGGTTTTGTTGTTCTAATAATAATATATTCATTAAACAATAAGGCGCACATATTATCGTTATATGTATATATGTTGATGATTTGCTTATGACTGGTGATAATTCTGATTTAATTCATAGGATTAGAAATTGAAGCGAAAGATTTGAAATGAATGAGTTAGGTCTCTCACATCATATTCTTTGTATGATCGTATTTCATTCTATTGTTATTTTTCAAAACAGAATATGCAACCATTGTATTGAAAAAAATTCTTATGATTGATTGTAGACCATTTTCTACTTGAATGGAAGTTGGAATAAATATTGACCCTCAATCTGCATAAGAAAAAAGTTGATCCTATTTTATATACATTGTTAGTTGATAGTTTGATTTATCTAACTATAACTAGATCGAGATATTTCCTATACAGTAGGAATTACTTCAAGATTTATGCAAGAATCTTTTTTAGAGATTATTAGAATCTTGCAAAAAGAATTTTTGGATATATTAAAGGAACAACCAAGTATCGGTTGCATTATACTAAGAATGAAAATGCTATCTTATATGGATTTTGTGATTCTAACCATATTGATGTGTTATAAAATATACTAAATATGTGTTCAAATTTTCTTGGTGCGGGAACCATTACTTGGAATAAAAATGCAATCAAGAGTCTCCACTTCTTCTACTTACGAGGCGAGAGAAGTATAATGGAAGAAGTAAAGAAGTCATGTGGCTACAAAGAATCGTTGGTAGAGAGATACACATGGAAGTTAAAGGAAGTATTCCTTTTTTATGTGGTGGCCGAGTTGTATTACTCTTGATTAAAAATTTGGTTCAACATCGGAGAGGACGAAGCACATCGAGATACATCTATGCTTCACTCGTGAGGAGCTAAGTAATAAAATAAATCTCAAGTTCGTGTAGATCAAAGAACAAGTTCTTGACATTTTCACAAAGTCCTTGAATGCTTTGCAAAGTTTTTTCACTTTCGTGAAAAGCTTGGATTGTCGGAGTTTCCATTGAGGAGGAGTGTGCATGACAATGTCACCTCCTAATCGAACTTAGGTTTTGTAAAAAGACCTTCGGGCATGTATACCTCCTCGGCTTCTTTTTTAGAAAGAAGTGTAAGTTGATCTTAAAGGTGGTCTTCAGTAAACTCTTTAGTGTTATTGATTTTAATGGTAAACATCCAATACAAGCATATTGTTAAGGAGGTCCTTGGTTGTAAAAGGCTCCTATATGCTTGGGTTCAATAACCTTTTATGAGAACTTGTGAGAACATGTAAAACTCACAAATCATACTTAGCCACTGATCATGGGATGATCTTTGGGATTCCAAATCCTTTTGTACCAAAAGGTAAATTGAGTATGATGAAGGTGTTATAATTCCTTCAACCGATATGCTAGCCTAAAACCTTTATGGTTTAAGGATTGTAAATCCTGTAGTGTACCACGGAAAGGTAATCTATTGGCATATGTTATGTTATCCCACTTTACATTAAGGGGGGTGTTGGAACATAATGATTAAGTGGTCTAGCCAACTCTTAATGTATATGGATCAATCACTAATATATATGTTAATACTTAATAATATGAAATATTTATATTTCTATTGTTAAATATGCTAACCTAGGTATATACTTTAGGTTAAATATTTAATATCATGAAATGATTATATTTCTAATATTAAATATTATAAACCTAAGTGTATGTGTCAACCATTTTAGGTTAAAAAGGTGGGTCGGAGACATATCCGATCACCTTATATAAAAAGGACTTTAGGTCCTCATTTGATATATTCGAGAAAAATATCAAAGGTGTACAAATCAAGTGATTTGGTTTTACCCTTAGTAAATAGGGTTTTAAAGGAGAAGGTGATCTTACTGGATGTAAAATAATTTATCTAAAGTAAAAGGTTATTTTTAAAGTGGTTTTTACCCTATTGGGGTTTTCCACTATAAATATTGTGTCCCCTGTGTTATTTATTTCTTGTAAGTATTTCTTTATTTACTTATGTTATGATGTAATCTTTATTTAAATATTTATTGTAACATTATCTAATATGTAAGTTGATTAAATCCGTATTTATTAGAATCCTCCAATTCTAATAAGACATAAGAAGGAAAACCCTAAAAATGACACAAAAATGAAAACACCAAGGGCACCCATAATGCAGTAAAGATGGACAAGAAAACCCAAAAGAAAGCCTAAAAACCTTGCAAAAATGATTAAAACATTTAAACCTTACCTAAATATCAAGTGGGTTGAAGAGAAAATGTGAAAATTGCCCAAAATCCATGCAAGGAGTACGGTCAGAGGTAGGTGAAGTGTCAAGGTCAGTGTACAAAGTGTCAGGTGAAAAAGACAAGTAAAAATTCGCCCTTAAATAGAAAAGGAAAAATTAATTACCACGTAGGTGACACGTGTGGGTAGGTGGCATTAAATGCACTGACCGGTGTCGATTTTGGGTTTGAAGTCATCGTGCACATTGCATGCAATCTGTAATATTAAATCCAAAACCCGAAATGGTCTAGGTTCTTTGTATTTCGGGCATCGAAAGTTAACTTGCGGTTTATAAGCGATGGCAATGCATTCGGGTTCGAAACCCAAAATGCACTTGAATGGTCGGAAGTCAGGTTTCGGAAGTCGGCTTGTTGTTTGCATGCAAACTGCAAGTAGGGTTTCGAAACCCGAAATGCACTTGGGGGATAGGATTTCACGACTCATCTTGCAGTTTGCATGAAAACTACAATTTGAGTTCCGACTTCCGATTTGCACTAACTTCCTATGTATTTTGGGTTTTGGGTTTTGGGAAGTAGTTTGCATGCAAACTGCAACTTGACTCCCAAAATCCGAAATCCGTAATACATAAGAAAACTTGAGTATATAAGCAATTTCCTCAAATAATTTTTTAGATAATAACACTTGATAAAAAGGAAAATTTTGGAAGAGAATTTTCAAAAATAAGACAAAACCTAGCAAGGGAACTTGTAAAGTTAACGAACCAATCATAGAATCAAGGTAAGGTCTCCTAGATAAAGTATCGGCTACCACATTATTCTTACTTGTTTGTGTACTCCATGTCAAAGTCATAAGTTTGTAACTTGTTCACCTATCTCTATTGGCGGTCATTGAGATCCTTTTGCCCCAAGAAAAACCTCAAACTTTTGTGATTCGTATAAACCACAAATTTGTTGTTCAAGAATCTTGCATGAATTTGACAAATGCATGCATAATGGCCTCGTAAATTGAGTACCCCTTCTCCACAATACTCAACTTCCAACTCTCATAGTAAATGGGATGTCTATCCCGCATAAGTACCGCTCCAATGCCCTCACTTGATGCATCACACTCAAGTACAAACCATGCTTGAGTGAAATTTGGTAGTGCAAGGACCGGACACGAGCTCATCACCTTCTTAAGGTTATCAAAACCCGTCGTGTTAAATCGACCAAGCAAAAGCCCCCTTCTTGGTCAAGTTTGTCAATGGTGCAATCAAGCGAGAGAAGCCCTTCACAAACCTCTTGTAATAAGTACATAAACCTAAGAAGCCTCTCAAATGTGTCAAAGTCCTCAGTAGTGGCCAATCCAATATCATCTAAATATTTTCACTGTCAACCTTGATTCCACCTCCTCCAATCCCATAGCCTAAGTATAATAGCTCACATGCCAAACTCGCACTTATAAGCCTTCGCATATAGCAAACTAGCCTCCAAGATACGCATACCTCATCTAGATGTCTCATGTGATCCTCCCATGTCCTGCTATAGACCAAAATGTCATCGAAAAATATCAACACAAACTTTCGCAGTGGCGAGTTGAACACATGGTTCATACAAGACTGAAATGTAGCGGGTAAATTAGACAATCCAAATGGCATCACAAGAAACTCAAAGTGACCATAGTGGCATCTGAAAGTTGTCTTCTGCACATCCTCCTCTCAAACCTTGATCTCGATGGTATCCAGATCACAAATCTATTTTAGAAAAATAGATTGCACCATGTAGCTCATCAATGAGGCACAAGATACTTATTCTTAATGATTTTCGTATTCAAGGCACGGCAATCTATGCACATACTCATGGTTCTATCCTTCTTTACCAAAACAACCAAAGAAGCACAGGGGGATGGAGTTGGGCTGATATGTCCCATATCGAGGAGGTCACGTATGGTCCTCAATCTCATCCTTAACCGTTTGGAGTGACGGTAAGGATTTGTTACCACGAGATTTTTGTCCTCAAGTTCGATCACATGCTCGAACCCTCTATCTGGAGGTTATATTGCTGAAAACTGCACCGTGCTTGTCCCAAGTGGGCACGGCCATCAACATGATACTCGTGTCTATCCTCGTCTAAATTCTTGGTCAAAACCAAACACCGAACTTCCCAATCCACATCATTGTACTGGATATCCTCTCCATCTGTTTGGCCATGACAACTTTGGGTGCATCTCAAGATAATCCTCTGTAGTGTCCCCATTTTTGAAGACCCTTAGCCTATTTTTCCCCGTGGGCTTTGGGATGTGCAAGGGGAACAATTTTATTAAATAATTAAATATTATTGCCTGAAGCAATAATTATTTAATTATGAAGATTATTTAATTTAATTCCCAAAATATAAAAATTAAATGGGGAATTAATTAAATAAATATTTAGGTGGCTTTTATTGATAAAATCACCCTTAGAAAAGGGGACGCCACACCTAGGGGAAATAAACTACTTTTATTTAATAATTTCCCTCTCCTAGGGATTTCGAATTTTGTGCCTCCTTGCTTATAAAAGGAGTGCTAGGATCATTATTATTTTTATGTTATGATGAAATTAATTTGATACTCCATGCTTGGAGTTGGGATGCATGCCCATTGATGTTCTCTCTCTCTCTCTCTCTCTCTCTCTCTCTCTCTCTCTCTCTCTCTTGCGTGGGAGGTGGTATTGAGCTGGTTTTGAGATTCAATTGAAGTATTTATTTGTGAGATCCATGTTTGTGGCTTTGGCAAACATTTTGGTTAAACTTGCAAGCGAAAATCTGCCTTTTTCTACTGTAGCAGATCACTGTAGCAGCTAGGGTTTTATGATTAAATCAAAGTGTTATTGATATGTGTGAGCTATTTTGTATGTGATAACTAAGGTAGAATCGACCAGCTGGAGTTAGGTTATTCCTTGAAGTGAAGTAACTGAGATCTATGCATATTTTGTGTATTTGATGTATGAAATTCATTCCAGTTGCAGCGATTTGCATTATGGTGATTTAGGGACTGATTTAAATGCAGTTTTCTATGTGATTCGATTGGCTGGTTGTATGATTGTGATCTCTTGTTTAAATGCATTGTGAAGTGGTACGACTTGGGTTTATAACTCCTATATTGCAGCGACCTATGCCTGAGTAGTTGTGGACTGTTTGTGAATGATAAATAACCAGATCTCTGTATGCTCATGTGCAGCGACAATCTGGGCATTGTTGGGTAACTCTCTTGGGCCATTTTTGAAGTAATTCGATTAGTAATTGCTCCCTTGTATACAGCGACTCCTTCTATGCTGTTTGTGGACCATTTGCTTACTTCATTTGAGATGGATAGATCAAGTTTAAATGCATGATGTTACTTCCTTTGACAGCAATTTATCCTGGGCAATAATTAGCAAGGGTTCCTTAGTCTCTTAATTGCAGCGATCAGCCTGGGTATATTTGGGACTGAATTTGGGTGTGTTTGTTGTTCTTTCCTTGCCCGACGAATAGAGCTGTTCTTCTTCTAACCAGCGACTTCCTCAGGTTGATAATTCAATATTCTGATGCATGTATATTGAGTTATATGTCCAGCGACTTGTAATGCTGGTTTGTTAGTCACCGTGACTTCATATGGTGTGCTAGGATCTGATTTGGGGTTTGTAGTAAGGTGTTGTTCCTTCCTCAGAGCCATCAACTTATTTGAAAGCAAATATTGAAGGATATTAATGCATATTTGAGCTCCATGTGTCCAGCAGATTGATAGTATGTGATGCAGGATGAATTGAAGCCTTCTAGCAAAGATCCACATGTGGCTTGTCTAAATAATCATACCTTGATAGCTAAGCACATTTTGGTTTAGGTTTTTCCATGATAAAGAGTGGTTTGTCTTGTTTGCTTTTAGGAGAATACTGTGATCAGATTTCTATTGCAGCAGTATATATTCATGAGATTGTGGAATTTTAGTGGATGAGTTAAGGCCATTAAACCCTTACCCTCGGGTTTATTGAGTCATTTACTCAACCGGTATAAGTAGTTTGTTGTGTTCAGTTGATTGATGCATTGAAGAGTTGGTTGTTTGCCTAATTTCTATTGATCTCAGAAAGTGGGATATTACATCCTCTCGAAGACCACATTCCTTCCATCGGACTTAAACTTCAGCTCCATCATCTGAAAGTTAGTCCGAAACTCACCAAGTGAGTGAAGCCACTTTGTACTCAAGTACTATGTTGGTGTCACCAATACCAACAATATAGAAATCCTCGATGAGCTATATAATTACCCATAGTGATGCTCAACCTGTGGACCCTCCGAGTACATCTTATGGACTCACCATTGGCCACAACAACATTGACAATGTTGAAGCCCTCGAAATCTTCATGCCTGAGACCTCGTCTCTCCACCAAAGTGGCATCAATGAAATTGTGGGTGGCCCCACTATCAATAAGCACTACCACCCACTATCCCTGCATGACTTCTTGAACCCTAAATGCCTTGTACCTGGGGGTACTAGACAATGTAGCTATGGTCTCGGTAGGAAAAATATCCTCTCCAGTCTCAACATCGAACTATCTAATGCATCACTATCATCAAGATCATGAGGTTCTAATACCTCATCTCCCTCGTCATCATTGTCCTCATAGACCTCAATATATTAGGTCTTGCCCTTCCCCAAAGTAATTATGTCCACGTGTCCATGGTTGATTTACACTCGAAACATAATTTCTTTCTCCTCAATTCCTCTCTAAGCTCTAGTGAAATGACAGGCTTCCTAGCCAAGTCCTGTCTCCTGTCATCTTGTCTAGGTGGAGACACTTTCTGCTGAACTCTGGGTGTAAATTTAGATTTTGGAGTAGGCGACTCCAAATTTCGAGCACTCCTAATGGCCTCATGTAATGGAGGTTTAAATGCCTTCACAAATCTAGCCAAAACATCATCGAACCTTGCTTTATGAATAATGAAATCAACCTCATCTCAGAAATATCGGGAACTATCACTGAAAGTCTCTGAAAATCTACAATGTAGACATCCAAGGAACTTGTTTGTCTCAAGTGAGTCAACTCCCTGAAGAATCTATCAGGATCTCTCCTATCAAATATGTCCTCTAACCTCCATGTGAACTCTATATATGTAGTAATGTGCATGTGCCCTTGTGTCACTAGTCCATGATGCCACCAATCATGTGCATCTCCCTCAAGATGTAGGATTGCAAACTTAATTGCATCCTCCTCACGCATAGGGTTCAAATCAAAATAGGTCTTCAACTTTTGTACCCATGACCGTGTGGTACACTTCTTAGAGCCATCAAAGTGTGGAATAGAAATCTGCCCCAAACGCCTTTGTAATTCAAGTACCGACATATAATAATCTCTCTTGGGCTTGCTACCAATATTCGTCCTGCACTAATATGGAAATGGCATATTATCTCTGAAACCCTCGCTCAAAGATTTTTATTTCCTCCAACAAGAATCCTCATCAAGCACATCTATTGGCTCGCCCACATGGGATGCTTCAGAATTTCAAGAAAGAGGGCTCATGAAGACTCAAAGGCTTGTTAGAAGACTGGGGGGATTGCTGCCCCGAATTACTATTCTCACCTTTTTCCCTATAATTCCCATATCTGATCTGATTCATGTTCTGTGTGAGCTAGCTCAAGTAGAGGTTGGTTGTCTCTTGTTGTTTCACCATGTTGATGAACATTTTCTTCATAAAATCCTCATTGAGCTCTTCTATATTCTCTTCCTGATCTACCATATTTTGACCTTTTCAAGAGTATTCCTCCTAGAATATACCTTCATTCACTACCCAAACAAGTTGTAGCAAAGGCGGCTCTAATACCACTGAAATATCCCCTTTTCTGGATAAATCCTAAAATTAGCTGCAGACTGAAATTCTGATTTTTATGACAGCATTAACAACATCCGAAAACCACCCAAACCCCAATGCCTAGGGAAAATTTGAGATCTATCACTTCCAACTATTCAAATTTGACGAAATTAATACCCAAGATGACTATATATATATATATATATATCCAATCAGATTTCGAAATTCTGATAATTGAATTGTTAACGATGAAAATATAGCTGAAACTTAAAAAACTAATAACTCTGGAAATACTTGGAATATGATTACAAATGATAGCTCAAAGCATAGATAAATCCAATATCTATCCAATGCATATTCAAGCACAATTTTCCAATGGGTGGAAGGCACCCAAAACTACTCCTTAAATCTAGAACTCGAGTAGACAAATTCCTAGAAAATAACTGTTCCAAATTCTAACTGAAAATTTGAATGTAGAAGGTTGGAAATATTAAATATCCCTATATACGGACAGCAAGCTAGGGATATGGATCTAAAACCCTCACCAAAGAATGCTCTACCAAGGTAAGGAATAAATCTCTCACCAGCGAAGATAGGGATCTTGCAGAATTTGACCTCCACAAGCAAGAGAATTCCCAGAACATGCAACTCTAGGGTTTGCACAAGCAAAATCTGAAAATAGAAGTACATGATTTCCCCTCAAACAACCTCAAGGGGAAATATATAATCATCTTCCAAAAAGATGTTATAATCTCCACCGTAGATCTAATCCAAATTAGGGCAAATCCAACGCTCACCATAAAAGAAGCCTTTATTAACTCCAAATAGACCAAAGAAGCCCTAATGCCCCCTTTTGGGAATTTCCATGTGCAAAAATTATAACTTTTAAGTGACTTTATATTGCACATGTTAAAACAATGACTTAGGTTATCCCAACAATGAAATATAACATAAAGTATCACATTTTCACCCATCACCTAAGTCAATGACAAAATATAACATAAGGTGAAGATGGTGATGAAAACCCATACACAATAGCCTCTAATGTCTCTAGCCTCTGGGGGTATGACCAAGGCTAAGACTAAGTTAAGCCTCCTGCGTAGGAATGGGGACATTACATCTTTTAATTTCTAAAATTATTATAAATTCCCAGCTATCATTCCATGAAATAAAATCTGAAATTGCAAGCTTGGAAGTGGACGATCTGATTTTCAGATAAAACCCTCAAACAGCAGAAATTAATTAAATATTCCAGGCGTAACTAACTTGAAAGAGCTTTGAAAAATAGCAACACACTTCCAAAATTAATAAAACTTCAGATCTTGGCCTCTAAAAATATGAAGAACATGATTCTAATCTCAAATCCATGAAATTGTTGCAAGAACACACCAAACTATTCCTCTATGTTGGTCGCCCCACTTGGAACAGCCAATTTACATGCCAAAATATACCACAAAGCAAGTCGCTCCACTTTAGAAAGGCCAAACATGCATTAACAACAAGTAGTGCAAAGATCTTCAATTATTGACCAAATGGCACCTTAGGGCAATTCACTTAGGGTTGGAAATAAAGATTACAGCAAGAAAAGATCCCTCGACGGGGTGGAGACTCTCGCATTGAAGTCTTCCCTAGAGTTGGTGAAGGATTTCATCCCCATACAAGACTCTCCAATGGTTTTCGTCCTTAGGAGAGGGAGAGGGATGCTTCACAAGCAATCTTTCCAAAAGAGATGAAGGAATTCACATAATTATCAATTGGCCAAGCAACCTCCTTTTATATCATAAGGTGTGCTAACAATTCAATGATGGATGACCTCATAAAGTACTTAATTAATCTTTTATAACTTGGGCCTACATGCTCCCCAAATTAACTAGCTAATTAATTAATCAAGTCCTATTGGGCGCTTAGCTTCCCATAGGAATACATAATGATATAAAAGAAAACATCAAGATATCATCGAAACGTTCCTCTTACTCCATTCCTTAATCCCACGAGGAAGAAATGGGATAAGGTCTTCAAGAAGGGACGTGATAGGTAATCCCGACTTTTCGTGCCTTATTCGATTACATTGAGCTTGGGGCCATGTGTCACCCATGCGGTCCTCCGTACTATGCCAACTTTGTGGGTTTTAGGGCTTGAATTTGTGCCAGGATATCTGCTCTTTTGGCTTAACCACCACTCAAACCTCAACCTTCCAACACCCAACTACACAGGATCACGCCATGTGGTGCAATCCCGACTTCTGCGTTCGGGGATCCATTTTATGCCTTTGTCGAAGTTTCTTTCGATTTCACTATGGACGAACACTTAGTTGCTTCGCGAAAATGTGATTCAAGCAAAGCCTTTCCTCCATTTAACATATGAAGCCCTTTTGCATTTCAACCCTTGGGCATTGCTTCCCCTGTTGAATGTGGGATAAATACCCAATGTATAATACGAAGGCGGCGGCCATTAAAGCTCCAACATGACTGCAACTTGTAATAAGCAGTGAAGAAAGTTCACCAAGGCTATAAATGGGACTGAGAAGGCACTGTAGAGGCGTGGATAGATCCCAAAGATGACTAAAACACAATTGAAAGCTCAAATCCGTCCAAAACCGATCGCAAAGAAGATAAAATTCCAAAACTTCGCCTATAGGCTGCATAACATTGAAATAAAGCTATGAAAGTGTTATAATGTGAGAAAATAGGATGGACTTGTTGTGATTGATCAAAATGAGTTGGAGGCTCATTTGGGCAACAATATACTCTAGTAGTAATAAATAGAGGGGAACATTGTCTCGCAGATTTATCCACATAATCCCTATTTGTATGTAAATTGATTTTACACAATAGTAACTTTTCATCTCCAATGCATGCGGTGGGCTAGAAGAAGGAAGTTATCAACCTAGAAAATTCTACGGGTCCCTAGAAGGAATGTCAACCTCTTGAAGAAAAAGGGATAAGAACTCTAAAAGTAGATAAAGAAACGCATGGGTCTCTCGTATAGAAAATAGTATCTTCCTCGAATCTCATAGTAGATAGGACACCTCAAATATTAAAAATGGAAAATTTAGTGCAAGTAGGCTGACCAACTTAGGTAGATAGGGTAGTCAACTTAACTAGGTCATCAAAGTTGATGTCGTGTAGTTTATCACTAAATTTTATTATCTTTTCCTCGTTGATGTTAGCGATGTTAATAATTGTGAATACGGTGAACTATGATGTCATATTTGATTACATAATATTAGAGGATGACATCCCTCTCCTTTGTCTTCTAACATGGAAATCCTTCCTAGCCTCCACCATGAGGTTTTCCTTTGCTGTCTTGAAAATGTAGTTAATGGTCGACGGCTTAAGTGTAGATTGTAGCAACCATCACTAACATAAGCAAGACCGGATCTACTACACTGACCTTCCGAACCTTCCTTGATCTTCATTTAACTTGGTTTTCTGCAGCATTAACCAAAAAACCTACTATTTGACCAATTTTTGGCTATCATGACCAAAATTATTGCTGCCATGACAATGTTGACTATGTTACCATCTGCATTGACCATTTTGACTTCTCTATCTACCAAATTAACTGGAAAATTTTGTTAATGACTTATTAGACTGTCATTTGACCAAGAATTTCTTAAGGCATGATGCTACTTGGCCAGTTTTTACATTCTGCCATATTAAGTAATGAGTATTTATCATTATACTTGGAAAATGGTGATAAACTGGACTGTTATTGTAATGTCCCACATGGACTTATTTTTCCTCAATGGATTTTAGGCAAATCCCACAACCAAATGCAAGCTCACAAAATTAAAATCAGATTTTTACTATGCAGATCTGAATTTTAATGGAAAAATGCGACTAGGGCATAACAAGAAACTCATACAAATCAGCCAATAAATTATACTTTCACCACTCCAATCTGATTTCATCTATTTATAAAGCCAAAATATGCATGAATATGCAGGTTTCTGATGCAAACAAGGCTGAAATAAATTTATTTTGAAACCCCAGTCTGCAGAAAATTATGGCAACTTCAAAAATTCATAACTCCCTCAAAAATGCTCCGATCCACACAAATAAACTATGCACGGATTCAGAAAATTAAGGAGAATGCAATGATGTTACCCATGCATGCAAATGACCACCATAAGTTCCCTAAACAGCCAAAACACCAACTCGCCCCTAGGGTTTTGGGCTGGAAAAGTACTGAAAACTGACTGCTTTAATTCATAAAAATCAGATTATGATATAGCAATACAAATCTGGTATGAAATACCTCAAAACAATTCAGATTTATGCAATAGATAGGTCGCTTCAGGCTGAAATAATGCAGGAAACACAACTGCACTCTCTTCCCTTCAAACCCTTGTACCAAATCTGCAAAATCTCCTTTATTCACTGCTGAAAATAACTAAAAATCTTTGCAAGCACAATGGATAACCCTGGATAGGAAATCCCCAAATGCTCTAAGAGGGTTTTCGTCCTTAGAATATTTTTGACAAAGCTCTAAGCTTCAAACACACTTCAGAAATTATAATATGATCATAGAATGCCCCTAAGCAAGTCGACTTCTCCTTTTTAATGAGAGAAGAGCCTCAAAGTGACCTCCAAAATATCCAATCAGCATACAATGATTTTTTCTATGCATTTTCCACCCTCCATCCTTTCTAGGCCAAGTCACATTTTCCTTGGGAGGATAACTTTTGACCCATGAACTTTTTCTTTTTTATTTTCTTATTGCTCCTCAAGCTGGTCGCATTTTTCCATAGGGATAAACAATTTAATAAATGCTTTTCTCTTGTTGGCTCTTTCTATGTTTATTTTATTATTAAGTCTATTATTTTATTATAAGTGCTTTTTATAATGTCTATTTTATTTTTTAGCACTTTATAATAAAGTAATAAAACTTAAGTCTCCCTTTTCAATTCTCCTTAGCCGTCGGGAAGACATAATAGACTACGGGTCTTCGATTGGGAAGGGGATATTTGAGTTATAAATGATATATTACAACAAAAATGATGTTTTTGTCCACGATGACGATCATGTACACTACAATCATTCCACAATATTGTGTAGCACTCATAAAATTTCCCAAAGATGGCACATGTTGGACACTAAACTGCATTAAGACAAACACTGATTTCTACTATGTGGATATGTTCCTTTACTAGTGTAAAGCCTATTCAAACCACTTTATAATGCCTAACTTTTCGGTGATTGTACCTGGACTCCCCATGATATCTTATATCTAACTTTGTAATTTCTATAGCTATCTCAACCATTGAGCAAGTATATTCATAGATAGCAAGGGTGGGATGTACCAAATATGTAGCACATCATCTACTTTCAAGGATGGTGTCAAGAAGGATTGTCTAATAGTACCCCCTTAAGAGCTAGGGTTCCTATCAGTGGTACAGATAATTTTAAGGAGCGTATTTTTAGAATTTCAGAACTCTTAGTGAATATTTATCAATATTGAACTCCCAATTTATTACGTCCACTTATAATCAACAAATTATTATCTAGTTCATTTGCATAAATTCAGGCGAATGTTCATTTGCAAGTGACAAATGCTGTTAGATTTTTTTTCTCAAAAATAACCTATAAGGGTACATGCAAAGGGTACTGATCAATAAAATCATTAAGACAAAGGCATTACCTTTAGAGACATCAATCTAATGCAATAATTGTTGTTTCTTCAATCACAAAAATGCAACGAGAGAAAATCTTAAAACACAACTAGAAAATAAGTAATACAACAAAAAAATGTTATGCAAATTGACATGTGACGAGAACTTCATGATATTTCTGAAAGTAGGACTTTCTTTTTATTCTCAAAATTCTGAGATGCAAAATGGGAGGTTATAAACACAACTGACATAACTGTTGGCTCTCAACTTGAGGCACAATAGTTTTAATAATTACAAAGACTAACTGTCAAATCAATCATCAAAAGTCAAAATGTAAACAAAATTTGAATCTCTTAAATTTAAATTATAGTTTTACGATACCGTATGTAAGCTAACTTTATGGAATTACTGTTTAAGATACAATATTTACCTGTGGTATATGTGTGGCAATTCCAACTCCACCAAGGTTTCCCTAACTATCTTGCAAAAGGAGACGCCTGCACATGCAAGCGTTTATTTAGAAAATTCTTATAGAAGACATTATGTTTATGGGATGATAGAAAAAAATTGTATTGTGTTAATGACAAAGAAACTCTAAAACTAAAGCAATAATATCTGTATCATATTATAAATTGATGATATTTGACAATATGCCATCATCAAAAAACAACAATATGAATCAAGGCATGTCCTATCCCCTATCCAAACATAAATGAAAGACATCAAAGGTTAAGTTTTCAACCACCTTAATAAGAATGTCATAAAATAATTTTCTCTGTTTCTATTGTCACAATTTCAGGAAATGGATGAAAAACTAGATGGATTAAAATTTTCTTGTATTGAATTTACGATAATTGTACCTTTTACATATTTGTAAGAATTAATGTCCCCATCCTATGAAATTAATTTGTTCTAAACAAAATCAAAGATAACAATTGCTACAACTATAGTGCAAATTTTATAAATATAATAAATCTCTTGCACATTTTTATATTTAAGGTACAAACAAAGATTGAACACGAAGCTCTTGAAAACTAGGATATTATTTATTTATCATAGCTTTAAAACTAGGACTCGGCAAAATCTTAGCAACCCAAAATTTTGACTTCAATTAGGGACTTGGCAAATTATATAAACACACACACTAAAATAACATGAGAAATGCCATTAGAAAACATAAATTAATTTAGAGAATGCATACCAAAAAAATTGTTGAAAACCCCTTCAAATCTGTAACAAGTAAAAACACACAAAAAAGTTTCCTAGCGATGTTTTGGTCCATACTCGCGAGTTTTTGCATGCCAAAACTCAACGAGTTCTCACTAGTTGAGTTGGTGACTATCTTGTGGAGTGTAGACACTCATTTTAGTAATTCATGTCTTGCAACAACACAAATTGTACAACGCTTTTGCACTAGTCCACACTTGTCCAACTTGGTCAATCATGTTATCCCTAGCTATATCCCATTCATTCTTGCTTGCACACAACTCATTTATTCACACAATGGTCATATTAGTCCATAAAATCAGGCTAAACCCTCGCACAATACAATCCTAGTTTTCAAAGCATTCGCACATGCATCTTGGACCAAAGCACCCAAAAAGAGCCATAGCGAGCCATAGCATCTGTAAGTTATGGTGCTTCCCATCCGCTTTGATCCCTTTCCCTCCAACAACACTTTTCTTAATTCAAATTCCTTTGGGACACTTCTAATCAGCCTTATCCAAGCTTTCTAGATCCAAAACGCATATATAAGCTAGTTATTCATCTATTATCAAAGAGATCATGCACACTTGACACCCAAAGATCCTAATGAACATACACTAAGAGCAATCATAGGAAAAGCCATTCCAAGACTCCCTTGAGCTTCATATACTCTGCATATTCATTATAGGAAGTCATCCACTCAGATCTACAAATACAAGGAACATATCATCATTCCAAGTCAAGCTAGGGAAAAGGTGCAAGTATAATCTCATTGTTGCAAGATCATGGTTATCTATTTGGTTGCATACATTCTAGGGATCTATAATGTCCCCAAATGGGACACTTAGACCTTCACTTGGTTTCTAGGCCAGCCCCAGAACTAAATGCAAGATTAAATATGCATATCAGATTTTTATCATGCAGATTTATATTTTAACCTGAAAATTGTGACTTGGCTACAATGCAAAATCCAATCAAAACATCATCAATATTTATATATCTTTACTACAATCTAGTTCAGAATTTTTATAAAGCCAAAATATGCGGAGAGACCCAGATTTTTGTCTAAAAGGCTGAAAATAATTATTAAAATTCTGCAGTAATTATTCCTTAGAAAACTGCGACTAGCGTTGTTGAAGGCATAGTAGGAAAACTCGCCAAATCCAAAAACTCGCCAGATCCCCAAAAAAAAACTCGGCAAAAACTCGCCAATATTCGGCCAATACTCGGAATACTCGACAACTTTAAAATACTCAAATTTCTTTAAAAAACATAAATTTTAAGTAACACAGCTACAAAATGTATCAAATGAGCCCATAAAATGTTGGAGAAGTGTTTTCTATTAGATTTGAATACAAATACAATACAAAATTGCATCATCATGCGAATACGACAACCGGCTGATACTAGTCCCCACACTCGGCTGCGTCTCCACGCTCCTCCTAGAAGGCTGCGAATTTGGGTCGATCATGGAACTAGATGGTGGTGTTGGTGGCTCCTCTGTTGCATGTTGGAGATCACCTCCAAAGATGTCATCCAGTCCAATATCTCCTCGAAGTCCTGCTAGTGCTTCTCCCTCTCAAAAGAAGTGATTTCGTCCACTTTGTGAACGCAGGGTTTTCCTCTTCTTGCCCAATCCACTCACCGTATGGATTTATCTCATCCAAATCAATGAGCTCCTCGATGTGGCCTCAACCTTTTTGTGCGATGCGAGATTGTATTGCACAAAAACCAAGTTGTTGAGCCTTTTTTGAGTCAACTTGTTGTGCTTCTTTGTGTGATTAGTCCGAGCACGGGAGAATACTTGTCGAGTTTTGGCGAGTACTCGCCGAGTTTTGGAAAGCTATCCAATATTTTTAATTACTAATCTGTCTACAGGCGATCAAAGCTCATGATTCTTTCAAAAGATTGCAAGAAGTTGCTTGGTCCAAAAAGGTGCAAAAATGGATTTTATGAAAATAAGAAAAATATTGCCATCACTACGTAGAGCTCGAGAAAATATTCACTTTTAGAGAAAACGGCACCTGAAACGGAGCCACAGAATGAAAGTTATGGCACATGCAAGTTTTTACTACTACATCTTCCTGGACCCTTTCCAAAAATGGCAAATTTTTTCTTTCCTTGTGTTTTCTTCACCAAAAATCCAAAAAAGGAAAGAAATCTTTTCTTTAAGCGAGTATTCCAACTATACTCGCGAGTTTTTTGCATTTTTGGCGAGTTTTCCTGCGAGTTACTCGTTTAGCATAATTTTGGTGAGTTTTTCTAAACTCAGCAAGTTTTTGGCGAGTATTCTATCTATGGTTGAAGGGTCCCATACAAAACAGCAACCAAATCTATATAGTCTTGTCTAAACTGATCTCTGAATTTTTAACAGCCCAGTCATGGAGAAAATCTGATTTTTAGGAACAAATACAAACTGGAAATACAGTTCAGAAATCTGCAGATAAAGATGACTGAAAGCAGCACTTCTAACCCTTCAAAATTGATGAAAACTGATTACATTTGATTCATAAAATTAACTTGAAATATGACAATACAGATCAGACCTGGGTTACCTCCAAAAACAACTTAGAATGGCTGAGAAGTGGGTCGCTCCAACTTGCACAAATAATAGCTAACTGCTGCAAGCTTGTTCTATAAACCCCCTCTGCAATTCCTCTTTATTCACTGCTGAAGAAAATTGGAAAATCTTTGTATCGCAATGGATAACCACAGGTAGGAAATCCTCAAATGCTCTAAGGGGTTTTCATCCTCTAGACCTAAATTCTAAGGGGTTTTATCCTTGGAATAATTTTGGCAAAAGTTCCAAGCTTCAGACACCATTCAGAAATTAAATAATGATCATAGAATCCTCTACCTCATGTCGACTTGTCCCTTTAAAGGAGAAAGTGACCCAAGTAACCTTCTACAAAACCAATCAGCTCCTTTCGGCATTAAATGCTTTTCTCCCTCCATTTTTCTATCCTAGAGTAAGTCGCAATTTTTGGAGGGGATAAAGTTGACCCATGAGCCTTTTTACCTTTTTTTCATTTTTTACTACCCCCAAGGAAAGTCGCATTTTTTCATAGGAATTACAATTTTTATAAGTGTCTTTACCCTTTGTGCACTTTTCTATGTCTATTTTAATATTAAGTCTATTAATTTATTATATGTGTTTTTTATAATGTTCTATTTTATTTTTGCACAATATAATAATATAATAAAGCTTAAGTCTCCCTTTAAACTATTCCTTAGCCATCGGGAAGGCAAAATAGGCTAAGGGTTTTCGCCATGACTATCCTAGGAAGCAGGACATTTCAATGTAATGTCCCCAAATTGACATATTTTGCCCTAAATGGATTTTAGGCAAACCCCAACCACTAAATGC
Organism: Taxus wallichiana var. yunnanensis; assembly: GCA_018340775.1. Classification (NCBI taxonomy): domain Eukaryota; kingdom Viridiplantae; phylum Streptophyta; class Pinopsida; order Cupressales; family Taxaceae; genus Taxus; species Taxus wallichiana. The sequence continues at coordinate 604,672,571 of CM031235.1, forward strand.
AACTTATAGACAAAATACCATTAAAGTATCATGCAGATCTGAATTAAATAAAGGAATAGTGACTTGCCTAAGGTGTGCAAATACACCAAACAAGATACAAAACCATAAAAATTTTAATGAAAACACATCAGCAAAATTTATAGAGGTGGAATCCACAAAGAAACACCAGATTTAGTCTTCAGAAATGGCTGTAATAATTTATAAAATTCTGCGGACTGGCTGCCTTGAAAATGACAATTTCGACACACACCAAAAATTCTGAAAATAGATTGATTCAATCTCCAAAAATGAGCTTTATTGACAACTCTCTAAATCAGATTTGAAACAACCTTATTACATACCAGACTTGCCACAAAATGGGTTGCTCCACATGGAATAAATAAGATAATCACTGCTGCAATTTATTCTTCAAACCCTTGCTACAGAAATCTGCAAAATCCCTTGAACAATTGCTGGAAATAACTCAAAAACTTTGTAGGCTCAATGGAATTCCTTATGTAGAAAACTTCCTCACATGCTCTAAGACGATTTTCGTCCTCTAGAGGTAGATACTAAGGGTTTTCGTCCTTAAAGTATTTTTGACAAAAGCTCCAAGCTTCAAACACAATTTAGAAATTAGATAATGATCATAGAATCCTCTACCTCAAGTCGACTTGTCCCTTTAAAGGAGAAAATGGCCCAAGTAACCTTCTAAAAAACGAATCAGCTCCTTTCAACATTAAATGCTTTTCTCCCTTCATTTTTCTTTCCTAGAGAAAGGTGCAATTTTTGGAGGGGATAAACTTGACCCATGAGCCTTTTTACCTTTTTTCCATTTTCTATTGCCCCTAAGGCAAGTCGCATTTTTTCATAGGAATTACGATTTTATATGTGCCTTTACCCTTTGTGCACTTTTCTATGTCTATTTCAATATTAAGTCTATTAATTTATTATGTGTTTTTTTATAATGTTCTATTTGATTTTTTGCAAAATATAATAATATAATAGAGCTTAAGCCTCCCTTTAAAAATTTTCTTGGTGTCGGGATGACAAAATAGGCTAAGGGTCTTGCGCAATGACTATCCTAAGCAAGTGGGACATTTCAGATCACATGTTAGTCGAGAACGACGTGAGGTTTGAGCCCTCTTCAAAGTAGTGGCAACGTCGGCGGTGCAGGGGTGCCCACAACCCACCTAATGTTTGTTTTGCAGGACTTCTTGGCTATCTAGGGTTTTGAAGGATCGATCATTTCACGGCGAACATCGCACAATTTGAGTCTACATTCCATACATGAGCAGATCAGAAGACAATACACAAACCCAAAAAGTATCAAGAGCAGAGGATTTGAAGGGACAGGAGCGTACAAAAAGGGCCATAATGGGGTACGCTTTGGCCCGTGCCATCCGCTTTGGTCCGTGCAAAAAGTTCAACACACAGTTTGAACAACGAGGCTCTGTTAGGTCATTTCCAGCCTGTTTCAGTCATCAGACCAGCCCATATCATCACACAAAGCAAGATATCAGCTAAGTTGTCTTCTCTCTCATTACAAGTGCTTTATCTATTTGATGTTTATCATTGTTTAGTATTGTTCATATGGTTATTCCTGATATTGCTGCAATTAGCTTTAGAAACTAATTGATTAGGATAATCTACCATCGGTTACTACCCCCTAGAGATATTAACCAATTTACGTTAAATCATTTGGTGAACCCAAGTATTGAATGTTGTGTGTCGAATCTATCCTCTTCTCTTCTGAGTCATTCTTCCAAATCCTAACGGTCCTCCATCTTGCATTTCATGCCCAATACAAGTAGTGGTTTTTTTGGTTCTCCACAATAACTTGAGCTTTCGCTTCCTACTCGAAAGGATTCCAAAGTCATGGCCTCTTCATGCCTATGAATGACAACCCCTATTCAATGCTACTATAATGTCCCTTTCATGGCCGAAACGAAAAACAAGGGAATAGCAAAAACCCCAATCTGATTTTGTACGAAAAACTGAAAATTAGATCACTATGGTACAACATTTTGATTTTTGGAACAACAGCTTGTAAACAACAAGATTTCACCCAACTATCACTATAAAATTTATCCACAACATTTATAAACCTTTTAGGAATATTTTAGAACAATTTTCACCATGAAAACCAATCTTAAATATAGTTGGCAATTAATTCATCAACATTAGAAGAACTAAGAGAAATAATTAAAATGGAGGCTTTCAAACCCCAACAATGACCAAATATGAATGATTTGAGTCTTATAAATTATGCCAAGTCTGAATATCAAATGATAAATGAATTATGTGCCCTAGAGGCACTTAAAATGACCCCAACCCTACTTGTTCCCTAGGAGAGGAAATCCAAACCATGCAAAAAGCTCTTGATAGGTATTTTCCTTGATGCCCTAGATATAAACCAGCAAGAAAATCTTCATATTTTCCTTCACACCACCCAATTTGGAGAGTTTTCATTCTCCAAATGCCACAAGGAAGGTTGTCGTCCTCCTTGGATGCCACACTATGGATTTTCGCCCTTAGTGGAGTTGGAAATAGAGCAATCAGCCCTAGAGTCCAAATAGATAAAGTATATATGCCAAAAGTGATGTGCAAATGAGCCCCTAAGACTCCTCTTATACCCTTTGGTTGGTGCCAAGAGTCATAAGAGTGTAGACCGACCTCTTAAGCTTGTTTTATCTTCTATTTCCATGTTGGAAACTCTCCAACCTTGCCGACCTCTTAAGGAGCTTAATTTATCTTTTAATTTCATGTTGGGAGCATTATAACCCAACCGACCTACCTTAGGGAGTAAAACACCAAAGAAAAACATTAATGACAATGAAAAAATAAAAAACGAAACCCAAGGACTTCTCTTGTGCAATTCCTTCTTGGCCATGGGAAGAGAACTGGCAAGAAGTCTTCTATAATGTCCCTTTTGGGGGACTTCTTGAAATAACTAGGGCTGAATGAAAGATGACTGAAATTAATTTTTAGATGGTTGTAATCAAACTTTGGAGGGCTGGATATGATTGAAAATACACACGAAAACCTGCAATATTTCCCTTCCTACGGCAGCGACCTGTTTTGGGAACTCCCAATCAAGCTCAAAATTTTTGATTAATTACCAGCAATCAAAATATGAAGGAAAATTGATTTTTAGTGCCCTAGAATTGAAGATATGAATTTCTATAAACCCTTGTCTGCAAAGTTACTTTAAAAATTCATAACTTTACCTAGGAAGCTCCAAAATTCATGAAACTTGGGATCTTGGGGTTTAAAAATATGAAGAATGCAAATATCAACTCAACTTGCCCAAACATCCACTCAAACATGCCAAATTTGACCTACAAGCAATTCGCCCCTCTTGGAAATAATGAATTAGTGGCTCAAACATGCAAGGAAATGATTGCTTTCACCTTTAATAATTAGTATAAGTCCATCCATGCAAGAAATCATACCATACATCCATCAAAACATATCCAACATGCTCATGATACAAGTCACCTAGGGCTAGATAGAAAGATATCAGCTCCAAATTCCTTGAGATATTCAATAATTCCAAATATCCTTGCTTGAGGGTTTTCGTCCCCAAGACAAGTTCCACTATCAAGGGTTTTCATCCTTGAAGTGGTCTCAAACAAGGGTTTTCGTCCTTGATGAGAGAGAGGAAAGGTACAACCTTTACCCAAAAGAAATAATAAGATTCAACATACCACATAATGGCCAAGCATCCTCCTTTTATAACATAAGGGGTGCTACATCATAACTTATGGCCGACCTTATAATAAGTATAATTTAATTATCTAATTTGTATTTGGAGCCTACATGCTCAAAATACTTTATATTCTAAATAAACGAGTTCTTCTATTGGAGTGTTTGGCTTCCCAATAGGAATACATGATAATAATGAAAATATCTATTTAGAAAATGTTATCCAAGTCTTCCCCTTGCTTCTTTCCTTAAACCCACGGGGAGGAAGAATGGGTTAAGGTCTTCAATTCCACTAGTCTCCAAAAAGAGATATAACATCTTCAATTGGTGCTAATTTGAAAAAGGGAGGACATTATAGTCCTCCCTTCCCAAAATTGCTTGTCCTCAAGCAATTGCGAAGCTTATATATCTAAGTATCATCATATCAAGGTAAAGGAACATGTTATAGTGCTCCCATAATCTGGATCATGTGCTGTTAAATGAAAGAGATCTTGCCAACACAAACTCATATATAATGACCCTTTCGGAAACAAAACTAAAAATTAAGGCAATTAGCTCAAAACCAAAGATCTTCAAATCTGATTTTAGAAACCAGCCAACTGAAAATAATCTGATTTCTGCAATATTCTAGGGCAGCGAATTGTTTGAGGAATTCAACTTCACTTTTGATCCTTCAAAACCCTTCAATTAACCCCACTTGAATTTCTAAAATTATGTTATAACCTCAACAATCATGTAATGCAAGAAATCTGATTTTTAATGCCCTAGATATGAAGATATGAATTTCATAAAACCCTTGTCTGCAGTGTATCTTTAAAAATTCATAACTCAACATAGAAAGCACCAAAAATCATGAAACTTGAGATATTGGCCTTATAAAATATAGAGAATAAGATGATAATTCCAGATTTGCCAAAATGTCACTACACATACCAAAACATCACTCCAATATAGGTCGCCCCTCTTGAAATCAAATATAATTTGCACCAACAATTGATAAAATGGAAGATTTCACCTTTATAAATCATAGGGAGCTCAACCATGCAAAGAAATCACATAGAAACCAGCAATATCCTTGAAAACATACCTCTAAGCAAGTTGCTTAGGGCAGAAATCTGTTAGAACCAGCAATGAGATCAACATAGATGAGATAATGCGGGTTTTCGTCCACACTATCCTCTCCTCAAAGGTTTTTGTCCTTGGGAGGTACTCAATTCAAGGGTTTCATCCTTGAATGAGGTGGAGAAAGGGCTTCACAAGTAACCTTCACCAATAACATAGATTCACCAAAATCCTTACTTACAAATGACTAAGTAACCTCCTTATATAAACATAAAGGGTGCTTATTACAATGCAATCCAAAAAGGCCGACTTCTTAAGGGAGGATCTTCTAAAAGTTAAAAGTTCATTAAGTATTGGGCCTACATGCCACAAATACTTATTTTATTTCCTAATTATATAGCCATCTATTGGAGTGCTAATCGCCCAATAGGAATACATAATTATATAAATGAAATAACTATCAAAATAATGATGCGACTACTGAAGCTCAAATCTTACCCTTGATTTCTCCTTAAACCCACTTTGGGAGAAAATGGGTTAAGGTCTTGATTGGAGTTCACTCGAAAAGGGACATGACAGTCCTCCCCTCTCGAAATTGCTTGTCCTCAAGCAATCACAAGTGCTGGATCCTAGATGAATCTCAATTGCTCCATGATCTTTATATAGACATAACGGGTTCTTATTATAGTGCAATCCGAAAGGCCGACCTCTTAAGGGAGGATCTTTTAAAAGTTCATTAAGTATTGGGCTTATTTTATTTCCTAATTACATAGCCATCTATTGAAGTGTTAATCGCCCAATAGGAATACATAATTATATAAATGAAATAACTATCAAAATAATGATTCAACTACGAAGCTCGAGATCTTCCCCTGCTTTCTCCTTAAACCCACCGAGAGAAAATTGGTTAAGGTCTTCAATTGGAGTTAGCTTGAAAAGGGGACATGACATTGTATGCCCAAATACCATCATACCAAAACAACTGAATCCCATAGCTGTCAAGGGAATCAACTTCTGCCCACAATGATCATGGTGTCTACTCCTTCCATCACCCATATCTATATGCTCTCCCTCAATGAAGCCTTTTATCCAAAGCATGAGAACATCTTTCAACACAACTTGCATGTAGGCTGAAAATAAGTCATAACAGCCATAAATCACTTGGGATTCCATCCAATTCAGCACTAGGATGGCTAGGAGGAGTGTCTTCACTAGTGGAGCTTCGCCACTATCATTATCATGCAAGGAAACCTTCTTAAATTACACATGGATACAGCTGTTCATGACTGAAAATATTGTGACCAGCAGTATAGAAATGATACAAATATGACAAACCCATGTAAGCTTCAGATAATATGATTGATGTAGAGGTGTTAGGTACCCATACAAGGACTGTAAAATTTTTGTCTTCAGCTGCAATCCCATATGCTCCCCATGTGATTGGGTGAGAAACAAACTCAGCTTGCTCTTCTCTTTTAATTTTTGTACTGCACATGGAACAAACTTATTAATGAAAACAAGAGTTGCCCTCATCGTTGCTTCTTCATGCCTCATGGATATGATGGCAAGTTCTCTTTCAATGCTTGCAATCATCTCATATTCTCCCCTCAAGTGATGGATGTTCAAAAGTTCATTCAGATACCCCAAACACAATTATAACCATGTATTTTGTTCCCCAAAATCAAAAGGATAGTGGTTGGAATCCTTCTTATAACAGCTGAAAACACATCAACAATGATAGTAGATTGCAAACCCCTCAACCTCATGGTTGGATACTCATCTCTAGTTGTCAAAAGAATGGATAGGGAGCTGAAATTGTTGCGAACAACGAATGAAACAAAAATACAAAAGCTATCATAATGATTACCTTGGCCTCCAAATAATGCTTCCAAGCTGCCCTAAGCTAATCTCTTCAAAATTTGGCTCAAATCAGAACTTATGAGTGTTGGTATGTAAGTATAACAGCCATACTTTGCCCAGAATTTCGTCCCAAACAATACCAAATATGTTGGAACATTGGCCTTAATTGTTCTCAATGAGTGACCCCTCTTACACACTATTACCAATAAAAAGAATGTCTTCAAACCTGCCCCTCTATTGCTGTCCCAAGAAGATATGCACAACCCAACAATTGAGATTGGGAAAAACATCTCATCTCAGTTGTAGCATTGCATTTCATTACTCAAATTCAGAATTGTAGTGGCCAACAAACATCTTGTGAGAGTTACCCTTACCTTGTCAATGTCACTAGAAGAAGAGCACCACTTCCTTGTGATCGAAATCCACTTGGTGGTTGCAAATAGAATGTGGAACCAACTGGAAATAATAGCCATAAGATCTAAAATAGCTCCCATAATAATTTGGGGTTCATGATCCACATTTTCAAACTCATCTCATTCATGTTAGAAAGATGACTTACACCCCAAAACTCCCATGGAATCCATGTCTCATTAGGCATTCTTGCTAGGTATGTTTTAGAGAACCAATCCCAAACAATTGCATGATACATTACTTCATCTTGGTTCATGTAAACTGAATTATTGCATACCTTGTAGCAAGTGGAATTTATATTTTTAGTGGATGAATCATTCATAACCTCCACATACATCCAAAAGTGGCAATCTTGAAAGTAACTTGAGTCCCCTGAAACCAAAGCAAGCTGATTCATATAATCTCGATTATAAAAATGACATCTAGTTTGCTTACCATTCTTCCACATCAAGCATCTCGTTGTGGCAATTGTGACTATCTTCATAACCTTGGCTTCATGAGTGTTACTTAGCCCCCAAGAGTGTTCTCTTAATCGAGAACATTGATCCTTCATCCTGTGGTTAGAATGCACAACAAACCCTCTATGATTTCTCATAAGTTTCCTTTCAATCCAAGTGCAAGAAATGATAGTTACCGTGATTTTCCGAAGACTACCCATACCAAGATAATCTCGGTCTTGATTAGAATAAACATTATGCCCATAGTTGTCTATAACTGATCCGGAGGATATTTTGAGTGCAGATGCTCCCTAAATCTCCAACCATTGCAGCGCTGAAGAGCATCTCGAGAGCTTTCCGTCGATATGAAGAACTCGAAAAACGGAGCTCGTATGTGCAAGTTATGGTCTGCTGAAATTTTTGGCCAACAAGCAAAATTCGGGGACTACGTGCAGGTCTACTGATGTGGACGAATCAGAATGCAACAAGTGGCACAAAATGGGTAAAGAGTAATTTTTTTTTTTAGACTGCATGGTCTTCGACACACGATTGCGAAATGGTGGGCCCCGCAATTTCTTGGATGGGGTCCCTCGGCCAAAGGTTCGCCACGATCTTTTAACAGAGGGGTGCCTTGGCCTCCGATCTTCACATTATCATTGTAATGATATTAGTTATATTTGCCACTATATGTCTCTATCCCTTACATGTGGGATTTTTGTATTGCGGGGTTGTAATTATAATGGAGGTTGGAATTGTGCAATGCATTGAAGCAACTTGTCCGAGCTATTTACCACTCGGTGGGGTGGTCAAATCCCCACCAAATCGACCTTATCTCCTATATACTCGGCGGGCTATATACTAAGCCTCTCAATTCGGCATTATCCTACAACGCGGTGGGTTTATAATGCCAACTCGTGCATACAACCCGCGAAATCGACTCGGCCTTACTTATTTGGCAACACGGCAGGATTAACGTGTCGGGCGCCACATCTATGTGGTGGATCAATGCAATGGCCAACCGTTCAAATAAGCACGCAACAACTCACCACTATGTGGCATTTCCCAACTCGGCCGACTCGCTTGCCAACTCATCACAAATGAGCCCAAGGATTGGGCAACAAAAGCGGTCAAAATGTGGCCAAAGCCACGTAGTAATAGCGGGGCTTCCTATTTTTAAACATCCAACAAACCTTCCTGTGGCCAAAGTGGGATAAGGCTCCCACAATAGCAAAGCCAAAGCGGTCGGCGGATTTCGAGGTAAGGGATTCGACCCCGGACCTATCGGGTCCAAAACCAATCGACTTCGCCAACGAGCCACGAGGGATCAACGGATTATAAAACGAGCTCGATTATATTTAATGAAGATTGTTTGTCAAGTCTGCGAGGAGAACAATGAAAAGGGCAATTTATAGAAAACATTAAAATTGAAGCACTTAGGGTTTGAATTAGAACTTGGTGTAAAAAGCAAAAGTGTTCAGAATTCAGAGACTAACACAACCATGTCATTTATTCTTCATGAAGTGCTTTAAATTTCCAGATGTAGGTGTTTTTCGGGCACAATTGCAGGGAGATCACACTGTGGAGAAGTTGCAAGGCCACGAATAGATTTGAGAACGTGATTCTTGAAAATTGCAGAGTTCTACAAGTCTGAATCAGCCCATTTGTAGGTGACAGTGATTTATTTGTCATTATTGGAGGTAAAATTGTACTTCATTGGACAATAAATAGATCAATTCACGATTAAGTGAATTTGGAGACGTAGCCCATTCGGGTGAACTCGTTATCAAGTTTTTGTGGATTTTTATTTCAGTTTTTTTAAGCTTCTGATCAGATAAAAAAATCAGTATAAGGAATTGATTAAATGATTAAAACAAGCAATTATCCGGAAAAATTGGATTAAGTGAAATTTCGAGAATCCTTCAACCACAACAGACAAATCAAGTGAATGCACAAATCAATTTCAGATTAAAAATCAAATTGGATGCATTATGAAATTCAACCCGTGATCATCTTATTTATGGATTTGTAATATTTCAATTTAAAAACATTAAAAGTTGAATTAAAACGATAAATTGATCGTTAAGAGGAAATTGGAAAATGGGGTTTCAAAACACCCAAAAGTGAAACAAAAATCACTCTTGATCAATTTATAAAATCAAAAATTTAAGTATCTAAAAAATTTAAACTATTTTCGAATCAAGTTTTGGTATCAGAGCGGGTAATTAGCTTGCAAAACTTGTTAATCTTCGAGCAAGTTTTGGTATCAGATCCGGTTTAGCTCTTTACTTGCTTGAGTTGGATTTGATTTCCAAATTGGTTTTGCATTTTGGGCTTGATCTTTCCATTGTAGTGTGCAGAGTTTGGAAGTACATGTGTGTAGGAAACCATGGGCAAGATGTCAAATAAGGCAAAGCTTGATGAGATTGAATCATTCAATCATCAGATTCAAGATGAGAATGCATTCCTGAGGTGCCAATTGTTTGCTCTTGAGGAGCAGATTGACAGATTGAAAAAAGAGCTTGAATCCAAGGATGAGCTCTTGATGGTGTTGCAACTTGGTGGACCCAAGAAAGAGGTACCAACCACTACTTGATGCATCCACTATGACAAAGAATGCATTGTAAGTATTGCACCATCTAATTCCTCTTCCCATACAGAATTGGATTCAGATAATGTTCTAGGTGACTTTGAAAAACACAAAAGGCATAGGATCTAAACTTTTAAATAAAATGGGATTTAATGGAATTGGCCTTGGTAAGGATAATCAAGGCATATCTAACCCCATACAGGTTGAAGAACGACCTCGTTTTGCAAGATTGGGGTATGCTTAATACGGGGAAAACGGAAATCTAAGAAGGATCCAATATAACTGAAAGAAAACAAGCTTCTAACAGCAAAGAGGCTTCCCATTAGCATCTGGTGATTCATCCTCAGAAGAAGGATCTGTAAGAGATCACCACGAAGAGGTATAGAGATTCCTCCACCTCTTGTTTACCATAAGCATAAAGAAAATGGTAAAAATCTTGATCCATTATCTACATTTGAGAAATTTGGCAATGATATGCAAAAAATGTGGTATAGCTATCCATGCACGTTTTGTGCAATGTTTTAAAAATCGGAACCGGTCGAGGGTGGACCGACCGAACCGAACCGAACCGACCAGCTTCAAACTCTATGAACCATTTACTAAAAACACATAAAAATTACATTTTTAAAGAAAGAAATATAGTTGAAAAATTAGAAACCATGATGCCAACAATTACACACAAAATACGCAAAGTTTGCTCATGTATATAGTGATAGTTGGAATACTCGCACTCGGCAAATACTCGGCAGACCCCAAAAAAACAAAACTCGGTAATATTCGGCCAATACTCGAATACTCAGCAACTTAAAAATACTCAAATTTCTTTAAAAAAACATAAATTTGCAGCCAAAACCATGTATTTGCAGCGTTTTCTTTCATTGCTATTAATGCTTTCTTTTTGTTGGGACCTTTACGATAGCCTTCAGTCTTGTGTCTGAGGATGCGCAAATTGGAGTTTAAACACAAAAAAGACTCTTAAAATAGCAAAAAAAAAACCTATGCATCTGTTGATAACTTGATATGTGAAGTCAACATTTGAATAAGCAGGTCGCGACCAAGTTGGTAGGTGGGACGATTAGTCCGAGCACGGGAGAATACTCGCCGAGTTTTGGAAAGCTATCCAGTATTTTTAATTACTAATGCATACATAGGCGATCAAAGCTCATGATTCTTTCAGAAGATTGCAAGAAGTTGCTTGGTCCAAAAAGGTGCAAAAATAGATTTTATGAAAATAAGAAAAATATTGCCATCAATGCGTAGAGCTCGAGAAAATATGCACTTTTAGAGAAAACGACACCTGAAACGGAGCCACAAAATGAAAGTTATGGCACATGCAAGTTTTTGTTGCTACATCTTCTCGGACCCTTTCCAAAAATGGCAAATTTTATTCTATACTTGTGTTTTTTTCACCAAAAATCCAAAAAAGGAAAGAAATGCCAAAAAAGGAAAGAAATGCTGACTCGGCCGGTTCAGGATGAAACCGGACCGGTTTGACCGGTTTGGGCTAAAACCGGTCAACCGATCCGGTTTACTAAACGGTTCGTGCTTTAAAATGTTAAACCGGTCAAACCGGCCGGTTCCGGTTCCGGTTTGACCGGTTTTTAAAACACTGGTTTTGTGGGTTATCTAACCATTGAGTAGTCGAAAGTAGGAAATGAAAATCTTTATTGGAAAATATTGAGATAGATCACTCTCCTAAACATGGCTCAGAGAAAACCAGTTTAGGTAAGTTTCCTAAAAATGTGGATCATAAAAATGTGGACAAGAGATTTTGTGATCACTTTGTAAAAAGACAGGTCATGTAATTGAAAAGCGCTAGTAGTTTCGTCTGGACAATAATTAAAATTTGTTAAGGCAATCAGAAAACCAACTATTGTAAATATGACCCTCCATTGGTTTAAGTAAATACTAAAGTAAATCAACCACCTGGACAAGAAAATGTGATTAAAATGATGGGTAAACAATTCCTTAGTTTCATGTTTGCATAGCTATAAATGTTGATTAGCTTGCAAACTTTTCAAAGCATTTTGGGATTCCTGTTGATTGTGAAAAAGGAAAAAAACTCCCATATTTTATTTAGCTTTGATTTCGATGAAGTAACCTAAAGGGATAATCCGGGTGACAGGTTTATCATACTTGGAAATTTTTTCTTGTTATGGTTTTGGAAAACTTCATTTTTAACAGCAACATGTACAGAAATTCTTGGGGCATGATCAGTGATCATGTCTATTCTTGGAAAATTGTATTCAGTATGTTGTTGTTCAGTTGTGCAAATGTTACATGTAGGCACTATTTGTGTGTGTCACAATTAGACAACCTTTTTGCAGCTATGCATGATTTTTGTAGATATTATAAGTCTTAATTTTAGGCTTAAATATTTGTAACTATCAAACATAGTTATAAATAGTATGTACAATTTTTGCACTAACAAACTGTGAATGCAGTTACATTTGCATAATTGACAGTGGTGCAGGATTAGAGTACAACAAATGAGTATGGCATTTTCAGTTGTAGTATTGGCTAGGGTTATGTTCCTTTTAAATGGCTATTTGATATATATTGCAAGTTTTTAAAAAAATTACCATGCTCTAAACTGAGTTCATTGTTTGTAATATGCATACAACCACGTAAAACAGCTTCAATGGGTGAGTTTCCCTTTTGAGGACAAAATGGTCTTATTGGGGAGGACTGATCCGAAGGATATTTTGAGTGCACGGATGCTTCGTAAATCTCTCTAAACCATTGCAGCATTGAAGAGCGTCTCGAGAGTTTTTTGTTGATATGAAGAACTTGAAAAGCCAAGCTCGTATGCACAAGTTATGATCCGCTGAAATTTTCGGCCAACAAGCAAACTTCAAGGACTACACGTAGGTCTGCTGATGTGGATGAATGAATATGCGACAAGTGGCACAAAAAGGGTGAAGAGTAAAAATTTGTGTTTTAGAACGCCGGTCTTCGACACACGAACGCGAAATGGTTGGCCCTACTATTTGTTGGCTGGGGGCCCTCAGCCAAGTTCGGCACACTCTTTTCACGGAGGGGTGCCTTGCCCTCCGATCTTCACATTACCATTATAACGATATTGGTCATATTTGCCACTATTTGTCTCTATCCCTTGAATGTGTTGTAATTATAATGCAGGTTGGAATTGTGCAATGTATTGAAGTAGCTCACGCGAGCTATTTAACGGCTCTGTGGGGTGGTAAAATCCCCACCAAGTCGACCTTATCACCTATATGCTCGGCGGGCTACACTAAGCACCTCAACTCGGCATTATCCTACAGCGCATCGGGTTTACAATGCGAACTCGACCATACAACACGACAAAACCGACTCGGCCTTACTTATTTGGCAACATGGCGGATTAACATGCCAAGGGCCACGTCCATGTGGCGGATCAATGCAATGGCCAACCGCAAGAACAAGCACACAATAGCTCGCCACTATGTGGAATTTCCCAACTCGGCCAACCACTTCACGAACTCAACACAGCAAGCCCAAGGATCAGGCAACAAAAAGCGATCAAAATGTGGCCAAAGCCACATAGTAATAGGCAGGGCTTCCTATTTTTAAACATCCAACAAACCTTCCTGTGGCCAAAGTGGGATAAGGCTCCCACAATAGCAAAGCCAAAGCGGTCGGCAGATTTCGAGGTAAGGGGATTCGACCTAGGACCTATCGGGTCCAAAACCAATCGACTTCGCCAACGAGCCACAGGGGGCTCAACAAGATTATAAACGAGCTCGATTATATTTAATGAAGATTCTTGCAGTGTCTGTGAGGAGAACAATGAAAAGGGCAATTTATAGAAAACATTAAACTTGAAGCACTTAGGGTTTGAATTAGACCTTGGTGTAAAAAGCAAAAGTGTTCAAAATTTAGAGACTAACACAACCATGTCATTTATTCTTCATGAAGTGCTTTAAATTTCCAGTGTAGGTGTTTTTCGGACACAATTGCACGAAGATTGCATTGTGGAGAAGTTGCAGGGCCACAGATGGATTTGAGAACGTGATTATGGAAAATTGCAGAGTTCTACAAGTCTAAATCAGCCCATTTGCAGGTGACAGTGATCTATTTGTCATTATTGGAGGTAAAATTGTACTTCATTGGACAATAAATAGATCAATTCACGATTAAGTGAATCCGAGACGTAGCCCATATGGGTGAACTCCATTATCAAGTTTTTGTGGATTTTTATTTCAGTTTTTGAAGCTTTTGATCAAATTAAAAAATCAGTATAAGGAATTGATTAAAACAAGCAATTAACTGGAAAAATTGGATTAAGTGAGATTTTGAGAATCCTTCGACCACAACAAACAAATCAAGTGAATGCACAATCAATTTTGGATTAAAAATCAAATTGGATGCATTATGAAATTAAACCTCTGAGCATCTTATTTATGGATTTTTAATATTTCCATTTAAAAACACGAAAAGTTGAATTAAAACGATAAATTGATCGTTAAGAGGAAATTGGAAAATTGGGGTTTCAAAACACCCAAAAGTGAAACAATAAACACTCTTGATCAATTTTTAAAATCAGATATTTAAGTATCCGAAAATTTTTGAAATGAGACCCGGGTGGTGAAAACCGTTTTCAGATCACTAACATGCTTCTTAGTGTATTTCCCATGATGACAAAAATATGGCAGTGATATAGGAGGAAACCATAAATTGGAAATATGATCATACCTTAGGCTGCCAACAAGGAGCTCACCCTCATTTTGTTGGTACTTGTTTGGAACATCTTTAGAACTCTCTTCAAGGTTATGAACTCCCTCAATTTGCCCATCCTTGACTATTGTTTGGGAAATTCCAGCGAATTGAAAGTAATCACGAGGAACCGGAAGTGCCCTTCCTTCATGGACATATCCTTCCATAATGTCATTCCCATATACTTCATGCAAATCTGATTTTTCTTTTCCATTTTTCTGCCACATGCCATCATTAGAAATCAATGAATCATCTTTGAATATCAAAGGATTTTTACCTTCCAACTCTTGCTTCATGATTTCCTTCTCTTTCCTAGGCTTGTGCTTCAAGATTTCGTCAAATCCTTGACCGGTCATACTGCTGTTCTAAAAATCAGTTACTGGCTTTTCCTTAGAAAGAGTTAATGTTGTTCATAGATGAAGAAACCCACTAAATCATGCATTTTCCAGATTATGTGTAAACCCTTGGATTTTACGAACTTTATGTTGTGAATCCCGGTGAATGTATTTTGTGCCACATGCATATAGTCAAATTCTTAGAGAAAACTTTGCGCTTATAAGAAATATTTGTGTTCCTGTTGCATCTATTGCCCATCTTCCCATTCTCATGTGAGGAGGAATTTTTGTTCATTTTGAGTAATCCAGACAGTTCTCTCCATTTATCTTGTTGTGGGTTTCTCACCTTCTTCCAATTTGTTTCCCTTTGTGCTTTCTGGATGAAAGTGCCGAAAACCCGTCTAGTATGAGGGAGCTTCCCCTCTCAAACACAGAGTGAAATCACCTGTCCCATGGTGATATTTCTGCATCTATAGCACTTTATGCCACTACCCATTGGGCAAACCACTTAATTAACCAAAAGAAGTGTAGGGACACAAATTTGCACTAACACCAACTAATGGCAATTTAATCACTTATAGCTCTAGCTTAGCATATGATGAAACTCAGATCTAGTAAGTTCCATCACCTTATGTCTCCTTGGAGATTGTGTGTAGATTTGTGTGAGAGGAGGAATTTCCATTCATTTTTGTTTATTTTGAGTAATCCAGGTGATTCTCTGCATTTATCCAGTTGTGGATTTCGCCTTCTTCCTTGTTTCCCTCCATGCTTTCTACTTAAAAGCACCAAAAAAAAAACCCAAAATCCCATCATAAGAGGGATCTGCCCCTCTCAAACACAAAGGAAATCACCTGCCCCATGTTGATATTCCCACATCTATAGCACTTTATGCTGCTTCCTGTTTGGGCAAGTCGGTGAAATAACCACAAGAATTGCAGCAAAAAAAAATTGTACTAACACCACATGATGGCATTTTAGTCACAACTCTAGTTTACAGTTTGATGACACCCCGGATCTAGTAAGGTTCTTCACCTTACATATCCTTGGAGATTGTGTGTAGATTCCCCTTAAAGATCCATTAAGAGCTCCTTTGCACAGAGCCTTTTTCTATAGTGTCAGACCAATTTGTAGACCAACATTTTCCGTGTGATGGATCTAGAATGGCATTCTACATTTTTCTATTATTGAGGATCCTTATTTGGGAGACTATTTTAAGCTTACATTATTAGAATATTATAAGTTACATAGGTTTGTTTTAGGATTGTCCCTTACGTATTCTTGTTTCCTCCCGTAGAGCCATTCATGGCTATTTGTTAGGATGTTATTCCTTGCTTGTCTTCTTGTGTATTCGGTGAACCAATTATGGTTCCACTCAAGCCTATTTAATCAGGCTCATGTAATGGTTTAAACAGTGCTGATAATTCAGATTTTATGGTATCAGAGTGATTATTGAAGAGCTTGTGATTTGCCTGGAGTATTTCTTTTCTTTGGTAAGACTGAAATTGGTAAGAGAAAAAGTGGAGGCAAAAGAGGAGCATAGGAAGGGGCTGGGCTCAACCCAATAAGAATAGATGTTTATATATATGTGCATTTGCTAAAGGGATGTGTTGACAAGTATGCAATACACTGTGCATGATTGGAATATTTCATTGCTGATGAGCTGATATGGTGTTTTGATGCTGAAAGTGGCGCTTTGTTGCGAGGAAGGAGTTGGTCATGGAGGAAGAGTGGAGATCCCACTTACCCGGTGCAAAGATCCTCTTATAAATCACTAAGGAGAAGCATGAGGCTGAGGAAAAGCATGAAACTGCGGAGGATGCCATTGCTGTAGTACAGTTGTAAAGAAAAGTGCCATTTGCAAAGTTCAACGCCATACTTTGCACATGTTCTCTTTGATTGGTCGATAGAAACTTTTTGTTTTTAAGCAAAGCTTCTTAACGTTTATAAAAATTTAGGGCAAAAGAGAATATTAGATTATTTTAATGACCAAAAGTTCATTAGTATAACCTTCAAAAATTTTGTCATTTTAATATTCGCCCTTAGAGCTTGCCTGAAAAACGGTTAATTCCATATTTGGAAAACCGTAGAAAGCAAAATTCAAACTTTCCACATTGCCCATTTTGACATCCTAATCAGCATGCAAAAGAAATTTTTGCAAAAGAGTTTTTAAAACTTGAGATTTTAATTTTTGATCATTTTAAGGCAATTTTTCAAAAAACAATTAATTTAATTTATCATAAACGGTAAAGACTTTTTGGCTGAAAACTGGCAATGTTGTCCAGTTTTAGAGTAAAATTAGTGAGCAGAAATTTTTTTGTAAAATCCTTTATAGTTTTTCTTATTTACCTGTTTAGTGACAAACTAGGTCAAAATGGCTAGTCTACAACATTTATTGCTGCTAGATTCCCAAAAATTTGACAAACAAAAATTGTAGATTATGGAGTCACAAGATACCATCTGTAAGTATCAGAATCTTGATCAAATTGTACTTGCCAAAGAAACTACACCAAATGATGCACTTGATGACTATGATAAGCATCATCGTGACGCTTTAATGTCTGCTTAAACTCTTTGTTGCTAACCACTTGAAATGTCCCACTTTCCGGAATAGCATCTTGGAAGACCCTTGGCCTATTTTGTCTACCCGACGGCTAAGGGGGATCTATAAACGTGACTTAAGTCATTTTTAAATTATTATAAAGTGCCATAAGTAAAGAAAAATATATATCTAGCACTTATAATAATTTATATGACTTAATAAAGTATTATAGTGATGCCAATGTAATTTTTTATTCATCCTAGGAGCATGGGCAACTTACCTTAGGGGGTTAATGGGAAATTAGAAAGAATAAAATAAAATTATATTTTTGTATTCCCTCTAGGAGAAATGCGACTTGGGTTGGGATGTTGTTTGGGTGCCTTGTGCATAGAAATCACACCATTGCTGATTGGGTGTGTTGGAGGTAATTTTTGGGTCACTTCCTTCTCATATTGGAAGAGGTCGACTTGTTTGCGCATCATTCTACCATTTTACACTTTGCTATTTTGGCTTTGAGCTGAAGTATTACTACTGTAATTTTCTACCAAAATCACACCATTGCTGATTGGGTGTGTTGGAGGTAATTTTTGGGTCACTTCCTTCTCATATTGGAAGAGGTCGACTTGTTTGCGCATCATTCTACCATTTTACACTTTGCTATTTTGGCTTTGAGCTGAAGTATTACTACTGTAATTTTCTACCAAAAATCACACCATTGCTGATTGGGTGTGTTGGAGGTAATTTTGGGTCACTTCCTTCTCATATTGGAAGAGGTCGACTTGTTTGCGCATCATTCTACCATTTTACACTTTGCTATTTTGGCTTTGAGCTGAAGTATTACTACTGTAATTTTAGGAGACGAAAACTCTAAAGAAGATAAGATAAGATAAGTATATTAAATGTCCAACAAATGACCACAAAGTAGGTCAATGGGACTGTACCATACAATGCAATGAAGAAGCAGCAAGGGAACCCAAAAAGGTCCCAGAAAACAACAAGAAAAGAGAAGAAGCCCGGGCCCGAAGGGACGGGAGAATGCAGAAGAAGAGAGAGTGTACAAAGAAGGAGAGGGGGTGGAGGGAGGATCCTCAACACCAACCCTCTCAACTGTCATTTGTTGGTCCATGTGGACGCTTAGTTGTAATAAATGGCATTTTGGAGGTTTCTTGGCTGGAAAAAATGTTTTAAGTCTAGTGATATGTTGGTGTTTGGTGTCGAACTGGAAGAAGCCTTAGTGTTAGCATACACCCTACGAAAGTCTAGCTCTCTGATTAGGCTTGGTGAATTAACGCCGCTATGGGGGCTCTTGGTCGAGTCTCGAGTCCGAATGCCCTGTATGCGGGAATTAGCCCCCGGTCCCGACATTCACATATCTGGTCTTGGTTCTCTTTGGGAACCCCACCGATGCCACTCTCACCAGGGAGCACAACAAAGTCGAGGTGATCTGCCAAGTAGAAGTCTCCCAGAAGGGGATGGAGGATCCCGTCGCGAAGCTTAAAAGCTTCCTGTAAATAGAGGGCGAGACACCTCTGATCATAATATCTGAAGAACCTCGTGAAAGTTGGGTGTTCACGAAAAGACAGTGAAACCTCCCTCTGATCTCATAGTAGATGGGGCACCTGAAAATGAAGTGTTCCTCTATCTCAATCTCCTGGAGGGAGCAAAGTTGGCAGATCCTCTCGACCGTCCAACTGGTGATCGCTCTCAACTCGAAGCCTGTGGGAGCCAACTCTGAACTGACCCAGAGATATGCGAAGAGCATGCATCCAATGGCGGGAGATATAGGTGGGACGAGTGATCAGTCCATTGTTGATCTCAAGGAAGTGATTGGCGTAGAAGGCCATTTTCGGACGTAGCTCACCCCGGGGGTTGGTCCAAGTGATCTGGATAAACTGTTTGTAGATGTCGTCCCTGATGATTCTGTGCAAGTCTTACTTACTCGGCAAAAGGTGTGTGGGAGCATCCATGGAGTAGCTAAATGGGGGGAGACGGTCCATGTTGATCCCGAGGGATCCCAGGAGATGGGAAACCCCGACATACCAACACCGAGCACGGCCGCTA
This sequence comes from Taxus wallichiana var. yunnanensis, assembly GCA_018340775.1. NCBI lineage: Eukaryota > Viridiplantae > Streptophyta > Pinopsida > Cupressales > Taxaceae > Taxus > Taxus wallichiana. The sequence continues at coordinate 604,692,266 of CM031235.1, forward strand.
TGGTCAGATAGAGCAATGGCCTCCGAAGAATGGTAGGCAAGATAGATGTACCTGTCTCTGCCTGTGGAAGAATCTAACAGTCTCTGAATGTGGTGCAAGAGTGAGACAAGACCAAAGATGACCTCCAGTCTGAAAGGGTGAGCCCCAAACTCAACAAGGATGATATTGTGGGGAACAGTTTCCTTACACCTGATGATCCGTCTGAGCATAAGGATCTGAACTCGCTCAATAGCAGCCCAATCTAGCTCGAGAAGGGAGGGACCCCGAACCTCAGAACCATAGAAAACCATGGGCCTCACAAGAGAATCAGAGAGGGACATCTTGGACAATGTGTCCTGGAAGTGATGGCGGAAGCATTGTCTCTCAAGGATCGCTAGGGAGCCATACCCCTTGTTGATGCGGGGTTGAATAGCCGGAGGTAAACTGAAACAAGGTCCAAAAAAGAGAACTCTCTAGATAAGTGTAAGGGCTGGTGATCTTCAGCTCCTCCCCCTGTAGAAGAAATGGAAGTCTGAGGTCTTCAAGCCATTAAAATCATAACCTTGGTTTTACCAAGGTTAATCACAACCTGCTATGATAACAAAAAGAAAATTAAAAGGAAGAACGAAAACTCTTCCTCTTTTGGTGTGTTGCAAATCCAGTTTGAAAATTTGATTCATAGATCATTTTATTGCAGCTGGAGCGACCCAGTTTTGGGTAATTTCTCATCATTTCAGGGTTGGAAAAATTTGTTTTTGTATCAGCTGCTGCAAGAGCAATTCCAGGAAATTATTCCAATATTTTTCAAGTGTTTTCGTTGGGGTTTCAAGCCCATTTTTCACTGCTGCAAGTACAGGTCTGCAGCGTTTGTCTTTAGTTTTGGTATTATTTCAGCTGGGGTTTCATTCTATTTCATTGAAGATTTCAATCAGATTTTGGAGGGGACATTACAGTGGTATCAAAGCAAGTTTTCCTCCCATCCTGTGAGGGAAATCTTCGAAATCAGATCTGAATGCAATCAGCAAAAAACCACATAGTATATCACAGAAGGAACACTCCAAAAAGGGCACAATGGAAGAACATGATCAAAGGGCTCCTCCCAATGATGCTCTCAACTATATGAATGAAACTATTACCAGAGTGCAGAGAGAGTTGCAACAAACCATGAGGGAAAATCAAAGAGAAATGCATGATGCATTTACCAATTCGATTCGTGATTTGGCTATGGCTCTACAAGGGAATGTTGCAGCTACTAATCATGTAGCAACTAATGTGGGAGAGGGAAGCTCCATGGGGGCAACCAAAAATACTTCCAATACTACACATCCTACCTTCAAAGCCAAGTTTCTCCACAGAGAAGAACCGGTTGAGGAAGTGGCACAAAGTGATGTGGATGATGTAGAAGCCTATGGTGATGAGTATATGCAACTCAGCCTTAGGGTAAGGGATATGCTACCTTTCAGGGATTTTGCCAGTTAAAAATAACAAGAATGCAGGGAGAAATAGGAGAGCTCATCAAGAGGCACCAAGAAGAGACATCCAACAAAAGTTAGGAAAGGTAACTCTTCCTTCATTTGATGGTAATTGGACTAGACTGTCTGAAATACGCCTAAGGCCCCGTACCAACCTCGAAAATGTACCATGTACTTAGGTTTGAAAGCGATTATTTTGTGAAATTTGTCGGAACGCTTCCCATTTTCGTACCCATAGGGAAACGGCAGGGCTGAAAAGGAAAGGTACGGTTGCCATACCCAGACCGCACTTGTCCCCGTTTAATGGATGGTTTCCAAGCGTACCCATCAAAAAAAAACTTGTTAAAGATGTTTGTTTTTTCCTTTTTGGAAATTCTTTCCTTTTTTGGATTTTGGTGGAAAATCACAAGGATAGAAAAAAATTTGGCATTTTTGGAAAGGGTCCGAGAAGATGTAGCAGCAAAAAAACTTGCATGTGCCATAACTTTCATTCTCGTGACTCCGCTTCAAGTGTCGTTTTATCTAAAAGTGTATATTTTCTTGAGCTCTACGCATTGATGGCAATATTTTTCTTATTTTCATAAAATCCATTTTTGCACCTTTTTGGACCAAGCAACTTCTTACAATCTTTTGAAAGAATCATGAGCTTTGATCGCTTTATGTAAACAGCTAGTAATTAAAAATACTTTGGATAGCTTTCCAAAACTCAAATGAGTATTCTCAACCGTGCTCGACTAATCGTCCCACCTACCACTTGATCCATATTTTTCCCGCTTAGTTATGATGTTTTAGGAAATATGTCAAACAATACTATCGTCATTAGCCGAGTGGATCAAGGAAGGTCACCATGAACAATCAAAACTCCTTGAATCTTATCACAATCACTAAGATAAATAAGTTTGATAGAGAAATAATAAATTTCAATAAGTATGCAATGTATGAGAATTAAATTTAATAAGTATGCAAATGCTTCTTTAAATTTATAATTTATATACATATTTATATATTTATATACATGTATATATAAATATATATATAACGTACTCCAAAAGCGTGTACCGTACCCAAGATTTTTAAAAATTTGCCGTATCGGCGTAAAAACTCAGCACTCCCTACCCGTATCCGATGGTACTCAAAAAAATGTCTACTAGAGCTTGATTGCAAAAACGTCGGATACATATCTCTCTCTAAATCCTATGTATGAAGAGGAAGCCCTCAAATTTGCAACTTTGCATTTAGAGGGGATAGCACATGAGTGGTGGTACCATGGGTTGATCACCCAAGGTCATGGTTCCATTACTACTATGGAGGAATTCAGTTCATGTTTGATTGAGAGATTTGATAGGACAGATCCGGATATGTACTTCAAGGAGCTAGCACAACTTAAGCAAGAAGGGTCACTAGAAAAATATATTTCTGAATTTGAAAGAATTTCAGTTATGGTACCGGATATCAGCGAAAAGAGGTTAGTATTGTTGTTTATGGAAGGGTTAGAAGAACAACTAAAGGGTCTTGTGAAAGCATTCAGCCCACCATCTTTACAAGGGGCCATTAGGAAAGCATTTGACTTGGAAAAAACAGTTCCAAAGGGTAAAAATCTGCAGCAAAAATCAGCAGCATTTGGGCAGCCAAAGGGAGTGTTTGGGCAGCCAAAGGCCTCTTCATCAAGTGGGCAAAAGACACCAAATTATGGGCAGCAAGGTAAGCCATTTCAAAATAAATCAGATGTGAAAGATTGGAACAAAAACAACAAGGAAATAGAGACAAGAAATGAGCTTAGAAGAAAGAAATTATGTTTTCATTGTAGAGATCCTTGGACTCCTAATCATCATTGTCTTCCAAAAGGGGCAGCACACTATATTGAGATTATTTCAGATGATGAAGAAGAAGAAGAGAGAGCTGATCATGAGGAAGAAGAAGAACAAACAAAGGAGGAGAATGAAGGTCCCAAGGAGGGAACATTGGCCACCTTATCCGGAGCACCAAGGTACCATGCTTTCCGTATCAAAGGTGTTCTTCATGGGCAAAGAATTATAACTTTGATTGATAGTGGAGCTACTCACAATTTTATTGATGAGAGCTTGGTGACAAGAATGGGTTTGAAAGTAGAAGATTTTCAAGGATTCAATGTAACCATGGCGGATGGATACACTCTTGCATGTACAAAAAGGTCCCTCAACTTGAGATCACATTGGGAAGACATAAGGTATGTGATGATTTTTATGTCATTGGTATTGGTGAAACAAATGTTGTCTTGGGAGTTCAATGGCTGCAATCTTTGGGTGAGTTCACTCAAAATTATAAAACCATGGAACTGAAATTTAAGTCCCAAGGCAAGGAAATAACATTGCAAGGCTTGAGGGTGGAGTTCCTCAAGTAGTGACCGCCAAAAGCATGGAGAGATCTTTTACTAGAGGGCAGATTGCATGGGCTGCACATTGTTTGGTAAGTGTTACTTCTGATTTTTCATCGCAGCCATCATATCATGTGGATATTCAATCTATTTTGGATAGACATAGCAAAGTTTTTTCAGATTTACCTCACGGTTTGCCCCCGATAGAGGATTTCAGCATATTATTGAGTTGGAACCCAGTTCAACTCCGGTTATTGTTGGAGATGGACCACATAAGGCCAAGTTCCAGCCCATTTGCTTCTTCAGTTGTTTTAGTAAAAAAAAGATGGGACCATGCGGATGTGTGTGGATTACAGTGTTGTTGAATAAGAAGACTATCAAAAATAGGTACCCAATACCAAGGATTGATGAGTTGCATGGGGTTGTTTTCTTCTCTAAAATTGATCTAAGATCCGGCTACCACCAAATCAAGGTAAGAGATGAAGATGTACATAAGACAGCTTTTAGGTGTCACTTTGGTCATTTTGAATTTCTAGTGATGCCATTTGGATTGACCAATGCTCCTGCTACTTTCCAATCATGCATGAATCACATTTTTAGGGAGCATTTGAGAAAGTTTGTCTTGGTATTTTTTGATGACATTTTGGTGTATAGCAAATCATGGGAAGAGCATTTGAGACATTTGGATATGGTCCTAAGCATTTTGGAGCAGCAATCTCTCTTTGCAAAATTATCCAAATGTGAGTTTGGCATGGAAGAAATCTTATATCTAGGACATATCATCAATGCAAGGGGGTTACAAGATTCAAGCCATTCTGGATTGGCCTACTCCCACTACTTTGACTCAACTAAGAGGATTCTTGGGTCTTTGTAGCTATTATCGCAGATTTGTGAAGGGATTTTCACAACTTTCAGCCCCCTAACAAATTTGACAAAGCAAGGAGCCTTCACATGGTCACAATCAGCCCAACAAGCATTTGATCACCTCAAAAAGGTAATGAGTTCATGTCCAGTACTCGTTGTTCCAAATTTTTCAAAGCCTTTTGTGGTGGAATGTGATGCATCCGGTGATGGGATTGGGGCTGTTTTGATGCAAAATAAACATCCCATAGCATTTGAAAGTAGAAAACTTAAGGATGTGGAGAAGGGATATTCTATTTATGACAAAGAAATGTTGGCCATCATGCATGCTCTAGTGAAGTTTAGACAATATCTTGTTTGTGGCAGGTTTGTTGTCAAAACGGATCATAATAATTTGAGGTATTTTCTTAACCAAACTGATTTAAATGATAGGCAACAAAAATGGGTAAGTAAAGTGCAATCTTTTGACTTTGAAATTGAGTTTGTGAAGGGAAAAAGAACATAGTTGCAGATGCTTTGTCAAGGAAGCCTTATTGTTGTTCCATGAGTGAAATTGCAGCAGATTGGAAGGCTGATATAACAGCAAAGTACGCCAAAAATCAGCTTGCTTGTGATATATTTGATGGGAAAATTGATGATGACAGTACCAAGTGATTGATGGCCTCATCCTCTATAAAAATAGAGTTCTTTTGGTGCCCGAATCTAAGGTAAAATGCAAAATTTTAGCAGCCATGCATGACTCACCCTTAGCTGGTCACCAAGGGTATTTTAAAACATATAAATAGGTAAGAGAGAAGTTCGTATGGAAGGGATTGAAGGAGGTATTGCAACACATTAGGGAGTGCCTTATATGCCAACAAAGCAAGGCACAACATGAATTTCCAGTAGGACTTTTGCAGCCCCTACCCATCCCAAATCAGAAATGGGAGAGCATTTCTATGGACTTCATCATTGGTCTTCCTTCGGTTCAAGGTAAGACTGTTATCTATGTGGTGGTAGATAGATTGACCAAGTATGCTCATTTTTCTCCTCTTCCTACGAAGTTTGATGGACCTTTAGTAGCTGGAATATTTTTTAAGGAAGTTTTTAGACTTCATGGGTTGCCTAAGAATATTGTGAGTGATAGGGACAACAGATTCCTAAGCTCCTTTTGGCAAGAGCTCTTTCATCTTGCAGGCACGGAACTAACTCCAAGCACAAGTTACCATCCACAAACGGATGGGAAAACAGAGATTGTAAACAAGTGGATAGAGGGGTATTTGAGATGCTTTGTTACAGGGCAGCAATCAACATGGATTAAGTGGCTCTATTTGGGAGAGTTTTGCTACAACACTTCCTATCACATGTCCATTGGTATGTCTCCATTTAAGGCACTATATGGTTATGATGCATTCTCATTTGTTGATGTTGTTCTTCCGGATAGTAGAGTGTCGGGTGCTAAAGATTTGATACAATAGAGTCAAGATATCATGAAAGCACTCAAGGATAACCTTGCACATGCCCAAAATCAGCAGAAGTTATATGCAGATCAGCGAAGAATAGAGAGGTCTTTTCAGGTGGGAGACATGTTTTTCCTAAGGTTACAACCTTATAGACAATCTTCCCTCAAAGGGAAGGGTTCAAAAAAGTTAAAACCAAGGTTTTATGGTCCCTACAAGGTCATACAAAAGGTGGGAAAGGTTGCATACGAGCTTGAACTTCCAACTCAAAGTAAAATACATAATGTGTTTCATGTATCTTGCTTGAAAAAGCATTGGGGCAGCATATTGTTCCCTCCATAGAGTTGCCTCCTCTTGATGATGAAGGCAAACTTGTCTTGGAACCGGAAGTCATCTTAGAGGTACGTGAAAAAAGGTTGAGGAATAGAGTCATTCGGGAGTATTTGATTCAATGGAAGGGGCTACCTATTGAAGATGCAACATGGGAAGGTGCAGAAATTTTGGAGCATCCAAATCTACAATTGCTTGTGGGCAAGCAATTTGAGGAAGGGAGGACTAAAATGTCCCTCTTTCTAGAATAACATCTTGGAAGACCCTTGGCCTATTTTGTCTACCCGACGGCTAAGGGGGATCTATAAGGGTGACTTAAGTCATTTTTAAATTATTATAAAGTGCCATAAGTAAAGAAAAATATATATCTAGCACTTATAATAATTTATATGACTTAATAAAGTTTATAGTGATGCATGTGTAATTTTTTATTCAACCTAGGAGTATGGGCGACTTACATTAGGGGGTTGATGGGAAATTAGAAAGAATAAAATAAAATTATATTTTTTTGTATTCCCTCTAGGAGAAATGCGACTTGGGTTGGGATGTTGTTTGGGTGCCTTGTGCATAGAAATCACACCATTGCTGATTGGGTGTGTTGGAGGTAATTTTTGGGTCACTTCCTTCTCATATTGGAAGAGATCAACTTGTTTGGGCATCATTCTACCATTTTACACTTTGTTATTTTGGCTTTGAGCTGAAGTATTACTACTAGAATTTTCTGAGGACGAAAACCCTCAAGAAAATTAAAAGGAAGAACAAAAACTCTTCCTCTTTTGGTGTGTTGCAAGTCCAGTTTAAAAATATGATTCACAGATCATTTTGTTGCAGCTGGAGCAACCCAGTGTTGGGTAATTTGTCATCATTTCAGGGGTTGGATAAATTTGTTTTTGTATCAGCTGTTGCAAGAGAAATTCCAAAAATTATTCCAATATTTTCCAAGTGTTTTTGTTGGGGTTTGAAGCCCATTTTTTTACTGCTGCAAGTACAGGTCAGCAGCGTTTGTCTTTAGTTTTGGTATTATTTCAGCTGGGGTTTCATTCTATTTTATTGAAGATTTCAACCAGATTTTGGAGGGGACATTACACCACTTAAATCCAGAAGTTAGAAAAGCAATGGCAACTTCAGATTTGTTGAAAAGTTTGACTTCAAAGTACCAGGTTTCGAAAGCCAGTAGGGTATTGTATGTGAAGAATATGTTGTTTTCCACTAAAATGCATGAAGGTGGGTCAATTTTATACTTTTTGTTACAGTTAAAGGAATTTTATAATCAATAAAAAGTAGTTGAGAAACCTGTAGATGAGTGGGATTGATTGCTATGGTACTATAGAATTTACCACTATCTTTTGACTCATTTGTTGAGTCCTTTCACATGATCGCATAGACACATGAAATCAATTATGAAAAGTTGTCTACACCTCTCATGCAGAAGAAAAACAGCTAAATCATTCGATTGTCTCTACATCAGTTGCTATAGAAAATGTTTTCTTCACAAGGACAAAAGGCAAGGGAAAACAATGGAATGCAAACAAGGACACGTCCAAAAGCGAAAAAAGCAATGAAAGTCCTAAGAAGTTTAAATGGAAATGTTTTTATTGCAAAGAACCTAGTCATTTCAAGAAAGATTGTCATAAGCGACAACAAGATATGGCTAATGGAAATAAGAAATCTAGATATGCTCATATTGCAGAGGAAGTTGAAGAGGAAGCATCTAATGATTTTGCCTTTGTAGCATCACATAACCACTCTGAAGAGTCAAACATTTGGGACTTCGACTAGGACGTTGTGACACTATACGTGTCACAAAGATTGGTATGTAAATCTCATTGAGGATGATAGTAGTAAAGAAATTGTTTCCTTAGGTGATGGATGGACACATTATGTTAGGGGATGTGGTGATGTTCAAATCACATTAAACAATGATTACAGATATACATTTTGCAATGTTAGATATGTACCAGATATGAATAAGAATCTCCTTTCCATAAGTGAAATCACCAAAAATAAAAGTTTGGTAGTGAAATTTGAAGGAAACAAATGTAAAATAACTACTCTCAATGATAAGATAGTTTTATTGGCATTAGAGAAAGAGGATTATACAAGCTTGTAGATCCTAAATCAGTAGAACACCTTGCATTAGCATCAGTTGAGCATACTAGTACTCTTTGGCATGAAAGATACGGTCATCTTAGTTACCAATATTTGAACATGTTGAGTAAAACTAGAATGGTGAATGGACTTCCATCAATTCAAGAGAATCAAGAATGTTTGTACAGGATGTCAGATGGGTAAACAAATTAGGCATCCTTTTCCTACTAGTAAAGCATGGAGGGCAGAGAATGTATTAGAATTGGTTCATGCAGATCTACATGGTCCAATGAAAACTTGTACAATGTTTGGACCACTCTTTTTTTGTTGATTGTTGATTTTTCTAGGAAAATGTGGGTGTATTTCCTAAATAAGAAATCAGAATGTTTTTCTAACTTTGTTGCATGGAAAACATTGGCTGAAAAACAATCAAGTAAACAAGTTAAAACACTCGATCTGACAATGGAGGTGAGTTTGTCTCAAAACAGTTCAAAGCATATTGCACACATGAAGGTATACACAAGCAATATACTACTCCTTACACTCCACAACAAAATGGAGTCGTGGAACAAAGGAATAGGACTATTATGGAGATGGCCAGATGTATGGTGTAAAGCAGAAATGTACCTTTTTGGTACTAGGAAGAAGCTATCAATATCTGCGGTCTACATCCCGAATAAAAGTCTTTGTAAAGTTGTGCAAAACATAAAACCCAAGACACATGGTTAGGTAGAAAGCCTGATGTAAGTGATTTCCGCATTTTTGGTTGTATTGCTTTAGCATTAATTCCTAAAAAAAAAGGAGTGGTTTAGATGCTAAAAGTAAAAAGTACATGTTTGTGGGATATAGTGAGCAATCCAAAGCATATAGATTACTAGATATCTCTACAAATAAGGTTGTTATAAGTAGAGATGTGACAATAAATGAGAAAGTTCCATATTTCTCAAAAGATGGTACACCTATTGATATTAGTAATATTTGGATTCCTACTAATGATTATGAATCAAGTGCTAGTACTAAAGTGGAACATGACTTAAAAAGGCCCACACCAGAAAAGTCTAGCTCGATGGAAGGATCTAGTGAAACAAACAATGATTCAACTAGTCAGCTAAAAAGACCAAAGTGGTACTATAGAACACTAATGTGTTCAACAAGATGAGTTTCCAACATCATTGGAAGGAAGATCTATGAGATCGGGAAACAAGCAGTGCAAAGCAATGAACAGGTAAATTTTGCCTTAAATTCAATTGTTTCACAAATATTTGAGCCACATACTTATGCAAAAGCAAAAGGCAAGTCAAAATGGGAATATGCCATGAAGGTGGAGTATGATTGTAACAAACCATTACACCAAAACCTCGAGGCATTAGTGAATTCGCACACCATGATCATAACGTCCCACCACGCTCCGTAGCCCGGACCCTAGGCTAGATTTGTGCCCGTATTGCGGGACCACGCCCAACCCTATATGAGACCCAGACAAACATTGCAATGTCAACGTAGCCACCCGTGTCGGTACTCAAACCTGGGTGGTTGCTCTGATACCAAATGTAATGAACCCTTACACCAAAACCTTGAAGCATTAGTGAAATCCACACATGAGGATAATAACATCCCACCAAACTTCCATAGCTTCGACCACGGGCTAGATTTGCGCTCGTATAGTGGGACCACACCTTGCCTTATACGAGCCCCAATCGAACACCGCAACGTCGCGTAGCCACCCGTTTTGGGACTCAAACTCCAGGTGGTTACATTGATACCAAATGTAATGAACCGTTACACCAAAACTTTGAGGCGTTAGTGAATCCACACACCACAATCATAACAATGATGCTCTAATGAAAAATGTGTAATGTCCCCTTTTTCCAAGCTAATCGCTACAAAAGACCTTATCCCATTCTTCCTCGTGGGACTAAGGATTTAGAGCTAGAGGAAAGTTGTCTACAGATATCTAGATTAGTTTTAGGAAATATTGTACTATGTTATATTGTATTCCTATTGGATGCCTAGCGCTCCAATAGATAAAATAAATTACTTCGTTAATTAGTTGTTGGTGAGCATATATGCTCAAATTAGAAATAGACTTTAATATTATAAGGTCGGCCATAAGTTATGATGTAAGCACCCTTATGTTATAAAAGAAGGATGTTTGGCCATTATTATGTTATTTTGAATCTTATTATTTCTTCTTGGTGAAGGTTGTACCTTTCGTATCTCTCTCATCAAGGATGAAAACCCTTGTTTGAGATACCTTCAAGGACAAAAACCCTTGATGGTGGAACTTGCCTTGGGGACAAAAACCCTCAAGGATATTTGGTATAATTTAATATCTTAAGGTATTTAGAGCTGGTATCTTTTTATCTAGCCTTGGCGACATCCATCATGAGAAATTTGGAGGTGTTTTGATGGATATTTGGTTTGATTCTTGCATGGATGGACTTGTACTAATTTCAAAAGCTGAAAGCAATCATTTCTTTGCATGTTAAGCCAAATATTCAGCCTTTCCAAGTGGGGCGACTTGCATAGGAGTGGGTTTGCATTGATTTCAAGGATTTTTCCATGTTTGGTTTGCATCATTCAATTCCACATAATTTATAAGGGTGAAATCTATAATTTAGTATATGCTAATATCTAATGGGGTTTTACTTTAACTACTCGGTTCATGAACCATAATCGAACAGTTATTTTGCATTTTAAAGAAAGAAAATATTTATAGAAGAAGGAAAGGGAATTATATAAACACGAGAGAAAGAAATGGGGAAGATGTGCATCCCATCAATAGATAGCGAGTTGATTGTACGCACATAGAAGAAACCACTAGATATAAACACAAATTCTAAAACAAAGGTAGCTCTAGATCCAGATCTAAAATAACACAAAGTTTATTAAGAGATCTAAGATTAAAAGCAAGAAACACAATACACCATGACACAAAGTTCTCCGGAAACCTGCTCCTTTGTATTCCTTTGCTCCAAGTGGCTCTCAGGGGTTTAGCACAAAGTCTAGAACACAAGATTGCTACTTACAAATTCTGATCATTAACCGAAGGTTCTTCCTCTACTTATAGAATGTAGAGGGGCAATTACAAGTTGGAAGCTTTTAGTTGAACTGGCACATGTGGAAGTCGGAGAAAAGAAACAACTGGCAATCTCCATCCTGGAATTCCTCTTTGCATGACATGTATGATTTGCAACTGAAAATAGAACCTTCTTTTGCACGTCCACCACCTATCTCCAGTAGTTGACTTCTTGAAGTAATGGCTTTTAAACCAATCACTTAAGTTGTATAATTTAATTGATCGCTCAATTACTTTGTCGGAGGAAAGAAGAAGAAGAAAGCTGCGATCTTGTCCTTTTTCATGTCTGCGTCTGCACGGTTCTTTTCTTTTTCTCACCCTTTGATTCTCACCAAATCTGGAAACTGGATTGAATTGGAGCAATGGATCTGGAAACAAGCTGGAATTGGAAACGATCTGGATCTGGAAACAAGTTGGATTTTTGGCCTTTTTGCCTTCGCCTTGTCTTCTCTTTTATCCTTGAAGCTTTTGCAGTTCTTCTCCAGTACATGCATCAATGCAATGTTTTCCGTAGATAACTCATCATCCTTATTTTTAATTGCATATGAGCAATTAAAAATTATGGAAAGCACTCGGATGAATGAAAATTCAATGAAGGCTTCAACTGGAAGATGGGAGCATTTGCACAAGATCTTGGAAGGAATTTTCCACGCACTGACTTCTTCACGGGCTGCATTTGAAACAAGAGGATGAAGCCTTTGTGCCGGAAGCTTTTGCAACTATGAGATCTGGATCTGGATCTGCATATGGATTTGCATCTGCATCTGCATCTGGATCTGGATATGGATCTGCACCTGCATAACAAACTCTGGCAACTGGGCTGTGGATGGAAAAGCTGCAGCTCGAATAATTCCATTACTTTTAATCTGCACGCATGAGTGAAGTTTTTCTGCACGCATGAGTGAAGTCTTTCCTGCTCTGGATCATCTATCAATTCAACAAAGAGGTTCCGAGCCTAGATCCGTGTCTCTCAATATCTGCAAATTTAGAAGTGATGCATGACTCCGTTGTGCTTTCTTTTTCATCTTTCTTCGCCATAGCTTTGTCTATCTTTGTCTGAACAATTCTTTTTCTTCTTATTTGACTGGAATTCTTCAAAACTAGTGCAGATCTGGATAATCCTTCAGATTCGGAGGAAATATTCAATGTATTGGACATTGATATAAGTTCCTTTTCTTTATAAAAGCACCTATATCTAACTCCTGCAATTAATTCAAACAAAGATGGCAACCGGAGCATGCACAGTGAATTTTAATCACAAAAATCTGCATAATTCAAGTCTGCTGCCCCAAAATTTGACGTTTTATTTGCATGCAAAGCAAGCATGAATTTTACCAACATCACCTGAGCACCTGTATCACTTCTACAAACAATTATGCAGACACAAATCAGCCTTCTTCAAAGCATGCGCCAAAATTGGAAGCTTTTAGCCTTGAATTCACCTTCTTCTGAGCAAAATCCTCTTCAATGGGGCGCACTTTTCCTCTAGGCTGCACTTCTTCACCTGTGAATTAATTAATTCATCCTTATGGCAGCCCATGCTTATATAACCCTCATAATTCTATAATTAATAATTGCCCTTCCTATTCTGGCAATTAATTAATTAAAAATCATGTTTTCTCTTTAACTGATGTGTTAAAATAGCATGTTTAAGGACAGCCATCCATTAAATTAAATTAATCAATTTAATCATCCACTCTTCACTTCACTTAAGCTTCACAGTGTGCTTTGACCATAGCCACTGAAAATAGAATTTAATTTAATCATTAATACTTTAAAAAGTATTATTTCCTTCTCAAAAGGGGCTGCATTAAAAATAAATTAAATTTATTTAATTTTGAAATTCTATTTTAATTCCTTTTGTCCACTTCCCTTTGTTGACTTTTCCACAAGCACTTTGGTGCCAAAATTGGGTGAATAAATATTAACAAATATTTATTTAATGCATTATTATTCACCCAAGGTGGGTCGCACTTTTTAGCATAATAGAATTCTATTTTTAAAAACACATGGCAATGGGAATTTTTACCCTGCAAGGCAGCCCCCCGGAAATCCCATGATCCACTTAAGTGATTTGACTTTGACATGGGATTATTTACCTGCATGGCGACGATAAAATCCCATGATTTCTTAAGTCACTTTTCTTTTATTTCACCATGGGAATTTTTACCTGCAAGGAGGTAATAAATTCCCTTTGCTTGCTGCCTCTAATTTTCCCACTTCAGCTTAAGTGACTTTTCCATCATGGGAAAAAGTACCTGCTGCAAGCATGCGATAAAAATCCCACACTGCTGCTTTGCTTCTATTTTTCCCATGATCCACTTAAATCCTTTGTTTTCCAAAAATGCGTCCAACCCCGCAGGGGCTTTTTAGTGCACGACTTCGCTTTTCCCAGTGAACCGGACCTCCGATGGTGACTTCCTTCTGGCACAATGTGCGTATGTGATCTCCGAATACTCCAGGCCAAGAATCGGGCTAACCCGGCAAAGGAATTGATCTAGAGAAATTTCACAAAAAACGAAACGAAAAACACAAAAACACGAAAAATTGCAAAAGTCACAAATAAAGCCCAAAACTTATTCCTAGTTAAAACCCTTATGGTATATAGGAATAATGATATGTTCGATCACAACAGGGTTAAAACGGAGCGCAAATTGCCTCAAACGGGGCTCAAAATAATTAAATACAAATTTCCCATGCAGACAAATCCCGAAATGACAGAATATAACAATTTTGGGCATCTGGGTATTTGGCGAAAAAGGCTAATATGGCTCTTTGGGAATATCTTGACACAATACAAGAACTTTCAGGCAATAAAAACACAAAACGACCCATTATTTTAAAAGTACGAAATTTTTTTGGATAGGGTAGTCACAGATTTCAGGATGAAATCTGGGGACACCAGTTGGCTCCGTCTGTGGACATCTTTTTCTCTGTCAGAATGACAAGGGAAAAGATGAGATCCCAACATCTCTGGTTTCGTATCTTGTCTTTTGGGCACGAGGTCAGGAAAAACAAAAAAACACAAAAAAAAAAAACAAAACAAGGAAAAACAAACAAAGTTTTATTTATATACATACAAGTTTTACCTGCTTTTCAAGTTCTGAACAACTTCAGATGTTGCCATTGAAAGGCAATGGTAACTCAATTCCATCCCGGTAGGCAAGGAAGAAAGTATCCATTCCTGCAACTCTTTTGATCACGAAGGGCCCTTTCCAGAGTGAATCAAATTTGTCGTGCATGCCCTTCGGTTCATATCTCTTGTCCCACCAGAGTACCCAGTCTCCGATCTCGAACTTCCTTTCTCTGGCCTTCTTGTCAAATACTCTGGGCAAGTCCTTATCAACTTCATCTGGTGGTGGCTCATCCTTTCTTCTCTCTGTGGCGGGTAAGTCTGCATCAACTTGCTCCATTCCCAGATTTATTTGCTTTGCATTTTTGAGGAAGAACTATCACCATATTCTTTGTTCTTCTTCAGGTATTGATCATGCTTGTTGAAAGTCTCCACTAAGGAAACTAAACCCTTGGGGATTTTGTTACCTTTTGGTTGGATTTCCACTATTGTCATCATAACATGGATCAACTTTTCCTGTGACTGTTTGTCGTGGTGGTGATTTACTCCCTTCAACATGCAGACATGCAGATGTTTGTTCAGGGACTTTGGGGTGGTAGACCATCTCCACTTTATAGTTTCCTTGTCTGAATATGGACGGTGGTCTATCCGGATTCAATAGTGCAGTGTGACTGCCAAAGAATCTGCCTTGGAGTTTTGATTTATTGGAATGAAGTCAATAGAGAAGGCTGCAAAATCAAATGTGGCAGAAAGCACTTTATCTCTGTAATGCTCCAGCTTATCTCTTTTGACTTGACTTTGCCCTCGAACCTACTTTACTAGAAGTTCAGCATCTCCTTGGGCTTTGAGGAGTTTTACTCCTTTCTTTTTAGCTTGCTCCATTCCTAAGCAAGCAATGCTTCATACTCCACCGTATGATTGGTGTTCTCGAACATCAGCTTGTGGGAGTATGGAAATACCTCATGATCTGGAGATATTAGTAGAGCGCCAGACTCCTGATCCAAAAGAACAACATGTGCCTTTAAACTCCAGAGTCCAAACTTTTTCTTCTTCTTTTGCTGGCTTTGGCTCTGGTTCTTGCTCTGAGCTTTATCCATTTCGAAGTTCTTTTTGCTGGAATGTCTTTATCCATTTCGAAATAGACCCCACGGTCAGATTCTGAAAAAGAATCTGAGATCTAGGATCCTCAGATTTTGTGACCGTGTACCTGGATTTCTTTTCCGGCTCCAACTTATGGTTAAGCCCTTTGATAGGAATATGCGCACAGGACCAATCCATCTTTACTTCTCCTCCCAACTCTTTGCGAAGTTTACTCAATGACATCCATCCCGTAGGAGACAGGAATATCTGCAACTAGAATTGTCATCTTTAATCTTTTGTCAGGAAAAGCTGCTAGAACAACTTGTGCATCTTTGATTTGTCTGATTAAAGGGACTTGTCTCTCCATGGAGTAACACCTTTTTATGGTCTTTGTCAGGGTAAGCCCAAGAGCATCTGCAACTTTAGCTGGCATGACATTGTCAGAAGCACCCGAATCTAGAATGCAATTGCTTAACTTGAAACCATTAAGCAATAAGGAGACATAGAAAGGTTCCACTCTTTCAGAAGATGGTGAGGGTTTAACAACTGCAGTGTTGTTTTGTGGAGGAGTATCTTTGGGCTTAGGCAAAAGGCCTTTTGATGTATTGGATTGTCCTGGTGATTGTACATATTTGACTAGCCTATTTAACTGCTCAGGAAAAGCTCTCAGGTATTCGACTTCTGACATTTGAACTTTAGTTTTCTTGGCATGATCAATAATGTCAAAAGAAGAAATAGATTCAGATACCTGAGCCGCTTTCTGTGGTTGAGATGAAGAACTCGCATTCTTATCTCTAGGAGCTAAAGAAGAAGGTAAAGGGCTGCCCCTTCTTTGTTCGTCAGCTAATGCCTCAGCTTGGCGAGTTTGTGATCTTGTAAGTACTGCATATGCATGACCATGATCATCTTCATGAAGTTTCTCATCGTCATGTTCAAATTTGTAGTTCAGGTAATTAATGTTGGAGTCGCCAGCAGGACCTATAAAATCATCATCCTCGAGCTGATCAACGTCAACTTCTGGTCTTCTTCATTCATCTCCACATTGTTTATGGGAGCAGCTTCATTGCTAATCTTTGGGAACCAGCAATGCGGTTCCGGTTGTTGAAATTCCGAGCAGGGGCAGTATTGTTGCCTTGAGCCATTTGAGCCATTTGTTTCTTCATCTGCATCATCTCATTTGCTAACTTTTGCAATAGTGAATCGGAAGTAGTAGCAGAGGATGAACTTTCAGCTCTAGAAGTGTTGCTCTTTATCTTTCCAGCCATGATGAGGTCGTCTTCAATTTCAACCGCCATGTTTTGGCTCTTAACAAATCAGCGAGGGGTGTGCTCTTCGCGAGTTGATAGCTTACTTGAAGTAAAGCATTGATGAAGAATACCTTTTGATTCTCATCATTCGAGAGCGAAAGCGGAATTTTGTATAGTAATCTTTGGAATTTTGCAATAAAATCCCGCATGTGCTCATGTGGCTCCTTCTTGTTGAGTGAGTTGAGTTATCAATGTCTTGGAATCTTGAGCTGGTTTGAATCTTTTCGAACGCATCCCATATAGTAGCCCGATTGGTTATGGTGCCGGGGAGCTAGCCGATAGAACCATTCTCCGGCCAAGTCATGCGAGTCTCTATGAAGAGTCGAGACGAGATACATCTTCATGTTCATTGCAAGCACTCCACAGATATGAAAAATGCAGCCAAGTGGTCATCACGGATTCTTTGCTTTCCATCTCCAAAGAATTTTGGAAAATTCTTTCTCGTCCCTTTAGGTAGATCATGCATAGGAGGAGTCAGATTCAGAGGTCCAAAGGCTGCACCCCATGGAACAGGTACTGCAGGGGCAAGTGGTTGATTTTGCATCATGAAAGGAGCACGTCTTCTTTGAGAATAGACTTGATGAATAATTCCAGCTGCCGGATTATGCTGAAGATGATCCGGATCTGGATGTGTTTGCACTCTTCTTCCTGGTGAGAGACTAGATCTGCGGCTTCTAACTTGAGGAGGATGATTGAAATTGAATTGCTCCTGCAGTCTGAAGAAATGATCAGTCCTTCCTTGCGCCTTCACGGATCGGGTGAATGGACGTTCAGCCAGGTTGAGATTTGTATGGAAAACACTCTGATCTTCAATAGATAAGCTTTGATCTGCAAAGATAGTTGTTCCCAGTAGTCGCCAAAAATTGTTGGCTAGATTTTCTGCATAGCACAAAACCTAGGCAGTCATGAGATAAATCTCCCTCATTTAAGGTGAGGCTCCGTGTCAGATTTGTCAATTAAAGTATGCTAATATCTAAATGGGGTTTTACTTTAACTACTCAGTTCATGAACCATAAGCTGAATATTCTACTGCAAGCAAGTAAGCGATTGTTTAAAGAAAGAAAATTTATAGAAGAAGGGAAAGGGAATTATATAAACACGAGAAAGAAATGGGAAGATGTGCATCCCAATCAATAGATAGCAGAGTTGATTGCATGCACATAGAAGAAACCAATAGATATAAACACAGAATTCTAAACAAAGGTAGCTATAGATCTAGATCTAAAATAACACAAAGTTTATTAAGAGATCTAAGATTAAAAGCAAGAAACACAATACACCGTGACACAAAGTTCTCCGAAAACTGCTCCTTTGTATTCCTTTGCTCCAAGTGGCTCTCGGGGTTTCAAAGGCACAAAGTCTAGAACACAAGATTGCTGCTTACAAATTCTGATCATTAACCCGAAGGTTCTTCCTCTACTTATAGAATGTAGAGGGGCAATTACAAGTTGGAAGCTTTTAGTTGAACTGGCACATGTGGAAGTCGGAGGAAAGAAACAACTGGCAATCTCCATCCTGGAATTCCTCTTTGCATGACATGTATGATTTGCAACTGAAAATAGAACCTTCTATTTTGCACGTCCGCCACCTATCTCCAAGTAGTTGACTTCTTCAAGTAATGGCTTTTAAACCAATCACTTAAGTTGTATAATTTAATTGATCGCTCAATTACTTTGTCGGAGGAAAAGAAGGAAGAGGAAAGCTGCAGTCTTGTCCTTTTTCATGTCTGCATGCAGTTGATTCTTTTGCCTTTGATTCTCACCAAACTGGATCTGGGAGTAGCTGGATCTGGAAACAAGCTGGAATTGAAAAGCTGGATTTGGAAATGGAAGGAAGGAAACAACAAAGTTTGGATCAGAAACAAGTTGGAATTTTTGGATTTTGCCTTCGCCTTGTCTTCTCTTTTATCCTTGAAGCTTTTGCAGTTCTTCTCCAGTACATGCATCAATGCAATGTTTGTCGTAGATAACTCATCATCCTTATTTTTAATTGCATATGAGCAATTAAAAATTCTGGAAAGCACTCCGGATGAATGAAAATTCAATGAAGGCTTCAACTGGAAGATGGGAGCATTTGCACAAGATCTTGGAAGGAATTTTCCACGCACTGACTTCTTCACGGGCTGCATTCGAAACAAGAGGATGAAGCCTTTGTGCGGAAGCTTTTGCAACTATGAGATCTGGATCTGGATCTGCATATGGATTTGCATCTTGCATCGCATCTGATATGGATCTGCACCTGCATAACAAACTCTGGCAACTGGGTTGTGGATGGAAAAGCTGCAGCTCGAATAATTCCACTGCTTTTAATCTACACGCATGAGTGAAGTTTTTCTTGCACGCATGAGTGAAGTCTTTCCTGCTCTGGATCTGTCTATCAATTCAACAAGAGGTTCCGAGCCTAGATCCGTGTCTCCAATATCTGCAAATTTAGAAGTGATGCATGACTCCGTTGTGCTTTCTTTTTCATCTTTCTTCGCCATAGCTTTGTCTATCTTTGTCTGAACAATTCTTTTTCTTCTTATTTGACTGGAATTCTTCAAAACTGGTGCAGATCTGGATAATCCTTCAGATTCGGAGGAAATATTCAATGTATTGGACATTGATATAAGTTCCTTTTCTTTATAAAAGCACCTGTATCTAACTCCTGCAATTAATTCAGACAAAGATGGCAACCGGAGCATGCACAGTGAATTTTAATCACAAAAATCTGCATAATTCAAGCCTGCTGCCCCAAAATTTGACGTTTTATTTGCATGCAAAGCAAGCATGAATTTTACCAACATCACTGAGCACCTGTATCACTTCTACAAACAATTATGCAGACACAAATCAACCTTCTTCAAAGCATGCGCCAAAATTGAAGCTTTTAGCCTTGAATTTCACCTTCTTTTAAGCAAAATCCTCTTCAATGGGGCGCACTTTTCCTCTAGGCTGCACTTCTTTACCCTGTGAATTAATTAATTCATCCTTATGGCAGCCCATGCTTATATAACCCTCATAATTCTATAATTAATAATTGCCCTTCCTATTCCTGGCAATTAATTAATTAAAAATCATGCTTCTCTCTTTAACTGATGTGTTAAAATAGCATGTTTAAGGACAACCATCCAATAAATTAAATTAATCAATTTAATCATCCACTCTTCACTTCACTTAAGCTTCACAGTGTGCTTTGACCATAGCCACTGAAAATAGAATTTAATTTAATCATTTAATACTTTAAAAAGTATTATTTCCTTCTCAAAAGGGGCTGCATTAAATAAATTAAATTTATTTAATTTTGGAATTCTATTTTTAAATTCCTTTTGTCCACTTCCCTTTGTTGACTTTTCCACAAGCCTGGGTGCCAAAATTGGGTGAATAAATATTAACAAATATTTATTTAATGCATTATTATTCACCCAAGGTGGGTCGCACTTTTTAGCATAATAGAATTCTATTTTTAAAAACACATGGCAATGGGAATTTTTACCTTGCAAGGCAGCCCCGAAATCCATGATCCACTTAAGTGATTTGACTTTGATAATGGGATTATTTAACAATAAAATCCCATGATTTCACTTAAGTCACTTTTCTTTTATTTCACCATGGGAATTTTTACCCTGCAAGGCAGGTAATAAATTCCCGTTTGCCTGCTGCCTCTAATTTTCCCACTGCAGACTTAAGTGACTTTTCCATCATGGAAAAAAGTACCCTGCAAGGCATGCAATAAAAACCACCTGCTTTATTTGCTTCTATTTTTCCCATGATCCACTTAAATCCTTTGTTTTCCAAAAATGTGCCCAACCCTCTGCAAGGGCTTTTTAGTGTACGACTTCGCCTTTTCCCAGTGAACCGGACCTCCGATGGTGACTTCCTTCTGGCACAATGTGCGTATGTGATCTCCAAATACTCCAGGCCAAGAATCGGGTTAACCTGGCAAAGGAATTTATCTAGAGAAATTTCACAGAGGCCTCAAATAGGGTTTTCATCTTCAAGATCAAAAACGAAAAATTGCCAAAGTATATCAAAATAAAGCTCAAATGATGCCTCTAATCCTTTTTTATTCCTCCTTTGCGCCAATTAAAACCCTTAGAAAAGGCCGACTGTATAATTGCAAGGAAACACTAAAATGATATAAAAATATTAGATCAAATTTATGATGAAGTTGCTCAAGGGTCTTAAATGGAGAAGGGATGGCGAAGACCAAATTGCCTTAAATGGGGCTCAAAATAATTACATACAAATTCTCCTTCATCAAATCCTTCCTTTCCAAAAACAATTTTGAGGAAAAATCGAAAATGTAATCTTTGGCCTTCAAATTTTTGAGTTTCACAGTTTACCCGGATTCCAAGGATGCCAACTATCTATGTAACTAAATTTTTTTTTGATCCTTCCTCGAACTTTCCCTCAATCATGTGCAAAAGCAACCCCTATCTTGGAGTCCAAACTTTTTTTCGTGACAAGGTGTGATCAACCTAACAAGATGATAAAGAAGGAAACAAAAGATCTAAAATATGTGTGTACTTTGGGCTGTCATAAAAAACCACTTTTTGCTATAGGAAGATATATAGTGAGTCCTTGGGGTTAAACAGCTTCTCCCAACCTTGTTCCTCATTAGCATAATTATGATCACCCAAACATGGCAATGATAAATAATGATGAAATAGACTCTTGTCATGATCAAATGAAATATCATATGGCTTACCATAGGCTGCTGATCTGAAAATTACAGCGGATTGAAAGTGGTCATGGACACCCGGAAATGCCCTTGTCTCATGTGTGTACCTCATAACATCTTCCCTTGGAAGCTCCACTTCATCTTTCCTTTTGTGTTCATATTTTTCTCCACTTATAACCCCATTTTTAGCTTGTTGATCCACATGTACAGCCACTTGCCATGGTTTACCATGGAGCCTCAACAATGACATATTGTTATTCTTTTCATCAAATGGCTCAAGACAACAAAACTGAATAGGTGTAGAAGAAAGCAATGATTTTGGAACACCTCCATACCTTTGGCCATCCCCAATATGTTTCATTTCTTTTTTCCCATGAGATTTGCTTGGCATCTTTCCAACATTCTCTTGAGCTTTCGTAGGGCTGTCCGGAAAATCAGTTAAGGAATCCTCTTTGGTAATGGTGATGGGTGCTTCTAGGGCTCCCAAAAACTGATCCATCATTATGAGTTGCTGCTGTGATGGTTCTTCCTTCTTAGCATGGTGGATATCTTCCTCTTCCAATGCATCCTTTTTACCCTTAAGCAAATCTGGTTTCTCTTCAACATTTTTCCATACACACCCATTAGAAGCCAATGAAATATCATTAAATATTAAGGGACTTTTACCTTGGGGCTCATGCTCCATGATTTCCCTTTCCTCTCTAGGTTCATGCATCAAACTTTCATCTTTTGGCTCTTTATTGACCGTTGTTATAAACGGACCAGCAAGCTGACTGTTATCATGCTTCCTTGAGAAATGGGTCCCAACCATCCCTTTCACTTCCCCTACTTGGTCGTCATCCTCCCTTCAATCCTAGATTCCACACATGCTGAAATATTATCAGTATTAGCAAAACAATGATCAATAGTGGGAGTAGGGGCTGAATCTTCATCCTTCAAGGCTCCATTTCTCTCAAAGTGCAGATCTGATTTTTCACCATCATGAGGGTGACTGTTGAAACTCAAAAAATCGTTACGAGGACTTGAGAACCCTTTACCTTCAAGCCCTTCTTTATGCATCAGATCCACATTCTTGAGTGTGGGGTCTTGTAATGTCCCCTTTTTCGGGAGATTCATTAAATTAAATATTGGAGACCTTTAATCCACCCTTCCCATGGATTAAAGGATAAAAAAATTGGGAAAATGTCATAACTCCTTTATTTTTAAATTTAATATTAATTCTCCTCTTATGTTTTTATTTAAAATAATAAAAAGGGGAAATTAATGTTTTAATTGGAGTGTGACTTTCAGAAAGAAGACCATTTTAAAAAGTAACTCTCCTACATGAGGATTTGCGCCAAAAGAGAAGGGAAACTTGGAGATTTGAAAAGCAAAGCTATAAAAGAAGATGGTGGCAACCCCTTAAGGGCATGTGGATGTTTTTATTAAAATTATCTTCATGCTTGAAGAGGGATGTATGCCCATGAGTGCTCATAACAAAGGTGTTTATTCAACACCACCATATTTTGGAGAGTGTGAAGCCTTCTAGTGTTTTTGTTGAGTGAATGTATGCATGATATATTCATCCTAAGCTTGGCGACTTGGTTTATATATTGGCGCATTTATTTGTGGGATAAATCTGCATGTTATTGTTCATTTTTGAAGTGATCTTGGAAGGGTTTGAGGTACTTTTGTTACTGTTGTTCATTGTTATTTTCTAGCTATGGCAATTGTATTGAAGAATATTTAATATTTGGCATGTTTTGAGGGTGAACGGGCTAGATCTGAAATTTGGTTTATGTTATCATTAATTTCAAATCAAGGGAAGTCGATTTAGGTGTGTTTGGAAGCTAGTAAAGTGCTGAAATATTTTAATTAATTTTCTCTAACCCTAACGACTTGATTTGAGATTTCTGGGCCTGTTTTGGGTGGGTTTGCATGCTCAGAAAAAATATTTTGATAGTGCATTGGAAAGCCCTAAGAATCTAGTTTATTATGCACTTTGTTTCATGGAAAAAGATGGAGTATTGAGTGAGTTATGAATTTTAAAGTTTCGATATCAAATGGCTGTCCTTAACTATTTTTATTTATTATCTCGATGTTATAAAAAATTTGAAAAGGATAAGATTATGATTCCAATTTATTCTCCCATCTAACACACACCTTGGCTACTTCCCATTGATTTTGGGTTCTAACTATTATGCATTTTTGACATTAGGTTATTTGAGGTTGAATTGATAGGATCTAATCCTTTTGGTTAAAAAAGATTTAGGTCAAGTCGCTGCAAATTTTCTATTTGCCCAAAAAGGGGACATCACATATAAATCCCTTCATGGAGGGTTGATCCTTCTTGGTGTAAGCTTGGGGAACTGATTTAAAAATGACCCATGCCATTCCAACTCTTTCCATCTCAAACTTCACAAACTGTTTTGGAAAAAGGTAGGGCATCACGGATCTTCTCTAAAAGAACTTTATACTCTTCATACCATGTACCTATGTTGCTTCCTTTGGATGACGAAGAATTAATGACTTCTTTTAAAGAGATCCTTCCACAATTAGAACCTTGAATGGTATGGATGAGTCAAGTCATTGTGTTGGCCAATCTTTCTTGCCCAAGGGAAAACCATTCGAGCATAGCATTGCTGAAAATTCTTTTCACCATTTTTTATCTTCAAACTCTCAATACTTAGTTTTTGTTGGCTAGATTTTCTGCATAGCATCAAACCTAGGCAGTCATGAGATAAATCTCCCTCATTTAACCGGTGAGGCTCCCGTGTCAGATTTGTCAATAAAAACGTGTTATTATCTATCAGGGGTTTTACTTTAACCACTTAGTTCATGAACCATAACTAAGAAGTTCTGCAGCAAGTAAGCAGCTGTTTAAGAAAGGAAAGTTATAAAAGAAGGAAGTAAAGGAATTACAGAGAAGAAATGGGAAAATGTGCATCCCAATTAGTAGATAACAGAGCTAATTGCATGCACATAGAAGAAAACTTAATAGATATGAACACACAAAATTATAAAACAAAGGAAGCTCTAGATCCTAGATCTAAAATAACACAAAGTTTATTAAGAGATCTAAGATTCAAAGCAAGAAACACAAGTACACCGTGACACAAAGTTCTCCTGGAAACCTGCTCCTTTGTATTCCTTTGCTCCAAGTTGCTCTCGGGGTTCAGCACAAAGTCTAGAACACAAGATTGCTGCTTACAAATTCTGATCGATCATTAACCCGAAGGTTCTTCCTCTACTTATAGAATGTAGAGGGGAAATTACAAGTTGGAAGCTTTAGTTGAACTGGCACATGTGGAAGTCGGAAAGAAACAACTGGCAATCTTCCTCCTGGAATTCCTCTTTGCGTGACATGTATGATTTGCAACTGAAAATAGAAGCTTCTATTTTGCACGTCCACCACCTATCTCCAAGTAGTTGACTTCTTCAAGTAATGGCTTTTAAACCAATCACTTAAGTTGTATAATTGAATTATCGCTCAATTACTTTGTCGGAGGAAAGAAGAAGGAAGAGGAAAGCTGACTTTGTCGGAGGAAAGAAGGAAGAGGAAAGCTGACTTTGTCCTTTTTCATGTCTACATGCAACTGATTCAAACTGGATCTAGAAGCAGCTGGATCTGGAAACAAGCTGGAATTGCAAGTAGTTGGAATTGGAAGCAAGCTGGAATTTTGCCTTCGCATTGTCTTCTCTTTTATCCTTGAAGGTTTTGCAGTTCTTCTTTTGTACATGCATCAATGCAAGGTTGGCCGTAGATAACTCATCATCCTTATTTTTAATTGCATATGAGCAATTAAAAATTCTGGAAAGCACTCAGGGTGAATGAAAATTCAATGAAAGCTTCAACTGGAAGATGAGAGCACATGCACAAGATCTTGGAAGGAATTTTCCACGCACTGTCTTCTTCACAGGCTGCATTCGAAACAAGAGGATGAAGCCTTTGTGCCGGAAGCTTTTGCAACTATGAGATCTGGATCTGGATCTGCATATGGATTTGCATCTGCATCTGCATCTGGATATGGATCTGCACCTGCATAACAAACTTTGGCAACTGGGCTATGGATGGAAAAGCTGCAACTCGAATAATTCCACGCATTTTGAAGTTTCTCCCGCACGCATGAGTGAAGTCTTTCCTGCTCTGGATCTATCTATCAATTCAGCAAGAGGTTCCGAGCCTAGATCCGTGTCTCCAATATCTGTAAATTTAGAAGTGATGCATGACTCCATCGTGCTTTCTTTTTCATCTCCTTCGCCATGGCTTTGTCTATCTTCGTCTGAATAATTCTTTTTCTTCTTACTTGGCCGGATTTCTTCAATACTAGTGCAGATCTGGACAATTCTTCAGATTCGGAGGATATATGCAATGTATTGGACATTGATAAAAACTCATTTTCTTTTGTAAAGCACCTGTAATGAATTCCTGTAATTTATTCAGACAAAAATGGCCACCGGAGCATGAATAGTGAATTTTAATTATAAAAATCTGCACTTTTCAAGCCTGCTGCCCCAAAAAATGGTGTTTAATTTGCACATAAAGAGAGCATGAATCCTTTCAAAAACACCTGAGCTCCTGTAACATCTTGTGCAAACAATTATGCAGACAAAGATCAACCTTCTTCAAAGCATGCGCCAAATCTGGAAGCTTTTAGCCTTGTTGCCACCTTGCCTGAGCAAAATCCTTCTTCAAATGCCTTGTTTCCACCTTGCCTGAGCAAAATCCTTCTTCAAATGGGGGCGCACTTTTCCTCTTGGCTGCAATTCTTTACCTGTGAATTAAATAATTCACCCATATGGCTGCCCATGCTTATATAACCTTCACAATTCTATAATTAATAATTGCCCTAACAATTAAAGGCAATTAATTAATTAAAAATCATGCTCTTCTCTTTTAAAAATAGCATGTTTAAGGACAGCCATCCAATAAATTAAATTAATCCAATTTAATCCTTCACACATCACTTCACTTAAGCTTCACAGTGTGCTTTGACCATAGCCACTGAAAATAGGAATTAATATAATCATTTAATACTTTAAAAAGTATTAATTCCTTCTCAAAAGGGGCTGCATTAAATAAATTAAATTTATTTAATTTTAAAATTTTATTTCCAATTGATTTATTCCCTTTGCTTTTGTTGACTTTTCCACAAGCCTGGGGTGCCAAATTGGGTGAATAAATATTAACAAATATTTATTTAATGCATTATTAATCACCCAATGTGGGTCGCACTTTTTGCATAATAGAATTCTATTTTTAAGAATTTCTGACAATGGGATTATTTACCCTGCAAGGCAGGCAATAAAATCCCGTGATTTCACTTAAGTCACTTTTCTTTTATTTCACCATGGGAATTTTTACCCTGCAAGGCAGGCAATAAATTCCCGCCGCCTGCACTTAAGCATCTAACTTTCCCATTGCAGCTTAAGTGGATTTTATATCACGGAAAAGTACCCTGCTAAGCAGGTACAAAATTCCCACCCGCTTCTTCGTTTTCCCACTCACTTAAGTGAATTTTATATCATGGGAAAAGTACCTGCAAGGCATAATAAAAAATCCCACTTGCCTACGCTTCTAATTTTCCCACTGCAGCTTAAGTGAATTTTATATCATGGGAAAAAGTACCCTGCAAGGTAGGCAATAAAATCCCACTTGCTGCTACTTCTAATTTTCCCACCGCAACTTAAGCGAATTTTCTATCACAGGGAAAAAGTACCTGCGCAAGAGACAGCATAAAATCTCACCCCGCCCGCTTTCTAATTTTCCCACCGTAGCTTAAGTGAATTTTATAACACGGAAAAGTACCTGCTTGGCAGTGTATAAAATTCCCACCCCGCTGCGGCTTCTATTTTCTCATTCATAGCTTAAATCCTTTGTTTTCCAAAAATGTGCCCATCCCCAGGGGCTTTTCTCACGACTTTGCTTTTTCCCGGTGATCCGGACCTCCGATGGTGACTTCCTCCGGGCATGATGTGCGTATATGTTTTCCAAATGCTCCAAGCCAAAATCGGGCTTACCGCGAAGGAATTGTTCCAAAAAAATTCACGAAAACGAAATGGGACACCACAAAAACACGAAAAATTGCCAAAAGTTACAAATAAAGCCCAAAACTTATTCCAAGTTAAAACCCTTCAGCACATAGGCATAATAACATATTAGCTCATAATAGAGTTAAACGGAGCGCAAATAGCCTCATACGGGGCTCAAAATAATTAAATACAAATATCCCACATAAATTCACGACAGAATATAACTTTGGGCATCCGGGCATTTGGCGAAAAAGGCTAATATGGCTTTTTGGGAATATCTTGACGCAATGCAAGAACTTTCGTGCAATAAAAACACAAAACGACTCCATTATTTTATAAGTACGAAAAATTTTCGGATATAGTAGTCGCAGATTTCGGATGAAATCAGGTGACACTGTTGGGAAGACCAAAGCTCTGATACCTTCTGTAATGTCCCTTTTCGGGACAAAAACCGAAGATATGGGTCAGGGACAAAAACCCCAAGGATCGACTTGAAAACACACCACACAAATGAAATATAATCTGATTTTTATGACAACAGTTCTCGCAATAATATAAACCCTGACAGAGAACTGAAAAGGGGTTGAAATGCACCATAAAACCTTGCACAATAGCTGAAAACACTTGTAAATAATTATTTCATGTATGGCAATATTTATCCATTCAATTTGCAACACATAAATGGAGAAAACCAAAGATAACACACTGTTGTAATTAAATTTGGAACAACAACGCAGGGCAGCCACATGCAAGGGCTGAAAACCCTAGATGAACTCCTCCAAAAATCACAAAACTATGGATTCCAACCTTATAAATTATGCCAAATCTGATTATGAAAGAAAAATTGAATTCCGTGCCCTAGAAGGCACTAAATCACACTCTAATACAAGTCGCTCCAACTAGGAGAGGCTTAACAATGCATGCAAATGATCAGAGATGACTTCCTTTTCTTTTTAACGCCCAAATCTACAAGATATCTTCACTTCAAACTAAGGATGGAGAGTTTTTGTCCCTAACCAACCACAAGAAGGGTTTTTCGTCCTTCTTGGAAAGAGCCACACAATTGGATTTTCGCCCAAAAGTGGAGAGAACTAAGAGCAATCAGCCCAAAGATCAATTTAGAATAAATTTGCCAAAAAGTAGATTCCCGCAAATAAAGTCCATAATCCTCTTTATAACCCAATCTTGCGCCAAAGGTCAAACATGCATGGCCGACCTCATAAAGCTTTTTTAATCTTTTATTTGGCCTTTAAAATCCTCCAAGCCAACCGACCTGCTAAAATGAAGAAAACACTAAAAAGAAACATTAAAAATTAGAAAAGAAAGATGCAATGAGAACCCAATTCCTTTCCTAGCTCAACCAACTTCATTGCCACGAAAAGGGAATGGCAAGAAGTCCATTTTTAGGCTCTCATATCGAGAAAGGAGACATTACATAATGAACACGTGTCTTTATTATTGTCCCAACTCGAGCAACCTGCTGATACAATGACTAAAACTCTAAGGAAAGATAAAATTGTAAAGTTTAGAGATAAGCTTGGAGTTGTCTTTGGTTCAGTCATTAAGGGAGGATATTAGAATATTATAAGTTACATAGGTTTGTTTTAGGCTTCTCTTATGTTTTACTATTTCCTCCCATAGAGCCATTCATGGCTATTTGTTAGGATGTTATTCCTTGCTTGACTTCATGTTTGTTTGGTGAACCAATTATGGTTCCACTCAATCCTATTTAATCAGACTCATGTAATGTTTTTGTAATATCCCCTTTTGGGATATTATCCAAATATGCAAATTAATTTATTGAATCGACTCTGGACTAAACCCTCCTAGTTCGACCTCAAATAATCCAATGTTAGCTTCAATACAACCCAATTAGAGTCGAGTCACCAAGGTGGTGGATTAGATAGGAGAACCAGCTTAGAAAATTAATCACTTAGAAAATTAATTAAAGCAAATTAATTAATAAATGCACTAAACTCGCTACAAACTTCCAAAATTAATAACTCCGTCACTATCCAATGTTTTTCTATCAAACCAATGCCAAAAGATTCTTCATATTTTTAGCTTTCCAACAAGCTATAGATCACAATTTTTGGATAAGTAGAAGGTATGCAAATCAACCCACGAAATCTGAAACTGTGTAGATAAAACCCTGGCCCAATAATTAAATATTGCTCACAGACAGCTGAAACTTGGAAAATTCATAACTTGCTCAATACTTCATCTTTTGCCGTGAAATAAAGTGCAGACTAATCTATAATTCAAGAGTTTTCCAAAGATATTAAAATTTGAATTTTATGACAACTGAAACCCCTCCAAAACAGCCCCTAAATCCCCAAACTAGTCGCTAGGGTTAGCATAAAACATGTAAATTATTTCCAGCTCTTAGAACCCTTCAAAAACATCCCAAAATGACTACTCACACTCAGAAAAATAAGCCAACTCAGATCAGATTACAAATATAGCTTGTTCACCCTTAAAACATGCCAAAAGATGCTCAATTCAAGCCGTCATAGAATAAAACCAGCAATAACTAGCAGATCTAAAGCACCATAAAACCCTTCACAATAATCAATAACATGCAGATTTTTCTCTCAATAAAATGTGTCAATACTCTAGACAAGTCGCCAAAGCTAGGAGGCATAAATCATGCACAAAGACACTTCAACACAATGAAACACAATGAATGGAACAAGAGAGTCTTCAATGTCTTCAACAATGGCTTCCAAATGAGAGAGAGCAAAATGCAAGAACTAGGGCATACATCCCAATACTCCAAGCATGGAGTGAAATCAAATGATCATCCAACATAACCCTCTAAGGAAATGCGACCTCCTTTTTATAGAACTAAGGGGTGCAATATCCAATAAAGACCGACCTTTCCCTTTTGGAGGGAAAACATAAACTCTCATTAAAATATTTAATACTAAGACTATGTGCACTTTATTTATTTTTTAATTAAATAAATAAAAGTAACTAACCTATGTGCACATTAAACTAACTAAAGATACTCCCACTTGTAGCGCTAGGCATGTCAAGGGGTTAGAATGCAAATAAAAATAAATATTAATGTCCCAAAAGGGGACATTACAGTTTTAAATAGTGTTGATAATTCAAATTTTATGCATATAGATGATCTAGGGAATGTATATCATTAAATAGTCTTTTAGTATCTTCTTAGATTTTCTCTTTTTAGTTATTCGCCTAATTAAGCGCCGTGGTTTCATAACCAATTTGTGCCTGTAAATATAGAAAGTCTTCATTTGGAAGTATCATTCAAATTGGACCCGGTGTCCATAATCTAATTGTGCCTATAAATAGGAGCAAGTATTCATTTGGAAATTATCATTTGTGAAATTCATTTCTGAAAAGACTCCCGTAGAAGCAAATCTTTTTTCTTATTTCACTAATTCAATATCCACATTCTACTTTCCTCTACCATTTTGAACCAATTTATTTCTTCTCTATTTTTCTACTATTTTATGATACTCATATTCATTGGATATATCTTATTCCACGTGCAAATATGGAAATATATTCACGATATATATATATATATATATATATATATATATATATATATATATATGATGTGATCCTCATTTAAATATTGTTTAAGTAGGAGGGCAAGTACAATTATGATGAAATGAAATACTTTTATGATGTCATCAATATCTTAATGATGTCACTTTCTTGATCGCATGAATGAATGTTTTATCAAGTGTTTGCATGAAGAATGTCTTCCATCCCCTTTAAGATGCGCTTAATGGACTTGGTGTTTAATAAGATGTTTCGAGCTATAATGGAGCTACAAGAGAACTTTCTACAAAAATCTACTCGGTTTGTCGCAAAAAGGACATCACTAAAAATCAATGTTTGTTGAATTGAACTATCATCAATCGAACACAATCACACAAGCTAAATTAACAAATAAGTTAACTATGGTTTCACTAACGT
Organism: Taxus wallichiana var. yunnanensis; assembly: GCA_018340775.1. Lineage (NCBI taxonomy): Eukaryota > Viridiplantae > Streptophyta > Pinopsida > Cupressales > Taxaceae > Taxus > Taxus wallichiana. The sequence goes on from CM031235.1 coordinate 604,723,958, forward strand.
AGATTAGATATAATCATATTTTTGTTTTCTTAAAATTTTGCACGGCTAAATGCTTCCTTTCCAGAATATTTCCATGAAGCAATTCATTCAAGTGATAAATTTGATCAAATGCAATTAAAATACTAAGAAAAGATTAAAAATATAAAACAAGCAAAAAAATCAAACCTCATAAGCCCACAATTCAAGCGGTTTTTCTGGAATCCTTGCAGGAGTATATATAGATCCCTGTAGATACAAACTAAAGGATAAAAATAAAACCTTAAGATGAGTACAAAAGGGGGAAAAGAAAAGAGAGAGAGAGATCATAATTATGATTTGTTTGAATTTTTTTCATGAAACAAAATCATACCTAAATTACTTGCTCTATGACAAAAAGTGAATGCTGAGCAATCAGAAAATTCTGACTCGGATTAAAGCAAGAGTACTTTATAAATGTACAAAGAGGTTAGAACATAGAAATAGAAAGAGATGAAAAATAAACAAAAATTTATGTGATTGTATGACTAATAAGATAAACATGTCAAGAAAAAGAAACTAAAAGAAATAACTACAAAATGACTTTCTACCAATTCTTTGAACATTGATGCAAAAACATTGACGGATAAGTTTTTCAATCACCCTTTACATTCAACATATTAGCCATCCATTCAAGTTATCTAAAGCTCTGCCTACATTTCCATGTATCATTTCTAAAATTGATGACTCAAAAGGAAACGAATCTAAAACTCTATCAAATGACAAAAAACTATTTTTAGTCAAGTTGACGTAGAACTACAAGGCATTTCCAACCAAATTCTGTGAGCAGCCAATAATTGAAACAAACAATGGATGTGATTTAATTGTAAAATACCAGCAATCGCATGAAGGCAATGCAATGAAGATGTCGATAGTGTGAAAAACATTGACGGATAAGTTTTTCAATCACCCTTACATTCAACATATTAGCCATCCATTCGGTTATCTAAAGCTCTGCCTACATTTCCATGTATCATTTCTAAAATTGATGACTCAAAAGGGAACAATCTAAAACTCTATCAAACGACAAAAACTATTTTTAGTCAAGTTGATGTAGAACTACAAGGCATTTCCAACCAAAATTCTGTGAGCAGCCAATAATTGAAACAAACAATGGATGTGATTTAATTGAAAATACCAGCAATCGCATGAAGGCAATGCAATGAAGATGTCGATAGTGTAAAAACATTGACGGATAAGTTTTTCAATCACCCTTACATTCAACATATTAGCCATCCATTCAGTTATCTAAAGCTCTGCCTACATTTCCATGTATCATTTCTAAAATTGATGACTCAAAAGGGAACAATCTAAAACTCTATCAAACGACAAAAAACTATTTTTAGTCAAGTTGACGTACAACCACAAGGCATTTCCAACCAAAATTCTGTGAGCAGCCAATAATTGAAACAAACAATGGATGTGATTTAATTGGAAAATGCCAGCAATCGCATGAAGGCAATGCAATGAAGATGTCAATAGTGGAAGGAATGAGTGGGAAAAAGTGGAACATGATGTGCAAATGAAATTAGGAGACTAGGAGGACAAATCAAATTTGCAGAAAAGAGGTGCAGATGTCTAGTCGGTGGAGCAATGGTGTAGGGATTGTAAGTGTGCCTCATTTTTCTAATTTGGACATATAGACCGAGAGCCATCTTCGAGCATTGTTGAACGAGAAAGGTCGTGAAACACACAATGAAAATAAGGTCACATCGTGTTGTACCTCTAATATCTAAACCTTGTTCTATGCAATGTTGGACCTTGAGCATTGTGGATTGTCAGAGCCCATGCCATTATCAATGGGAGTTGCATGCAGTTGGCATGTGGACTCGGGAGAGCGAAAAGTGGAGGGCGTTGTTTGCATCCCAAGCAAGGTCAATTTATCTACCAGTTTTGATAACCACAAACAAAACGTGGTTGTTTATGTGCTTTTTCACAAGCACGGTAGACAATTGCTGCCACTTGACCAATTGCCGTATTAACAAGTACAACTTCAACCCATAACTTGGCAATAAACATTACCTTTTTCTGCTTGCAAAGCCAAATTACGGGTTGTAATTAATCATTATCAATCTCAACTGATGTTTGTTGTCTTGTATATTCAGCATTACAATGAGCAATGAAAGGAACTCTTTTTTCTTTCTTCCAAACCTTGTTGGAAAAATATTTTTGGAAGCAAACGGAAAAAAAGACTTGCGATGGGTTTGAAACATGCTGACAGAAGATTGTTTACAAAGTTACTAACTTCTAAAACTTTCCCTAAAGGATCACCCGATGAGACCAAACTAAGTCTCATCTAATGCACAAAATAACACTATACATTCTCTTATATAAGTGGATTTGAATGTAGTTTTAAGAACTAGATAGCCTATTTAAGACAAAATGTCAAATATATTTGATATATTTTTGAAAAATTCGTTGCAATCTGAATGTTTTCATTTTCTAATATTTCTTGTAAGTTGGAGTGCAATATTGTGTATGAGCAAGGCATTTGAAAATATTTAAAAGCTAAATCAATTTAGAACATTTTTTACTATTCTCTAGACTGTATTGCAGCAAGCACAAGACTCACATAGTCAAGCGCAAGACTCACATGGCCAAGCGCAGGACTCCCACGATCAAGCACAGGACTCGCACAATCAGCACATGACTCTCTCTAACTCAAGTCAGCAGACCTTAAATGAGAAACTAAGAGAGATTTTTGTTCCTCTTATTGCTAGGAGGAAAAACCTCTCTGTTTTTACACAACAATAATGGTTACGAAGATATCAACATTTGAAGAAGAAGATTGTCAAGTGCAGGACTCGCACAATCAGCATCAAACTCACTCTAACTAAAGTTGCAAACCTCCAAATGAGAAACTAAGAGAGGTTTTTGTTCCTCTTATTGCTAAGAGGAAAAGCCTCTCTCCATTTTTACACAAAGCAATAATGGTTAAGAAGATATCCACATTTGAAGAAGAAAATTGTCAAGCATAGGTATCGCACAATCAGCACTGGACTCGCTCTAACTGAAGTTACAGACCTCCAAATGAAAAACGGAGAGAGGTTTTTGTTCCTCTTATTGTTAGGAGAAAAACCTCTCTTTTGTTTTTACACAACAATAATGGTTACGAAGATATCAACATTTCATGAAGAAGATTTTCAAGCGCAGGACTCACACAATCAGCACATGACTCTCTCTAACTGAAGTTACAAACCTCAAAATGAGAAACTAAGAGGTTTTTGTTCCTCTTATTGTTAGGAGGAAAAACTTCTCTCCATTTTTACACAAAGACCAATAATTGAGGAGATATCTTCATTTGAAGTTTTAATAGAATAAGGTTGAAGAAAAATAAATAATTCAAAAAAACACATGTTCAAAAGAATTGCGATATCTCCCTCATTTCTCAATGAAAAGAAAAATTTCAAAATGTTCTAGAAAGCTTACAACAAGGAACACCAAACCTAGAAAACATTTGAAAATCTTCTTCAAATTGAATGCACGGTAATGATCATAAAATCAAGGATGAGAATATGGCGAAACTGTTGTAATACTTAAAAATTCAATCATACAAGAGCGGACTTGGCAAGTGGAAGAGGTAGTTCAATCTAAAGTTTTAGTGTTTGAATAAATCTATTCCACATTTGTCTCCTTGGTAAGTGGAAGAAGTAGTTAAGTGTAAGTGGAAGAGGTACTTCAATCTAGAGTTGTAGTGTTTGATTAAATCTCTTCCACATTTGTCTCCTTGTCAAGTGGAGGAAGTAGTTAAATACAAGTGGAAGAGGTACTTCAATCTAAAGTTTATAGTGTTTGATTAAATCTCTTCCACATTTGTCTCCTAGTCAAGTGAAAGAAGTGGTTAAATGCAAGTGGAAGAAATAGTTAAACCTGGAGTTGCAGCATTTGAATAAATTCCTTCCACATTTATCTCATTGGAAAGTCAAAGATGTATTCAAGTCTTGCCCAAGATTATAGGTGGGTAGTTCTATAATCTTGGAGTATTGACCAAGGGAAGAGTTGTAATTATCTCTCCAAAGCACTCAATACAACGGTGGTAGAAGAAGATGGATGATTTTTGTAACACCATTTTTTATTAATAAAATCTACATTTCAGGTATCTTGGCAGCAGCTTGTTTTTAGTTTTTTAAACCCAACTCTGAGGGAATAGAAAGGGCCCACTCTTACCCAAGGAGGATGGTTTATAATTTTTTAAAATAGAATAATTATTGTTTACTTAGATTGTCTAAATCATAATTGTGTGTTTCATTTAAGATTTTGTTTATGAGGCTTCACTTTTATTTGTTTGTTGTCATGTATTTATTTTCAGTTTGTTAGATTAGATTTGTTTTAAATTATTTATTTCAAATTGTTAAATTAGATTCACTTTCAGTTATTGAATTTCTTTTCAAGCATTTTCAATTCTAGAGCAAAGAACTCGACATATTGTTGTTTGCTTCAACCCCTTTACGAGATAGGCTTGGACACCTCCTAGTTTTCACATTTTTAAGATTAAATGATAAGGACTGCAACACCCTCGTCATTTTTGGCATCGTTGTCGGGAACAGGTGTTAATAGGGGTAAGTTGCTAAGTTAAGATTAGTAAGAAGAATCTTGTAAGTTTCCATTTAGAAAACAAATTTCCTTACTTCTTCAAAAGATATAAAAGAGTTTTTGTTGTGACAGCAAATTACTCTTCATGCCATTAGAGTAAGTGGAACAGAATTTCTTACAAAATCTTAACTTAGGGGAGATATTGGTTTACCATTCCTTTTAAATAGTAGTTTAAATTATTTCCGTTTTCTTAGTTAAATGTTTGGGCTTAATGAGAAAACTTATAGAAGTTTTCATTCCTTTAGACGATATAAAAAATATCTATAGTGACAACAGGTAACTTTTGAGCTATTTGAGTGAATGAAACATGACACTCTTACAAATACTTAGTTTAGATTAAAAGTTTTTTTAAATCTGTAGGATTAGAGAGTCGCAAAAGAATTACCAAAAACAAACCCCCAATACAAATTTTATGCAAGATAAACAGTAAACATTACAGGGGAATATTTGATTATGCATGTCAATACAGGTTAAAAAGGCATAAAGATCTAGCTAATGTTTACCAAGAGATAACAACCCTCAAATCTACAATTGAAGAGCTATAAAGAAGAAGAAGGATGCCTACAATGTTTGTTGTTACAGAGATGGAAAAAGAAGACATCATGTTGAATGCTTATTCTAAAAGAAAGAAGATGCATGTGACTACGTAATCATTACAAGTCCTAGACCATTTGCTCCGTGACACAAATTAGTTTCCAACAATTTCCACATTTGTTGATGTAATGTGGTAGTTGGCAACAACTACTTCAAGCCCTAGTAATGGGGGAAAAAGACTCATTTCAGTCTGATATTATTTCTCTATTGACAACTGAACAATTAGCGGAGCTAAAGAAGAAAAAAAATATTTTCCAAAAGCAAAAGTTTTGGCAGAATAAAGAGAACTCAACCATCGGTTATAACCAGCATGCAAGCAGCTAAGGATCCGCAAACATAAACAACTACATGGTTAATCAAAGAGTGCAAAAAAAAAGAGTTAAAAACAGAAATGGCGGCTCTTTTTCATAAAAAAAAAAGGAAAGAGTTGAAAATCAGTAAATGGCAGCTCTTTTCTAAAAAAATGAAAGAGTTTAAAACCAATAAATGAAGGCTTTTTTCAAACAAAAAAATGGAGGGGGAGTAGAAAACCAGCAAATGGTTGCTTTTTCCAATGTGATAAAATCTACTTGATACAATTTGCTATTTTCTTCAAATCTACAGGGTTGGAGTCCTTTGAAGCTGAAAATATTGGTGTTGCAAGTAAAAGATTTGACTTTCTTTATTGTTTTCTCTAGCATTACAGAAATCAGGGTTGTGCAACAATAAGAAAACATGGATAACTTTGAAATATGGTCTAGGTATATTCTATCATTTTATTCTTAAATAAAGTTATTAGTTGTTTTGATTACAAATAAGTCCACTTCCAAGAACCTATCTACAAGAGAGAATTATATACTTGTTTTTCAATAAGGCTTGTAGCAGCAGATGAATGAGATTTGTTGTTGAAAAAAGGTAGAAAAGCAGCAAAAACTTCTTTCGCAAAAAAAAACCAGCCATACAAGAAGCCAAGTGTGGGGGAGAAGAAGATACAAGCCTACAAATATATTTGAAAACTACTAAAAGAGAAGGGTTGATATATACAAACATATGTTGATTTTGAAAAGAAAAGAAAAGAAACATATTGATTTTGTGAAGAACAAATGATCAGTCTTGTACAAAAAGAGAAGAAGAAAAAGAGGGCTCAAAATCAAAATCTGCATTGAATCAACAATATGCATGAGGACATGCATGAAGTTAAGTGTGGGGGAGTGATGAGACCAAACTAAGTCTCATCTAATGCACAAAATAACACTATTCCTTTTCTTATAAAATGGATTTAAATGTAGTCTCAAGAACTAGATAGCTTATTTAAGATAAAATGTAGAATATATTTGATCTATTTTTGAAAATTTCATTGCAATCTGAATATTTTCATTTCCTAATATTTCTTGTAAGTTGGAGTGTAGTATTGTGTATGAGCAGGTCATTTGAAAATATTTGAAAGCTAAATCACTTTAGAACACTTTGGACTATTCTCTAGAATGTATTGCAGCTTATGCAGGACTCACATAATCAAGCGCAGACTCTCACATGGTCATGCGCAAGACTCGCACAATCAGCACCGAACTCTCTCTAACCGAAGTTCACAAAGAAACCTCCAAATGAGAAACTGAGAGAGGTTTTTGTTCCTCTTATTGCTATGATGAAAAACCTCTCCGTTTATACACGAAATAATGGCTACGAAGATATCCACATTTCAAAAAGAAGATTGTCAAGTACAAGACTCACATAATCAGCACCAAACTCGCTCTAATTAAAGTTGCAGACCTCCAAATGAGAAATTGTGAGAAATTTTTGTTCCTCTTATTACTAGGAGGAAAACCTATATCCGTTTTTACACAAAGAATAATGGTTATGGAGATATCCACATTTGAGGAAGTTGTCAAGCACGGGACTCACACAATCAGTACCGGACTCACTCTAACTGAAGATACAGACCTCCAAATGAGAAACTAAGAGATATTTTTGTTTCTCTTATTGTTAGGAGAAAAAACCTCTCCCCGTTTTTATACAGCAATAATGGTTACGAAGATATCGATATTTCAAGTAGAAGGTTTTCAAGCGCAAGACTCACACAATCAACACATGACTCCCACTAACTGAAGTTGCATACCTCGAAATGAGAACTCGAGAGAGGTTTTTTTCCTCTTAATGCTAGGAGGAAAAAACTCTCTCCATTTGACACAACACCAATAAATGAGGAGATATATTCATTTTAAGTTTCAATAGAATAAGGTCGAAGAAAACTAAATAAGACAAAAAAACATAGGTTTAGTAGAATTGTGATATCTCCCTCATTTCTCAATGAAAAGAAAAATTTCAAAATGTTTTAGAAATCTTACAAGGAGCACCAAACCCAGAAAACATTTGAAAATACTCTTCAAATTGAATGCATGGTAATGATGAGAAAATCGGGAATGAAATTATGGCGGGACAATCGACATGTGGAAAGATTCAATCATACAAAAGCAGACTTGGCAAGTGGAAGAGGTAGTTCAATCTAGAGTTTTAGTGTTTGAATAAATCTCTTCCACATTTGTCTCCATGGAAAGTGGAAGTAGTTAAGTGCAAGTGTAAGAGGTAGTTCAATCTAGAGTTGTAGTGTTTAATTAAATCTCTTCCACATTTGTCTCCTTGTCAAGTGGAAGAAGTAGTTAAATACAAGTGGAAGAGGTAGTTCAATTTAGGTTGTAGTGTTTGATTAAATATCTTCCACATTTGTCTCCTTGTCAAGTGGAAGAAGTGGTTAAATGCAAGTGGAATAAATAGTAAAATCTGGAGTTGTAGCGTTTGAATAAATTTCTTCCACATTTAACTTATTAAGAAGTGAAAGATGTAGTCAAGTCTTGCCCAAGATTATAGGTAGGTAGTTCTATAATCTTGGAGTATTGACCAAGGGATGAGTTATAAATATCTCTCCAAAGAACTCAATACAACGGTGGTAGAAGATAGATGATTTTTGTAAAATTATTTCTAATTAATATAATTTACTGGTTCAAGTATCTTAAGCAGCTTACTTTTAGTTTTTTTAACCCAACTCTAAGGGAAGAGCAAGGGCCCACTCTTACCCAAGGAGGAGGATGGTTTATTATTTTTTAGAATAGAATAATTATTGTTTACTTAGATTGTTTAAATCAAAATTGTGTGTTTCATTTAGGATTTTGTTTATGAAGCTTCACTTTCATTTGTTTACCGTCACGGATTTATTTTCAATTATTCAATTCAATTTATTAGATTGGATTTGCTTTAAGTTATTTATTTTAATTATTGAATTTCTTTTCAAACAGTTTCAATTCTAGAGAAAAGAATTAGCAAATCGTTTTTTCCTTCAACCCCTTTCGCAGATAGCCTTGGACACCACCTAGTTTTGAAATTTTTTAAGGTTAAATGATGACGACTACAAAGACCCTCAATTATTAGTAAACCTTGCTAATGCCCTTCAAATCTTCAAATCAAAATTATTAGTAAACCCTTTGCAAACACAATCATCGGTTAGAGATCAGAATTGAGCATGAAAATAATTAATTATGGAACCCTTAACCAGCGAACATCATCAAGCTTGGAAAATAGTAGAACACCTCCAAAATTCACAAAACTCTAGATCTTGGCCTTAAAAAATATGGAGAACAAGATAGTAAATTCAAATTTGCCAAATTAGCATCACACACCCCAAATAATCTCCCAAGTGGGTCGCTCCACTCCAAACAAATAGATCATTGAACTAAAGAGACCAATCATGCAAGAAAATGATAATTTATTGCCTTTCAAATCAGCTTGCATACATAAAACCTCATGAAGGGTTTTCGTCCTCCACAAGTCCTCAACCAAGGGTTTTCGTCCTTGAAAAAGGTCCACAATCAAGGGGTTTCATCCTTGAGAAAGGTAGATAAGGTGTTTCACAAGAAAACCTTAGCCAAGATATGAATATTCACCAAAACATGATTCAATAATGCCCAAACGACCTCCTTAAATAGCCACAATGAGTGTTTTACAACATAAAAATGATAGCCGACTCCTTAAGGTAAGTCCTTTTAAATATTCAAATGGTATTTGGAGCGTACATGCTCATAGTACCTTTATTACCTAACTACTTAAGTTCCTCTATTAGAGCACTAGGCTTCCCAATAGGATATATGATAATGTTGGCTAGATTTTCTCGCATAGCACAAAAACCTAGCGATCATGAGATAAATCTCCCTCATTTAATTGGTGAGACTCCCGTGTCGATTTGTCAATTAAAGTATGCTAGTATCTATATGGGGTTTTACTTTAATGTTCAGCTCATGAACCATAGTTCAATTCTGACACAAGTAAGCAGTTGTTTAAGAAAGGAAATATTAATAGAAGAAGGGAATTATATAAACACAAAGAAGAAATGGGGAAGATGTGCATCCCAATCAATAGATAACAGGGATAATTGCATGCACATAGAAGAGACCAATAGATATAAACACAGAATTATAAGCAAAGGTAGCTCTAAATCTAGATCTAAAATAACACAAAGTTTATTAAAAGATCTAAGATATAAAAGCTAGAAACACAATACACTGTGACACAAAGTTCTCCGGAAATCTGCTCTTGTATATTCCTTTGCTTCAAGTGGCTCTCAAGGGTTTCAGCACAAAGTCTGGAACACAAGGATGTTGCTTACACAATTCGATCATTAACCCGAGGTTCTTCTTCTACTTATAGAATGTAGAAGGAAAGTACAAATGGGAAACTCAACCAACCGTAACATAAACAAGTAAAGATAACATTTGGCAATCATCCTCCACTAACTTCTCCTTAAATGACACATGTATCACTTAACTAATAGAATTGTTCCACATAACTTTAAGTAATGGTTTCAAAACCAATAACTTTAAAGTTTTACAATTTCATCCAAGAACGTGGAAAATAGAAGAAGAAAGAATAGAAGAAGTCACGCCAAATTTGTAACATTTATGTCTTCTTTTGTTTTGATCTCGGACATACTTGAACATGTAATTCAGCATCTTCTCATTTGTTTTAGCCACTGCTTCCTTTTCTGTCCTGAACTGCAGCAATCCTTCGTTCAACACCTTGATACACTCTTCCACATCCTCCAAGCTTGGCCCGAACCTCGCAATATCCGCCTGCAGTGCCACCAGTCTGCTAATGGAATTCATCGTGAAAGGTTTAGTAGCTCCATCAATTCTCTTTTGTACCATCAGAAGAGACCCTTCCAGGGAATTAGGCACTCTGCTAGGAATGATCCGCACGTATGAAGTAACATTTCCGACCACTTCCTCCTCAGTGAAAGAAATGATACTGTCTGGTAAGGACGATGTCCTACTCTCAAGTGTCTACATCCTCTTCAACAAAACTCTGCAGATCTCCAAACGGAAAGATACTGCAAACTCCAGCTGCTTCCCCTTCTCAACTGATCCGTCCGTTCTGATCTGCTCAACCAATACTTCTCCCGGGAGCTTTGTTGATTTCGGCCAAAGTACTCAGGTTACTCTCAACAACTGTGTTCATATCTACTATGCTCGTCACCAGTTGCTTCAGCTGATTTGCTTTGCATCATTCATAACCTTCAGGCGGGCTGGCACCTCTCCAAGTTGTATAGAAGCTTGACGAATAATCAAATTCTTCCATTCGTCAATAGCTTTCACTCTGATTGCTTGCATCCTCCATCTCCTGCATAAGATGATCACTCACCTGCTCTAAAATGGGCTGAGTGGAAGGTTTAGCAACCTTGGCTATGATCTCGCACAATTGAGATACCTTGCTTCTGAAGCTCGTCTTTCTCCGCCTTTTCTCTGTCAAGCCTAAGGAATAGAGCATCTATCAATGTCTGTGTATCCTGCTTCAATCCTTCTGTGGTGGCTTGACCAATGGGTACTCTGGTTACTATTACATCTTTTGCCGTGAGCTCATCTTCCTTCATTCCTTCCGCCGGAACTGACATTTCAGCTAACTTCTACCCCGACTCCTCAATGATTAACCTTGAAGTTACCTTAGCAACTTTAGGTCTTCTGTCTTTTCCGCCTTTAGACTCGGAGCACTGCAAGTCGTGTTCCTCCAAGTTCATTTCCACTTTAGCTTCGGAACCAACTGCGAAGCCAACCATTCGAGAAGTTACTTCTGGAGAATGAGAAGTTCTTTGAGTGCACTCTATCTCCCGCTCTGTTTCCTCTTGTGCCGAAGTTGCCCGTGATTTGATTCATCACCGCTTCATCAACACAATATCCCTTCGTCAAGAACTGGATTTAAAGTATTCACCGAATGCGATTGCTGACCTTTCTTCAATCGTATGGCAGCCCCCTGCGTTATCCTGAAGTACGGCTCTATCTCCTCCCATTTGATGGTAAGCGTCAAGTAACACATTCCCATCATCTTTAAGATCCGCAGGTGTCCATGCTAGTCCAAAGTCGAACACTTGCCGTGCTGATAGTCTGATGAAATCCTTCTTTCTAACCTCGTACTCACTTTTGCACTTCATCCAGAAATCCTCTAATGAAGGCACATGTGCGTACTTCTAGGAGATCGTCTTCCTGGCTACTCCAAATGGATCGAAGTTCAGTCGTGCCGGAAAGAACTCCTGCTCATACTCGGATAACATTTCCGCTTCCAATCCTCAGGCCTTATAAATGCTCTCAGCCTATAATGTCTCACGTTGATCGGGAAGAAGCCCGTAGACTTGTGTCGTTTCGACTAAAGGTCGTGTATCTCCAAAAAGTTGTCTCTTTCAACTCCATGGTGATCAATCTATCATTTGGATATCTGGGTAGCTTAACCGATTCTCCAGAAAAACCAGTAACCCTGAGGTATGTGAAATCTACAAACTGCATGAATAGACTGCCAATTTTGGATACAGCTTCCGACGCTTCCTTGCTCACCTGTTGGCCTTCAAGTCATCAGCAGCTGTGAAATGAATTCATAGAAGAATCCATCGTTGACCACTTTGAAATCTTTCGCACGCAGTACGATGGTCATGGGTAACACTCGAAAATGGGGTCCTTAGAAAGAACACCACATCTACCCAGCTTGGAGAAGATGCCTTGTGAAGCTGCTGCATATACCAAATAAGAAGTCATTTTGAAACCGAAAGTACGCTTCACGTTAAGTTGCTCACCAATGTTGTGCTTATTGATTTCCGACCAATTGATTATGGAATCAACTTTGTTGACTTCGATGGTCTGGTGAAAGCATACATCCATGTACGGAAAGTGTGAGCGTTCACCTCGCCATTTATCCCGCATAACAATTTGGCAATATTATCTACCTCCTACACCCGTGATTGGACCACGAGAAGAGTTCTTGGGAACTTAGAAGGAGATCTGGCTTCTTCATGTATCTCATGTTCATTATGTTCACGCATCGACTCTATCCTTCTCCCACCTGCTCTTGCGCATCCCGAATGCTAATGGAAGTCGCCACCTTTCAAGCCGGAATCTTGAAGCAATAATTGATGAACTCTGCGTCCAACCGAATTATTGTTTTCCCGTTGCATCTCGCACCGATCTGGATGAAGGATGGTCGACCTAGCACACTCATAACGAACTCTGGCAACTAGGCTGTGTATGGGAAAGGTTGTAGCTCGACTAATTCCACCGCTTTTAACTACACGCATGAGTGAAGTCTTTCCCCGCTTTGGATCTATCAATCAATTCGGAAAAGGTTCTCAACCTAGGTCATGTGTCTCCTATGTCTGCAAATTTGGAAGTGATGCATGACTCCGTTGTGCTTTCTTTTCATCTCTCTTTGTCATGGCTTTGTCTATCTTTGTCTCGAATAATTCTTTTTCTTCTTATTCGGCCGAATTCTTCAAAATCTGAGTGCGGATCTGGATAATTCTTGATTCGGAGGATATATTCAATATATTGGACACCGATTAAAACTCATTTTCTTTTATAAAGCACTGTGAATTTAATTCCCGAGCACCAATATCACTTATGCAAACAATTATCTAGACACAAATCAACTTCCTTCAACCTGTGCGCCAAAATTGGAAGCTTTTAGCATTAATTTCACCTTCTTTTGAGCAAAAATCCTCTTCAAATGGGGCGCACTTTTCCTCTGGGCTGCACTTCTTTACCTGTGAATTAATTAATTCATCCTTATGGCAGCCCCTACTTATATAATCCTTGTGATTCTATAATTAATTAATGCCTTTGCTATTACTGGCAATTAATTAATTAATTAATAAGCTTCACTCTTCAAATGAGACGCCTATTTTGTGCATGCTTATGGCTGCCATTAAATAAATTAAATTTATTAAATTTTAGACTTTTGTTTTTAGTTAACTCAAGCCTCACAAAGTATGCTTTGACCTTAGCCACCGAAAATAGGAATTAATTTAATCATTTTGTTGGCTAGATTTTCTGCATAGCATCAAACCTAGGCAATCATGAGATAAATCTCCCTCATTTAACCGATGAGGCTCCCAGGTTAGATTTGTCAATAAAAATGTGTTATTATCTATCAGGGGTTTTACTTTAACCACTTAGTTCATGAACCATAACTAAGAAGTTCTGCAGCAAGTAAGCAGTTGTTCAAGAAAGGAAGTATTTTGTAGAAGAAGGAAGTAAAGGAAATACAAAGAAGAAATGGGGGAGATGTGCATCCCAATTAGTAGATAAAGCAGAGCTAATTACATGCACATAGAAGAAACTTAATAGATATGAACACACGAATTATAAAACAAAGGCAACTCTAGATCTAGATCTAAATAACACAAAGTTTATCAAGAGATCTAAGATTGAAAGCAAGAAACACAAGACACCGTGACACAAAGTTCTCCTAAACCTGCTCCTTTATATTCCTTTGCTCTAAGTTGCTCTCGGGAGTTCGGACAAAGTCTAGAACTCGGGATTGCTGCATAAATCTGAGTCGATCGATTAACCCGAAAGTTCTTCCTCTACTTATAGAATGTAGAGGGGCAATTACAAGTTGGAAGCTTTAGTTGAACTGGCACATGTGGAAGTCGAGAAAGAAACAACTGGCAATCTTCCTCCTGGAATTCCTCTTTGCGTGACATGTATGATTTGCAGAAATCGAAAATAAAAGCTTCTATTTTGCACGTCCGCCACCTATCTCCAAGTAGTTGACTTCTTCAGTAGTGGCTTTTAAACCAATCACTTAAGTTGTATAATTGAATTGATCGCTCAATTACTTTGTCGCAGGAAAGAAGAAGGAAAAGGAAAGCTGACTTTGTCGGAGGAAAGAAGGAAGAGGAAAGCTGACTTTGTCCTTTTCATGTCTACATGCAGCTGATTCAAACTGGATCTAAAAGCAAATGGATCTAGAAACAAGCTGAAATTGCAAGCATTGGAATTGGAAGCAAGCCGGAATTTTGCCTTCGCATTGTCTTCTCTTTTATCCTTGAAGGTTTTACGTTCTTTTTTTGTACATGCATCAATGCAAGGTTGGCCATAGATAACTCATCATCCTTATTTTTAATTGCATATGAGCAATTAAAATTCTGCAGGAAGCACTCGGGGTGAATGAAAATTCAATGAAAGCTTCAACTTGGAAGATGAGAGTACATGCACAAGATCTTGGAAGGAATTTTCCATGCACTGCCTTTTTTCACGAGCCGCATTCAAACAAAATGATGAAGCCTTTGTGCTTGAAGCTTTTGCGAACTATGAGTTCTAGATCTAGATTTGCATATGGATTTGCATCTGCATCTGGATATGGATCTGCACTGCATAACAAACTTTGGCAATCAAGCAAGCTATGGATGGAAAAGCTGCGAACTCGAATAATTCCCACTTGCTTTTAATGCGACCCGCACGCATGAGTGACGTTTCTCCCTGCACGCATGAGTGAAGTCTTTCTGCTCTGGATCTGCGTCTATCAATTCGATATAATAGGTTACGAGCCTAGATCTGTGTCTCCAATATCTCAAATTTAGAAGTGATGCATGACTCCGTTGTGCTTTCTTTTTCATCTTTCTTCGCCATAGCTTTGTCTATCTTCGTCTGAATAATTCTTTTTCTTCTTACTTGGCCGGATTTCTTCAATACTAGTGCAGATCTGGACAATTCTTCAGATCCGGAGGATATATGCAATGTATTGGACATTGATAAAAACTCTTTTTCCTTTGTAAAGCACCTGTAATGAATTCCTGCAATTTATTCAGACAAAAATGGCCACCGGAGCATGAATAGTGAATTTTAATTGTAAAAATCTGCACTTTTCAAGCCTGCTGCCCCAAAAAATGGTGTTTAATTTGCACATAAAGAGAGCATGAGTCCTTTCAACAACACCTAAGCTCTTGTAACACCTGTGCAAACAATTATGTAGACAAAGATCAACCTCCTTCAAAGCATGCGCCAAATTTGGAAGCTTTTAGCCTTGTTAGCACTTTGTCTGAACAAAATCCTTCCTTTAATGGGGGCGCACTTTTCCTCTTGGCTGCAATTCTTTACCTGTGAATTAAATAATTCACCCATATGGCTGCCCATGCCTATATAACCTTCACAATTCTATAATTAATAATTGCCCTAACAATTAAAGGCAATTAATTAATTAAAAATCATGCTCCTCTTTTAAAAATAGCATGTTTAAGGACAGCCATCCAATAAATTAAATTAATCCAATTTAATCCTTCACACATCACTTCACTTAAGCTTCACAGTGTGCTTTGACCATAGCCACTGAAAATAGAATTTAATATAATCTTTTAATACTTTAAAAAGTATTAATTCCTTCTCAAAAGGGGCTACATTAAATAAATTAAATTTATTTAATTTTGGAATTCTATTTCCAATTGATTTATTCCCCTTTGCTTTTGTTGACTTTTCCACAAGCCTGGGTGCCAAAATTGGGTGAATAAATATTAACAAATATTTATTTAATGCATTATTATTCACCCAAGGTGGGTTGCTTTTTGCATAATAGAATTCTATTTTTAAGAATTTCGACAATGGGATTTTTACCTGCAAGGCGATGCAAATAAATTCCGCTTTGCTCATGACAGATCTAACTTTCTCACTGCAGCCTTAAGTGAATTTTCTATCACGGGAAAAGTACCTGCAAGGCGACAATAAAATCCCACCGCTCCGCTTCTAATTTTCCCACTTTGCAGCTTAAGTGAATTTTCTATCACGGGAAAAAGTACCTGCAAGGCGGGGAATAAAATCCCACTGCGCCCGCCGCTTCTAATTTTCCCACTTTGCAGCCTTAAGTGAATTTTCTAACACGAGAAAAAGTACCTGCTTGGCGGTATAAAATTCCACCACCTGCTGCGGCTTCTATTTTTCCCATTGCAAGGCTTAAATCCTTTGTTTTCCAAAATGCGCCCATCCCGCAGGGGCTTTTCCGTGCACGACTTCGTTTTTTCCAGTGATCCGAACCTCCGATGGCGACTTCCTCCGGGCATAATGTGCGTATATGTTTTCCAGTGCTCCCAAGCCAAAAATCGGGCTTACCCAGTGAAGGAATTGCTCCAGAGAATTTCACGTAAAACGAAACGGACACCACAAAAACACAAAAAATTGCCAAAAGTTACAAATAAAGCCAAAAACTTAAAATAAGTTAAAACCCTTCCGCACATAGGAATAATAACATATTCGCTCATAATAGAGTTAAAACAGAGCGCAAATAGCTTCATACGGGCTCAAAATAATTAAATACAAATTTTCCGAGACAAATCCTGACTGAGAATAAAACAATTTTGGGCATCCGGGTATTTGGCGAAAAAGACTAATATGGCTCTTTAGGAATATCTTGACGCAATACAAAAACTTTCAAGGAATAAAAACACAAAAGCGACCCATTATTTTATAAGTACGAAAATTTTTCGAGATAGGGTAGTCGTAGATTTCGAGGATGAAATCTGGGGACACCACATTTAATACTTTAAAATGTATTATTTCTCTCCGAAAAGGGACGCACTTTTTGACATAAAGGGGCTGCATTAAATAAATACTATTTATTTAATTTTAGAAACGATCTATTTTCAACCACCTTTTGTCCTTTAACTTCGTTGACTTTTCCACAAGCACGGACGCCAAAATTAAATGAATAATTAATTAAATTAATCAATTTAAAGGTCACTGTACTTCTCAAAGGGGCACACTTTTTGACATAAAGAATTCTATTTTTAAGAAACACATGACAATGGGATTTTTAACCATGCAAGGCAGCCCTGAAAATCCCATAATTCACTTAAGTCACTTGACTTTCATGATGGGATTATTTACCTGCTGCAAGCGAGCAATAAAATCCCATGATTCACTTAAGTAATTTTTCTTTTATTCCACAATGGGAATTTTTACCCTACAAGGCAGGTAAGAAATTCTCCCCTGCCTCCTGCCTCTAATTTTCCCATTGTCACTTAAGTGGCGTTGCTTCCATGGGAAAAAGTACCCCTTGAGGCAGTGTGCAAAATTCCCACTTGTCACATTACTTCTAATTTTCGCATGATCCACTTCAATTCTTCTTTTTCCAAAAATGCGGTCAGCCTGAAGAAGCTTTTAGTGCGACTTCGTCTTTTCCCAGTGAACTGCACCTCCGATGGCGACTTCCTTCGGCATAACGTGTGTATATGATCCCCGCTTACTCCAAGCCAAGAATTAGGCCAAACCGGCAAAGGAATTGATCCAAAGAAATTTTACAAAAAAGCGAAACAGAAAACACAAACACAAAACGCGTTGCGAAGTCACAAATAAAGTCCAGGATGCATTCTGGTTAAAACCCTCTTGGTATATGGGAATAATGATATGTACGATCACAACAGAATTAAATCGGAGCGCAAATTGCCTCAAACAGAGCTAAAAATAATTAAATACAAATTTCCATGAGACAAATCCCAACGACGAATATAACAATTTTGGGCATCCGGGTATTTAGCGAAAATGGCTAATATGGCTCTTTGGGAATATTTTGACACAATACAAGAACTTTCGGCAATAAAAACACAAAACGACCCATTATTTTATAAGTACGAAATTTTTTCTGATAGATAATAAATAAAACAATAAAAATATATTTCGGATCTTCCCCTTGCTTTCCCCATTAGCCTCACGTGGAGAAGAGGTTAATATCTTTGAAAATCGACCTTCAAAAAGGCACATGACAAAAATTGATGTATCCACCATGTAGTGGATTCCAAGAGCTTTCTATTGATTATTTGTTTGACTTCCAACTCTTCCTAGAACTCCCAGAATCTCTAGAACAAGTTCACTTTCGAAGTTGAGGCTCACATTCCTTCATCCGCAATGACCTGGTTTTGCTTGAATGGCTCCTGTAAACACATGCCTTCACAAAATTCTTTGAAACTACCCTGGATCTCTTCAACACTTATTTGCACAACCTCCAGATGGGTTGAGCTCTCGCCATTATCCTTCGGAGGGTATTCCTTTGTTGCAGAATGGTTAAAACTAGCCATTTTTATGCCACCGGGAACAACTATTCCGCCCTAGGGCTGAATAGCTTCATGAATCCATTTAGATATACTTCCCTCCACATGAACACACTTCAAAACTATGTTAGCATGTTCCCGTAATATCCTCTTTTGGGATAAATATTATATCTCGCACTTTATTAACTCAAATCAACCCTAGAAGGATTAGATCTTTTTAGTTCAACCTCAAATAACCCAATGTCAACGTTAATACAACCCAAATAAGGTTGGAGTAAGCCAAAGTAGTGGGTTAGATGGGAGAACCAATCGGGTAACTAACCTTTTTCAGATCTGATTTTTTATAACAGCGGTTAATAAATAAAAATACACCCAGAACAGTTGAACTTCAAAAATTAATATTTTCTTCACTACTCGATATTTTTCTATCAAACCAACGCCAAAATTTTTTCATATTTTTAGCTTTCCAACAAGCTATAGAACATAATTTTTCGCTAAGTAGAAGGCATGCAAAACAACCCACGAAATCTAAAACTGTGTAGATAAAACCCTGGCACATAATAATTAAATATTGCTCACAGACAACTGAAGTTTGGAAAAATCACAACTTGCTCAATACATCGTCTTTTACCATGAAATAAAGTGCATAATGAAGTAGAAATTAAGGAATTTCCAATGCACTATGAGTCTAGATTTTCAAAGCAACTAAACCACCTCTAAACAGCCCCCAAAAACTAAAAACCAATCGTTAGGGTAAGAATAAATTGCATAAATTATTATTGACTCTTCCTAACCATCCAACACACCCAAAATAGTTGCCCAAACTCGGAAAAATATGTCAATACAGATCACATTGTAGAATTAACTCAAAAGACCCCAAACATGCCAAAACAACCACCCATGCAAGTCGTTATAGCTGGAATAAATGCAGTATTAACAGCAGATCATAAAGCACTATTAAACCCTTCAATAATCACCAATAACATGCAGATTTCCTTCTCAAATAAATGCGTCAATCATAGAATGAATATATCATGCAACATTCACTCAATGAAAGCTTAGAAGGCCTCACACTCTCCACAATAATGGTGGTGTTGAAGAACACCTTTGTTTGAGATCTCAATGGGTATACATCCCTTCTTCAAACATGAAGAAATTTTAATAGAAGCATCAACATGCCCCCAAGGGGTCGCCATCATCTTCTTATATAGCTTTTGCATTTCAAACTCCAAGTTTCCTTCCTTTGGCGTATTTTTTTCATGTAGAATGGTCACTTTTAATATGGGTCTCTTTTCCTGAAAAGTCAAACTTTAAATAAAATATTAATTCCCTCGTTTAATATTTTAAAATAAAACATAAGAGGAGAATTAATTATTTACTTTTAAAATAAAAGGAGTACGATATTTTCTCAATTTTTTTCCTTTAATCCATGGGAAGAGTGCATTAAAGGTCTCCCATATTTTTAATTAATTAATGTCCCAAAAAGGGGACGTTACGGTTCCTCTTAGTCGAATGAAGATGACACAATTGATAGGCTAGTTGAAGGAAGGGTTTACAATGACCAAGAAAGAAGGTTTTCAAGTGGGGGTTAGGTTGTCATGACCAAAATTTTAAATTTTGCATGTTAGACATTTAGCATGACAACACACCATTAATGTTGTTATCATCAATTTTAAGAACGCCCACATTATTTCACTTGCATTCATGTGTATGGTTAGAGGATGCTCTTCCACCATAGTTGACAAGGTTGAAACAGAAAGTGAAGATGCCACATTGGAATGTGTTTTAGCTTGTCAATTTATTGATTATTCCTCAATTTTTTTCTCTATGACTAAGATTACAGCAGACTGGAAGGCTTTTTGTATAGATGACTATGCAAAGAAAAAAATTGTGCAATGTTATTTTGAAGGTGAAAGTGAAGAGGGAAGAATTGAGGTAGTAGCAGATATCTTTTCCAAGGAAGTTGAACTTCACAAGCTGCCAAAGCACATCAATAAGAAAAGGGACAAAAGATATATGAGCTTGTTTTGGCAAGATCTATTTCATTTGAGAGGCACGAGATCCAAGCTTTTGAAAACTACAGCATGTTTCACCTCTTGGGCATGGTACTTGGGCATGTGAGCTTGCAATTGCTTGAGGGCAAGCAATTTTGGGAAGGGAGAACTATGATGTCCCCTTCTCAGCGCTAGTCCTTTTGGAAGACTTTGAGCCCATTCCACTTCTCGTGGGCAAGAAGGAAATGAACAAGGGGAGTAATTATCATGTTTTTCAGTTGTTTTCGTGAGCATTGACTTCTTTTTAGTAGTTTTCATGTATAGTCGGTCAGGTGTGAAAGATGAAAATCCAACTAAGAATAGAAGGAAAAAATGAACTATTATTTCCCCCAAGGAGGTCGGTCTTCTTAAGAAGACTTTAATTCAGTTTTGGCACCACAACAAGCTATAAGAAGGGGTCACTTAGCTTGGAGAAGGTTATGCATACTTTGGAATTATTTATCTTGGAATTGGGAGCTTGTTTGTTTTCTCTCATCTATTAAGGACGAAAACCCTCTTGGAGAACCTCTTGAGAACGAAACCTCTCAATAGTGAGCCGGTTTGAGGACAAAACCCCTCAAGTTTGCAACCAGTACTCTCTAACGGAGTTATTTTCATATTTGAACACATTTTCAGCCTTCTCCTAGGGTGGCGACTTGCCCTAAGGTGGCATTGGGAATCTTCTAGGGCACAACAGCATTAAACTCAACCATCATTGTGTTTCTCATATTTTAACAGCTGAAATCTACATTTGGACATCATTTTTGGGCTTGGAATCCTTCATTGCTAGCCATCTTTGTAAGGGTTTATCGTGTTGTTATTATATTTAATTACATAAATTTCAATTGTGGTTTGGAGGCTTATTTCTTGGCTTATACTTGTTCTAACATATTTCTAAGTTGCCCTACATGTTTTTGATGGAGTGAATGATGCATTTTTTAAGAGATAAAACATTTTCCTTGCTTTGTTGTTATAAAAATCAGATTGTTGTACCTTGCTGTCATAATTTTTCAATTGGCTATCATAATTTTCAGATACTATCTATTGAGGTTTGTGCAATTTCCCTTTGTTTCAATTAGAGCTCCTGGAAAGGGACATTACACTTCTCATATTTTTAGATAAAACATGTCAAGGAGGGATGGCATGTTATGTACCTACGAGATATGATGTTATAATGGCTATGGGTTGATGGAGATGTTGATATGTGGCATACATCCCCCTAGTTAAGTATATGGGTCAAATGGGTAACTTGTGGAATTAATTATATTGGACAATGAGTAGGCCTACATTGGAATAAATGTTTGCCCATCCATTATTAGTAATAGAGGTCTATGTAAAAGAGAGGAATATAATGGTGTAGGATGTCAAGTAAGTGGTGAGTATTTTATTTGTTAAAAGGATATTGGAGGTTCCACCTTAAAGTAGGATTCCCATATTGGGAGATCTTGTGGAGTTATTCCTTCCTAAAAGAGTATTGTATGGTGTTTCCCTACCTCAAGGGTAATTTTTCTATTTTTAAATATATTGATATTAGAGCATGTGAGACCACAAATATATCATGTTGTGTTATATCATGTTGTGTGATCTTCATTATATTGTGCATGTTGTTGTGATTATTTATATAGTTTACAATTTACATGTGAAAGATCCCAAACCCCTTTTTGCTTGAATACTTTTTTTTTTATATATATATTGCTCTGGCTCAAATCTGAATTGATAACATCAAAAGGATCCATAGAACACCATACTAAAACTGCATAGATAAATTAAATAAAACAAACCCCACAAACCGGGTGAATACAAAAAGGCACCTAGGGTTTAACAGCAGATTTCTTCATAAATAATTCAGCCGTGTATTTAATAATGATTTCTGATGCTAAATATTACGGCAATACAATTATAAATCTGCAGATAGATTAATAATAAAGATTGTCCCAAAACCCACTGTAAATGATTCAAACCAAATCGATTTGATATATAACTGATGCTGGAAATTACAATAATTATCTATCATGAAAAATACCTCAGATACTGCATAAAACAACTGTAGAATAAGTCGCCCCACTCTAGAAGAAGTCTGTATGCCCACTGCTGCAATTTATTTCTCTTTCAAACTGCTGGAATGATAAAAACCTGTGAATACAATGAAGATCCCTGAATGGAAACTTCTCTCACTGCTCCTGGGGTTTCCGTCCGCAAGAGGAATAATCCAGAGGGTTTCCGTCCTTGGATTCTCGCTGCAAAATCTCGAGCTAACTCATGGAAAAAAATAATAGAAATTTTAATGCCCTTTTCCCAAGTCGCATTTTTCCCTTATAGCCAAAAAACCCTCCAAAGGAACAAGTCGCACTTTTTCCAAATCAGCATAATTAATTTTTAATTAATTATTTCCTTTTCCAACCAAGTCGCATTTTTGGCTTATTTGACCCTTCCCCAAGGCAAGTCGCATTTTTTGCCTAGGAAGGCACATTAAATAATTTATTAATTTATTTAAATGCACTTTCCTAAGTCAAAGTCACTTAAACAGTCTATTAATTAATTATATGTGCTTTAATGATATTTTACTTTATTTTGAGCACAATATAATAAAATTAATAAACCGAAGTCACCCTTGAAAACACCCTTTGGCCGTCGGGTAGACACAACTGGCCAAAGGTCTTCGACCAAACTATTCGAGAAAGAGGGACATTACAACATGTGAGGATCATAACTTAAAGCTCTAAATTTTATTTTAAGGCCATTATAAATATCTTATAATCAGCAGTATTATTGTTTACCTTCCCAATATTAGATGCATACATGAGAATGACCTACTGCAACAGATTTGTGTAGTACTATCCCTATTAACAGGCTAGGATTCAACCTAGCGATGCTGTTGAATTTGATCTTGCATGTGTAGAAATGCATATTCATCATTTTCGCATAGTGACTGAGTTCGACTTCACTGCACCCTAAGGATATGGCAGAAGCCTTATGTTTCTCTAGAAGTATGAAAATATTGGACTTCACTGCACACTAAGGATAGGGCAGAATTTTCTTGTTTCTAAAGGTGTATACAAGTATCGGGTTGGTGGTCCATACAACAAAAACATTGGATCTTATAAAAGAATTAGAAAAAGACAATAAAATTCCGTAATCAAAGAAATCACAGATAGCTTATATACACACATATGAATCAAAACAAGTACTATCAAATGCATGTTTTATGCCTGAACGGTAAAGAACAAACGCTCCTATTTGAACAACTTGCAATGCAATTTCTGAAGGCCATTCTACTTCTTTTCATTCTTTGATCATTTCCTTGGAACATATGCTATGGTTTTATAAAATAACTGCAACAATAGCTAATTGTTTGGTTAAGAGATTAAAGAAACAAAGCACCTTAGAAAACATAAACACAGACATCAGAATGATATGTTATAACCTCAATTTCTCTTAATTAATCTCTCCTTCCTAAATCCTTTTTCTTCTTCTTTTATGTCTTTATTTGCATTAAAGGCACATATAAAAAACAAAACCAATGAGAGGAACATGTAAAAATATAGAAAATAGTAGCCTTCCTTTCCTAGACGACCAATCATTGCCAAACCTGCAGTTACTGTCTGAAAAACCAACAAGAGTATATTAAACATCCATGAGTAAACAATAAATACAAGCATGAAGCTGACGATATGAAATAAAAAACAATTATATTCAAGAAAAAACAATATCAACCTAACAAAAAAAAAAATGAACTTTACAGTGAAAAGCCCGAGGAGAGCATCATTGGGACCTTTCCATCTCCTGGACAACCAAAAATGGTTCTAATGAAATCATAACCCATGAACAAGAGCCGGGAAAAGAAAAGAACTAAAAATGTGTAGAATTTACAAATAAAAAATTTGCAATATGTTCAGCATTAAGACAACAATATTAAAAAAACAATGACTTCCTTTATAATACATATACAAAAACTATGTTTGGGGCTGGAAGAAAATAAAATTGATGCATGTTACATTTTAAAAAATCAATGTTTAAAAAGAATCTATCCCTTAATAATTATTAAACTATCAAACGCTAAATAATAAATTGGAAAAACTTAAAAAGTTAATTATCTGTTGCAAAGTACATAGTAGTGTATCTAACATATGTTTGTAATTGATTCTTAGTATAACTGAATAGATATTTAAATCGATAAGAAGATCAAAGATCAAGAGTGAGATGCAGTTGTTTGAACCAGAATGCATTTATTGGAGAAAAACTACTATACCTTTCTGCGCAGAGAATGAGTTTAATAAGATTCAGACTCTTATTTCCTCCATATCAAAAATTTTGAATCCATATATGATTTTCTGCATATGAATTCTACATTTCCTTGTTCACACCTTAGTTATTGTTGCTACTATTGAATTTTTGAGTCCCATTTTCCAGGCACAAAATTTCATTGCCCTTATGCTAGGCAGTTGTTCTAACTACATGACTATTTCGTTCAGTATTACTTATCAGCACAAGGTTCCCAAATACTTATGGTTGCTTGCATTTTTTATATGTACTGGGTATTTATCATTGATATGACGTGGGTGTGGCATAGGTATACGGGATTATTGATATAGATGATGTATTGTTGTTTTCTCTTTGGACATTGATTCTGTTGCTTGTTAGTGTGTGTCACTAGCATGGTTCTATATGAGTAAATTTGATTTGGCACCTTTTATGTGGTACAACCTGAAGTCATGTTGATTATTGAGGCATGTGTTTATAGTATGGTTGTGATATGAAATCTCTCATGTACCTTGTGGGCTGGTGCAAATATGCTTATGACCTCATTAATATCGATCATAGTTGTGAATATGCTAGCATTGTAATTGATTCTCTTTTCAAGAGACCACAGAGATAGGAACATGCTCCTACTGTAATATCCCCTTTCCAAGCTAGTTCGAGTTGAAGACTTTGAGCCCATTCCACTTCACGTGGGCAAGAAGAAAATGAGCAAGGAGAGGAATTGTCATGTTTTTAGTTATTTTCGTGAGCATTGCATTCTTCTTTCGTAGTTTTCCATATAAAGTCAGGTCAGCTGGGTTAAGAGGATGAAAAGCCAAAGCAAAAATAGAAGTGAAGTATCCTTATGAGGTCAGTCATAGTTTGGAAGCATTCGAATTGGTTTTGGCGCCACAACAAGGCATAAAGAGGGGTAGCTTGGCTCATTTGCGGACCATTATCTTGTCTAAAATTAACATCGCATGGTTTTTGGGCTGATTGCTCAACTACTTCCACTTAAGGGTGAAAATCCTTTGGTGTGGCCAACGAGGACGAAAACCTTCCTTGTTTGATTGAAGAATGAAAACTCTTCAATTCATTGAGGATTCTCCATCCCGAGGTTTCCAAAGAGCTTCAAGAAGATTGATTTTGTAGATTTTCAGCTAGGGTTTGATTCTACAGTGATTTTCAGCCCCTCTCCTAGGGGAGTGACCCACCTTGTGGAGGAGTTAGGGGGTTTCTAGGGCACAATGACATCCAACTCAGCCATCATTGCATTCCTTATATTTTTAGCAGTCGGAATCTATATTTGGACTTCATTTTTGGGCTTGGAATCATTCATTTCCAGCCACTTTTGTAAGGGTGTTCTCTACTGTTATTTTATTTAATTAAATAATTTCCAGCTGGGGTTTGAAGGCTGATTTCTTGGTTAATATTGGTTCTAAAATATTTCTAAGTGTCCCTACATGTTTTGGATGGTGTGAATGATGCATTTTTGAAGAATTATTGCATTCTCCTTGCTGCTGTTATAAAAAATCAGACTGTTGTTCACTGCTGTCATAATTTTCAGTTGGCTGTTATAAAATTCAGTTTACTATCTATTGGGGTTTGCACTATTTTCCTTTGTTTTCAGTTAGAGCTCGAAAGGGGACATTCCACCTACTCGAACACAACATTCAGGCCACGGGGCGCCAATAGGAAAAGAATCTAGACTACTAATGGGGCTACTGTAGAAATGGCACTGCCACAAGATGGGTATTAAATTTTTGGTGGAACACATTGGACCAGGGATTATCCACAGAGAGATACAATTACCACAGGGAAGAAGGCACTAGTGTTAGAGCAGATAGCGGGGATGTCATTCGAGCTCACAGGACTTATGCAGCAGTTGTTAACTGATGGGCAAAGCAGCCAGTCCCGGTGATAGAGTCATAGACTCACCAGGTATCATCCATGGAAAAGTAGTATATGTCCTTTTTGACCCAAAAGCATCAAATTCTTTCAATTCTCCCATATCCGTGGGTTATTGCAGGCTGGTGGTTTTTAGATAGTTAGGCGGCTGGGAGGTCAAGATGGCTTTTGGAGTTAGGTAATTTGTTTGTTCGCTCTTGATTTGTTGTGTGCTCCAATTTGGGTGTGTTTACTACCACCCTGGATTTTCACATTTTACACTTGGGTTCATATGACATTAATTTTGGTTATAGAATGGCTAGAGCCCTTCCAACCCAAGTAGACTTCTATAACAAGGATATTCAATGTAAAGCTGACCTCGAGAGATGAGAAGGTTATCACTAAAGCAAAGATGCCAATTTCATTTTGCATACTTTGCGCTATGCAGCTTAGGAAAAATATGCATAGGGGATGCCAGGTTGTATGATATCACGGAGAGCGACATGTCAAAGGAGGGGTCTTCTAAGAGGAACCTAGATGTTCACCCTGTTGGTATCCAAATTGATTCTCTTGCGAGGGCTGAGCAGCATCACGAAACTGGAAGGATGCTTAGAGACAGACAAATCATGATATAAGTCGTTTTGTAGCCGGGAGGGGATTCAGCTGACTCTTTGTCACTCAGGCATTGGAGAAATGGATATCACCTTATTAAGGGTTTGATCTACCCTCACTACTTTAGGTTGTGCCTTCAACCAGGGTGAGAGGACCCATTCTGTAACCCGTGTTGGTGAAGGATATCAAGAGATCCTTCTTTGCACAATTTTCATGAAAACCTTGAGAAAATATGATCAATACAACACAATCTAACTCTCACGAGTTGTCACACTAGAGAGTGGAGATGTTTCTGGACAAGGTTCGGGTTACTAAAGACAATAATTGAAACTTGATTGTCTCTGCATATTTTGGCAGTGAAATTTGTTAAATCTTTGTGGATACACAGTACAAACAGGGGTAGTTCATGTAGGATTTATCATTTGAGAAGTTTTTGGTGGGAAGTTAAGCAAGATAAAGTTGATTATACTAGATATTTGAGAGCCTTTACAAATATTGGAACACTCATAGACAAAATGCTTCAAAATAGCCAAAATATTCCTTCAACTAGAAGGTGTGTATCAATGGAGGCCCAGAGATGCACGATTTCATACACTCTTCAAGAATTCAACACAAAGGCTCGTGTTAAAGACTCAATTAAACATTGGAAATCCTTATTAGTCACGCCTAAGATACACTCATAGGCTAACAAACAATCTTTGTCAACACAATGAAAGTAAAGTGATTTTAAATTGTTTATTTCATTACAAGATGAAAGCTCTCCTCACAATGAAATTGCAAATGCCACAATACTACCACGTGGATAAGATCTTGTGTGATTCAGAGGGATTTTAACATAAGATTGCAACAGAACATGAAAAACTATTTGAAAACATTCTGAAAATAAAAGCAAACACAATTATGCTCATGATCAACACAAATTCATTCAAGGTTCACTAGATTCATCAAAGAGGAGAGTTTCTTCAACAATCTCAGAGCTTGTCAATGGTCAGTACACTTGCAACCATCTTGACATGACTAAATCTACAAACACAGGGAAATAAACAAGTTTCTCAGACGGTCTCTCGGAAAATGGTTTTCTCAAACTTTCTCAAAAAAATTAACCCCCCGCAAGAGTATTCTCATTGCATTTATACAATTTCACTCGCTCACTCATCCCAAATTTTCCCCCAAAAGTCTAAATCTTCAAGAGAATATTCCTCTTTACAACATACCATTTAATCATGTTTATTCCCTTGAAAATATCTTACTTTATATTGTTTAGGTGGATAAATCATGAACTGATCACGTTTCTCAGTTCCTCAACTATGACCGGGATGCCATGTCATAACTTTTGACAGTCTTTTTAATCATTCTTTTATTTTGTCGTGCAAGAAATCCCTTTTTCAATAATTCTCAGGTGGCTCCATATGGCTTGATCTGACAAGCAATCCTTTTCACCTTTGAGAATACACCTTGAGGAATAGATACCTGCATTCATGCCTCTCAGAAATGAGTGTCCTCGCATGGATTATACCACATATCTGCACTGCGAGTCCGAGTCGGCCAAGTGTAAAGAGGAGCCAACGGAATCCTCCACGTGTCTCCTTGCACAACTGCAAAGGTGAAGTCTAGAGGTAGGTTCCCAAACGAGCGCAGCCCTCCACATGTTCAAAACCCGAGAGAGTTGCACTAGTTGCTGAAAAGTCCAAGCATGGGAAGGTCCAGCGAAGCTTCCACGTGTCTGTTTGGCGCAACTTCAAAGATGAAGTCTAGAGGCGGGACCTCAAATGAGCGCAGGCTCTCCACGTGCCTTGGGCCTAAGAAAGTTGCCTTGGCCATTGAAAAGTCTCAGTATAAAGAGGAGCCAGGCGGAAGCCTCCACGTGTCTCTTCAACGCACTTTTGATATGGTGCCCAAAAGCGGAGACCCCAAACAAGCGCGGGCTCTCCACGTGTCTCGGGCCGGAAAAGTTGTACTGCCGTTGAAAAAGTTTAAGAACCAACGGAAGGTGCCACGTGCCTAGGGTCCGAGAAAGTTGCATCGGCCGCTTGAAAAGTCTAAGCATGGGAAGATCCAGCGGAAACCTCCACGTGTCTCTTCGCGCAACTTTAAAAGTAAAAATCAGGGGCAGGTCCCCAAACGAGCGCGGCCCTCCACGTGGTCAAAACCCGAGAGAGTTGCATCACCGTTGAAAAGTCTGAGCATGGGCAAAGCCAGTGGAAGCCTCCACGTGTCTCTTCAGGCGGAACTTCAAATGTGAAATCCGGGCGGTCCCCAAACGAGCGCAGCACTCCACGTGTCTAGGGTCCAAGAAAGTTACACATCCGCTTTTGATGTTGGCTCAACATGTAGCTTTACCTGGCACTTGTGGGGTCGCGCTTCACTTTTATACCTTACTCCTTTTTCAAAACAAGGCTAAAAGTTCCAAAGTCCTCCACGACCCGCCTCCCTACTTTTAACTTTAAAAAGCGGCCACGTGTCCATTTGCAGGCTCTAGGCATTCCTTTTACACTTTTACGCCTTTCATCATAATGTCTCAAAATTCCAACAGGCCCGCTTTCCCATGCAACCGCTCGTCTTATGACATGTGTACATCTTCGGGGTCAAAGTAAGAAAATTGCTTTGCCACTTCACATTGTTGAATAGCCAATTAGAAACTATCGGGGCCACAGACCAATTTGGCATTTTTACAATTGTGACAAAAGTGACAAGTTTACCAAATAGACCCGCCGTGCCACGTCCAATTAAAGACGACCACGTGTCCACAGATGTTGGGACAGGATTTACAGAGGAGACAAAATCATGGAAGACGCCCAACAACAAAAATTTTCCCCACGAAGAGAAGACTGTAAATAATACCAAGACTCAATGTGATCCATGACCCAAGGAAAGGACTAACAACGACAACGATGAGGCAAAAAGTTTTCACGCATCCATACAAGGAGACAAAAATACTTCTAACCATGCGGACTAAGAAATTTTAAACGAAAAAGGGGCGAGATTACACCGAGCACCAACACACCCCATCCTATAAGAGTTCTCCAACATTTTTCCAAGCAAGTTGCCAAGCTTTCCCCCTCGGTGAGACATAGATTTCGACCTAGTGCCTGGGGTAGAGTCGAATCTCAAAGGCTTCATTTAGGATGACCATCCATGAGCTCAAAAAGTTCAAGATTGAGTTGCGAGATGTTCGAAAGGGACACATCCATCCTAGTGTCTCCTCGGGGCACACCAATGATCTTCAAGAAGGACGGGTCCCTTCGATTGTGCATAAATTACTAGTTGTTGAACAAGGTCACAATAGAAAAGAGTATCCCTTACCTCAAATTGATGACTTGTTTGATGAGATGAGATATTCCAAGGTGTTTTCCAAAATTGACCTCAAACCCGGATACCATCAGTGAGGATTATAGATGCGTACATTCATTAGACTGCTTTTTTGTACATGATATGGTCTCTACGAGTTTAGCGCGTACTAGTACCCTTTGGGCTGCAAAATGCCCCATCGATATTTATGAGTTTGATGAATGGTGTGTTCACAGAGTATATGGAAAAGTTTTTTATTTTTATTGACGATATCCTAATCTTCTCCCATTCAATCAAGAACACGAGGTGCGCAACTATGAAAGGTCTTGTAGTGTTAGGAGCACCAGTTCAATGGCAGCATTGGTAAGTGTGCCTTCTTCCAAACCGAGGGTCCGTATTTGGGGCAGATCATCTCAAGAGAGGGTGTTTCTATGGACCCTCAAGGTCCATGCTATTATGGAGTGCCTTGCACCAATAAATATCTCGAACGTAAGAAATTTTACGAGTTTAGTATGGTACTATAAGAAGTTTGTCCAAGACTTCTCACGGATTGCTTGTCCAATTACTTCCCTTTGAGGAAGAAAAGAAATTTGTGTGGTCTCGAGAAGTGCAATCGGGCCTTCCATACTTTAAAGGATCGACTTACCAATGCTCTAATTCTTGTGTTGCCAGCATAATCCAAATAAGGAGTTTTTGGCTTGCACAAATTCTTGTTAGGAGGTATTGGGGGCATCTAATGCAAGAGAACTATGTAGTGGCTTACAAGTCGTGGAAGCTCTAGGACTCTAAGCTCAATCACCCCACCGACGACCTAAAGCTTTGTTACGCGCAACGCCTTAGTGCGATGGTGCCACTTTTTGTTGGGTCAATAGCTCATTTCAAGGATCGATTATTTGAGCCTACGACATGTTTTCACACAACCTAACCTCAACACATGCCAACAACATTGATGGAGACCCTTTGCATGAGTATGAATATGAAATCTAGCATATCAAGGGAAAGGAGAATGTGGTTGCAGATGCGCTTTGTAGGAGGTATTACCAGTTAGCCAAGATGGCCATGAGGATAGATTTGAGGGCTCGGATCCTTTAGGGACTCGTGGGGGATAGCTTGTATCAGTATGTTCGGCACCAAATTGAGTTGCAAAGAGTCCTTGTGGGCAAGTTGCGGGTTATTCCCTTGAGGCACACAGACTTTTGGGCCATAAAGGGAGCATTTATGGTGCATTTACGTGCCTAATTCCAAAGGAACTGCGCCATTTGATTCTCTTAGATGCCCATCGAGCACCTTATTCGACACACCCCAAGGTCAAGAAGATGCATAAAGAGTTGTGATAGTTGTATTTTGCGTTTGATTGCGTAGAGACAACTGATTTTGAGTCCCAAAGTCTTGAGTTCCGGCAAATCAAGATAGAGCATCGAAACTTGTAGAACTTTTCCACCCTCATGAGATTCTAAAGTGGAAGTGGGGTATAATTTGCATGGATTATATTGTTGGCCTTCCCACTTCCACATATCACCATGACACCATTATGGTGACAATTGACAAAATGACCATGGTGGCACACTTTTCCCTAGCCAAGACCTCATATAATGCCATGACAGGGGCAAGGATGTTCTTGGACAATATTAGGTTGCACAATATACCCCATAAGATCATTTCTAACTAGGATCCAATGTATAC
Organism: Taxus wallichiana var. yunnanensis; assembly: GCA_018340775.1. NCBI lineage: Eukaryota > Viridiplantae > Streptophyta > Pinopsida > Cupressales > Taxaceae > Taxus > Taxus wallichiana. Next base: position 604,756,220 of record CM031235.1, read on the forward strand.
TTCAGGGTTTTACACCACCTTGAAGGAGGCATTGAGCACACAACTCAACTTCAGCATAACATTTCACCCTAAGAAAAACTAATGAGACATGAAGGTGAACTAGGTATTGGAGGACATTTTGGATGTATGTGATAGACTAGAAGTCCCGCCAGAGGACTACCTTTACTAGTTGAAGTGTGCTTAAAATAATAACCATAGATATATTGATATGGCATCCTACAAGGCATTGTATGGTAGAGAATGCAAGATTCTCTTGAGTTGGAATCAAATTGAGGACCTTGTTTAATTGGCCTTGCATTGTTGCAGGACATGGAGTGTTAGGCAGTTTCCATTCGACAATGCCTTCAGGAGGCACATGATCGCCAAAAGTACATTGATACCAAGAGGTTTGATTTGTACATCTCTATGGATGACAAGGTAATTTTGAGGGCGCTACCGCACGAGAACCCCATCTATTATGGAAAAGGCTTTAAGCTTGCTCCTCGTTTCATGGGCCCTTTCAAATTTTGAAAAGGATTGGGTCAGTCGCCTATCGTCTAGGATTGCCACCTAGTCTGTCACATATCCATGATGTTTTTATTGTTTCAATTTTGTGCTAATGTGTTTCAAACGCGTCTCATGTTTTGGATTGGACAGCCTGTAAGGGAGAAAGATCACAAGGTGCACATTGGAACCCATCGGCATATTAGAAGATCGAAGGTTGGGCCTTTTGGGACGAGAGTTGAACTAAGTTAGAGTCTAGTGGGATTGGTATGATGAGATAGTGGCCACCTAAGAAGATGCGACAATTTTGTGGGCCTAATACCCCTACTTCTATCGGTGAATTCCACGAGAAAGGGAAAGGGATGCGAGGCCCAAATTTTCGAGTGCCCTTGCAATTGTTCTACCTACATGATTATTTTTTCAATATTACTTGTTGGCAAACGGATGCCCAAACACTTATGATTGCTAGTATTTTGTTTCATATATATAAATATATAAGGTATTTATCATTGATATTGGGTGTGGCATAGGGACACGTTTATTATAGATATAGATGATGTACTAGTGTTTCCTCTTTGACATCAATTATGTTATTTGATGGTGTGGCATTAACACGATTTTATACATGTAAGGATAAATTAGAATTGGTGCTTTATGAGGTACATCTTATAGTCATGTTGATTATAATGGCACATATGTTTACGATATAGTTGTGATGTGTGATCTCTCGCGTACCTTGTGGGTGGGTGCACATATGTTTATGACATGGTTGATATTGATAATAATTGTGAATACGTTAGCATCATAACCAATTATGTTATAATTGGTTATGCTATATATATGTTTTAGGACTTATGTGATGTTTATATTATGCATTAATTCCCCTGTAATCATTTCATCTATATTACATATTTTGCTCTTCAAATTTTGATGGGTGCCTTGAGTGTGCGGGAACATGTGGAAGAAACAAGATGGGGGTCAGGGCTACCATGCATCATTATGCAACCCCACCAATGCCTATCCATTTCCTACAACCCCCTTGTGCTCCCCTAACAATGATCACATGCTCAAGAACCATTAATCCCTAGTGCACACCCTATGTGACTCGTTGCATAAACTCATCCTTTTGCTAAGCACCCTCTCCCAAATTAAAGAGTAAAATATGGATTTTTCAAAGGCGAAAAATAGGAAGTAGCGAAATTCAGTCACTCCCTTTCTTTTTGTGAGCCAAATAATGAGACCCTTAACCATGTGCCATAGTTTGTTGCTTAAGGGTCCCTACTCGGTAAGTGAGGATCTCTAGGTGTACCTTGGAATGGGGTTGTTGTGGGTCAACCCATCAGGAGGAACACATGTCCTCTCCTCATTGGGAGATGAGGCCAGCAACCCATCTCCTTTTTCTGCCTGATTTTTACTTGTAATCCTCACTTCTACATTTTCGAGCAAGAGAATGAGAGTAGAGCAGGAACGAAAAAGGAAAGAGGGCAGCACCAAGTGGACAATAGCTAGGCAGGCTCCATGCCATTTGTGGATGTTTTCTTCTAATTTTGGGTTTTCTTGTTTGAGGTTGCAATTTTGTCGAGGGCCACTTAGACATGTTTCAATGGGATTTCTACGGAATTTTTGTCATTTACATTTGTATTTTTGTGCATAATTTGTAATGTCCCGCTTCCTAGGATAATCATGACGAAGACCCTTAGCCCATTTTGTCCTCCCGTAAGGATTAAATCAAAGGGAAGACTTAAGTTATAATATTTTATTGTAAAGTGCAAAATAAAAATAAAATAAAATAAAACATTATATGCACTTATAATAAATTATTAGTAACTTAAAAATTTTAAAAAGGCAAACATAAAGTAAAAGCATATGAGCCCAAAATGATTTATTCTAGGCAAATGCAACTTGCATTAGGAAAGAAAAGTGGAGGGAAAAAGGCATTTAATGAAGAAAAATATGATTGGTCTTCTAGAGTGGCCATTTTGGGTCACAAGCACTATTTAGGCAAGTCGACTTGCCTTAGGAAAGGACACTTCAATATTTCTCTTATTGTTGATTTTTGTCTGAAGCTTTCATGCTTTGTCAAAGAAATTTCTAAAGACAAAACCCTTAGAAGCACTGAAACGCCCCTGGTGGTCCTGTATCCATGCAAAAATGTTTTGGAAACGCGAAACGAATACGAAACGTGCTTGAAACATTTCCGGAAACTTTTTTTTTTAGATTTTTAAATTTATTTTTTTATTTTTTTTAAACGTTTGGCACATTTCCGCCAATTTTTGCAAGTTTCAAGCATCAAAAAAAAAATTAAAATAAAAAATAAAAGCATCAATAGACCTAACCCTAATCTACCTACCTAGACTTGCTAAAGACACTTCTTAAAAGGTTGTATAATGACCTCTTGGGTCCATTCTAAATCACACTCTCATTTTCTCTCTTACTACATTCAGGCCACTAAACTAACATTTAGCATTGTGAAGAGCAAAGAGACATCAAGGAGCAACTTGAAGGAAGAGTTTAGGAGATGGTGCTAAGGGCAAAGAGCATCTAGATTAATATCATGTATATGTGAATCATTGAAATTGTAACCATGTTGAATTATGAGTTATGACTCTTTAGAAGTTCAAATTTCAATTAATACAAAATATTTTGAGTGCTTTATCAATTATCTCTTATGGTCTACAAATGTACAATTATAAAATGAGTATTATGCACATATATATATATATATATATATATATATATATATATATATATGATATATACGGACGTTTCCTAAAACATTTCGTATCCAAGTTTTTTTAAATTGTCGTTTCAAGCGTTTCGTATTCACTTTCGTTTCCGTTTCCGTTTCCAAACATAGACGAAACCCTTTAGAAATATGCTCTTGAGGACGAAAACCCTCCAAGAGTTCAAGGGGATTCTCCACCATTGGGGTTTCCATTGTGCTTCATCGAGTTATTAATAATTTTCAGAGTTTTCCAGCAGTTGAAGGTGCAGATTTGTAGATTTTGGATCAAGGGTTTGAAGTAAATTTGCAGATGTGTTTTCCGTCATATTTCAACCTTCTATCATATTGTGCGACCCACTTCTAGGGCACGTTTTGAGGTATTTAAAGGTGTTTTTTGATCTGATTTGGGCTGCTGCAAATTAATCAGATTTTATGAATTGTTTTAGCCTCATTTCAGAATTGTTGAATGATAAAAAATGTCATTTTTAAGGGCAGCTTGTCTTCAGATTTTCCATAATTATTCCAGCCCATTGTGCCTCTAAAATCAGGGTTTTAATTGATATTTTGGCTTTACATATATATTGGATCAGATCTGAGTGGAAATAGTTGAATGTAAATGTTGATTTATTTGAGTTTTCTTCCTTGCCCTAGTCGCATTTTCTAGGGATAAATCAGATCTGCATTAATATTAATTGCTACATCTTTAAAAATATGTTTTTGGCTTGAGGGATTTGCCTCAAATCTGTGTGGAGTTCAAAAGTGTCCTTTAGGGGACATTACAGTGGTATCAAAGTTGTTAATCCTCCCATCCTGTGAGGAAAAGAAGCACGGATCGGATCTGAATGCAATCAGCAAAAAGTCATTTAGTCTATCAAAGAAGACAATGGATGAGTATGAGAGAGAGAGACCTCCTCCCAATGATGAGCTGAGTTATTTGAATGAGATCTTCTCTAGAGGTAATAGAGAGCTGCAGAACCGTTTGATGGAGTCACATAGAGATCTTAGAGACTCTTTTATAGGAGCCATTGCTAATTTGGGTAGAGCCTTACAAGGGATAAGTACCGGAATCAAGGCAATCAAGGTGAAGGGAGCTCTTCTAGTCATCATATGGAAAGGGTTTCAAACAAGACTCCTTCCAAGTTCTTTCGTGCTAGTTTCCTTCAAAGAAATGAGCCACAAGAGGAGAGGGAACAACCACCAACACATGGGTTTGCTGAAGAAATCAATCTATATGGAGATGAGTATGCATCATTGAATCCCCACACAAGGGATTTGCTTTCATTCAAATACTTTTGCCAACTTAGAAGAAGCGAGGGACCAAGGAAGAAGGTGAGTCATCCTCAAGAACCAAGGAAAGATATTCAACATAGATTGGGTAAGATCACTCTTCCTACATTTGATGGTATAGATAAATGTTCTGCTAGAGCATGGTTGCAAAAGTTAGATACTTACTTGTCACTAAATCCCATGTATGAGGAAGAGGCTCTTAAATTTGTCACCTTGCATTTAGAAGGTGTGGCTCACAAATGGTGGTATCATGGTCTAGTAACACAAGGACATGGTTCCATTACCACTCTTGAAGAGTTTGGAAAAAGGCTAACAAAAAGGTTTGACAGAAAGATCCAGAGGTACACTTCAGGGAGTTGGCACAACTCAAGCAAGAGGATTCCATGGAAAGATATGTTGATTTTCAGAAATTAGCAATCATGGTTTCAGATATTAGTGAAAGAAGATTAATAGTTTTGTTCATGGAGGGCTTGACCGAACCCCTTAGAGGTTTGGTAAAGGCTTTTGAGCCTTCATCTCTTCAAGAGGCTATCAAAAGATCACTAAATCTGGAATTTACAGCGGGAAAGAATAGAAATCTGCAGTTTGGGCAGCAGAAAACATCACCTTTGGGGCAGCAAACAAGTTCATGTGAACCACCAAAGACAGCCCCAAATGATAAGCAAGGAGCAACAGTTAGTGGGCAGCAAGGAAGAGCACAAGAATGGGAAAGAAACAGGTTTGAAATTGAAGCAAGAAATGAATTAAGGAGGAAGAAATTATGCTTTGATTGTAAGGACCCATGGACACCCAACCATCATTGCAAAGGTAAAGGATCTATCCATTACATTGAAGTTGTTTCAGATAATGATGAGGATGAAGGTAATGTTGATCCAAAAGATCAAGCAAAGGAAGATGAGGTGGTTGTCACAAGTGCTACTTTAGCTACACTAACAATATTGCCTAGTTTCTATGCTTTCCATGTGAAAGGTGATCTTCTTGGGAAAAAGATCACCATATTGATTGATAGTGGAGCAACACACAACTTCATTGATGAAGATTTGGTTGCTAAATTGGGTTTGCAAGAAGAATACTTCCAAGGATTTAATGTGATTGTGGCAAATGGACATTCAATCACATGCACCAAGAATATTCCTCAACTTATTTGACCCTGAAAACTAAATTTTTTGATTACACTCCGAAGTCTAGTAGTAGTATTCCAGTTGAAGATTGTCCATTGGATGGTTTTAGATTAGTTTACTTGGAACTTTTAAATTATATCTTTGGATTATGTATGTATTAGTCTAATGATAGATGTATTATTCATTTGATAGTTTTTACTAGTTTACTTGAATTTGTAAATTATATCTTTGCATTATGTATGTATTAGTCTAATGATAGATGTATTATTCATTTGATAGTTAGATACTAACTTGAAAGGGTAAATTAAATTTTTGCAATGCGTAAGTATTAGTTTCTTGTATTGTTAAATGAATTCATTGGCTGCCTTATATTTATTTATTTAAACCATTAAAATTGTAAATTGAATTATTTTATTGTTACACCGTAGAAGTTAAGTATTGCTATCAATTTGTACAATTGTCATTGTCAAGGGATGTCATGTCCCTTTTTGAGCCAATTCCTATTGAAGACCTTGGCCCATTTTCCTTCCTCATGGGTCTAAGCGAAACAAGCTATTGGAAGACAACAATGTCATTTTGTGCTTCATTTCATGTTTATTTCTTTAATTGGCATTGTTATTGTTGGTGAGCCTAGCGCCCAACAATAAATTAGAAATAAAAAGCTATTGGTGAGCATGTAGGCTCTAAAAATACCAATTAGAAATTTAAAACTACTTTTCTTAAGAGGTAGGCCATCATTTACATTATACAGACCCCTTATGGTTATTAAAGGGAGGTCGTTTGGCCATTAGAGGATTATGTTATGTGGATTTCTCATTTTTGTAAAGGATTGCTTGTTAAGCATATTTTTCCTCTCTCTCAAGGACGAAAACCCTTAGTTGAGGCAATCCCAAGGACGAAAACCCTTGTGGAGAAGTGGTGTGGACAAAACCCCACACTACCCTTTGGTGGATTTTTCTATATTGCTAGTTATAACAGATTTCTTCCCTAAGCGACTTGCTTGGAGGTGTGTTTTCAAGGGTATTGTTGGTTTTTATGTGATCTCTTTGCATGGTTGGACTCCCTATGATTTATAAAGGTGAAATCTTTCATTTTATCAATTGTTTGGGTGCAAAATATATTTAATTTCAAGTGGTGCGACCTATATGGATATGGTAAATTGGTGTGTGGTGACTTATTGGTAAATCTGAAATTATCCTCTTGTTCTCTATATTTTATAAAGCCAAGATTCCAAGTTTGGTGAATTTTGGTGATGTTCTTCAGTTCGTTCGTTAGGGTTCCATAATTAATTAATTTCACATGCAAATCTGATTTCTAACAACTGCAATTAATTGATGATGGTTTTCTATTAATTTTGGCACAAGTTTGGAAGGTTTGTTGCAAGGTTTAACCCCATTTTGAAGGGTTGTTATCACCTAGGGAATTCGCTGCCCTGGGAAGGGTTTGAAGTTCAGTTTTGCAGGATCATAACAGCAGTGCCTTGAATCTGATTTTTGGGAGCTTTTTGCCATTTCCTGAGTCCCCCAAAAAGGGACATTATAGTGATATCGAGCTCTTTCCTCCCGTGCTCAAACATGCAAAAATTGGAAAGGATTATGAACAACCAAGAAGGAATAATGGATGTATTGATAGTGGTGTCCCCGATTTCACCACGAAATGGGGGCTGCCCTATGTTAAAAAAATTGTACTTTTAGAATAATGGGTCGTTGTGTTTTTATTGCCGTAAAGTTTCGTATTGTGTCAACATATTCCCAAAGAGCCATATGAGCCAATTTCGACAAATACCCAGATGCCTGAAATTGTTATATTCTCGTCATTGGGGTTTTCTCAAGGGAAATTTGTATTTAATTATTTTGAGTCCCGTTTGAGGCAAATTGTGCTCCGGTTTAACACTGTTGCGATCGTACATGTCAATATTCCCATATACCAGTAGGGTTTTAACCAAGAATGAATTCTGGGCTTTATTTGTGACTTCGGCAACGTTGTGTTTTTGGTGTTTTCCGCTTCGTTTTCTATGAAATTTCTCTGGGTCAATTCCTTTGCCGGTTTGATCTGATTTCTTGCCTGGAGTATCTGGAGATCACCTATGGACGTTATGCCAAAAGGAATTCGCCACAGGAGGTCTGGTTCTCTCTAAAAAGACGAAGTCATGCACGAAAAAACTTCTTCTGGGCAGGCTGCATTTTTGGAAAAAGAAGACTTTAAAGCTACAATGGGATCTTTGCTTAGAACAAGCATGTGGGATTTTTGTACCTGCCTAGCAGGGTACTTTTTCCATGGAAGCAACGCCACTTAAGTCACAATGGAAAAATTAGAGGTAGTGGTATTTTTGTACTGCCCAAGCAAGGTACTTTTTCCCATGGAAGCAACGCCACTTAAGTCACAATGGAAAAATTAGAGGCGTGGGATTTTGTACACTGGCAGGGTACTTTTTCCCATGGAAGCAACACCACTTAAGTCACAATGGAAAAATTAGAGGCAGCAGGCAGGCGGGAATTTCTTACCTGCCTTGCAGGTGAAAATTCCCATTGTGAAATAAAAGAAAAATCACTTAAAGCATTGATGGGATTTTTTTACCTGCCTTGCAGGTAAATAATCTCATTATGAAAGTCAAACAGCTTAAGTGGATCATGGGATTTTTGGAGCTGTAGTGCAGGGTGAATAATCCCATTGAAAATTGGTTTTTAAAAATAGAAATTGCCTATGCCAAAAAGTGTGACCCCTTTTGGGAAAGAAGGGCAGCTTTAAATGCATTAAATTAATTAATTCCTTCTCCAAATTTGGCGCCCAAGCATGTGGAAAAGTCAACAAAGGGAAAGTGGATAAGGGAAATTAGAATTAGAAAATCTAAAATTAAATAAATATTATTTATTTAATGCAGCCCCTTCGTGACAAAAAGTGCACCCCATTTGAAAGAGGAATAATGTTTTTAAAGTATTAATTGATATAATTAATTCATATTTTCAGTGGATGAGGTCAAAGCATACTTGTGAAGCTTAAGTGAACTGGAAGTAGAGAGCTAAAATTAAATAAATTTAATTTATTTAATGGCAGCCATGAGCATGCACAAAATAGGCGCCCCATTTGAAGAGAAAAGCTTATTAATTAATTAATTAATTGTCAAGAATAGGAGGGGCAATAATTAATTATAGAATGATGAGGGTTATATAAGCAAGGGCTGCCATAAGGATGAATTAATTAATTCTTTAGCAAAGAAGTGCAGCCCAAACAAAAAGTGCGCCCCATTTGGAGAGGAATTTTGCTCGAAGAAGGTGTAATTATTGCTGGAAGCTTCAAAATTTGGCGCCTAGGTTTGAAGGAGCTTGATTTGTGTCTGAATAATTGTCTGCATAGTGGTACAGGTGCTCAGGTGAAGTTGGTAAAATTCATGTTTGCTTTACATGTAAATAAAACATCAAATTTTGGGGTAACAGACTTGATATATGCAGATTTTTATGATTAAAATCTATTGTTTATGTTCCGATTGCCATCTTTGTCTGAATTAATTGTAAGAATTCATTACAGGTGCTTTTATAAGAGAAAGGGAGCTTAAATCAATGTCCAATACATTGAACATATCCTCTGAATCTGAAGAATTATCCAGATCCGCACCGGTTGTGAAGAATTCCGGCCGAATAAAAAGAAAAAGAATTGCTCAGACAAAGATAGATACGGCCATGGCAAAGAGGGATGAGAAAGAGAGCACAAGCAGAGTCATGCATCACTTCTAAGTTTGCTTGACATTGGAGATACAGATCTAGGTCCGAACCTCTTTCCGAATTGATTGACAGATCCAGAGCTGGAAAGACTTCCCTCATGCGTGCAGTCAAAAGCAGTGGAATCATCTCGAGCTGCAGCATTTCCATTCACGACCAGTTGCCAGAGTTCGTCATGGAGTGTGTTAGGTCTTACCATCCATTATCCAGATCAGTCTGAGATGTTGCAGGGAAAACAATAATCCGGTTGGACGCACAGTTCATCAATTATTGTTTGAAGATTCCGACACGAAAGGTGGTGACTACTATTAGCATACAAGATGTCGGCAACAAATGGGAAAAGCATAAAGTTGACTGCATAGGCATAATGAACAAGCAGATACATGAAGAAGCCCAGATCTCCTTCCAAGTTCCCGAGAACTCTTCCACGATCCAATCTGGTACAAGAGGTGGATGATATTGCCAAATTGTTATGCAGGGTAAATGGCGAAGCGAACGCTCACAACTTCCGCACATGGATGTATGCTTTCATCAGGACCATTGAAATCAACAAAGCAAATTCAATAATCAATTGGTCGGAAATCATTAGCGACAACATTGGTGAGCAGCTCCGGAATGTGAGGCGTACTTACAGCTTCAAAATGACTTCCTATTTGGTATATGCAGCAGCTTCACGGGGATCTTCTCCAAGCTAGAAAGATGTGGTGTTCTTTCCAAGGACCCTATTTTCGAGTGCTACCCACAGCTTACTGTACCTACGTGCAAAAAAAATTACAAGGTGGTCAATGATGGATTCTTCTACAAATTCATTTGCAGGCTGGACGGCGATCTAAAGGCCAATAGGGTGAGCAAGGAAGCGTGGGAAGCTGTGTCCAGGATTGGCAGTATCTTCATTCAGTTTGCGGATTTTACATACCTCAGGGTCACCGGCTTTTCTGGAGAACCAGTTAAGTTGCCCAGATATCCGAGTGATAGATTGGTCATCATGGAGCTGAGCAGACAACTCGTGGAGATGCATGACCTACAGTCGAAACGGCACAAGTCTACAGGCTTCTTCCCGATCACTATGGGCCATTATAGTTGCCAGAGCATTCATAAGGCCCGAGGAATTGAAGCGGAGATGTTCTCTGAGTACGAGCAAGAGTTCTTCCCAACATGGCTGAACTTTGATCCATTTGGAGTGGCAAGGAAGACAATCTCCCAGAGTACGCGCACATGCCTTCATTGGAAGATTTCTGGATGAAGTGCAGAAGCGAGTACGAGGTTAGAAAGAAAGATTTCAGCAGGTTATCAGCGCGGCAAGTGTTTGACTTTGGATTAGCACGGATACCTGCAGATCTTAAAGATGATGGGCCTGTGTTACTTAACACATACCATCGAGATGGGAGGAGATAGAGCCGTACTTTAGGAGAACGTAGGGGGCTGCCATACGATCAAGGAAAGGTCTGTTGTTGTTCTAGTCAATACTTCAAACTGGTTGTTGACGAAGGGATACTGCCTTGATGAAGCATTGATGAATCAAATCACGGGCAACTTCGGCACAGGAGATTCCCTCAAGAGGAAGCACAAAGGAGAAAGCAGCAGAAGGCCTGAGAAGATTAAAGTGCACAAAAGGTCTCATTCGAAGGAGAAGATCACTTCTACGGCTATGATGTTAGTTCCGGCTTCTCCAAGTACTTCACCGACTGTTGCACCTCAGTAGGATACTGTCATTCCTCCATTGAATCCAGCAACATTCATCTTCTCTCCTCAGCCACTCCGTTCAGCGCCTCTTCCTGAAGAAACGTTGAAGCTACAGATGGCAGAATTTGAAAGAACTTTGTCTTTGGATGATTCAGAGGATGGCAGCCACAACACTGTAGCAGTTTCAGATGGAGAGGAATCAGAGCGCGAGATAGTGGTACACTTGGCAACTTCTCATTCTCCGAGAAGTAATTTCTCAGAATGGTTGACTTCGTAGTTGGTTCCAGAGGCTAGAGAGGAAATCAACTTGGAGGAACACGACTTGCAGCTGCTCCTGAATCTAGGCAGAAAAGACAGAAAACCTAAAGTTGCTAAGGTAACTTCAAGGTTGATCATTGAGGAGTCGAGGCAGAAGTTTGTTGAGATGTCAGTTCCGGCAGAAGGGAAGGAGGATGAGCTCACGGCAGAAGACATAACAGTAACCAGAGTACCCATAGGTCAAGCCACCACAGAAGGATTGAAGCAGGACACGCAGACATTGATAGATGCTCTATTCCTTAGGCTTGACAAAGAAAAGGCGGAGAAAGTTGAACTTCAGAAGCAGGTATCTCAGTTGTGCGAGATCATTGCCAAGGTTGTTAAATCTTCCACTCAGCCCATTTCAACACAAAAGCAGGTGAGTGATCATCTGATGCAGGAAATGGAAGATGCAAGTAACCAGGTTAAAGCTATCGACGAATGGAAAAGTCTGATCATTTGACAAGCTTCTGTACAACTCGGAGAGGTGCCAACCCGCCTAAAGGTTATGAAAGATGCATCAGATCAGTTGAAGCAACTGGTGACAAGCACGATAGATATGAACACGATTCTTTGAGAGTAACTCGAGTACTCGGTTGAAATAAATAAGTTGCTTGAGAAAGGTGTTGATTGCGGAATGATTGTGCTGACGGATCAATTGAGAAGGGGAAACAACTTGAGTTTGCAGTACCTTTCCGTTTGGAGATCTACACAATTATGCTGAAAAGGATGCAGGCACTTGAGAGTATGGCATCATCTTTACCAAACAATGTCATTGCTTTCACTAACGAGGAAGTGGTCAGAAACATTACTTCATACACGAGGATCATTCCTAGCAAAGTGACTAATTCCCTAAAAGGATCTCTTCTGATGGTGCAAGGGAGAATTGATGGAGTTGTTAAGCCTTTCACAATGAATTCCATCGGTAAGCTGGTAGCACTGCATTCAGATATTGAGAAGTTCAGACCTAGCTTGGAAGAGGTGGAAGCATGTATTAGAGTATTCAACGAAGGCTTTGCTGGAATTCGGAGACGAGAAAAGGAAGTTGTGGCTAAGACAGATGGGAAGATGTTGAATTACATGTTCAACAAGTATATTCAGTATCAAAACAAAAAGAAGATGTAGATGTTACAACTGGCATGTCTTTCTTCTTCTACTTTTTCTTCTTCTATTTTCCACGTTCCCGAATGTAATTGTAAAACTTTAAAGTTATTGGTTTTGAAACCATTACTTTAAGTTATGTGGAACAATTCTATTAGTTAAGTGACAGATGTGTCACTTGAAGAGGAATTAGAGGGGGATGATTGCCAGATGTTATCTTTACTTTTTGTTTATGTTTCAGTTCAGTTGAGTTTCCCATTTGTACTTTCCCTTCTACATTCTATAAGTAGGAAAAGAACCTTCGGGTTAATCATCAGAATTTGTAAGTAGCATTCTTGTGTTCCAAACTTTGTGCTGAAACCCCTGATAGCTATTTAAAGCAAAGGAATACAAAGGAGCAGATTTCCGAAGAACTTTGTGTCACGGTGCATTTTGTTTCTAGCTTTTATCTTAGATCTACTTATAAACTATGTTATTTTAGATCAAGATCTGAAGCTGTCTTTGCTTATAATTTTGTGCATTGATATCTATTGGTTCCGTCTATGTGCATGCAATCAACTCTGTTATCTATTGATTGGGTTGCACATCTTCCCTATTTTTTTCTTGTGTTTTATTATTCCCTTCTTTAAATATTTTCTTTTTTTTTTAACAAACCTGCTTACTTGCTACAAAACTATACAACTAGGGTTCATGAGCTGCATGGTTAAAGTAAAACCCCCATATAGATACTAGCATATTTTATTAACAAATCTAACACGGGAGCCTCACCGATAAATGAGAGAGATTTATCTCATGGCTGCCTAGGTTTTCAGCTATGCAGAAAACCTAGCCAACAGATAGGCTCTCTCTGCTATCAAAAACATGCAAGGAGGTGGTTTGGCCAGGGGGAAAAAGATTCACACAATTTCCGTGAATCAAAGAACGTGATAATTCCTTTTGCAAGGCCCTACAAACCCCGGTTCGTGGACAACGAGGTAGTCACACTACATAGAGCCCCCGACAAGCCCATGATTACGTCATATGGCTTGAAGAGTACTAAGAAATGTCGATAAGTATCGAGAAGTAATAGCTCTCATGGATTTCATTAGATTGAGGATGAAAGAAGGACATCATCGGCAAAGAACCTAAGCGCATGTAATATCCCCTTCCCGGTTGAAGACCCTTTAGCATATTCTCTCCCCCCGACGGCTAAGGAACGAACACAAGGGGGACTTGATTCTAATATCTTATTATAAATGAAAAATATATATATATATATATATTATACAAGCACTTATAATTAAATATTATGGACTTAATAAAATAGAAAAGTGAATTAAATGTTAAAAGCACTTAGCCAAAATTGTTTATTCCTAGAAAAGTATGACTTACACTAAGGGAGCAAAAGAGCATAGAAAAGGAAAAAAATTGGGACAAAAGTTATTCATCCTAAGAAATTGCGACTTGCTCTAGGATAGAAAAATGGAGGAGAAAAACATTTAATGTTGAAAGGAGCTGATTGGTTTTGTAGAAGGTTACTTTGGGTCACTTTTTCCTTTAAAAGGACAAGTCGACTTGAGGTAGAGGCATTCTATGATCATTATCTAATTTTTGAATTGTGTTTGAAGCTTGGAGTTTTTGTCTGAAATATTCTAAGGATGAAAACCCTTGCAATCTATCTCTAGACGATGAAAACACTCTTAGAGCATTGTGAGGGATCTCTACACAAGGGATTATATGGTGCTTTCAAAGACTTATATTAATTTCCGAGTTATTTCCAACAGTTGTTAAAGGAATTTTGCACATCTTTGTATCAAGGGTTGAAGAATAATTGCAATTGTATTTCTCAGCCTTCTAGCTTGTTGAGCGACCCATTCCTTGGGCTTATTTGTGATATCTAAAGGTGTTTTTGGACTGTTCTGACCTGCTGTTAATACATCAGGTTTTTATGAATTATTTCCATCCAATTTCTGAATTTTTGAAGTATCCGAAGTGTACCCTTTTTCAGTAATAAATCATAGCAAATTTTTGAGTAATATTTCGGTGTATTATACCTCTTTAAATCTAAATTTTATCCATGTTCGGTGTATATATATATATATATTTGGTTGCTGATTTTGATGGATTTTTACATAAACCTAGTCGCATTTTTCAATATTACAGTCAAATTTGCAGTATTTAATTTGGGTTAGACTTTATAAGTTTGCATTGGGTTTTAAGATTGGCCTAAAATCCAACTTGGGTCAAAAATGTCCATTTGGAGACATTACAGTGGTATCGAGCTTGAAATCTTCCCTTTGTGAGGAAAAGAAAGGAAAAAGAAAGTGGACCGAAGTCCCTTTCTTTGATGGCACTAATGATATATCTGGTAGATCGTGGTTGCAAAAATTGGAGACATTTTTAGGTTGTAATCCTATGTGTCAGGATGATGCCCTAACAATCATCTCTAGATAAATGGATGGAGTAGCTCACAAATGGTGGTACCAAACTTTGAAAAGCCAAGGGGTTGAATCATTTGCCTCACTTGCTGATTTCTCACAAAGGTTTCTAGAAAGATTCGATGTGTAGGATGGCAAGAATGAGCAAGGAAATGAAATCATGGAGTCTACCAACTCAGATCTACAAGTAGGAGAAAATCAGCCCATAGAGTATTCTAGCATGCCAAATGAAGAAGAAGAAGCTTCTAAAGAGAAAGGTATGACTTCCATTGAGCAAAACATTTGTATTAGAGAGGAACAAACAATATTTGATGGATGCATAAATGGAAAAGAAGTTGCAGTCCTAAAGAATGAGTCATTGTCACATGGGATGGATTTACCAAACTATAGCATTGATGAGCATGAGATTGTAAAGAGTATTGATTCTTGTGTTATGCCTGAAATCATGAGTCACGATACTCATATACATATATGTGGAACAATGGTTCAACAAACTCCATATTGAAGACTTCACCTTCTATCTTATCATGCATCTCATGATGGAAATAAATTGGAATAGGCAGCAATAAGTTAGACACATTATTATGCTCTTCATACCTTGGAGTATCACCAACATCCTCCATATTGAAGACTTCACCTTCTATCTTATCATGCATCTCATGATGGAAATAAATTGGAATAGGCAGCAATAAATCAGACACATTATTATGCTCTTCATACCTTGGGAGTATCACCAACATCCTCCTCAATCTTGGCCTTCAAAATGACTTGACTTTGCTGCCCCAAATCTTGAGCATTATCGTCCATAATGGGCTGCATATCCTCATAATAGAACTGCTGAAATAACATAGTATGATGCAATGGATCCTTGCTAACACTAATCTCCTTGTAGAGAAGATCATCAAAGTGTTTACCTTCAATTGTTGATTTGGAACCAATAGATCCTTTCCTTCAAACCACCTTCACTCATTAATTCCATAGTTCCACTCAGCCTCTTATCTCTGCATACAAATATGAAAATACAAATCCTGCATTCACAAATGACCCACACGAATAGAGAAAGGAAGCTCTGATACCACTGTAATGTCCCGACTCCGGGATCAATGGGAAAAATGCAAATCAACAACCCTTCACTACTCCAATGAAATGCAATTAGCAAGACTCAGTCAAAAACTACTTGAACCAATCAAATAGATGACTCAATAAACCCGAAGACAAGGGTTTAATGGCCTTTACTAATTAGTTAGCAATTAATTCTCATGCAAATCAGATCTAAGCTTCTAATGCTAACCCCTGTTATCAACACTGCTGCTATACTGACCGCTGCACTGAAGATTATTAAATACTCCAAACATACTCAGAAATCAGTCTTTAGAGCATCACAAAAATATTTAACTTCCAGCTGCTTATATGAGGATGCTTTAGTCATAATAGATATGCAATCGAGCTTCAAACCCATCGCTGCAAATAAGGCAGAGAATGCCAATCGATTGGCTTCTAAAAATGTACCAAAATAGTTACCAAACATGCCCAGGTTGGTCATGTTTTAGAGGGGGAGATCAGATCAATTATTAATCAATATGGCCCTCCAGATGAGGTTGCTGGGCAAGGAATGATCAGGTCTTTAAGCGTGAAATTCACTACCAACCTTATCCACTAAACAATTGCATTACAAAACCCTTGCACTAATTCAATCGATTCACAGCAGTAAATACATCTAAATCAGACCTCAATACCATGAAAGGAAATCTCTGCAATATATAACATGAAAATAGACAAAAGGCTGGTCGCTTATCACCCAGAAATATATGCAAAACAGCCCACAACTATTATGAAAGAGTCGCTGGGCAGTTAGCACTTCAATCATGCATTAAAATATTCAAATCACTTCCCCAGGAAGTCGCAGCAGTTTGGGAAATAAGATCACACACCTAACTAGCTGGAATTTGCATTCAAATGAATCCCCAAACACATCATAAACAAGTCGCTGCAATATAGGAGCTGAATAATATCATATAGAACCAAGGTGAACCATTCAAACAAGCATAAACCACTATCACAAGGAATATTAAATCAGCCAAATCGATATGCAAGGAGCAAGAGATCACACCCAAAACCCAACTGCTACAGTGATTCGCTACAGTAAAAACATGCAGATTTCTACTTGCAAATTCAACCAAAACAAATAACCTCTTCAATTTGATATTCAAAGATCAGCTACAAAGATCTCCCAAGCATGAGAGAGAGAAGGAAAATATCAATGGGCATGCATCCCAACTCCAAGCATGGAGTATCAAATAAATCTCATCATAACATGAAAATAATAATGATCCTAGCACTCCTTTTATAAGCAAGGAGGCACAAAATACGAAATCCCTAGGAGAGGGAAATTATTAAATAAAAGCAGTTTGTTTTCCCTAGGTGTGGCATCCCCTTTTCAAAGTGTGATTTTATCAATAAAAACCACCTAACTATTTATTTAATTAATTCCCTATTGTTGACTAGATTTTCTGCATAGCATCAAACCTAGGCAGTCATGAGATAAATCTCCCTCATTTAACCGGTGAGGCTCCCGTGTCAAATTTGTCAATATAAATGTGTTTTTATCTATCGGGGGTTTTACTTTAACTACTTAGTTCATGAACCATAACTAAGAAGTTCTACAAACAAGTAAACAATTGTTTAATAAAGGAAAATTATAGAAGAAGAAAGTAAAGGAATTACAGAGAAGAAATGAAGAAGATGTGCATCCCAATTAGTAGATAGCAAAGTTAATTACATGCCCATAGAAGAAACTTAATAGATTTGAACACACGAAATTATAAAGCAAAGGCAGCTCTAGATCCGGATCTACAATAACACAAAGTTTACTTAAAAGATCTAAGATTTAAAAGCAAGAAACACAAGACGCCGTGACACAAAGTTCTCCTGAAACCTGCTTCTTTGTATTCCTCTACAATAAGTGGCTCTCAGGGGTTCAACGACAAAGTCTAGAACACAAGATTGCTTCTTACAAATTCTGATCGATCCTTTAACCCGGAGGTTCTTCTCCTATTTATAAAATGTAGGAGGGAAAGTACAAATAGAAGACTCAAACTGAACTAAAGTATGAACAACAAGTAAAGATGACATTTGGCAATCATCCTCAACTAACTTCTTCTTAAGTGACACATGTATCACTTAACTAATAGAATAGTTCCACATGACTTCAAGTAATGGTTGCAAAACCAATAACTTAGAAGTTTTACAATTTCATCCGGGAACATAGAAAATAGAAGAAGAAAGAATAGAAGAAGTCATGCCAAATGTAATGTTTACATCTTCTTCTTGTTCTGATATCTGATATACTTGTCGAACATATAATTCAAAGCATCCTTCCATTTGTTTTAGCCCTTTGCTTCCTTCTTTGTCCCGAATCACAAAGAACCCTTCATTCAACACTTTGCTGCATGCTTCCACCTCTTCCAAACTCGGCCCGAACCTCGCAATGTCTGCCTGCAGCGCCACCAATCTACTGATAGAATTCATCGTGAAAGGCTTGGTAGCTTTATCAATTCTCTTTTGCACCATCAGAAGAGAACCTTCCAGGGAATCATGCACTTCGTTAGAAACAATCCGCACGTATGAAGTAACACCTCCATCCACTCTTTCCTCAGTGAAAGAAATGATACTGTCTGGTAAATCTGATGTTCTACTCTCAAGCACCTGCATCCTTTTCAGCAAAACTCTGCAGATCTCCAAACGGAAAGATACTGCAAACTCTAGCTGCTTCCCCTTCTCGACTGATCCATCCTAGTACAATTTGTTCTCAGTAACCATACATCTCCCTGGCAGCTTGTGATCTCGGCCAAAATACTCAGTTACTCTCTGCAACCGTATTCATGTTTTCTATGCTTTCCATCATTGCTTTAGTTGATTTCTTGCATCTTTCATAACCTTTAGGCGGGCTAGCACTTCCCAAGTCACGATGTAGCTTGACGAATAATCGATCCTTCCATTCGTCAATAGCCTTTACTTGATTGCTTGATCTTCCATTTCTGAATAAGATCATCACTCACCTACTCGAAATGGGTTGAATGGAAGGTTTAGCAACCTTGGCTATGATCTCACATAATTGAGATATTTGCTTCTGCAGCTCTTCTTTCTCCGCCTTTTCACTGTCAAGCCTAAGGAACAAAGCATCCAGCAACGTTTGCGTGTCCTGCTTCAATCCTTCAGTGGTAGCTTGACCGAGTGGTATTTTGGTCACCGTCACATCTTCTGCCATGAGCTCCTCTTCTATCTTTCCTTCCGCCGGAATTGATATCTCAGCAAACTTCTCTCCCGAATCTTTGATGATCAACCTAGAAGTTGCTTTAGCAACTTTAGGCCTTCTGTCTCTTCTGCTCAGATCCTGAAGTAGCTACAAGTCATGCTCCTCTAAGTTCATCTCTACTCTTGCTTCCGAACCAACCGCTGCAAGCTAACCACCCCGACAAATTATTTCTCGGGGAGTAAGAAGTCACTGAGTGCACTACCATCTCCCGCTCTGCATCCTCTCCGTCAGAAAGTGCCACAGTGTCATGGCTGCCATCTTCTGAAACATCCAAGGACAAAGCTCTTTCGAACTCCGTCATCTGCAGCTTCAACATCTCCTCTGAACAGGTGTTGAACGAAGTGGCTGCGGAGAGAAAACGAATGTCGCCGGTTTCAATGAAGGCATGGAAGCATCCTGCTGCTGCGGTGCAATAGTTGGTGATCCTCTGGGTACTGGAGAAGTCGGAGTCAAAGCTATGGTCGTAGAAGTGGTCTTCTCTTTCTCTTGAGATCTTCTGTGTACTTTCAACTTCTCGGACCTTCTGCTGCTTTCTCCTTCATGCTTTCGTTTGAGGGAATCTCCTGCGCCGAAGTTGCCCGTGATTTGATTCATCAATACTTCATCAAGGCAGTATCCCTTCGTTAGCAGCCAGCTCGAAGTATTCACCAACACAGCTCCAGATCTCTCTTCAATTGAATGGCAGCCTCCAATGTTATCCTGCAGTATAGCTTTATCTCCTCCCATCTGATGGTAAGTGTCAAGTACCACGTTCCCATCATCTTTAAGATCCGCAGTATCCGCGCTAGTCCAAAGTCGAACACTTGCTTTGGCACGATAGCTTTGCTGCGAAATTTCTTTCTAACCTCGTACTCACTTCGCACTTCATCCGAAATCTTCTAACGAAGGCACATGTGCGTACTCTTGGGAGATTGTCTTCCTGGCTACTCCAAATGGATCGAAGTTAAGCCGTGCAGGGAAGAACTCTTGCTCATACTCGGATAACATTTGCGCTTCCATCCCTCGAGCTCTGTGAATGCTGATGCAACTGTAATATCCACGGTGATTAGGAAGAAGCCCGTAGACTTGTGCTTGTTTCAATTTGAAGGTCGGTAACTCTACGAGTTGCTTGCTCTCAGCTCCATGGCGATCACTCTATCACTTGGATACCTGGGCATCTTTATAGGTTCTCCAGAAAAGCCCGTAACCCTGAGGTATGTGAAATCTGCAAACTGGATGAATAAACTGCCAATCTTGGACACTGCTTCCCACGCTTCCTTGCTTACCCTGTGAGTCTTCAAGTCTTTGTCTAGCCTGCAGATGAAATCGTAGAAGAAGTCATCGTTGATCACTTTGAAGTCCTTCTCGCACGCAGGTACAGTAAGCTGTGGGTAGCACTCGAAAATGGGGTCCTTGGAAAGAACACCACATCTATCCAAACTTGGAAAAGACACCTTGTGAAGTGCAGATATACCAAGTACGAAGTCATCTTGAAGCTGAAAGTACACTTCACGTTCCGAAGTTGCTCACCGATGTTGCTGCTAATAATTTCCGACCAATTGATTATAGAATCAACCTTGTTGATTTCAATGGTCCTGATGAAAGCATACATCCATGTACGGAAAGTGTGTAGCATTCGCTTCGCCATTCATCCTGCGCATATCAATTTGACGACATCATCTCTCGCTTCCCGCACCAAATTGGACCGTGGAAGAGTTCTCGGGAACTTTGAAGGGGATCTAGGCTTCTTCATGAACCGGCTGTTCATTATGCTCACGCAATCAGCTTTATGTTTCTCCCATCTACTGTCAGCATCCTGAATGCTAATAGAAGTCACCACCTTTCGCACTGGAATCTTCAAACAATAATTGATGAATTCCGCATCCAAACGAATTATTGTCTTTCCCGCAACATCACGCACTGATCTGGATGAAGGATGATAAGATCTAGCACACTCCATCACGAACTCTGGCAATTGGGCTGTACATGGGAAAGCTGCAATCGATAATTCCGCTACTTTTGACCGCACGCATGAGTGAAGTCTTTCCAGCTCTGGATCTATCAATCAAATCAGAAAGAGGTTCTGGGCCTAGATCCGTGTCTCCTATGTCTGAAAGTTTGGAAGCAATGCATGAATCCATCGTGCTCTCTTTTTCATCTCCTTTCGCCATGGCTTTGTCTATCTTTGTCTGAATAATTCTTTTTCTTCTAACTTGGCCGGATTTCTTCAATACTGTGCGATCTGGACAATTCTTCGATTCGAGGATATTTGCAATGTATTGGACATTGATAAAAACTCTTTTCTTTTCAAAAGCACCCGTAATGAATTCCTACAATTTATTCGGACAAAAATGGCCACCGAGCATGAATAGTGAATTTAAATTATAAAAATCTGCACTTTTCAAGCTGTTGCCCCAAAAATTGGTGTTTAATTTGCACATAAAGAGAGCATGAATCCTTTCAATCAACACCGAGCTCTGTAACACTGTGAAAAACAACTATGCGCAGACAAAGATCAACCTCCTCCAAAGCATGCGCCAAATGGAAGCTTTTAGCCTTGTTAGCACTTTGTCTCGAACAAAATCCTTTCTCTAATGGGGGCACTTTTCCTCCTAGCTGCAATTCTTTACCTGTGAATTAAATTATTCACCCATATGGCTGCCCATGCTTATATAACCTTCACAATTCTATAATTAATAATTGCCCTAACAATTAAAGGCAATTAATTAATTAAAAATCATGTTTTTCTTTTAAAAATAGCATGTTTAAGGACAGCCATCCAATAAATTAAATTAATCCAATTTAATCCTTCACACAGCACTTCACTCAAGCCCCACAGTGTGCTTTGACCATAGCCACTGAAAATAGAAATTAATTTAATGTTTTAATGCCTTAAAAAACATTAAATAATACCCAAATGGGGCGCACTTTTTGAGAGGAAGAGGGCAGCCATTAAATAAATTAAATTTAATGCATTTGACTCCTTTCTTTTATTCCATCTTTGACTTGTTGACCTCCTCCAAGCTTGGGCGCACTTTTTGAGAAGAAAGATTAATAAAAATAATCAATTTTAATTCTTTTAATCTCTCACCAAAGGGGGCGCACTTTTTTGCACATGTAATTCTATTTTTAAGAATTTTTTGATAACGGGATGCTTTACCCTGCCAGGCAGGCACCAAAACCCCGTGATCCACTTAAGTGATTTTTATAACACGGGAAAAAGTACCCTGCCAGGCAGGTATAAAATTCCCACCCTGCCTGCGGCTTATATTTTTCCCATCGCAGCTTAAATCCTTTGTTTTCCAAAAATGCGCCCATCCCCGCAGGGGCTTTTCTGTGCACGACTTCGCTTTTTCCCAGTGATCCAGACCTCCGATGGCGACTTCCTCCGGGCACAATGTGCGTATATGTTTTCTAGCCGCTCCAGGCCAAAAATCGGGCTTACCCGGCAAAGGAGTTGTTCCAGAGAAATTTTACAGAAAACAGAACGGGACACCACAAAAACACGAAAAATTGCCAAAAGTTACAAATAAAGCCCAAAACCTAAAATAAGTTAAAATCCTTCCGTACATAGGAATAATAACATATTCGCTTATAATGGAGTTAAAACAGAGCGCAAATAGCCTCGTACGGGGCTCAAAATAATTAAATACAAATTTCCCGCAGACAAATCCCGACGACAGAATAAAACAATTTTGGGCATCTGGGTATTTGGCGAAAAAGGCTAATATGGCTCTTTAGGATTATTTTGACGCAATACAGGAACTTTCAGGCAATAAAAACAACAAACGACCCACTATTTTAAAAGTACGAAAAATTTTCGGATTGGGTAGTCACAGATTTCAGAGTGAAATCTGAGTGACACCACCCATTTAATTTTTTTATATTCGGGAATTAAATTAAATAACTTTTATAATTAAATAATTAAATAATTATTGCTCCAGGCAATAATATTTAATTATTTAATAAAAATGTTCCCCTTACAACATCCCCAAAGCCCACGGGAAATATAGGCTAAGGGTCTTTAGAAATGGGGACATTATAGTCCTCCCCTCTCGGAAATTGCTTACCCTCAAGAAATAGCAAGCTCATAGATACATGCAACATGTACCAAGAAGGAGATGTGAGGTGGTGCCTCCAAAATCTCGAACCGGTTCCGTTCAAATGGCCAAACATCGGGAAGAACCTGTTTGTTTCCTCGTGACAATCCAAGTATGCATGTGATCAAGTCCATAGCAGTAGCTCCAAGTGGTTGTGTCTTCATCATAAAGTGTGGGGCCAAGAGTAGAATGAGCTTGGCTAAGCTCCCTCGTGACCCATTCAATGATACCTTCGTGAAAAGTGAAGGACAACAAATGCTTCTCATGCATCTTTATTCTTGCACATGAAACAAATGTGTTAGAAAAACTAGTGTTGAAAAACACTTTTCTAGTGTGCCTCCATGATGTGAATGTCCCATGAGTCTCTTCCATGTATGGGCTGCCCCAAAATGACACTAAGCTGCCCCAACTATTGTTGTAATCATGCCTTTTCCTTTTGTGAATCCTTGAAATAGTGGTTGCATTCTCTAATACAATCATGTAAACAATAACAACCATCGTGTGCCATGAATTTTTCAGCTGAATGATGCAAAACTGAACTGTAGGAGGAATCAAGGAGATGACAAGCAATGAAATCTTATGGCAGCAGTTGTTACATCCCAAAACTATTACCCAACCATGCAAGGATAGCAAGACAATGTGTACATCCATTTTCCCATCATTAATTGCAACATGTAGGGCAGCAAACTCAAGTGGTAACATAGCAGCACTGACTTGTCTTAGGGCCCCTAAAATAGTAATTTGACTCCTCCAATTGTGAGCTACGGGCTGCAAGTGAACAACTGCACCTATTTCCCCCCAATTACTCAACTTAAGGTCAAGTATGCATTCCAAATTTGTGCTTGGAATGTTAACAATGGAACCACATGCAAGAATGATTGACTGAAAATTATCACCTTTAGGGGCTGCTTCCTTGTCCATAGCAACAAAATTGCCATTCCAACATTTCCTTTCATGAGAGGCCTTCGATTCCTTCTCCCTTCCACACATACTCACAAAATCCCATGAGGCATCCTTCATTTTTTTTTCTCAAGTTAACACAATACCTTTGATAATCATGCCAAAACAAAAAATCATCTTTGTTGGGAAGACTTACCCAATCAAACAAATTGCTTCATTTAACAAGTTGCCCATGATCCCACATGCTAAGATCCATCATGAAGTGGGAAAATAAACCATACCTTAGGTTGTCCTCACTCTTTTCAAAACTCAGAATTTCTTGAGCACTCTTCCCTTGATGCATGGAATTTGGGAGCTGTTAAAAATGAAATAAGGGTGTTGCCCATCTTCCTAGCCTGCTCATCAAACTCATTCTCACTTGACATGTGACTAGGATCATCAAAAACAATCTTAGAATTAGAAACCATTTTCTCCCCATGACATAAAAACAATAGAACATTCAACTTGATCACCCCGTAACCACATGGAAGAATCAAAACAAATAATTTGAAGTGGTGGCTTACTTCTTCATACCATGGGGTAATATGTGCATGATGATACCCCCTTGTTTCAACTCCATCATTCACATAAGAAAAGGGAAAATCAGAAATGCAAGGAAAATCGTACCATTTATTGAGCTCATGGTTTTTCTTTATGTAAGGAAGCAACATAACTGAAACAAAAGACTTGGGGCTACCCATCATACCTTTGTGCCATGTAGTACCCTTATTTCGGAAGGCCTTCATGATTACCACTTGTGCCTTGAGCTTTCCAAAGTGAATGGCTGAATATTGTTTTGCCCATTGGTGAGAGGAAACAAGAGAATCAACAAGATTAGACACATCTTTCTTCAAAGCACTGCCGAGCTTCCCATGTTCATCAACAACTTCATCATCCTCATTAGCCAAATCAGATTTTGAATAATCCATTACCTTAGCATCTGATTTTTCTGTGCCTTCACATTTGGTGCAAGTATTAGATACAAAAAGCTCATTATTATGCATCAAAGAACTCATACCTTGAGGATCCATTCCCATATCCTTTTCTGAAGACTTGGCTGCCATATATGTCTTCACCTTGATTTGATTCATGACACCTTTTGCCAAGGTGTGAGAAATGCATGATGCCTCCTGTCTCAATTCTTCCTTAAGCACATTCAACAAATCTTGAGGAACATTATCATATTCATCTATCACCGTAGACATGATACTTTGTATTGCAACCATTACCTTTTCTGAACGATTATCCTGTATGACCCCAAAGAATACCTCGAACATATGAAGGATGAGATCATTACAACCAAGATCTAACATCAATACACAATCTTACATTTGCCATAGTTTCCAGAATTTTTACCCTTTTGCTTTGTAATAAGGGCTTGTGGCGTTCCAAAGGCCTTGAAAACTTCCGACCATGTGTTCGAAAATGTCTCTCATGATATCATCACTGTAGAGGCGATTAGGGGCTATGACCCTTGTGACTTCAAAGAATGCAAGTAACAACCATAATTTTCACTCTCACATCTTCATGCCAAAAGATCTTAGGCTTAATCAATCAAACATCAATGAATGAATCATGTACTTATCGATTGGTGTCCCCGATTTCATCCCGAAATCTGCGATTACCCTATTCGAAAAAATTTCGTACTTTTAAAATAATGGGTCGTTTTGTGTTTTTATTGCCTGAAAGTTCTTGTATTGCGTCAAGATATTCCCAAAGAGCCATATTAGCCTTTTTCGCCAAATACCCAGGATGCCCAAAATTGTTATATTCTGTCGTCGGGATTTGTCTCATGGGAAATTTGTATTTAATTATTTTGAGCCTCGTTTGAGGCAATTTGCACTCCGTTTTAACCTGTTGTGATCGAACATATCATTATTCCTATATACCAGAAGAGTTTTAACTAGGAATAAGTTTTAGGCCTTATTTATGACTTTTGGCAATTTTTGTGTTTTTGTGTTTTCCGTTTCGTTATCTAAGAAATTTCTCTAGATCAATTCCTTTGTCGGCTTAGCCCGATTCTTGGCAAGCAAGCGGGAGAACATATACGCACGTTATGCCCGAAGGAAGTCACCATCGGAGGCCCCGTTCATTGGGAAAAGGCGAAATCGTGCACTAAAAAAGCCCTTACGGGGTTGGGCGCATTTTGGAAAACAAAGGATTTAAGTGGATCATGGGAAAAATAGAAGTAGCAGGCGGTGGGATTTTATCGCACTGCCTTGCAGCTACTTTTTCCCATGATGGAAAAGTCACTTAAGTTGCGGTGGGAAAATTAGAGGCAATGGGGGGGGAATTTATTATGCACGCTTGCAGGTAAAAATTCCCATGGTGAAATAAAAGAAAACTTAATTGCAAACATATACGCATGTTATGCCCTCAAAAATCAACTATATTTTCGCGTACAACAATGGCAAACTTGCACTAATAGGAATACACAAACTATATTCATGATTTTCATATTTTTGATGTGCCCTACACGTCCTCTTCAACTTCATTTCGTTCCCTAATTCGAGGCTTTTTCGAACTCATATAGTCTTCATCAATCTCTACTCCTTCCAAGAGCTTCCTCATATTTCGAGCCCCTTCGAGCACCAATGGCTTTGATACCAATGTTAGAAGATGTGAACAAAGAAAGAATGAAGAGAAACCAATAAACACTTGAATGAATGTGTCCCCACCATTTTATTATTTTCGAGTTCTGATGTAGTTGAAATCTGGAAACAATTAGGATCAATTGATAGCTACCAACTACCATGTATATATAAACATATTGAATACTATACTTATCTACATAAAACACATGCACAAATAACAAAGAAAAACATTTTTCCATTAAAATATTTTGTGTGATGTGACACTATACTACAATATTTTCCTAAAAATTATGTGTTGTTCTATTGTAGATAAATGAATAGCATGTACAAGATACTCATCAACATCTATCTCCTTTGCATGCAAATAATGTTGTCATTCAACATCCATCATGCGGTAATATGTAGCTATATAAATTGGTGTGGGTACAATGTGTAAACTTTCTTTAAATGAACTTCATACCCCATACACAAAGTACTATTGTTCGGGCCCATTGTCAATTGATTTATCAAGCATTCTCGTCGTATGAATGATCCTCCAAGTAGAATCTTTTATGGATTCACCTTTTCTTGTTTGAGATTTGCATGTTTGTTGTAAAATTGTGCATCAGCATGCCATTTCTTAAGCTATGTATTGAAATCCTCTTTAATACTTTCCCATGTTTTATTCTTATCAACTTCAAGTTGATCGTACCATTGAATTGTGTATCCTTGTAATGCACTTACAAAGTAATACATTTTCAATCTAT
Source organism: Taxus wallichiana var. yunnanensis (assembly GCA_018340775.1). Lineage (NCBI taxonomy): Eukaryota > Viridiplantae > Streptophyta > Pinopsida > Cupressales > Taxaceae > Taxus > Taxus wallichiana. Next base: position 604,783,723 of record CM031235.1, read on the forward strand.
CATATGTGATATCGATGGCTTCCAAATAATATTTCTAGTTCAAATTGTGTGTTTGGGTGTTTGCCTATTTCACTAGTAAAACAAGGTGACTTGGAAACTACAACATCCTTGGTTTCCATCCTTTGTCTCTATAACAGCTTTTGACTGATTACAACGAGATTCGTTTGGGGTAAATGCATGCAAATTGAGGATCTCTTCATCTTCCTAGTAAACACAATTAGTTCTCAATCTTTCGTGGCAGTAGATTTACCTCAAAACCAGCAAACGGTCCTTCCTCAAAAGCTTGAGGTGTTCTAACTATGTTGTAATGTCTCTTTTTAGAATTAAATAATCAGGAGACCCGTAATCTATTTCTTATTTCCCATAGGCTAAGGGATAAAGTTAGGAAATAATTTAATAATAATATTTTAAGTTGTCCTAGTAACTTTATTTTTATAACATTGTAAAAGGGCGACTTATGTATTATTATTATAAAGGGGCCTAATGTAATGTTTTATTAAAAGTGTTTCTAGACACTTCTGGAGGGAATTTTAGGTAGAAAAGGAAATTCAAATTAAAAGGAAGAGCTGGGAGGAAGAAGACATCCATATTTTTGTTATCAAACCCCCTTTTGAGAGCTTGAGCATTCTATGTTCAATTTCTTCTCCTAGGACGAAAACCCTAGGAGTGTGGAGATTTGAAGCACAAAAACCCTCTTCTACTTTGAGGTGATTCCATCTAGGGATCGCATTTGAGCTGAAAGATTGAAGTTTATATCTAGTTCCAGTTGGGTAAGAAGGATTTTTGAAGATTTTCAGTTTGCTACAGTACTCTGTACTATCGCTACAGTGCTCCGTACCACCGCTGCAGTGCCTCACTATAGTATCATCACAGCTACATTTGTTTATTTTGGTAGTTTGAATAATAAATGAACCAAAGATTGTCGTTGTACATCTTTGAATATTATATGCAAAAAGGGGTTTGCGAAACCGTTGCTACCCATTTGATATAAAAGATTTAATATTAATAAAATTGTTGCTGTTCAGCATTTAGTAAATGACAGTTTTGGCTTATGTTCAATGCTATGTGTAAGGGTTCAATAACCAATATTGATATTTGTCATTGTTGTTTAGTATTTCATATCCCCGCCTTGCTTGCTCGGAGGGGGCACCACCATATATAGATAGCTCCTACCCGATTATAACGAAGGCGGGGAAAGAATGAATAGTTGCGCTGCCTCTCCACCGGAATCATATATCTGGCCCCGATGGGCCCCCTATCCATCTATGGGGGCCCTCGACATCTCTATATAGATATAGAGTTGGCCCGATAGATGGCTAGTATAGAGAGATGGCTAGTCTATATAGAGAGATGGCCCCCTCCCCCCCCCTCTCTATTCTATCTTATCTCGGCTCCCGAGCCCCTCTCTATTATATCCTTATCTTCTATGGTTTGGGAGCCCTATCCCCCTATCTAAATCTCTAGTTCGGGGTGGGGGGGGGCCATCTCTGAACTATCTTTGGGGCGGGCGCCTATGGATACTCAATATAGTTCTATGTCTATATTGAGTAAAGATAGATAGGAAACTCAGAAAATTTGCAGATGTAATAAAATATTAAAAGGGGACATTACATATGTGGATAATGTATCCACATAAAATTCAAAATTTAGGACTTTCCTAATGTCAATATCCTTAGCATGGTTCTTGTGCCTCAAGCGAGAGAATTTGCATACTCTTGAATTCTGTTGATGATTTTGTTTCTTTCTAGTCGTTGGTGTTGAATCACTTGTAAGTCAAAATCACAATCTACAAACAATAACATAACCCAAATCTATGTTCAAGTTGTGACGCTCAGTTTACCAATTCAAACATGCATTGGGTCCAAAGTGATCTTTAACGAATAAGAGATAATTCAGCATATACACAAAGCTATAACAAAAATATATACCAGTAGATGTTAGCAAGTACATCTTCTTATCAAATCATCATTTCATACTTCAAAAGAGTGTGTGTGTGTGTGTGTAGGTTTTGCCAACCAACATATGCAATGAATTGAGTACCATATTGCTGCCTAGATCTAGAGAATGTCTTCAAGTAGATCTTTGGATGACAGGAGGTACCTATATTTGGCACTATGTTCTTCAAAGAAAGATGCCTCCTTTAGGGGCCTCAAAACTATTTTGCTTCCTAAGTTTTCCAATGCATATTACGGTTGCAAATTCAATGGTCAAGGAGATAGCCCCTACAAGTTGCACTACCTAAAATAGTAATGTCAAAGACCAAAATTTATCCATTTGTCCAATTTTTCAAATCATTTCCACCTCTAAGATGTATACATGGCATCCCCATATGGGGTGACCCTTTGGTTCCCATTTGGAATCTTCCGTTTACTAATTTTAGTAACTTTTTGGGTTTTGCATTGTATGGCTATAAAGTAGATGGCATGGAATGAAGAAAGCAAAGTTCAAGGCATACATCTCTCCAATAGAGATTTCCCCCTTTATATACATTCTCGTTTGCAATAAAATACTATTTTATTAATTTCAATTCTGTTTTCATAACACATTAAATTCTGTAGCTAGTGTGTTGTCCACTGAATTGCACCTCTAATTCAAATCATTGATCGGGACGGATAAGATTGAAGACTATGTACAGCACGGGCTTTATAGTGAAGAAACTGTATTTTCTATATCGTATTAACATATTATGGGCTGGTCTTTCTCAGACTAAATAATAATACTCCATGCATGTGTATTTATTGTGCTCATCCCATAATATTTCATGTTGTTAAGTACTATAGTGCCAACGTTGTTTCCATTTTATATTTCAGTACATTTGTACGACCAATAGTCTGTTGACACATTTCCGTCCATCATTGTCCATTGTGCAGTGTAATAAAAGTTATCAAAGTCTTGTGTTCATGTAGTCAAGTAATAGCTTGAAAAAAAAGGAGAAACGGAAAAAATAATCAAATATTGATGAATCGTCACTGTTTAGGCCTAAGGGACACTAACAAGAGTGACAATGAGGTCGAGCAAGAGCATAATCACCAAGGAATTCAGGACCAACTAAAGAAAGAGAGGAGGAAGAAAGAGAACGATGCCATTGTGAGCATTTACTGAATTGTGTGTTCAAGACTTGTAAAAATTGTTTGATCCTTCTTGTTTGAAGACATCAATAGAAAACCACTGTTCCAAGGGGCATTGGTATAGTTCATTCCCAATTCCAACAACATTGAGGGAAGTAGCGAATGAAAGGTATATAAAACAAGATAGGTTAGGGTTCATCCCACCAACATTCAGAATATAATGTAAGGGAAAAGAAACTATTTGAATGTATAATAGATGGCTAAAACACTTTATATAATTTTGAGAATTTTCTCATAGACAAATAAAACAAAAAAGTTGTATATCAGAGATTTGAGGCCAAACTATCACATGAAGATGAAAATAGAAGCCCCAGCTACATACAATTGAGCAATGAACCTCGATAGCAAAGACAAGGCCAATACTTAGAAAAAGATACTTAAATGACCTTGACAACACCAATAATCACCCAACAATGATGAGGGTGTTCAAATATCTTAAGGGAAAGACTAAGAAAGAAGAGAAAGTGTGCTGCATGATATGTTGCAGAGATAGTAATACTAGTGTGAACCAAAGATTTCACCTTCAATTTGAAAAATAGGAAGCAACGGGTGTTGTTGTGGACACGTCAACCTCTTAAAAAGCCATGAGTTGTGGATTCTGAAATCCTCAAGAAGGTCAATGAAAAAACAGTGTTAAGGAGGCAATAGAGGGATTGAAAGAGATAAAAATGGTTGTCTGATTCTACAGTGTCAAGCATGTTATGAGTGGAGACAGTTGCTAGAGTTTGTGCCAACTAAGAAAAGGGAAACCCATTGGCGATGTGTTGATGGTGTCGGCTGAAGTATTTACTTGATCTTGTCTTTTCTTGTAGACAAAGCCTTTAATGATTGATTACATTTCTTTTATCACAAATTCACAACATATAGGGCATGACCTAACATACATAACAAACAATATTTTCCGCTTTGTGATGATCACCATCAAACAGCTTTAATGAACTTCACCCACAGAGAACACAATGTTGTTGATAGAAGCCCTGATAGGGAGAAGAAAGGTTGATGACTCATTAAATGGGCACAAAACTAACATGCACAAAGCTAGACTCAATGCTCTTATACCATATGATAATACAGTATGAATTAATGGATTGGCCAAATTATTTGAGATGAAAATTCCATATATAAACAATCCGTTGATTATGAGAATATGGGATCCCCTAACCACTGACAACCAATTATTTCTCTAATATCTACCATAGGTACTTTCAGTCTAAGGATGTAACGAGAAAAACAGAAAAAAACTTTGCATTATACAATGAACTTATAGTAGTTACATATACAAATTGAATGAAACATTTACAAATTCAAATAGGAAGATAAGAAGAATGTAAAAATATTCTAAGAAAACAAGGAAAAAGTCAATTTAGAATTTGGAAATCCTTCCAAAAGATATATTTGCCAACTAGAGGAAAACAAAGCTGAAAAAGCTTGCAAAGGAGGACCTAGCAAGCTTGAAAAATAAAGAGAATACAAGTGAAGAACAAGATTAAGCATTAGAAAATGGGATTTTCTTTATGAAAGCTAACAAGAAACACAAACTAAATGTTTTGAAATTAATCTATGAATATTGAAGTCAAAACAAGACTTCAAATCAGAAATCATGTTCCTCTTAAAAATTACATGGGCCTACTTGAAAGTTGGCAAGTTCTTTTTCACCAAAATGTTGCCCCAAAATGTAATTTCTCCAAAAAAATGAGAAAACCAAAATTTAGTAAGCAAATAATATCAGTCAAAGTGGCAGAATCCAAGGGAATGTACACTCAATATTAAGAACTGTGCTATTAAAAACGAGAATAGAAATGATAAGAAAACATACCATATTTTTCAACTAAGTACTTAATTATATCATCAGATTCATACATTGATACACCTGTGTTTGGATCCACCTGCAAAGTAAAATATTTAGACTCTGTTATTTCTACCTAGATACATGAACAGTTCCTAACAGAAGTTAATTTCTTCGACTTATAATAGTTATAGATATGAATTCCAAGACATCTGAAAGAACACAACTAGATCAAGACAGGCTTCGTAAGTAGAGGCCCCAACTAAAATCTGGTCCATATGCCTATAGTATTCCTGCTTGCAAGTAAAGTTGTGTGGGAGAATGTTACGCGTTTTAAAAAATTGAACAAAGAACCATTGCAATTGAAACCCATAATTTGAACATAAAATAAATTATTAAATGAATAATACATGGATATGCGTTTGAAAAATGGCGGCGAAAGTGGTGTAGGAAGCTCTCAATGTCATCAAACATTAATTATGATTAAGAAGCTTAAGCATTATTAAGGAGACCAAATTGATTGCAAAATAAATACAATTAGCTTGATTTTTTATGGAGTACGAGTCAAGAACCTTCCAAACATATACTTTACGTCTGTATTCAAAGACAGGAGGAAAAAGCTGCAGGCTAAATCTAGCTGCTGGTCCATCTAGCCTCATCGGTAATTTTGACAGGTCATTGATTAAATGGCATCAAATAGGTATCAAATGGACCAGCTTTGGCAAACAGATAATACCCTATTGATAACTCGTATAAATGTAACATTGAACTCAGCCATTTTGTCATGACTGGAAAGTCTTCAGTCTTCCATACCCTTTATAACTTGTATTTTCCTTTTTTATGTGGACAACTTTCTAAGGGTTTTAAGGAAAGTCACATTTCCAAATATCATAAACTTTTATAGCTTAGTCAAAGCCAAGCTCTGGCCCAACTTTGATCAAATCCATAAGCCCATGACACAATCAAGCGAGTTCATAAGACATCAATTTCCCAAGAACAATGTAATGTCCCTTATTTTCAAATTAATGCCAAATGAAGACTTCTTCCCAAGGCCAAGAAGGATTAGTGAACAAGGAAAGTAATTGAACTCATTTCTGTTTTCTTTTATTATTTTTAATGTTTTTTATTTGGTGTTTCACTCCTTAAGGCTAATATTAGTTAGCTTGAAAGTGATTTTCATCATTTGAAATTAGAGGGTTATTATATTAGTTATTATAATAAAGAGGGAAATAATTAAATTATTAGATTATTTGCCTTAGAGTAATTATTATTACTAAAGCTAAACTTTGGCAATTAATTTAATAATAAAGTGAACAACAAATAAGGTCAGCAAGAGGGAAAAGAGAAAAGAGATCAAAAGGGTGTTTAAGTGATTTTTAAATAAAGTTTTCCCCCAAAGGTGGATCACCCCACTTAGGGGAGATATAAAAGCAACATAAGGGTTTCCAATTAAGGCATGCTTGGAAATTATATTTTGTATCTTCATGCTTGAAGATTTATTGGGATGCATGCCCAATAGTGTTGTTGCTGATTTTGGGTACTTCCATCCGGGAAATACATTGCTACATTTTGAATTTTGTTGTGTTGTTGTTTGAAGGGTTTTTCTACATGTGAGGTCTTTGTTGAAGGTCAAACTGAAGGAGAATCAAATCTGAGGTGTTGTGATCAGTTCTGAGGCTTGTTTGAGGGCTTTCCAAGAGGGGTGAATGGTTGTTGATTTCAGGTACAACTAGGGTTTCATCTACACATTTCCTTCCACCCATCAGAAAATATTGATTTTTGTATCATTGGAAAGCTTGTAATTTTATCTTCAATTTGAGCTATCATTTGTCAAAAATTGTTGGGTATTTTCCGAGTTATGAATTTATGAAGTTTCGGTTGTTTTTCTGCAATTAAAAATTAGATTTTCAGTATTTTGCAAAAATATAAGTATTTTCAGATTTGATAATTCAAGGGCTAGCTACAGATTTAATTTCATAATTTTTGAAGGTGTTTTGAGGCTATTTTTACACCCATAGGCAAATCTCTCAGGGTTTTGGCAAGGAATTTTGGGTTGTTTGCATTGTTATCATAAATTCATAACTCGGAAAATACCGAACAATTTTAGATTTCAACATTTCAACATTTAGATTTCAAGGGTTTTGATAAATAATTGTTGAATCTTGAAATGTCCTATTTGGGGACATTACACATGCCGGCCGAGGTTATGAGACCCCAACAAGAGATTAGAAGATAAAGTGGAGCTTAAAGAGGTCAGTCCATAGTTTGCCTATTCGGTGAGTACTCGCCAAAATTTTGCCTAGGCAAATATTCGCCAATAAAACTCGCCATTCGTCACAAGCGAATATTCGTGAGTATTTGTTGAGAATATTCGCCAATATTCACCGAGTTTGACCCTAAAATTCGTCCATTCGCAAGTTTAACACGGAAAACAGGAAAAACACAGGTTTAACACTGAAAAAATGTAGTTTTTTGTCTTATAAAGGCATCATGTTGATATTTCTCTAGAACGGGGAAGAGGAAAATGTAAATTATTGTAAATTGTAACTTGCATAGATATGCAATTTATGATGATAATTTTGAATGGCAATCATCATAAATCCATAACACTTATCAGTTGGCTATTGTATTCGCATGATGATAAATTTTGTGTTATATTTGTATTTAAATCTACTAGAAAACACTTCCCCAACATTTTGCAGACTCATTTGATATATTTTGTAGGTATATTTTGCATAAAATTTATGTCTTTAAAATAAAATAGCTTATCTTTTAAGTTGTCAAATATTCCCGAATATTCAGCGAGTTTTTGTTGAGTCAATTTTTTTGGGTTTGCCAAATATTTTCCGAATACGAGTATGCGAACTATGGGTCAGTCTTCACCTATTTGGCTTTTGGCGCCAACCAAGGGATATAAAAAGGATTATATGACCTCATTTACAAATCATCTTTGGCGCATATACACTTACTATTTGGTTTTTGGACTAATTGCTCAATACCCTTCCACTTGAGGATGAAAACCCTCTTGTGTGGCATCCAAGGAGGACGAAACCCTTCCTTGTGGCATAGTGGAGAACGAAAACTTTCCATATTGGCAAATTGAAGACATTCATTGAAGACTCTCTTGCTGATTTGGATCTAGGGCATCAAGAAGAAGACCTATAAGAGCTTTGACATATTTTTAGAGCCCCTCTCCTAGGGAGCGACTAGGGTTTGAGTGTGATTTGGTGCCTTCTAGGGCACATAACTCATTTATTCTTTGATATTCAGATTTGGCATAATTTATAAGGCTGGAATCTATCATCTTTTGTAATTATTGGGGTTTGGAGACCTCCGTTTTGATCATTTCTCTTGGTTGTACTTCTGTTGTTTATAATTAATTTTCCAGCTGAGTATTTGATCAAGTTTCATGGTGGAAATTGTTCTAAAGTGTCCCTAAAAGGTTTATAAATATTGTGGATGAGTTTAAGGGTGTTATTTGGGTGAAATTTTGTTGTTTACAAGCTGTTGTTCCTAAAATCAGATTGTTGTACCGTACTGATTTAATTTTCAGTTTGCTGGTCCAAAAATCATATTTAATCCAGATTGGGGTTTGTGTTATTTCTTTGTTTTCAGTTTCAGCCCTAGAAAGGGATATTACAAACAAGTAAAAACATCACAAGTAGAGAAACACATTTTTAAACATAAGGTGTTAATAGTGAGATAACCCAACACCTTCCATCTAACCACAATTAATACTTGTGAAAAGCAAAGAATGTCAAAGTTAGTCCTTTCGTCTAGCTTGCCTAAATTCTTTAAGCCTGTCCACCAATGGTCGGAAATTTAGAACTCTGTGTCCTTTCATTCCTTACCATAAAAATGGTGGCATACTTCAAAAATTATATAAGCATGTCCATGAGGAAACAGTATTTGCTTCTTTGCACCATCATTAGATAGAAGGTTGACCTTGTACATTTTGAGTAACTCATCCTATAATCACAAGTTACATAAATTTTATTGAGGCTTGTATAATAGACCCAATAACCACAAACTCTTCTCGTGATGACATTCTCAAGCAACTTTTGTGTGAATCTATACCGATTGTAAAACAGACCAATAGTTGTGACTAGTAAAAGTTGGTTTCTACTTGTATACATCTTTTTATTAGTTTACCAATGCTACATGGTTATATACATGTATATTTTGTATAATAGTTCGTCCACATAGCCCCATTTCCATAGACACACTCGGTCAAATTTATTGCTTGTGAGAGAAATAGAGCAAACATAAGGGAACAAACCCCATGAGCAAAACCGAATTTACAAATTCAAGCAAGTCCAAGGAGAATTAAAAAACGTCAAGTAAAAGAGAAAGAATCAACAGATTTTGTTTATCAGATATCTTTTGTGATTTACTCACTTCAGATCTTATGCACTTTACAAAATAATGGAGAATGGTGAGAGAGAGTCACCATGTATGGAAATTGTTTTTTCCGCCCATTTGAACAACTTTGGGACGAAAAATTGGTCCATTCTTAGGGCATGGATAGTAGAGCACGTCCAAATCCAATATCGACACAAGTTCTCTAACCTGTCCAATTCCACAAAAGTAATAATTTAGCATTCTAAAACAACATTGTAAATGTATTAAACATAAACGTCATTGATAATTATACCAAGTGTGTTTAGTTTGAAATATTCCCCTAGTATTTACATTTTTGAGATTATTTCCACAAGATCACATTTTCAAACATCTAACTAGAAACAACGGTGTTATATCCACTTTTATTTAATCTATTCTTTCTAAATCCTTCAATACTACTACTTTGCATTGTTCTTATTTACGTGGCACATTTCACAATGTCCACTTCTATTGATGATTCTCTCAAAGCATACTCGTTTACACCAAAACTTATGATGGTCAAAATCTCAATAGTATTTTGCACATCAGACTATATGTACTATGTCAATGGGCTATTTGGCCTACAAGCTAAAAAAGTTCAATAAATCTCTAATCAAGCCTGACCACCTTATTGTAACCTTGAAATGCCAAAATATAGCCAAGTTCACAATGCAAGATACATTAAGAGTTCAGAATGTAAAATTTAGTTATGAGGAAAAATTTGGAAGAAAAAGGAACCTGCTAAGGCCAACTACATTATACATGCAATACAGATATGTGATATCATACACGTCAAGGATTCTAATCATGCTTTGAAAGTTTGTATCAAATACATTTTCAAACATCTAACTGGAAACAACTGTGTTATATCCACTTTTATTTAATCTATTCTTTCTATATCCTTCAATACTTCTACTTTGCATTGTTCTTATTTACATGGCACATTTCACAATGTCCACTTCTATTGATGATTCTCCCAAGAAATTGGTCCAAGTGTAAAGCATACTCGTTTACACCAAAACTTATGATGGTCAAAATCTCAATAGTATTTTGCACATCAGACTATATGTACTATGCCAATGGGCTATTTGGCCTACAAGCTAAAAAAGTTCAATAAATCTCTAATCAAGCCTGACCACCTTATTGTAACCTTGAAATGCCAAAATATAGCCACGTTCACAATGCAAGATACATTAAGAGTTTGGAATGTAAAATTTAGTTATGAGGAAAATTTTGGAAGAAAAAGGAACCTGCTAAGGCCAACTATGTGATAGATGCAATACAGATATGTGATATCATACACGTCAAGGATTCTAATCATGCTTTGAAAGTTTGTATCAAATACAATGAGGCCCATGCAACTAAAAACTTTTGAAACTAACAAATGACAACTGTTGTAGCATGTCATCTCCTATATCATATCATACAAAGAAAATAAATATTACAACAGGTAATGCAGAGCATTTCTAGCCAATTATTTTCACTTCCATTATGTAGAACAAGATTTGATTGATAAATTGAGAATATTGCAAGTAAATGGTCTTACAAAGATTAGCCAATATTCTTGAAGACATTACAGATCAATTTTTAAAATGTATAATTTGTCATTGGGAATTTTTGATATATAAGAAAATAGGAGTTGCAACAATCAAGGATACTAAGTGACGAATAAACCCACAAGGGGCCGTTAATATGGCTAATTATGCAAATAAATTCAAATTTTGTTAAAGGAAATACAAAGCAATTCTTGAACAAGTAATTTTCAAATGCTTACATAGATGAGGATTTGGCTCACACAAGGGAAAAAAAGAGTTTTTCCTTCTTTTTTCCCTTTAAAAGGCAATATATTATGTTAACATAAGAGAGGATTACAAATATGACTTCTAAGTGAAGCCACCAACAGAAATTGAAGGTTTTCGTCCCCAAATTCTGGTCACAATGAGGGTTTTCGTCCTCAAGTGATGAATGTTAAGAGGGTTTCCACCCTCAATAGCTGAAAGTAAAAGCATAAGTATTCAACTCATAAAATCGAGATGATAACTACATGATAGATCCCTAAATGAACCCGTTCATCCTCCTTTTATAACTTCTCTTTCCTCTTTCTTTCAATTTTGGTGGCCAACTTACTTTATTTAAAAGTCACTTTTATAAACATAAGTTGCCTTATAATATAACATAAAGTGTCATTTGGTTGACTTAGTTAACTCATTAATTTTACTTAAATTATTTTTAAATACTTTTATTTTAATAATAATATTATTAAGTTGCCCAAAGATTAGAAATGACTAGGCCCAACTTAAATAATATTATTAATCATCTTTAATTTAGAAAAGGGGACATTACAATCCTCCCTCCCCAAATTTGCTTTCCTCAAGCAAATGCAAGCTCACATGCCCAAGTACCATCATGCCCAAGTGACGAAACATGTTGTAATGCTCAAGGAGCCTGGATCCCGTGCCTGTCAAATGAAAAAACTCTTGCCAAAACATGCTCCCACACCATTGTCCCTCTTCCAATTAATGTCCTTAGGCAACCTGTGAAATTTAAAAACTTCCCTGATGAAGAGATCAGCCATCACCTCAAACTTGTCATCTTCGCTTTTACCTCTAAAAAAAACATTAGTAAATTTATTCTTTGCATGTTCAGTTGTGTTTAAAGCCCTCCAATCTGTTGTAATCTCAGTTCTAGAGAAAAGAATTGATGAATAATCAACATCCAAACAAGCTAACAAAAACTCCATTGTGGCATCCTTACTCTTCATTCCAACCTTGTCAACGAATGGTGGAAGAACATCCCATATTCACCAATATAAATGCAACTGAAATAATGTGGTGGGTGCTAATGATGATGACAACAACATAAGTGGTGGCAATTTGGCGCATAGCTACCTTGGTGGTTGTCATGAAAAATGCCTTCAGCTGAAACTTTTTCCAACCTATTCCATCAAGGATTTTTCAAACTTTCATCAAGTGGAATTTTCTTGCAAAAATCAGCAATTTGGGCAATGTAGGGGCTGGAAATAGCCATACAAGTACTAAAAATAGCATACTAGTCATCACCAATCGGATAAAACTCCCCCTAATGTTTGAAGGAATTTGTAAACTCCTTTGTATGCGAGCAAAGAGAGTAATCAAGTGGCTAGTGAAAGTGGTGGCAGTGTTGGCTAGATTTTCTCTGCACAACCGAAAACCTAGGCAATCATGAGATAAACCTCCCTCATTTACCGATGAGGCTCCCGTGTAAAATTTCATCAATTATATTTCCCGGTATCTATCTCATTGGTATTACTTTAATTGCGTAGCTCATGGACCATAACTAGGCAATTTTGCAACAAGTAAGAAGTTGTAAGCGGTATGTGCGAGAAAGGGAAATAGTTAAATGCACGAAGAAAGGAAAGGAAATGTGCAACCCAAACAATAGTTGACAGAGTTGATCACATGTACATAGACGAAACAAATAGATCTTAAAATGCGTAATGTGAAGCAAGAGAAATTTCAAATCTAAATCTAAAACAACACAAAGTTTATGCAGAGATCTAAAAAGAAATAAGAGACGAATGCACCGTTGACACAAAGTTCTCCGGAAATCTTCCTCTTCTCTATTCCTCTCTTGCAGAAAGCTATCAAGGGTTTCAGCTCAAAGTCTGGAACACAAGAATGCTGATTACAAATTCCGATCCTTTAACCCATAGGTTCTTCCTCTACTTATAGTGTGTAGAGGGGAAATTACAAATGGGAAACTACAACTGAACTAGAACATGAAGAAGTAGTAAAGGGAACATTTGGCAATCATCTTCCTAGAATTCCTCTCTTAGTGACATGCATCATGAGTTTAAGCCAAAATTGTGCACATCTATCACCTATCTTAAAGAATCTTTCCAAATAACTTAAAGTAATGGTTTTTAAACCAATAACTTTAATCTTACATTTTCATCCGGGAACATAGAAAATAAGAGAAGAAAGAAGAGAAAAAGAAGATCTGTCAACTTGTAACACCTATACTTTCTTTTTGTTTTGATATTGAATATACTTGTCAAACATGTAATTCAACATCTTCCCATCTGTTTTAACAATAGCCTCTCTCTCGGTTCTGAACTGCAACAACCCTCTGGACAAAGCAGCAAGTGTTAGCCTTTACCTTCTCTAAACCAAGCCCATATCCCTCAACATCCCTGAAGCTTTATGAGTCTGCCAATTGAATCCATCATGAAAGGTATGGTGGCTTCATCAATTTCTTTCCGCACAACCAGAATAAATTCCTCATGGGTAGCAGGTAATTCATCTGGGATGCTCTCGGCACTTCTCCCATCTTACTTTCCAGCAACTGCATCCTTTTTAACATGAGCTTGAGGATCTCTACGCGGAAGGAAACTGAAATTTCTAACTGCTTCCCCTTTTCCATCAATCCACCAGGTACAATTTGCTCTGCAATTAGCACATCCTCTGGCAACGAGTGTATCTTAGCTAAAGTATCCAGATGACTTTCAACAACTATGTTCTCATCTTCTATCTATGTCATCAGTTCCTTTAGCTGAGATATTGCCCTGTGCATATTCTCCAATTCAGTTGGTATTCTTTCGAACTGCTCTGAAGCTTGGTGAATGATTTGCTCTTTCCACTGAGCAATAGCTTTGACCTGGTCCCCTACATCCTCCACCTCCTGCATCAGATGATTACTCACCTGCTCGTGTGCTAGAATGGGCCGAGAGGAAGGTTTGGCAACCTTAGCAATGATCTCACATAGTTGGGACACCTGCTTTTGAAGTTTGGCTCTCTCAGCCTTCTCTTTGTCAAGCTTACGGAATAATGTGTTCATTAGTGTCTGTGTATCTTGCTTTAATCCTTTTGTGGTAGTTTGACCTATTGGCACTTTGGTCATTGCTATATCAGCCGTGTGAGCTCTCCCTTGTGTTTTCCTTCTGCTGGAACTAATAACTCAACGAACTTTTGTCCTGATTCTTCAATAATCAACCTAGAAGTTATTTTGGCAACTTTAGGTCTTCTATCTCTTCCGCCCAAACTCAGGAGCAGCTGAAAGTCGTGTTCCTCCAGGTTGATCTCCTCTCTGGCTTCAGGATTGTCTGCAAAGCCAACCATGATGAAAAGTTGCTTCTCGGGAATGAGAAGTCACTGAGTGCACCACCATCTCATGCTCTGATTCTGCTCTATCCGAATTTTCCACCGTGTTGTGATTGCCACCCTCTAAATTGTCCAAAGACAATGCTTTTTCAAACTCCGCCATCTGTGCTTTCAACTTCTCCGCATGGAGAGGTGAGGATCTGAGTGGTTGAGGAGAAAATACAAATGACGTTGGATTCAACGGAGGAACAACAAGATCTCTCTGGGGTTCCGGGGCTGCCAAAGTGCTATGAGTTGATGCCGAAGAAGCTGGAACTAGCACAATAGTCGTAGATTTGGCCTTCTCCTGCACGTGAGACTTCTTGTGAACTTTAAGCTTCTTCACCTTCTACTACTTTCACCTTCATGTTTTCTTTTGTTGGAGTCTCCTACGGTAAAGTTACATGTGATCTGATTCATCAAAGCTTCATCCAGAGCAATACCCCTTTGTCAACAACCAGTTTGAAGTGTTAACTAGAACTACGGAAGATCTTTCCTCAATCATCTAGCAACCACCAATGTTTTCCTAAAGAGCAGCTCTATCCCCTCCCATCTAATGATATGAGTCAAGTATCACATGCCCATCATCTGTGAGATCTACAGTATCCGTGCCAAACCATAATCAGACACTTGTTGCGCCGATAACCTGCTGAAGTCTTTCTTTCTAACTTCATACTCATTTATGCACTTCATCCAAAAGTCTTCCAACGTAGGTACATGTGAGCATAGTTTAAAAAATCGTTATCGCTTTATTCATCAAAGCCAAATTTTGACTCAGAAATCGGGAATTGGCAATTTATCGGCATTAATCGACAACTTTATCGCTACTTTTAAAAACATTTAAATTCATAAAATATACTTAAATTAAATGTAAAAACAATGTTAAATGATGCGAGAAGTGACTCATTGAAGACAGATACGATATTCTATTATATTGTATACTAGGGTTTCTATACTATTATAATGTTAAATGATGTTAAATGTTAAATCGTTATAATGTTAAATGATGTTAAATGTTAAATTGTTATGATGTTAAAGGTTAAATCGTTATACGAATACTATTATAATTTTATAGTGTATCAAAAACCAATTAACTATAAATTTATAATAATGTACAAGTATATACAAAATGAATAAAATTAAATTTAGTGTATATTATAAATTGTATAAAATTAAATAATGTATTTTATATAAATGTATACAATGTACAGATATCTTCTTATAAGTTGTATATACCATAGTTGGAATACTCGTATAGCATATTTTTAATTATTAATCTCTTTACATGCGATCAAATTATCATGATTGATTCTTCGAAGATTGCCATCAATGCGTAGAGCTCAAGAAAATATACACTTTTAGATAAAACGGCACCAAACGGAGCCACGTCAATTTAAAAGTTATGGCACATGCAAGTTTTTCTTTGCTACATCTTCCTGCACTTTCCAAAAATGGCAAATTTTTTTCTCTCCTTGTGTTTTCTTCACCAAAATCCAAAAAGGAAAGAAATGCCAAAAACGGAAAAAAACGATTCGAAAAATAAAATGTTTAAAATCGCGAAGCTAAAAAAATTTGAGGAAATGGAGCGATTTTCCACGATTTTCTCTATTATTTAGAGAACCGATTTATCGATAATAAATAAATCGCGATTTATGGAAAGATAAATTGTTTTGCATGTGAAAAACGATTTATCGCGATTATCATCCGAGTAATCTCGATTTTTAGAACTATGCATGCGAGTATTCCTGGGAGATTGTCTTCTTCGCTACCCCATATGGGTCAAAGTTCAGCCGTGCTAGGAAGAACTCATGCTCATACTCAAAAAACATTTCAGCTTCAACTCCTCTAGCTTTGTGGATGCTCTGGCAGCTGTAATAACCCACTGTGACTGGAAAGAAACCCGTAGACTTGTGTCGCTTTGATTGTAAGTCATGCATCTCCATGAGTTGTCTGCACAACTCCATGATGACCCACTTGTCGCTTGGATACCTCGCAACTTCACTGGTTCTCCTAAAAAGCCGGTTACCCTAAGATACGTGAAGTCTGCAAACTGGATGAAAATACAACCATGTTGGGATATAGCTTCCCAAGCTTCTTTACTTACCTCTCTTGGTCTTCAGATCACTATTTAATATGCAGATGAATCCATAAAAGAACCCATCGTTGATCGCCTTGTAATCTTTGTGGCATTCAGGAACTGTCAATGGTGGGAAGCACTCAAAAATAGGATCTTTCGCCAGTACGCCCTGTCTATCCAACTTGGAAAATATACCCTGCGAGTTATTGCATATACCAGATATGAAGTCATTTTGAAGTTGTATGTCCACCTCACACTCCGGAGTTTCTCACCGATGTTGTCACTGATGATCTCTACCCAATTGATTATTGAATCAGCTTTGTTGATCTCAATGGTCCTCACGAAAGCATACATCCATGAGCGGAAGTTGTGAGTATTGGCTTCTCCACTTAACCTACAAAGCAATTTAGTAATATCATCCACCTCCTACACCAAATTGGATCACGAAAGAGTCCTCGGGAACTTTGATGGAGACCTAAGCTTCTTCATATATCTACTATTCATTATGCCCACGCAATCTGCTTTGTGTTTCTCCCATCTGATTGCCAACATCCAACATGCTAATTGCAATCACCACCATTGTCAGATTAGAATCTTCGAGATAATAATTAATAAAGCGTGCATCCACCTTATTATTGTCTTTCTTTCGCAAAGATCCCGAATTGTTCTGGAAAGAGGATGATATGACCTTGCACACTCCATAACAAATTCGGGCAAATGGGTTGTGGATTTGGAAACGCTGATGCTTGAATAATTCCACTGCTTTTTATTGCCCGCATGAGAGATGTCTTTCCAGCCCTAGATCTGATGCATTGTCAATTATTTCGGAGATGGGTTCAGGGCCTATGTTTGTGTCATTGATATCAACAAATCTAGAAGCTATGCATGATTCTGCTGATCCTTCTCTTTCATCACGCTTCATCATGGCTAGAGAAATCTTTGTCTGAGCAATCTTTGTCTGTGTTCTTTTTCTTTTAATCCTGCCGAAATTCTTTGCAACTAGATCAATTTGTGCAGATCTAGCAATTTCTTCAGATTCGGAAGATATATTCAATGTACCTGACATTGATTTGAACTCCCTTTCACTTGTATGAACACCTGTAATGAATACCTGCAATTATTTCAGACAAAGATGGAGTCCAGAGCATGAATACTTGATTTCTGTCACCAAAAATCTGCATATAAAGCCTACTGCCCTAAAATTTGAGGCTTTGCTTGCATGCAAAGCAAGCATAAATATTTTTAAATTCACCTAGGCACTTATACCAACATGTAAATAATTATCATAGCACAAATCAAGCTATTCCAACCCTAGGCGCCAAACCTTGAAGCTTCCTGGCAATAAAAAACACCCGATGCACAAAACCTTCTTTTCTTGGCACCAAAATTGTTTGAGCTGCAATCCTTAGCAAAAAGAATTAATTGCTTCTTTATTATGACAGCCCATGCTTATATAACCCTCAACATACTATTTTTAATAATTGTCCTTCCTATTCCTGACAATTTAATTAATAAATAATCATGTTTATTCACCCAAATTGGGCGCCCAATTATGCATGTTGTTGGTTGCTTTTAAATAAATTTATTTTATTTATTTTTAGCGTGCATCCTTCAGTTGTCTTTGGCTTGACTTCTTGCTTTGACTTTTCATCCATTCATGGTGCCAAAATTAGGTGAAAAAGCCATAAATAAATATCATTAAATTCATTGTTTAATGCCAAGGTGGGTCGCACTTTTTGGCAAGGGTGATTTCTAAAAATAAGAAGTCAACTTTGATGGGAATTTCTACCCTGCACTGCAGCTCCAAAAATCCCCTCTTCAACTTAAGTTATTTGACTTCCATAATGGGAATTTTTACCCTGCAGCAATTAAGAAATTTCCGCCTGCCTGTCATTACCAAAATTCCCACTAGCAAATTAAAACCTCTCCCAAAAAGTGCGACTTGCATTAAAAATAGCTTCCTTTGATAAAGTGCAACTTGCATGGGTGAATAAATCTCTTCGGTGGAAAAAGTTAGCTTGCTAGACAAGCAAAAAATTCCCATCGGTGCTTTAAGTGATTTTTCTTTATTTTATATTGAGAATTTTTACCTCGCAGGCGGTAAGAAATTCCCACCTACCTACGGCCTCTAATATTCCCATTGCAGCTTAAGTAATTTTGACTTCATGAGAAAAAGTACCTGCAAGGCGGTAAGAATTTTTGTCTGCTGTCATTACCAAAAATCCCATTGCAACTTAGACCCATTCATTCCAAAAAGTGTGACTTGCCTAGGAGAGGCTTTTTGTGCATGACTTCATCTTTTTTGGTCAGAAGTTTGCTTTATGGTTGATTCCTTTTGGTGTTGAGGCCGTAAATGATCTCCAGATGCTTCAGGACAATTAAACAAACTATACAGAACAAAGAACGGACCTAGGGAATTTAACAGACAAACAACGGAGAAAACCGGAGAAAAACACAAAAGAAATAAATAAAAGCGAAAAATGTCGCCAGAAGTTGCAGACAATGCTCTGATTCATTCCTAGTGAAAATCCTATTGAGATGTGTGAATATTGGCATGCAAAACTTCAACAGGGTTCAACCAGAGCACAATTTACTTCAAACGGGGCTTTATTTATTTAATAAATAATTAAATAAAAATTTCCCTGAGACAAAAAAATTTGGCGGAGGGATAAAATAGGTTTCAGCATTTGTGTATTTGTTTAAATTGGCTCATATGATTCACTTGGAATATCTTAACGTAATACAGACATCTTCTGGCAATAAAAACACGAAAAGACCCGTTATTTTAAAAAGAAAAAAAATTTCAAATGGGTAGTCCCAGATTTCAGGGTGAAATCAGGGACACCAGTGCAACAATACCGAGAATCAACCTCATTGTTGTCCCAAATGTATCAAGCAACTCTTTTACCTTTGTTGCCGTATCAACTTCTTCCCCGTGTGCTTCTTGGGCTTGTAAAAACATTCCTTTCACCCCTTCATCTTCAGCTGCAATCTCGTATTCTTCATCATTTACTTGGGTTGATAACAAACTCAGTTGTTCCTCCTTGTCTTCTTCATTCCTCATACTCTCTACCCACTCTACTAAGGGGAGTTGTGATGCACATATTCCTCTATCCACTGTTGTCCCATTGAGAAGGTATCCCTTTTTTGCCAAACTCTTTCACTTGTTATGCTATCATCTTGTTTCACCTTGTTGCCTTGCTTCTCATATATGTGAATATGTTGGACTGAATCACACTTATGCCTTTTCTTCTCTTTCTTCTCCATTCCTGGACCTACACATAGAGCAAACACATTAAAGGAAACAAGAGCTCTCAACATCACTTCTTCATGTCTCATAGACATGTTAACTAGCTCTCTTCCATTGCTTGCATTCCCCTCATAATTCCCACTCATACGATGGACTCTCAAAGTTGCATTCATGTTGCTCAAAGCATGGTTTTGCCTTTTGTCACTCACAAACAAAATTTTAGTGGCTGGAAATTCTTTTATAACAGCTGCAAATAATTCAACATTGATAGTAGGCTGGAAATTCTTCCACCAGGTGATTGGACACTATCATAAAAGTGTAAAAGGGGCTGGATCTGTTGCAAACAACAGAAAAAGAATGGTACAGCAGCTGTCATACTGTAAACCCTTCGCAAAATTCAGCAATGACAATAATATAGGGGCTGGAATCAACCATATACTGACTGAAAGTACTTCAACAACCGCATCAAACTGAAAATTACTCAAGTGTATGGCTGGAACTACTTGTATGGTTGCATACAAACTATTGGGCAGGCTGGAAATGTGGATGACAGCAGCTCTACAACTTGGAATAGTGAAGCCCATTTGAAGAAACACATCCTCCTTGAGTTCTCCTTCACACATCCAATGGTGGCCACCCCGTATGTAGCTTGACTCCATCAAAATCATGCTAAAACCTTGAACAACAGCAAAACATCTATTATGCTTACCACCTTTCCGCATCAAGCATCTTGTTGCCTCGACAATGGTGACTATCTCCACGACCTTGTCTTCAAATGTAGGGCTTGGTCCCAAGGAGTGACCCTTCTTGTATCTCCAAAGATCACCCAGATCCCGTACTTTTATGTACAAACAATTTTGAACTTGTACGAAAGGATCTATGTGCTCTTTGCTACTCCATGTGTCCATCTTATCACCATTTTTAGCATGCTGCCCATGATGACAAGCTTCATGCAATGACATAGTAGGAAGCAATAAATCTGAAACACTTTCATAGCTTTGGCTATCTTCAAAGTGTTCACCTTCCTTTGCCGAATGGCCGTGTGTTGAGATATCCCCAACCTTGTGATTCAGAATTTATGGGTTAGGAGGTAATGTCCCCTTTTGAAAATTAAATCAAAACAAAGACCCTTAGCCTATTTTATTGTTTCCCACGACTAATGGGATGAAAGAATGGGGAATAGGGTAAGATTAAAACTAAGCGAGCCAAAAAGTTTAATCTAAGTAAACCAAAAAAGTAACTTTATGTCAACCACTTATGTTTTAATTTTAAAATAAGAGTATTTTTCTAACTTAAGTGAGCCAACACTTAATTAGAAATTAAAAGAAAGGGAAAGATGTAAAATAAGATGGAGGGGTTCATTTGTGGACATCTATCATCTTGATTTTATGAAGTCGAGCACTAGAGCTTCTACTTTTAGCTATTAAGGACAAAAACCCTCTTGGCATCCATCACTTGAGGATGGAAACCCTCACAATGATCAGATTTGAGGATGAAAACCCTCAATATTCTTCTTGGTGGCTTCACTCAGGGGTCACATTTGAGCATAATTTCGGATCATCAGAGCTAGGCGCATCTATTTTCAATTTGTGTCAATTTGGAGTTTAGCTAGGCACGTTTTCCCCTTTTCCCGCTTCAAATATGTGTTTCAAGCGAAGAAATTCAACCAATGGAGAGACAATCCGCCAGACTTCAGACAAGGACAACTAGGGCACGATTTGCAACCATTTCTAGGGTTATCTACACCCTTCATATTTCATATCAGCATTTAGGGCATCAACAGCGGACGGAATTAGTTGGTTTCATTTTGTAACGTCTCCTTTTGGTCTCCTCTAGTCATCTGGAGCATCTTTTGTAAGAAAACTGTTATGATCTTATGCGGGTATTTTTCTTGTTTTATGGTCTGAAAATAAATTCAAACTTTGGTTGGAAAATTTATTTTTGATCATCTCCTTGTATCAAAAGGATTTCTAGTTGCTTTGGGCCTTTGGGTATTTTTGTATTGTGATTATTTGATAAATAAATGAAGGTTTCATATTGTTGTATTTTTTGTCTTAGGCTTGCATAAAAATTAGATTGTTATATTTTGTATAAGGGTTTTAGGGAAATTCCATATTTTCTAAGATTTGTCTCGTATGAGACATTACAATGGTATCAAAGCACTTCATCTTACCAGCCTGTGATTTAGAAGGAGAAGATAAAAATGGCGGACATAATTTTTGATGATACTAGGTTTGGGAGGTTTGCCCAAGGGCAAGAGAGATTGGCTAATATGATGGCACAGTTGATCCATACCATGCAACATCTAAATGGTGAAGGAAGCTTTTCAAAGGCAAACAATAAAAACCAGCCACCAAGAACCGTGAGTGATTCTTCATCTAGGTCATTCCAACCTACTTTCCTTCCAAAAGAAGGAAACATTCAAGTGAGGGAAACTCAGCCCTCCATAGTGGATGACATTGTTGCCAACTACATTGAATATAGAGCCTTTCCAATTGATTTCACTTTTTAAGTGATTAATCTCAACCTTTTTAAGCTTTAGAATGTTTCTAATTAACATGCATAAAAAGGATGAATTATTATTCTGAGGAGGATATTCTAATTTAATTAACTTCCAACATTAATTGCACAAATCAAAATAACGCTTTACAAAGTGACTATTGATCTAGCAACTATCAAAACACAAAGGAAGAATTGCACTTAGTTGATTCTATGTGAATTTGAAAGAGTCTGAGTGATCTAAATGCAAGAACGGGCTGATATAACGTTGGAAATGCTTCATTGTTTGGAACTGCACTTTGAGACTAGACCTAGAAAAAATAGTAGAAATAGGTCGAGACCGCCTGCATGATTCTAACCCTACTATACGCCTTGGCCCTCGCTTGGAATTTGGGTCTGAACTTTCTAAGTGTTTTTCCCGCCAGAAATGAATTTCGTTGTGCGTTGGTCTTCTTCGCTCACCTTTAGAATGGCTCTGTAAACTCTGCTCAAACCCTCAAACCCTCAGTAATGCAAGGAGTTCCTACAAAACAAAGTTAGGTGGGATATGGACACCCCCGTGCGCCATCAACATCAAGCCACTACTCAAGAGGGCTCAAACCGCACAACGTTCTCCTAACATGTGATATCTACCGTAAGTGCAATCAGAACTTGACAACCGTGTTTTGACAATTATTTTCTTGAGTTTCACACTTTCTCAAATACTTGGAAAGGGTCACTTTGCTTTCTTGTGGAAAGAAGATAGACTCCTAACCCAGGGAGGAGACTTCAAACTTGTAGAGGGTGTTGCCCTAATGGATTTGTATCAATTACTTCGTTGTCTAGGGAGCAGTAAGTGTCTTTTGTGCTTATTTTAACATGAGGAGAACATAAAGTGCCAAGACCCTAAATGAGGTATGATTGACTTGCTTATATAGGATTTCGATGGTTATTATGTTGTGAAAGGCCGACCAAGAGGGAATATTATTCCATATGAAAATGATGGAATTGAGAGTTTGGGCCCAAAACATGTCGTCCAAAACCATACAATAGGGTCAAAATTGATGTCCATCCGGACCGAAACCTACGGTTTTGGACATAAGAGAAAAAGTATATTTTGACTTTATGGGCTGGAGGATGGATGTCTTTAGATGCATTTTATGCTATAAAACCTCGGGAATTGATGACAAAAGGTGTGTAAAGATAAGAAAGTAGTCGAAGAGCTATCAGGGTGTGCTAAGAAAGAGTGAGGAGAGTGTATTTGTGCATGCAAGTGTGCAATGTCAAGATCAACATTGTCAAAGGATAGATTGCCAAATTTGAGTGTTTACACCACTTGAGATTCGGAGAGAACTAACACTAGCCAAATTCATTGGATTGAAGAAAGATCGAGTTGGAATTGGACCAAGACCTAAACCACGAGCTACACAAGGAAACTCGCAAAGATGTCTTGAGGAAGGAAGAGGAAAAGAATTTCCAAATGGTAAGGGTGGAGCAAGAAGAATAATCATAGTTACAAGATGGTGAGGAGGAGCAGACCATAGAGGAATCCACCATGCAAGTTGAAGAGGAACAGTCCTCCAAAGGAAAAGGTATGGATTTGAATGAACAAAATGTTGGGGTTAAAGAGAAAAAGGAATTTAGATTTTCAAGTGCAGAAGATGTAATGAAGACCCAACAAAGGCTAAGAAGAGCTAGGGAAGCTAAGTTGATAGCCACTCAAGCAAAACAACACCTACGGGAAATTAGGGAAAAGAATTCTCCCTTGACGATGAGGGAAGAGGGAGAAATCATGGAGCATGAGCCAAAGAAAGAAGGAAAGTTAGATTTGCAAGATTGTGGAGAGAATTTTGTGGTTAAAGCCCAATGGTCGGATGATAATGTTGATGTTCAGCTTGCTGGAATTTTCAGAACAGCAATCAATAAGAAGCAAGTTGATGGTGTTCATGACTTTGGCAAGAACCATGAAGATGCTCCATGCATGTGTCAACAAAATATGGATGAAGTCGAGGCAGAAAGGACTTTACTTATTGAATGTGAAGAGTCTAAGAGGAAGGAGAGTACTGATCCTAACTCAGAAATTTTGAGTCACAAGAATGGAGGTGTTGAGGATATCTCAATCATTCTTCATCCAGCAAAGGAAGGTAAACAAGTTGTGGACAGCCAAAACTATGAAAGTGTTGAGGATTTGTTGCTTCCAACTCTATCATTTCAGATGTGTTGTCATCATGGGCAGCATGTTGAAAATAATAATCTTATGTCAAGTTTGATTCTTCATGGTATATCACGGCAAATTTGTGGTCATCATGCACAGCATAGTGAAAATAGTGATAGATAAAATAAGATAAGATAAGATTAGATGTATTAATGTCCAACGAATGACCACAAAAGTAGGTCAATGGGATTGCAACCCAAACAATATACAAAGTGTAAGAAGGGAAAACTCAAAACGAGTTCCCGAAAGAAAGGAAAGACCAAACAGACAAACAGAAACCTCATAAGCCAAACCTCCACAGGCGGGGGCAATGAAGCAAACGAGGGGGAAAGAAGGGAGAAGCAGAGAAGGGAATGAAGGAGAGTGCAAACAAGGACCGAAAGTCTACTCGAAAATGGTAGCCACACCCCACCTAACATTCGACGCTGAAGAGAAGAAGCTCCTGATGGAATGACAATCCAAAGAGCGGGGTGAGGATCCCCTTCCCTGCTAAGACCTGAGACTAAAACCGCGGCCAGGGCGACGGGTGGACCTAGGTTGTCCTCTGGAACGAGTGTGCGACCGAGCCTGCTGGTGGTAACCGAGAGAGACGTGAAGGTCCAACCGGGGACGAACTGATCCATGCCCCGTAGCCGAGTCGAATGGCTCTATCGTTTAGTCCTCTAACTACAGGCAAAGCCGGAAAGAAGGTTATGTCTGTCTCGTAGGAATGACCCTCGGAGGGGGATGAAGAATCTGATCCCGGAGCAGCAGGGACTCACGGATGTAAAGGGCAAGACACACCGTTGGTTAGTATATCTGAAGAAAACCGGGAGGGTCTGAACCCCTCTGAAGAGACAATGAAATCGTCCTCTGATCTCGTAGTATATGGGGCAGCGAAAGATGAAATGAGTCTCGGTCTCCACCTCTTGAAGGCTACAAAGCCTACAAAGCCTGTCATCCCGGTCAATGTGGTGATCAGTCTCGCACCAAAGCCTATGGAGCCAACCCGAAACTAACCTAGAGGTATGCGGAGGGCATGCATCCAGTGGCGAAAGGTATACTGAGGGCGGATGATGAGCCCATCTCTGATCTCAAGAAAATGCTCTGCATAAAAGGACATCTTAGGGCGCAAACCCCCATGGGGATTCACCCAAATAGTCTGAATATAGCACCTGTAGATATCCTCCTGGATGGACCTATTCAACACTTCTTTAGTGGGCAAGAGATGATTGGGAGCATTCAGGGAATACTTGAAAGGGGGAGACGATCAATCTGGATACCAACCGAATCCAATAAAGCAGAAGTCCCGAAAACCAGCAGCGGCCCATATCTTGGGCAATACTCAAAGAGGAGCAATAAGCAAGATACGGGTACCTGTCACGCCCATCACAAAAATCACCAAACCTCCTGATACGGTGAAGAAAGGTCGATATGTCAAATATGGTCTCCAGGCGGAAAGGACGAGCCCCGAACTCTGCTAAGATAATATGTTGGGGAACCGTCTGCTTGCATCTGATGAAGCGGCGAAGGAGGAGAGTCTGAATCCTCTCGGTAGAAGCCCAATTGGTATCTAAGAGGAGGGCCCCCAGACAACTGAACCATAGAGAACAGTGGGCCGGATGAGGGAGTTCATAAGCGACATCTTGGAAGAGATGTCTTGAAAGTGGTGCCGAAAACATTGTCTCTCGAGAATGGCTAGAGACCCATACCCTTTATTCACCCTCGGCTGAAGAGCATGCCTCATACTGAATCTAGGCCCTAAGAACTGGACTCCCAAATAAGTGTATGTATTAGTGATTTCAACCTCTTGCCCCCTGAAAAAGAAATGGAGGTGTGAAGTCTTCAACCCGTTGAAGACCATGACCTTGGTCTTACCCAGATTGACAGTCAAATGCCGAAGATCACAAAATAGAGCAAGTGCATCAAGTTGTCTCTGAAGTCCCTCAGGAGAAGAAGCGAGTAAAACAATATCATCGGCAAATAGGAGAATAGAAATCAGAACGTGGTGAAGAAGGCACCCATCCCCTTCCTAAATGTGATCCCGAAGGAAAGATTCCAACTCATCAATGTAAATGCCAAAGAGAGTAGGAGACAGGGGGCAGCCCTGTTTGACCCCAATGGTGCTTCTGATGAAATCAGACATTCCGTGTGCAGTACGAAGACGACCAAGGACGGACTCATAGAGGTGCATGATGGCAATAATAAGTACCTCAGAAATACCGATGTCTCTGAGTCTTTGAAAGAGGGCCATGCAAGGTACGGAGTCAAATGCTTTTCGAAAGTCTACAAAACAAGAATAAACTTTTGAGGAGCGATGACGGGCCTCCTCAATAATGGCCCAAAGGGTGAAGATGTTGTCGATGGTGGGGCGACTCTAAGTTGCTGCTCTCAAGACATCGAGATAACAACTCGTGGAGAACCGTAGCATAGAGTTTGGAGAAAGAGTGACCCACCATGATAGTCCTGTAATTGTTCGGATCAGAGATGGACCTAGCTTTGTGGATTGGGTGAATGATATGATGAGACCAAGTAGGAGGAAAACCCACTCAGGCAAAAAGTTACCAAAGGCCTCAAAACCCTACTTGAAGAACTCGACCTAAAATCCATCCACATCAGCTGCCTTGCTACTGTTCAAGAGCCTTATGGCCTCTTTGATATTACTGTGAGTGAAGGGATTACCAGGTGGCGGAGTGCCAATCTGGATAGACTGCTGCCCTAGAATATCGAAAAGGGTAGAGGTGTGGGAAAAAATGGAGATAGGATCGATCACCATGAAGGAGGGGGAGTGGCGGGGAAAGACAGACGCCGAATGACCGAGGATTAGTCCTAAGGAGAGTGGAAAGAATATATCTGCGGAGGAAATGAAGGACCGCTTCTTGCGGCGGAGAAGGCACCGGTAGGCTGCCTTGAGAGTGGGGAAGGAGGGAAGGGCATGGGTAAAGGCATGACGGAGGCGACAATGGAAGGATTTGCACTCTACATTGTACCATTAGTTCAAAGGACAAGATTTAGTAGTATAAGTGGCCAAGGGACGGGTGGTCGAGCTAGGGAAGGATCTAAGGGCAGCCTCCCACATGGTAAAGGAAAGGCATGAATACTTGGCCTCCACACTAGGCAAATTTGGAAGTGAGGCTCGGAGGGAAGGTCGGAAATGTGGGATGAGTAAGAAGCGTAATCTCCATTGTCAAACTAGAAGGAGATGTGAGGGGGTGGTGGAGGGAGAAGGACTAGTGACCAAAGAGAAAGATAGGACACTGCAATCGGAAGGGGAATGGGGGAAACGGAGAAAGAGCAGAAAAAGAGGTAAGATATCCAAGTCGGCAGGACATAGTCTACTACGCTAGTAATGTCGAGAGGGGACGACCGTAATGTCCCCTTATTGAAATTAAAGCGAACGAAGACCCTTAGCCTATTTTATTGTTTCCCACAAGCTAATGAGACGAATGAAAAGGGAACATGGTAAGATTATAACTAAGTGAGCCAAAAAAATTAATCTAAGTGAGCCAAAAAGTAGCTTTATGCCACCACTTATGTTTTAATTTTAAAATAAGAGTACTTTTCTAATTTAAGTGGGCCGACACGTCATTAGAAATCAAAAACAAGGGAAGGATATAAAAGTTGACGGAGGGGTTCATTTGTGGACATCTATCATCTTGATTCTATGTAGTCGAGCACTTGTGCTTCTACTTTTAGCTATTGAGGTTGGAAACCCTCTTAGCATCCATCACTTGAGGACGGAAACCCTCGTTGTGATCAGATTTGAGGACGAAAAACCCTCAATATCTTCTTGGTGGCTTCACTCAAGGGTCACATTTGAGCGTAATTTCGGATCATCAAAGCTAGGGCATGTCTATTTTCAATGTGTCAATTTGCAGTTCAACTAGGGCATGTTTTCCATTTTTCCCGCTTCAAATTGCGCTGCTATGCTAAAAAAATTCAGCCAATGGAGAGACAATCCATCAAACTTGATCAGGGGACAACTATGACACGATTTGCAACCATTTATAGGGCTATCTACACCCGTTCGATTTCAAATGAGAAATTAGGCATCAACAATGGACGGAATTGGTTGGTTTCAGTTTGCAGCGTCTCTTTTAGTCTCCTCTTGTCATTTGGAGTGTCTTTTGTGAGAAAATTGTTGTAATCTTATGTGGGTATTTTTCTTGTTTTATGGTGTGAAAATAAATTAAAATAAATTCAAACTTTGGTTGGAAAAATTATTTTCATCATCTACTTGTACCAAGAGGGTTTCTAGATGCTTTGGGCCTTCTAGGTATTTTTGTATTGTGATTATTTGATAAATAAAGGAAGATTTCAGATTGCTGTATTTTCTGTCTTAAGGGTTTGCATAAAAATCATATTGTTGTTATATTTTGTATAAGGGTTTCAGAAAATTCTAAAATTTCTTATATCTGTCCCATATAGAACATTACATAGGATCGGCATTCTCCTTCACCTTGAAACCTTCACATTTAAGAAGTGAATCTTGTTGACACATGCAAACATTAGAAGTCAATAAAAATCTTCGCGATTCTTGTTAAAGTCGTGAACAATCAATTTGCTTCCCATAGGTTGTTCTAAAAATTCCAACAAGTTTAAAAATAAAAATAAATAAAAATTCCAGCAAGTTGTTAAATCAACATTAAGAACCAATAAAGCCCTTTGCTCATGTGCATGCCCCTTAACATGGTCTTTGTAATGCCCTTTTCGGGCTGAGTTGAAAAGAAGGGAAAATGGGACCAACCCAAATCACAATAATGAAAAAGAATCTAATTAGCTATCCGCGTTTACTAGAGCTCTACACTCCCCTATCTGCAAGCTACACCCATAACATGTCCCCGAGCTCGACCGAGCTCACGTCAAACAACGATCTAGTGTAGCGAAACTACAATTCGTCTTTGAAATCTTTGGACGAAATAAGGGTCGTGAAAGGCACGAATGAATTTACAATCACATAAGGGCTTCTTCGAATTCATAAACGACAATCTCTACGACGCTATTTTAAGGCACAAAAAGAGGGAAACACCTGGATAACGTCAAAGGGCACAAGAGTTGCTATAAATCTATTTTACAAACTGCCAGTTTTGAACTCCTCATATTTCTCTTGTGAATAACATTACATATATTTTGGATCAATTTAGGGCATGAATCAAGGGAATACAATCATCACAATCGCGAATAACAAAGTGAAGGAAGGCATCTCGTGCTTTTTGCCCATGTTTGCCCTTCGGAGTAGATGTGTTAAACCTAGTGTGGTCTAGTTTTCGAGGGGTAAAGATGTTAGGGCGGGGTGAGTCCTCGAAACCCTCCTTTAAGGCAATTTTGTGCAGAGAACCTGATATTCGTGGCACAGTTGCTAAATTCCACAAACGACCTCTTTGAATGCCCAAAGAGAATCCAAGGAAAAATGTGAATGGGTTTTTGAAGGCTACAAATGGCTCGCCTGTTGTGAAACTGCAAAACTCGGATATTCAAAGTGGTGTAGATGAACTAGAACAACGAGGTTTTGATTGGTCGATTTATGGGTTTTCGTCCTCCTCTTCCATCCTTTAAAGATTGGCCAAGGAAAACATGGCACACTAAAGGTGAATTTTCCATTTTTGTGTACCCTAATAGATACTTTTTTATTTTCTTTGGGAATTCGGAAGATCGAGAACAAATCTTCCAAGGAGGGCCATGGTTTTATGGTAGAGTGGGATTATTTATGAAACTCGCACCCTATGTTCAAGGTGGATGAAGAATTGCCCTTAGAAGCCACGGTGTGAGTGCAATTATTCGGTTTACCAAGAATATTGAAATACCATTGTGTTTACACAGATAGGCAATACTGCGGGAAAATATATGATGACAACATATAGTTTGATCCACCAAGAGCCGATGATTTATGCCCTCATCTGTGTTTTGATGGATCTGAATAATCCATTACCAAGCAAAATCTCCTTAGATGTGGATGATGAGAAATGGGAACAAGTAGTTGATTATGAAAATATGTCATGTCCCTTTTTGGAGACTAGCGGATTTGAAGACCTTAACCCATTTTCTTCCCCGGGGTTTAAGGAAGGAAGCAAGGGGAAGACTTGGATGACATTTTTGTCATTATCTAAGCAAATATTTTTATTATCATCATGTATTCCTATTGGGAAGCCTAGCACTCCAATAAAAGAACTTATTTAATTAGAAAATAAAGTATTTTGGGCACGTAGGCTCCAAATATAAATTAGATAATTAAAAAGTATTTTTATTTGGGTCAGCCATCATTTGAATTGTAGCACCCTTTATGGTTATAAAAGGAGGTTGTTTGGCCATTTGATAAACAAGTGTGAATTCTATTATTTAGGAAA
Organism: Taxus wallichiana var. yunnanensis; assembly: GCA_018340775.1. Taxonomy (NCBI): domain Eukaryota; kingdom Viridiplantae; phylum Streptophyta; class Pinopsida; order Cupressales; family Taxaceae; genus Taxus; species Taxus wallichiana. The sequence continues at coordinate 604,814,477 of CM031235.1, forward strand.
GATTGTTTGTGAAGCATCTCTCTCCCTCTCCTAAGGATGAAAACCCTTGGAGAGTCTTGTGTGAGGACGAAACCCTTCACCAAGTCTAGGGAACACTTCAACACAAAAGTCTCCACCCCCTTGAGGGATCTTTTTCTGCTATAGTCTTTATTTCCAGCCCTAGGCAAATCGCCCTAAGGTGTTATTCGGCTAATAATGAAGGATCTTTACCCTATTTCTGATTATGCATGCATAATTGCCTATTTTAAGGTGGAGCAAACTACTTTGTGGAGTATCTTTGCATATTTATTGGTTGTTCTAAGTGGAGCGACCCACCTAGGGAGCATTTCAGTACTTTCTTGCAATAATTTCATGGTTTTGAGATTGGAATAATATTCTCTATATTTTTAAGAGCCAAGTTATGAAGTTTCATGAATTTTAGTGGTGATTTGCTATTTTTCCAAGCTCGTGGAAGTTAGTTGCAGTTCTGGACTATTTAATTAATTTCTGCAGTTGAGGGTTTTATCATAAAAATCAGATCTCTCACTTCCAAACTTACTAAAATCAGTTTTCTTACATGATATGATTGTTGGCAATATATAATGATTTTAGACACTTAGAGGTAGCTGATTTCAAGGGTTTTGAGCATAGTTAGAAAACTCGGCGAGTACTCGCCAAAAATTCCGCCAAACGAGTAATCTCCAGAAATACTCGCCATTTTTGACTCGCCGAGTTTTGGCGAGTTTTTGCGAGTTTTTGGCCATTTCATATGTTGCTTAAAATTTATGTTTTTTAAAGAAATTTGCGTATTTTTAAGTTGCCAAGTATTCCCAGAGTATTGCCGAGTTTTTGCCGAGTCAAAATTTTTTTGGTCTGCCGAGTATTTTTGAGTACGAGTATGCGAACTATGGTTTTGAGGGCACAAAAGTGGGTTTGAAACCCCAAAAATGGTTGCTTCCCTAGAAGGGTGTTTGTTGGTAGCAATTAAGGGTTTTTATCTATTTATTTCAGTCACTAACAACCTACTAAAGATTTGAAGTGTTGTTTATCTTCAGCTTTGCATACTTTCCTGTGAGTCCCCAAAAAGGGACATTACAAAATATTTTGTTCCACTACAAAATATGAAATGAGTACGACCATCTGGTGAAGCACTTCCCTCAGAGATCTCCTGATCCACTTGTAGAGGACATAAGCAAGAGGAATTTATCATCCCAAAGAAAAAGAAAACAACGAAGACTCAGGTAACATCCAATCCGGTTGGTTCCAATGTCAATAGATTTGCTAGCCTTCAACAGGACAATGACAATGCAGATAACGAGGATCCTATAGAATTCCAAATACCAGAAACTCAAATGTCTGTATCAAGTTCTCAAGAGGGGAAGAGAGGTACAATAGGGGACAGCCAACTTGTAATGATACCTGAAACAAACATGACAGAAGAGGCCCGTAAAACATTAAAAAGCTATCAAAGGAAAACCAAATATCAGGAGCAATACGAGACTAATCATTTTCAGAGGGAGATCAAGCAGGTGCAGCTAAGCCTTTGATGCTCATGCCTAATTGTGGTGAAGGACAGCAAGCAAATTTACCATTAGGAGTCATCCAAGAAAAGAGTAAAAAAATGAAGATGGATACAAATGTGAAGGTAGGTAGAAAACCTACTCAGGTCAATCTACAAAAGGAAGGTCAACAGTTGACCTCTACAGGGAAAAAGTAAGGGATTTATCCCACATTTTTAATCAATCTTCCCAATGAAGATTATCACATGGAATGTCAAGAGGGCTCAAAGGTAGCCCATCAAAAATTAATGAAATTAGAAGAATGATTCAAACTAATAAGCCTCAAATGGTTTTTATCCAGGAAACCAAAGCTTCCATCGAGTTAATGAATGTCCCGGTAGAGGATAGGATTTGGCCTCATGTTCGGGTATTATCTCTTAGTTCAATGGGTGCATTGTAATGTCCCCCTTTTCGAGACATTATTAATATTTATTTTTCATTTGCATTTGTACCCCTTGGCATGCCTAGCGCTACAAGTGGGAGTCTCTTTAGTTAGTTTAATGTAAGGCATTTATCCCACATTTTTAATCAGTCTTCCCAATGAAGATTATCGCATGGAATGTCAAGGGGCTCAAAGGTAGCCCATCTAAAATTAATGAAATTAGAAGAATGATTCAAACCAACAAACCTCAAATGGTTTTTATCTAGGAAACCAAAGCTTCCATTGACTTAATGAATGTCCTGGTAGACAGGATTTGGCCTCATGTTCGGGTATTATCTCTTAGTTCAATGGGTGCATTGTAATGTCCCCCTTTTCGAGACATTATTAATATTTATTTTTCATTTGCATTTGTACCCTTGGATGCCTAGCTACAAGTGGGAGTCTCTTTAGTTAGTTTAATGTGCACATAGGGTAGTTACTTTATTTATTTAATTAAAAAATAAATAAAGTGTACATAGTCTTAGTATTAAATATTTTAATGAGAGTTTATGTTTTCCTCCAAAAGGGAGTCGGTCTTTATTGGATATTGCACCCCTTAGTTCTATAAAAGGGAGGTCGCATTTCCTTAGAGGGTATGTTGATTGATCATTTGATGTTCACTCCATGCTTGGAGTTGGGATGCATGCCCATTAATGTTCTCTCTCTCAAGCGTGGGAGTTATTGTGTTGGTTCATATTCAATTGGAAGTATTTTCATGAGATTTGCAAATCTACTTGTTGGTAATTCTCTTTCTAGCTTGGCGCCTTTTATTGAGAGTAAAATCTGCATGTTATTGAATATTATGAAGGGTTTTATGGTGTTTTAGATCTGCTGGTTATTGTTGGTTTTTACTTGATGAAATCGACTTGTTTGGGCATGTTTTAAGAGTGTTTTGAGGGATTTTGAAGTGATTATCAAGCTTTTTTTAAATTTATTAATTGCAGATCTGAAACTGCATTTATTGACTCTAAAGTGAAGGGGAAAAGTGCTGGAATTAATTTGCAAATTTTACCCTAAACCTAGCGACTGGTTTTGAAATTTCGGGGGCTGATTTGAGTGGTTTCTAGTGCATGCAAAGATCTGATATTTATTTTGATGAAAAACTCATAATTTTTCCTTTTTACTGCATTTGGTTTCAAGTTAAAAGAGTTAGTATTTTGGAGTTATTAATTTCCAAAGTTTCAGCTCTGAATTTTCAGAAAGCTATTATTTATTTTTTTACTTCAAATTGTATTGGATAAAGGAGTGTAAATACCAATGGATTGCCCATCAAACCCTCACCTTAACTCACTCCAACCCTATTTGGGTTGTATTGAAGCTAAAACTAGGGTTCGTGAGGTAAACCTAGGAGGGTTTATCTTCTAAGTGTTTATTTTTTCAAGTATTTAATAATAATCGCTTAATATCCTATAAGGGATATTACATGCATCCGGAGGGGTAGCGCTTATGGGATCCGAAAAAATGGTTTCAGTTGTTAATTATTGTGGAAGTAAGAGTGTTCTACTCTTGCTAGCATATTCTCGTGAGGATACTCAAAGAAATCCTCTTCTTTAATGTTTATGCTCCTCTTTCTATGGAAGAAAAATTAGCACAATGGCAGCATATTGCATTTATGATTTATTCCTTTCCTGATGTTCCAATGATGATAGGAGGAGATTTTAGCACTATCCTCAACGTGGAGGAAAAGCACGTTGGCTCGATTGTATTAGATGTTAACTCGCATAATATGGAAAGGTTTGTGAATGACACTCTCTTCAGTTAGTGGATGTTAAAACTGATAATGGGACTATGACTTGGTCTAACAAATGGCAAGGATTGTATTCTTGAACGTTTGGATAGATTCTTGATCTCTGAAGTTTGGATGGAAAAAAGTAATGTTCCCAAATCCCATATCCTCAACAATATTGGGTCCATTGTTGGCCTGGACATTGAAACTTATCCTAGTTACTCCCCTTTTAGATTCCAATTAATGTGGTCGTGTCATGAGAATATTACCAATCTTATTCACCAATGGTGGATAGAGGGCAAGCCAAGTATGGTACGCATATGTATTCCTTTGTCAAAAGATTGCAGTACATCAAAGCTAAGTTGAAGGTGTGGAATTGGTCAGAGTTTGGTGACATCGAGGAGAAAAAGTATCAGCTTATTCAATAGTTGGAGGAGATCAATGACATAATCCATACTTTAGGTACTATTGTTGATTTAGCTAAAGAAGAAATCTCTTTAAAGGGCTGACTTGCATGAATGGGAGAAACGAGAAGAGATTCTCTGGCAGCAAAAGTCCAGAGTTCAGTGGCTCAAAGCAGGGATAAAAATATGTTTTTTCACAAATCTTTGTTGGCTAAAAGAGCTAAAAATCATATTAATTCTCTAAAAACAATTGAAGGAAAGTTAGAGTATTCATGGGAAGGCTTGCAGTAACTAACTAGCACAAGATTATTTCTCTAAGTTATTTTCAGCTCAGTCTCTTGATGATTCAGCTCAAATGCAGGTGCTCACCCATATTCCTAAGATTCTATTTGATCAAGATAATGAGAGGCTCATATCTCCAGTTTTGGAAAGTGAATACAAAGAGGGTGGTGTTTAGCATGAAAAAAGGAAAAACACTAGGTCCAGATGGGTTCCCTATTGAATTTTATCAAACTTTTTGGGATATTTTGAAAGTGGAGCTTCTGCAAGTTGTGGAAGAGGTGCGCTCTGCTAAAACCATGTTAAAAGAAATTAATAAAACTTTATTGCTTTGATCCCTAAAGCTACGAGGTGGAAGATATAACGGATTTAGACCCATTGCCTTATGTAATGTGTTGTATAAAATCATAACAAAACTTATGGCAGATTGGTTGAAGCCTCTCTTGCATAAACTTATATCTCCAGAGCAAGGAGGATTTGTCCAAGGAAGGCAAATCCATGATGAGATAGTTCTTGCGCAGGAAGCTCTTCATTCTATGGATATACAAAAATCACCTTCAATGTTCATCAAGGCTTGATCTTTCGAAAGCCTATGATAGAGTGGATTGAGATTTTTGTGTCAGGTGTTGGTGGAATTTGGTTTCTCTTCGATGGATAGCGTGGGTTCAAGTTTGCTTGTCCTTAGTGTCTTATTCTGTTCTGGTTAATGGCAGTCCATCCAGGATATTTTCAGCCTCTAGAGGGATTCGACAGGGTGACCCCTTTCTCCTTTCCTATTTATTATCTTGGTTGAATGTCTGGGAAGATTGTTGACTAAAGCTTGTCAGGATAAAAGGATAGGAGGCATTAAACTAGCTACAGGAGCTAAACCTCTCACACATCTACAATTTGTGGATGATTCTACGCTACTCGGCAAGGCTACCTATTCGGAGGTGACTCGTATGCATAAGAGTCTTCAGCTTGTCACTAGAGCTACGGACAATTGGTTAATGAGGATAAATCTAGTATCTTCTTTTTCATTGCTCTTTGAGGCAAGAAATTCAAATCCTGGATATTCTTAAAATTCAGAAAAGGCTCTTTGTTGCTGCAATATTTGGGAATTCCTTTGCAACAAAGCAAATCAAAGATTGGCAATGGTTAATTAATAAAGCTAATAACAAATTGCAGAAATGGATGAACAAGTGGCTCTCAATGGGAGGCCAAATGACTTTGGTTAAAGTTGTTCTCCAAGCTTTACCAATTTATGTGTCATCTATTTTGAATATTCTAGTTGGAATTTTGAAACAATTGGATTCTATTTGCCAAAAATTTATTTGGAGTGGGGCCCAAGAAAAGCAAATGGTCCTTAGTTAAGTGGGATACTTTATGTCAACCTAAAAAAGAGGCCTAGGCTTTCATTCCACAGCTAAGCATAACAAGGCCTTAGCAACCAAACTTTATTGGGACTAATTGATCCTAATGAATTGTGGGCTGTCAATCTCAGAGCTAAATATGTTGAGAATAATCCTCCATGAGAGGATAATTCGCTTGACCCTCCCTTCTAAAGGATCTCCTATTCTTTCAATTTTGAGAGTAGGAGAAGCTATCATCAAGCGACATTGCTTTTGGATAGTTAATAATGGCCAAATTGCTAATTTTTGGACTGACTCTTGGGATGGCCATCCACCGATTATCACCCAATATCCTGAGCTTCATCAAGTTATGGAAGGTCTCCATGAAAAGGGTTGGATAAAGGTAGCTCACTATTGTCAGCCTACTATACACCATTGGGAGATGGGTAAAAGTTGGATTCCTCCTCATGAATGGCCTATTCAGCTAGGAGTGCAACAAGAGCAATTGGTTGTGAATATTCTTTAGTCAAGACAACTTTCAACTTCAGCAAGGATGGACTCAATAGCTTGGGGAAAAAGCTCCACATGCTTTTACACAGTTCAGTTGGGTATGATCTCTCTTTGCATAGTAACTCCCCACCCCTTAAGGGACATTTTTACTCACCTTTGGCAGGAAGCCATATGGCCCAAAGTTAGTTTCTTGTTTGGTTGTTATTGAAAGGAAGAATACTTACAAGGGACAAGCTTATGAAAAGAGGGTTTTATGGCCCTTTCAAGTGTGCCATGTGCTTGGACTCTGAAGAAACTATTCCTCATCTTTTTCTTCATTGCCCTTTTGTAAGCAGATTGTGGCAGCATTTGGCCAAGCTCTTTGGATTCCTTAGACTAGTATGCAAGCTATTGAACAACCTTTTAGGGAGTGGGGTAAATATATTAAAGATAGTCATAATCTTGGACAAGCCCTATGGAGCAGTATTACTCTATTGTTATGGAATAATTGGAAAGAAAGAAATAGAAGACTATTTCAACAGCAGAGTAGAGACAGCTCTTTGGTTTGGGAGAAGATCAAGTTGAATGTAGCTGAATCCATCAAGCACAAATTACAGTTACCCCAATCTCTCTCTCCACAATGGGATAGTCTTCTAAAAAAACTTCTGATATGTCCTTCAAGTACTACAATGGCTATCTCTAAACCTAGAAAGAAAATCAGATTGATAGTAAGTGGACTGCCCCTCCTCCAAGATTTGGTAAGTTGAACACAGATGGTGCTTCTAGAGGCAATCCCGGAAAAGCAAGTATGGGTGGCATAGGAAGACTTTCTGATGGTTCTGTGGCTTTTTCTTTTCAGAAAGTCTTGGGTATGCCACAAATAATTTAGCTGAAATACGTGCTATATCTAGGGGTCTGCAAGAAGCCCTGAAAACTTGGATGGCAGAGAATTCAGGTTGAATCTGATTCTCTACTTACTGTGAGACTGCTTACCACCTCTGCTGTGAATCAGGGTAGAAATTGGCAACTGTGTAGAGAAAGGGACAAAATACAATGTCTGAAGGACAGGTTTCAGGAAATCACCTTCAAACATATTCCAAGAGAGCTCAATAGAGTGGCTAATGCTTTAGCTAATTGGGCCCTTGACAATGGGAATATCTCTTGTTTTGGTCCTCCACCGCTTTGGTGGATGGGCAAGCTTCAGCAGGATCTTCGACAGATTATTGAGTTAGACTTGTATCAATGATTGTGTTGCCTATGCATGCTTATGTCTCTAATGCCCAAGCCAGGACTAATAGCTTTTATGCCTGACACAATAGAATATGTATATTTTGATCTTCCCATAATATAAATCTTTTCCCTTTATTTTAAAAAAAAATCACTAATCTGAAATTTATAACAGCAAGCTACAACACACTGAATTCTTATGACAGCAAGTAAGAAATTGCAATTATTCACTTCCAACACCACTTCTACACCATCCAAATCATGTATGGAACAATAATAATTACTTAGAGCAAGTACAAACCAAGAAAAGAAATTTTAGAGCCCAAGCTGAAGTATAATAATTAATTTTGTGACAGCAGTGAATCTACTTACCAAAATGGCGGAAATAATGATTGCAAGGCCCAAAATTCAATCCGGGAAATGCAATCAGCATTATAAATTATGAACAATCCAGTTATTAGCAAAGAAAGGAGTGTCGTGTGCCTAGATGACACCAAAACCCTTCATCATGTAAGCCGCCACCCTAGGAGAAGGTTTACAATGGGCTGGAAATGACGTGTTCCAAGGAAAATCTGAATGTAATCACCAAGTGCGACCTCCGTGTGAGACCACCAATGAACAAGAGATTTCGTCCTCAAACCATGTGTAAAGAGGGTTTCCATCCTCAATCGCAAGAGAGAGAATGTGGTTTCGTGCTCAAACTCCAAGAGAATAAATTCCAAAGCAAGCATATCCTTTTTCCAGCCAAGCGACCCCTTTAAATAGCTAGAGGTGGTGCCAAAACCCGAGATAGAATACCCCAAAGAGGACCGACCTCCTTGGAGACAAGAGTTCCCTTTTTCTTTTATTTTTCAATTGGTTTTTCAACTTTTTCCCAAACGGCTTGACTTCTCTAAACTATAATTAGAAAATTACTTAAAATAATAAGAATCTACAAAAGCAATGGAAAATTATAACGTTAAACACTTCCCTTGTTTTTTCCATTTAAGCCCACAAGAAGTGGAATGGGCCCAAGGTCTTCAAACGAACTATCCAGAGAAGGGGATATTATTGTCCCCTCCCAAAATTGTTTTACCTCAAGCAATTGCAAGCCCACATGCCCAAGTACCATCATACTATAACAACCAAAACATCTAAATCCCATAGGTTTCAAGTGGAACAAACTCCGCCAACAATCATTGTGTCTACTCCATCCATCACCCACATTTATATGCTCTCCTTCAATGAAGCTTTCTACACAAAGCATGAGAACATTTCCATACACTCCCTTAAGGCCAATGGCTTCCCCAAGTGCTTACTACCGTGTTCCCGAGGTACCCATTTGCCCTTCTCTTGTGATGAAGGATCCCATACACTTGTTTCATGACTATAGCCTTGAGCTCCAACGAGTCGCATAATGTTACTACGGGTTGATCCAAAGAATCGAACCTGTTTCTTGCATTGATTTGCAGGAGGATAAAGAAGTCTGGAATATTTTAAAAGACAATGGAGTCACTACTTTCTTGGAAAACATGTCTGGTTATTCAGCCATGGTTTCTTATGGGGTCTTGGCTACCTGGTCGCGTGGCAGAGTTCAAATTGGCAACACTTTCTTCACCATCTCTACCAATGCCATAGCCTCGGTGACTGGTCTACCGGCTGGGGCGGTTTACTTCAAGAGGTCCTTACAAGCGAGCTCCAGGACTTCATCAACAAGGGCGAGAAGCCAACCAAGTATCTCTCGGGATATGTTCGGGAGTCCCTACATCCCCCTTGGGATAGAGTTGCCGAAGTGATTATGAGATACTTTACTATCGACAGGCGATACAGGTTGGTTTTCGGGCCTCACTTTTTCATCCTTTCCCACCTACGTTGGGGAAAGAGAATCAATCTCGTTGCCTTTCTTTACCAGTCTCTAGAACACTCTATCAATCTGGCTAGGGAGGGAGAAGGCCCCATTCTCCATCAGGGCCTACTCTACCTCCTCTTTAAATTTGCCGCTTCACCTGCGGAGCTTGCTCATTTTCCTTCTAAGTCTAGCAAGTCTCGTCGTACCACCACCTCATCTCCCCTTCCATCCCCCGCTTCCCTTCCCACTTCCAATCAACATCGTTGCCTGCAAGTTTTATCTAACTTTGATTCTAAGATTGCCATTGTGGGTTCTTCCTTTGCAATTTCTATTGATATCACCATTAGTCCATCTCACTCTCTGGCCGCCACCTTGCCTTGACCTATCGGTTGCGAACCTCGATTCCTGTTACCTCCCCGGTCTCAAGCTCGAGCTCCTTCTCTCGGATGCTCTGCTGGGGTTAGCTACGTTGTATCCAAACTCCCCCGATTCTGGTCCGGTTGACATGGAAGAGGAGCCGACTCACTGAGGGGCCAAATGTCTAGCAAGGTTCTGAGAATTTTAAAATGGAGGATAGCGAGATCATCCCCCATGATAGGCAGACGGAAGCTCCAACTAAAGTGGAAGATACCAGGGTCCGAGAACAACTCGAGGGGCAATGAGGGAACTACCACTGAAGATATTATCCAACCTGAAGATAGCCATGTGGATCTGGTGTCTTCCATCCTTGCTAAGCCCCACCATTCTTTCACTGTCCTAAAATCTTGGGAAGCTTACACTTACAATACCAGTTTGTTATAATCAAAGACTACTCTGAACTGATTGCCCTTGCTGATCTGTTGGCCGAAGAGTCTGGTCCATTCATGCAAAGAATATTGTTAAAGAGCTGAAAAAGCTCCTATGATCTTTTGTACTTTGCTTCTTTTTGTCTCGCTTTTGCTGTTTTGTTTGGTTGTTCGGCTTTTTTGGAATTTTCATGGGTTTCTCTTATGTAATTTTCATCGCATAATTTAGCCAGTTGGGCCTTTTGTACAAGGTTGTGGGACCTTCTAAAACCCTCACTTTACCCTTATTCCAAAAAAAAAATGGAGAGTAAGCTACCAACTATCTAAAATTACCTTGATTTGCACTTGGGCCACCATTATTAACTCATCTCCATGATTAACAATCATTTGATCTCCTTATCTCAAAACATCCTCAAGAAGGAGAAAGATTCCTCCAAAAACATCTGTAAGTGATTTGGAGTTTGTTTGACCAGACTTTTAGCAACTGGCAACCTAAAACTCATTCATGGACTTCTCCCTCGTCTCCTCGCCAAATTCTCTGAAATTGAGCAATGAGCGCAGCTCTCTGAATCACACTTCGAATGAGACCAACCTCATGAAAAATGGAACTTTAGATCAAAAGATATGAGCAAAAAAAAGTCTTGCATTTGTTCACCATTTGCCCAGGCTATGACATCCCCAAGCTCTGATTTTGTATTAAATGTGACCCGTCAAATTTAATCTTGTCCCACATATACTGTAGTGGGTCACCAGGTTCTACCATGTGTCCAGCCTGCCACACGTTTGAATCGCTGAATTTCAAGATCTCGGGGTTCCTATGCCCTTTGCCCGCCTTGGTCTCAAACCTCCGAGGAGAATGGATGGACCAATCACATTTTCTCTTTTCATAAGACCTCTATCCTCAGCTCGGTCTACTCAACCTTAGTGACAGTCCCCCTAGCCACGTGTCCTCCTGCTATTGGCCTACAAACCTTTAAAGATTTGGCATACAAAGACAAAGGGTGACTGGTACTGGTGAGAAAAGAGGATTCTTGCATTGATATCACTGACCCAGTCCTTAAAGGCAGTCAAGGGACAACACACCAAAATGAGGATTTAATGTGTTATGATGAGCAGAAGCGATTTGCATTGCTTCTTATGAACAATATTCAAAGTACCGTGACAAAGAGAACAAAGAACAAACCAACACAAAACAACATATTAGAACTGTAATGAGAGATTAATTGCTTCATAAATTTGTAACTTTTGTACAGAATCCAGGAGGTCAGATGTATGATGACCAAAAGTGAAAAACTACTTCCAAAACTAGAAGCTCCACTAATAAATCACTATATTGCATATTTACACAAGTGTAGAAGAGGAAGACAAGGCTGGACAGTTCCAAGAAGAGCAACCATTTGTAATATGTTGTTTAGTCTTCCATTATTTATCATTTTCTTGCAGTACCCCAGCATGAGCGCTCTAGTCTGGACTGGTACTCTCAGCACCTGGCACTACACAGAATAAGAGTTAGGTCATACTGTTCAACTATGGGAAGCTAAGAGCACGAATCCAATGGTGTACAGCGCATAACATTTGGTGAGACCATCAGATGGTGCACCACGATCAAACTCCTAGACCCTCTTGGATCAACAAGATGGATCAGATGATAGGCAATTGGTTCGTACAAATGTTTGGGGTCATATCCCTACTCCAACTGTATGTTCTTAAGATATTGTGCTGCCTTGCTTTGCTGGAATTGACAAAAGAAGTGAAAATGACCATGCTGAAATTAAAGATGTGATTGGCCCCATATTTTGTCTGTTTATGTGACTATTTGCTTTAAACCACTATTGTTAAAATAACTGAACTAGAGTTTCAGGACAGGAAGCTGTAGTGCTCATGATATATTGATATCAAGTCAATAAACTGCTGATTTTGTTGTTCATATTTCTTCAATTAAAAGAGCAAATGCATATGCTTTAACTCTAGTGTGAATACGATTTATCATTTCAACAAATATGAAAAAAATTATAAAGAGGCAATAATTATTACAGGAAACAAATTAATCTGGGAGAGAGGGAGAGAGAGAGAGAGACCTTATGACAAAACGGGCAACTGATGGATCCCCATTACATAGCCATATGCAAACAGATGATAAAAAGGTCAGCATTAATCTAAATATGATATAAAACAATACACTCACACTATGATTCTCCAATCTAGAACATAGTAGTGTAACAATTAGCTCAAATATATCATCAAAGCAGGTAAAACCTTTCAAATTCATAAATCTCAATCGGTTTCTCTGGACGAGGACCCAAGTTTGAAGTCTCTACAAGCTTGCGACCTACAAATATCAACACAAAATTAAGATGCAAATTAGTGCTTGATATTCTATCCAATAGTCAGTTTGAACTAAGGAATTATGAGCACTCATACTTTTCATTTCCAAAGCATTTTTACAGTATAGCGCATAAATGTTTGTATAAGATACCACAGTGGTGGCTGTCAAATAGCAAAACAAGTCCTCTAGTTCAACATGTTAACAAATGTTCACTAAAAAAGTATTACATTTGGCACATTTCCAAAGATGCGAGAAACTGCAAACGGAAATGCTTGATAATATTTCCAATGCAAACAAGAAAAAATGCCATAATTCCAATTATATGGAGAAACTAAGGAATTATGAGCACTCATACTTTACATTTCCAAAATATTTTCCGACATAGAAGCCTACATATCTGAATAAGATAGTACAACAGTGGCTCTCAACTGGCAAAACTGGTCCTCTAGTTCACCATTATAACAATTGCTCAACAATCAAACATGGGATATTTTGTATTTAATATTTCTAGAAGTTGCAATGAAACTGCAAGGAATAATGGTTGATAGAATTCCCAATGCAAACAAGAAAACGGACCGCCATTATAATTCTATGCACAAACTAGAAAAAAAAGAGTGAAAGGAAATACAAACACTGATTGTCAAGGATTCTACGCTCCATCAACTATAAAAAGGTACAAAACTAAATAGTACATTATTGGAACATCATTCTAATTTGAACGTAAGCATAATTACATTAACAAAAGTGTTTACCTATGTTTTGGCTAATATTACTAGTTCCTACAAGCCCAAAAACAACTTTGTGAGCTTAGCCGAATATGACCTATACACAGGTTACAAAAGTTACAAAATGTGGAAAGTTCTTTTGGACATTGTTTCGCTCATTGTTTTCTTCTGTATAAAATCAATATGAAACAATAGCAAAATGCAAATGAGGAGAGTAAAGTTAAAACATTTATTCAGTTGAGCAATATCATTGAGATGAACTATAATGTTAAACAAATAAGATAAGAATGATGAAATGAACCAGGTAATTCTAATCCTGAGGCTATCCTAAATGGATAATCCGATGAAGGACATCCAACGACTAGCCAATGTTTTGAAAAAATAAAACACATTATTAAAGATGAAATTTCTGGAGACTACAAGGATGTGGTTGTTGGACACTCAGGAATTAAAAGGGTCGTCCTGTCAAAACCTTACTCTATTTGATAGATGCATTTTTCTAACCAGTAATTTAACTTATATAATTAAATCTTGGACTCCTAGTATGCTAGTTTAAGGTTTATAACAAGTTTCCTCCTTTAAAACTCTGCTTTTTCCTCAAAGCGTTTTTAATGAATCAAGAGCAACTCTTCAAAATGGCTTTTAGTTCCCCCAATGTATTTTAAAGAGGTGATTTCCTATATTTTATTTTCTAAAATGACCTGAAATAAATGTTTTTTTCATGCATCCAATACTGCTAAGGAATCCAAGACCAACTTGCCCTTTCCATCCACTTCTGGTAAATTTATTTGTGAGGCAATCTACTTTCCATAATCCCGTATCAATTAGACATGGGAAGCACATTGTGGACCCCTATTGGAATGGCAAATTAAAGAGCATAATTCACTTGTCTAACATATGCTGAGAAAATATATGGACCATAGAATCTCGGTGATAACTAATCCTTTTACCAGTATTGGAAGACATGTTTATATGCTCATAACTGTTTGTACATATGTTTCCTACTCAAATTCTCTTTAGCTATTATATTTATCTACCCAATGCTTCATTCAGTTTTGAGCTACTGTAAGGTTTATTTTTAGGATTTTAGTTATGTATATCTTCTTTAGGATTTTCAATACTTCTTAGGACTCTAGTATTTCTAACAACCAATAAGTAGGAGCTGCCATATATATTTAGTTTTAATGCTTAGAATGGTGACAGTTCTTGTTAAATTGTGATATGTCATATTATACATCTCATACATGGGAAGTCACAGTCCAAGATCAAATTACTTTGATAATGATTTATTTGCCAATATTAAATGTTTATAAATTCTTGTACATATTATACAGATATATAAAGTTAAACACAAGCATCCCAAAACATGGAATAAACATTTTCTATTCATTCAAAATAGTTTACAGTCAGGCTAATTGCCACTTCATTTTACAAAGCTCATTTGAAGCGTGCTCCAACTCTGAACTGATGGTGCCCATCAGCATAGCCTATATTGCCACCCAATACATCTTTGATACCACAAGCACAGCAGGATCAGGATAAAGTGGAATACATGCAATGCAATATTGACAACTCGGGAAGACGGATCTTCGACAGTACACAGGACCAGAACATGAGAAGTGACATGGCAAATACCTGGTTCTTCACACATTTAAAGTTGGTGATTAAGTTTGGGAGCACACTCAAGAAGAAAAAAGGCACTAGAAGACCCCATATAGCAAGACACATCTTCATGGAATCCTTACACCTGAGCAACATCTACAATATCTGCATCGTAGGATATAAATTTCTAAGTCATGAGGTTCAAGTTCGAGTTCATGTTCCACGAGGATAAAGTTTGGTTCAAGTTCGCCAATGGAAAAAGTTCATGAAGATAAAAACATCGTTTAATTCGAACAATAGAATTTGTTTTATCATTTTAATTTTCTATAAAAACTAAATGCATAAATATGTCAGGGGGATTGAGAGAAAAGAACGTTCAGTCCTCTGTTTTCAGTTGGTATATCAATATATATACACAAATAATCATATCTATCTGATGAGCGGGAGAGGACTATCCTCTCCTACGTTCAGTCCTCTGTTTTCAGTTGGTATATCAATATATATACACAAATAATCATATCTATCTGATGAGCGGGAGAGGACTATCCTCTCCTGCCCTCTATATATATGTGGAAGTGCTAATCTTTACCTGTTTCTGTATATATAAGGCCCTTTTCTTGCCTTCTCATTTCACAGGTGGCACCACCTGTGAAATCGGTCAATGGGAGGAAATCAATTAGTCAATAAGCAATCACTTCCTTCTCAAACAAAAAGGAATTAAGGTGGGGAATATGGATATGGGAATCTTGGGTGGTATATGTTGTCAGTTCAGAGCAAATCTCTGGTATCTTCACTACCTCGATATTGAAAGGTAAATGCAGTCTCTTCTCTTCCATGTATCTCAAGTGATGGATCGAAGCAGTCCAGTGCATATTGGATATGTAGTTTTCTCGTCCCCAGCCTAGAATCATGGGATATAGGATATAGGGCATTTAGATTAAACCACATACAGTCGAGGGCCCCTATCTATGTATATGGCAGCTGGCAGCCCTCTCTATATATCGCAGCTGGGACTATATCTATATCTATATATAGCAGTGGGGCACCACATACATAGATGCATCACGCATAGAATAGATGGATGATGTGATGGATGGCCCCATATATCTATAGGCCAATGACCTAGAGATATATGGGGGCAGCTATTGGCTATATCTAGTCAGCACCCCCTACCTATATAAAATAATGCAAAAGCATGTCAAAAACTTCCTCGCATTTAAAAATAATGGATAAAGTTTTATTCTATGTTAAACGAGGATAAAGTTTGACGAATTCGTCAAACTTTTCCTATAAACTTATAAAGTTCAATTTACCTTGTGACATAGGATATAATGCCCCACCACATAGTTGGTAACCTACATAAGAAGATAATATAAAAAAGGACAAGGGAATGGATTTCATTTGGTAGCATTTGTTATGAATTATTGTAATGACAATTCTTTTGAAAATGCATGATTTCAGCCTTGAGCCACCTTGTACGGTTTACGTGATGGCCTAAGTTCTTAGAAAGCTACAGATCAACATGCAACTGGGTAATAGTGCTCTACTACAAATCTCTGCCTCTGTACAACAGAACTCTACATCAACTCTAGGTTCGCGACCAATTCTCGCTAGCCAAAGAGACCTTTGCTTTCAAGTATACTTGTAATCTCAAATGTGTATCATTAGTTTGTATATTTTTTTATAATAACGAGGTGGTGTCGACATTTGTTCTTTGGGTGTATTGTGCACTTTGTATTGTTTGATAAGTACACATCCAGCTTACACACAAGAAACTGAACTATGTTCTCGTATAACCTTGGGCTTTCTCACGACAAGGTCATCTTCCATGTTCAAGCACGAGGACAAATCAACATTAGCAGGAAACATAGAAAAACTTTAAAAGGATATAAAAACTGAGTTAGTGGTATGCCAACCTCGTTAATCATCAACTTTCATCTTTTGAATACAATATGTTTTCAGAGGGGAGGGCATCAAAGCTACAAGTCGGCAGAAAAAGGGAATAGGAATGATGAAAGTGGAGAAAACAAGGATGAGGTTTCATGAGCAACAACAAGCCTCCTTTATAGCTTAGCTTATAGTCCTCTTGATTGTGTTGTCATAAATCAGAGTGCACATGAAAAACGTAAAGAGACGCGCCTTATCGATTGGACAATGTTATGAAGAAATTTAAAATTGTTCATTTATCATAAGTTTTCAAATTGGCCCATTGGTAATAATGGGACAAATAGTTGCAAGACAGTATCAGTCAATACATCATGTCTTTATTGTAGCAGAGAATTTACTCGAGAAAAAAACCTATGTGCAACATCTGTGTTTATTCATAGGGCATCTGGTAGAACTATCAGTAATTCATCTCATATAATATCTTCTCCAAAAATTCCATGTGCCAAAGCTATATTGATTATTCAATGCATCTAATCATGAATTGTTACACAAGTAGAGATTTCAGGAATTGTGTCTTTTCCAAAAGCCAGTTGAGACTTCTGCCCTTACCGAAATCCAATTTGGAATTATCTTTCATATTCATGTTAGTTGTGATATTGATATGAGGTGATTGTCAGCTCCAACAACAAATAATGAAACTGCACAGAAATAGCAGTTCTTGCTCCTTTCAGTATATACATGTTTATTAGTTTTTGAAAAAGTTATGTACGATTTTGCTTATAACATTTGCCTCATATGAAGAAAAAATCTGATGATGTGATTTCATAACTATTATGGTCTCCAATTTTGGATATAAGATGGACTTTTATGAAATCCTCTGACCGTAGAAGCAGATCTAAGAACCTTGTAAGTTTTCACACAAATCTTTTATTTTGTTCCAATTCAAAAACTAACACACTGTATTATGGCTTTTGTTATGGGATAGAAGGATAACTTTACTTTAATAACCTGAAAATTAGAATAGCAAAATTGAAGGAATATGTATTACCTGCAACTTGAAGAAATGTGTACTGGTTCGGTGGAATCTGTGACTCAGGCACCCAAGATGCTTTGTAACTGCCATAAGGAATTAGATAAACTTCACAAACAAGGCATTCAAGTCATTTACAACCAAGAAAGACAAAGTTGGTAGCATCCTAACACTAATCTTTTGAACATTCAGAAGAACGGATTTGAATGGAGACCTCTTTACAGTAGGACTAAACATTCCAAGGACAAATATAACTGTTCTTATCATGACTAGTGTTGTAATCAGATATTGACAGACAGAAAAGGCGAATTCAATTCTTGATTGTTTAGAGATGCTGATTATGCTAAAACGTATAAGTAAAGGCATAATAAATGCCAACAAATAAGAGCTACAGCAGAAACCTGCTATTTACGAATACAGTGATTTATGAGTATTGGGTGGAATGATGTGTAGATAAGTGTGTTTAGGTAGGAAGACCTGGCAATCATATAAAAAATTGGGCATTCTGTACAAATTATTTTATATAGATATTGGATAGTCATTAGAGAATATTAAACCACAGTGAAAGACAAGCAAGCTTTATTCAATCTTTCTTCAGTTGTTTCCTCTACAAATTTGAAATGTATGTTAACTATAAAAACTTCAACAAAAATAATGCCAGATAAGTTTGTGTCTGTAGGTAATGTAATGTGTGCCATGTGAAAAAGCGTAGTAGGAAAAATGCTGAGGAAAAGAGAATCCATCCCTAACGAGAGTCTACAACATACCTTATTATAGAAAGAATGAAAGAAATTATATTAATGTCCGACCAAAAGTAGGTTCATGGGACTCGAGAGTACATCTAATTACAATAGAAAGTGCTAGGGTAAAAGGACCCTAGAATCAAAGACTAACAAAACAAAAAGAACAAAAGCACTGAAAATAAACGTCCCAACCCATACAACTAGCCATGTGGTGGGGGCGGGGGCGCCGGGGGGAGGGGGACCACAAAAGAGCATGAGTAGATGAAAGTTGGAAAGACTAGATGGTATCCTATCAAACATCCCTAACTATACTTGGGACAAACGAATCATCTATGTGATTGTCTATCATTATGAAGGGGCTAATACATGATCTGATCATGCTCGTCAAGGAGTGTCTAGGGTTGAGGGTCTAGGCTGAGTATTCCTAGGAGGAAGTAAAGAACTCCCCCTAGAATCCCTCCTAACATTCATGGCAGCGAAGAAACTTGTTATGTATCCATGTCCCCACACCCTAGGACATGGAAGAGAAGATCCACAATGCCAAAGAGAAAATCCATGACACTGAGGAGCAGATCCCCGTCATCGACAAATAGTGTGCTAGGGAATGATAGTAGTAGTATTTTGCATAGATGAGTGTTGCCTCACTAACCTACTCCCCTCAGTGTGTGAAGCAGTAATATCCAAGGGTGCTTAAAGACACCAACGTATGGGATGAGTTGAAAGATGGCGATGATCAGCACGGGAACTCTAGGGGCTCCCAATAGGGATGTGCGTCGAAGGGCAACAACCTCTAGAAGAAAAAGAGCCGGGCATCATTAGTAGGGGTACTAAAAGAAAGTGGATAGAGAATTTCCCGAATTTGTATAAAGATAGTGGTGTCTTCCCCGATCTCATAATTAATGGGGCATCTGAAAATGAAGTGCTTCTTAGTCTCCACCTCTTGGAGGGAGCAAAGATTACAAATCCAGTCCCCATGGGGAATATGATGATCAATCTCAACCCACAACTTTTGGCTCTTTATTGATTGTTGTCATAAACAGACCAGCAAGCTGACTGTTATTATGTCTCCTTGAGAAATGGGTTCCAACCATCCCTTTCACTTCCCCTACTTGTTCATCACCCTCCCTTTCAATCCTGGATTCAACACATGTTGAAATATTATCAATATTAGCCAAACAATGATCAATAATTACCTCATACTTGTTGACTCTTCGAAATAATGATGGGAATAAGGGCCAATTCTTCATCCTTCATGGTTCCATTTCTCTCAAAATGCAGATCTGATTTTTCACCGGCATGTGTGTGACTATTGAAGCTCAAACATTTGTCATGTGGACTTAAGAACCCTCTACCATCAAGCCCTTCTTTATGCACAGTGTCCACACCCTTGAGTGTGGGGTCCTTATGGAGTGTTGACCCCTTCCTTGTTGCTTGGGGTTTTGACCTTGTGCCAATTCCAACTCTTTCTATCTCCAACTTCATGAACTCTGCAAAAGGTAGGGCATCTCAAACCTTCTCCGGAAGAGCTCTATACTCCTCATACCATGTACCAATGTTGCTCACTTTGGATGGCTGAGAATTAACGACTTCCCTTGGAAGAAAAGTAGGCCTCGTGGCTGATCCGTGGGCTGATCCCAAAGGTCGTCATGCATTATTAGCTCCGGATAAGCTACCATCTCCCTTATGAACCATGGGTTCAATCATCGGCTGAATTAATAGGGCTAGGAAATCCATGGTATCCACCAATCGTTCTTGCCCCGCAACAAGCTTATCGAGCTTGGCTTCCTGAGGATCCTGGTTAGCCATGTTATCCTCCTTTCTTGGCTGGTCTGCTTTCCTTCTTCTTTGACAGTATAGAAAACCCTTGTTGCCTTTTTCCATGAAAACCCTAAGGTGGGAAGATCGGAGCTCTGATACCACTGTAATGTCCCTTATTGGGAATTCAACTGAAAAAGAAGGAAATCACACAAACCTCAAGATTATTAAATTCTAATTTTAGACCAAAAACTGAATTTTATGACAGCTGGAAATCAGCAGTCTAATTTTTATAATAACGGTCCAAAAATGAAGGAAAACCACTCAAATATCATCAACTAACAAATCTGATCACACATTCAACTGAAAATTAATTCCGAACAGCAGAAGTACAACTCATGAAAATTATGAAATGAAGGGTTTCCAAACCCCATAACCACAAAGAAATATAGATTCCGGCTTTAGAAATTATGCCAAATCAGAATATGAAATCAGATTTGCAACTTGTGCCCTAGAAGGCACCTAAATGTTATCAAACCCTAGTCGCTCCAACTAGGAAGAGCTCAACAATGCATGCAAACCCTTGTAGATGTCTTCCTTGATCTTCTAATGTCCAAATCTGCAAGAGGTCTTCAAATTTGTCTTCACTTCACCCAAAATTGGAGGTTTTTCGTCCTCCAATCAGTCGCAAGGAAGGTTTTTGTCTTCCTTGGAAAAAGCCACACTAATGGATTGTCGCCCAATAGTGGAATGACAATGAGCAATCAGCCCAAAGATCAAATGTAGAGAAAATGCACCAAGATAGATGATGAAAATGAAGTCATTGATCTCCCTTTATATCCTTCCTTTGGCACCAAAAGCCAAAATAGGACTGACCTCATAAAGCTTTTTGGGGGTCTTTTAATTTGCTTTTATGACCTCCAAACACAGCCGACCTACTTAAATAGAGGAAAACACTAAAAGAAACATTAAAATTAACAAAAGAAAAATGAAATGGAATGCAATTCCTTCCCTAGCTCATTCAAGCTTCATTGCACGCGAAAAGGGAATGGCAAGAAGCCCATTATTAGGCTCTCAAGTCGAAAAGGGGACATTACGAGGCACTAATGAGAGAATCTAGAATGTTAACATCACGCACTTTTGGAAAAGAAGTCTCGGACCCAAGTCGAAGGCCTTACAGAAGTCTACAAAACAAAAGACTTTAGAAAAGCGATGGCAAGCCTCCTCAATAGTAGCTTTGAAGTTTAAGATGTGGTCAATAGTCGATATTTTCTTTTGAAGTCGGCAAGTGCTTTGAAAGCTAATGTCTAATATTGTGGCATAAAATTTGGCAAGCATATGCCCTATTATATGCCCTAAAAATTCATGAATATATGCCCAATTAGTGCAAGAAATCTGATTTTTAATGCCCTAGCTATGGAGATATGAATTTCACGAAAGCACCAAAAATCATAACTCACTTTGAAAGCACCAAAAATCATGAAACTCGAGATATTGGCCTTATGAAATATAGAAAATTAAATGATAATTTCATATTTGAAAAAATGTCACCGCACAAACCAAAACACCACCTCAATATAGGTTGCTCTACTTGAAATAAAATATAATTTGCAAAAAACAATTGATAAAATACAAGATTTCACCTTTATAAATCATAGGGAGTCCAACCATGTAAAAAGATCACATAAAAACCAACAATATCCTTGAAAACACACCTCCAAGCAAGTCGCTTAGGGCAGAAATCTGTTATAACCAACAATAGAGAGAAATCCACCAAAGGGTAGTGTGGGGTTTTGTCCACACCACTTCTCCACAAGGGTTTTCGTCCTTGGGAGTGCCTCAATCAAGGGTTTTTCGTCCTTGAGAGAGAGGAAAAGATGCTTAACAAGCAATCCTTTACCAAAAAAGAGAAATCCACATAGCATAATCCTCTAATGGCCAAGTGACCTCCCTTTTATAACCATAAGTGGGGCTTATAATGTAAATGATGGCCGACCTCTTAAGAAAAGTACTTTCTAATTTCTAATTGGTATTTTTGGAGCCTACATGCTCACCAATAGTTTTTTATTTCTAATTTATTGTTGGGTGCTAGGCTCACCAACAATTACAATGCCAATTAAGAAATGAACATGAAATGAAGCACATGATGACATTGCTTAGCTTCCTCTAGCTTGTTTGCTTGGACCCATGAGGAAGGAAAATGGGCCAAGGTATTTAATTGGAATTAGCTCGAAAAAGGGACATGACATATATTTTATAATTTTAATTCAAATGCAAACACAAATGAAACTTGAAAATTCATAACTCCATCAATACTTGGAGTTTCAACACAAACAAATGCTCAAAATGATCTCAAAGAGACCAGCTATCAAATAAAAGTGATATCACAATTTTTCAACCACGAAAACCCCTCCAAAAGTGCTCCTGAACTTCTCAGGTGAGTAGATCAAGTGGAGGAAGGGTGCTAGCACCCTTGAAAGTGTCCTAGCTGGAGTAAAAGTGTCTTAGCTAGAGTAAAAGTGTCTTATGCACAAATAAACACCTTGTTATTCCAGAAATCTGCGAATGAAATCCACTTGTGACTCCCGAATGAAGCCACCAATGCACACAAGAGGGTTTTCGTACCCAAGCGTGATCCTATTGAAGGTTTTCGTCGTCAATAGGTAACCAAGGAAGGGGTTTCGTCCTTCAATGGCAAGAAGAGAAGCTACGCTAGCTCCAAATCCAAGTAAATGTCAAATGTTGAATAATTATGATCCCCCTCCTCCTCCATTTGAACCTTTTTAAGTGCCCTTCTTTAACGCCAAGGATGAATTAGAAGATCAATCTTCATGACCGACCTCTTAATGAAGGGGGAAGTGCACTTTTAATCTTCACTTAAGAAGACCAACCTCATAAGAAGGGAAAGAGTATTTATTTATCTCCATTGTAGCTCTCAAGAAGACCGACCTTAATGAAGGAGAAGATAGAATTTCCTTTTGCTTTGTCATTCACCTATCACCTAATCGAATCACTCCAAGCCATAATTAGTAATCAAAAAAATAAGGAAAATACAATCACTTACGATTATGGCAATGTTCACCTCCCTTGTTTTCCTTCCTTGAAGCCCACGAAGGGTGGAATGGGCCCAATGCCTCCATAGTGACTAGCGTGGCGTAGGGGACAATATAGACCTCCCTTCTCAAATTTGTTTTTCCTCAAACAAATACAAACTCATATGCCTAGATATCATCATATCTTGTAGTTCTCTCATAATCTAGATCATGTCTATTAAATGAAGGAGCTTCAATCCAAACAAACTCGTACATCTGCTGCCCCTCTCTTCATTGAAGTCTTCTTTATCTTCCACTTCAAAACCAGCAACGACATCTCTTTCCTTTGCGTACTCAGTTGTACCAAAATCTCTCTAAACTGTTGTAATTTCCAGCATCGAGCAAGAAATGAATGAATAATCAGCTTGACCAGCTATCCCCTTGATTACAAGATGCAAATCAGATTGTCGATGGGCTGGAAACAAGTTATAACAGCCATAAAATACTTGGGACCTCCTCCAAATCAAGGCTATTAGGTCTGATTTATTTATTTCTTCCAGCTGTATCCTTTTTCCCACATCATCCAATGATGA
Source organism: Taxus wallichiana var. yunnanensis (assembly GCA_018340775.1). Lineage (NCBI taxonomy): Eukaryota > Viridiplantae > Streptophyta > Pinopsida > Cupressales > Taxaceae > Taxus > Taxus wallichiana. The sequence continues at coordinate 604,838,198 of CM031235.1, forward strand.
AATCCTTCCTAAAAGTGCATGCTTCCTGCTGCCCATGACATAGGAGACAAAATGTGATCATTTCTATCATACCTTGGGCTGCCAACAAGGAGCTCACCCTTATTTTGTTGGTACTTGTTTGGAACATCTTCAAACTCTCTTCAAGGTTATGAACTCCCTCAATCTGCCCATCATTGACTGTTGTTTGGGAAATTCCAGCGAATTGAAAGTAATCATGAAGAACCGGAAGTGCCCTTCCTTCATGGACATACCCTTCCATAATGTCATCCTCATATACTTCATGCAAATCTGATTTTTCTTCTCCATTTTTCTGCAACATGCCATTATTAGAAATCAATGAATCATCATTAAATATCAAAGGATTTTTACCTTCCAACTCGTGCTTCATGATTTCCTTCTCTTCCCTAGGCTCATGCTTCAAGATTTCATCAAACCCTTGGCCCTTCATACTGTTGTTTTGAAAATCAGTCAAGGGCTCATCCTTAGGGAAAATGATAGGTACTTCTACCTCTTTCTTTGGAGATTTTGTTGCATCAAAACCCTTTTTGGTTCTTCATCTAGCAACACCTCTCCATGTCCTTCAACATAGTCTTCTTGGGACTCCACCTCAAAACCCTCTTGCAGATCTGATTTTTCTTTTTCTTCTTCTAAGAGAAACCCCTTTGGATTTGGTTCCTTGGCATTTTCTTGAGGTCTAAGGTTTAACCATAGCATCTTCATACATGCTCGATTGTCCCCTTGTTGGAACCATCAAATGTGGAGAGTGTCACCTTCCCCAAGGCATGTTGAAGATCCTCTTGTGGCGCTTGAGATCTAGGCTTGGGCCTTGACCTACCCTTGCTTACTCCTATGAATTTGGCAAGTGAAATAGCATCACGAGATCTCATTCGGAAGAGCCCTATATTCTTCATAGATAGCCACAATGTTGTGACTCACTTTGATGTTGTGATTCCGCCTCCGGAATGAATTCTTTCTTTGGTAAGAACCTAGGTCACCAATCCATGTCCGTATTATTTGTCACTAATTTGCACGAATATCCTCGGGTTGGGAAGATCAATGCTCACGATACCGTTGTAATGTCCCTTTCTAGGAAAGAAACTAAAAATAAGGGTTTTGGCTCAAACCCAAATGATAACTTCTAATTTTTATTACAATCACCGATCAATCACTTTAACCTTATAGGACAAACTGAAAATGGCATTAGCAACAAAGAGAAATCTGAATATTTTTGACAACAAAAGAATTCATATGGCAGCCAACAATATCACTACTTAGCCTAGCGATGAACCCGATTTCCTATTTCCTAGGGCAGCAAACTGTATGGGATTTTCAAGACAATATTCTCATGTAATATAGACTAAAAATCAATATAGAAATATCCCAAACACTTCAAAAGTTCAGCAAGATGAAATCTGAAGCAAATATATATTTTATGATTTTAATTCAAATGCAAACGTAGCTGAAACTTTGAAAATTCACAACTCCATCAATACTTGGAGTTTCAACACAAATAAATGCTCAAAATGATCTCAGAGAGACCAGCTATCAAATAAAAGTGAAATCACAATTTTCCAACCACGAAAACTACTTCAAAAGTGATCCCAAACTTCCCGGTGAGTAGATCAAGTGGATGAAGGGTGCCAACGCCCTTGAAAGTGCCCTAGCTTGAGTAGAAGTGCCCTATGCACGGATAAACACCTTGTTGCTCCAGAAATCTGCCAATGAAGTTCACTTGCCACTCCCGAATGAAGCCACCAATGCACACGAGGGTTTTCATCACCAAGTGTGATCCTATTGAAGGTTTTCATCCTCAATAGGCAGCCAAGGAAGGGGTTTCGTCCTTCAATGGCAAGAAGAAAATCTACACTAGCTCCAAATCTAAGTAAATGTCAAATGATGAATGATAATGATCCCCCTTCTCCATTCGAACCTCCTTAGGTACCCTTCTTTGGCACCAAGGATGAATTAGAAGATCAATCTTCATGACCGACCTCTCAATGAAGGGGAAGTGCACTTTAAATCTTCATTTAAGAAGACCGACCTCATAAAAAGGGAAAGAGTATTTCTTTATCTCCATTGTAGCTCTCAAGAAGACCGACCTTAATGAAGGATAAGATAGTAGTTTCTTTTGCTTTGTCATTCACCTATCACCTAATCAAATCACTCAAAGCCATAATTAGTAATCAAATAAATAAGGAATATACAATCACTTATAACTATGGCAATGCTCACCTATAATGTCCCCATTTGACAGATTTTGCCTAGTATGGATTTTGAGCAAAACCCACAACCAAATGCAAGCCTAACACGTGCAAACAAAAGTTTTAGCCTGCAGACCTGCAATTTATCCTCAAATCTGCGACTTGGTTGTTGGCATAAACTCACACCTTACAAGAAATATTTGATAATCCTCTCTCCCAAAATATTTTGCAGGTTTATAAAGGCCAAACACAGACTTAAAATTGATATACAAGATCATGCAAAGGTCCACTTTGACTGCTGCAATATATTCCTAGAATGGCGACTAGGGTTTGAGTAGAAAACCCACACAAATAGCAATCAAATCTATCTATTTTTAGTCTAAACTGATATCTATATTTTTAATAGCCCAAACATGCATAAAATCTTATTTTTTCTGGGCAATAACGGACTGAAATAAATATCAGAAATCTGCAGGTAAAGAGGGCTGAAAAACAGCAATATAACACCTTCCCCGATTTAGAAAATAACTTATTTTACTTCCCAAAATCAATACAAGGGAAGGCAAAATATTCAGACATGGATTGACTTCACAATGATTAAACAGAGCCATAAGCCGGTCGCTCAACCTCGATAAAACAGATGTAACCGCTGCAATTTTATTATTCAAACCCTCTATACAAAGATCTGCAAAATCCCTTCACAACTACTAGAAATAACTACAAATCTCTGCAAGCTCAATAGAACCTCCCGAGTAGAGATTCCTCACATTCTCTAAGAGGATTTTCGTCCTCTAGAGGAAATTCCTAAGGGTTTTCGTCCTTGGAATAAATCTGCAAAAGCTCAAGGCTTAGATGCAAAACCAGAAAAATATCAAATGTTCATAGGTGCCTCTCAAACAGGTCAACTTCTCCTTTTAAGGAAGAAGAGACCCAAAACAACCTCTACAATATCCAATCAGCTTACAATGATTTTCCCTATGCATTAATTTAATATTTTTCCATATTAAATGTTTTTTCCAACAACTTTTCACTCCTAATGCAAGTCACATTTTCCTAGGAAGAATACAAACAACATTTAATACATGTTTTCTCTCCCAAGCTAGTCGCATTTTCCTAGAGGGAATACACAATGAAATGGGCTTTTATCCTTTCTACATTTTCATTGCTCCTCAAGGAAAGTCGCCATTTCTCCCTAGGGAGAATAAAAATTGCATTTCTACCTTTTTCTAGCTTAGACTTGCCATAATATTAAGTTATTTAAATTATTATTAGTGTTTACATATTTCCTTTTGCTACGGGCACTTATAATAATTAAAAAATAGCTTAAGTCACCCTTATATATTTCCTTTGGCCGTCGGGTTGACAAAATAGGCCAAAGGTCTTCGAATGGGAAGGGAATATTATAGTCCTCCTTCCAAAAATTGCTTGCCCTCAAGCAATTATAAATTTTGTTTTGTCCAAGTACCATGCTAGTGTCCCCAAGATTTCACCTTGAAATCTAAGACTACCCCTTTTAAATTTTTCGTTCTTTTTAAGTAACAGGTCGTTTTTTTTTGTTTTGTTTTGTTTTTGGGTGCTCTCGTTATTCAAAAGTATCCTCGAGGAGTTATTAAGCCAAGTTCGTCAAATACCCACATGCTAAAGCTCACTCATTCCTTTCCCAGACTTAGCTTTGAAAGCGTTTTATTTATTTTTATATTAAATAAATAAAATTCTTTTAAAAATAGGTTGAGCTAAAATTAAGAAATTTGGGTTATATAAGCACCTCACCCCATCATTATTACCATAGAGCATTCACCCGGGGAAAGTTTTTATAGACTAGCTTATTGGAGAAAATTTTCGAGCAATTGCCCATAGCTTCTTTCGGGTTTTGTTTTTATTTTATTTCTTTTTGTCTGTGTTTTGGTCTTTCTCCGTTTTCCATCCGGCAATCCCGTAACCTATTCTTTCTTCCTATCAAACCTTTTCCCGAGCCTAGGGTTTTGAAAAGCTATCCAGTATTTTTAATTGCTAATTAATTTGTCTGCCAAAGCTTGTTTTGAAGGTGACCAGAGCTCAAGATTTTTGCCTTGTCTGAGGTTAAATCCAAGTTAAATGATCAAGCGAGATCATAAACACATGGAGAAGTTTGTCTTCCATTTGCAGAGCAGTCATGGCCAAGAAAGAAAAAGCAGCATTCTAGAGGATCATTTAACGAGCATAATCACTCAGGAAATTGCGTCAACGATCAAAACAGAATCCTCTAGAGCAAGTCGTGGTTTTGGCAGCCAATTCTTCCAAAAATCAGCGCAATTTTCTAAGGGGCAATTGCTTAAGTGCAAATCGTGGTTTTCCATGGTGGAGTCTTCTCATTGCAAGCTCTCATGAATTGTGAATTTTCACGCAATTATTAAAAGCAAATCACTTAAATCATGGACTTGTGCAAATCGTGAAAATTCCTACTTGTCATTAATGCACCCTTCACATTCCACGATTTTTTAAAAGAAGATTTCACTTGTGCAAGTCGTGGATTTCAAAGTTGCCTTCCACCTTGGAAATTCAAACAAATCTAAGTTGTCTTCCTCCTTCAATTTTAACACAGCTTTTTAAAGAAAAGTCACTTAAGTTGTCGGGAATTAGAGGAGTCATGTCTTCTAAAGCAACCTGCCCTCTCTTCAATTTTACGCTGTCATGAATTATGGATTTTCACGCAAGTTTTCAAGTCAAAACGTGGAAATGATAGCTGCCTTCCATCTTCAATTTTTACGCTGCCATGACTTATGGATTTCCACGCAAATGTTAGAGAAAAATGCTCATGCAAGTCGTGATTTTTGGAACTGCCCTCCACTTCTATTTTTCACCCTGCCTTCTCCTTTGTGATTTCACGCAAATATTAGATGAAGTTTGTAAAATAAGTCTTAAAGTTTTGTTGCCTTTCAACTACAACTTTTACGCAAAACTCAAGTGCAAATCAGCTGCCCTCCATGTCTTATTTTTACGCTGCCCTTCCTTTACACGTTTCACGCAAAAAATTAGGAATTATTTGCAAGATAAAGCATGAATGAGAGTTGCCTTGTCTTACCAAAATCCACGCAGTTTTTAGAAGGCTAAAGCATAATCATTTAAGGCAAAATCCTCTTCCTTGAGTTTCAACGCAGCTCATGTAAATTGCATGCAAAATCCCTTCAAAAGCACATGCATGTGCTCCCAATCTTCCAGTTGAAGCCCACATTGAATCTATTTATATTTGCCTTCACCCGGAGTGCTTTATAGAATTCAAAATTACTCATATGCAATTAAAAATAAAAGGGTGATGAATTTTGTCTAAATTGTTTACGGAAAACATTTCACTGGTGCACATACTTGAGAAGAACTGCAAAAGCTTCAAGGATAAGAGGAAAGACAGGTCGAGGGCAACACCCAAGGAAAAATCACATCAAAGAAGTTGCTCTCTATGATGATGCCAGATCCAGTTTGGTGAGAATCAAAGGAAAGAGTCAACCGCATGTGGGAGAAAGAGCTTCTCAGATTCAAGGCAGAGGTATCATTCATATCATTCATGAGGTGGAAGTGCAATGCATGTTGGATCAGCATGCAGAGTATGGAAGAAGAACAAGACTGAGAGTGTTAAAGCAAAAATAACTTCTTTTCTTCTTTTTCTTTTTCTTCTTCTTTCTCTTATTTTCTCCGACAAAGTAATTGAGTAATCAATTAAATTGTAAAACTTAAGTGATTGGTTTAAAATCCGTTACTTCAAGTTACTTGGAAGAAGTCAATTACTTGGAAATAGGTGGCAGACATGCAAAATAGAAGGTTCTATTTTTAGTTGTAAGGCATGCATGTCATGCAAAGAGGAATTCTAGGGGAAATACTGCCAATTGTTTTCCCTTTACATGCTTCCACATGTGGCAATTCATTGAGAGTTTCCTATTTGTAATTGCCCTCTATGCACTATAAATAGAGGAAGAGCCTACGGGTTAAAGGATGGAAAATATCAATGATCACAATTTGTTTATCAGAATTTGTTTAGCAGAGCATTCTTGAGTTTTCAGACTTTGTGTTGGAAACCCTTGGTGTGATTTCTGTGAAAGTTGGGGATTGAATAAAAGGTGGATTTCTAGAGAACTTTGTGTCTACGGTGCTTTGCTCATCACTTCTATTTAAGGTTTTAGATAAACTTTGTGTTATCTTAGATCTAGGTTAGAAGTTGTTTCTTTCCCTTACTATTGAATGTTGTGATTTTTCTTTGTTTATTTAATTTGTGTGGATGAGACCAACTCTGATAGCTATTGGTTAAATTCAACATATCTTCCTTTCTTCTTTCCTTACTTTTGTTTTCCCCTTCTGCAAATAATCCCAACACAGCTTGCTTACTTGCTGCAAAATTGCCCAGCTGTGGTTCACAAGCTATGGGAATTAAAGTAAAACCCTCGAAAATAGTTATTAGGATTCACCCTTACCAAATTGATAAACATCTTACACGAGCCTCACCGTTAAATGAGGGAGATTTATCTCATGACTTGCTTAGGTTTTATGTTGTGCATAAAATCTAGCCAACAATTTTTGGCGACTCTCTTGGGAACAACAAATTTAGCAGACCAAAGCTTTTTCTTGTCAATTCCCTTCTATATTAAACCTTAACCTGGTTGAACGTCCATTCACTCGGTCTAGCAAGGACTCAAGAAGGACTGATCATTTTTATAGATTGTAGGAGCAATTCAATTTCAATCATCCTCCTCAAGTTAGGAGCCGCAAATCCAGTCTTTCACCAGGAAGAAGAGTGCAAACTCCTCCAGATCCGGATCATGTCCAACAATAATCCAATCTAGTAGCTAGGATTATTCACCAAGTCTATTCTCGAAGAAGACGTGCTCCTTTCATAATGTAGAATCAACCACTTGCCCCTACAACACTTGTTCCATGGGGTGCAGCCTTTGGACCTCTAAACTTGACTCCTCCTATGCATGATTTGCCTAAAGGGACGAGAAAGAATTTTCCAAAATTCTTTGGAGATGGAAAGCATAATCCAGATGACCACTTGGTGTGTTTTTCATATCCTGTGGAGTGCTTGCATAGTCGAACATGAAGATGTATCTGATCAAGCTCTTCATAGAGACTCTGCATGACTTGGTTGGAGAATGGTTCTACCGGTTAGCTCCTGACACCATAACCAACTAGGCTACTATGCGAGATGCATTCCTAAAGATTCAAGCCAGCTGAAGATTCCAATACTTTGATAACTCAACTGACTCAACTAAAGAAGGAGCCACATGAGCACATGCGGGATTTTATTGCAAAATTCCAAAGAATACTTTACAAAATTTGGCATTTGCTTCTTCTCTGAATGATGAGAATCAAAAGGTATTCTTCATCAATGCATTACTTCCTGAAGTAGGTTATCAACTGCAAAGAGCACATCCTGTTGACTTGTTAGCAACCAAAACATGGCGGTTGAAATTGAAGACGACCTCATCATGGCTGGAAAGATAAAAAGCAACACTTCTAGAGCTGAAAGTTCATCCTCTGCTACTACTTCCGATTCACTATTGCAAAAGTTAGCAAATGAGATGTTGCAGATGAAGAAAAAATGGCTCAAATGGCTCAGGGAAACAACACTTCCCTCTGCTTGGAATTTCAACAACAACAACTGGAACCGCATTGTTGGTTCCCAAAGATTAGCAATTGAAGTTACTCCCAAAAACAATGTGGAGATGAATGAAGAAGACCAGGAAGTTGTCACTAATCAGCTTGAGAATGATGATTTTGTAGGTCTTTTGGCGACTCCAACATTAATTACCTAAACTACAAATTTGAACATGACTATGAGGAGCTTCTTGAAGATGATCATGGTCATACTTATGCAGTATTTACAAGATCACAAACTCGCCAAGCTGAGGCATTGGCTAGATGAACAAAGAAGAGATTCCAAATCTGATGTCACCATAAGGGGCAGCCCTTTACCTTCTTCCTTAGCTCCTAGAGATAAGAATGTGAGTTCTTCATCTCAACCACAAAAGGCATCTCAGGTATCTAAATCTATTTCTTCTTTTGACATTATTGATCATGTCAAGAAAACCAGAGTTCAAATGTCAGAAGTTAAATACCTGAGATCCTTTCCCGAGCAACTAAATAGGCTAGTTAAATATGTGCAATCACCAGACAATCCAATGCATCAAAAGGCCTTTTTCCTAAGCCAAAGATACTCCTCCCCAAAACAACGCTTGCAGTTGTTAAACCCCCATCATCTTCTAAAAGAGTAGAACCTTTCTATGTTTCCTATTACTTAATGGTTTCAAGTTAAGCAACTGCATTTTAGATTCAGGTGCTTCTGACAATGTCATGCCAACTAAAGTTGCAGATGCTCTTGGGCTTACTTTGACAAAGACAATAGGAAGGTGTTACTCCATGGAGAGACAAGTCCCTTTAATCGGACAAATCAAAGATGCACAAGTTGTTTGGCAACTTTTCTTAAAAAAAGATTAAAGATGACAATCTTAGTTGCAAATATTCCTGTCTCCTATGGGATGTTGCTAAGCAAAAACTTCTGCAAAGAGTTGGGAGGAGAAGTAAAGATGGATTGGTCATGTGCCCATATTCCTATCAAGGAATAAGCCAGAAGCTTGGAGCCGGAAAAGAAGTCCAAGTACATTGTTACAAAATCTGAAGATCCTAGATCTCAGATTCTTTTTCAGGGTTTGACCACGGTGTATACTTCTTGAAATGGATAAAGACGTTCTAGAGCCAGAACTTCAACCAGAGCTAAAACTAAGAAGAAAAAAAGTTTGGACTCTGGAGTTTAAAGGAATTTTTGTTCTTTTGGATCAGGAGCCGGCATTCTATTAATATCTCTAGATCATGAGATATTCCCATACTCCCACAAGTAATGTTCAGAACACCAACAATACGGCGAGTATGAAGCATTGCTTGCTAGGAATGGAGCAAGCTAGAAAGAAAGGAGTAAAACTCCTCAAAGCCCAAGGAGATGTTGAGCTTATAGTAAAGCAAGTTCGAGGGCAAAAACAAGTCAAAAGAGATAAGCTGAAGCATTACAGAGATAGAGTGATTTCTACCACACTCGATTTTGCAGCCTTCTCTATCGACTTCATTCCAACAAATCAGAATTCCAAGGCAGACTCTTTGGTAGTCACAACTGCACTATTAATCCGGATAGACCACCATCCATATTCAGACAAGGAAACTATAAAGTGGAGATGGTCTACCGCCCAAAGTCCCTGATAATGTTGAATAGTGGCAGATTTTCAATGACAAAAACAAACATTTGCATTTTAGAACAAGACAACTTTGACAAGTTGTATGTTGAAGGGAGTAAATCACCACCACGACAAACAAGTCACAGGCGAAACTGATCCAGATTATGATGACAATAGTGGAGTAATCCAACTAAAAGGTAACAAAATCCCCAAGGGTTTAGTTTCCTTAGAGGAGACTTTCGACAAGCATGATCAGTACCTGAAGAAGAATAAAGAATATGGTGATAGTTCTTCTTCGGGAGTGCAACCATGAAATCTAGCTACGGAGGAAGTTGATGAAGACTTACCCACCACATAGAGAAAACAAGATGAGCCACCACAAGATGAAGTTGATGAGGACTTGCCCAAGTTATTTGACAAGAAGGCCAGAGAAAGGAAGTTCGAGATCGGAGACTGGGTACTCTTGTGGGACAAGAGGCACGAACCGAAGGGCATGCACGACAAATTTGATTCACTCTGGAAAGGGCCCTTCATGATCAAGAGAATTGTCAAATGGATAGTTTCATCCTTTCCTACCAGATGGAATTGAGTTACCACTTGCCTTTCAAAGGGCAGCATTTGAAGCTCTTCAGGAACTGAGATACAAGGTAAAACTGTGTGTACATAAATAAAAGTTTTCTTTTTTCTTTTCTTTTTGTTTTTTTTTTTTTTTTTTTTCTTTTACCCCAACCCAATAGACAAAGACACAAAACAAGAGATGTTGGGATCTCATCTTCACTTCTTTCATTTTGACAAAAGTAAAGATGTCCACAGACGGAGCCAACTAGTGTCCCCAAGATTTCACCCTAAAATCTGGGACTACCCTTTTTAAATTTTTCGTTCTTTTTAAGTAACGGGTTGTTTTTGTGTTTTGTTTTGCTTGTGGTTGCTCGCGTTGCTCAAAGGTATCCCCAGAAGTTATAAGCCAAGTTCATCAAATACCCACATGTTAAAGCTCACTCATTCCTTTCCCAGACTTAGCCTAAAAGCGTTTTATTTATTTTTATATTAAATAAATAAAATTCTTTTAAAAATAGGTTGAGCTAAAATTAAGAAATTTGGGTTATATAAGCACCTCACCCCATCATTATTACCACAGAGCATTCACCCGGGGGAAAGTTTTTGCAGACTAGCTTATTGGAGAAATTTTCGAGCAATTGCCTCGCAGCTTCTTTCGGGTTTTGTTTTTTTATTTTATTTCTTTGTTTGTGTTTTGGTCTTTCTCCGTTTTCCATCCAGCAATCCCCATAGCCTATTCTTTCTTCCTGCACCTTTTCTCGGCCTAGGGTTTTGAAAATCTATCCAATGTTTTTAATTGCTAATTAATTTGTCTGCCAAAGCTTGTTTTTGAAGGTGACTAGAGCTCAGGATTTTTGCCTTGTCTGAGGTTAAATCCAAGTTAAATGATCAAGCAGATCACAAACCTGGAGAAGTTTGTCTTCCATTTGCAGAGCAATCATGGCCAAGGAAGAAAAAGCAACATTCTGGAGGATCATTTAACGGGCAGAATCACTCAGGAAATTGCGTCAATGATCAAAACAAAATCCTCTAGAGCAAGTCATGGTTTTGGCAATCAATTCTTCCAAAAATCAGCGCAATTTTCTAAGGGCGATTGCTTTGTATGCAAATCGTGGTTTTCCATGGTGGAGTCTTCTCATTTAGCAAAAGCTCTCATGAATTGTGAATTTTCACGCAATTATTAAAGAAGTTTTACTTGTCAAATCGTGAAAATTCCTACTTGTTGTCTACCCTTCACATTCCACGCAAATATTAAAAGAAAATTTCACTTAAGTGCAAGTCGTGGATTTCAAAGTTGCCTTCCACCTTGGAAATTCAAACAAATCTAAGTTGTCTTCCTCCTTCAATTTTAACACAAATTTTTAAAGAAAAGTCACTTTTAGCTTGTCATGAATTAGAGGAGTCATGTCTTCTAAAGCAACCTGCCCTCCATCTTCAATTTTTACGCTGCCATGACTTATGGATTTTCACGCAAGTTTAAGTCAAAACGTGGAAATGATAGCTGCCCTCCATCTTCAATTTTTACGCTGCCATGACTTATGGATTTCCACGCAAATGTTAGAGAAAAAGCTCATGCAAGTCGTGATTTTTGGAACTGCCCTCCACTTCTATTTTTCACCCTTCTCCTTTTGTGTTTTCACACAAATATTAGATGAAGTTTGTAAAATAAGTCATGAAGTTTTGTTGCCTTCCAACTACAACTTTTACGCAAAACTCAAGTGCAAATCAGCTGCCCTCCATGTCTTATTTTTACGTTGCCCTTCCTTTACACTTTTCACACAAAAAAATTAGAAGAATGAATTTGCAAGATAAAGCATGAATGAGAGCTACCTTGTCTTACCAAAATCCACACAGTTTTTAGAAGGCTAAAGCAGAATCATTTAAGGCAAAATCCTCTTCCTTGAGTTTCAACGCAACTCATGTAAATTGCATGCAAAATCCCTTCAAAAGCACATGCATGTGCTCTCAATCTTCCAGTTGAAGCCCACATTGAATCTATTTATATTTGCCTTCACCTTGCTTTCTAGAAGTCAAAATTGCTCATATGCAATTAAAAATAAAAGGGTGATGAGTTTTGTCTGAATTGTTTACGGCAAACATTTCACTGGTGCACGTACTGGAGAAGAACTACAAAAGTTTCAAGGATAAAAGGGAAGACAGTCGAGGCAACACCGCAAAGAAATCACGGTCAGATCTTGCTCTCGATCCAGTTTGGTGAGAATCAAAGGAAAAGAGTCAACCGCATGTGGGAGAAAGAGCTTCTCAGATTCAAGGCAGAGGTATCATTCATGAGGCGGAAGTGCAATACATGTTGGATCAACATGCAGAGTATGGAAGAAGAACAAGACTGGAGTGTTAAAAGCAAGAATAACTTATTTTCTTCTTTTCCTTTTTCTTCTTCTTTCTCTTATTTTCTCCGACAAAGTAATTGAGTAATCAATTAAATTGTAAAACTTAAGTGATTGGTTTAAAAGCCGTTACTTCAAGTTACTTGGAAGAAGTCAATTACTTGGAAATAGGTGGCAAACATGCAAAATAGAAGGTTCTATTTTCAGTTGTAAGGCATGCATGTCATGCAAAGAGGAATTCTAGGGGAAATACTACCAATTGTTTCCTTTACAGCTTCCACATGCGGCAGTTCATTGAGAGTTTCCTATTTGTAATTGCCCTCTATGCACTATAAATAGAGGAAGAGCCTACGGGTTAAAGGATCAAAAGATAAATGATCACAATTTGTTTATCGAAGATTTTTTGAGTTGAGCATTCTTGAGTTTTCAAACTTTGTGTTTGAAACCCTTGGTGTGATTTTTGTGAAAGCTGGGAGATTGAATAAAAGGTGGATTTTCGAGAGAACTTTATGTCTACGGTGCTTTGCTCGTCACTAATATTTAAGGTTTTAGATAAACTTTGTGTTATCTTAGATCTAGGTTAGAAGTTGTTTCTTTCCTTTTTTGAATTTGTGATTTTCTCTTTATTTAATTTGTGTGGATCGAGACTAGATCAACATATCTTCCTTTTCTTCTTTTTCCCTTACTTTTATTTTCCCGATTCTACAAATAATCCTCAACACAACTCCTTGCTGCAAAATTGCCTAGTTGTAGTTCACGAGTCATGGGAATTAAAGTAAAACCCTTAAAAATAGTTATTAGGATTCACCCTTACCAAATTGATAAACATCTTACACGAGCCTCACCGTTAAATGAGGGAGATTTATCTCATGATCGCTAGTTTTATGTTGTGCATAGATACCTATTCATACCTTTCATACCTTGGAATATCATCAACATCCTCGTCAATCTTGGTCTTCAAAATGTCTTGACTTTGTTGCCCCAAAATCTAAGTATTCGTGTCTACAATGGGCTAAAATTCTTCATAAATCAGTTGTGATAAATGAGATGGCATACTTTCTTCCACACCATCTTTAATCCATGCAATCAGCCCTCCTTGGAAAGGTATTTCCATGCTCCCGATCGCCTCTCTTGAGGAATTCCATTCCTCATACCCTGTTGCCCACTAAGTGAATACATCTTATTCTTGAACTCTTGTAGGTGTTGTCTTACTTGAGCGGCTATCAACCTAGCAGCTCTAGCTCATTATTCCATTCCTCACACCTTTTAAGAGTTTCCATTACATCATCCTTGCTTGCATATATAAATTTATTTTCATGTTTATTTTCAATTTCTCTAGCAAGCAAAGTTTCACTAACACTAATGGGAATCATACCTTTCTCTCTAGGCTCTTCTTCTTCTTCTTCCCTTGGCTGCAGATCTGATTTGTTCTCCTTCGTGGGTATAGACTCCATGGTTTCATCCTGCACATCAAATCTCTCTAGAAATTTTTGCGAGAAACCTGCAAGTGAATCAACCGATTCAACCCCTTGGGTCTTCAACAATTGACGCCACCATGTATGTGCTTCTCCAACCATGTACATAGAGATGAGCTCAAGAGCATCCTCTTGACACAAAGGATTACCATGCAAAAATGTTTTAAATTCCTGCAACCAACACCTAGCAGAGATCTCCTTCGTCCCATCAAAGAAAGGGACTTGGTACCACTTCATCATTGCCTTCAATGCATTCAAATCTGATTTTTCTTTCCTCTCACACAGGCTGGGAGGATTTCAAGCTCTGATACCACTATAATGTCCCCATTTGGACAGATTTTGCCTTGTATGGATTTTGGGCAAAACCCACAACCAAATGCAAGCATAACACGTGCAAACCAGAGTTTTAGTCGAAAGACCTGCAATTTATCCTCAAACTGCAATTTGGTTGTTGGCATAAACTCACACCTTACAAGCAATATTTGATGATCCTCTCTCCCAAAATATTTTGCAGGTTTATAAAGGCCAAACGCAGACTTAAAGATGATATACAAGATCATGCAAAGGTCCACTTTGACTGCTGCAATATTTCCCAGAATAGCGACTAGGGTTTGAGTAGAAAACCCACACACATAGCAATCAAATCTATCTATTTTTAGTCTAAACTGATATCTATATTTTTAACAGCCCAAACATGCATAAAATCTTATTTTTTCTGGGCAATAATGGACTGAAATAAATATCAGAAATATGAAGGTAAAGAGGACTGAAAAACAGCAATATAACACCTTCTCGATTCAGAAAATAACTTATTTTACTTCCCAAAATCAATACAAAAGAAGGCAAAATCATTCAAACCTTGATTGACTTCACAATGATTAAACAGAGCCGCTCAACCTCGATAAAATAGAAGTAACCACTGCAATTTGAACCTTTTTCTAACTTAGACTTTCCATAATATTAAGCTATTTAAATTATTATAAGTGTTTACATATTTCCCTTTGCTATGGGCACTTTACCCTTTGCTACGGGCACTTTTCCCTTTGCTACGAGCACTTATAATAATTAAAAATAACTTAAGTCACCCTTATATGTTTCCTTTGGCCGTCGGCTTGACAAAATGGGCCAAAGGCCTTCGAATGGGAAGGGGATATTACATCACCTCCCTTGCTTTCCTTCTTGAAGCCCAGGGAAGGTGGAATGGGCCCAAGGCCTTCATAGTGACTGGCATGGAAAGAGGGACATTACACACATAACCAACTCAAGCAACCAAAGCAATCAAAACTACTTTGGAGTAGGTGTAGGTTCATCTTGCTTGTCCCCCGACCGCCGCCACCAAGTGGATTTGTCGTATCAGGTTCCGGCTCCATCCCATCCGTATCCTTTTGTTTGTCTTCTCCATGTTTTGACTGTGTAGTAGGGGAAATGGCAAGAGATAGCCTAAGAAATTTTCCTTATGGCAACGCCATCCACCCATTAGGACCAAGAACCACATGGCCAAAACCACCACCACTACTACAATTGGGAGAAGGCCATCATGAATGTGGTGAGTAATTCCTCCAAATGTGAGAACAGCGATGCCCACGGCCCCCATGACCAAGGCCTTCTAAGGGCAACAGGTGGTAAGAGGAGTCAAGTGGCACCTGAATAACATGGTGGAAAAATGCAACTCAGAAATTTCAGTACAGTCTGACCGCATGGTGAAAACATCTGTACATAACATGCTTAGAAAGAAATCTTAAACCTAAATCAAGCTTCTCAGTGCCATTTATAAGCTCACAAAAGACCACCGCAGTTTTCACTGAAAACTGCAAATCACGTGGATTTTGAAGATTCCACAAGGAAAGATGCAGGGAAATATCACCACAACTTTCTGAAACAGTTTTGGATTCACATTTTTAAGGAAAATCGCAGTTTGGGAGGAAACGCAAGGGAAAACAAGAAAAAACTATAGAGGAGAGATAGGAAGAGCAAAAAGAGGAGAAAATCTGTAACAATGTGAAAGAATTTGGCTCGAAAAGACACAGATGAGAAACACATAAGCAACACTTACGAGGCTAAGAGGGCAAGGTTATGTCTCTTATTAACATCTAGTTGTACAAGCTACAAAATATTGAATATTGTGAAATAAGGAGGAATTATCTAATGGTTTCGAGTTGGCTACAATCGGCTTCTCTAATATCTAGAACCACATTGCAGAAGCCGCTCAATAACACCCGGGTGAAGCACATGGTAAATGCCACTGAAACTAGTATTTTATTAGAACCACGATGTTCGATATGGCTACTCTTATCTCAGGTACAAGTTTCCGCAAATAGTTACAGGTTCCATTAAATAAGAAGGAAAAACAGATGAGTTACGGTCCTGTACATCGAGTAATATAGCAAAACAGGAATTCACAGTGCATGATGCGGACAAGAGGTTAGTTGATATACATTGTAACTAAAAATTTCTAAGTTGAGAGCGTAAAGGATTAAGCACCGATTTCATTCCATTTATTTAATGGTCTCGTTCGAATTTTGTGGTGTAAAGTTTGGACGGGATGAGCAAGTTTGAGAGAGCGTACCCTTGAGCTAGAGCTCCACAGCCTAGTCTGAGGGGCAATGCGAAAGACGCTGCCAGTATCTTAAGCCACATAAAACCTACGGGGCTTTGGGGGCTTGAACCCTGGAGGCAGAGAAAGAGGGGGCGCGCCCATGGGACCTCCCGCTGGGCCATCTTCCGTAGATATTGAAGAGGTTACCTTGAGATGCGCTGATACAGAAATGGCGGGATGCCCACGGTTCGGCCTGAGTAAAGATGGAGAAGGGCGTGTGTAGTTGTATGCTAATCCTACACCCGAGATCGCCATTTTGTTATCACCTCTAAAAACAGATAACGTGCCAACCAGTGGAAATGGAATCAATTCTAACACACACACGAGAGAGGCGTATCTTTCTTTCTTTTTTGGGTGGCATGCGCGTCCTTCCTATTCACAGGTTTTTCTAGCCCTTTAAATTGAAGATGTATTTATTGGAAAATTAAGAAATGTAAGTACGAGGGACGTTAAAAGTAGTACTTCTTCTACAAAAATAAATAAAACATGAAGCGAATGTTGTAGTTTATTGAGGCATTCCTGATCTTATCAAATAATTATAATTATGCCTCAACTTTACATATTAATTGAAGAGTTTGTTGAATATCTAAGATATATGTGTAAGTGTTTGCGATGATTTTTCCAAGTTTGAAAAAGTATCACCGGTTGAGTAGATTTCAAATCAGATTGACGGGGCGGGGTGGGAGAAAACTAAGGAGAGTTGTTTTTTTATTGATATTAGTAGGTAATAAATCGTGAATTAAGGAATGAAGAGGATACCACAACTAAGAGAAGGAAGGGGAGTACTATAAAATACGAAGAACGGTTTCAAGAGTGACGCAAAAAGGGTATTTCCCAATAGAAATGCCAAGTTTCAATAATGAGTGACCAACCGAGAGTTTCATTTGGAGAATATGTCACCGAGTAATTGATATTTAACTTCAACTACGGATCACAAATACTATAAGCCTTGAGTTACCAATGAGAGTCAAGGAATAACATTGACCATTTCACAAGAAAAGAGCTTTCCAATGGAAATGGAGGCTTTATGAACTAATAAAAATGTCTTAGTGTGATAGAGGTAATGACTAGTTGATTTGGTTAGCGCCAATCTTTCCATGGGGATGTAGGATTTGTGGTAATCTTAAGAAGGACTTCAAGAGGAATAAGTTGAATTAATGAAACAAAGGCCCACTTTAGGGTAGTAGGAAGGTCGATTATAAGTGTTTAGATCTTAGATATCCTTCACCGAAATAATGCCTTTTTTTGCAAGGAATGACTTATGTATTCAAGTTGAACAACAAGATGAATATTGTTAGCTTGAATAACCCAATTTCACCATAAGCTAGAGTTTTGTAAAAGTAGCTACAGGTTTACACAGAATAATAATTCATTCACACTATTGAATATATTCAGAATACTTCATACATACAGGACTCTCAAATAAATAGGGAGAGAGTTTCCTATAAACTAGGAAACTTACTCAACCAATACACCTATTTAAGTGAGTTGTTACAACCTCACGTAAACAACCCAATATACCAACTATTATATTATATGAGTTATATTTAACAACTCATATAACAAACATATAATTATACACATATGAAAATATTATGAGCCAATATAATGTAAACACTATATTTCCTAACATTCCCCCCCTTAGTGTTTACATGGGGAAAACACCATCTTCAACCAAGCAGCATGCCGCTCCGTAGCTTGCACATGGTCTCAATCCTCAACATTGACTGTGGGAACTACATCATCCAGGGACCGTTCAACCTATTAGATGAATACATGAATTGGGACCGTTCAACCAATTCACATCAACCATCAAATCAGTCTGATCAAGAACACTTCCTGCAATAGTATCAATGGTACAAATCATTATCATCAAGGGGGACACACAAGCACTGCACTGCACATAGGAACAGGGATGCTCATCTGTTCTTATTCATCACACAAGACACAAAGATGTCACTAAAGCAGTTTGCGGCCTCTGAGGTAGTGACGAACTCGAGGACGCTGATTGTCCTCCTGCCTCTGTTGCCTCCATCCTCCAATAACATGCTTCTAACTCAACCGAATTTGGATATGAAGTTCAACTGTTTCCACATTGTTTATTATATCTTCCCTCCCGTAATGTGAAACCCTGTATTTATTCAGACGTCGGGTAACACCGAAAATGCGTCTGTGAGGAAATTTTTATTTATTTATTTTTTTAATCAATTAATTTTTGACGACATGACTTTTATACAAACATTTTTTGACATTTGACGAGACACTCTACTCTTACTAACAAGACTCCATAAAAATTAAATTCACCACTACAATACAAATTGATGTGACTCAAATATGGAGACTTTTACAATGACACAATCTAGATGACTTAACCACTAACAATGATTTTGACCTTGAATCTTATTTGAAAGTTGACACTATCTTCACAATGATTTATAATAAACTTTGACAATAACTATATTGACGACCAAATTCACATTTTTTTCATAAAATATTTTATTATAAAATGGACATGATCTACTCCACAAGTCTAGAACCCTTAATAGTAAACTAAAACATACATAATACAAAGACTTAATAAAGCTACTTTTTGTTGATGAAGACGAATAATAAAAAACTTTGGAAAATAAACATAATACAAAAACTAAGCTATAAAACTAGACAAGAATATTTGAGACTTATGCTAAGACCATGGGTTTAACCCTAAAACCACCAACCTCACCTAAAAACGCTTGAACCAAAACGTATTTGCATTGAAACAAACAGCTGGACCTTGTTCACGAGTAGATTTGGTGGTGATAACAGATCGGATCTGAGGAGCAGTCTGCAATTTTGGCAAATTTGTTGAGATCTCAAGGCGCTGGGATCGTCACAATCATCGGGCAGAGAGATTTACCATACGCTAATCTGACTGTTGTCTGTACGAGCCGTGGTAGAGACGTCTAAGCTTCGGTCCGAGATTAAAATGAAACACAAGAAAATCTGTAGATGATAATTGGCAGAGATTACAGAAACCAGATCTGTATACGTCTAAGCTGAACGCAAAAAGAGAACTCTAAACGCTGATGCATATAGTGAAAGCTCCTCTGACAGAATTTTGCATGTAGTATGCTGATAGGCGCTCATATACAACTCAGATATGCATGCTTTAATTCCACAGCTTAGCAGATAATACACTTGGATAAGGATGCTTGCTTATATGAGGATACAGTCAGAACATTGGCTCCATGAATATGATGGAAAACGCGTGTGACAGGAATCAATCAATTCGTATTGTCGGCTCCTCAATGTAGAATTCGTGCCTGGTGGATCAGACTCAAGAGATTAGTTCCACATTCTTCCATGTACATTTTCGATTCACTGCAAAACTATGTGCAAATCTGATAACGTAAGCCTCTTTATACGGCATGCGTCCTTATCAAAGTAAGGATTTAGTTCAGTTAAAAATTCATTTCTTTGTCAGATTCAACGTAGCTAGGCCACTACTGCAGGGGATTTGCGTCTGACTGTCACGAAGCTGATAGATTACAACTCACTATTGATGCCTAGAGAAAATCAACGCCAATTTTCTCAAACTACAAACTTGTTCTTTACTCAAACGTGATATCTCATTACCAGGGGCAACAACGAATTTGGAGAAGCCCCTTAATAAATATTCACAAGCCCATACTGATTTCTATCAGCAGATTCACCCGCTCTGATACCAGATGTAAAAGTAGCTACAGGTTTACACAAAATAATAATTGATTCACACTATTGAATATATTCATAATACTTCATACACACAGGACTCTCAAATAAATAGGGAGAGAGTTTCCTATAAACTAGGAAACTTACTCAACCAATACACCTATTTAAGTGAGTTGTTACAACCTCACGTAAACAACCCAATATACCAACTATTATATTATATGAGTTATTTTTAACACCTCATATAACAAACATATAATTATACACATATGAAAATATTATGAGCCAATATAATGTAAACACTATATTTCCTAACAAGAGTTGGGGATGCTCATTCCATGTCAAAGAGAATGATGGTGTCATTATTGAAGGGGATCCATTTCTTTCCAAGATGCTTGATTATGTCCGAGAGGAAGAGAACCTAAAATAGTAAAAATCAAGCATTAATAATTTTATCCTCTTAAGGGGTGGAGGCCCATGAGTTTTTATGGGTGACAAGTCTGACATGTTCTCAAACAAGGACCTTCAATGGTTTGATACCTTAAGTAGCTTTTACAAAGCACTTGGCAACAAAACACTTCCCTTAATGTGAATGGTCAATAATGCTAAAACCACATACAATTTTAGGTTGAATAGGAATATCATAAGTGATGGAAACCATTCCTTTTTTACCTAAACTATTAGTCCAAAAGAAGTTACGAACCTCCTTAATAATTTTATAGTAAGTTGATTTAGATGTAAATTAGTGAGTTGAGTAGTAAGCATAGTTAGCTAAAAACGTGCCCAATATATCGGGAAACATGATTTTCTCATATTGGCAGGATTTTTGACCCATAGGTTTATGGGACGGTTTTGGCCCATGGTTTTGATACCCACGGTTTTGTAAAACTACTAAAGTAGTTGTCTACTTATGTGGTTTTGTGCATATGGTAGGGTTTATGTAACATTGCAAATGTGTCTGAATTTGGGTGTGAATTTTGTAGAGTTTGTTGAGCATAGCTCCAAATAGATCGGTATATTGCATTGAGAGAGAAGTGGCTTGTAATAAAATCGAGCAAGTGATTCTGGGTGGACGTAGCCCAAATTGGGTGAACCATGTTAAATATTATCTCTTTGTGTTGTTCTTTTATTATTCTGCACTTTTATTTCAGATTTGTAATATTTTTCTACATATTAGTTTTTATTGTTGCGATTCTGTGAGGGATTATTCTGCATATTTTATCCTTTATTTCCTAACACCTATATATAGAAATATATGCTTCGTAAGTAGACAATAATGAATCGGTTATTGTATAATTAATAAATAAGGAACTAATAAACATATGAAAAGTAAAAGACAAGGGAATATGAATGAATACCCTTGAATAAGTCGAAGAATTTATGCATGTTGCAAATTAAAATTTGAAGTGTATTGTGATGAGACCAAAACATTTGAATCTTATGTTACATTGTGTCTCGATGTGAGATAAAAGTGGTTATATCTAACTTGGGTATGTGTCATTATAACATGTCCCAAAACCTAACCAAAATTTTATAGGAAATACTCATAAAACTTGATGTAAGGAACTTTCCCACTTGTGAAAATATTATATTCTTTAAGTGAACACATTTTTACTAAGGTTATCTTTTCCTTTTTATTTATTGTTAAACAATGACTTTGATGATGTAGCCATTTCGATCGACTAGATTCTTGTAGGTTTAAATAATTACCCCTAAGGGTTTTAATGAATCTTATCCTATTTTGTGTTCAACCTTCAATTCAATTAGAGAATTTTTGATGTCGTGTAATTTTTTGTTGTCATAATCAATTGGTTTAGTATATACAAGTCACATTCTTTAGATCAATAGTGCTTTCTTCATATAGATTGCTTTACCTAAGTTTTTACCATTTCTTGATACATTTATGTTACATAAATAAGTGTTATAGTTGATTAATATTTATAGGTCAATTTGTAGACACTCAAATTTGGCAATCTATCCTTTAACATTGTTAATCTTGACATTGCACACTTGTATGGACAAATGCACTCTCTTCACTCTTTCTTAACACACCCTAATAGCACTTCATGCACTTGTTTATCTTTACACACCTCTTTATCGTCAGCCTTTAAAGTTTAACTACATAAAATACATCTAGAAACATCCATGCTTAGGCCCATGAATTCAAAATATACTTTTCTCCCTCCTGTGCAAAAATGTTGGTTTCGATCAGGATGAAGAATTACACACTCGACCCTATTGTACGGTTTTAGACCTATATATGTTGAACTAATTCTTTCAATTCCATCACATTCTTACGGACAAATATACCCCCTTTGGTCGACATTTCATGACATAATAACCTTCAAAAGTATATATAAGCAAGTAAATCATACCTTATTTAGGGACCTGATATTTTATGAACTCCTCATGCAAAAGAAAACAATAAATGCACCCAAAAATCCCTAAACTATGAAATAACTCATTGTAGACACAAAATCACGCACTTTGAGTCATTATTTAGTCCCAATCTCATATTACTATTCATATGGTTCTTAAGTGAAAAGAGTAATAATTAACCCATGTCTTTGGCCATTTTTACATTGTTTGTTGTCGTATTTTTGATCTTACACCTGCACTTGCCTAGTCTGTATTGTCATTTTGTGTTTTTCCTATTTCGATTGGGGTGCCCTAGTCCCCTCTGGGGGCACCCTGATCCTCTTTGCACTTTACTCTCACCTTTTGGGAACTTTCTAGCCATTTGAGCTTTCTATCTTTTTGGTGGTCACCTTTTCGGGGGTTAATTACAAAATTAGAACAAGAGAACCATATAAATATAAAGTTATATGACCATAATGAGGGACTAAGGGACTAAGCACTAGGAATCTACTATCACCATCTAGAGTTACATCCATCAAAGGCATCTAAAGCTACATTTACATCCATCTAGCTCCATCACAAGGCACACAAGGCTAGTTCATCTACATCACACTTCATAGGAGGGGAGTCTATTGTTTCCATGCACACATTTACTACATTCTACATCTAGTTATTTGATCGCTTACTTCACAAAGTGTGACTGAAACAAGAGCAACCTAGGGCATGATTTGCACACACACACCTAGAACTACATTGGGTCTGAGATGTAGTGCAACGCTCAATGATAAGTCCATCAATTTGGCAGTGAGGATAGTTCGACCCCTTCATATGCATCTTTCTTTTTAGGGTTTTGATGCTTTGTTTGGGGTTTGCAGGTGATTCTTCCATCTCCTATTCACAACGACATTCAATGCAGTTCAACGACATTAGTGCGACAGGAAGAAAACACAGTCAAACATCCATCGACACTTTAGAGAAGGGTTTTCGGCCATTTACGCATACCAGGGTGCCCAGGATCTCATACCAAGGCACCCACGGGCACCCCTATCCCTTTTTAGATGCCCACCCATCAATAGCTCAAATATGTGATTTCTCAAGCTTCTATGTGATCGTTTCTCCTCCTCTTTTCACCTGGTCTATACTTTGTGTGACATCAGTCCCATGACAGTCACAAATCAGCTAAGGATTTTCTTAACCCTTCTTGCACACTAGGGTTTCATATTTTCTAGCTTAGTTTTTTGGGTGTATTTTGGTATTTTATTACTTTATTTATTCATTCATTTTATTGCTCTTTATAACATTAGATTACACTAGAATATTTCTATTTTAGTTAATCATTTTGGTGCTTTCTCATTACCACCACTTGAATCAAACAAGTACTTATTGATAATGGCTTAATCGTTAACCTATGTGTTTATCCTCTTTTAAAACAACTAGGTATTAACAATAATCTCATTTCTAAGAATTCTACTATCATTCGAGGTTATGACTCTACCACTCACACATGTTTAGGGACTAATTCATCACACATCCGGGTTGATTCTAAGACCATTCTCACCGAATTATATGCTATAGGTGCCTCATTTCAATTCAATCTATTGCTAGGTAGATTGTGGATTCACACAATGCAAGAAGTTTCAATCTACTATTCACCAATGTGTCAAATTTTTGCATGATGGTTATGAACATACTATTACTATTGATCTTGAACCATTCAAGTTATGTCACATAAAACATTTTAAAACCCATTCCTCCGCTGCAACCCATTCCATATATGGTAGTATTGACACATATGACATTGGTCACTTCTATCACCCCGTCACCTTCTCATGTCTCGTCTCTAAATACTCCAGATATTTCTACTCACACTACGACAATTATTTCACCTACCGTATTAGCTCCTATCAGCACTTCTTCTCCACCTACCAAGGTGTCTTCCATTCCTCCACCTAGTGCAACACCTACCAACATAGTTGAGAAAGCTATACAACATGATAATGCTAACACAGATGATTTTGAGGATTTTGATGATGAATTTGATGTTATCGAACTTACTGAATGAAGCATTAGGATAACTTAACTTTACTCCTATAGATGTTGATGACTCTTATTTCGAGGACACCTTTGTGGATTGATGTCCCTGTGAATACAAATTCAAGACCCCTCCTCTACTAATGTTATGATACTTTATCAAGGGTATGTCAACACTTTAGATATTGTTTCATCTCCTCCTACATAGTCTGCATCCCCGCCACCTCCTTTCACATGCACACTATTAATCAACAACTCCTTTTGGCATAACATCCTTGTCAATCATACTTGTTCAAATACTATTTGCACACATGAGGGCTTAACTAGGCTTGGTTTGACACTTAATGACATCTTACCACCAATTCACTCACCTCATTTGTATCATGGTTATTGTCACATTACGGTCACTTATGGCCTTCATGTGTTTCATTTAACGGTCTTTATTACTCATGCCCCTCGCGCTTCTCCATTGACACTTGGGAAATCTTGGCTTGACTACATTAGCACTACTATAAATACCAAACACACTTCTCTTACATTTTCTATGCCATTTGGCAATGTCTCCATTGCTAATGACTCATCTCCTACTTATGCTCTAAATCTTTCTCATTGGTACACACACATGTACCCACCAATACCCTTCATTGATGAGGAATATGCAATGAGCATCTAAACCCTACATCACAATGGTTCTTTTGTATGAGCCATCTCATTATTTTTCCTATCACGTCTCCAATACTGCTCTAGTAGGATATAATCATGACAATGATGATCTCCTCTACGATGATGTCGTGATCATATTCCCCACCACACACTTGGGGGAAATTACATTCACACCCCCTAGTGATCCACGCCTAACACTCACATTGTCATACACTAAAATTTTAACATACATATATTCATCTACATGTTAACATCGTCATTACCCATGACACACTCTTGTGCTTTGGTTCACACTTGACTATTGAGGCATTCTCTACACATGAACCCCACACACCACAATAATAGTCACTACACATTAGGCACCACATATCATCACATCGATCCTACATCATCTACGTATTGCACACCACATTACAAGCTATCGACATTGCACTTTTTTCATACATTCTACATTTTGCATCTTACATCTTATCCTACATACATCACCCCATAGCTATCACATATTGCATGTGTTTTACACCTCATACATGTCATCTTACATTACATCTTACATCTACTATGCTACACATCTTAGGTCGTCATCTATGCATCTCGATTATATACTTACACTTTACTACACACATTATACATTTTGCATATTCTCCTCTACACGTTGCACTCACTACCCGATGACATACTCTAGTCTCACGGTCCATACTTGGATTGTTGAGGGTATACAACACAAATGGACCACATCACACTCACATGTTCATCATTCAATCTTCTTTTTCTCATGTGACATTCCTAGGATTAGTGATATACACTTTAGGCTATAGGGTCACTTCTTCTAGCATCACCTCGTCATAGGCTACATCATCACATTCACTTACATTGTTTAGTGGTATATAATTTAGGCTAAATCACCACTCCTTTCTATTCATCTTGTCGTGATATATGCTTAGGATACAAGTCACACACAGTTCATCTCTATGTCACATTTCATCACCACATACTCATCACAACGTGTTACACACAACACATAGTTTGACCATTTCCTAATGATGCACTCTCGTTTATGGTTCATTCTTGATTGCTGAGGGGGCATACTAAATGAACCTCACTGCATATAAACTCCATTCACTTGAGGGGCATGTGGCTCCTATCATCCACACTACATTCCATTCCATCCATCCCAACATATTGCATTTTATGGTTGCATTTACTCTTGCTTACACTTGCTCTTACATGTTCACTTTACTACACATGTTAGATAGATCTCTTGTATGTCATTATCTTTACCATACACACATGCTGTTCATGTCCTTTTCTAGTTGTGATCGTAGATACAAAGCTTCTACACACAGCACCGATTCTTAACACACTACCTTCTAGGGGCATCCACATTTGTACACTACATGTTCTATTGTTTCATTTTTTACTTAGCACTTTCTATTATTAGGTTATACATGCTTTGACATACTTATATTTTCTAACATGCTAACGGGTGTTTCATGTGAAACATTTGTTATACAGGGATATTTGTCTCCATACTTGTTTGTTACATTGTATGTTATTGTTTGCCTTTGCTTGCATGTTTTTCCCTTTTTCGTGTGTGCACACTTGTTTGCTTGTAGCCACTATGGCCTTGAGTGTCTTACGACATCATGAGTGGTGTCCCATGTTTACAACCCACTTTATGTGGCTTACATTTTATTTTTGGGTGTTTACATTGTCTTTACTTATGTTCTAGCTTACACATTGTTTGTTTGGCTTACACTTGTTTTCTACATGCATGTTCATACTAACACTTATTTTCTAGCCACTTGTTTGTGTGTGCCTTGGTCTTTACCAAGCACATTCCCTTCCCCTATAGGCAGGGAAGAGTTTCATTTTACAAACGTCCCTCTTTTGGGGTTGCATTCTCCTATCCACGACATCGCATGCACCCCCAAAGAGGGGGGACATCATTTGGGTTTACACACACATCAAAATACCACTACAATTCAGTTTTATAGTTTTTGTCTATGACATAGTGGGTTATATAACGAGTGGGTTTAGACCAGGACTACGAAATCCATACATATGGACTTTTATAAGGTAGATTACACTTAGCATTCTAGGAGCAGTTATAGGTTGGAGGAACATTGTACTTTCCTCCCTACACTTCTTCGTCCAATGGCGTTAGATCACCCAAAAACTAGATAGTACAAAGATCTCTTCATATATTATTAGGGAAGCAATTAAAAGTTTGAGAATAACATAGATTTCTCCCTACATTTATTTGGCCATAGTGGCGTGAGATCACCCAAAAACTCGCACTTCACCGACAGTTATAGGATATCCTTTCTACACCTTTTTCTCATCACGGATCAAGTGCACATGTTCCTTTTTCATTGTCATTTTCATACTATTTTTACATGTTTCTTTACATATATACATGCATTTTTACACATATACATGTGTATTTGACTACTTGATCGTCTTCTCTTTTACAGATCCATCTATATGGGAACAAAACAATCAACAATAATAACACACACATGGTAGGTACATCACACACACAATACTAACCATGTAAGTACACTACACACATTGGCATCTACACACGCGTTTTCACCCTAGGTTCACTTTCATCACTTTTTACACTTTTGCATCTTTAGTCTCCACGCTCCATATTTTTTGTCACTCCACGCTTTGTCTAGTCCTTCAACACATTTTCTACATCACTCTACATGGATTATCAGGTATGCATCTCTATCTACTTTATGTTACCGAGATTTCTGCTCACTAACATAAAGTGGGGGAAAATGTAGACACAAAATCATGCACTTTGAGTCATTATTTAGTCCTGGTCTCATACTACTATTCATATGGTTCTTAAGTGAAAAGAGTAATAATCAACCCATGTCTTTGGCCATTTTATTTTTACATTTCTTGTTGTCGTATTTTTGATCTTACACATGCACTTTCCCAATATGTATTGTCATTCTATGTTTTTCTATTTCTAATTGGGGAGCCCAACTAAGATGGGGGCCCAAGCGCCCCTGATCCTCTTTGCACTTTATTCTCACCTTTTGGGCACTTTCTATCCATTTGAGCTTTCTATCTTTTTGGTGGTCGGCCTTTTCAAGGTTAATTACGAAATTAGAACAAGAGAACCATATAAATATAAAGTTATGTGACCATAATGAGGGACCAAGCACTAGGCATCTACTATCACCATCTAGAGTTGCATCCATCAAAGGCATCTAAAGCTACATTTGCATCCATCTAACTCCATCACAAGGCACACAAGGTTGGTTCATTTGCATCACACTTCATAGGAGGGGAGTCTATTATTTCCATGCACACATTTACTACATTCTACATCTAGTTATTTTTTTCTACTTCACAAAGTGTGACTGACACAAGAGCAACCTAGGGCACGATTTACACACACACACACCTAGAAATACATTGGGTCTAGATTTAGTCCAGTGACTTGGTGATAAGTCCATCAATTTTGTCACTGAGGACAATCCAACCCTTTCATATGCATCTTTCTTTTTTAGGGTTTTGATGCTTTGTTTTGGGGTTTTATAGGTGATTCTTCCATCTCCTATTCACAACGACATTCGACATAGTTTAGCGACATTAGTGCGATAGGAAGCGAACACAAGTGAACATCTAGTGACACTATAGAGGAGGGTTTTTAGCCATTTCTCGCATACGAGGGCACCCAGATCTTCGACTAGGGCACCCACGAGCACCCTTATCCCTTTCCAAACACCCCAGCCCCATCAAATAGCTCAAATATGTGCTTTCTCAAGCTTCAGTGTGGTCATTTCCTCCTCCTATTCACATGGTCTATACTACTAAATATTCTAGTGACATATGTGATTCAACTAAGGCTTTTCATTACCCTTCTTGCACACTAGGGTTTCATATTTTCTAGCTTAGTTTACTTGGGTGTATTTTGGTATTTTATTACTTCATTTATTCAATCATTTTACTGCTCTTGTACCATTAGATTACACTAGAATATTTATATTTTAGATAATCACTCATGCAAATCCATGAGGGTAGCACCCTATATTGGTGTTAAGTATCCTCTTAGGTCTAGGATTCTCCATCTTCATCCTATAAGCAAGAAAAGTTACCCTTCCTAGGCATTTGAGCAAGTTTGAAACTTAAGTGAAGCATTATCAAAGCACGATTGTCAAGTTTTGATTGCACTACAATAAATATCACATGCTATGAGTATAACATGTAGTTTGAGCCCTCTTCTTAGTATTGCAACATCGGTGGTGCACAGGGGTGCCCGAAACCCACCTAAATTTGTTTTGTAAGAACTCCTTCTTACACTACAAGGATTTTAGGGTTTGAGAATAGTTTATAGAACTATTCTAAAGGTGAGAGAAGAATACCGACACATAATGACATACATTTCCAGGAAGGTGAAGCACTCAAAAAGTTGCAAACCTATATTACAAGCAGGTCCAAGACTATACAAAAGGTTCGGGACGTATGGACACTATAGACCGAGTTATATGGTTTTGACTAGGGCTCAATTTTAGGTTACAGCTTTCATCAACAAAGCACTTTTAGTTCCAAATATTCTTGTTCTAGCACTCATACCACCCAAACTCTTCCATATCCACACAAAGTCAACTAAGCACATCTCTCCCTTTTGTTTTGGCATTTTTAGATCAACAATCACTTTTAAAAATGTTATTCTAATTTGTGCAATTAATTTTGGAAATTAATTAAACCAGAATATCCACATGTAACATTATTTATCCTTTTTATATAACTTATTTAAAACATTTAAAATGTGAAAAGGGCGAGATTCACTCTCAAAAAACTCGAAATCATTTGGTGAACTCGATCCTCTCTAATAAAACAACTATCTCTAACCTTAGTTACTTAAGGGTTTTACTTTCTCGATTTAATTGATAGGGATGTCATGGATCCCCATTTCCCTTTCTACCTATCTTAATTGTGATCCTATCTATCGATCATCTTTTTACAAGGCTCTCCAACATAGTATGATAAACCCTAATAGTTATATTTCTTATGTACTCTCGCTTGTTCCTAAAAGTCTCAATTTTCAAGAAGAGCATGTTTCTTTTGATTCTCAAGACCTACTGCCTAAAAATGTCATCGATAATTAACTCCATTTATATATTCAAGTACACATCAATAAGACACCGACTAAGTGAGTTCTCATCAATAATGGTTCGAGGATTAATATTTGTAATATTTATTTCTTGCATCTTTTAGGCATTCATACTGAAGATTTATCTTCCTCTACTACTTGTATTTGTGGCTTTGATAACATGCCTCGTTAGCCATTAGGTAAAATCATGTTAAATATCACATTTGACTTGCACACTCTTCCTATAGTTTTCCATATCATGCTTAAAAATATTAGCTATAATTTGTTACTAGGGTGCCCATGGATTCATGTCATGCATGCGGTACCTTGTGCTCTCCGTGGGTATCTCAAATATTCTCTTCGAGGAACCACATGCACCATTAAGGTTGATATGATTCCTTTTAAATATTACACTAATGTAATTCCTTAAGGAGCCTCATTCACTTGTGTACAACCTCAACAACCTTCTTACCAAGATTATGGAGTAGGATATCAATATTTTTATTGCGTGGGTTTACTAGTCAAGGGTTGGACATTATGCCCAAGTTATTTCCTAAACTATTACACTTAAATCACAATAAAACTAAAGAAGGCATTGTTTACTCTTTACATCCTTTGAGTAGATATGCTAGGGTATCAATATTTATTCATGTATCATAGATCATTTACAAGAGGTATTTACTACGAATTCTATGTCTAATTTGTAATTAGTTTCACTCGATCTTATTGATGATAGTGTTTCTTTGCACATCCCCTTGTTAGATGAATTTGATAATGAAGAATGTCTTCTCGAGTACTTGAGTGCATATAAGGATCTTCATCCCTTATTTCATAAGAAGAGGTTTCCTCACACATCATGCAAATTTCATGCATATTTCATTGAAGATATTCCTTCGATATGTTTACTCGATTCTCCTAACACTATCCCAACAACACTTTATTTTGAAGTGTAGACACAAAATCACATGCTTTGGGTAATTATCTAGTCATGATTACATATTATTATTCATATGATTCCTAAGTAATAAAATTAATAACTAACCCATGTATTTAGCCACCTTTCTTTGCTTTCTGTTGCCACTTTTGGTTTTATACCCTTACTTGTTTAGTTTGCATTTTTATACTTTGGATTTTATCATCCTAGACACTAGTACCTAGCCAGACGCCATTGGCGTCAGTGCCCACGTCCCCTCTAGGCGCCTTGTCCCCTTTTTACCTTGCTCACATTGTTTAGGTCCTTTGTAGTTGTTTGAGCATCTTATATTTTTGGTAATTGACCTTTTTGGGGTTGATTACGAAATTCAAGAAAATGAATTATATAAATATAAAGTTATGTGATCATTATAAGGGACCAAGAACTAAGCATTAGCTATCACCACCTAAGGTTGCATCCATCGACATCAAAGAGCTCCATTACATCCACCTAGTACCATCACAAGGGACACAAAGGATGATTATTCTGCATACACTTCATAGGAGGGAAGTTCTTCTATTCCATGCACACATATATTACATTTTGTTACATCTAGCTTATTTGCTTGCTATCAAGTGTGACTCACACGAGAGCCACCTAGGGCACGATTTTGCACACACACACATATAACTACATTGGGTCTGATATGTAGTGTAGCAATTGGTCGTATGTTCACCATTGTGACAGCTAAGGATAGTTCAACCCCTCATTTTGCATCTTAATTTTTGGGATTTGATGTCTAGTTGAGGGTTTTACAGGTTCATATTTCATTGCAGGATTTCGATAACCTCGGTGATCTTGGTGCAACCAAAGGTGAATAACAATGAACATCTCATGACCACCCAAAGGAGATTTCTGATATTTTTCGTAGACCCAAGCACCTAGAAATAGTCCTAAGGCACCCACGGGTGCCCTTGTCTCTCTCCAGGCACCCTAGTCTAGCCTATGTATCCAAATATTCATTATTTTGGGTCTATGTGCAACGCTCCTACTTCTTTGTTTACTTGGTCAACATTTTTGGTACACTCCAGATTTTATTGCAAATTAGTTAAGTACCTTCTTCTCCTCCTTACAATTAGGGTTTCATAATTTATTACTTAGTTGTTTGGGTGTAATTTTTGTACTTAATTGCATATTTATTTTACTGCTACAATAACATCATATTAGGCATAAATTCACATTTTAGCTTAATCATTTTGGTGAACCCCACTCATGATTAGTCTTTCGGATCCTTCTTTGGCATATCATCTTCTTTACCATGGCTCTAAAAATTAATCAAATTTCTTTGTATGATTTAATTCAAATGCATCTTAATTGGCAAGTTGTGAAAAAATCCTAGACACCATGTATCTCCCTAGCGATACACCACCGCATCAAGTGAGTGTTATTTTAGATTGTCTATCTGACGACCCTAGTCTTCATGATCCTCCATCTAATCAATCCATGTTGGACTCAATTCAAGCTTTGCATTCTTTATTTCAAGACAAATTTCAAGCTATGGAATCCACAATTACATCTCTCAAATATGAAATCCAACATCTTAAGGACGCTTCTCAGGCTCATGTTTGTTCTCCTTCTCCATCCCATCTTCATTCTATGTCTTCTACATGTTCTTATATCAGTGAGCCTCAAGTATTGCCATTACATCAAGCCTCTCACGTTTAATCACAATGCTAAGAAAATGACATTCTTACTTGAGATCCCGAGTTATCAATTGATCACTTTATCATCTACTCAAGGATATCCTCTTTACCAAATTGTAAAATAATAGGTTCATCCTCATTATAATTATCATCGAATCAATGGACATAATGACAATGACTGTTATGCTTTACGACAAAGAATCAAGCATCTTGAGCATCAAGGCTTTATCTCATTCGTCGCACAACATTTTGTTACATGCCCATATACAATTGTTACATCCCAATGGGTTTCTAATCTGATTAATATATGTCTAATGAACACCATGCCATCACCTCTCACGTTCCTTCTATAGAAAATCAAACGTCAGCCTAAGCAACCTCCATTAAGAATCAATCTAACACCCCCTCCTACTAAGTCATCTACAACATTACCAAGTCAAAATACGCAATCGACTCTCAAAATCAGTCCACCTTCTTCTCCTATCAAGACTTTTACAAAGTGTCATCAATCCCACCTAAGTTACCACCATTCAAGATTCCTCCCCATCCCAATCCACTTCCATTTCCAATTCATTTTGTCAAAGCAACTACTTCTTATACTATTGATATCCAAGACACATTTCAAATTCCTCCACTATTGCATGGTCCTACTATTGCTTCGGCCTACCATTTTGTTTGCCCTCACTCTTATCATGACACAAACAATGCTCTCCCACAATGGTAAGGTATATCTCACATCGTTGCATAAATCTTCATCATTGGAACACTTAGGGGGCATCACACTTATTCTTCCCCCTTTTAGCACTATCAATTGTTTCTAGCATGTCCTATCACACTTAATGCTATGTGATTCATGATTCATATTTCTTAGCACTTTCAAACCCTTTGATACATTTGTATTGTCATTTCCCGATGACACACTTATGTTCTTATGGTTCTTACATGATTGTTGAGGGATCTCTTACAATAAGAACCTATTTCATCTACCCATTATATCTATCTATTACATACTCATTCATACATACATACATTTATCACCATCTATCATTATTCACACATGTAATATAATCTCTCATCATTTATCGCCAAACACCATTCATCAAATAACACACTCATCACCATACACTTGGGGATCTCATACTTCCTTAACCCCCTCTTCTCGCATCATCAGTTATCTTCCATCTTAAACACATCACATTTAGTCTTTTACATTCATCATACACATCTCGATACATTTGCATCGTCATTTCCCGATGACACACTCTTATGCTTTGGTTCACACTTGACTATTGAGGGCATCCTATATACATGAACCTCACACAAAACACACTACACTACACATTACATATCACACATTGCACACTGCACACTTTCCATATGTAACACACATTTCCCATCCTACACATCTTCGATATCTTCTTCTTACATCTACTATACATCTTACACACTTTGCGCTTTCTACCCATTACACATCTTACACCTATACAACCTCTTCTTCTTCCTACACATCATACATATTGTGTGCTTTCTACATCTACATTTCATATCTTCTTCTATACATCATACACACTTTGTGCTACACACTATACACATCTTCAACATCATCTTCTGACATATACTAGGCATCATACATATTTTTTACCTTCCACACTCTATAAATCTTACGTTGCACATTACACATCATCACACTCGACACATTCAACACACATCTTTCTAGCATTGCTTAGTCACACTACATATTACACATTACACACATTATACACACAACATATTCCCCTCATAGCACCTACTCTACACATTCACAATACATATTTTTTACATCTATTTTCACACGCAGCAGTCATTACCCTATGAGGCACTATAGTCCCACATCCATACTCGTGAACATTGAGGGTATACATATCAAATGGACCTCATCACACTCACTTGTTTAATCATATCACTCAATCAATCACTCAATCAATCACTCATTCACTCACACACTCTACACTTTTTACTTTGATGATCACATATTTTTAATACACACATTCAAACCATTTCTCGATGATGCACTCTCATTTACGGTTCATTATTGATTACTGAGGGGGCATAAATAAATGAACCTCATTTCATACATACACATCCACTCGGGGGCATGTTGTCCCTATCATTCACATTGCATTCCATTCCATCTCATCCATAACATATTGCATATCTTGGTTGCATTTACTCTTGCTTACTTCTTCTTACATGCATACTTTATTACACATGCTAGATATATATCTTGTATGTCATTATATTTACCATACACACATGTGCATTCACTTTATTTCTAGTTATGATCATAGATTTTATAGATCTATTACATGCAACATGGATGTTGGCGCAATACTACATTACTACCCCCACAGAGGCTCTCTGGGGCATCCACTTTTGTACATTACAGGTGATATTGTTTCATAGCACATTACATTATCATATTATACATGCTTTGACATAATTTTTATCTTTATAACATGCTAATGGGTGCTTCATGTGTAACATTTGTTATGTAGGAATATTTACTTCCATGGTTATCTATTACATTGCTTTTCATTGTTTACTCTTTATATGCTCTTGTTTGTGGGATTTACCCTTTGTCTTATGTGCACACTTGTCTTCTTATGACCACTACAACCTTGATTTTCTTGCAATATCATGAGTGATGTCCCATGTTTACAACCTACTTTTCACAGGTCTACATTGTCTTCTTACATGTTTACTTGCATCTTAGCTTACACATTGTCTGCTTAGCTTACATTTTGTATTATACATGCATGTTTGTATTTTCTTGTACTAACACTTGTCTTTATCCAATTTGTTTGTGTGTGCCTTGGTTTCTACCAAACACATTCCCTTTCCCCGGCACAATTCAAAGACAACGATCGGTCCTCATTTGGTCTACATACTTCTTTAGTGACGTCGCATGCACCCCAAACAAAGGGGGCATCATTTGGGTGAATCAATCACCCCATACAGAGTTATACACATTACAACACAATACCGTATTTCACATTTTTCAGTTTTAGGCAGGGCTCAAAATTAGACTTGGGACCTTAACACAACATTGTCCTTCTTATATTCCAATAACCATGAGGCAATTACACAATGATTGGTAGTTCAACATAGTCTACAAAACTTCACACATCATATTTTACATGGCATACAATCCTTAGCATTTACATTTGTACACATCGTCTGTAGTGGTGCTCCATATTTAGGGAAATAGGAAAAGGTTGAAGAATAACACTAGACATTTCTCCCTATAATACTTCTGCCATGGTGTAGGATCACCCAAAAAACCAACATTCAACACGCTCAACAATTCTAGGAAGCAATCAAAGGTTAGAGAATGACACTAGACCTTTCTCCCTACACTACTTTTGTCATGGCATGAGATCTCCCTAAAAACTCGCCCTTCATCGACATCTTTAGGATCCTTTCTACACCCTTTTTCTCATCACAGATCAGGTGCACATGTTTCTTTTTCACATTTTTAGCATTTTTACATTTTTTTACACATATACATGTGTATTTGAATACTTGATCATTCTTCTCTTTTGTAGGTCTCGTTTGTATGGGAAGCGGTAGTCAACATCATCAACATAAACAAAAAAGCATCGACATCAACAACAACAACATAGACATCAACAAAGGTACATCGTGACATCTACACATGCATTTCCACCCTAGGTTCATTTTCATCATCACTTTTTGCACTTTCTCCTCCTTAACATCCACACTTCACATTTTTATCACTCCACGCTTTGTCTAGTCCCTCAAAACACTTTCATCATCAATCTACATGGTTATTAGGTACATATATCTATCTACTTTATGTTACCAAGATTTCGATCACTAACGTAAAGTGGGGAAAATGTAGACACAAAATCATGCACTTTGGGTAAATATCTGGTCTTGATTACATAATACTATTCATATGATTCCTAAGTAAGAAAAGTTATAACTAACCCATGTCTTTGGCCACCTTTCTTTGCTTTCTTCTTCCACTTTTGGTATTACACCCTTACTTGCTCGCCTACCCTTTTAAACTCCGGTTTTATCATTCTCGATTCTAGTGCCTAGCCAGGATGCCAATGCCGACGCCCTCGTCCCCTATGGGAACCCCTTTCCCCTTTGTACTTTACTCACATTTTTTGGGTCCTTTCTAGTTGTTTGAGCATCTTATCTTTTTGGTAGTCGGCCTTTTCAAGGTTAATTACAAAATTCAAGAAAAGGAATCATATAAATATAAAGTTATGTGATCATAATAAGGGACCAAACACTAAGAATTAGTTATCACCACCTAAGGTTACATCCATCAAGCATCTAAGAGCTCCATTGCATCCATCTAAAACCATCAAGGGACACAAGGGCTGGTTATTCTACATACACTTCATAGGAGGGAAGTTCATTCTATTCCATGCACACATCTATTACATTTCTTTACATCTAGCTTATTTTCTTGCTATCAAGTGCGACTCGCATAAGAGCCACCTAGGGCACGATTCCACACACACACATAGAACTACATTGGGTTTGAGATGTAGTGCAACATTCAATCATAAATTCACCATTGTGAAAGCTAAGGACAATTTGACCCCTCATTTTGCATCTTTATTTTTAGGATTTGATGTCTATTTGAGGGTTTTGTAGGTTCATATTTCATTGTAGGTTTATAGCGACCTTAGTGATCTTGGTGCAACCTCGGAGTGACCAAAGGTGACTAACAACAAACATCTTTTGACCACTAAAAGGAGGTGTACTGAGTTTTTCCAAAGACCCAGGCACCTAGAAACAGGCCTAGGGTGTCCATGAATGCCCTTGTCCCTCTCTAGGTGCCCCAGTCTAACCTATCTCTCTAGATCTACATTTTTTTGGGTCTCTATGCAACACTCCTACTACTCTGTTCACTTGGTCATAATTTTGGTAGAATCCAAATTATATTGTGAATTAGATAAGTACCTTCTCCTCCTCCTTGCAATTAGGGTTTCATAATTTATTGCTTAGTTTCTTGGGTG
This sequence comes from Taxus wallichiana var. yunnanensis, assembly GCA_018340775.1. Taxonomy (NCBI): domain Eukaryota; kingdom Viridiplantae; phylum Streptophyta; class Pinopsida; order Cupressales; family Taxaceae; genus Taxus; species Taxus wallichiana. The sequence goes on from CM031235.1 coordinate 604,876,079, forward strand.
TAATTTATGTACTTAATTGCATATTTATTTTACTGCTACAATAGCATTATATTAGGCATAAATTCACAATTTATCTTAATCACAAAGATCGATCAAATATTAATGAGGAAACATCATCTTTCAAATTTAGTACTAGTGATGACCATCATTTGTTGCTTCTCTTCAATTCCTTTAGTGATTACAGAGTGAACTGCGATACAAAAAGTCCTCCAGGATTTCCCTCATCATTTTTATTGGATTTATAGTGACATGCCTAGGATTGACACATATGTCTCTATGCATAATATTGTGTTGCATGCTAATTCTAAACCTATCCAACTAAAAATGTGAAAAATACATTTCCTTTTGGTACAAAAATAAATTCAACGACTCCTCAATATTGGATTTATTCATGTTGTGGATTATCCACAAGGGTGTCCAACATAGTGCATGTGGCTAAATCCAATGGATAAATTTGTTATTGTACTAATTTTTGGGACCTTAATAAGGCTTTTCCGAAAGATAGTTTTATCTTCTACACATCGATTTTATAGTTAAATCTACTACTGGATATGATATGATTACATTCATGGATGATTTTTCCAAGTATAATCAAATAAAATTAAATCTTTAGGATTAAGAAAATACTTCTTTTACTATCCCCTGGGCACCTTCTACTACATTATTATTCCTTTTGGCTTAAATAATACAAAGCACATATGAATGAGCTACGCCACATATCTTTTATGAATACATTCATAAAATTATTGAGGATTATGTTGATGATCTACTTGTTTAATCTACCAAATGGAAAAATCATGCACATGACCTTCAGTTGATATTTTATTGTTTGAGCCAATACAATGTTCGATTAAACCCACACAAGTGTGTTTTTGTGTTACTTTTGGAAATATCTTGGGCTATATTATCTCCCATCGTGGTATTAAGATTTATCCTAAAAAATCCAAGCCATTGTTGACTACCTTCCCTATGAAACTTGAATCAATTATGATCTCTTCAAGGAAAAATCTAGGCATTTCACTATTTTGTAGAATAGTTTATTGAAAAATATCAACCATTCACATAATTGTTAAAGAAAGATACTAATTTTGACTGGGATCATGAATGTCAAAAATCATTTGATGATATCAAAATTTATTTATTGAACCCTCCAGCTTCTTGTGCCATTTATACTAGGTAGACCACTTTTGTTGTATATTTTTGCTATAAAACATGCTCTTGGTGCTTTAATTACCCAATATGATGATAAAAATCATGAGTGAGCCATCTATTATATTATCTCGTACTTTGTTTCCTTATGAGCTCAATTATATTCCAATTAATAAGTTATGCATTGCACTAATTGTTGTCACACGACAAATTACGTCACTACACGATCTACACCGAGGTGCATGTCTTTACTAAGGTAGATCTTTTGTGTTATTTTTTATCTTGCACATACCTTTTTGGATGCCTAACACGATGGGTGGTGTTATTAACTAAATTTGATCTTAATTTCATATCCCAAAAATCAATCAAATGGTAGGTAATAGTTGACTAGCTTGTTGAAGCACCACTATTTGACCCCTTGCCCATTAACAATGAGTTTCGTGATGAATTCATTACCATTGACACCGAGGTTTAGACTATTTCTTTTGATGGATCCCGATATGCCATAGGGAAGGTGTTGGCATTGTTTTTGTCATCCCCACGGGAAACTATGCTCTTTGCTTCTTGGATGGGCTTCTCATGCACTAATAACGTCACATAATATGGACCAGTTATACTAGGACTTTATACGACTAGAAATTTGCAAATACAACATATCCAAAAATTTAGTGATTCACAACTCATCATTCACTGGTGTAAGATGCATATAACACAAAATAAGAAGGTCTCATTCCTTATAACAATTTGGAAAAGTGTTTATTATTAATATTTACTTCCTACACTATTGTTATTATCTATTGCGAGGAAAATTGACATGTTGATGCTTAACAATTTGGTTAGGCACTTATTATCAACATTTGCTTCCTATACTATCGCTAATATCCCTCAGATGGACAATTAACATGATGATGTTATGGAAAGTGTTGCCTTGTTAATCCCCTTAGATATCACCGATAATTTTACCACTTTTATTATCTAGAAATTGGGCAAGGCATATGTTGATAAAGAAACAATTGAAACTCTTCATTTTTTAGGTATTACACATAGTGTTGATAATCCTGAATGGTTTACTCACATCTATACTTACCTTTATAACCAACAATTACCTAAAAATACTTCTCCGCAAGATAGTCATCGTATACAACATGAAGCCATTCGTTATGTCCTTATAAGAGGATATTTGGTCAAATGATCGCTTCGATGATCATATTTTATGTTGTTTTGGAATTGACAATGACTAAATAACTTTGTCACGATTATCAGATAAAAATGCGGAGTTTACTTTAGTGGTAAGTCAATGTCCTAAAATTGCTAAGATAAGGATATTATTGGCCAACTATGGAACAATATTGTCACAAATATGCCAAACGATGTGATCAATGCTATCAACGTAGTAATCTTAATCATGCACCATCTCACACATTGCAACCAATTGTTTTCCCATGGCCCTTTTCCATTTGGGGATTCAATTTGATTGGTAAAGTTAACCCTGAATCCACACAAGGACATAAATTTATCATTATTGCCACTAAATATTTCACTAAATGGGTTAAAGCAATACCTTTAGAAACTACTATTGGTGATGACATTTGTAACTTCTTACTTACACATATTATCACTCATTTTGGGATCCCTCAACCATTGATCTGAAAAATGGATCATATTTTAAGAACTCGACAATGAATTGTTAAGAAATTTTATACTAAGTTTAAAATCAAACATACTTTTCTACCCCTTACTATCCTTAGGGAAATGGCAAGGCCAAGGTTACCAACGAAACAATTGTCAACATTTTGCAAAAAAACCGTTAACAAACATGGTAATGAATGACATAATCAAATTGTATATTCTCTTTAGGATTATCACACCAACAATCACATACCTACTAATACTATACCATTCTCCTTGGTTTATGAGATAGAAATTATTCTACCTTTATAATTAGAAATCCCTTCATTTTGTTTATCACTCGGAGATATTATCAAAGACAATGATTACAATGAAAAACAATTACATGAATTATAATTTATTGACTCCAAATGGGCCTAGGATTTAGAACACCATCATATGCACTAATATTGCATCAAAATTTCCTACAAGAAAAAGTTTCATGCATGTGAATTTTAGGTTGGTGACTTGGTTCTCAAAGAAAATAAAAAAACACTAACACAGAGGTGGAATTAAAAGGAAAATTTAAGAATAATTGGTTAGGCCTTACACTATTATAGATCAATTAGGATCAGTGTGTCTATCATTTATCCACTCTCGATGGTCGACCTCTCAAAAGTCCCATGAACATCATACATTTGTGACAATATTACACTTGAGTTTAATAAACCCTTCCCGTACATAGTCAAAACCATGGTTCCACTTGGACTTGACCCTCCATAAGCTTTGGAAGTTGTTTCACCACCTCATAGGTTTCTCTTGGGCTATCTATCATGTTATTCCCCCTTGTTTCTTGTAGACACCTATAATTACGACCAAGCAATTTAAATACTTAAATTGTGCTAATTATCCCCTTTCTCGCAAATCAACAACATATCGTCAAAAGCACTCATTTTCCTCATATAATCATTAATTAATTACACTAAGCTAATTAATTAAGTTGCTATCCAACAAATACCCTAATTAACGACCTTCCGTTAATAAATCACCCTTCTACCTAGACTAATTAATTAATTATTATTAATTAATTAGCTTTCCTTCCGTTTAACCAATAAATCAATATTTAATTGATTTAATCCCCTTATAATAGCCTAAATCACACTAATATTCTTCTAATTGGCTTCTATAAGCTTACACCTACCTATTAATTAATCACCTTTGATTAATTAAAATACCCCCAACTCCCATGACTTGCTAAACATGTATTAAACCCTTCTAAAGTAAGGTTACCTTTAATAAAGCAACCTTATCCATTCCTAATCATGTTTTACCTTTATCCCACATTCATGAGAATGTGTTGAATCCTTTATCCTTTGGGCTATATAAAGAGCCCTCCACCTACCTTTTTACTTACGCCTAAACTCCTAAGAGAGTAAATGCAAAGCATATAGCAAAGAGACTAAGAGCTTGCACCTTGCCCTTTTGAGAGTTCATCATCTTGAAGAGTTAAGCCTCTTTCTTAAGTGCTTAGGTCATATGGGAGGTGTCAAAGGGGTCTTCAGAGCCCAACTTTGATAGCCCTCATTCCTAAGTTACTTGGCATACTAAGGACAACTATTTTGATAGCCATGGAGCTTACTTAGGTCCATTCATTTATTTTTTGTTAGAGAATAGAGGAGTTTAGATATTTAGCATTGTTAGTTTCAAAGTTTGTATTGATGAATGCTAGCATCTAACCCTTGTTTAATTCTTATCATGATGGTGTTTATGCTTTGTTTTAGCTAAATTGTAGAACTATTTTAGGTGGTAGTTCTTGCTTCATTTGATTTAGCATTAAGAAAAGTATACATGCACACATTTGGCACGCCCGGTGGGAGATACTCCATTGTCCTTTGCACTTAATTTCAAGTTTTTGTAGTTAAGTTTTATTTTTGGTTACTAACCCTCTTTTACACATGTTGATCTAACTTGTTTTTCTTAACTTGTTTTGTTGAGTTTGCATGTGTTGGGTATTCCTTGTAGGTATAAAAGAGGTGAAGTGTTGTCAAAATTGGAATTGATGGGAAAATTTCAAGATTTATCCATGTTTTCATTTTTAGAGCTTACTTTTTTAACATTCTACATGCTAGTTTTGTCAATTTCTTGAAAATTTTAAATTCTTGAGCATGTAGGTTAGTGTTTGATAGTGTTGAGTCTTCTATTTACATATTAATGTGGTGGGTTGCTGTCAAAATTTAATCTTGGTGAGAAAATTTCAAGATTTCATCATGTTTTCATTTTTAGAGCTTACTTTTTCAACATTTTACATGCTAGTTTTTTCAATTCTTAAGCATGTAGGTTAGTGTTTGATAGTGCCGAGTCTTCTATTTACATATTAATGTGGTGGGTTACTGTCAAAATTTAAATCTTGGTGAGAAAATTTCAAGATTTCATCATGTTTTCATTTTTAGAGCTTACTTTTTCATCATTCTACATGCTAGTTTTGTCAATTTCTTGAAAATCTTAAATTCTTGAGCATGTATGTTAATGTTTGATAGCGTTGAGTCTTCTATTCATATATTAATGTGATGGGTTGTTGTCAAAATTGAATCTTGGTTAGAAAATTTTTCCCATTTTGTAGATTAAGGGACGTTTTTTTTGACATTTTTTGAGTGCATGTCAAGTGCACACCCATGAGCATAAGAGCATATGCGTAACCCATCTTCCGAAGGCCATAACTTTTGCTCCCGAACTCGAAATGACTCCATTTTTTTGTGTTGGAAAGGTATTGAAGTTAACTATGCAATGAAAACATAAATTTGGGATTTATACTTACAGAAATTGCAGGTTTTTCTATTATTTTAAAACTGGTCATTTTCTAACATGTCTAATGTTTTGATGAATGTTGTATTTCCATGCTTACTCGATTTAGACCAAAGCGTGTGTATGCTCTTCTCTTGCACCTTTTGGTGATTTCGAGAATCAAAACAACTTTGATCTCTATCTTGTTAACATTGGGATTAAACTTGGAAACTTGATTATTCATTTTGCTTAAGGGAATGAACCTTTTACAAAGCATTTTTCAATGGTCCTTTGATTTGAAGTTTTCCATTTCTATATAGTTGGGATAAAGTTTGTGTATGCTCTTCTCTTGCACCTTAAGGTGATCTTGAGAATCAAAAGCAACTTTAGTCTTCATTTTATAACATTTGGTAAATTGGAAACTTCATCTTTCACTTTTGGTTTAAAGGAATGAACATTTATCAAGAATTTTGTATGGTTCATTGATTGAAAAGATTTTCTTTACTTTTTAGTTGGATTATTTGTTGTGTATGCTCTTCTCTTGCATCCTTGGATGATCTTGAGAATCAAAAGCAACTCTTAATCCTCTTTTAAATAATGTGATTTTCTTGGAGAACTACTAACGCTTAAGTGCAGGACCTAAAAACGCTTGTCAAAGAAAGGAGGAATCAAAATGAAATCAAAAACTACTAATACAATTGTTATACAGGTTGCCAAAAGGTGTTCAATCAAACCACACCTAATTAAACAAGATAAAAAGAATAACATATTCAAAACACTGTATTGTAGGTTTTGGAAAAGGGTACGTCCCTCTCCGCTCAATTGGAACATAACCCCTTTGGCATAACGCCTTAAGCTACAACAATGGGGGTGGTTCTAGGAACCCCAAAGTAGTCCACGTAAGAGGGAACCTTGTGGACGAAACGGGAAGTGCTCCGCACTACCTACTTGACTAGTGTTTCCTTTGTGAGATAGCGTTACAAGTTGTCCGTTGTGGCGACCCCAGTGATAGTACACGTAGACGCACTAGTTGCCTATTGTTCTTGAAGGGGGTAAAGTAAAGCCGAGATACTCCCAAACTAGTCAGTGTGACTTTTTGGGTAAATCGCACTCACTCGTGGCAACTTTGTAACACCTAGGGCGAGAGAACCACCTAGGAGAATATACTTTGGCCAGGAGCCCACTTTGACCATTTGAAAACAATGTTGAGTTGTGAACCTTCTTTTTGAGAAACGTGTGACGTATTACTTTCGCCTAGTTTTTACTTGCCTTAGGGCGAGGTGAAACTTTGCTGAAGTGAGGCTAGCATTTTTCGTCATTTTTCTTGATTTATTTCCTTCATATTCTTTTGACACTTTGTTGATCAAAAGAGGTGTGATTACCTTTGTGTTTCCATTCGACTATTTCTCTCACTTTTATGTTCGTTTACGCCCATCCATGTTTGCGGTTGGGTTAGTTAAACGTCTAAAGTGAGCAGAGGTATTTTCATGTCATTTGGTAGCCATTGTGATCTTGATACCCACATCAAGATCGTCATTGTAGTTAGGCGTGGTTCATCACTGCGGACTTCCATAGAGGAGTTAGCTTGTTTGTCTCATATCATTACAATTTCGATATTTACGTCTTGTTTCTTGTAAACTCGACATAAATACCTATATTGTATGGTTACGCTGCACACATTCTTAACTATTCCTAGCTATACTTTGAGCATTTTTTTGTTCGGTTTTATTATTACCTCGATTTCAAAAGGTGCTAGGCACTACCATTTGTGCATGTTATATCAATAACACCTCGATATCAATACTTCACTTTCTTGCAAAGTGGGTTAACATATCTTGGTGATATTGTTGTGTCATTCACAAATCGTAATTGACACTTTTTGAGATATAGGTCTTAATCAGACTTGAGCTTGCTCATCGTATATCTTGATTGGGAGATCGCATTTAACTTCATGTATTTACTTACGTCTTGTTCATTCCTTTGAACTTGGCATAAGTGGAGACATCTTGTTAATCATCTGGCATCACAAATTACTTTAAAACGTAGTCTAGGAGGTACTTCATTTGATTAAGTTTTGATACCAAACGATTGTTTCATTGGTGACTTTATCATTCTATCACATTGGTATTCTCACACTGTTAATTTACTCTTAACATGTACATCTTGTGTTTCACTTAGGGGTAGTCATTGAATTTTGAACAAATCTACAACTTACCTTAGTGAAACTTATCACAAAAACATGGCTCCCAAGACACGTCTAGGTTTAAAGAAACAAACATATGAGGAACAACAGGCGCAAGCTTGGGAAACCTCTAACAAACAAGGGTCAAACCCATTTATCGGACACGATCTAGGACCACTATTTTCTACAGAAAAGGAAATAGAAGAAATGGTCGACCATAGTGGAAACGAATTAGAATCACCACACGCAGACTTTGATTTTGACCCCACTCTACTAGATGAGTTTCTCCTTAGAAATAAAGATAGATTTTTGGCACGGGTCATGGAATTAGGGGCCAAATTGCCCACCGAAAATGAACCAATATTACCTACAAATGACACTACTAAGGAAGAACGCCCCCTTATCAATATGGAAGATATTTTAATAGGTGGGCATGCTTCCACTTCTTACGCAGAAAATGATAAAGTGGTAGGGCATAGAATACCCCTCATCAAAGTGCCACGAAGAAACAAGATAGAACATGAGACAGGGGAAGAACCTCCACAATACGAAGAGGAAGAACCTTTAGAAGAAGAAGACACAAACCAAGTCACAATCCAACAACAACTCAGTAACCTAAGCCGACAACTAGCTTTGCTTACTTTCTAGGTACAGAAAGACACAAACAAGAACATTCAAAAGTCAAAGCCTAAGTTTAGGATCCACGAACTCCATCGAGAAAACCAAGGAGAAGAAGACACAGGGTATCATCGTGTACACATCCCCGCTTCTCCCACTAAAGAACAATTGCTCGCACAAGAAGTGCAATCTATGAAAGCAACACTTGTGAGCATACAAGAAAGCAATATAGGGAGTATTAGGAAATACCAATACAAAGAACTATGCCCCTATCCTTTTGACAAGACAATGACCCTTCAACCCTTTCCAAAGAAATTTGATATGCCAAAGTTTGACAAATACAAAGGAAAGGGAGACCCAAGGGATCATGTTAAAGATTTCTACATGGCATGTCAAGAGGTGTCTTATAGTGATAATTACCTCATCAGACTTTTTCCTAAGAGTCTCGGAGGTCAAGCATTGGAATGGTTTATGCGCTTACCACGAGGATCAATTTTCACCTAGCTAGAATTGGCAAAAATATTCGTGCGTCATTTCTCGTATAACATAGAGAGTGACATCACCATGGTAGACTTGTGCGGCACAAAACAACACCCAAATGAGACCTTCGCTAGCTTCCTCCAACGATGGAGAGGGATAGCTAGTTGCTTCCCTTGCACTTTCCCTGAGAAGCAGCTGGTCAGTATTTTCGTCCCTAATCTCAACCTAGATATAGCTTTCCACCTCCAAATGCATTGTGTCCAAACCTTTGAGGAGGTTATCGAGAAAGGGATTCAAATAGAAAAGGCTCTCATTTCCAAAGGCACCCTCAAAACCCAATCTAAAGACAACCAAAGTGTCAAACCCACTGACAAGCCGAAGATCTTTAACAAAAACAAAAACATGGTGGGAGACGGAATCATTGATTCCAAACGTGTTCAAACAGTCCAAACCAGTCAACCTTTTAAACTGACCAAGGGCCCAATTCAACCACCACCAAAGCGACGAACATTCACCTCCCTCAATGAGCCGTTGTCCATCATACTAAAATATTGGATGATGACGCCTACAACGCAACCATTTGATGACAACACTCCTAAACCTTCATGGTATAAGGAGCATGAATACTATGAAATGCATCGCGTTAAAGGTCATAAAACAGATAAATGTTTGCGACTTCGCCACTATATTCAAGACCTCATTGACAACGGGGAGATAGAGGTGGATAACCCTAGCCACATGCAAACACCTAATGAGAAGATGGGGATTTATAAGGAACCATTCCCCAAGCATGATAAGTCGGAAAAGGCAAAACCGGATCGGGAGAGTCATCCCAAACCTATAAAGCCGCGAATTACTTGTATACCAAGAGAGATAACAATCATTACGATTCACTTATCGGATGTATTCGCTCCCCTGCTGACCACGTCAACACCATCCGGATTAAGGGAAAGGACTGTGCTGCGGTAACAAGGCGCGCCCGCCTCGTAATTCCGGACCCCTCTCCGTCGACCCCGCATACTGGTAAGTATAACCTTTTAGAACAACTTGAGAAGACGTCTGCTAAGATTTCGATCTTAGACCTTCTCAAGATTTCCAATGTACATAAGGACATCCTGTATCAAACTCTTCAGGGGTCGGGAGTGCCTTTAGAAGTCGATCCGCGTACCTTCAAACCGCGGTGGCAAATATTGCACCAAGTGAGCATCTCACTTTCAACCATAGGGAGGTCCCTACCGAGAATCCTACACATAATCTTCCCTTATACATTGAGGTAGTTGTTACCCACAGGAAAATCAAACGGGTGCTTGTGGATAACGGATCTGGATTGAACATCTACACGCTTAAATTAGTCAAACAATTGGGACATACGGAAGAAGATCTTGAGTCCCATATCATCACTATCACCACATATGACAACGCGGAAAGAGAGTCAGCAGGCACCATTACGCTGCCAATGGAGGTGGGCCCCACTTGCCATCAGACAAAGTTTCACGTCTTAGACTTGGAACTTCCATATAATATGCTTCTAGGCCGACCATGGATCCATGCCATGCAAGCAGTGCCATCAACATTTCATCAATGCATCAAGTCAAGCATGAGGGACATACGAAGAATAATACCAGGAGACTCAGAGCCCTTTGCTCATTGTAGAGCTCTTAATAGCTTTGCACGAAAGGGTACATACGCATGTCCCTCCACAGATATAGCTGTCCCTCTTCATTCTGAGGCCATGGAATCTCGAGTAGATTCAAATTCTCTTAGTTCTTGCACTCATGGGGCATCTACTTCAACATCTCCATTTAATTCATGGGAGATGAAAATTATGGAATATGGTTGTGGGGAGTATAATGTACAACAAGTGCTCTTGGTTTATGACCTCTCTTTGTCACCCAAGACTAGAGGTCGACCCAACTACCGCTTCAGGAGACCTAGAGAGGAACACACTATTGGGTCGTTCCTACCTGGAGGCTTGTTAGCTGAGGAAAAATTACTTGATCCACCTACTACTTGGGTCCCTGAGGACACTCAGCCATCTTGTTATCAAACCCCAAAATATGAAAAATCTAGCAGAATGATGTACTCCATGGGCTACAAAGGCCTAGGATGTGGGAGGAATGAACAAGGACAAAGAGAACCAGTCCCTCTTCCACATTTCAAAACAGAAAGATATGGCATTGGGATTCGCCCTTATGGAGCACACCCCAACGATCAAGATGCGACTTGTTCTGAGCATGAGGATAGCTCTGATTATCTAGACAGCGATACGGATTCCTGTTGTAGCCAATATGAGGATCTGGCCTCCACGAACCTTTTCATGAATAATGCTGTCCTAACCATCACCCCCACTGAACCAACCCTTGACCTTGTATACCCCTCCCTTGTTGAATGGGACCAACAACATCACGTGCCACTAGATTTATTCAAGAACGATGAGGCTATTGCAGAGTTCATGGGCATAAGGGATACAATTCCCATTGGAGATCACAAGAAGGGTTTCTTTATCGACTTAGACACCTGCGCCTACTTTGGCGAGGAGGCTGAACTTCGTGGTTAGCAAAATTTAAAGAAAAGCGAGGGCAAGAGTTCTAAAGAAAAGCCTCGGAAAAATCAAAGTCCAAGTCACACAATGAAAACCTCTTTGAGGCATTGGCTGACAAACAAATAAGAAAATCAAAGGACAAACAAAGTGACCACGCCAAGGATGAAAATCTCGTAGAGACATCCTTGGATGAAGATCTCAACCTACCTCCCGATCCTACGTGTATGGAGGATTTATCAAAATTGTTAGTTGAAGAAACCATTGATGTCAATATTGGTACCGAAGAAGATCCCAAGATAGTAAAATTGGGAGCATCACTCTCAGCCAGAGAACAAAAGACGTTCACTATGCTACTGCGAGAGTTTATTGATGTGTTCGCATGGTCTTACAAAGACATGCCCGACTTAGATCCAACTTTGGTCATGCATAACCTGGTTGTGCACGCAGATGCTAAGCCTATCAAACAAAAGCTTTGAAAGATGCACCCAAGAGTGGCCTTGTTAGTTAAAGAAGAATTGGAAAGGTTGCTTGTAGCAGGATTCATCAGGCCAATTGATTATTCTGAATGGATATCAAACATTGTTCCTGTCCAGAAGAAACCTATTGGTATCCGAATTTGCACAGATTTTAGGGACATCAATAAAGCTTTCCCTAAAGATGACTTTCCATTGCCCAACATTGACATGATTGTTGACTCGACCGCAGGGTATGAAATGCTATCACTTATGGATGGCTTTTCAGGTTATAATCAAATTAAGATCGCTGAGGAAGACCAACACAAAACAACTTTCACAACTCCTTGGGGCACCTTCTGTTATCAGGTGATGCCATTTGGCCTTAAGAATGCGGGAGCAACTTATGCAGGGGCCATGACAAATAATATTTCACAATATGATTCATGACATCACCGGAAGACTACGTAGACGACATCCTGGGAAAGTCCAAAACAAGAGAGGATCATCCTATCATTTTGCGGCGTATCTTTGAACGCCTGTGTGAATACAAAGTCAGGCTAAATCCAAAGAAGTGTGTCTTCAGTGTGCTATCTGGAAACTATTTGGCTTCATCATGTCAAGACAAGGTATTGAGGTAGACCCTGCTAAAGTGTCTGCCATCACAGAAATGCCTCCACCTGAGAATATTAAGCAACTGCACGTAGCTTGCAAGGGAAAATTCAAGCCATTCGCCGCTTTATCTCCCAGCTTGTAGATAAATGTCACTCATTCACTCATTTGCTTAAGAAGGACATCACTTTCATTTGGGGACCTGAGCAACAACAAGCCTTTGCTTTGCTTAAACAGTACCTAGCTAATCCACCTGTCCTCATGCCTCCCACTCCGGAGAACCACTTTTGCTCTATATTTCCGCTACGCAATACGCTATTGGTGCACTACTCGCCCAATATGACCTTAGCCATAAAGAGAAAGTAGTGTACTATCTGAGTCACACCCTCATCGCCTATGAATGTAATTATCCTCAGATTGAAAAGGCTTGCTTGGCCGTTGTTTTTACCTTTCAGAAACTTCGCCATTACCTGCTAAATACTAAGACCAAGCTCATATCCAAGGTCGACCCACTCAAGTATTTGTTGTCCAAACCCGCCCTCACAGGTAGAATGGCTAATTGGATCATTCTACTCAGTGAGTTTGATATAGAATTTGTCCATCAAAAATCAATTAAAGGACAAGTACTTGCTAACCAACTAATGGAAGCACCTTTCGCAACACGTAACCTTTGAGTCTGGATCTGCCAGATGCATCTTTGCTCTACATTGAAGAATCTGTCGTATGGCAGATACATTTTGATGGATCTTTTACATTTCATGGTTCAGGTGCAGGAGTGGTCCTTATTACTCCTTCGGGTGATCCTATACCATAGGCTTTCCACTTGGCCTTCCCTTGCACAAACAACATTGCGGAATATGAAGCACTCATTGCAGGGATGAAGCTAGCCATCAAGTGGAATATTCAACATGTTAAGGTTGTAGGTGATTCACAGCTAATCATCAAACAGGTTAATGATGAGTATAAAGTTAAGGATGACAAGCTCATACCTTACAAGAAGTTGGTGGAAACTCTGAAGGAGTATTTTGTGCGCATTACCTTTGAGCAGATCCCAAGAGCGCAGAACAGATCGGCAGATGCTATGGCAATGGTGGGATCTATGCTTCGTATTCCGCCAGGGAACAATGATATGCCATTTTTCGTAGAAAATCTACACCAGCCCGCGTATGACGTACCGGAATCTTGCCTGGCTTGTGAGGTTGTTGGTCCCTATTCCCGTGGTACGAACCCATTTTCACCTATCTTAAGGACAATACTTTCCCTCCCAATATCTCCCGTTCAAAAAGCAAAGCCTGATTCACCAGATAGCTCATTACACCCTTTTAGGAGGTACACTTTATCGTCATGGCTACGATGGGAATCTGTTACGTTGTCTGGATGTGACGAGTCAATCCAGGCAATTAAAGAAGTACACGAAGGAGTATGCGGAGCACATACAAATGGAATGGTCTTGGCTAAGAAACTGTTAAGAGTAGGTTACTATTGGCCCACCATGGAAACTGATTGTTGTACTTATGTTAGAAAATGTGTGCTTTGCCAAAAGTATGGAAATTTCATCCATGCTCCATCGCAACCATTGCAACCAATCACTACCCCGTGGCCATTCTCCAAGTGGGGACTTGATCTAATAGGGAAGCTTACTCCTACCTCATCTGATGGTCATACACATATCATCACAGCTACAGAATACTTTACAAAATGGGTGGAGGCTATCCCTTTAACCTATGTCACAGGAGCACAGATTTCTAAATTCATCATGAATCACATTATTTGCCGATATGGTATCCCTACAGCCATTGTCACAGATAATGGGAAGTCATTTAAGAACAAAACTGTGAAAGGTCTTTGCCAACGGTTCCAAATCAAATTGAAATGGTCCACGCCATATTACCCTCAGGGTAATGGACAAGCTGAGGCAACAAACAAGACTTTGGTAAGGATAATGGAGAAGATGGTTAGCAAAACCGGTCGAAACTGGCACCTACAAATCCACCCAGCCCTCTGGGCCTACCGAACATCAATTCGCACTCCTACAGGTGCCACACCATATTCCCTAGTATTCGGGACAGAATCTATCATCCCTTTAGAGATTGAACTCCCATCCTTGCGAATTTCTCTTCGGACTATTTGGATAAGGATGAAGATTATCGAGTGGCAAGATTGGCTGAGTTAGAGCTCCTGGATGAGAGGCGCATTCGCGCTCTTAATCACCTGAAGGTATATCAACACAGAATCTCCCGCAACTACAACAAGAGAATCATCCCTCGCCAGTTTGAGGTGGGTGATTTAGTTATGAAGGAGAACCAGTTCAACACCAGAGCAGAGCGAGAAAAGAAAGGGAAGTTCAAACCACACTGGTTAGGACCCTATGTCATAGTTGCCAAGTATGGCACAGGGGCATACAAGTTGGCTCACCCCAATGGTGATGAGCTCCGGGAGCCCATGAATGCCATGCATCTTAAGAGGTTTTATGCCTAAACATGGCACAAGAAAGTCATAAAAATCACAAAAAAATACAAAAACATCAAAAAATAAAATAAAAAAATAATCAAAAAAAGAAAAAGAGAAAACAGGTCGTCCACTAGTGAAAACCATGCAATTGTGGCACTTTGGACAAGTCCTTGGGTGAAAACCGGTTTCCGACGCCTCGGGAGGATTCGTTGTTCACAAGCACTCTATATTACAAGGGTAGTCATCTTTGGCCTGACCTGGTTCTACCTTCGAGTTTCCTTGTGCACACCATCTAGTCCAACCTTGATCCGGCTTTGCCTTCTTCTATTCGTTTGTAAGGTATGTGGTCTTTCGTTATTTCCCATCTTATGCTGGGGCAACTCAACAACTTCACCTTCTTGTTCATAAGCACGTGGCTTCTGCCCTTGTATATTCCCCACCTAACGTTGGGGGCATCCATGCTTTCTTGGTTACTGCGCACATAGCTTTGAACAATAGAAAATTGTTAAAACATAAAAACATTGTTTTGAGAAAACACAAAAACAATAGAAACATTGTTTTGAGAAAACACAAAAACAATAGAAAATTGTTTTGAGAAAACATAAAAACAATAGAAAATTGTTTCACAAAACACAAAAACAATAGAAAATTGTTTCGAGAAAACACAAAAACAATAGAAACATTGTTTTGAGAAAACACAAAAACAATAGAAAATTGTTTCACAAAACACAAAAACAATAGAAAATTGTTTCGAGAAAACAAAAACAATAGAACATTGTTTTGAGAAAACACAAAAACAATAGAAAATTGTTTCACAAAACACAAAAACAATAGAAACTTGTTTCACAAAACACAAAAACAATAGAAAATTGTTTTGAAAACAATAATAGAAAATTGTTTTGAGAAAAACACAAAAACAATAGAACATTGTTTCGAGAAAACAACAAAAACAATATATATATATATATATAAAAAATCCAAAAACAAGGAAAAATTTAAATTTTTTTTTCCTAAAAAGTAAAATACCCTACAAAATGGTAACTTGCTTCTTACGGCTGAAACTTGTGTCTTGCGCATGGTATTTTCTCCATATCCTATTGGTTTGTCTCACATCTTCCCCGATTAATACGACTCGTGGATCACCGGATTCACAACCATTCACAAAAGCTAGTTGCTTGCTTCGTCTGTACTCTGGGGCACTTTTGGTTGCCTGGTGTTGTTTCGTTGCACAGCACAAAATGATTTTCATGGACCCCGTGTCCATTTTCATTTCCCCTTGCATGTATCCTTGCTTGGGGCATCATTTTTAACCCTTGTCAATCACGAACTTGTGGATCTCTTCAGCACTGATAACAAAACATTTGTACAACTGTCTTGACCGTTGTTGGGTTAGATATGTGCGTTCGTACTTGTTTTCCCTGTTATATGAGCTTGTTTCCTTCTCGTATTGCATTGCATTATTGTATGTTGCGTGGAGTTGGTACTTTCAGCAATGGACAATTGTTCGTAGTATGGCTTTTCATGTCATTCTACCTTTGTCGTATGCTTATATTTTTTATAAGGACCGATGATGTAGTTCCTATGGAAATATGATGACATCAAATTTGTTCCAAACAAATAAGCGGCTAGAGGTTAAGCTCTTCTCTCCCCTCATCCATATTTCTTCTACACGACTTCCCTTTCACCCCTAATTCTCCCTCTCCTCGGGGCATCCTGCCTCGTCCCCATTCTTCTGCCTACTTCTCATATTTTTCGATCGTCGATCGGCTTCCTTCATCACCCCATCGACACTCGAGGGGGCATCTCTCCCTCCTACTAATTTTTCTTCTATCCCTTCAAAATCTCTTCTGTCTACTATCTTTGAAGTGGCATCACTTACGCCACCCCAAAGAGGGGCAAATGTAGACACCTATAATTACGCCCAAGCAATTTAAATACTTAAATTGTGCTAATTATCCCCTTTCTCGCAAATCAACGACATATCGTCAAAAGCACTCATTTTCCCTCATATCATCATTAATTAATTACACTAAGCTAATTAATTAAGTTGCCTATCCAACAAATACCCTAATTAATGACCTTCCGTTAATAAATCACCCCTTCTACCTAGACTAATTAATTATTATTAATTAATTAGCTTTCCCTTCCATTTAACCAATAAATCAATATTTAATTGATTTAATCCCCTTATAATAGCCTAAATCACACTAATATTCTTCTAATTGGCTTCTATAAGCTTACACCTACCTATTAATTAATCACCTTTGATTAATTAAAATACCCCCAACTCCCATGACTTGCTAAACATGTATTAAACCCTTCTAAAGTAAGGTTACCTTTAATAAAACAACATTATCCATTCCTAATCATGTTTTACCTTTATCCCACATTCATGAGAATGTGTTGAATCCTTTATCCTTTGGGCTATATAAAGAGCCCTCCACCTACCTTTTTACTTACACCTAAACTCCTAAGAGAGCAAATGCAAAGCATATAGCAAAGAGACTAAGAGCTTGCACCTTGCCCTTTTGAGAGTTCATCATCTTGAAGAGTTAAGCCTCTTTCTTAAGTGCTTAGGTCATATGGGAGGTGTTAAAGGGGTCTTGTAGCCCAACTTTGATAGGCCCTCATTCCTAAGTTACTTGGCATACTAAGGACAACTATTTTGATAGCCATGGAGCTTACTTAGGTCCATTCATTTATTTGTTGTTAGAGAATAGAGGAGTTTAGATATTTAACATTGTTAGTTTCAAAGTTTGTATTGATGAATGCTAGCATCTAACCCTTGTTTAATTCTTATCATGATGGTGTTTATGCTTTGTTTTAGCTAAATTGTAGAACTATTTTAGGTGGTAGTTCTTGCTTCATTTGATTTAGCATTAAGCAAAGTATACATGCACACAATCTTGGCGCGGAAGTCAATGTTATTACCTTAGATGCATGGGTACAAATGGGGAGACCCTCATTATAGTCATCCTCTAATGTATTATTCATGGCTAATCGACTAAGGCCACTCCCATTGGAGTTTTGAAAGATGCATCCATTACCATAAAAGGAGCCAAGTTCATTGGAGACTTTGAGGTTTTAGCTCACAGTAGAGTTGGATAGCTTCCCAACTCTATTGGGGTGTCCTTGGTGCTATGCAAATAATGCTGATCTTTGGTTCAACAAGGGTTATATCATTTTTGAAAACAAGGAGGAAAGAGTTATTATCCTGTTAACAGATGGAAAATCTGCACCCTATGTTAAGCCCTTGAGTGAAGAAGACCTGAACAGGATTTATGTACATGCCATCTAAGATACATAAGTGTTTGAGCCATCTAAAGAAGGAATAATTAAGTGGGAGCATGCATAGTCTATTAGCGATAATGCAAGTGTTGCTTGATAATTGGGCTCATAACACTTATGAGTTGGTAGGGCGTGAAGTAAAGAGCATATTTCCTAAAGGTAAAAAACCATGTTATGTCAGGAGGATAGGTAACAACTCGGTACCTTGTTACACTAGAGAAGGAGATCCTATGGTATTCTTGCGTGCCATGGAGGAACAATGGATAGACCCATTGGAAAGAAGAAATATGCTAACATATACACTATGTGGGACAACAACACGCTGGTGGGTGGCCCACAAGGATAATCTTGTAGGATGGAATGAAATTAGGATTGCTCTTTCTACTAGGTTCTTTAGGAGCAATGCACCTACTCAAATCTGCACTTATCATGGTAATCAACATGTTCAAGCACCACATTCAGAAGTGTGAGAGACTCTAGACATAAGGGTAGGAAGATTTACCACCACTATGGGTACATAATTTTTATTCCACTGCATAAGGCTGCGCACGTGGTTGATATGTATATGCATAATTTCATAAAGAGACTGAAATTGGCAAGATTTAATTGTAGGAATGGCCCAAATGTTTGACTTCTTCTCTACAAAGCCTCTGGTGGATGAAACATTAAAAGTTATAAAGCACTTAACTATGGGAGATAGTGCCAAGGTTGAAGAACTCCTTCAGGAGTTATTGAATGAAGGAAACTCAGGAGCACATCTTGTTGAAGAGACAAAGGCCGATGCCACACTACTTCAACACGCTTGCCTTGAGAAAGAAAAAGGAAAAATGGTCTACTTAGTGGATGACGAAGAATTAGAAAATATGGATGTAAACCATTCAACATGTAGGCATGAGGTGTTAGACAGTGCAGATAAGACCATGTGCACCTATCATGAACCTATGAAGACAAAGAAGGTGAATATTGGATCAGATGATGATCCTAAAGAAGCCATAATTGGAGATTATTGGTCGGGACTCACGAAGTGGCAAAAATCATATAGTTACTAAGGGATTATCAGGACTTATTCCCTAGGGAGTACCATGAACTTAAAGGCGGGCATGAATCATTAGGGGAGATGAAAATAAAACTTAAAGAGGGTGCACACCCAGTTAGAAAGAGACCCTACAGGATGAACCCCAACTTGTGTGAAAAGGTCAAAGAAGAGATTGACAAAATGTTGAAGTCTGGGATTATCAAGCCCCTTGATGAGTCATAATGGGTTAGTCCAATGGTGATCAATATCAAGAAGGATGGATGAATCAGGATCTACGTGGACTACAAGGAGTTGAATGTTGCATGTGTGACTGATCCTTTTCCTACTCCATTCACCGAGGAAATATTAGAAGGCATTGTAGGGTGCAAAATATATTCATTTACATATGGGTTCTCTGGGTATCATCAGGTTAGGATTTCCTAGGAGGATCAAGAAACTACTACGTTTACTACTAAATGGGGTAGCTTTGCCTATACTGTAATGCCCTTTGGTCTGAAAAATGCTCCTGCTTATATTTTCACGCATAGTTTTTCAAACGTTCAAGGAATTTATTCACAACTTCTTACAATTTTATTCGGATGATTAGATGGTGTATGGATTAGTTAAGGACCATTGCAGCAACAATCTATGATTAATGTTCAAAAGATGTAGATAGTTGAGTATCTCTTTGAACGTCAAGAAGTGCATATTTTCTACACCATTTGGAATACTATTAGGACACATAATCTGCAAGGAAGGTTTGTTGGTTGATCCAACCAAGGTTATAGTTATTATAGGCTTAAGAGAGCCTACCACCAATGGTCAGTGAGGTTCACTGATTTTGGATCATACAGGATATTAGAGAAAGTTTATCAAAGGATATGCCAAAGTTTCTATACCATTGGAAGAGTTAACTTTGAAAGGGAAGGTAGGTTCTACTTTGGGAGAGCCGCAGCGTAGTGCACATTCGGAAAATTAAAGGGGAAACTTACTACCGTGCCTATTCTGTGTTTTCCTTCATGGGACCAACCACTTCATGTACATGTGGATACCTCTAACATGGCCAATGGCACAGTGTTGGTCCAACCTATCTATTTTCAATGATCATCCTATCTATTTTCAATGATTTATGTGCTACATAAATTCGATAGTACGTGATAGATACACCATTCATATTTTATACGATCACATGACATTGAAGTATTTGGCAAACAAGGTAATTGTACAAGGAACATATGCAAGTGGGTGCTCTTATTTTTAGAATTTAATTTCACGAATTGTGGTAAAAATAGGGAAAAGTAATTATGGACCAGGACCATTTATCCAAAATATAGTTAGGAGAAGAAGCACAGAAATTGAAGATACCATGCCGGATGCATAGTTATATAGGTTCAACGAGCACCATCGAATTAGAGGACATTATTGTATTTCTATGAACAAGTATGGCACCAGAAGGAAATCCTTGGAGAAGAAACAACTTGCTATACATACAACCCCTACATGTTTATTAACAGTGACCTATACAAGTTAGGTTGGGATGAAGTGTTGCGCCTATTGATCATTGGAACATGAGCACATAGATATTATGGAAGAAGCTCATGCTACTATTGCAGGTGTCCACTATGTAGGTGATGCCACTACATGCAAGATTCTACTCACTGGATTATGGTGGGAGACACTTTGTATAAATATTGCAAGGAATTTTGTAAGGCTTGTGATCATTATCAACGTCTTGGGAAACTAGGTCAACGAGATGAAATGCCTTTAAGACCCATTACTAGTGCATAATCGTTTGAGAAATAGGCTATAGATTTTGTGGGTCCTATTTCATTAGCTGCACACGAACTAGATCGTACTACATCATAACTTACAGTTTATCGACAAGGTGGGAAAAAGCAACACCTACAAAGGATTGTACAATAACTACAACAACCAGGTTTCTATGGGAAAATATTATTACAAGGTATGGATGTCCTTTAATTTTAAACAGTGATAGGGGCACACATTTTCTTAATGAGACAATCAAAATTTTATTGGATGAATTCATGATTGCACACCATAAGACTACACCCTATCATCCTCAAGAAAATGGAACTACTAAGGCTTTCAACAAAATTTTGAGCCAGACATTGACAAAAAATTGTGATGTTGGAAGAAAGGATTGGGATGATAAAGTATCTACAGTACTTTGGGCATATCAAACAACATATAAAAGGTTAAACAAATCCACACCATTTCAGTTAGTGTTTGGTGCAGAAGTAGTTCTTCCTATGGAATTTATGTTACCTTCTTTGCGTATTGCATGCTAGAGGTCTAGGCGATGAGAGATTGAAAAGTTAATTAAGCTGGATGAACGATGAGCCATAACACGTTGGAGTCAAAAAAAAGAGAAGGTCAGGTAGAAAGCATGGCATGACAGGCACATTAGGGATAAAAAGCTTGAGATAGGACATATGGTGCTCCTTTATGATTCTAAGTTTTTACACCATCCAGGTAAACTCAAGGTACATTGGTTAGGGCCATATGTTATCACTCACATACTCGAATCAGGTGCTTGTCAATTAGAGGCACTTGATGGAATACGGTTACAGTTACTTCAATGGGAGTAGGATGAAGCCCTATTATAAATAAGTCTTCTTGGTGTTTGTAATAAGGTAGTGTTGCCATTTAGATTAGGTTTTCAATTCTGCATTTCCTTAATGTGTTTCCTTCTTTGTTCTTTATGCTTTGTCAATTTAGTTGGTGTGTTTGTGTAATAAGCACATTTACGTGCTTGTAAGCTAATTACTATTTGAAGAATATTAATGCGCAAAGGATTGCACATACCCTTAGAGTGGGGTATGTTGTTGATATCTAGGTACAAGATTGATGGAAATAAGTACACATGAAAGGAACTATCTACAAAAGTTATTCAAGGTTGGAAAATTAAAATAAAAAGAGATTGCTTCTGACACACAGGACCATCGATAAAGAGGAATGAAGAAACAAGTATAATGCAAGGTAAGTAGAGGCCATGAAGACTATCGGTGGAGGGTTCGGTGACAAGGCACTTAGGTGCATGGAAGCGCGTTAAATAGAAGTCTATAACCAAAAGGTAGAAGGACGTGCTAAAAGGTTATAGCTTGGGTGTGAAGATGTCTTGCACGAAAAGAATGAAAATGGTTGATTAATGATAGGATTGTTGTTAGGTGGAGGAGCAATAAATGCACTAACTTTTTGAAATTCTATATAAGGATGAGATTTAAGTTCTTTTTACTATTGTAATTGAGAGAATTTGAAAAGGGCTAAGTGCAAATGAGCTGAGCAATCATGTTGATGTGTGAAGAGAGTGAAACCAGATGTGGAGATAAGGGTTGTGCATAGGAGAAGCTTGCGTTCCCATAGGTGAAGGGTTTGAGAAAAGTAGACACGTTACAAATGAGCTAGGGCACGTGATTTCCACTAGGGCATGAAGATTTAAAATAGGGTTTCGACTTGCTCGATTACAAAGGGAAGAAAAGAAATATTTTTCAGATGGCACCAAAGAAAGCACCCGCAACAGGAGAACAAGGGAAGAAGAAGGTTAAAGTGGAACAAGAATGGGATTCCCACATCTTTCAATGTAAAATCAATGATTACAACCATCAAACATCGGATAATAAGAAGGAGCTTGATGCGTTGTTGAGCATAAAAATGAACAAGCACACAAATGGAAGATATGCTAGTATACGATGACGTTGGTGAGAAGCTCTTGAATAAAAATGGAGTCTACCACAGTATGAGTTGCCATACTTTTAAAAGTATGAACCATTGTATCGATGGTTGATGAGTAAATTCTAGGAGGACTTCTTTTACTTCGCAGGACAAACGGGTTAGACTCACAACTCGCTTTGATTTCAACTATCACAGACTAAGAGCCTCGGGAGTGGATTTGGATAGTGACTTCACCGATAAGGCCACAATATTAGAGACAATAAAGGATCAGGGGTATACTAAAGGTCCACTGCATGACATGGACATTAACAAATTGAAAAAGTACGTAGTAGTGTAGGCAATCGCACATCTTGTAACAAATTTGAATGACCAAGGAGGATGGTCATAGGTAAACACAATGTGGCTGCACGTCACAAAGAAGATGTCTCAAGGGGTGGTCTACAATATTGCAGATCACATAGCAAAGACAATCATTGAAGAAGCACGGATAGGTGACAAAATAAGTTTTGGCACTGTGTTATTGTCCTTAGTGTTTATGGAGATTGGGGTGCTTAATGGGCCAAAGGAGAAGATTTGGGAGTACCCCACGGAACACAAGTCACCTGCGGAAAGATTTGGAAAATACTTGTGCGATGGATCAATGAGTGGACCATTCAAGTAGAGGGCGGAGATGTGGTATGATAGAATCCACGTGGCGTTTGAAGAAGAATGGTGCATACCCAAGGATTTTCCTTCAATGGTGGGTAAGGCAGTTCAGTTTGTAGTCTACCAACATTTTTGCATCGCACAATTTTTGATGAAGGATGGGGCTTGGAGCCCATGGTGAAAAATGTCGTATGCCTTCATAGATAGGTATTTCCAAGCATTAGTTCACCGGATCTCGATGCACATTGCACGACCTTCAATGTAGACAAGGTATATTGTAACTACCACACTTTGAGAAAGAAATATGTATATCCGGGAAGAATGCCTACATTGAGAGGCTTATCTCAGATATTATAAGCATGAAGCATGTAAGCTTGGTAGTTGGGGAAACCGGAGCAATGCTTGTGTACCTGTAACTCAAACCCAAGTTGGAGAATACTAAGTATGTGGAGAATGAGTTTGCACTCCCAGGGCCGCCAAAAGGCAAGCATACAATGGAGAATGTTCTAATGCCTAAGCCCATAGAAACAATTCTAGTAGATGATGAAGAAGAAGAGCATGAAGATGGTGGTGGTTTGGAACATAGGAAAAAGACAACCTCTAGATAAGGAAGAAGGCCGAGTGTGCGACTACACCACTTCAACCATAAGAGGGAGATGATGAGGACTTAGATGCGATCCAAGGAGAGTGCTATTTTAAAAGAGTATGTAGGAGAACAAGGACCCTAGGTGCTACTCCATAATCAGTGCATAGATCGCCTCGACTCTCTCCATAGAAGGAGACAATTGAGAAATGAAGAAGGAAATAGAAGTTTGAATGAGGAAGTGGAATATTCTGAGGAAAGCATGCCCAATTATCCTACACCTCTAGAGAATGTGGAAGAATAAAAAGATGAAGAAATGAAGAATGGGGAAGAGGGAGAAAAAGGGGCAGATGAGACAACAATCAAGACTACTCAAGACATAGTAGCACAAGTTTCAAATCTTGAAGCCCAAGTTCCTAAGCACCTAGATCAAGAAGAACAAGTGGGGAATATATTCCACCAGCCATGGGCTACACCGAGGACACAGTAAAATTGCTTGCACCCGTTTCCCAAGCACAATGACACAAAAGGAGTTGTATGTCTGGGAGTTGATGGATGAAGATATGGAAACCATGTGCACAAGGAAGTAATTGTCATGGTCAATGCACACGCACATGGATGAACTAGACTTTGATGTGTGTGAGGAGTCATGTGTATCAAGGAGGTTGAAGAAGACACCTCAGGTGAGGTACATAACTGTAAAGCCTACTCTTATGTCAGATGAACAAGTGAGCAATGCTTTGGTGAAAGTCTCGATAGAAGTGGCACAACAAAATATGGATATAGCTACAATAATTAGGGTCTTTGAGGAGGAGATCAAGACTAAAGATGTGAAAATAACACGCCTAAAGCGGAGAAATACTTGCACGAGAAGAAGAACATTTTTTTATCAATATGGCATAGGAGATTGGGACAATGTCATGAAGGGTAGGCCACACTTAGAGCGAAAGATACCTAAAAACTTTCCTCTAGAAATACATTATGTGAGTAAATTGGTGGAATTAGTGCTTGAAGATGAACCTGCGCATGCTAGTGCAAAGGATCCAACATAGGAAGAAAAGTGGGAGAAGGCTTTAGTAATGTGGAAGATTGCATCATATGAGGGGCTACCTCGGGCTTGCGAGGAGCAAATAAAGAAGGAAGATCAAGCACTTTTATTTGTATAGTCTTTTATAAGGGCCAACCATTTTAGAAGACAATGAGGTCCTCAAGGCCATGAAGATGAAACATTGGGCCACGCAGAATAATTAGCTATAACATCTTTGGAAAATTGATAGCTTTCTCCTCCTTTCATTGATATGTGATTTTTCTAAGAAGGTGTATTCTTTTGTTATTTGGGAATCATGCTTGCAAATGGATAAATTATTTCCGCTCATGGGTTAATTTTTCTATGTTGTTTCTTGAAGTAAAATTACTCTTCCTTGGGTGTTTTAAAAGTTGTGAACCAAAATTTCTGTTTGCATACTTATTTTTAATAACAACAAAACCTTGGATCAATTCCATTGATCCAAGGTATGCTTCAGTTTCTTACCTATTCAGTTTGTTAAGTCGACATTCTAGAATGGAAGGTATTAAGAGAGATGAGTCTTTATAGGTTTGTAATTTTTCGGACCCTTCTTTTGAGGTCTTTGTTTTACATTTTATGTGAAATATGAAATTGGATCCTCTAGTTAAATTCTTATGACGCTTGGTTGGCGTAAGAAGGAAAAAGACTTACTTCAGGACTATTAAGGTAAAACCTTAGTCCTAGACTATTAGGATCTATCCTAACTAGATTCTAACCTAAGGTAAACTAGACCTACCTTAGATCTATTTCTAACTAGGCATGTTGCATCCTAATCTAAGTTGTATGTTTTACAAGTGTGGGATTTGGAGATAACCTAAGGTAATGATAGGTCAATCCCTAACCTATTACCTAATACTAAACTACTATGGGGTATGGCTTATCCTATGATGGAAAACTCACCTAAGGCAATGTTTAATGACCTAAGGTAAATAACTTTTAACTAGCCTAAGGTCGGATCCTAAACTAATGTTTATCTAACCTAAACTAATGTAAGGTGAAAGGGGACCTAAGGGGTCGCATGGAAAATGGGAGGCGGTGGTGATGGTTTCAATGACATTAAAGAGATTTGATTTTTTGAATTTATGGGACATGGTACTACCAGTTATGGTGGAGGCATGAAGTTTGATGGAATGTCTAGTTGGCATTATCACTAAAGTTAGAGATGCATGCTTTAGTTAAGTTTGAGTTCGCCAGTTTTAGATGGCAATGGCGTGGAGATATAGGTAGGAAAGTGGAATTTAATGGCATTAATGACCATTGGTTTTGGTGAGAAAACCACCTAGGAAACCATGCAAGCGGAATTCTTGGAGGTTGTTTGGTCTTTCATTCATTTCGATTTTTGCTCTGCATGGGGATATCTAGTTCTTCGAACTAGTAGTTCTATTTGCAATTTGTTTCTATTTTTGGCTCCTTTGGACTATTTTTGATCCAATGGAGGTATAAGAGGCATATGAGAAAGAATTTTGGGTTGTTGACTTTGTTTGGAGAAGAAGGAATTGTGAGGCTCAATTAGAAATCTTCTTCGAATCAACAGAAGCACTATCAGGCATGATAAGCTCTACCCATTAAGCTATTTTTTTTCTCTAATCATCTTCATTAAAACAACTTTTCTCTTGTGATCAATGGGTTTTTACTTTATAAAGAATGCCTAGATTTCTTGCTTGAAACATCTCTGTATTTTTTGTTAATGAGTCTTGTTAGATAATATGGAATATGGGTCATTTCCTGTTTAAGTTAATAGGAATCGTACCTTGATATTTGGTTGAGTTTGAATAATGTTGAACATATTTGAATCCTACTTCTGTCTGCTAAAAAGGGTTTATGGAAATATGTTGTTGCTTTAAGTCTTGGAACTGGGTTTGTCTATTATGGTTGTTAGAAGGTAAGAAAAGTGTCCTTCTCTGATCACATCTTTGATTGGTTGAAGTATTGTTACTTCTGTTGGAACTATATATATATGATGCTTGGTTCAATGTTGTGTGAGTTCGAACTTGTATGGAAACCATAATGAGTAAGTAAATTCTTCTTAGAACTTTACTGAAGAAACTTTCACTTCTTCAAACTCTGTACTTTGATGAAAGCTGAGTTGATAATGGGTGTTTGGATTTTCTGTATTTGTGGATTCAAACTCATGTGGAAACAAGAATGAATGATTTAATTGTTCTCTCACCCTTTCGTTAAAAATTAGTTGTTCAAACTTGTTCCTTTTATGGAAACTATGTGGTAATGGTTACTTGAATACTAAGATTTGAATTTATCTTGTTTGAATATAACAACGAATGAGTTCTTCCTTTTCTGAACTTTATATATTTTAGGGTTTTTTTTTAAATCTGTGGAAGATTGAACTAAAGGTTGGATAGATGAAGTCCTATTTTGTTTAAGGATATTTTCAAGAGTTGGTTTTGTCTGAGTTGATATTTGAATTTATTCATGTAGCTCTGGTTGAGCTTGCTAGATGTCGATCTTACTGTCTTCTTCACTTTTGAGTTAGATGTTGATCGATTAAACTTATCATTCTTGATCTGGGTAAACCGCTTAAGTAACTTATTAGAGTAAACTTGTTAAAATATTATGGTTGTAGTTACGAGAATATTTAATGAATTTTATGTAGATTTTTGGTTGACATTTCATGATATGGAACTAACCAATCGGTTCAGTATGAAGGGTTTTCTAGATACTTCAGTTCTATGATCTATGAGTATGTTGAAGGATTAGTATGTCTTGTCGACTCAGTAGATGCGTACAATTGAACCTGTCCATAGAAATATAAGGGAAGGAATCCTAATCATCTTTGTAGTTGATTTGTGCACCTATAGCTAAGTCATGTCATTCTTTGTGTTGCATCTTCTTTGAAATCGAATTAGGATGGATCTTTATCTGTCCATTCAAAATATGTTTTCTCTCACCTCTGTGAGGATGCGAGAGTGAGTCTTTCTTACCGATTATTGCACTATCATCTAGAAGGAATGAGTAGTCTATGGCTTCTTGAATGATACTTTAATGATTTGGAATCACTATTGAAGGTCTTTATTTTCCTATAGATGTTTAACAATTCTTGTTATTTCATCTCCTTCTTGATATGGATAATGTTCTACTGATACTATAATTATGTAATGATGGGGAGCCTTATTTTGAGAACTGATTTGAATACTTCAATCGTATACTCGATTTAACATCCTCTAGTGCATGATTTCTATTTTTAAAAGAGTTAAAGGATGTTGTGATTGGGTCTGTACCAGTCCTTTTATGACCTTCTTTACTTGAGATAGAATGTTGGAATCCTCATCTAAACATGATTGATTGACTCCTTGCTCTTCTATTCTCTGAGGTAAAGTTTTCATCACTATCTCTTTTGGAAACTGTAAGAGATTATGTGTTGCATTCTCCTTTCTGAGTTGTGAATTGATATTCAACTTAACCGAATTGGGAGGGAAGTTCTAACTTGTTTTCTCTCAGTTCATCCTTCCCTCTTATGTATAAATCTTGTTATAAATTTAACATGTTTAGTTGCATTACTTTCATGAATGCATTTGAGTAGTCGTTGATACTTCTTACTTATTCACTTGACTTGTATTAAAGGAATCAATATTTGTAATAGTTGATTTATGTGAAATGCTATTTGTTGAGTGAATACTTTCCTAATTCTAATGTGTGGCCTAACTTGGAGAACTTAGGCTATATCTTGGACTTTAAATTAGGATGTAGAATTAGGAATTTCTTATTTTATGTTGTAGATGATTCATCCTAAAGCCTTTCATGAAGCTGGAATTAGCTTGGTTGTAGATGCCTTTTTATGAAATTTAGTAATATTGAGTTTGATAGTACTTGTTTCTTAGAGTAACTCTATTTTGGAAAAATAATGGAGTTAGTTTCTGTATTTCTAATTCAGATTGAATTATATAGGAAATAATTAGTAAGTACCTTTATTAAAAGGAGATAAGTAATTTGGTTGAAACATTACTTATATGATATAATGTTGTAGGGTGTAAATTATATCATGATCTTTTCTTAATGATTATTTCAGATTGTTTAATTGTTCTTCTTTTATGGTTGTTATTACTTATGATTTATTTATTTGCTTGGCCTTACTATTTCATAAAAGTAGAGTTGGTTTTATGAAATAGTTAGTTGAAAGCACATCATTTTAATGCTTAGTGCTTATCATGCTCAGTTCAATGAACTGACCCATGCTAGCAATTTTTGCACAGATGGACTTCATAAGTGATAAAGGAAGGAAATAACTTATATGATGTATTGGTTGCTTAAAGTTTGGATCTTTTATAGAGAAATCTGATTCATTATTGAAATGTATTGAAAGAAGAAAAGTTGTATTCTTTAATGATCTTGATGTTGTTTGACATGAGTTATGTCTAAAATGCATGGTCCTGTAAAATATGTATTTTACCATGATGAATTGAAGAAGATTGAGAGTTACTCATACTTGATATGTCATTTTCCTGGTGACTTATATGAAGGAAATTTGTAATCTTATTTACATTGTTATCATTCTTATCTGAATGGATCCTTATTTTGTTGTAACTAAATAGGTTGTATGTATGGGAATTAGTTACAATATCCCTTATTTGAATGCAACTTATTAAGTTGGCATGCATCGATGTTCTTTTATATAATCATGCATGGTTTATTGAAAATATGATAATAAAAGTATAACTTAACTATCATGACTCATGTAATGGAAAAGGTTATAACAAACCCTATCACTTAACTAGAAAAAGGAAGGTTCACTCCCTTTGGAGTAATACCTTGATAGGTTTCAAAACAAATGTTTGGTATATGAGGTCGTTAATCAATTAGACTTCATCTCTATGAAGTCTACTATAATGGAACCTGTTTTGGATCTTAAACAGGCTATGAATGGTTGAGTTATATTAAGTAAATCTTATGATGGATGTTGTTTCTATTTTTGATTAACTACACGTTAAGCAAAAGTTAATGAACATAAAAGTAATCATAAGTTTATGAGTTCCATATTACATTAACAACTCAATTAAGGATGAAAAACTTAAGGGTTGTTGGAATTAGGGTTAAGCAGGGTTACTTGTAATTTGAATCTTAATTAAGAAATAAATAGGTGTAAATGACCTCTTCTCGAGGTGTGTACATCAAGATGGGTAGTTCATCGGATGTTGGCACACGCCAACTAGCAGATTGTACCCTTCGTGAATACTATGGTTTTCATGAGGATACAATGTTGTAGTTGACATGTTGCAACACCCCTCAACATTGGTTCATCTAGATCTACACAAATATGGACTTGAACTTAGTTTCTCTCTAGGTCAGATTAGGGATATGATTTAGCATAGGAAGTGACTCACAATGTCTTAGGGTAACTAGGCACATCCAATTGACTTAGGTCGATTGAGTATGTCTATATACCCTAGGTCATCGCGAGTGGTTCCCTATACCAAATTATGTCACTAACCTAGGTTAGGGTCAAACCTTGAACAAGTGAACTGACAGAAGTTAGTGAAGACCATTCTAGATAACAAAGGAGTGGGGTGAAGGATGTATTCCATTAGATGAGTATGCCATCAAGGAATAGTAACATGAACAATATGTTGGAAATATTTGGCCAAAGTATCGCAAGCTACTGGTTGCATTGTCCTGTGTCACCTAGTTTAAGAAATGGGATTTCAGATGAATATTGGTAACAAATATTCAAATAGGTTTCTTATACAAAACACTCAATACCCAAAACAGGGTAATAGAACCAAGTATACTTAGTATACACTTAGTATTCAATACCTTAAGTTAACATGAGAGATTGGTTAGAAACCAAGTCATGAAATGAGAGATCGGTAGTTCACCAAGTCATTTACAACTTTGCATATGGTTATCTGTTATGAGATTGATTGGCATGGAATGTGTGTTCTAAATTATGATTATTTAGAATAGAGAACATTATGTATTAAATTTTTTTCCCCTTGTTTCTAAAGTCTTAAAATGGGAATGTTACATTAGCACTTGTAAATAAGAAGCGTGAGGCTCTTACAACAACTCAATAGCCACACAAGAAAAGGCTAGATGAGCTTCAAACTCATAGCGCAAAATATGGACTGTTAGAAGGGAGAATGACTGCCATGTCCATCATTGTGTTGGTCTTGCAGAATGAGAAAGGAGAGATTGTAAAGGATTTTTAGACTCAATTGTAGTGGATATTTTGGAGAAGGCAAAGGCCACGCTCAATGATTGACAAAATTTAGAGGTGAAGATAAAAGAAGAATATCTCAAATTGATTATTCAGGTTGAAGCACAAGATACTGCAGGGTAAAGAAATTATTTTATTTATCAAAATTCTTTCTATTCTTCTACTCATATTCTTTGATTCATCTTGGAGACAACCATTGTTGGGGTGATAATGCAAATAGTGTGGGGTAATGTTGATCGGTCGAATTTGGCTTTTAGCAAAGGAAATACTGAGAAGATTCACACAAGAGAGTAGAGCACAATCAAAGGTGCAGAAGTATTGGAAAGGATTGCATGTGAAGAATAGAAAAGGTATGGGACTTAGCCATTTTCATGATAAGGATCTATTTTTGGAGATAGCGTGCGGAGCACACAAACCGGTCAAATACTTGCATGACATGCATTGGCTATTTTTGGAGGATCAGCTACGAAGCACTTTGCATAGACACATGTTGGGAATAGATCTACTACTGTCAGTTAAATAAAAGCATTCTATTGTTAGCGCACTTGCATGTGTGGCTATTTTTATAATGGCGCATGGCTAATAATAGCATGCAACCTATTTTGGGATTAGATAAGCGGTGAAGGGAAAGTCCCCACCCTTATAAATATGTATTGAACTGTGTAAGCATAGAGAGAGTGTGAGAACTATGTTATAGTGAGATTATGCTACCAAATCTGATACACACATGAGCGTATGCTATTGTTATTATAAAGAAGCTTATGTGTATTACTGAATTTAATATAATGGAGATTATGGACTAAATCAAGGTGTTATCATGGTTATAGTTCAATATTGCATGCTTGATTTCATCATGGTTATCTTTTAAGTATGTTATTTTCTAGATCTAGATCTAAACATGCATTGTAGAATGATATATTAGTCATATATCTAAATGCCTTAAGTCTTCATCATGTTAACATCTTACAATAACAACCCTAAAGAGGGGCTTGGTACCTTTGTGCGCTTTGGGTGAGTGCTCAGTCTAGGATGAGTGATGTGCCACCTAGGATTGTATTGGTGAATTCTAGGCTGCATCATGAAATAATATTTAATTTTAATTAGATTAAATCATTTGGTGAAATTGATTGATCAAAACCTTCCTTCTAAACATACATCGATCCTTTCTCCTTCTTTTGAATTTATAGACCAACCCTCTTGCCCACCCTATGCACCCACCAAGGTTTTCTAAATGGCTTCCATTGCTACCAATTTTATGTAGGTTCATACCCAATACCCTCCCCACTTCAACCCTCTAATGTTTGACCCAACTATTAATATGGTTAGCACTCGATGCAATAGGCAACCCATGGCTCCACCTGTCTCTATTCCACCACATATCAAATCTACAGCTCCTACCGACACCTCCAAAGGTTATGATATTATTAAGCAAATAAAAATACACTATCCAAAATATCCCTTTGTGATATTTTATGCAATGCACTAGATTTTCATCATACATTAGAGGCTACCCTATGTTTCATTCAAATTACAAGTGACAATTCCCATCTTTCCTTTGCCCATGTTATTCAATCCCTCAAAACCTACCCCATGTCATATCATTCAGTAATGAGGATATACCTCCTACTGCCATTGGTGATCATTCATCATATTTTATTATTACAACCACTATTGGACGCCATCATATCAAGTGAATATTAATTGAAAATGGATCCACTCTAAGTCAATGTTCCCTCTCATTACTGACACAACTATAAATTCCTAATAATCAGATCACCAAATCATCTACCCTTGTTCGTGGCTATGATTCTACTACTCGAACATGTATTGGCACCATCACCTTACCTTTATAGCTTGGGCCCAAAAACCTTCCCATTTTGTTATATAGAATTGATACATCATTTTAGTTCAATTTTTTAGTAGGTAGACCATGGATCCAAGTTATGCATGTTATTCCTTCTACGGTTCATCAATGCATTAAATTCTTACATAATGGGTATGAACATACTATTTCTACCAACCCCAAACCATTAAAATTCTATCACATATACCCAATCACTACCATGCCTATACCCCCACTTAATCTAATTCCATACCATACTATTAATACATACGATGTTGGTGAATCCAATGCTTCCATTACTTCTTCTACCTCCACATTCACCCCTTCCATCCCTACACATACCAACAATATTATTCTTCCTACCATATCTCCCTTCATCACTACAACTATGCCACTCTTTACTCCTTCTCATAGACCTACATCCACTACCCTCATCCTAATATCCTTGATAATGCTACCCAACATGATAATGTCAACACCGACAATTCTGATGATGAGGTCGATGTCGTAGAACTTACCGATGAAAAGTTGTGCTAACCTCGACTTTAATCCTCTTGAGGTAGATAAATCCTATTTCCAATAAAATTTCGTTCTATTGGCCTGGGTGAGTATCAATTCAAGAAATCTTCTCCCTTTACTACAATCATGATTCCTTTCCAAGTAACTATACATACCTTGGACCTCATGCCACCTCCTTCATATCCTCAGGTCACTTCGATCCGGTAACTCAATCCATTCACATGCACCTTACTCATACATGAATCTTATTGGCCTCATATTCCATTCAATCCCACTTTCCCTAGCACTTTTAAACTAACCCTTGTTTACTAGTCTATATTTTTTGTATGTTCCTTGGTTTCTACTATGCACATCCCTTACCCGCTATAGGTATCCAATCCATGATATGCATATCCATTTCAGGTCCTCTCATTTGGGGTGCCTCCTACATTTTTCACATGTACCCTAAACAGGGGAAACTATTGGATGAAAAAAACACCCTTCCAATGACAAAAACTCTAGAATAGAAGAACACAATATAGAATTGGAAAAAGTACACAATTACATAGTTTTCCAAAATCAAACTTGGATCACAAACGTAAAGTAGACACTAGAGTTCAAGACATTAGACATGAACAATGGGTGCTTGTGTCCTCGGAAAAAAACATAGTTTCTTAGTTCAACATAGTTTATAATAGTTTATAGTACAAATCTACAATATCAAACACTTGGCTTCAGTTACATAATTTAGTCATTCAGATTCAATTCGCTTAAAATTCAAGAAGTGCCAATCATGCGCAAGGAACTTATCATTTGAGAAGTGTTATTGAAGGAGAGAAAAAAATCTCCCCAACACTCTTGTCTTGGCATGATATCACCAAAAACTAATCCTTGCCATAAGATTGCCCAAAAACCTAACTCTTCGCATGAGATCACCCAAAAACCTCATCCTTGGTGATAAGATGCTCATATTCGTGGCTCGATGCTTTCTTAGTTAGGAATTGATCACTCTCATTTGCATCCAACAACATCTCTAAGAAAATAACTCACATCAATAAGCACAAGCTCCAACACCATGCTACTACACATACATTCACCCCTAGGGTCTACCTCCCTTTCCTAGTTGCCACACTTCAAATTGCGACCAATTCTTGCTTCACAAGGATATTTTTCACTCAACATGCTATTAGATACACTCTTTGGTTTACAAGGTATGTATCATCTATCTACTTTATGCTATCGATTATTCACTCAACAACATAAAGTGGGGAAAATGTAGACACAAAATCTATGCACTTGGGTACATTTCTAGGTCCTAAAGCATACTAATGTATACATGATTGCTAATTAAGAAAACTAGTGGTTGAGAACTCATTTTGGCATTTTGGTTACTTTATGTCTTTCACTTTGCTATTTTTGAGCTTAAATAAGCATCCTTTTAGCTTTACACATCTTACAATTCTGCTAGCACTTGACTGATTTACCTTTTAATGACTTCAAATCACTAGCGCATAATTAGGATAGAAGTGCCTAGGTGCTCCTGTCCCTCGTGCTCATGTACCTATTTTTCGTCTTCTTACTCTTTTGGGTACTTTTCACTTCTTGGGCACCTTTTAACACTTTTGGTTGGCCTTTCAGTTTTCAATTACAAAATTCAAACAAGGGAATCATATATATATACTTAGTTAATTATTTTAAATAAGAGTTCAAGCACTATAAACATTATCTATCACCACCTAATCTTGCAAAATGCACAAGAGCACTACAAAGCATAAATCTAGCACATTCATACAAGGGACAAGGGCTGCATTGATATGGATACACTTTGGATAAGAGGGGAGTTCATTTTATTCCATCACACACATTTTACATATTTGGGACAATCTAGATCTATCCCACTATCATCGTGTAACTTGCACAAGGGAAACCTAGGGCACGAGACATGGATACACATAAACACACACATGAAGAAATACATGTATTCTCGATATGTAGTGAAATGATCAGTTGTAAATTCATTCTTTGGGTGACCACCGGGTGATTTTAACTCTACATTCTACATTTTTAATTAGATTTGATGTGGTTTATGGGCATGTGTAGGTAGTAATTTTTTTATAGGTTACATGCGATCAATGATCTAACAATGAAATTGGAGTGACAGAGAGCAAGTAACAACAAAGACCTTACGACCTAGAAAAGGACAAAGGAGTTCTTAGCATTTTAGCAAACACAGGCACCCAGATCAACTATTAGTGCCTGGGAACTCCTTTGTTCTTGCGGGCACTTTTTCCTATACATTCCTAGGTTTCTAAACCCTCAAAAGCCTTTATGATGTTGTCTCCAACCTGTTCAAGTAGATACACAATCCCGATCATTCCCAGATCACATGCAATCAACTAAGTCATCTTTCTCCCTTCATTGGCTTAAGGTTTTACATTGTTGAATTCTTAATTAGATAGGGGATATATTCTTATTGGTATCTTGATTGTATGAAGATTAATAAGATTTATAAATTGCATATTGATATCCAAGCTAGTGTTTTAAGATATAGATATGATGTAAGACAAGTGCCAATAAAGAATGATATATTAGATAAAAATATGTTAGTATTCTCTAATCAATGTAAATGATGCATTAATCAATCACTCAAATCATAAATAACATAAAGGAAAAGGAAGGTTAGAGCTACTTACCTTTATGAGGACATCATTAGCACATTAACCCACACAAGGTTAAGAGTACTTATGAAATATATAAGTAAGGAACCAAACAACACATAGAAATACCTAAGTAAACCATAGTTGAGTACTCCAAAGAATTGGTAGACCTTATTGGTGTATCTCTTATTCTTGTGTGTCCTAACCCAATGCTCCAAAGCTAGACTTCCAAAGATAAGCAAGACTAAGTCTCAAATATTTTAAAATTTAAGAGAAGCTTGGTGAATGCATGAAAAATGATAGATGATAATGTGATTATTTATAAATGTTCCCAAATGACACCTATAACTAGGGATCATAGCTAGTGATTATAATTTCATGTAGCTGATGACATCTACCATAGTCATTGTAGTCGGTGACGAGGAAATATAACTAGACAACATCAACAATGCTCTAGGTATCTAAAAATGGTGGGGTCATAAGGGAAGTATTAAGAGGTTGAGGAAGGACTTAAGAGATGATAAAAGGTGATCTAATGGAGGTATGAAGGTGTTGTAAGTAGATTTATATGTGATTGTAAGGGGATAGTAAGACGAGGTCATATGAGGCCATAAGAGAATGACTATGAGATATAAATGATATGATATTTAATGTATTAGGACTACACATTAAATATCTCACATGTGTTGCTAACTATTGTGACCATTTCTGATCATCCCTACTATTGTAATGCCTCGCAAGACATCACTCAAAAGGGGTTCATGATCCAATGTTTCCTATAAAGAGAAGCACCTATATAAGTGAAAAATAAGGTGTATACATATTCCCTAACCATAGATTATCACATTCTACAATAGTACACCGTGATATGGTCTTCAGAAAAGAATTGTAATAATGAAATCAAAACAACTACAATGAAGTAGTGACACAAGTGATACAAACATGAACTCAAATAAAACATGCTTACCTTCCTATGAGTGTGGTTGTATATCGAGTCACCACAATTTATAAAGAGATGCTACGAGAACCAAAATAATTAAAAATTGAAAAGAAAAACTAGAAGTTATATTAGTAAAATAAGTAAACCCTACTCTAAGAGGAGATCATGGAATGATGAAAGGATTAGGCTAGGCTAGAAAGATAGGATGAGTCTAGATGGGTTAAGGGAGATAATAAATTAGGATAGAAAAATATATAGAAATCCTAAGAAAAATATATAGAAATTCTATAAAAATTAATAAATATAAGTTTTATTAATGGGAGAAACTAGTCTAGTAGGCTTGGAGGTAGTAAATATAAGAAAAATGATGATAAAATGTGTGAATAGAAACAAGAGGTGTTAATATCATGAGTTGGAAAAAATAGGAAATTATTGAGAATTTAAAAAAAAGTGGTATATTTCATTGAATTATTTATGATGGTGTGGTCCTGATGCTTCTTCTAGAATATTGAAAGGGATTATGGTTGAAAATATATCAAAATTTTAGGAAATTTGGGTGCAAATAATTGAAAGTTTCAAACCTATAAAGAGGAGGTCAAATGTCTCATTTTTCACTTTTCCAATAGACATTTTGAAAATTTTGAGCTCTAGGTCCACTGATTCGATGAAAATAGTCCATGATGAGAGTAAAAGGAGGTGATTGAGGTGGATGAGGAAAATACCAAGGTGGATCTACTAGTAGTTTTTTGAATTAGAAAATGGTAGATAGGAAAAAAATACAAAAATAGCTCATGGGGAAAATTTGGATAGCAAAAGCTTCCCCAACAGGTTTAAAAATATAGGTGTAAACAAAATTTAGGTGGGTTTGGGAGAAAATTTTATTAGGAATTAGTTAGGTTAGGTTTTTGAATTTTAAATGCTAAAAGGGTATGAAACATTTTATTAACTTCAATAGACATGTTGGGTCAATAGAAGTTCCATAAGGGTCATTTTCATTGATTTTACCCAACATGGATGATGTCATTTTTTTTTATGGATGATGTAGTAGGGCGAGTTGAATCTTATTTATTTGATGATCCCATTTTATCTAAATAGAAAACGTTAAAGAAAAGGGTCTGTAATCTTAAATGGTTGATGAAGTAATGATGCATGGTTGATGTCGTAGGAATTGATTTTGTTAGTTAATTTTTAATGTTATTGATTAATTCATTAGATTTTTATGACCGAGAGTGATAGGCTATTATTGTTTATTTGTTTTGTATGTCCATAAATGAGTCAAGATATGGTAGACAATGGATGATTCATGGTTACCTTATTTAATGAGGCTTTTATTTAATTAGGACAAAGTGTAGTTAATGGCTCTTAGTTTTGGGGGTATTATGAAAAATTTCCACATTCCATTAGATGCACACTTGGTACATATATTCATTGGTTTTTAAAAGATTGGGTTAGATATGCATTAGAATTAAGCTCATGAACACATATATGCTTCAGAAAAAACCTTCCATTGATATTAATGAGTTCAGTAACCACATTACATTCCTTGAGGCCATAACAGACCCATATAATCATACTGAGACCAAGGTCATGCATCCGAAACTACACCCTTCATATTACAAGGAAAATCACAGACCCATCCCTCTATATATGTTATCTCTCCTATGTTTTCTCTAATCCCAACCCTTAGAATCCTCCATTAATTTTTACAGAGCTTTGCCCCTATTCCACCACCTTTACTCTCCTAGGATGATTCCTTCTCCAAGATATCTCTCTTTTACGTTATCCACACACCACTATATATAGCTTTTCTGCGCCTTCACGACCATGCTTTCGAGGTAATAGATCAGCTTTTAGTGTCCAAGTGGTCCTCTAATGGAACATGTTTCCTTTGATCCAAGCTCTCCACTCTATGCAATGATGTTCTTCTAGAAACTTCCATCGCATGCATGGAATATTCCCTTTTTGATCCTACAGCTTCCATGGTAGCACCTTATCCACTCCGCATGCTAGAGAAGTCACACTTTTCTCATGTGTTGTCTAGAAATTTGAATATGGCTAACTCCCAACACCATCTTGTCATGCGCGTGTGTCATGTGTTCTTCTAAACTCGCTAGAACTCCTCGCCTGCACGCCTTCAACCGGTGTGCCCTTCTTCATATAGGTCCTGTATGCTCATGTGCCTTCTCGTACTTAGCTAATAGTCTGGGGCCCAACAAGAAGTCATTCCCCTCATTTATACAAAAGCCAAGAAAATTTTTGAATTCATAAATCATCACATCATTTGTCACTTTGGTGTCCCTCACTACTTCATCACCGATAACATCAAGCAATTCAAAAAAATAACCCTACAAAAACTACTCTGACGCCTTCAACATTCAATTTAGTTTCTCTTCACCTTATTACCCTTAAATAAATGGCCAAGCGTAATCAATAAATAAAACCTTGAACAAAATTCTTATGAAATTAGTTGACAATACTGGGAAGGATTGGCATATGCGCATTCCTTTCACCTTGTGGGCTTACCACACTAGTATTCACACTTCGACTACAACCACACCTTTCTCTCTGGTCTATGGTATTGAGGCTATCTTGCCTCTCAAAACCTAGATTCCATCTCTCTCGCATCTCACTACAAGACATGCTCAATGATGATGTATTTTAACATGATTGTTTAGCACAACTTGCATTGTTAGATGAACATCATCTCAATGCTCTTGATCATCTCCAAATCTACCAAAAATGTATCAAACGTGCCTACGATAAGAGTGTCCACGAACGAACCTTCCAGGTCGGTGACGTCGTCCTGAAGGAAAATTAACATGTAATTAAAGAAGAGAAAAGTAAACGGGAAATATTTGCTACTAATTGGCTCGGGCCCTATATCGTTACTCATACCTATGGATCAGGTGATTATCATTTGTATTCACTTGAAGGTAAACTCGAACTGAGCCCCTGTATGTATTGCATCTTAGACCATTTTATTGTTTAAATCAATTCTTATATCACCTTTTATCTATTGACCGCTCATCCTTTGAGCACCATTCACCTTCCATGTTACCTTTTTTAGGATCAATGACTAAACAAGAATCATGTGACCTTACCTGTCACCTTTTAGCCTTATCTTCAATATGAGTACCACAAATCTACTCATGGCATGTTTCTCATGGATACTTTTCATCTTTTCAAAAGATGGAATCCCATGGTTGTTCATCACTTAAAACCATATCTTTCATAGTTAACCTATGTGTGCGATGGTTTTTTCTCGCTAAACAAGAACCTAATCTTCCTCTATAGTCTTTTATATGACTTAAACATCCAAAAGCAAAATGGGATGCAATGCCTTGAGTAAAACTTCTAGTAATGAGATGAATCCCTCAAAGGGACATCTATTCTCTCTATCTCACCACTATAAATATATCTCCCTCGAATGAAAACTATATACATTCATTACAACAATAAAATTAAATATTCATAAGCTTCCCGCATTAATCAACTTCAAGAAGACCTCAAGGAGATAATATACTCATCCCATGTAGACTTCCCGCATCGATCAATCTATCATAAACAAAAAGAGAAGAAAAAGATAACTTTTTTGTCATGGAATTTCCTATTTTTGATCATGGGTTTCTTGCCAGAGTAAACATGTTGTCATACACTAAGTTACACTAAACCACCCATTTTCACCTCATTTCCTTTTCACCCTAATTTCCTATCTACTCAAGGGACTTTCGTAGCTGCAACATTTCATGATCATGTGACTTTATTCACCCTTAGAATAGTCCATTATGCAACGCCTTTAGGGTCTTACATTTATAATCCCATCTTTGGTATGGTAGACGTGTTATGGTTCTTATCAATTAGGTGAGTCCTTTTTCCACCTCTTACCATACACCTTGATTACTTGTTGATTACCCTATACAAGACTAGACCATCAACATCTACATTTTAAAGATTTCCTCTTTTACCTAACTCAACCATGCCTATGACCTAGACTCAATCGTTCTTGAAATCTACCAACCTATTCATCTACCTCATCATATTATTCCCTAGCTTATGGGATAACTACATTGGCATGAGGCCCCTTTTTGTCGGGGCTATGTAGGCAAAGGCACTTTGAGGACATGGGACCCTTGGAGGTTAGCTCAACCACTCTTACCCTAAACTATTTTCCCCACATATTTTCTATTGACATTCTACCGTAATTAATTTCCATTTTTTAGAAACTTAGAAACTTACTAGACATACATATCGACCATGTTATCACATCATAAAACATCTAATCAATCATTTCACATTTCCATAATATCAAAGATTTTGGAAATTTACACCATACCATACATATAACTCATCATTTATTTCCCATGTTACTAATAACATGGAAATTAAATCAAAATTAAATACCAAAACCCAACCATGCCTTAATGACCTAACTCAACCATACCTATGACTTAGACTCATCAACCATGCCTAAAAACCAAAAGTCAACCATGCCTAAAAACCAAAACTCAACCATACCTAAACCAACATGACTCAACCATGCCTATACCTAACTCAACCATGCCTACACCTAACTCAACCATGCCTATACCTAACTCTATCATGCCAAATCCACCTAATTTTCATCCATATTAAAAAAACAATAGAATTTCAAAACACAAGTGCATCATCCATAACCATTGATCGACCATATATAAATAAAAGTTAGTGTATCCATCAAATATACACTCGATACAAAATAATAAAAGTCTCTAAAAATCTCATATAAAACCTCACCATATTCGGCAGCAGCGGATGAGTATATGATCAAAAACCTCAAAAATCTCATTTACAACCATACCATCTTCGACACACAGGATGGTATATGATCAAAAACCTCAAAAGATGTCATGTAGTACCTCACTATCATCGACACACAGCCTCGTATATTTAACAAATAATAATCAAAATGACGATGTGTAAAGACATCAATCGTTGACCCACTTGATGTCCAAGCTGGTCTCATCTGTCTCCTCCTCCTCTCCTCCAACCCAATGCCCCTGCCATCATCTCTCCACCCTCTATGGGTCTAGTTCTTACCTCTACCTAGCTTGCACTGGGTCAGGCCTCTGTGAACTAGTAGCCTCACCCGACCCTATCTTTGGGCTCATCACCTCATGTACTCTATGCATTATGTGTGCCGGATATCATCCTCTCACTCGAGGCCCGCTATACCATGTACTCTACATAGGAGGGGACATCTATCCCGACAATAACCAAATGATCTTAATAGTATCGGCCTCATTCGGGTACTCTATGCATTATGTGTGCCGGATATCATCCTCTCACTCGAGGCCTGCTATACCATGTACTCTACATAGGAGGGGACATCTATCCCGACAATAACCAAATGATCTTAATAGTATCTCGGCCTCATTCGGGCATCCCATAATATCACCATTGACACTGCCTTGTCATGGGGGTGCCATAGGTCTCACAGTAACCTACGAGCTATGTCCGGCTAATAAAGGCCTTGACCCTTATCCTCGTGAATCCTTTCCTCCTCCTCGTACCATGGGACCCTCTCTCATTGTTTCTGTAAAATGGGACCCTATCTTTGGGCTCCGTGATGTGAATTAGGCCTGTAAGACCACAATATGAGCTTGTGTAGTGGCCAAATAACCCTATAGTTGTGTACATGTGCTTGTAAGGTGGCTACCATTCCCCCATCACCATCTCCAACTCGTGTGGGTACTCGCCCCTATGAAACCTGGGCATGCAAGGCCACCACCAAGGTGCTCGTAATGTGGCAACTGTGCCTCTAATCCTATCATTACTACCCTGCATTACTCCTAGCTATGTCAAAAGGGTAGCCGCTTCCTCAGTAATGTGTCCTCTCGAACTATAATCACGGCTAGGTCAACTTGTCCTAGCCTTAGTGGTGCTTCCCATTCTACGCTTCCACCACTTCAAGCCAGTATCTGCTTATAACCATGACGTTATCAATTCACCAGTCCACCCCCTACTCCTTCCTTGTTGGCACTGTCAACTATGGTAGAGGCACATACATCTCCATGTCGCCTCTCCCGTATCTTTGTGGGAATGGTG
Organism: Taxus wallichiana var. yunnanensis; assembly: GCA_018340775.1. Classification (NCBI taxonomy): domain Eukaryota; kingdom Viridiplantae; phylum Streptophyta; class Pinopsida; order Cupressales; family Taxaceae; genus Taxus; species Taxus wallichiana. The sequence continues at coordinate 604,919,435 of CM031235.1, forward strand.
GAGGTTCATCCTCCGGCAGCCCAAACTGTCGTTTGACCCTATTAATGGGTATCATCTCATGCTCACCGGCACGATGTCCCTCTATCTATCTGAGTAGCTATAGCCCATCTAATTCCACTGCCATCTTCCTGTATGAAGGGAAGCCAATATATGGCCTAAAAATGATGTCAATTCCTGACAAGCCCTCTAGTATGCTCCTGTAGTATGCTACATCATGTGTAGCCCTAGAACATTAATAGGCACCCAACACTGCTGTGCCAACTCAAACCAAGCTCGAATCGAATGCATCGGGTTGGGGCATACCAATTGGATGCACACATACGATGTGCTCGTATGCCTAACAATGAAGCGTAAAGGTACAACACAAACCGAGCCTCCGTAGCCTCTCATAGGCCCATATCTCTCTATATAAATGCACCAAGAATCCTATTGCCCAAGTAAAATGGGTCCTATCCTCCATCATGTCATGGAGAAACCTCATCAAAACTCATGGGAATCTCCCACCCTCCACATCTTGAAATGTAAAGCAACACACTACCTCCATGATCAGGACAACTAACCTCATCTCTTGAGGATGGTTCGCGTACATGTCCCCATAGCTTAGGATCATGCTATGGTACCTCATCTCCACCATCCCCTCTCCAAACATCACCAACATAACCTCCTATGATGCCTTTGAGGAAATCTAATAAACCTTCTCTCTCACTATGGGTAGCCACAGGATCCTGTATACATCCTCTAGGGTAATAGTGATCGCACCGGCACAAGAGGCGGAATGTAGTGGTTGATGAATCCCATCTATCAATGAGTGTGACAATCAAGCTCGTGTCTTGAACAATGTTCATGTTGCTTTATATCCCAATTAGGTCGACATACGTCACATGCCTCCACTCCCGTATGGTCACGCTTGACCATACCGACAATAATAGAGGTGGTACTCTGTCTCTCATATGTATTTGGTCCCTAGCTTGCATCCAACAAACCACAACATTGTTAAGGCTTGACCATACCCAACATATCTCTTAACCAACCAACCTATTCCTAAGACCCTCCCTAGTTAATAGCATGTAACGACACCCCAACCCTAAAGATTACCCCTTTTCCCCATCCCAATTTCACATCCCTCAACTCATACCTATTTGTACCTATTACCCTACCCATTCACCTTAAACCTACCTTTATATCTCATTGCTTATGTTTCCCTCCCACCATATCTCATTTAATTGACCTATTTTTCCCTCGATCCGACTGACATTGGTCACTATTGATTGACATTGGTCCATCATAACCAACATCAAATCCACCTAATATTGGATGATGTTTGCTAAGGCCAACCAACATCGCCAACCCTTGACCGTCATCGGTGATCTGTTGTGGCATCAAAATCAAGTAAACCCCTACCTTACTTTTAAAAAATTCACAAATCTAACCTAATAACCTACTCTAACCCACCCAAACCTATCCTAGCTTCATTCCCAACCCTATTTAACCTACATTAGACCTTCTCACCCCTCATTTCCTTCATTTTTACCCCCAATTTCAAAAATTAACTTTACACCCAAATTTTACACAAAATTGATTTTAACAAACTATTTGAACAAATTATGCATATATCGGATAGAATCATACCTCATCTTGGTGTCATCGGTGTGTGGTGGTATGTCCGCCACTATACTTTGGTGGCCCACCCGATCCCTCTCCTGCCTCTGCCATGACCAAATCAACACCTCACCCCCAAACGAATGAAATCACTCGAACCAATCTCGTGGACTTGCCAATCAAATGCCAATCACCCACCACACACTTGCCACCTCAATTATACATGTCATCCTATTGTTTTCCAAATTTCCTCTTCTCTAAGTTGTTTTTCACGAATAGCTACAAGACAAACAATTCCGTAAAAATCGACATTTTCCTTTTTTAGCCCCAAATCGACGTGACCGACACCGGTCATATCGCGCTCCCTAGCCAATTGGAATTGGTCACCATATAAGCCGACATCACCAACCCTTATAGCTATTTACCCATGCTAGGATTCTTTTTCCTGTAACCATTATTGCTCAAACACCTTTTATCATTACAGACAACCTATTGAACCATACCTACAAGCCCAAACTACCCCTACATTTCCTTAGTTGCGTCTCAGGATTTGTTATTTTACCTATACCTTGGCCTTACTCGTGCCATGACCTATTTACTGGACTTGACCTACTTAGTGTGACATTAGACCTTATGTACTTGTTATACCTTGCGATGCGGTTACCTATGTTGTTTTAGCCTAACAACCATACCTTTCCTATTATCGTGCCATTTATCCCGACCGAACCTTTGGTGTATCGAAACATACCTAAACGCTCTCGCACTGAGTGACGTTGTGTGTCCGCACCATATCCTATACCTTGGATACTTGACAATTTCACCCTTGTTTGGATAAACCTATTGATGTAGCCTAGAATTTACCGTATAACACCCTAGTCACCCTAGCACATCACTTAGCCTTGACCGAGCGCTCACCCGAAGCGTGCAAAGGTACTGTGTCCCTCTTTAGGTTGCTATAGTAGGATGTTTGCATGATGAAGGGAGAAACATATAGATTTATAACTAATCCATCATTCTACAATGCATGTTACCCTCAGATCAATGAAAGGACAAGATTAAACAATAATCATGATTGAATTAATAACATGCACTACTCAACTACACACAGAATGACACTTAGATTCAACCAATATAAAAGCTCCTTACAATATAGAAGCTCCTTACAATATTGTTAATCTATACCAATGCGTATATGGATCTGATACAATAATTCAGTCATATGCGTATACGCACACCTCACACTCTGTATATTCTCTGTTACACATACATCCTCACACATTCATACATACTTCTACTATGTACCTAACATCATATATATAGGGTGGGGACTTGCCCTTCACCGCTTATCTATTCTAGAAATAGGCCGCATCCTATTGATAGCCACACGCCGTTTACAAGCATAGCCACACATGTAAGTGTGCTATCTATAGTCCTCTTGTAGTTAACTAAAGTGTCAATTCTATTCTTAGCTCGTCTCCATGCAAAACACTTCGATCCGCTTCTCCAAAGATAGAAAATGCATGGCACGCACATCCCTACATCGTTGGTGTGTTCCACACACCACCTTCTAAAAATAGGTCTTCATGCTCAAAATCGGTCAAGTCTCGAAAGCTTTGAACTTGCCTTCCGCGTGCGGGTCCTTCTTTTCCTTCCGCACCCTTGGTTCCGGCCTTCTTATCCCATGCGAACTCCTTGTGTGATCTTTGACATGTATTCCTTGATCAACATTACCCCACACTAATCTCATTATCACCCCGACAATGGGTATCTCCAAAAATTGAAGTAAAGAATAAAATAATGGAAAGAATAAGAATGAAAGAATATAGAAAAATAAAGAATTTCTATAAGGTTAGGAGGCACCTCCTCGTGTATCGGTTTGCAGTATCAACTCTAGATAATCCTCCTTTATTTCGGCCTCCAAAACCTCCATTTAGTGAGTGCTTACTCTGCTTTTTCTGGGATGTCCACAACAATGGATTCCAACTCATCCCTCGCAATCTCTCCTTTCTCATTTTTTAGAACCAACACAACACTAGACATTGATGTCATTCTTCCTTCTAAAAGGTCCATCTTCTGCGTAATTAGCTTCCCAAGCTCTTCCAACTGAGTCTTGTGTGGTTCTTGTGTTTCTGTTGCCAGGGCCTCGCACTTCTGTTTAACCATTGAAAATCTTTCTGCATGGCCCAAGGTCTCATCTTTCATTGCTTTCTAGACTTCATTGTTTGCTTCTAGGGTCTTGATGTTGATAAGAGCCTCTAGAGCTTTGCATATGCTTAAATATTGGTCTACTTTCTTCAATACTTCCTGTAATGCTTGCAACAACCCTTCATAAGATGCGATCTTTCTCATAATCGAGGCTTTCTCCCATTTAACATATTGCTCTCGAGCTTCTTGCTCTGCATGCACATAGATTCATCTTCAAGTACCAAGTGCACCAAATTTCCTATATAATGTATCACTAAAGGAAACGTCAGGGTACCTCGGCCTCCAAGTGTGGCCTTGCTCGATGACATTGTCCCCAATCTCCTCTACAATGTTGATAAACACTTCTTTTTCTTCTCGTGTGAAGTCCCTTTCCTACGTTATGTGTGTTATCTTTGTGTCCTTTGTCTTCAGCTCCTCACTGAATGCTCTAAGTTTGATCATGGCATCTTTGTCCATGTTTCTTCTAGCCACTTCAGTAGAAAATTTCACCAATGTATTGCTGACCTGCTCATCTGACATGACAGTAGGCTTTACTATCATCTGTCTCGCTTGGGGTTCCTTCTTCAATCATCTTGAAATGCATGACTCTTCACACACATGAAAATAAGGCTCATCCACGTGGGTGTGCATTGACCATGATATATGATTTTGAGTGCGCGCAAATGCCATGTCCTCATGCATTAGCTCCTAACCAAATAAATCCTTTTGTGCTATTGTGCTCTCGGAAGAGATCATGGAAATTTTTTCTTGCAATCTCTGCATACCCCATGGCTGGTGGAATGTGTTCTCCACTTGTTCTTCTAGACCATTGTTGTTTAGGAAGTTTAGCTTCCAACTTCCAAATTTGGGACTTGTGTCTCCATGTCCTGCACATTCTATACTGATTGTCTCCTAAGGTCTTTTCTCATCCTCTTATTTTTTATTTTATTCCTCACCCTATTCTTCTGTGTTATCTGGAAGCGTCGGAGAATTAGGCGCAATATCCTTTGACTCTTCCGCCTCCTCATTTAAATTTAGTTTCCTCCTTCTCTGCACGGTTGCCTCCTTCTATAGAGGGTGTCTTGGTGATTTGCACACAATGGTTGTAGTAGCACCTTGGGTCCTTCTCCTAAATACCTACTTAAACCTGTCCTCCCCTTGGAATGCATTCAAGTCCTCGTCATCCCCCTCTTGTGGCTAAGGTGGTCTAGCTACATGCTCAACTTTACCCTTATTTGTAGTATGTCTCCTACCTCTATTATCCAAACCCCACTATCTTCGTGCTCCTCCTCCTCCTCCTCCACTTCAATTGTATGCTTGTCGTGATGTTCTCCATTATATGCTTTCCCTTTGGTGGTGCTGGAAGTGTGAACTCACCTTCCACATATTTGTTATTCTCCATCTTTGGCTTTAACTGGAGATACACCAATGCTGCCCCCACATCTGCTAATACCATACTTATTGGCTTAATATTCAACACTTCTAAAATGATCCTCTCTGTATAAGCACTTCTGCCAGGATACACATACTTATTCCTTAACATATGGTAGTTGTAGTATACCTTATCTACATTGAAGACCAATCGGCATGTGTCTATAAATCTATGAACAAATGCTTGGCTTTCAGTAGTGAATGCGTAAGGAAATTTACACCAAGGGCTCTAGACTCCATATTTTATTGGGAAGCGTGTGATGCAGAAATGTTGATATACAACAAAATAAACTTGTTTCCCTACCACTTCTGGTAGTCCTTTGGGATACGCCACTCTTCCCCAAATACCGCGTGGAGCCTGTCACACCACTTCTCCGTGCTTTTTTTTACGTCATTTGTTATGGGCCCTTGCATATAGGTACTTGCTTGAATCTTTTAGTTGGGGACTTGTTCTCCATGGGGTATTCTCGGAATTTTTCCTTCTGGTCTGTCTGGTACTCCAATCTCCATGAATACTAGTGATAGTAGAACAACCCTAAAGCTGATCTTCCCCCGTGCGTGCTTATTCAACTATTTACTTTGCAATATAGCTCTGCAATGTTGTAGATTTTCCCTTCTGACATCTTACATGCCACATGTAATTGTTATCCATATTTCACCCTCGGAAAAATATTGGATCGGCCATGACCCTGTGCGAGAAGAAAGAGAAGAAATGACTCTGTCAAGCCATTTCATGTCTTAAATCTATTTTACAAGCTTTAGGCAGATTCAACAATGGAATTGTAGGGTCAGAGAAGAAGGGGCAGTGCCGTAGGAGCAAGAAGGGGAAAAACAACACTGATTCAAGGATTGAATAGATAAAGGGTTTTCAAACAAGCACGGTGTCGCCACATGTCCCAGGTCAAAGTGGGTCATCGGGAAAAAGTTAGTTTTTGCCCCTTACCCCAAAGGGTGTAAAAGTTACAAAATGGGCCATGACTCCACCAAGAGGAAAAGTCAGCGTTTGAGCCCAAGTCAAACCAAAGTGGGGAGTCGAGAGGAAAGGTGAAAATTTTCCTTTTGACAAAATGGCACAAAGGAAAAGATTGGAGCACACCTCCCCAGCCAACAAAAGGGTGCCACGTGTCCAAGCGAGCAACGGGGCCATAGGAGTTTTTTGAATTTTTTAATTCTTTCAGAAAAAGGAAAAATATAAATTTTGAACCCGTAAACCTGATTTTTGCTAATCTGGTTGCCACATGTCCCACATTATCAAAAGGGGACTCATTTTTAAGATGTTTTCCCGCTCTCATGTATACATTTAATTCCGATACAAAATTTTAAGGGGCATATCTTTCGACTCAAGGCTCAAAATATTGCAAATTTGACACCATTGGAAAGATCTCAGCCTCACCTACGCCATGGAGGTCTGAGACTTTAATTTTTGAGGAGGTTAGGTAAAGGAAAATGGAGGAAACATCTTCGGGCCTTCAATGCAGGATCCATCTGTCTCAACAACCAGATCGGATTCGATCTGTTTCCGCCATTTCCTCTTCTTTCAAGGCACCGAATCAAGGAATCATGCAGTAAAGACGGATTTGGGGCATATTTTATCAAAAGCATTAACAAAAATGGTTGAGCTTTAACCCAATTTTCTTGTTTCCCTCTCTCTTTCTTCTTTCGATCAAATCTATAAATACAGGTCGGGATTCATTGTAAAGGGTTGTTCATTCTTCTTCCCCCCCCTCTCTCTTTCTTCTCCAGGGTCGAATGTGGAGTTTAAGTCTCCTCCCTTGGCTTTGTAATGGCATTTTCTTTCCTCTTTCCCATTAATGGTGTACTGTGTGAACTCCTGGAGTAATAAAATATGTTTTTGTGATGTGTTTTGTCCATCCTTTGCTCATTTTGTTGTCTCTTCTTGCCTCTCACCATTGCAGGGTATATTGTGCATATCTCTAATGTCCATTACAGGTTTTGGGAGTTGTGTTTAAGGGGTTTGAAATGGTGTTTTGTGTGAACTTTATCCTTGGTTTGTGATGCATCTATCCATCCTCTCCATTGCTCACCTCTCTCCATTTTAGGTAGTTGGGTTTGTGATCAGCAGTTCCCTTTTCTCGGTGCTATCACCTATGTAGTGTAGGATTTCTTTATTTTCATGTTCTCTCTCTCTCTCTCTCTCTTTTGGTCCCTTGGAATTGTTAGATTAGGAGTAGATAGTCACATTTCCTTTTAAGTAGTTTAGTGCTAGGATTAGAAAGAGGAACCAACCTTCTCTGGAGGATCATTCCCATTTGTAAGTCCCAAAACTTGGGGAATGATCCAATGTTATGCAAATCAAACCAAATGACCCTACCTTAGAAAATAAGATCCATAACTCATTTGGGGATGCTATGAATTTATAATAATAGTAACCACATAGTATTTACCTGTGACCACCACTCCTGATCATTCAACTTTGTAACAAGGTGGGATGCAACTTGCACAACTGGATAGTTCTTTAATTTGTCTATGTCCATTCCACGCAGACCCTTCAAGTACCCCAACTCCTGTTTGGTCTTTACAATTGTGGCTTTATCTACAAGATCACCTTTTATGTCCTCTCTTGTGGCCTTCAGACCTATAACTAATGAGACAAGTGCAGATGAGATTCTAACTTTGCATCCTACAAAGTAGAAGAAGTCTTCGTGCACCCTGCTCATGAGCCACTGATACAAGGGCTCATACTTCCTAAAATATGGAAGCTCATACAACTGGTAGACCCCAATTATCTTCAAAAGCTTCTCACCCACATCATCATAAACTGGCATGTCATCCACTCGTGTGCTTGTTTGTCCTAGCAATGAGAAAGGAATCGAGCTCCTTCTTGTTCTCTAGAGTCCTGTGATTGTATTCACTTACTTTGCTCTTTCTAATGGGTGAATCCCATTCTGGATGATGATGACTCCTTCTGGATATTGCATCTATGAAAAATGGCTTTCGGGTGCCATCTATTCATCCTCGACGTCCACCTTCTTCTTTCCTATTACTACTGCTGTAGATGCCTTCTTCAGTGCCATTTTTACCTTGCAAATGTCTCCTCTTCAACTCTGCAACTTTGCAAATCAAACCCTAGCTCGATTCAATCATACCCTAGGTGGAAAATTTGTAACCTAAATCTTTTCTATCTCCCTATTTCACTCAAACCCTTCACCACCGAGGGCACAAGCTTCTTTTGCACGGATCTTTGTCATGCTTGGTTTCACACCCTTCACACCTTAAGTTGATCACCCATCTCTTCACACTTGGCTTTTTCCTCAAATACTCTTAGTTGTAACCATAAAAATGAATCCGCATTCCATCCTTATATATATATATTTCAATTTTTGATGCATTATTACTCATTCACCTACCAAATATCTCCTCATTCATTGACCAAATCCATTTGTTCCATGCGATACATCTTCGTGCCTAAATTATAACCTTCTAACGCACCTTCCTACCCTCCTCTCGTCACAAACTTCTCCTCGGTGCACACCCTTATACTTGAGTACCTCATAATTGTACCTTCTCCTGTAGTTATCATGGCCTCTCGCTTATCTCGCATTATACTTCCCTTTCATTCATCTCCATCCTTGGTCACTTTCGAGAAGAAATCTTCTTTTGACTTAAAGCACACCCATATCAACTTATTCCTTTCACCTTTCAATTCCCACAGTCTTTTTCTTGGATAACTATAACCACCCCACACTAAAAGTATGTGCAGTCCTCTCATGCATAAACATTCTTCATATAGTAATTTTTCTGCGTACGCAATTTAAGCACGCTTTATTACACAAAAAAATAACTAAATTGACAAAGAACATCGAAAATGAAGGAAATACATTAAGGAAAATATAGAATTGAAAACCTAAGCTAAATGGAAATACTGGCTTATTACAAACACCAAGAAGAATTATTTATAGTAGGGCTTCAGCCTACTCCCATTAAAGTAATCAGATAGCCATGTTCCATCAAGTGCTTATAATTGGTAAGCACCTGATTCAAGTATAGAAGTGATAACATACGACCCCAACCAATGTACTTTGAGCTTGCCTAGATGGCGCAAGAAATTTGAGTCATAAAGAAGTACCATTTGTCCAATCTCAAACTTCTTATCCCTTAGGTCTCTGTCATGCCATGCCTTTTGCCTAGTATTTTCCTTCTTCTGAATCCATTGTGCTATGGATCGGTGCTCATCCAGTTGAACCATCTTTTTGATACACTCTTCTAAAGCCTGTTCATCAGCTAGACCTCCAGCGCACACAATGTGCAAAGAAGGTAACATAAATTCTATAGGGAGAACAACTTCCGTGCTAAACACTAACTGAAATAGTGTGGCTTTGTTCAATCTCTTGTAAGTTGTTCTATATACCCAAAGCACAATTGACACTTTTCCATCCCAATCCTTTCTTCCAACATCACATATTTTTGTCAAAGTCTGGTTCAAAATCTTGTTGAAGGCCTCAAAAATTCTGTTTACTTGAGGATGGTAGGGTGTAGTTTTATGGTGTGCAACCATAAACTCATCTAATAGGATCCTGATTGTCTCATTCAAAAAGTGTTTACGTCTATCACTTGTCAAGCTTAAAGGACATGCATATCATGTAAGAACATTCTCCCATAGAAACCTAGCTACTGTAGCTGTTGTAAAATCCTTCGTAGGTGCTACTTCTGCCCACCATGTGAGATAATCTATGCAAGTAATGATATAACGCGATCCACTCCTACGCGTAGTTGGTGAAATAGGTCCTACAAAGTCAATGGCCTATTTCTCAAAAGGTTTGGCACTAGTAATTAGTCTCAAAGGCATCTCATGTCTTTGCCTTGGTCTTCCAAGATGATGACAATGATCACATGCCTTAAAATATTCTTTACAGTCCTTATACAATGTCTCCCACCATAATCCAACAAGTAGGATCTTCCGAGCAGTCGCATCACGCACATAATGGCCTCCTGCAATACCACCATGAGCTTCTTCCATGATATCCTTGCACTCATGCTCTAATACACAATGAGGTAATACTTCATCTCTGCCTAGCTTGTAGAGGTCACCACTAATTAACATAAATGGTACCACGCGTATAACAAGTTGCTTATTTTTTAATGCTTTCATTCATTCTCGTGCCAAACCTGTTCGTAGAGAGATAGAAATGTCTTCTAATTCCTTGGGAACACATTATAACCTATACAACTGTGCACACCTAGCATGGTTTCTTCAATTGTCTGTGCATGGCTTTCTCTCCCGAGTTGATTCTAGATAAATGGTCTAATTCAGAATCGCTTTTCCCTGGCTTCACGATAACTTTGAAGTCAAACTCTTGAAATAGGAGCACCCATCTGCATATGCACCCCTGTAAGATGTTCTTGTTTACCAAGTACTTCAATGCTATGTGATATGTATAAAACACAAATGGTGTTGTTATAAGTAATCTTTATCGAAACTTGTGCAATGCATAGATCATTGACAAAGCTTCACGCTCTGTAGTTGTATAATTCCATTCAACAGGAGTCAACTTCCTACTAGCTAAAAAAATTGGATGATCTATAATACCTTTGCTAGGTTGAGCTAACATAGCACCAATGGCCATGCCAGAAGCATCCACATACACATGAAATGGTTTATCCCATTAGGGAAAGCGCAGAATGGGCATGGTAGTAAGTTTTGCTTTTAATATATCAAACGTGTACATCACGTGGGTTCTCCCCAATAAAATGTACCTTTCCCCTTTAGTAATTCTTCCAAGGGTGCAAAAATTTTGGCATACCCTTTTATGAATTTTCTATAATATCCTGTATGACCCAAAAATTTGCATGCACCTCACTTTGGCCGGTAAGTGTTTCCGTGCCTAAAATGACTCGCAACCTTGGTTGGATCAACCAATAAACCTTCCTTGTAGATTATATGTCCTAACAATATCCCAAATGGTGTAGCAAATATGCACTTCTTTATGTTCAAAGAGATACTCAATTGTCTGCACCACTCAAACTTTAAGTGCAGATTGTCACAATGATCTTTCATAAGCCCATATACTTGTCCAATCATCTAGGTAGACTGTAAGAAGTTATGAATAAAATATTTGAAGGCCTCGAAAACTATGCGTGAGAATACATTAGGTGAATTTTTCAATGCAAAGGCCATCACATATAGGAAAAACTTCCCCATTAAGTAGTAAATGTTGTATTTTCTTGATCCTTCTCGAGCAATCCTAACTCGATGATACCTGAAAACCCGTCTATGAAGGAATATATTTTGCACCTCTGAACTCCTTCTAGTGTTTCCTCGAGTGAATGGCGTAGGAAATAGATCTATGACGCATGCAACATTCAGCTCCATGCAGCCACACATATCCTAATGCATCCATCCTTCTTGATATTGATCACCATTAGGATAACCCATTCCGACTCATCAAGGGGCTTAATAATTCCATATTTCAAAATTTTATCAATTTCTTATTTTACCTTCTCACAAAAATTAGGATTCATTATGTAAGGTCTCTTTCTAACGAGCGTGCACCATCCTTAAGTTTTATCTTCATTTCCCCAAGTGATTCATGCATGCCTTTAAGTTCATGATACCCTCGAGGGAATAAGTCTTGATAATCCCTGAGTAACTCGATGATCTTTGCTACCTCTCGAGTCTGACCAGTAGTCTCCAATTATGGCCTCCTTAGGCTCAGCCTCCAAACCTATATTCACCTTCTTTGTCTTCATGGGTTCATGGTAGGCACGTGTATCCTTGTCTACATTGTCCAAGACCTCATGCACCCCTTTTGAATGTTTAACATCCAGGTTCTCAACTTCCTTGTCATCCACGATGTAAACCATATTTCCTTTCTCTTTCTCAAGGAAAGCGTATTCAAGTAATATGGAGTCCATTTCATCTTCCTAAATATTCTCTATCTCACCAAATAATTCCTAAATATTCTCTTCTAATTTTGCACTATCTCCCATAGTTAAACGCTTGACAAATTTTAACACCTTGTCTACCGGAGGTTTAGTCACGAAGTATTCAAAAGTATTGATCATTCATGTAGTCAAATCTTACTAGTTCCTAGTTTCTCAATGTAGTTCTACATATACATACCAAGTGCGTGTACATCCTCAGTAGCATAGAATATAATCTATACACCTAGAGTGAAAGTGGTAATGCTTCCTATCGTGCTATCCAAAGTCTCTTACACTATTGAATGTGATGCTGAATAGGTTGATCACTGTGATAAGTGAAGATTTACATAGGTGCATTGTTCCAGATAAACCTAGTAGATAAAGTGACTCTAATCTCTTCCCATTTTTATAAGATTATCTTTGTGGACTACCCATGAGCGCGCTGTTGTCCCGCATAGTGTATATACTAACATATCTCAACTTTTAATTTGATCTTTCCACTGTGTTTCCATCACCTTCAGAAAGGTAGGGAGATCTTATGTCCCTGTGTACCAAGGTACTGTGCTACCTATCCATCGAATCGAACGAAGTCCATTCTTGCATGCAACCACACTTTCAACCTTGCGTCCTACCAATTCATATGTACCATGGGCCCAATTTTCACAAGCAATACTCGTAGTATCACTAATAAAATGATAATCCTCCCACTATAGGATGCCTTCTTTTGATGGCTCATTGATGGTTTAAGTCCTCCTCACTTAGAGGCTCAACATATGGTGTAGACTTCCCATATGTCAAAGGTATCACAACCCTTTCCTCCTTATTTTCAAAGCTGATATACCCTTATTGAACCTCAAATTAACATTATTCACATAATACCAAGGGCGTCCAAACATGGATGGAAAATTGTCTCGCTTCTACAAGTGCTAATACCTCAAAATCCCAGTGAACTTGGCCCTTGTATAGTTATCGATGCATCTTACAAAACTCCTATGGGAGTGGCCTTAGTCTAGTTTGCCATAAATAACACATTAGATGATGGCTGTAATGGAGGCCTCCCCATTTGTACCCATGCATCTAATGTAAGCACATTTACTTCCACACCTGTGTCAATCAATATGTTGCTTAACATCCACCCATCCACAACATCATTCAAAGTAATTTATTTGTCATAGTCAATGCTTATCGGGGAAGATTTGCATGCGAATCTTCCGTCCCATCTCAAGACTTACGCGTGGAGTGTTCCCTCTTAACCAATTTCCTAATAGTGGAATAATGTTCTCCTGGCGCAACATCTTGCAAACCTCTCACAGATCATCGATATCAGTTTGGACTATCTTTGATGCTTTCTTTTTCTCCTTTAGGCACTGTATTTCACCCTGAAGATCCCTTAGCACTTCCATGGTATCCTGGTAATCTTCCTTATGATGAGCAGGATCTGGGTACCTTGCATACAAAACCTCCTCCTTGGTGATCATAGGCTTATGGTGCAATGCCTCTCTTGCGTGCCTCTTCAGCATGCATGTAGTAATCTTCACTGTCAATGCCTCAGGTCCTTCTACTATCTTGGGCATCCACTGATCTTCTACCGTGCACTAGACTCTGACCATCCCAACGCCTTTGTTTTATTGCTTATGTTGCTTATTCAAATGTTCATATAAATCTGGGAACTCCTCATAGCTATGGTTATTTCCATAGAACAAACATGTAATATTATAAGGACATTCATAGTGGTGAGGATATCTCGCACATATAACATGTTCCACAAGGGAACTCACCTCTTCCTCCACCACGACCTCATCCTCCATATCCACCATGATATCCATGTCCCCTTCCATGAACTCCTTCAAAATGTCCCTCATTCATGTCATAGCATGTTTGATTATGATCCCGATCATGGTGCTCATTCTTACCCTTAGAATTATCTCATTATACTTGTCTCTGTCATACCCCAAGGTCTATAAAGATCCTCGGATCTCGACCAATCAACCAAAGAATCCTCGGTATCATGGGTCGTGGACCTAAATTTTTTACAAAAGCAAGATAAATTCTTCCTTATCGCACGTTGTAACAAAGGACAGTGACTAGCATCATGATTCAAATGACAGATCTCACAGTCCAACAGTAATGAGCATACAAATATGTGAAGACAACTATCCTTGGTGTGACCTTCCACTTCACAATCTATACACCAAATTCCTGAGCGCGTCTCATGGGCTGAATTTACTGATAGCTTCTCTAATTACTTTGCCATCGCTGCAATCAGTGCCGTTAGAAATGGACTAACACTGGTGTCAATGCTCCCAACTACCTTAGCACGTAAAGTCGCTTCCAAGCTTCACATGGATCGATGTATGTCTTATGTGACAACGCCCTTCTAAAAGGTGTAATCAATCCCCCAATGAACCATTATGCATACTTGCTAGCGTGAATATCATAAGATAACTTAGATATAAGTGTCTTAAAATGAGCAACATACTCACGTACACTCTTAGTAGTGCCTTTCTTGATGTCCTTGAGCACACTAATACTCTTCTGCTCAAACTCAGGGATATGTAACTCTTTTAAGAAAGCATCCTTTAATGCTACATAATCCATGCAAGTTTGATCATGGTCAAACTTCCTATACCAGATGTGTGTGCGCCCCTATAATGTAGTGGTGAATTGACTTTCCTTTCACTCAGCAGCTGTGATCCCTTTAGCGCGCCACAAGATTTCACACATATGCACATGTTTGGCAACATCCTCTATACCTCTATATTCTAGGAGGTGAAGAGACATCTCCATATAGATATTTTGTGGTTGTTGTGGACCTTGACCACCTGATCCAGATCCTCCTGGGTTCCCTCTGCCTCTAGAACCACCAGATCCACCAGAACTAGAACCACCTATACCTCCTAATCTGCTACCTGTAGTTGGAATAGGGCCTGTAGATGTACTCCCCTATACTCCGAAAATAGTACTATACTCGATCCCCTATAGTCTCGTGAGGTAGTTCCACTTCTAGAGGTGAATCCATTATTCTCGCACGCTCACATTCTCGTGTGGATGATGCGCCTAAGAATGTTCTTCCAAATATCATTAAATCAAATCATCCCGCCATTGATGTAATTGATCCCTGAATTACTCCTACTCTTCTACTTCCAATATTATTTTTGTGGTTACTTGTCTTACTAGATACTACAAAACCAAGCGCAAGGGCTAGGTCACTAGTTGTATTAATATGCGCGCCTATGGTCTAGGTAGTCTTTGGCGCACACTTCTATGTGAGGCTGAAGGGGGATCTCTATCATGCTTTCTAATAAGGGAGAGTTCCTAATGCACTAGCTCCATGTCTCCTACATGAGCTGTAAATCCTTCATGATCCATCTCTCTCCTTAACGTCATACTTTATGCAACATAATGCTACTTCTCTATCTCCCTCTCGCGTGCCTCATTATACTTAAGCCACCTTTCCTCTCTTTGCCTTTCTTCCGCTAGGTCTGCCATCTTAAACCAAACTTGTTCTTGCCTTTGTGCATGGTGAAGTTTAGTTAGCCATTGGTTTAGGTTCAGAGTTACCATGAATATTTCGACCACCAGTGGAATACCTTGTAAATATGTTCCTCTTAGATACCACAAAAATTGGAATTCAACTACCTTTGGGCAAGAGTACATTGAAATTGAATATTCCACAATATAACTATTTAGAACACCACAAAACCACGTATCCACAACATGAGTCCGATCATATTGACATCATAAAGAGTCTGAAATTATTCTTGTGTCTAGACAAGTGCACGATACCTCCAATTCCGCTGAGATGCATAAGCAGTAAGCCACTCGTATAGTTCTATTGGAAAGATAGCGAAAAAAATATCATATAAGTTGTCATAGAGATTTTGTTCTACCCAAGTGTGCATGTTAAACTTAGATCCACTACTGAACCACCGTGCATATTCTTCCTCCGTATCATGTATCCATTCCTCAATACTTGCTAGAGTTAACAAGCTACGCGACAAAAAGGGGAAAAATGTAGACACCAAATTTGGGTCACACTTCGCCTTCTCCCCACATGTATATTAATTTAACTACCTATAATTAAATTAATACCCATTCTCAAAATATCTAGTAATAAATACCTTAATTAAATTAATTTCCACCTCACCTAGACACCTCATCATAGACCTATTCTTAGCATGTTTCCTTTTAACTAGGACTTAATCTCCACTTACCATAATTAACTAAGACTTATTTAAACCCTAAAATCACTAGCCTATTCTTCCTCTAACCACATGCATGATTATCTAAGCACACCATTCCATTTTGATCCGTGACAATGGACAGAATTGGCCAAAAAGATTTCCAAGATATGTCATTTTAGAAAAGCTAGGATATCCCACATTAACCAACATCGGTCAACCTCAAACCAATGTCACTCACCCTAAACCATCTTAGATTATGATATATTCACTTTGGTAACCTTGTTCTAGAGGTTGGAAGAATTATTTGACTTTTGGAGAAGAGAGATCTGCATGCAAGCACGCACTAGAGCACTCTTGCACATCCAGACATCCTGAATCAACACCAAGCACTGATATGAAGGGAAAGCATTCACGGTAACATTCCAGGAAGCATGTCCGTGGCACTAACCACCAGGTTCCATGGATCAACCATCACCTCCATCTAACCACCAGGTCTACAAGTATAAGTAAGTACATTTGGATCTGCATCTTTCCATACTTAGTTAGATCAGTTTCTTTATCTCTGTTTGGGAGTCCTAGTCTCCTTTACATCTCATCACATCTCACCAACAAAGAAGAAAAGTGGAAGGTGCATGAGGGGAGAAGAGTGCACGAGGAAATGTAATCGAGGAAATTGTCCCAAAGGAACAACCGTAGTCTCTGCAACCTGCAATATTTGAAATTCGGATCTAGAATGGGGATGCAAGTTGTTGGAATAACTAGGAGAGTTATTTTGGAAAACATCTCCCAAAATATGACATTTTTTGTTTGATATTATAATAGTGAAATTATTACAGCAAAATAAGGAACTTGTGTTAGTTGGTCTTTCTTGTTTTTGGGGTAATTTTATTTTAGTAGAAATAATGCTATGTTTTCTTATCTCAATCATAACATTGTAACAACTCAAGTATTATTTTCTTAGATTATACACATTAATTTTACTAGTACTTATTATTATAAATTATATCTCTGATTTATCATTAAAAGCGGACAACATAATTGGGAGTTATGTATATCACAAATTCAATTACTGTGAAAGATAGTATAATTTATGCTTGTAAATTGTTCCATTCTCCATATAAATGATGAGTCACTTACTTCCATGAGAAATAAAATGAAATAATCCTTGACACAAAGGTGCAAAAAATCTTTGTGAGAATCGCAGTCCATACACCCTTAGAGATACATTGAACCAATATTGTATAGTTTACATCAATCAAAAGACTCATTGTGATACAATTGTATTCTTTTTGAGTCAAGAAATGCCACCACATTTTTCCCAGTATTGGTCACTTGTGAATGAACTACATTTACATCACACCACTATTTGTGGAATAGTTATTTTCTACAATTTGTTTTCACAAGTCTCCCTCTTGTGTCCCTTTCTATTATCCTTGCATAAGTTGAGTAGATCTTCCCGGTTGATTAAATGAATATCTAATTACTGTGCCCTTACTATTATTGAGGACTTTGATTAGAATATCATTTGCAAATATTATGAATTCCAAATCAATGATGCATGTTTAAGAGAAAAATTAAAGATGGAAATATTTTTTAGGGTCAAACCAGAGGTATATACGATGTTCTATGTCTCATTTCTCTCCACTAAACACATATGTTTGGATAAGGAATGGATGCCTATGCCTAAAAACTCAAAGTCTATCCCATCATGCTCTGAGTTCTAGTGATGATATATGTAGCTCATAATAACACAACTTATGTGTCATCATCTTTATTTGCATATTGAAGTTCCCAAAAAAATACGTTCCCTTTGATTGGAATCCATTACCTGCACCACCATCAACTAGTGACATCAACAACCAAGGAAAAAAACAATCTTCATGTCAAAATCTCACAAAAACATATGGCAGGTTGCCTTAATACCATCTTAACCCCTAAAAATTCATCTAATATTCCCAAGTATTAGATACATTGAGATAACTTGAAATAGTTATCAAAAATATTAATAAGAAAAAATAATACAACAATCTACTTACACACCTAAACCAAATCTTCAACCTAAAACAAAGCAGATAAAATACATTGTGAGGAATCTAAAAGGAGGATGTCCTATGATGGGTAAAATTTGGGGGCCTTTTTCTTCTCGTCGAAGCTTCAAACACTTGTCATCGGCTTGGCATGCAGAGGGATTGAGCCACTATTGTGTTCCTTGAGAGCCTAGAGGCATCTCTTGTGGTACATTTTGGATCTGGAAAAATGACCAATGCCCTTATCCACCTTGTTCCTTGTCAATTAAGGTTTATCTCGATTTGGGTTCCATTTTTCTCTTCTTCTCCTTGTCACTTCTTATTCATTCATATCCTACCTCTTCAAATAAATAACACCGGTTCTCTATCTAGAAAAAAAGATTTGATGAAAGACTATGGTTTTTCAATCGAAATATTAGGTTTTAGTTGCTAACCTTAGAAATAGGATTTAAAGGATAACTACGGTTCTGTGCTGCATGTTGGATAACTGTAGTGAATCTTAATATCATATGGGTATTTGAGGGAATAAAAATACTTCGCTATGTTTAGTGCCAAGTTGTGCACCCACGCCCATACCCCCGTAACACACCCACTACTCGTGAGGTTATAAAAGATGACCTCAAGCTTCTATACGACACTAAGATGGAATTGAAAGAGCCAAACGATTCCCTTTTAAGTGGTGGTTCAAGAATAATAGAACATGATTCATTGTAAAATTTTTGGTATTCAGTGTTGACACAATGATGACAGTAAAGTGTTGAGATTCAACCTCCTTCGAATAACAAGAGGGAAGATTTCCCTGGGGTTTGACGATCGCAAGATCATGACTTATTTGAATCTCTCTTCTTACCATCTTTTAGGGAAAATTGAAAAATATAAAATCTATTTAAGTGAGTGTTGATGTGATGAAGGCACATAGATTATCATCCGCTAGGAAAGTTATGTAATGGATTTTCTTGGTTTGAAGTTGAGTGAATGAGTTGTTAATAATGGGCTCTACCTCAATATTTCATCCAATTACCATCCATAAGGAAACGAATTGGTTGAGTCTAAAGAACAAAAACCTCACAAATATTATCAAGCACACAATGGAGACAAACAATAAGACTTGGCATACACAACTTAAGACTTCCTTATAGGTCGATAAAAGCACACCTAAAAGGGCATGGAAGAGAAGCAAAATTCTGCTATCCTTGGAATTACCTTCTTTAGAGTTAGCTCATCAACTTGAGGTTATGGAGAACGATCCTTTGACAATCAAATTTTTTTGAACTCATGGAGTTGGAAGAAGTAAAAACAAGGCTATGAATACTTTGGAGCAACATCAGGATTAGGTTAAGAAATATTTTGACAAGAAGGTGTCCGACAGACATTTTTCGAGAGGGAGGTTTAGTTCTCAAATGGGATGAAGATAGAGCCAAACTAGGAAAACATGCCAAGTTTGACGCTCTCTAGAGTGGGCCATACATCATCATGATTTGCGAAGAGGTGAATTCATTTCATCTATCTAGGCTCAATGGAGAAGAACTACCCATTCAAGTGAATTGGATACATCTCATAGATTTATTTTGAAATCTTTCCACCCCCTCTACAATTTAGTTAGGTGTTTTCCTTTAGGTTATTTTTGCACATTGTTGTGTGTTATTGTTCTTTTTATTTCCTTATTGTTATGTATTATGTGTTTTCTTACACATTGTATCATTGTTGGAAGTTTTCAAGAAGAGGAAGGTCTGAGGTTTCAAAAGATGTCCAAAATTTAAAGAATGGATACCAAAATTGACTCCATGCCCAATGGATGACTTAAGGCTACTTGAATCATCATTGCGCAGGAAATCATCCCCAAGAGGTCACCAAAAATGTTATCCTTTTCTATTGGTGGGATAAAATAGACAACGTGGGTCAATGGGACCCTAAGATCAGAAAACCCTTCATGAAACATCTTGGGACCTTACAGGAAAATTTTTGGGATTGTTTTAGAGTGTTTTCCCATTTTAGGTCTTAGAGGTTAATGAGTTTTCTCGTGGTGCTAAGATTGGCCTCTGTGGGCCCACTTTCCACCCAGAAGTGTGAGAAATATATTAAAATTGAGAAATCATGTTTAAAATATCCTATTGTGCTCCCATTACCTCCTCAGTTTTAATATAACATAATGAAGTTTACAAATAAGAGTAAATTCCATTTCAGTGAGCTAAGGAGGTATCAAGCTTAAAACAAATCACCAAGCTACTTGGTGAGTTGACCTAATAATTGATGAGTTGCTTGAGAATTCGAGCTCACATAGTTTGGGATGTCGGTCAAGACATAATGTTGAGCTAGCTGAGTGCGCTTAGAACAAGCCAACTCAACGGATGAGACCCGTGGTACTTGCAATAACTACGAGATTGAATGATAGGACATGTGAGGAGCTCGTGTGTCCAAATTAGACAAGGCTACAGATACCATTTGGTTCAAAACTAAAGATGAGTTACCGAGTGAACTTGGATTGTATTCAAGCGAAGATACTAAACCATGAGTTGGCTCCGAGAATTCAAAGTTCAAAATTAGCTCGCTTGGTGGTCGCATAATGAAGTCATCTTGGTCATGGTATAGGTGAGAAAAATTAGTGTAGGTAAGGAGCAATGGGATTTTTCTAGAGCCCAACGAACAACTCGGCACAACAAGGTAGGGTTAAATTTAGGGTTCCTCGCTCAAGCTAAGCTAAGTTGAGAATCGACGAGCCAAGGAGGTTTTTGTTGGCAGTGTGGCTAGATGAGATCAGATGGAGCTAAGGTTACCTACAGAGAGAGATTCATCCAATGGGTCAAGTCACTTGTGCCCGAAGGAGACACACGGTAGAAAAATGAAGATTTTGGTGCATGGCTCGGTTGCAGATGAAGGAGGCAACTCGGTCCCGGATTCTTGATGAGCACAAGGAACTTGTGAGTTAGTAGAGATCAGGGTGAGAATAGTGAATTTAATCCTGGGACCTACATAACTTAATGCCAATCCGTCGAGTAGGGAAATTTTATGGCTTAGCTAAAGTACCGAATATGGTATAGCCAAAGTGGGTTTTTGGTGATGGTAAACCAAGGAAAAGATTCCATGTTAAGGGGTTATAATACTCATTTTTCCAAGATTATGGGAATTTTTATGAGCATTGCCATGGGGTTTAAGGATCACAAACCATATGGCCAAGTTGATGAATGACAAAATGGTCTTCGGTCCCAAGCTTCAGGATGTAAAAGTGAGGATATTTGGGTCATTATAACTAGGAATTTTGACTCCTTTTTCCCATAAGAGAGCAAGACGTGGAAAACCAATCGACTGAGTCAAGTGGCAACATGAAACTACTCGGTAGATAAGTCGAGAACATGGGAAGTCATCCTAGTAAGACATGTTGAGTGATTCAAATTTCGAATCATCAACTAGGTCATTAGAGGCATGGTGGTCACCCGGAAGAGATAGTTTTCATTTAGCGATGTCAAATTAGGTGGTTCATTTGATCAAGTACAGAGATTATCATAGTTTCCCAAGCTAACAAAAATATCATGATATAGTTGAATGACACACACACAAGAACTCATCTTTCATGAAAAAGACTTTATGGAGAGATAATACTTTATGAATCATAGAACTTAAACCTGGTGAAATGGAAAGTGAAGCAAGATCTCAAATTTTTAACAAGTGAGCTCGGTGCGAGATGATGATGTGAAGTATCAATTGGTGGAATAAAGCACAAAGATAACACAACTTGGTGTGGGCATTTATATTCTTGAAATTCAAAAACTAAGTACATGGTGAAGCTAAGTCATGGTGCTATGATGAGTCAATTGGTAAAGCATGGATCGATCTCGGTCTTTAAATATCGATCATCATAGGGCATGACACGGCATGATATAATTTATGTATGGAAGAGCTCAGTCTCAGATGATCAATTCGATGCATGGAGATCGAATGCATCGTAAAGGAGGAATGCCAACCATGCATGAGTCATTCGAATCAAATTCCAAGATGATGAGCTTACATGTGAGATTATTTACACGGTGGTGAGCATAAAAAGAGAGCTTATGGAGGCATAAGAGGAGCTTAGTCGAGCTAGTTAGGCTAACTTGGTGAAAGGAGAGTCAGACATGTAGCTCATTCAAACTCGACGAGTCTTCCAAGGAGGTGTGAGAAGTGAGTTGTCACGATGATAAAGAGCTCGACATTTGGTGTCCTATTGGGTTGGCATTAGAGAGATCTTAGGGATTTTCCAAGTTAAGCCAATGATTCACAAAATAGATAGGCTTAGTTGGGTCGTAACATGCGTATGGAGCTCCCGAGGGATTCGACGAGCTCAACACCAAGTGAGTGAGTTTCGTCAATCCAACACAATGATTTCGATGTATAGGATGAGTACTTTGGAGTAAGATGAGCTCGGATTTTGAAAATGCGTTGCAAGGAAGTATGAGGAATCATTGCTGAGCTAGGAGCTCGACACACGGGATGGATAAACTTCGTGAATGCATGCATGACACCGAAAGGTGGTTCAACGAGTTTGTAGAAGGGTGTCGAGCCAAATATTGAAGGGATCTCAACAGATTTGTAGATGATGCTACAAATGACAATGGATTTGTGTTGAAAAAGAGATGAACTCGGTGCTCGATGAAATGCATGAAGGAGCTTGATGAGTGAGCTAAAGTGGATTGAGTTACTCACATGATGAAATGATAGATCCACATAACTTGGGGGCTCAATACATTCGACAAGGTGAGTTCACCAAGGCTCACCCGAATATAGATGGCTCGGTATCTACAGGAAAAAAGAAGTCAAACTCGAGAGATTGTGGACTCATAACTCGGTAGTGAGCTCGTAACTTGGTAGTGAGCTTGCATAGAGGAGTTTTGGGTGCGTCGTTCGAGAAAGAAGAAGGAGCTTGACACCAAATCAGTGAGTTGTCTTGGTAATCCAACCACTGAGTTGGTATTTTTGACCATTTCTCAATGCAAACTAGTCCTAAGGGGGTCTCACTCAATTAATTATTAAATTAATATTTTTAGATTAATTTTATTAAATCAAAATTTTGATTAAAATATTTTATTAATAATATTTTTATTATTATTAAAATATTTTATTTAAATAAATAAATGGATAAATTCAAACCTTTCATTAATGACACATGATGGAAAGTTCTTAATTGGTTCAACTTTGTAATTAATGTTGACCATTATGTGCCTTCATTATAGGAAATAATTTATGAATTCTCCTCTCTTCTCTTACAGAATTATTCTATAAATGTAAGTTGGATTTTCATTCCAATGGGGATGGAGGAGAGATTTTCTACGCCTTGGTGAGACATCTGGCATATCTTTCAAGATTCCTACTTCTTATGCAAGTTGTCCTTATATGTTGAGGGAACTTTCAAGCCTCCTTTCAAGACTGTAATGACAACCATTGCCTCTTCCAAATGTAATGATGCATTGTGCATGTTTTTGAAGCAATAAAGTGTGTGTTTTGTGACTAATTCTAGTCCTTCCATCATTTTATACTTCTTCGTGCCTTTCTCATACATGCAGGTGTATTGTGCAAGTTCAAAGTTTACATTATAGGTTTTGGAGTTATGTGCTTATCAGGTGGTGAAGTTATTGCATACAGGTTGAGTTGTGGTGTTTGTTCACCCTTCTCGGTTTCATTCTTCTTCACCAAAATATCAGAAGGTTTCTTGTGTAAACCAAGTTTGGAAAAGGGAATACTTGCTTCTTAGTTTGTGGTAGTTACTTACCCTCTCCAAGTTGCAATAGGTGAGTTGTCTTGTGGTGCATAACACCCTCTTCAAATCAACCCTTTCCAAGTCTATCCATACCCTTTATTTGGTGCATCACCATCCCTAGAATAGTTTCATTTCTTACATAATATCTTTCCCTAAACCCCATGAATGATAGCATAGGTTTAGATAATCATTTTGTTACACTAGGAGTAGTAATGCACCTAGTTTAGGAAGAGGAAATCAGCCTTCTCTGGAGGTTCACCTTGAACCCAAGTCCCACATCTTGAGAGGTGATCCCATGTTACCCAATCACACCGAACGTCTTGCTCACATTCTAGCCATTCGGAGGGTGTATTGATTTAGCGATAATAATTACCTTGGCCTCTTAAATCGGTTGTTTTTATATAGGCAACATAGTGCTTTTGGTCCTAAATGCGATCGCTTTTGTTCTTTGTCTATTGTTATATTCACAAAGATTAAAAATTTAGATTTATAAAATAACCTCATTATGAACATGATAGATTTATCTTTAAGAATAGATTATCGATCACTAGGATGCAATGAGTAGATGGCATCATATGCAAAAACTTGGTTTATTATTTTTTAGTTGCGAATGTCAAGTTTCTATAATTTTCATAAATGTAAAATAATTCTACCAAAATCTCATAAGTAGTAGAGAAATCTATACGTATACCTGTATAACACATTAAATATATGATTTTACACATATATTTATGTATCCATTATATAAACACTAGATTTATTTGTTATCATTTATAGATTTTCAATATGATTTCTCTTGTATGAATAAAATCTACATGAAAAAATTTGAGCACACTAGCGCCCACTAGGCTATAATTCATATTTAAAGAAACCTTTTAGTTGTTGTTTGAAATTGATTTTATTCTTTGTCTCCTATTATATATGCAAAGATTAAGAATTTAGATTTATAACATAGATTCATTATGAACATGATATATTTACCTTTAGGAATAGCTTAGTGGTCGCTAGGGTGCAATGAGTAGATCGTGTTATATTTAAAAAATTGTTCTATAACTTCTAGGTCACTATTCCAAGTTTATTTTCTTGTCATAAATCTTAAAAATATTCGAGCAAAAGATCATAATAAATAGATAAATCTATGCATATACTTGTGTAAGACGTGAAATACATGATTCTAAATATATAATTATGTATTCGTTATATAAAATCCATATTTATTTGTTATCGCTACAAAATTTTAATATGAATTCTCCCGTATGAATACACTCTACATGAAAAAACTTGCATACACTAGCACCTGCTATGCAATAATTCTTATTCAGAGAAAACATTCATTTACCTTTGGTGGCCTCATGGAGCAGGTTTTTTTATATATAGGAAATGTTAGTGTGTGTGACTGTCCAGTCATCGTCCACATCACCTAGGTGAGTCATCTTTTCTTGCGAGAGTCATAGGTATTAGGAAGTCAAATGACAAGTGTCAAATTTTGTCATAGAATCTGATATTGTCATTTGCGTCTATGAGTCATAGGAGTTACATTCCTTATTTGGAATTGTAACTCCTCTTCTAGAGGCATCATACGCGCGTCGACCAACGTCATATGCGTCAGTGGCGTCATTGAGTTTCTTCCCTGTTTAGGCATGGGGGTTACACAACACCCCTATTTGTACTTCTTATTTTTCGATCTATGAGAATGAGCAGACCCATTCTTCTTACTTGTAATCTTCTTTCCATTGTTTTCGAATCTTATGTATTGCGTTGGATTGACGTTACCATCGGAGTGCAACTTCGTTGTGGTGCATCACTTTTCGATCTCGGTTCTTGCGAATCTCTCTTTCATGGTATCAGAGTTGGTTTCGATAAACGTGCATTCCTCGTTTCTTAGTTGTTTATTACTTCTGGTTTCTTCTCATTTCCTCGTGTGTAATTTTTTTTTTTGATTATCATTTTGGAATTATTGCTCACCTTGTATTGAGGTTTCAGTAGTTGTAAGTTAAGGTATTTGGTTGGTTTGCTTATCAGCTGAGTTCGTATTTGGATATTTCTAGATCTTTGTGGCTATTGTTTCTGGGTTGTTTGTGTGTTTCTTGCTGGTTGTGTTCAGATTTAGTGCCTGCAGGGTAAAATAAGAGCTCATTTTTGGCGTGGACTTGTGATTATTGGTTAGGATTGTTGTTTTTTCTTCACCGCGTTTTTGCCGTCCTCGTGGCATTTTTCTCTCCACTACTGCGTTTTCTCCCTTCCAGGTGTTTTTGCATTGTCCTCAGGCATTTTTCTCTCCACTACTACATTTTCTCCTCTATTCTAGGCATTTTTGTGGACTGTTCAGGGAATTTTTGTGGATTGTTCGTGTGTTTTTTTGAATCTGTTTAGTGTTTTCTCCTTCACCGGCATTTTTGCATTGTTCGCATTTCTTTCACCGCGTATTCTTGCAAAGGGAAAGTAACATTTTTTTACAAAGGGGCGCTTAATTTTTACCTACCTTTCATCCCCACGTGGCTTTCTCAGTTTGCTATCAGGTAATATCTTTCCAAAAATACGTTTTTTATTCACTTTTCTTAAAAAACGTGTTTGTATTCTTTTACCTTATCACTTTTCTAAAAAACGTGTTGTTTCATTACTTTTAAAAGGTATAAGGTAAAAAATTTACATTTCTTTGGCATTATAAAATTTGGTCTTTTGGCTTGTATTTTTAACCTTCCGTCGAGTGCCGAAGATGAAGGGTGAGGTCCGGATTGGTAGGTGGCTAATCCCCCCTCACAATACAAACAAACCCTATCTCAAATTCCATGTCATTTCCAATGGGCATACATATGACACCTTTTGCATGCATTTAGGGCACTTTTTTAATCCATTTGCAGGCTTATTGGCTTTTTCTCATCAGTTACAGGAATTGGTTTTTGCTATAAATTTTGACTCGTTGCTCGGTTTTGAGCACTTCTTTAGTCAAAGTTGCATGTTTTTTCACACTCTAGATGATGGGATCATTAGTTTTGTAAATGCACTAATTTTATAAAGTGCCGCATTCTGGGGTGTCTTTGTATTGCTTAATTTAGCTCATTTTTTCTTGAGCTTTGTTCTATTCCTATTTTTTTGTGGACTTGTGAGCGCATCTGCCATAGTCTTACGACAAAGGGATTATTTCGTGTGACGTGAGACACTATTTCTCACAAAGCTCTTTCTTCCCCCTCTTGCTTCTCTCTTTCTGTGCTTGCTTGTAGTGTCGATCTGTTGCGCCCTACGAACCTTGATTGTTGTCTCCACCATTGTGTGTTATTACGCTAATTGCAAGGTGAGTGACAAACTGGTTCTCGGAACACAGTCGCATCTGGTTGTAATCAACACACTGAATTATAAAGTGCCACAAAAAGGGGGGGTTAATCTTGTGTTCCTTAGAGGCTCCTCTCGTCATGGACATTGAATTTCATCCCCCGTTGTTCAACTAGGACCAGGAAACCTACAATGGAAGAGTGGGATACTCGATCATTATATTATGTATAATTTGTTACCACATCTTCTTGGGTTGCACCTGAACCTATTGACCACATTCATCACCAAAATTGGTTGAATGAGAATGATATGGCATACGGGCTTCTTTGTCTTACTATATCGGAGGACCTTCAACGTCGATTAGAATTCACCGAGTCTACGCACAGAGCTTGGATCTTCATTCAGAATTTTCATGGAGACTTTGATCCTCCTTCATCTAGTTATGGATCTTCTGATGATCTTGCATCCATGGAGGAAAGTGAGTTCACCAATACTTTTTCTTATGAAGGGCCACCCACACATATTTCTGTGCATGCTCCTTCAGAACTTAGTATTGCTCCTATCATAGTTTCTAGTGACTCTCCTCCACAAGACTCTTCGATTGAATTCTCACTTGCACACCATGCTGCCTTGGATCTCAAGATTTCCCCATCACGAGCATCTACTGATTCTCGTTGATTCTATCCTAGAGATTCTTCCATCCCCTGTTGCTTCCAGAGACTTCGAGATTGCTTCTTCAAAGGGTTCTTATAATCCTCTCCAACAGACATTGATTTCCTTGACTCGCAATTAGATGATATGCTCGAGGATCTTACCGACATCACAAACAAGCAACATCTTCTTCAACCTACTGCCTCTTCCGAGACCAGAGTTTCCATCCCACCAGCTTCCACTGACTCTCCACCATAGCAGGTTCATTTGCCCCTTCAGGGCTCTCTTGATGATATATCTATATTTGCAGACTCTCACCTTATGGAGATTGACAGGATTGTCACCACTTCTCTTGATATATTATCTCCTTCTCATATTGGGCCACCTTCCGACACTCTCCATGTTCCTCCTCCTTCTGATCATAGACCTTTGGTCCCTTCAGATTCATTAGGAGTCCATCGAAATCATCTTCCGGGGGAGCTGGATAGTGCTTGTTTTTTTCCTCTTCTCCTCTTCTTCTTTCCAGAAAGATGTTGTTTGTATATGGGCACCTTATTAGGGCTTTAGTTGCCGGGGCCCATTGACACATATTTCTTAGTTGTCTAGGGGAGTCTTATTTTTCTATTTTGGCTTACCTTGACCTCTTCCTCGGCTTCGATGAAGGGGGGGTGTTGGTGTGTGTGACTGTCCAGTCATCATCCACATCACCTAGGTGAGTCATCTCACCTTGCGAGAGTCATAGGTCTTAGGAAGTCAAATGACAAGTGTCGATTCTCATAGAACCCGACATTGTCATTTGCGTCAATCGTCATAGGAGTTACATTCCTTATTTGGAATTGTAACTCCTCTTCTAGTGGCGTCATATGTATCAGTCAATGTCATATGCATCAGTGGCGTCATTGAATTTCTTTCCTGTTTAGGCATGGGGGTTACACATCACCCCTATTTGTACTTCCTATTTTTCGATCCATGAGAATGAGTAGACCCATTCTTCTTACTTGCAATCTTCTTTCCATTGTTTTTGAATCTTGCGTATTACATTGGCTTGACATTACCATCGGAGTGCAACTTCATTGTGGTGCATCACTTTTCGACCTCGGTTCTCGCGAATGCCTCTTTCAGGAAACACATTGTTATTTGGTGCTAGCGATAATTTATTTTGTTTGTCTCCTGTTATATACGCAAATATTAACAATTTAGATTTATAACATAGCTTCATTATGAACATGATATATTTTCCTTTAAGAATATCTTAGCGGCCGCTAGGGTACAATGAGTAGATCGCGTCATACTTAAAATCTGGTTATATAACTTCTCGGTCACTAGTCCAAGTCTATACATATACCTGTATATCACATAAAATACATGATTCTACACGTATATTTATGTATCCATTATATAAATTCTATTTTTTATCATTTATATAAACTCCTATATGAATACACTCTACATGAAAAAATTTCCTACTCTAGCGACCGCTAGGCTATAATTCTTATTTGGAGGCAGTCTTCGTTTACCTTGGTGGACTCATGGATAAGTGGATTTTTTTATAGGCAACACATTTTTTTGGTCAAGCGATCACTTTGTTATTTGTCTCGTGTTAAATACGCAAGGATTAACAATTAAATTCATAACACAACTTCATTGTAAAAATAATATATTTACTTTTAAGAATAACTTAGCAGCCACTAGGATTCATCGAGTATATTGCGTTGTATCTAAAAACTTGTAAATATTCACGGTCTCTTATCCAATAGGTTAACCCAAGACATAGTATTAATACCTTACCATCAGTTGGATTATACAAATTAAATTAAATTAGTTTGAGCTAAGCAGGATCTAGGTACTCACACAATATAATATTTCCATCTTAATGGGTGTTATAATTTATCAAGTTACCAAATGATAGTTTGAGCTTAGTGTCAGCTAGCTTATGACACAACATAATATTTGGATCTTAGCAGTCTCTAGGTTTCAGTAAAATAAATTAAGATATTTTAAGCTTAGTGTCAAGTAGGTTATACCAAAACATAATAATATGATCTTAGTGAATATTGGGATTTAACAAATTAAATCAACATAGTTTGAGCTTAGTGGATGCTAGGTATTTAAACAATATATTATTTTGATAGAAAGAGTCACTAGCATTTAAAAAACTAAAGAAAGACATATTGAGTTTAGTTTCGCTAGGTTTTTTTCAACAAATGATACTGCAATCTTCGAAGATGCAAACAAGATATGTATAAATTAGTTGAATATATCATATCATTTTAATATTTTAAATTAAGATATTTCGAGCATAGCGCCCACTAGGTTATGCTACCACATAATCATTGGAGCCTAGCGGTGGTTAGGATTTAATAAACTAAATTAGGTATTATGAGCTTAGCGGCCACTAGGTTATGCCACAACATATTATTTGGGTATTCAATTCGCTATGGTTTAATAACTTCAATTACGATATTTTACAATATTTAGTAGTTGGTGGGTTACGCCAAAACATAATATTTGGATGTTAGTGGTCACTGTGATTTCACAAATTAAATTGACATAGTTTGAGCTTAGTGGCCGCTAGGTATTTAAACAATATATTATTTAAATTATATCAACATAGTTTGGGCTTAACATGATGCATTAGGTATTTAAACAATATAATATTTTGAGCTGAAAAGTAACTACTATTTAACTAAGTAAAGAAAGACATATTGAGTTTAGTTTTGACTAGTATATCAAGTTACTGAATGATATTTTGAACTTAGTGTCCACTAGCTTGAGTTTAGTTTCCGCTAGGTTATGTATCACAAACATGATATGTATCGCAAAGAAGATATATATAAATTAGTTGAATTCATTCTATGATTTTAAGATTTTAAACTGAGATATTTTGATGATAAGTCTTCAAAAAATAGTACATGAGGAACCATTCCATGATAATTCTTCTAGCAGTGGAATCCCATGATGATTACAAACAACTTATTGTACTAAATATATGCCAAAATGAATGGGGAAGAGCTGTAATTAGCTTTAATTCACCCAAAAATACTTCTTATATCTATACACTTTGCTATACAGATAGCCATTCCGGCCCTTAATCAAAAAATAAAGAAAAATACATCTAGGAAAGATTAGGTCTTTCTACCTCTCGACTTCACCTCGCCAATGATCTCGACATCAGATTCCTCTTTACTCGATCGGAGGAGGAGGACAAATCCACACAACATTTCAGCATTTTTATTTTAGAGCCAGTAGGGAGTTCTATACCCTGATTTCCCACAACCACCTCCAAAGCACGCACAATCACTTGCATCCCTCACGTCAAGGCATGGATATTATGCTAAAGGCAGAATAGATGCTCTTCTAACTTCTCATTCTCCTTATGCAAGATAAACTACCATGGAGAGTTGGAAAATATGTTTTCCACACTCAACCCTTATGCCATGTCAAAAACATTCCTTCGCCCTTTGGACTAGTTTGGGTCAAGCATCATCTTGCACATACTCTCACAAATATCACCATCCTCTTCTTCTTTGAAACACTCCATGATTGACTAGACCTTCTCGAGCCAATTCCACATAGCCGCGTTCCGTATTTTTTGTCCATCCAAGAAGTAAATGATTCCCCAACATCATTTCCTATCATAGCTCTCTGCCTCTTCCTGCTAGGACCACACTCCATGCTACCCAAGAAACCACCAACACCCCTATCACCTTCACAGGGGGGGGGACATGAAGCACAATGAAAAAAAAAAAGATGAAAGGGATAGTGAAATGTTCAAATAGACCTAGAGATATAAAGCTACCACCATGCAACACACGAAAGGAGGCAAGTTTGAGGGTATCGAAGATTATCGATTGGATATCCTAATCATAAATATAATTCTTCCTTTAAAATTTGTGAATGCTCGATGCCATCTTACATCTCACATTCGTATAACCATTAATCTATCCCATCTATCACACGAATGCAATCTATTGATGTCATAAATTCCCATTAAGACACACATGACATATCCTCTTGTCGCCACCAAAAAAGGTTGTCTTAGAATAATCTAACAATTTTTATTAAAATCTTATAAGTCGCTACATTTTGACAAATTAAAGTAAGTTGTTTTGATCTTTTGACCTCTAAGTTAAGATTTTAAATTAAGATATTTCAACCTAGCGCCTAGCACTAGGTTATGCCACCACACAATCTTTATAGCCAATTAGGTGGTCGGACTTAATAAATAAAATTAATATAATTTAAACTTAGCAGACCACTAGATTATGCCACATTTTAATATTTGGATCTTAGCATCTTCTAGGTTTCAACAAAATAAAGTAAGAAATTATAACTTTTGCAGTTGGTAGGTTACACCAAAACATAATATTTGGATCTTAATGGTCACTGGGATTTAGCAAATTTGAATCAACATAGATCGAGCTTAACAGCCACTAGGTACTTAATAATATAATATTTCGAGCTAAAAAGTCACTAGTATTTAAAAAAAAAAGAAAGACATTTTGAGTCCAATATCCTCTAGGTTATGCTTAAACATAACCTAACAAATTATATTGTAAACTTAGAAGTCGCTAGGTTTTAACAAATTAAATTATGTTGTTTTGAGCTTAGTAACCTCTAAGTTAATCAAGGACATTAACTTTGGAGATATTTATAGAAATCAAGACTAGTATAAATTAGTTGATTTTTTTGTATGAATTTAAGATTTGGAATTAATATATTTTGATCTTAGCACCCGCTAGGTTATGCCACCACATAATATTTGGAGACTACCGATGGTTTAAGATATTTTGAGCTTAGCAACCACTAGCTTATGCCACAACATATTATTTGGAGATTGTATTCGCAAGGGTTCAATAATTCATAGTTACGATATTTTACTAAGTTAACAAATTACAGGAAGATATTTTTAACTTAGCTAATGCTAGTTTAAACAATAACATAATATATGGAGCTTACGGTTGATAGGATTAAACAAATTAAATTAACATATTTTGAACTAAGCAAAGACTAGGTACTTCCATAATATATTATTTCGAGCTTAGTGGTTGTTATCATTTAATAAGTTATTGAATGATATTTTGAGCTTAGCATCCGCTAGCTTATGACACAACATAATATTTGGAGCTTAGCGCTCACTAGGTTTAAACAAAAGAAATAAGATATTATTAGCTTAGTTGTCAATGGGTTACGCCAAAACATAATATTTAGATCTTAATGGTCATTGGGATTAAGCAAATTTGAATCAACATAGTTTGAGCTTAGAGGTCATTGGGTACATAAACACTATATTATTTTGAGCTCAAAAGACAATAGCATTTAACAAACAAAAGAAAGATATTTTGAGCTACACGATTGTTAGGTTATGCCACAACATGTTATTTGGATATTTCATCACTATGGTTTAATAATTCATAATTAAGATATTTTACAACATCTAAGAAATTAGAGGAATATATTTATAACTCTTTTGGTTCTAAACCCACAATATTATATTCTGAGCTTATTTTTTGCTAGCACTAACTAGTAAGAGAATTATATTTTTATATTAGGCAACGATACGTTATGCCACACCATAAATTTTTGGAGCTTAGTGGTCTCTAGGATTTATCAAAATAAAGTAGGATATTGTGATCTGAGAAGTCTTTAGGTTATACCAAGACATAATATTTGGAGCATAGTGATCTTAAGGATGTAATAAAACACATTACTATATTAGGATCTTAGTAGCGACTACGATATGTCAAAACATAAAACTATTTGGAATTAGAGTAAAAGTGGGTTTTTCTAAATGACCCACATACTTGTACAAAAATCCCTCACTGGCCGAGATATTACAATGAAACAAGAAGAGAACAATCCTGTATGTATAAAATGAAAAAAAAAAATTCCCAAACCAGACAAAACCAAATTACATTTTATGGATATTCATGAGAGTAGTTGTTTCATCCTTAGCATCAACAATAGGGCTTCCTTCAACCAACATGTCCACTAACTTTATGTGTTCCAAGAAGTCTTCACTGATTTTCATCTAGATCATGTATGTGTGAGTTTTCCATTCCTTGATAGTAGATACTGAATGTAACATAATATTCAATGAGCTCGTGTGGTTCAGGTGAGATCTTCTCTAAATTTTCATGGTGTTCCAAAGTGCAGTGGGAGATCCCATTTTCTCGACGACAGAGAGAAATAGGGTAAACCATGGAGAGATCCCATAACACATCAGGAATTTCTGATTCCATGCTAACTTCCATGAAAAAATGATTGGGGGACAACTACACATGCATCCATGATCAAGTGAGTTCAGTCGGTTGTATCCATTACAATGTTTGAGGAGATGAGAAGAGAAGCCAAAGAAGCATCAGAAAGATGTGGAGAGGAAGTAGATGTCGGGTCCAAAAGTGGTTCAAAGATCTTAGGAGATTTATTTGAGGGGTATGAAGGGTTAAGATCCACCAGAGAATAATATGAGGGAGATATAAGATCAAAATAATAGGGAGATACCACCATACCGCTTTGGGCTAATGATCATGATGTTTGAATTGGATTTAGAAGGGAGAAAAGATGGTGGTGATGGTGGCGAAAAGAGGGAGATGGTTGTGTAAGTGGAGGGGGGGACACGATGTTGTTTTCCTAGCTTAGAGGGGAAGCATGAGATTTATTTTTGGGAAGCTTTCATTTTAAAGAGAAAATACAAAATGCCTTGGTGGAGGAAAGGACCTTCCTCTTCTCTATCTAATTTAAGGGACTTCTCAAGTGATTGAAATAGAAAAGCCAAAAATTTTACCTTTCGATCATGTCAAAGATGCACAAGAAGAAAATATAAGGTTCATATCTCAATTTATAGCATCTCTCCAGTGTGAATTACCTCCTCAATTTCTCAACAAATCTATCCCAAGGTTGTGGAAGTGAGTCCCATTCATATCTCGAGTGATACATTCTCATATTTTCACAAGGAAATAGGAACTCATCCTTCTCCTTCTAAAGCGAGCATTTAAAATAAATGTCTCCCTCTCTTGCTGGGATCCTCGTCGCAGCATGTAATGGAATCTGTCGAAATAATAAATTTATTCTTTCCCACTTTGACTCTTCCTTTCTTCCAGGTTGTTAGCACATTGTTGGTCACTCGAAAAGAGTGACCAAACAGTATTTCCATAAACGAAATAACACCACCATCATGTAAAATATTCCATACTACTAGGTTGGCCTTGACCTCTTCACAGGAAGAAGGATCAATTTGTTTGATGGTTCCACCCATAGTGAATAGGGCTATTATGACAGTGATTTCCAAAGGCCCGATATAGACAATGCTTAAATAGAGATGTCGAGCACCTTCATTCCAATCTTCAACACATGTCTCCAAGATTTCTAATTGAAATCTATCCTAATTAGTAATAGTCATTAATTGATCTCATCCATCACATGAACACAATCTATGAATGTCATAAATGCCCCAAAAAATCCACAAATGTCGTATCCTCTTTCCTCTCGCTAAAATAGGTTATGCCTCAACATAACCTAAAAAAATTTATTTTAATCTTAGTTAATGTTTAGGAAACCATGCAACATTAATTAGTTAATTTTCTTGCAATTACTACATTTAGTGGAGGTTGAAGGTTTGAATGTTAGTGATATTATATGTATTTAGTTAAATATATATTATAAAGGAATAATCTACAAACAAAATGGAGCAAGGTGAAATAACTAACATTTCTAGACATGATTTCATATTGTATAGATTATTAGACAACAAATCAAAAGAATATCTTATTGGAATTTCTTTATTGACACATCTATTTATTACATTTAGGTTCTCCAAGGTTGTTCATACTGCACATGGAAATGAAGAGGGTAAGCACAGAGATGTTACATGGAGCACAAGCAGCACTTCTGATGGGAATTTGTTTGCAATATTTGGTGAGGTGATTTCACAAAACACTTTTTGACTAGAATGAGATGGGGACAATGTTGTTTCAAAAAAAAATCCTCCCAGAGTCCTCTCTATCCCGGTTTGAATTTCTCAGAGAGAACGTGTGTAGTTCAGACCAAGATAAACTTAAATGTAGATATAATTACAGGTACATGACAAGAATAATATGCTTATTGGGTTTGTGTTCTCTTACAGGTACATGAAAAGAATAATATGATTTTTCATGTTGACATGGAAAAGCATAAATGTAGGCCCAATATTAATCTTGTGATGAACTTCCACCTCTTTGGAAAATCATAAATATCAACCCAAGTATTAATATTTTAACTAGCCTCATGGATGTTAAAATTTCTTCTTATATTGAACCCTTGTGTGACTTTAGACTGGTGTGGGTATATATATTAACTTGAATCAATCAGATTTTTTTGAGCTTAGTTCACTTTCATTTAACAAGTTACTTGGATATTTGGTTGTTTATATTATTTTGAGCTTGGTTTTTGCTTTTATATAAAAAGTGATTATTTGATCATTTTAGTGTATTGATTTAACTTAAATGTACTCTATCTTAGCTTAGAATGACAAATGTATTTGAAGAATATAATATTTTGAGCTAAAGATTCACTATCATTTAACAAGCTAAAGAAAGACATATTGAGTTTAGTTCTCACTAGTATCTCCAGTGTTAATTTTGATGAACTTCCACATGGTTAGAGGATTGAACTGATATAACAAAAAAAAAAGGTATAGTAGTTTGGGATTGAAGTGAAATTTGTAACCTATTTTTTAAATTTGTTACTACTCGAACAAAAGTGTGACTAGCCTCGTGGATGTTAAAATTTCTTCTTATTGGAAGGATTGAAAGATTTGTTAATTACTACAAAATTCCTTTTATGTTGTACTTATAATGTTGTTGTTTGAATGAAAAATATTGAACATGTTTCTAAAATAGTTTGATGTCTTTTAAACATCCTAGATCAATTTTTTTCACAAAAACACTTTTCTTACATGCATTGATGGAGATCAATGACTAAAATTCTTAAGTATAACACCTGACATATCAGTTATTGGACCAAACATATTCATTGTCAAAACATATGTTGTCTTGCAAAGGATTTCTGGAGGAAAAATTGGACTAAATATTTACTCCCCAAGGTCAACAAGTTGAAGTCTTCCTGCCTTAACTAGAATTGAATTGTAAAGATTGGAGGATGAAAATTGTATTTATTTGAAATATTTGTTAATTACTACAAAATACCTTTTATGTTGTACTTATAATATGTTGTTTTTTGAATGAAAAATATTGAACATGTTTCTAAAATAGTTTGATGTCTTTTAAACATCCTAGATCAATTATTTTCACAAAATGCTTTTCCTACATGTGTTGATGGAGATCAATGACTACAATGCTTAAGTATAACACCTGACATATCAGTTATTGGACCAAACATATTCATTTTCAAAACATATGTTGTCTTACAAAGGATTTCTAGAGGAAAAATGGATTAAGGATTTACTCCCCAATGTCAACATGTTTTTTTGGTTAGTTGTTCAAAATAATATTTTAACCCTTGAGAATGTGAGAAAGGATACAATTAATAATTGGACCTTAATCAATATCCTTAAAGATACTAAAAAATTTTTTGAAAAAGTTTGATAAATTAATTATTCATACCCCTAGAAAGGGTAATAAATGTGTGGATCATCTTTCCAATTTGGGGGCTAAAGGTAGTAATTTTAAAGTGTGTGAGAGGGGAGATGATATCACCAATGATATTAATCTCATTAATAACATTAAGTACTTGATGTTCATGTGGTCTCTTTTCCCTCATTGGGATGTCATCCTTGTTCTTATGGTTAGCAATACCCTTCGCACGTGCAAGATATATGGTGGGATTTGTATTAATTTTTCTCTTATGATTCATTTTGGCCATTGTTTCTTCCATTTTCAATCTCATGACTAAAACCATGGGAGGTGGTCATTTGAGAACCAAGCCCATGAGCTATGGTGCCTTGAAGAAAACCCCTCCTTGTGGCACATTCTAAAATTTGGGGGTTTAGGAATTTCATCTCAAAAATCATGGGGTTTGATCCTTATCTTGCATTGGAGTTTGGTTGGGCATGGAATAATGGCAACATGGTGATCCGTGGTATGAAAATTCAATTTTTTGAGGATTCAATAGTGAAGATGACTAGAATGGATATGGAGGTCTTAAATATATTTAAAGAATGCACCAAACGTAAGCAAAAATTAAAATTAGACTTTCTTCCATGGTAAAGAAATGGTTTACCTACTGGTAGATGGTATATCTAGATTTTGCATCCTTGATATTTGGAATACGTCTTCCTCCACCTTATGAGGTACATTACTCTTGAAGTGAATTATAGAAATATATTTACTCACCATCTTACTATGCTTAATATGTTTAGGCATAAGATTGTTATGAGCCTTCCCTTTTTCTTGTTTATGTCGCTCTCTGCATCGGTGAATGATTTTCAACAGGGAAATATTGATACCCCATACACCATGGTATAATTATTTTTCTTTTTAAGAATGGTAAACTAGTGGTGGAAAAGGAATTAGAGCCCAAATCCAGAGGGATTCAGATGAAAATTGTACTCTTGCTGACTATATGAACAAACTTATGAGAGAAAGAAGAGTATGACATCTCATGGGAAGGGAAATCTTGGTATTTGGGGGCTATAGGTTATCTAATTGATATAAAGGGAGTCATCTAAATGAAAGAGAGAGTGGTGCTAGGTTGGAATGTGGATTTTGATAAAATTATTCTTAGGGTGAGTCAGGTGGAAAGGGATATGGAGGCCTTAGGTGAAGTTGGAATGGATATGGGAAACAGTGTCATGCATTACATCAACGCCTCTAAGAAAATTTACATCACCCAAAACTCTATCAGGGCGGATATGGTAGAGATCAAAAGTTTGGTTTTGGAGTTTCGGGGTGTGTGGTCAAGATGGAGCAGGACACAAAGTTTACATGTATAATCTCCACCTCAGTAGTTATGATGAGGAAGAGAAGTTGAAGATGACATCCCTATCATGAGTGAGCAGGATGATCAGATGAAAGGACATGAAGAGCGTCAACTAGGAGTACAAATGTTTGAAGACTAACTAGTCCCTTGGCTCTTGGAGATTTTGTTTGATTTATTTGTGGACTTGTATCATTTGGGATGTTTTCCCCTCCATGTTTTGTGATTTTTCCTTGTATTGATCTATTGGAATGTAGTTTGGGATAAGTTTTTTTAGCCCTTTTTGTCATGTTTCTTTTTTGTTCCTTCTTGGTGATGCTCACGATGCATTCTATTGTAAGGTTTCTAGGTGCCTTAATCCCTATATAAAGTAGTCAATCATTATGTTCACGTATATTTAATAAACCTTGTTAATATTAATTTTGTTAATGATATTTTAAATTAAACAAGACAAAGCGACAAGTTCATGCCTCAGGGTTGGGAGATGTGCTAGTTGTGTGATTGTTTTAAAAAAATTCTATAATTTTTTACATTACATGCTTTATATTGCTAAGAATAACCACTTTCAAATTTTTCTATAAAGTATAATGTACCAATACTTAATGTATAAATTATGCACATACGGTATGCCGACATCCACATAATGCTAAAAAATAGAATGCCCCTATGTAATGATTTTGAATGCATAAAATATGTATATATTGTAAGTACCCAATTTAAATGTTGCACATATTGTAAATACCCACGTTAAAATTCAGATAGAAGACAAAACAAAA
The DNA here is from genome assembly GCA_018340775.1 of Taxus wallichiana var. yunnanensis. Lineage (NCBI taxonomy): Eukaryota > Viridiplantae > Streptophyta > Pinopsida > Cupressales > Taxaceae > Taxus > Taxus wallichiana. Next base: position 604,959,081 of record CM031235.1, read on the forward strand.
AAATAAAATTATGCATCAAATATATAATTCTTTGGAAAAACATAGAGTAATCTAGAATCATATTATGCTTGAAAATATTGCAGCAATATAGGTGGCATTTTGAAATACATAATATGCTATATTTTTTAGGTGCAATAAAAAAAACCACCACGATTTTACAAGTTGAACATGCCTACATAAAGATAAAAGTTTTCTATTAAATGGAATAGCCAAAATAAATTAGTTAAAATATTTATCACAATAACAATAACTAATAATAGTATTATTTTTCTTGTCTTTAACACAATATAATCCATATAAAAAAATTTTTAAAAATTTAATACAAACATAGAAAAAATTGTATTTTATAAAATTTAACTTACAAATCTAATTTTTATTGCAAATGGGGATAAAGAAAAGATTAAACTTTTTGACTAGAAAAAAAAAAATAGTAAAAAATATATAAGGAGTGGGATGGGATTTAATTTAGAAATGTTTATAATGTGATTTGTTAAATAAAGTTTATTAATTTTTATGAATAGTGTACTATTTTGGATGTGCCACTTGTCCAAGCATGCAAATACATCTTCCTTTTTGGATAAACATTAAATGCAGTGAATATTCTAATAACATTTTTTTCTAAATCTCATATCTTATTTAAAGATTGGACAAATGTCTTTCTTAGAATTTTGATTTTTATTAAATAGAATAAATCATTATTGTAACAAGGCCTCATATTTTCAAATCAGTACTAACTAGAAAATAAAGAAAAATATAAATAAGTTTTGTAGATTAAAAAATTATTTAAATAAAATATAAACATTAGAAAGTTGAAAAGTTATAGAATTTTTTTATTTTGATTGGTGGATTGAGGAGAAATTATTTGTTTGAATGAAAGGTATAGAATTCCTATAGAGGCAGGAGCTAATAAAGTAAGATGTTTTGAGCTTAGCCCACTAAGGTAACCTAATACTTCCACAATATAATATTTTGAGCTTATGGATCGCTAGCATTTAACAAGTCAAAGAATATTATTTTTAGCTTAGTGTCTGCTAGCTTATGTGACACCATAGTAATTGGATATTATCGATCGATAGGATTTAACAAAATAAAGTAAGATATTGTCATCATAGAGTCTGTTAGGTTATGCCACAACAACATATTTTGATGTACAACTACTATGTCCATTTTTTTGTAAAGGGTGAATATGGGGGTTTTGAAAGGACCCGCATCCTTTTACAAAAAGGCCCTTAAGGAAGAATATGACATTAAAGCATAGAAGAGAGAAATCCTATAGGAAGCAAAAAGACAAAAAGCCACATAGGCATGACCCAAATAGAGAAAATTTACATTTTGTGAATAGTTTTGAGGATAGTTGTTGCTTCCATAGTAGTAGCAGTGGTGCTTCTATTAAAGATAATAAGAAACATCTTAGAGTTTCCTTGTTCCTCAAATTCTCCTTTCACAAATATGTATTCGTTCTTTTGTTCTCCAAAATTTGTTTGGTTCTCCTACTCTTGCATTACCATATTTTTTTCAAAATAGGTCATTGTAATCCAACACCAACACATTGAATGGAAACTCATTCTTAACATGAATATCTTCTAAAATATTGTCATTGACAATGTCAATGACGTCGTAGCCATTGAATTTTGTTGAGTATGTGCAACAAAGGACTATTTGTGGACAACAATAAGGCCAAAAAATAATATCAATTTTATCAAATACATCTACTCATCGATTCTTGCACACCACCATGACCATAAATCATTCCATATTCACTTTTTACTACACAAATTGAGCCACCATCCATACCACTAGGATTATTTTTTCAAAACACAACAAAACAAGTTCTTGGCGGTGTTATGGGTTTTTAAAAATTCTACAAATTTTCCTCTCATGTTATTATGGATTAATCTATGTTATTTATCTGTCAAAGATGTGCTCCATTCCATCCTCTTTCACTTCTCTAACAAATGTTTACTATATTACAAATTATTTATTTGATAAACAAAACTACCTTCTACAAAATATTGAATAACAAAATTGCTTCCATTTAATTATCTACAAAATCCCTACATGGATATAAGCCCTAATCAACTATGGAAAATTTTACATTAACATAATTTCATAATTTTGGAGGGGTTGAAGGTGAGAACACATACCAATTTTTGGCACGGAGAGGAAATCAAAACATTTCCAAAATCGAGCATAAATTTTTTTACACTTTCCCTGGTGAGATTTTTCTATTGATGAATAAAGTGTCTCGCTTACATTGACGAAGAGAATAGAAAGGAAAATGTTAAAAATATAAACTCAAAAATTGTTTATTTATAGTGATATGTAACTGAAAAATCCAACCACTAATTTCATTGGTGCGTGAATTTAAGAGGGCATGCGTATGATTTTACATTTCTTTACATTAAATGGATAATTAATGGTTGACAACATTTACATGCTCCAAAAGGTGCACATATTTTGAATGGCACATGTACTTTTAAATGGAAAATTTTACATAGCTCATTTTAATGGATAATTAATGTTGAGGAAACCGACAACATTAATTAGCATTTTTCTTACAAAATGGTTATCATTAATACTATTTGGTATTGTAAAGAATTAATGTAAGAATTTAATATTATAATTTTTGTATTGTAAATAAAATCCCTTATATAATTTGGTAAAATAAAGCCCTTAATTCTTGTGTTTGCACTTTGACGTGTGACTCTTGATGCTCGTTTAGACATTTTTGTTGATTGTAGCCATAAAATACTTGCAAATATTTGTAATAAACGTCACACATGAATTACATATTTAATATTTAACCATCAATTATTAATATAGATTTATATATAAATTATAAAAATTATAAAAATTTACATCAATATATATTAAAAATAATGAAATTTATACAAAATAATTGGTATAAATAAACATTGTTTTGTATTTTTGAAGGGAAGTGTTGAAAAATTACCGTTACCCAAAAATTGTTTGACAGTGAGTTATCACACTTAGTTGTGTGAATCAAGACTCGCACTTAGTTGTGTGAATCAAGACTCACACTTAAAAGTGCAATTACTCGCATTTAAAAGTGTGAGTTGAGAGAAGAAGTGTGACTCGAGGTCACTTAGAGGCTCACACACTTAGATGTGCGACCAATCGCACTTGTAAGTGCGATCACTCACACTTATAGTGTGACACTATACACTACTTACAAAATTTATAAATGACAATTCCATATTTTTTAACTATATATATGAATAATTTTTTTATATAAATGTATATAAAAATTGATGGTCACCTTTTAAACATGCAAGTCACATGTGTAGTTCTATAAAATATTTGAAAGTATGTTACATCTAAAATCATGAAAAATGTCTAAACAACCATCAAATTTAACACCATTCAAGGATGTTCAGGATAGGATTTTCAATGTCAACGTTTATTGATTTGAATAAGGTATGCATAAATAGTCATATATGTATGATGATATTAAGATTGATATGTGGCATAAATGATAACAATCACTTACGCACTATCTTGAAGTTAGCGGCCACTTGGCTTATGTAAGTTGGCGGTCGCTTGGCTTATGTAAGTTAGCAACCGCTTGGCTTATGTAAGTTGGCATGTGAGGCTTATGTGGGGAAATCAAATAATAACAAAATATAAATCCTAAAATAGTGAAACTGAAATCCAAAAATCGGGATTTAGAAATTGGATTCCATTAGTGGAGAAATTGGAATCCATTAATTACGTTATTGGAATCCAGTAATAGCAAAAATTGGAGTCCAATAAAAGGGAAATTGGAATCCAATAATAGTGAAATTGGAATCTAATAATAGTGAAATTGGAACTTAAATAAGTCCAATAATGACAATATTGGAATCCAATATTGCTACTAATGGAATCCAATAATAGTAATAATGGAATCTAGTATAGCCAAAAATGGAATCCAATATATGCAAAAATGGAGATGGATTTCTTCCAATACTTGTAATATTGGAGTCCATATTCACTAGAATATGTCCAGATTTAGTGAAATAAGCATTCAAGACTATGATATAACAAAAGACACATCTATTTGGAGAGATAGGATCTTGCATCCACTCATTCATGGAATTATTGTATATTGCATTATTTATAAAAATTTACATGGATTACCCAATAGATTTTATCTCTTAAAGAAATATTCTTCTACAAAATTTATACTTATTGTTTGTTATTTGTAAACATAGAATGTTTTATCAAAGTATTATCATAAAACTTGGTATATCAAACACCTCTTTACACTTTTTTACATTCTAGTTTGAAATTTACTGCTTTCACCTTAAATATTTGTATTCAAAATTCTAGTCAAAATCCAAAGTATAAATAAATATTATTAGAATATAAATATATAGCCTTGTCCAAAAGATGATTCCCCCTTACGTACAATTGATCAACTTGTCGACCTAACGGTGAGGCCATAGAATGGTGTCTCTTATGGATGGTTTCTCTAGTTATAATCAAATCCTTATCACACTAGAAGATCAACATAAGACATCTTTTATCACTTTGTGGGAACCTTCTACTATAGAGTAATTCCCTTTGGCTTGAAAAATGCAAGAGCAACTTACTAGCATGCCATGACCTATATCTTTCATGACCTTATCCATAAAACCATAGAAGACTACGTAGATGATATCTTAGGTAAATTTAAACACCGAAAAGGCCATATTGCCATCCTCAATGTAATATTCTTCCATTGAATATAATTTTTCCTTGGGCTTAACCATGTTAAATGTGTGTTCAATGTTCTAACGGGAAAAATATTAGGATTAATAGTATCTCTTAGGGGAATTGAAGTCTATCCTTCCAAAATAAAATCCATAATCAAAATGTCTCCTCCATATAACCTTAAATAGATTTGTATCCTACAAGGGAAACTTCAATCTATCCATTTTTTCATCTATCAATTATCATATCGATGTCAACCTTTCCATCACCTTCTTATAATATTACATCCATTTCATATGGGAAAATGATTTCCAAAATACATTTGATGCCCTTAAGTAATGTCTCATGTCACCGCCAATGTTTATACCTCCATGTGAGGGAGAGAATTTTTTTATATCTCTACCACTAATCAGGCCTTGGGGTTATGCTAGCACATTGGGAAAACAAAGGTAGGGATAAGGTCGTTTATTATTTAAGTTTTACCCTTCACGATTACAAAACTCGTTGTTTATAAGTAGAAAAGTTTTGTTGTGCCTTATAATTTATAACTTCCAAACTTCATCATTACCTCCTTAATCATAAAACCTATGTAGTCACAAGCGTTAATCCACTAAAATACATACATTCTAATCTATATCATAATGACCATATAACTAGATGGCTCATGCTCATGACCAAGTTTGATCTTGAATTCATTTCTCAAAATCCATTAAAGTGCAAGTAATATTTTATCAACTCGCAAAATCTCCCTTGCCGATAATGAACTCCCTTATAAACAATTTCCTGACAAATCTATCAACACCCTCAATCATGATAATACTCCTCTCAAAATGACCTTATTCTTCGATGGGTCTAAATTTTGATAGGGGGTGCTAGAATAGTCATAATACCTCCTTGGGGAAATCCTATTTTGTTATCTTTTAAATTAAATTTTGATTGTACGAATAACATGGCCAAGTACGAGGCCCTCATCATGGGTCTTTAAATTTTTTTACTCCTTGGTGTAATAATCCTTAACATTTACAGTGAATCCCATCTCATCATCAATCAAATGAAAGGGACATATCAATGTAAAAACGAGACCTTACAAAAATATAAATCCATCATTGACCATCTCCTAAAGACCTTTGATCATTATAGAATCTTAACAATTCAACACGCATCCAATAAATTTTAGATATAATGGAATATCTTGCATATATTATACCTTTATTGTTGGAGTGGTCCACAATCAAGGATTAGGATAGGATAAGATCGAATGCAAAAGGAAAAAATATTTGTGGAGTGGTGAGATTCTAAATCACTCAAGAGAATAAAAACATGTTCATTCATTCATTCATAAGATAATTAGCCAAAAATATGCATAAGAGGTTATATTATATAGTGAGAAATTAGGTCACCTAGAAAGGTAACCAACTCAACTCACAATTAGAAAATGAATCAAAGTACATTCCCTTTAATAATCTATTATTAACCTAAGTAATCTAATTATACCATGTAGGTAAATCCTACACCAACATTAGGTGAGTTGAAAATAAAGGTGGGTCCTAAAAAAATTCTGGTGAGGTACTCGCATACAATGTAAATCTCTCATAAAAAGCGAGAAAAAGCGAGAAAACCTAGTGGGAAAAAAATCCTCCACAAAAGAGAAAGGAAAAGAAGGTAGGACGAGAGTTCCCCAATTGAAGCTACAAAAACTATATCTATCCTTTTTAGAAGAAAAATATACTGAGAGGGGTCGTTACTTAGTCCTACAAAATTTTCATTTCATTTACACTTGAATTCATCATTACATTCATTCATTTAACATTCATAACCATATAAGCACATTAGGTGTGTATTAACCATTCACAAGTACATGAAGCAAATAAGAAGACACATGAACACCATATATAAGTGGGAAAATCTCACGTGGAAGAAAACCCCTAAAACTCTACTTACATTACACAAAGAAAAGAGATTTAGTGAAACACCAACTTCACAAGGAGCACCTACCTCTAGTTTAGTAGAGCATCAACCCTACAAGGAGCACCAAACCATAATTTGTTGAAGAACCCAATCCAAAATGAGGATATAACCCCCTAATATTAATAATCACAAATTCATCCACCTAATTATAATTATCTCTCAATTTTTTTATTCCATAATTGATGGAGATCTCTACTTTAGCTCATATAATCTTCTTGAAACCCTCATTCCTCTAACTTGCTCTATCTTCTTCTTATTTGACTTGTCTTCGATATAATCACTTGAAAAAATGTTCCTAATCACTCTATAACCTGTAATAAACTTCCTCAGCCTTAAATTCATGCCTTTATACCTAAAAATACTTCTACTTGGGTCGCACTTTTCCCTCTAAGAGCACTAGTTCAAAAATGAACTAAACAAACACTTAAATATATTTTTCTTCTTTAAAAATCACCATAGGTTGGTACTAACCCTTTTGAATGAAAAATTAAACTTAATTACATCCCATTAAATTCATAAAAATGGTCACATATGACCCATATATTTCGCGATGCTCAAAACCTCTCATCTTGCACCAAAACACTTCAAAACCTCATCACTAGGATGAGCTAAAACCACATATCAAAAAACCATTATTATTAAATATCCCATATTAAAAATACATGAGTAATATAACACATAAGAATCATACATGGTTTCACATTTTCTTGAACCAATCAAATAAATCATAAAATGGGCCCACAAGCTCATATCCTTCACAAAACAATTGTTTCCAACACCATGTCTTCACCTTTGGTTCTCAAGACCACCCAGGAATAATTAAAATATGGAATGTGACCACTATATATAATCCTTAGTACCTATAAATCACATCCATGCAAATTAAATACCAAGAAACATCCATGTGTTCAATCTACATCTACTTTCCACTTCTCTAAATTATGTTGCCTAGAAACTAGTTTTACAAACTCAACTAGTTTTCACCCTTTCTATCACTTCCAAGACCTAAAAATTCCCTCAATAGGAAATAAATTTATCCCTATTCACTCTCCAGGTGGTATAAATCATCAAATAAATCATCTAATGCTTTAACCAACTCATTCTTTCATCCTAAGAAAACTTGTCCTGAAATCCAACATACTTTCTTCTTCACAAATTGACCTTAAAGAGTAGTCAAATAAACTCACCAATACTTTAAAACTATACCAATGAAATTCCTCTTAATAAAATTTCCATAACATATTTTAACTCTTTACAAATACTAGTGGAAGGCATTCAACTAATCCCATCTCTACAAACTACTCCTTATGCCTTCTTGGACTCTAGAACTGACCATTAGCCAAACTTTCTCCATAACTACAAAATAAACTTCCAATCTTAAAAAATAATGGAAAATACTTAGAAATTATTTCTAAGAATTTATAAACCTTCACCAAGTTTGAACAACTCATGATAATCACTTTACCTCATCAAGCTACTTGGCACCCTGTTAGATCCAACATCCTTCAAACTTAACCCTCAAAGAACAGATCGTAACTTTTTACATACCATATCAAAAAGAAAAGTTTGATATACCATGGGAAATATATTTGAACCAATATCATAGGACAACTTTAATAAACTCCTAAATTTTCTTGTGGCTCTTGCAATGTCAATTTTACTTAAAGTTGCTCCAAACTACCCTAAAAATCAGTCTTCATAAATAGGGAACACTTTGAAATTTTTCACCTTGAATATTATCTGAAACATTCATTAACATCTAGAAGAAATATAGGGCTAAAAATTATTTCAATTTATTATTCAACTTCTTTGGAAAAACTTTCTTTAAACTGAACTTCTTCATAAACAAGCATTTTCAGTGGGGCCCACATATCACCACATTCTTTAAGATACCTTTCTAGAAAGCTATAAGACTCCTATAAAATATCCAATAATCAAATTTTAAAAAGAAATCAAAACTAGGCTGGTATACTCAATCTTCATCAAGTCATTCTTAGCAAGAGGTTTAGCTAGAGTTTCAATCCAATTTATCTTCTTAATGATATTTCATAAAAACGTGACGATCAAACCACCTCATCATTTTTTTGAAACCTTAAAATTACCTAATAATATATTTTAAATATCTTATGTCCCCATGCAAATCATACAATTCACAACGAGCATTAGAAGGTCCACTTTTGCTTTAAAAACACACTAAAACATACGCGATTTTGCTAAAACTTTCATATCTTGAAATTCCCATTACAAAATGAGCTAAAACTTATCATGAAGCATCATGAAAATATCCTATAACTTTAAATATTCACCATATATCTCAAATATTCTTGAAATTCTCTAGCCATTAAGACTTACCTATGTCAAACTACCTGTTTCTCACTTGTTTTCTTCCCAAGGACCTAGAAACACAACCAAACCTCTGAAAAATAACCTTGAAAATATCCATACACCTCGGATACACTAAAAAAATATTTATATCATACTCCTTCATGACTAATTTGGTCAAAATATCATACCTCTACCTCATTCTACATGCTCCAGGGCTAAGAATAGGCTTGGAATGACCTAACTCAACATTGAAAAACCATGAACCGACATTTCGACATCATGTAGACTCATACACATTTGCAACACACTTATATTACCATTTTCTACCTCATGAAAACATCCAACCAACTCAATAGAGCTTAAACTATGACTTATGTCACTCAACTATGCACGAGGACAACATTGAACTCACCAAAACTTGACACTACCAATCAAACTTCATGTTTGAATTTAGAATAACACCTTGTGGAGACTCATACTACACCATGAAACTCTTTTCCATCAATTTAATTGACATCAATGAAAACAAAAACACATAATGGCCAACAATCCTATATCTAGAAAATGAGCCTCCCGAAGTGATTGTGGATCAGAAGGAGGAACAATGAAGAGTGAGTCATATTTTCCAAAGCCTAGAATTATGTTCCAAGACATAACAACACTACTTTACATATTATAAGGCATTTTAGGATATCATTTATGTGTGTTTTTAGAGGTATAAGGAAAATAATTAGATGTAGTGATGAGTGGATCACCATGGAAAATTTAATAAGTCCACCAGTGGCTAATAGGTCTTTATCCAAGATGTGGTTCTTAAAGAAGGAACTATGCTCCTCATACAAAGTATAAGATCAAAATTCTCCACAAAGGGATGTTGTATCTGAATTATAAAAAGTAAGTAATGTGTAATTCCTATAACTGGATTTCTCTATTTATAACGAGTCTTCGATCAAGGTGCCTAATCCTTGAAAACTCAACAAAGATACCGCAGTAGGAGGATTAAGAAATAACTCTTCAAGATTTGCAAGGTGATAAGGAGATGATGGAGGTGTTTCCCATCACTACTATAGTCATTTGTGTTAGAAGATAAGTCCTCATCATCAAAAAAGTTCTCATTACTAGAAATGACATCAAGTGTAGGTGAATCTGAAGAAGAATCTAGAGGGAAAACGTGAGAGAAGGAATATAATCAAGTCTGTTGATTGAAACACCCACTATAATGATAGAATCATTATGCAACTCTCGACATACATTAAATATGGACTAAAATCAACATGCAATACTTTACCAAGGTGAGTAATCTGATAGAATGATATGATATTAGTTGACTATGGGGGAATATTAAGAACATTCTTGAATTTTCCTCCACTCATTTTAATAGACCCTCTCCCAAAAACCTATGTAGAAAATTCGTCACACAATCGTATAGAATACATGTCATATGGCTTCAAAAATCTAACTCCACGTGTGAAGAGTCCATATGATTTTATGCACAATAATCAATTACCCATGTGGGATTTGGTGGTACAATTTTAACTAGGGCTCTTCCCTTTGTTTTCTCATTACTTGATTCTATCTCTTTTTTTCCATGGTCATTTTCCTTGGATGATTCATGGATTGATGAATATTGTTTTAAAGACTTAAGAACACCTATGTTTTTCTTCTCAAGAAGACTTATGAGGTGGTAAATATGTTTCTTCATACATTTTCTTTCATCATGCTTTCTGTGCAATACCCACATTTTATCCTCTCTTTCTTGGACTTAACACTGAAAGAGGAAGTTTTAGAGTTTGATTTGGAGGTGGGATCATTTTGATCCTTTTTTCTCATGATACTTGTTATTATGTTTCTTATTTTTTAAAGCCTCATATTTCTCATGTCCAGTAAGTAGAGCATGGGGTTTAGAGGACTTCAATTGCACCCATTCGAATAAACTTGTCTTGCTCCTAAGTTAAGTCAACAGAAAAATTTTCCAAGGAAGGCATGGTCCATGTAAACCCGACGGAATTTCTGGTGATGTGAAAGGTAGAGAAACATATAGAATAGTTGGAACCCGATTGGGAAAGGATAGAAAGAACCAATTGTTCATTTGTTTTTTCTATGTTGCACAATTTTAACTATAACCTTAGTGATTTGAATTTGGTGAATAAGTCATGTATTGTTTCAAATTCACCTAAGATAAAACTAATGAGATCATTCTCTAACTCGTGACCTCTCATTATGTCATTTCCCCCAAATATTCCTTCCAAAGTGTTCCATAAATCATTAGGAGTATTTATAAATTCAATATGAAATAAAAATTTAGGAGATACTGAGACATGCATAATAAATTGTAGGCTTCATCACTTTTTTTGTACCATTTCACCTTCTCTAATCTGGTGTTAGTTCTATTTATGTACCCATGGTGTTTGAGTGTGAGCCTTTACTCCTCAAGAGGATTTTTATTTTGGATTTCCGCTTCGATAGTTGAACGGTGTAATAATTGGAACAAGGGATGGATCCATTGCAACAAGTGGTTGTATGTTGAACAAGGTGTGCTAAAACAAATTAATTGTGAAAACTTCTTGAAACTATACAGGTGAAAAATTTACAAGGAAATCGAATATTACCAATGTGTAGAGCTAAAAAAAAATTGCACTTAAAAAAATGACACCTAAAATGGAGATGTCAGCTGAAACTCATGGAAGTTTGAAATTTATTTCTCCATACAAATATTCTCCTCTTTGCTTTAAATATTAGGTTGTAAATTTTTTCCCAAACTTTACGAAGAAAAAATAATCCCCCATAGGCTGGACATGACCAAGGGCTTATCTCCCATATGACCGAGGGATAAGGTCTAGGAATAATGCCTCTCCCCTTTGATGAGGTCACTTTATACTGGGATGTGATCGGGGAGTGATGTCACTCCTAAAAGGACATTCTTTTGCAAACAAATAATATCACTTTCTTCGTGCACAAACGTGTGCACACATGTCGTTAGAGTATTTTCCTTACTTTGGGCCATACAAAACCTAAAAATAAAAACTTTCAGTGTTTTATGATTTTCAAAAACCTTTGCAAAACCTAACACACACGATCGAGTTCTAGGCACATGTTGAGCGCCTTTGGAATCCCAATAGAAAAATGTTGGGCTTTCTCACTTATTGAGAACTTTGTCAAATCCTAACACACTACATCATAAATATACAACTATTAAACACCCGAGAAAATACAAAATAGGCTTTAGAGGTTTTGGACTTATTGAAAAAGTCATGAATCCTAAAATAAATTGTTGGGGTTTTGGAGTTTTTGATCAAGTTGTAGAACTTGAAATGTGTTTAGAAAGTAGCATAACCTAAAGAGTTTCAAGCGGTGTTGGAACCTAACACATGTCAAACAAGTTGAAAAACACGAAATACTACGTGTTGACTAGGATTCAATACATTTATCACAATTTTTAAGTGTGTATTGAGATGTAGAGATGTTTTGAATTCTCAAAAACCGGAAACACTAGGTGTTGATTGAGTTTCAAGGTTAGACCACACGCTACAAGTTTTCTTTAATTGTTTAGATGTTATGAATTCCCAAAACCCAACACACTAGGAGGACTTTATAACATTTCAATCACCTTGAAAATATTGAAATACATTAGGGAATATTTTTGACTTATTAGACACTCTGTAAATCTCAAAACACACAATCGAGGATAAAACACAAGGAAAAACCTTATATATTCAAAAAATTGTACGTCTTCCACAAAAATCTAAAATACCCACAAAATGTTTTTAAAAACCTAGATAAACCCATAAATGATTTTTGATTTTATTTTGAAGCCCGATACGTGCAAATTTTTAGTAGATTTAAAGAAAAAAACTTCAAAAACTTCCAAAAATGTTTGAAATCACTTGTCACTAAACTAGGTTAATTTTACAGTTGAACCTAAGGTTTTAACCCTTTTGGATTCAATGTACTGTCTATTTTCATGTAGATACTATGGAGGAGGTTTTTATGGATTTATTTAAAATCCCACCAAACCCTTGAAAACCAAAATCTATGAAAAAAACACTATATGAGCTAGAATGCTAGATCTTCCAACGGAGAAATGGCATTTGGATACCAAATCATCAATGATACCATGTCGAAAAGGTCCACAATCGATGATTTTGATTGGATAGGATCAAATTCACAAGGTAGAAATATTTGTAGAGTGGTGAGATTCAAAAACACTCAAGAGAATAAAAACTCTTCATTCTTTCATGCATAAGCCAATCAACCAAAAATATGCACAGGAAGTTACATTATGTAGTGAGAAATTAGTTCATCCAAAAAAGTAACCAAATCAATCGAAAATCAGAAAATGACTTAAATTATTCGTCTTAATAACATATGATTAATCTAGGAAAGATAATTAGACCATGTAGGAAAAGCATACACCAACATTTATCCCCATATGATTATAAAATATTCATCATTGTACATAGACTTGATCAACCATCTCATACCAACACTGATCTTCCTTCCATCAATCATATAGAAGATAACCAATCGACATTTGATATACCTAGATATACGATTATCTTTCCCAAAGCAAGATACCCTCGGACCTATCTAGAAATAGTAAGAGGTCCTTTCAAAAATCCACATCCCACTATGTCATTTTTGGGGAATCCTTTATAAAAGAGGGTTTTATGGTCTTATCCTTCGATGTCTTAAATCTCCTGGAGGTTAGCCAAGTTATTCGATAAGTCCACGATGGAATATCTAGTGAACACTTTAATGTTTTGTCCATTTCTAAACTAATCCTATGGATGAGTTAGCATTATCCTACACATAATAAATATTGTTATCAATATGTCAAGAAATGCATCAAATGTCAACAACATGCTAATCTCACACACATCCCTAGTCACGCTCTTCAACTTGCTCAAGATTTATGACCTTTCTCACAATGGGGACTTGATCTCATCAGCCTTATTAATCCTCAATCATCTCAATGACATAATTCCATCATCAATGCTATTGAATATTTCACAAAATGGGTGGAAGCTATCCCTCTTATCTCCACTAAAGAAGATAATATTGTTGATTTCATCCATCATCACATCATCTGTCACTTTGGCATCCCCATAAAATCATCACAGATAATGGTAAATTATTTAAAAATAAAAAAAAGTTTAATTTTTTTGACACCTACAATAGTAAACTCATTTTCTCCACACCTTACTATCCAAAAGATAACAAACAAGCAGAAGCATATAATAAAAACCTCAACAAAATATTTACTAAGACTATCAATCAGGGTTGGTAAGGATTGGCATCTCCAACTTCCCTTTGCATTAGAGGCTTACTAGAAAAGAATTCAAACCCATATGGGTGTTTACTTCTTTCTTTGTAGTGATTCGACGACACGAATTAGTTCTCCTGCTTGAATTCCAAATTTGATCCCTACGCGTTTTCTCTTAAATATTTCATCCATAAGGAAGAATATCGTTAAGAATGCCTATCACAACTTGAATTATTACACAAACACCGAGTAACCACCGTCGAATATCTTAATCGCTATCATGAAAAAATCAAACATGCATATAATAAACATATTTAAGAACATGAATTCAATATTGGTGACCTTTTTATTAAAAAAATCAACATGTCATGATTATAGAAAAGAGTATATGTGGGAATTTTTATCCTAACTACTTAGACCATATATTATCACTCACAAATATTGATCTAGGGCATGTCGCTTATCATCTCTTGATAGTAAACCTAAAAAGAGAATTTTAATGCCTTTCACTTTTTTCCTTTCTACTATTAACATATCTATCTATGTGATCTTATTCCAACTAAGATCCCCCATTTTCAACACCCACCAATCTCCCTTACCCTAGTAATGATTTGGAATTATGTGGTCTCCCATTAGTATATCTAATATGACCTTAAATATGGGCACCACGACCTTTCTCATAACATATTCCACATGGACAAGTCCCCTTCACTATAGTAGGGGACCCCAAAATCATTACTCCCCTACTTCACCCTATCTACCGAAAAAGACGACATGTTTAGGGTACATGTATTATCTTGTATATCAAACCCACCCTCCTTAAATGGTCTCTTAGGCCCACCCTCAACTAAAAGAATCAAAGTTGTTATGGGATGAAAAAACATCATATCAAAATATAGAATGCTCCTCGAAGGATAGTTATCACTCAAAAATATCTATCCATTATTGTAATAAAAATCGACATATATTATTTTAGATCATTCCCTTAAAGGATGGCTACTCAATCTAAAAACTCACATACATGGCAGAAAATTAAAATCTTCACGCATTTATCAGATTTCTTAAATATATCTAAATCTTCTCAACATCCCAAGAAATATTCCCACATCAATCAAATATCCCCTTTAAGATGCGGGCTTCCCGCATCAATCATCTGAGATCTAAATAAAACCAAAGTTGGGGTAAACATTGAGAACCAACAAGGAGAACACATTTCCCCATACAAGATGTGCGTAATACTCAAACATGTTATAAATAGGTAGATAGTATATCTCATCTCATCTTACCTTAAATCAATCACATAATGCTAAATGGACTAACCATTTTTAATTATATTTTAACACCGAGTATTATGATTGAAAGTGCATTAGTATTAAAATTACCATCACATATTCGAGTCAAATAAAAAAACATCCAACAAAATTCTCTTAACCATCATCATACATATCAACAAATGAAACCAACATCCATATAATACCATCACATTTAATCTATATAACATTCATCATGATAAATTAAATCATCACATTCTAAATACTATATTGTATTTAAATCTTATCACTACTATAAACATCATCATATCTAAATCTATTTATAACTCATACAAAACATCACATCAAATCATGAAAACACATTTACACATTCATATATCCAAAAACCACACACACACACACACACATACATCCAATTCAATGTACATCTAAAAATGATCGAGTCTCTTTGACCCATACAAAAATATAATGTAAACTAAACATCACACAATCACACTCCACCCTTTGTCTCCCTCCTCACCCTCGATGCTCCATGTGTGCTAGCAGTAGGGCCTTCGCTAAGATGTCTATAGTTGAATTTCTACGTACGTGTTCGTGTATCATGGAACCTTTGGGATTCTCTCTACCACCACACCCTTGTAATATCAGATCTTGGAAATCACATTTTGATATTGAACCCGAATCATTGTCCCCGTGGTCCTTTCACCCATCTTGGAAGCTCTTCCCATCCCTCATGTCACCTCTATACCTCTTGGAATCCCTACCCATGATCTAACCGCCACGCCATTATGATTGTACTCCCCATCACTCCAAATAACTCCTATAACAACTCTCATTGCTAATGGTATTGATCTTGGTCCCACCGCACCTTCATTAACTTCATCTCCAAATTCCTCACCGATTCATCCCTCTCCCCCAACTGTTGCATCAACCTCACCAACTCCTCTTTTAAGTGTTTCACGCATACATCTATCTTACATAATCCCTACCTCAACCTCTCCACCTCCACTTGTTCCATAATTATCTCTACCTCTAAACCACCTCCTTCCTTCTCTTCATACTCCTCTCCCATCTACACATCCTCATCTCCCCACTCATATCATGCCCTCACAACCCTATCTCCTTGGTCTAGTATCTAATCCTTCCAGCATGTCGCATACATGAATGTCACCTCTATATCATAAATATCAATCGATGCTACCACCTTCTCCACCATCTCCTAAATATCTCTCATCTGTGTTGTCAGTAGCTCTATTTCTCTCTCAAATCTCCTATAGAAAATAGGATTACATGGTACATCATGTACCATACCAAACTATTTCCACACATGCCCAAAATGCACCACCTCAATCATCTCTGCCCATTATCCCCACATCCATCTCTCATACTACATCATATTCATCTCATCCCCCTCTCCCAGGAATGTAGGGAGGTGTACATATGGCCTCCAGATCACATCTTCAACACCCACACCATCTAACAACCCCACACAATACTTTAGACTTTGAGACACTACATATTGGGAAAATTCACCGCATAATCGCATAAACCCAACACAATAAGTACACTCGATGTGCTCATAGACCTAGTACTATAATAAAAATTTCATATCTAACCTAAATCTCCTCCCCATGGACCATTCCCACATCTCTCTATAAATTTTTTCTAATAGATTTGGACCCCAAGAAAAAATAGTCTAGTACTCCACCGTATCTACCATAATCTATCCAAATACCATGGAAACCAACCCCTCTTGAGTGTTGTAGATCGTCGCAATTGATCCCTACCATAATCATGGCAATTAATGAACTCCTAGCTAATCCATCATCCCAAAATGACTCAAAATCAAACCCCACACAATATAAGCTACATCCAAATCATCATCACCATATAATATCTCCATAGTTACACCCCACCCCACCTCATCAATAGGAACAATGGGCTCACCCTGTATAGGAAGCCACAAAATTTGATATATGTCCTCTAGGGTAATGGTAATCTCCCCAATAAGTAGCCATAATGTCCCTATGGTTGCATCCCATTGATCTAATAATGCCACCATCATATCCAAATATCGATAGCACACCTATAATGATGCATTCCACCCAACCCCAACACCTCTAAAGTGGCCCAGTCATCATCTCCCATGTACTCACACAACCACTCTAATAAAGGTGGAATATGATCCCTCTTTATCGACATTTCTTTTCCCGCATTGAAAACACAAAATATATATATATATATATATATATATATATAGCTTCAATAACATAAAATTAATCTAAAAATAAAAAATCAACAAATGCACATCAAATTGGCATGGATCCATGTAAGTGAATCCAATTACATCAATTGGTACCAATTCTAGTGATCGACATCAATCCTATACCTCCATATAGCAAAAACCCATAAACAAAAAAACCAAAATCCCTACCTCTATCTAATATGGTTGATACCTCCTCTATCCGCTTTATAGCCTTCATCTCTCAAAATATAAAATAACACTTTTATAACAATCAACACAATGAGAAAAATGAACTTCCATGATTACCCAACTTCTATATATAGGCATCCCACCTTAATCAACGTCGATCGCCAATCGATGTCAATTCTATAGGAATTGAAATCGATCCTACAAATAGACAATGATCACCTATAAATTACACACTTTCAAAGTTTGTGCTTCTTTTTGGTCCCCAAGGCCCTCAAAATCTGAATTATATCCTATTCATACTGATCTTATGTCTTTTGACCCACCATGGATTCTTTAGCTTCCCAAGAACCTTTTCTTGCCACATCTATGAAAACCCATTGGTTCCCCTATCACTTGAACTCTTAGTCACGTAAGTCGACCTTTGTGGAAATGTATTTCATGCCCAATGTTGGGACATCTTAAATTTAGCATATTTATCTATAAGTGAAATCTTACACAAATCTACACACTCTTGCATTTATTTATCCACAATCCATTTCAAACTAGTGACCATCACAATGTCTCATGATGACCCCTCTTTAAGGGGGGTCACCTATCTAACATAAATCCAATCATATCACTCATTTTTGTCTCAAGGCTTTTCCGTAAAAACCACTTGACAAAAATGGGAAAATTTAGATACTAGAATTAGGTCACCCTAATTCCTACGCACATGTATGCACCTTGGGACATCCCTTTATAAACTCACGCAATCACTTTACCCATTTACCGACCTATATTCACCATTCTACCACCCGTAACCAAAAAAATAAAAACAAAATTACCTAAACAACCCTAACCCCCAACAAAATCTTCATGAGCCTAAAAAACCTCAAGACCATTATTAATCTTGAAAATCCTTAAAAGGGAGATGGTTAGAACCAAATTCAACCATTCTCCTTGAAAAATACAAAAATCGATGTTGATCCTCAATCAATGCGGATCGGTGTCGAATCGGTTAAAACAACATCAATCCTATAAAAATCAACCTAGGTCATTTCCCACTATCCAAAAAAATTATGAGTGACAGGAATCGTGTGTTGAAGGTTTGTAGTACTAAATAAGAACCTCCTGTCAACGTGAAGAAATTAAAGCATTCTAATATATTGTTCTCCCATTTATAGAAGCTTCCTTCTCAACCCAACCATCCAAACCAAAATCTCTAAAAAGGTATATTCATCCTCTCGAACGAGTACACATTTGTATTCGGTCTAAAAACACACATCCAAACCCCCGCATAGTCTTATATTATTATTCTTATTAAATAATTAGCATTATTTCATATTTTTGATTCCACACATAACAATCGACACCAACCGTGTGGATTAACACCGATCTTCAAGGTTGACATCAATCCTCGTCAAAAATCATCCAACACTACATTTTTTTACATTTTAGTGTAAATCCAACATGTTTTTAAATTATGACTAATCTTCTCTTGTTCACAAGCACGGTTCTCTGTTAGATGACCATTCCAAGAGCAATGTATGAATATGCAACCGTTTACAACCTACCCATAGTATGTCAACCCTTCATATGGGAACAATATGACATCAACCATGAGTTGAGAATATACATCATCATCCTTAAACCTAATTTGAATGATATTCTTGAGTTTTGGATATTCCCCTTGAACACGATGATGAGGCCAACCACTACTAGGACAAAATTTTCAATCCTACTCAAACTTATCATCAAGGACATCGATTGAATCCTAGAATCCAAATATAGCATATATTTAGTTGTTAATCCACATCACTTCACATTATTAGTTGTAATATTATCATTATTTCCATCTTAATTTCCTAAAATCAAGTTGTGATCATCATAAAGGAAACCCTTTAGTTCCTAGATTTGGCCTTTGCCAATAAAATCACCTCCTTATTATCTAATATTTATTTTGTCAATTTTTCCACATGTATACAGGTTCCTTATTCTCAAGAAGAGGATTTTTGTGCACCTTTTTAGATCTTACATCTTTCATCATCATCTACGTAGGTTTTATTAAACCCTATCATTTATGAGTTTTAGTGATTTATTTCATGAAGTAAAATTGAATCCTAAAATCTACTAAAACATATTTCTCGGAAAATACAAGAATGGTGTCTCTTGCATGTTCTTACTATTTTTAATGGTTTGTATATGATCTAAAATATTTTCTTACAAGAAAAGCTGCTAATCTTATCCTTTTCATGATAAAAATGGAGTATTTCTTTTATGATCCTAACAATTATAACCTCTAAATACTCAAAATAGTAACTTGTTAAAGATAGAAGTTAAAAATAGCAAATTAGGACATTTCGGCCTTGTTCATGCTTTTTGTTGGGTACTTGCATTAATGCAAAGAATGGATGGAATGAGGGAACAGTTCCTCTATCCCCTCAAAGTAAAACTCAACCAATCAAGTCCTTATTCATTATTTTTGGCATTTGTAGGTTTCTAGAAACAATTTATTATGTTATTTTTGGAGATAACATGTCTAATTTGTGTTTTGATTAGCTTTGGCATATGATCCGGGAACTCTTGGAATAATGGAACTATTCCCACAGGTTCCACTTTTGGCCGACTTATCTCGATTATATCACCCTTTCTCTTCTATGACATTTGTGGCTGATTGGAGAACTATGGGAACCTTAGAATTGTTCTAAATATGAAAGGAATTCCCAACATATCCAATGGTTGGGGAATGTGGGTGATTGGGTAATAATGAGAACCATAAAACTATTTAAAAGGTGCCACCAAACCCTAACTTTACCGATTGTATGTGTTGTTCCCAAGGATTGGTTAAATTGATGAATCGATAATACAAGGAGAATCATAATCGTTCCCACAGCTTCCCCAAACACCAACTTATCATTTTTTTCTTTGTTTCATGCTAGGGAATCGGGTAAGGAGGAAATGTGGAGAACACATAGAACCATGGAATTATTCCAATAGTTCCCAAATTAATTGATTTCATCAATTTAAATGAAGACATTGTTCAAGATAGAAAAGTGGGGAATAAGTGGAACAAGGGAACAATTCCACTTATTCCTCAAATATCCAATTTGAACCCAATTTATTGTAAAAATGAATAACTCCCTAATAGTGAGACTTAGCAAGATGGAGGACAATGCCCAAAACACTGAAATTTTCCCATGACTTGTAAAATTTTGAATTTGCACTAATCTATGACAACACCCTGATAGTTAGGTCTGGTTTTGGATAATAATTACCAGATATCCCACTATTGGTGTCAAAAACAAAGAAAATAAAGGCGATGGTACTCTATATTTTCATTCACACTTGTACATGCACTAGGATAACTTCATGGAGTTTAAGCTTTCTTTTTAGGTGATTTAATGCATGTCTTATCCTAAATCAATAATGGGTTAGGCTTAAGGGTAGGCCAACTCTATCACACACAAAACCCTTTTTGTTATCTAAGTGTGTACTTGCATTCTAGAGTAGGAAACTATGATTTGATCATTACAATAGAACTTGTAATCATTTCAAGACAAGTAATAGTATATGAGGGCTTAACATGTGAAGTAAAGAAACATAGATCTTCATAGTAGCACATAACAAAGTGCAAGATAGAATAGTAAAATTGGGTAGAAATGTTATACATTAGTGTCTAAATATGGCGCCGAGTGTCCCTAAAGGTTTGAGCAATACATTTCAAATACTAACCATATTTAGCCCTATCACATCATATTCTATCCAAATCAACCAACAAAGCATCAAAAATAATAATTGGATCTTTCTTCTAGTGTTTTTCTATATTTGGCATGTGTTTAATTGATCAATTCTTTCTCAAATTTATTTATTATATATATATATATATATATATATATATATGTGAATGCTTAATTTAATATTTTGAATATACATAGTTTTTAAATTCCAATCCTAAATTAGGGGTTTAAATCCACCTCTATAATTTTAGGGCTAAATCATTAGGGTTGCCACAATCCTAGAACAATTAGAAGTGATGGATTTTTTTAGAATGGAACACTACTATATCACTACATAGAAAAGGAAAATAAACAACTTTTTCAAGGGTAATTCCTTTTACAATCATCAAAGGATTTATGTACAAATTGGGGAGATATAAGCTTCTACCATAGTGGTGCTTAGAGCATGAGCATGCAAAGATACCGAGATAAGCATGTGAAGGAGTTGTGGGAGGACGTATTGCGGGAAATTAAATTTGAAAAATTATTGTAAAGTGCCATATGGTGGCTTACAATGTTTCCATATGCAATGGATTTCAAAATACTTTTATGTTTTCCAAAGGATAGGATAGCCAAATCAAAGGTATGATATTCCCTTGAATCCACTCTTAGTTACACGACCATTTGAGAAAGGGGGAATTATTATTTTTGGATCCTATCAATCCACCATCCAACCACTCAAATACAACGTACATCATAACTTTAATTGACTACTTCACAAAATGGGTATAATCAGTAGCATACCTAATTGTATAGCTATTGATGCAAAATGAATCCTATATGAAAAATTCATTAGAATATTTGGATGTTTGAAAAATATCATAATTGATAGAGGGACTCATTCCATACAAAATACAATAAATACACTCACCAAAGAATTCATGATTTCACATAAAAGAGTATAGTGTACCATCTTCAAGCGAAGGGGTGAGAAATATAAACTAATAAATTATTAGAAATGATGCTAAAAATATTTGTAATGTAAATAGGAATGATTATCACGATATAAATATTGTGGTACTGTGGGCATATGGGATAAAATATAAGTACAACACAAAATATACATTATTTTAGTTGGTTTATGGAATGGAAGCAGATTATGCTAATAGAATGCATTGTTTTGAGCTTGCACACCATGGTACTCACTAGGTTGGGTGATAAATAATCCATTCAAAATAGGTTTTTGGTGTTTACCCTTGATTAAATTATAGGTGGATTAGTGATGTGTAATTTAATTAGGTTTAATATGGTAAGGTTTAGAGATTGATGAATAATCTAATAAAACTTCTAACATTAATCATGTAATATTATAATACTATTATAGCTCATGAAATACACAATATAAATTTGAAAACATAATGGAACAAGTTCACTTATCTGGTTATAGATGATTGTGGAAGGATACTTGAGGGAACATTTCTCAAACAAGGATATTTGAATCTGGAAGTACCAATGAACTAAGATTGAAATTGTAAACCGCCCTAGGTCGGGATTGTATTATATGGTTTAGCCCCTTTTGTATGGTCTTGGACTTACTCTACTTCTACTTCTGTAACTTTCTATTATGTTCATCTTCCGAGATTTGTTTGTTGTTATCAAACCCTAGTTTTCACACATGTAGTGAGCCTCTCTCGAATGGATTAGAATTCACCTACAACACTAGCCATGGATGAAGAGTCTTGTTAAAACAATATTATAAGGGTTTTGGGAACCCTATGCACTTTGCTGATGTTGGAACTACTCCAAAGAGGTGTCAAATCATATGTCATTCTCCACCTAACATGTGATATCTATATAGATTAATCATATTTGGAAAATTCTTTGACCATGATTTTTTGACTTGGATTTTGCTAAAATCTTAGAGAGAGGATGTTTGAGTTCTTTTGGATAAGATATATGGCTTCCTTGACCTATTTTTTAGATTTAGACCTAATGTGGGTCCTACCATAATGAATTCATATGTTTCAAAGTGTGAGATTTAGGAGATTTGGGTTCCTTTTTCAAGTGTATGAAGTGATTTAACTAGTGCGTTACCTTAGGAGCTCCGAGTTAACAAATGAGTTAGTGTTTACTTTCTTATAAAGGGTTCCCTAGATGAATTATCTAAGAAAGGTTGACCTAGATGATCTATAAAACCTAATGAAATATATTATTATGAAATAAAATTAGGAGGACATGTTAGTCTAAGTCAATATAGATGTGTCAAGACTGGATATAAGTTCTTGACCAAACTATAAAACCCTCACTGGGAGAAAAAATATTCAAAATGAGTTTTCTTACCTATAAAAAAATGTTTTTATATTGATTCTATGTATTTTATCCTCAAAATGTGTCGAAATTTTAGTGTGCAAGGATAAACAAGTTAAACAATGGACATCAAAAAGTGCCAAGTGGGAATGGAGACTTTGTATTTATCATAGCAAGAGTTAATAGTAAAATAAATGGTTTCCAAATTGTAAATTACCAATTTTGAGTGTCTACATTTTCCCCCACTTGAAGTATAAATTAAAAATTACATGCTTAAAGGAAATTGTACCTGATTGTGTAAACACACTTTTCCTTTGCTTGAATTCTTATTTTGTAGTTGCATTGATGTGCTTGGCATTGGCATGCTCCACGATGAAACCTACAACATAGATTTATTTCAATTTCCATGATATATTATTGAACTTAATTCACTAAATAACATGTAAAAATGATTTGCATTTACCTATAGGTAAGGTGAAAATATGTAAATAAGGAAACAATACACTTGTTTTCTCATGCTTTAATTTTCTTGGAGATCTATATTTATCAAGCTTCACTAAATAATTAGGGTTGATTAGTACCCAATTTGTTCCAAGGAGAAATTAGAGTGTTAAGTGAAAGTAACACAACACAAAGATGTACAAGAGAGAGAGAGAGAGAAGAAGAAGAACAAGAGGTGAAAATACATCCCTGCAAAGGAAGAAGACCATGTACCAAATTTATTCACCAACTCTGATAACTTCCTCTTTGAAAGTAATATTAAATAAAATCCTTCCCATGAATCCCTTAGATTTTTCACTACCTTCCATAACTCCATGGATCACACAATTGCAGATAGATTTAGACCCAATTTTGAAATCAAGGACATAGAATACAAAAGAGAATAGGCTCCCAAAAATATCCCCATAATCTATACAACTAAGTATGAGCTAAATAAATGTTAAAATATGTTGAAAATTTACTAACAACATTGAACTATGAAGGATATTTATGCCCATAAGATTCCTGAAACTAATCTTGAAGCTAGTGTTGATGTAAAGAAGGAATGAAAACTTTCATACCCCTGTATGATCTAAACTGAGTATTTTGGATGTGAAAATTTGCAAAAAACCAATATACATATGTGGAAATATGAAAATTTTGAAAAACCTTTTGAAATTTTTGTTGGTCAAAAACATATGAGGGGTCGGATCGTACATACGATTCGACCAAAGCGTGCGTTTTTACCTTGTGCTAATTTTACAAAAAAAATGTGTATCAATGCATTTCCAAGTGTTTGTACTCTATTTTCACCTTCATATTCCCCAAAACCTATTTACATATATTTAAAATGTATATTAAACCCATATATATTCCCCCTCTTTTGAGTCATATGTGAAAACCATATTAATCATGTGACTCAAAATAAATGGATGCATACTACTTGAAGGACATGTTTGGGAAGCTAAGTAGAATTATGAAAAGGTGGTCACTTTAGAGAACATGTACTTACAAAATTAAATGTTTTTTCACATGGTATTAGCCATAGAAGGAAACAAAATCAATGCTAGTAACAAATAATGATAGTAGAAACTAGAGAAACCAATAGTAATAGTGTATCTAGAAGAAAACACGAACACAACAACAATGCATCCAATTAAAAACAAGTGGCAAACAAAATGCTTGGAGCCTACAAATATGGGACACCCACGAAATAACAATACAATCAAGTCCCATAGGCTAGTTAAGAAGAGAAACAAATGAGGTATAGAGCCGCAAACATGAGACACCCATAGTTGCACAAAAAAATAAAGGAACTTAGGCCACAATCAATGAAGCAAATAATCAATGACACACATAGCTAGAAAGCATGTATAATAGCCAAGATGATCAAAATGTGATTAAAAACAATTACAATAGTAAACAAGATATGTCGATACTATAAAAACACATTTTTATTCATGTTAGCCTGAAAATAGCAAATAAACAATTTATATAATCGAGTGTAAGTGAAGAAGGAGAAAGAAACTACAATGGAATAATAACACATGTATGAAATGAAATAATTTCCCCAAGATAAGAATGTATGGAGTGATGTGTTCTTCTATAAGGGTGTATCAATATGTGTTCCCTACATCCATCTCAATATACCAAGTGAACGATGTGTAAAGAATAAAACTTATTCTTGATCAAACCAAAGTGATACACAAAATTTCTAGTGTAAGGTGTTAATAACTCAAGTAAAATGCACATGTCTTTATTTTGTATTTTTGTAAGTATTTGAATGGTTTTGTATTATTGTAATGCATATCTATGCATAAAAAATATGGGGAGCATGAAAATTATCCAATGAGAACCTCCAAAAGAGGTTGAGCATCTATTGGGGAAGATGGAGGCATGGGAATTAATTGTGTCAAAGGATGTATCTTAATTTTTAATGGTATAATAGTAGTGATGGATGCCACAAAATACCTCAAATAATATCTTGGTGTAGATCCATGAGTGGTGTGTGAAGAAAAATACCTAGGAAGCCAAGAGGCATTAGAAATAATTATGTGCAAATTTAGAACTCTAAATGGTGAAAGATGTGTAGGGATTAAATGTGTCATAATAAATGTAGAAATTTTATGGGAGTCAAAGAAAATAGAAATTTCAAGATGGATAGACCTATTAGAAATAACATGAGTAAAATGCTTTGAGTTGAAATGAGTGATTTTAGTGTGATTTTGAGTTATTTGTGAAACCCATTATTATGTAAGAGATATAACATAGGATGACTAGGGATAAAATTAGCAATATGAGAAAAATATTGGAAATGGGACCTTTACCAAAGTATGCAGGGGCATGTACGGAAACCTATTCTTGGAAAATAAGTAATGGAGATGTTTGTATTCCCTAAGTTTTGGAGAAGGTATTATGAATTGGTTCATGTGGATGATATAAGATGAATGTACTAGGTAGAAGCATGGGTTATAGAATTATACTTGTAGATATAGTAAGGAAAGTCCCATTTAGGCTATGATTGTGTTGATAGTAGGAAAAAAATTAACATGAGAAGTTTGGATTGGCCAATTTGAAAATCCCTAGGACCATTAGGGATAAGGAAAGAATCATCAACATGAACAATAAATAGGGATGTGTCCTTAGGATTTAGCCTATATGTTCCTATGCATGTAGATATATACATATCATCATCATCATTAGTTGTATTTTGATAATTCCATCCATACATAATAGGTGTCACCTTACTAGTAATTGGTGTAGAATCATATGTATTGTTATTGCAACTAGTTTTAGAAGTTGAATTAAAATCCATCTGAGCTAGTGGTGAATAAGTAGAGATATTCATAGAAGGATCACTTGGTGTATCAATTTGGTCATCATCACTACTATTATAATCCCAATCATCAACCCATATATCACCTTTTCAAAGTGGAGCCATATGGGTAACTAGGTATGATTTATGAGATTTTTCTTTGTATTCTCTATGTTCTGAGGTTCTATGCAATTAATAATACTACCATGGTAGTTTACAAAATATTAGGATGTAATTCTTATACTAATATAATAATTTCCAAACGAGGAATTTCCTCTTATTGAATAGGTGGATCTTGGAGTACTTTGGGAGTTTTATCATTTAATATTGCATGATGTTCACTAGACATAAATGTATCACCTTTAGGAACCCACTTAGAGTTACTATCTTGATATCTAATAGAGTTTCATGTAGTAAATAGAATAAATCCCTTATGCTCAAGTTATTGTAGTCTTTTTGTAAAGCATAGAAATCATTTTCATGATGCCCATTAATTCCATGATAATTACAAAATGGTTGACCTTTGATTCTTTCAATCCAATAATATGGATAATAATGAGTAGGTAAAAAATTTATTAATCCCTTATCGAGTTGCTCAGATACGATATCATGTTGTTTATCATTCTTATCAAACCAGAGAGGTTCCATTATTTATGGTTTCCTTAGTGGTCGAGATCGATCTTGTGGAACACATACATTGTTTCTTCTATGTAGGACTTTCACTTCTTTTGTATGAGCACGTGTATCATACAGGTATTTGTATGGTTTTGCTTATTGGAAGGATTATTGAGATGTAATATAACATCCTTGAGAGATTTGGTTTCAGCATATATGGTGAAATTGGGTTTGAAAAGTATGTCGTAATGATTGAATTGGCTATGGGAGGGTCTTATAATAGATAACTTAAACATCATTATGAATAGGAGTTGAAATAACATATGCCATAATGGCATAAAAATGAAAGAAGAAAATCCAATTAGGTAACAAAGAATAAGAATCAACATGTGGATGGCCGGTCATGGAAAGATAATAGGAGATAGGACCCAAAAGTGATTTTGAGAAAAAAAAACCATCATTAAATTAAATAAATGGCCATATATATGAAAATATGAACTTAATTTAAGAAAACAAAAAGAGGTTTTTTTAATATAATTATGTGGAAGAAAAATTCCAAAGATTTTTCTAAAAGTGTATATTGTTTTATTATGTCCTAACAACTAAAATTATTAATTTTAAATTTTTGAAAAATGTGCTAAATATTAGAACAAAAAAAAGATATTTTCATTAAATATATAAAAAATTAAGAACAAACTCAAAGAAATTTTAAAATAGATTTGTTTTGCTTGAGATATGCAACGAAAGGTGAATTAGCAATTAAGAGCCCTAAAAAGAGACCCAAAGGGTAGAAACGACCATGAAACCCTAGGGAAAAAATTGAAAATAAATTTGAGGTCAAGAAAGATGATGAAATATAAATACAAACCCTATAAAATTGATAGATCTAAAACCAAATAGGAAGGAGAATCCTAGGAAACTAGGTTTTGATCGGGGGTTGGGTTCACCAAGATGTTTACCCTTAATTAAATTATAGGTGAATGAGTGATGTGTAATTTAATTATGTTTAATAGTGTAGGGTTCATATACTGATGAATATTATAATTAAATAGCTTCCGAAATTAATTAATCAATATTATAATAGTGTTCTGGATCATGCAACGGAAGATATAACTTTGAAAACACAATAGAACAAGTACACTTAGTTGATTGTAGATGATTCTAAAGGACCTAAGAGGGAAAATTTATAGGTCATGATCATACCATTCATTTCGGGCCATAATATACAGGTTTATCCCCTTACGTATAGTCTTGGACCTACTCTACTTCTTCTTACGTAACTTGCTGTGATGCTCTCCTTCCTAGATTTGTATATTGTTGTCCAACCCTAGTGTTAACACGTGTAATAAGGCTCTTTGAATAGAATGTACTTCACCTCAAACCCTAGCCATGGATGAATATTCCTACAAAATAAACATTATAAGGGTTGTGGGCACCCTGCACTATTGATGTTGGTAATAATCTAAAGAGGCTTCAATCCATACATGATTCTCCACCTAACATGTGATATCTATATAGATAAATCAGATTTGGAAATTTCTTTGACCATATTTTTTTTACTTGGATCTTACTAAAACCCTTGGAGAGAGGATTTTTAAGTGCTCATGGATAAGAGACATGGTTTCCTTGACTTTGTTTGTAGCTCCAGACCTAATGTGGGTGCTTCTCTAATGCCTTCGTATGTGATCGTGTGATATTTAGGGAGCTTTGAGTACCTTTTGCAAGTGTATGAAGTGAGTACTCTTGTACATTACCTTAGTAGTTCAAAATTAGTAAATGAGGTAGTGTTTACCTGTTTATATAGGGTTTTATATATGGTTTATTTAAGCAAGGACATTTGAAATGATGTATAAGTGTATACACCTAAAATCACTTCTGCAGCTTTTATTTGCTAAAATCTGCTTCTACGCAGTTTATTTTGCTAAAATCTGCTTCTGTGAGTTTATTGCTAAAATCTGCTTACGCATTTTTATTGCTAAAATTGTACTAAATATCCTCTTTCCTACAATTTCCATTATAATTAGTGATTTTTGCTAATTAACTAAAATTTCCTATATTTTGGTTAATTTATGACTCTTCGTTAATTAACTAGCCTTTATCACATTTCGGATGTCAATTAACGACACTTCATTAGTTATAATCCTCTTCTCATTGATTAATTAACTATTATGAGTTAATTAAGCATTTTTACCAATGTATGGTGATTCCTCTCCATCGTTGAACAAATGGCGTGAATATTTCATTATTCTTTTGCTTTGTGTTACAAATTTCCATCATAGTGACTTCGAATATAGATTCAAGGAGGAGAGTTTAAAAAACTTCTCTGATAAGTCGGTGAAGGTTATAATTGAACCTTTTGGGAGGTGTAAAATCCAATTTTGGGCTTGTCCTCTTAAACTTTTTGGAAAAGACACAAGAGATAAATGTCATTGTAGGCTACCTCTTGGCATGCCATGAATAATTCTTTAACATGTTCTCTTGGGTCATTTTTTCCTTTATACTTGTCAAATTTAGGGGTTTCGAAGGATTGAGGAAATGGTATGCACAACATTTCTTTGTCAAGTGGATAGGGAAAAGTTCTTCAAAATTGAATTGATTTGTTTTTTTTTTTGGATTCCCTTTAGTTTTTCTTTTCATGCTCTTCCATTCTTGTGTGAATGGAGAGTTTTTGAGAGGGATGTCCATTGTTGTTTATGTTTCATGATTAGGTTAGGCCTTTTCTTCATTATTTTTGGCAACTTTAGATGCCATGTTAACAAGTTCACTAGTCATTTCCTAAATTTTGGCTAGTAAAGCTTTGTTTGATGTATTCGTTGACTTGCTAGATTTTTTTTTGTTTTTGCTGGATTCAAATTTATCTATAATATGTTTTAAGTTTTCATCACTAAATTTTGAAGGTAATTTAGCTCCCATTTCTAGGATAGGAAGAAGAAATTGATGTTTTTTTGTGTCATAAGTTCATTTATTTACTCTTTTTCTTGATCGTGACCTCGGGTTGTCTATCTTTTCTTCTTTGGTAGAACTGTCTTTATCAAAAGGATTTTTTTCAAGATTTTCAAAAATGTTATAAATTTTGTTTCAATTTTCCACCATTTTGTACTAAAAATGGTAAAAACCTAAAGTAAGAAGTGATATGTGATATTGATGAATCTGATTCAAAAGATTGCTTTGATATGAATTCAATATAAGAATCTGATTTAGTTCGATTTGATTTGGTTTACTTAATACGTGAATAAAGTGAATATCCAATGTATAAGGTGTTGATTTGGTTTTGATTTACTTAATACATGAATAAAGTGAATATTCAACGTATAAGGTTTGATAAAATCAGATGTTCTTAAACTTGGATAAAGTGAATATCCAATGTAAAAGGCTTAAATCATGGTTTGATTTGATTTTGATAAAATTGGATGTGATTTGTCTTGATTTGAATTTAGATTTGATTTGACTTGCTTAGATTTAGACATGTATCCAAAATGTAAGACTTGAATTTGGATTAGATTTGATATGTGTATACTTGGATGTGGGTATCCAAAATACAAGAATTGGATTAAGATTAGATATGATTATATTTGGATATGTTTGAGATCTGGTTAAATTTATTAAAACTTGGAGCAGAAATTATACACCAAAAAAATATTAAGGCAGATCTTTAATTCATATTGTTCAACACTATTATAAAGGCTATTATATAGCCATGGAGATAGCTAAACAACTTCCTAATAAATAGGAAGAACAAATAGCAAATAACATGTTTAATGGTTTTACGGGGCTAACAAACTAACCACGAGAATTAGTAATACAAGTTGTTTTAACAACTCATATAACAATATTTATCTATATTATATTATTATTAATGAGTTACCAAACTCATATAATAATATAATAAATTAATAATGTTTACAACAGTTAATTCCTAACATTCACCCCCTTGGTGTGAACATTATTAATTCTCAATATTCACCCCCTTAATGTGAACACGACGAAGAACCATATTTCAAAGAATTTGAACCACCTCCTGAAAGCACTACTTAGACCAAGTACAAACTCCATAGATTATCTCTTTACCCTCGTAAAGGTGTAGTGTCAAGATGAATTATGCAGGAATGCTCCCTTCCTCTTTAGGTTTACGTGGGACTTTCCTGTCCTCTTTGGCACCCAAATTCGAATCTCCAAGATCCGCATGATCTTGGCACTAGTTTGATAACCATCCCTTGAGTCTACCTCGAAATCTTATCCTACTCCCCAAAAGTGTTTTTTTGAAATATATGAATTCCCCCAAAATTCTGGAAATGATTTTATTCAGCACACTGACACATTGAAAAAATAGGAACTTTGAAAATACAAGCATACAGAAACACAC
The DNA here is from genome assembly GCA_018340775.1 of Taxus wallichiana var. yunnanensis. Lineage (NCBI taxonomy): Eukaryota > Viridiplantae > Streptophyta > Pinopsida > Cupressales > Taxaceae > Taxus > Taxus wallichiana. The sequence goes on from CM031235.1 coordinate 604,991,312, forward strand.
ACAGCTGAAAAAAATGTCACCAAATCATCATGCAGCAACCCCCGTCGTTGGCGGACGATGAGAGGTCATTGATTGACCTCCAACCTCTATCCTCCAATTTCCCATGTTTAGAATGCTCTAGGTTCTTCTAGAATTTATATCTCTAAGCACATCATGGCCACTATTGTTACTTGTATATTCTCTACTATTACTTTCAGAATTCCCATTTGGAGTAATTACACTGTAGTAAGGAAAAAAATAGGATTTTTTTCTTGATGATTTGTTCTCAAACCTGTAGCATCATTTTGAGAAGTTTCGCATTCTCTAAGGGGAGGGTAGAAATGTTTACTCGCAACATTCGAGGGGTGCATCTTCCCCTGGAAGAACAAGTAAACCATTTTCTTGAAGAGATGAAGGCTCGTTATAACACATTTTCCAAAGAGAATCAACCAACTACTTTTCTTCCTTAGTTGCACCTAAATCATCAGATGACATATGTTAGATAGCATTGATGCGGGCCTAAAGAACATGTTTTAAATTTCCTTGTCAATGAAAGTAGAAAATTCTACCTTGCCATTACGAGTAAGTTCAAAAAAGTTTTGAAGTGTTTCTTAGCATACATCCGCATCTTCACTGGAAGCTAAATGAATGAATAACCGATGAAACCCAAGCTCTATAGCCACATTACAATCAACTACATTTTCTTGTAGAATATATTTTGTATTACGTAATGCTTTCCTCTGGAATCTAAAATCTTTTGTAGTCAAAGCATCCCGTAGTGCAACATATTCATTGGCCAGGAAAAAAATAATTATGGTTGGCTTATTGTGCCGAATTAAAGAAGAAATTACACCCAGTGCTTTAGTCTTAATAGTTATGCCGAATATGATACAAATTTGGATTATAGAAATTCCATCCCATTCATATCCATCATAAGTTGTTGAATTTTTGGATTATTCTACACGATAATAGTTATAACCTCTACAACTTTTTCTTGAATCGATGCATGAGGATGCTTTAGGTACCCAAATAGAGGAATCGGCCCTCCAATTTTATGTAGATCATTAGCCATGTTTATAAATTCAACATGCTCCTGAAGTTCCTCTAAAACTCCTTCCAAATATGTAATTGTGAAACCTTATTCCTCCAAAATTTATTGAGGCATCTGCATGAAGATGGTAACCTATTTCATCCACGTAACCACATATATTGTTTGTGCTTGCATAACTTCCATAAACCAACTTCTATCTTCTTCACTCAAGCGAGAAGGGGAAGAAGCTGTCATCGGCATGGGAGAGACTCCATTTCGAAGGTTGTCCCATTTGGTCCCATCAAATCCTGCCATTCGTAAAATTATGAAACACCTCCTAACACTCAACTGAAATGATAAATATATTTCTAAATTAGAACTCTGAGAGAGGATAATTGAAAAACACCTTTCGACTTCGTCGTTCGCACCCTTTATGGTGCTACTCAATCCTATTTTCTTTGAATTATAAGAATAAAATATTTTAACTCATAAATAAGGGAAATGTATAAACAAGAGGTTGCCCCGATAATTTAATTAGAAACCCATTGCCGATATCGGATGTGAGATCTGGTTCAGGTTTATTAGAACTTAGAGCGAAATTATACACCAAAAAATATGAAGACATAGATCTTCATTTCATATTGTTCAACACTATTGCGAAAGGATATTAGCTAAATCCCTCTTTCAAATGCTTCAAATCATATCAAATTCCTCCTAAATCACTTCCAAATAGCCTTAAAATATTATTCTAGCTTATTTATTAATCATAGGATATTAATTAAACCATATTGAGCTCCCATGAGTTGATAATCACTTGTTAATTCTTCTAATCAATCTTAACAATTCTAAGTCTACTTTATCCTTTATCACACATGCACTATTTTCAAGATTCTCCCAAATTGGAAAGTTATATAAAGGACCCTCCTACATCCTTCACACTTTACACCTTTACAAACACCATGCTTTAAATAGCAAGTACCATGGGCATATGATAAAGAGCCTTCTCCATTATTTTCAAATAGCTAGTTCATCTTGTGCATCCATTCTATCATTGTTGAGTAGAAAGGAAGATCTAAGAGTGACGTTGTAGCCATTTCTTGGTGAGATCCTTCCCTCTCTTTGGAGATTAACACACAAATTTGATTACTCATGATCTAAAGAGGCTCATGTTTAGAAGTAATCATACATTAAAAGAGTAGGAATGGTTAGCATTAGGTGATTTCATTCATGTTTATGCAATTAAGATAGTTATTTCCTTTAAGCTCTTATCATGATGTTAATGGTAGATTTAGCTTTGCTTTGAGACTACTAGGTGTTAGTTTCTTTCAATTAGCATAACAAGTTTAACATGTACACATTTGGCATGCCCAGTGGGACTTACTCCATTGTCTTTGCATTTAATTCCAATATTTTTAGATTAGTTTCAATTTTGGTTACTAACCCTCATTTTAGCATATTTTAGATAAATATGGTGTTTCTTAACTAGATTAGTTGAGTTTTCCTTGTTTTGTTGCTCTTTGTAGCTATGAAGGAGGTGAGGTGCTGCCAAATTTGGATCAAATTAACAAATTTTTGAGATTTTTTAAAATCCCATATTTTTGTGCTTACACAGGTGCCTTGCACTAGTGGGAATGTTATCCCGTAAAATTGACAAGGGCAATTTTACCGATAACCATACCGAAAATTTTGTTCCAATCCCTCGTTAGGGATCCCTTGCGTTCGAAACGTTGTAAAATCCCTTCCCGGGAAATCTAGTTTTCGAACTTAGTCTTTTTGAGTCTTTTTTGGCTGGGCGCATGAAATTGCTTTGCAACACTAACTTTTGATGCGCCCCCTTAAAAGCCTTTGGCGCATGGTTTTCAATGTCAACACAACTTTTCATGTGCCAAAGAATGTTGAACCTTCCCTGCGTGCGCCAAGGCGCATGCGCTTGTGTTGGTACACCTTTTGTTGCGCCACTCTTTGGTGCGCCAAAGGGCGCACATAACTTCATGTCGACAAAAGTTTTGGTGCGCCAAAGCGCTTAATCTTGTTGTCAATGAACTTTCATGCACCTTTTAAAAAGTAGGTGGCGCATTGATGACCAGTTTTTCTATATATATGTGCGTGCGCGCCCAAAGTGTCATTTTCACTTTTCACCGAACACGTGATTTTTCTGCGCCTGTCAGCCCCTGCTCGTCGTTTTCAGAGCCTTGTGGACCCGTCGCGCGTCTCTTACTATTTATCCAGGTAAGGGGTTCTTCTCCTTGTCCGTTTTGTGTTTTTGTTTCTTGGTGTGTTCTTGGTCTGGTTCTAGCTTGCTAGTTGGTTTCGAAATAGAAATGTGTTGGCCTAGCCTCCTTCGTTTGCTATCTGCCCCCCATGCTATCCTTCCTCTTTCCGGATCTGCTGGAGAAGGACGTTTTCTTGAGACAGTGGTTGTGGCCCTCCTAATCTAGATCGTTTTATTTACACCGCTGAACCTTTCGAAATAGGAGCAGAGGAACAAGAGGAATTTGAACCATAAAGAAACCCCCTTTGAAAAGAAGGTTTGTTCACTGTCTTTTCCACTTGGCGCATCGGCGCGTCCTGCAACACTAAGAACAGTTGCGTCCCTTTGGCGCATCTGACCACCTTGTAACGTGAGCAAAACCCGCGCCAATGGCGCACCCTTTCTGCTTGCTGCATCATTAACCTCTGCGCCCTTTAGCGCGTCTCTTTCACATGCTACAAGTGCTATGCTCGCGCCCCTTTGGCGTGCCATCCTTTTGTGCTGCATCACATTTCCATGCGCCCATGGCGCACCCAGCTTCCATGCAACACAAAGCTTTATCTGCGCAAGTATGAAGCTATAAAGACGCAGGCACATCCCCGATTGCAATAACATTATGATGTGTAAACTCTTTGTGCGCCGCGCCATATCCCTTTGGCGCACAAAAAGTCAATGTTACACGATTCATCCATGCACCGAAGGGCGCACCAAATACCAATGCAACATGAAAATTCTATGCGCCCTTTATAAAATGTAATCTGCAACATCAATGCGCCATGCGCCTTATCTATTTGGCCTGCAAGTTGCAATTTTCATGCGCCCTGCACCCTGAGCCTTAAAATCTCTAACTCTTTCTTCTGCTGACTTTCCAATGGAAGATCAAATGACTAATTCGACCTTTTTGGATTGGGTCTCGCTTCTTCTTCATGCAGATCAGCAACTGAGTTCAAAAGAACATATGTCTACATCCAGCAAGAGACCCACCAAACCAAGAGGAAAGGCTAAGCTTACAGAGGAAGAGATGAAGTACAAATATCAAAGGGTCAGGATGCCCGAATCACAGGCTGAATGCAGTATGGATGTCAGAGACTCAGAGTTGGGTCACATTGACATGGAAGAATTCTGGGTTAGAACTCAGAAGGTTACAAGAAGTCCGTGGATGGACAAATTAATAGGCAGTGCCCTGCATTTCACTTTGGAGGAATCCCCGTCAGTGCCGTCAACAATGAATTCATGATGGTGATTGCACAATCTTACAACAAGGACACAAGATGTGTCGAAAACAGCAAGGGCGAGGTAGTCATAAACCTCACTGCCCGTCATTTTGAGATAATGCTCGGCATCCCTCACCACCGGCACTTTGTGGCCGTCAGCCAAGAAGAGTGCATCAAGGCCTGGGAAGATAATGAAGACCAATGCATGCAACTAATGAACGAAGTCTACTTGAAGAACAAGAAGGTGGTAACCCGGTGGCCCCAAATCATCCACCGCAGTGATTTCTCAGAAGAGCTCGGTACTATTACTTTCTGACGAGTCTTCGAACTTTCGACGCCCACTACTTCCATAAATGGATGCTGAGGTACTTGGAAACAATGAATAAGAATGTGCCTGAGCAGCGCTTTTGCTGGGGAGAAATAATAAGCAGCACCATCTCCGAGCAGCTACAACAATTCGCCACAACGGGAGTGTTCCATATGAACTCCTACGTAGTCTACGCTGCAGCGTCGGAGAGGGATTATCCAGGGCTAAACCGAAGTGGAATTTGGCCTCAGGTCAAGATATATGAATATTATCCAGAACTAAGGCTGGAGAATAGCATCCCTCAATTCGCCAAAATTAATGATGCTTTCTTCTATCACATCATTTGCCTGTTAAGGCCAAATCTAACTCATGGTCGTACGACCAAAAACATTGTGTCAACCGTGGAGAAGTGGGGGGCCCTGTTCACCCAGTTTCCCACATTTACCTATCTGAGGGCGGTCAACTTCTTGGGCGAGCCAACCAGGCTACCGAGGTATGCTGGACCTAAGCTGATTCTGATTGAGCTGTCAAGGCAGCTAATCACATATCACGAAAAGTGCCTGAAAAGAAAGAAGGGTGGAACTCCTTTCCCCCTCACAGTAGGCCGATACACATGCTCTTCTCACCACAAGGCGAAGGAAATGTTTGCAGAGCTGGAGTTACTCAATTTGAAGCATGACTTCCCAGCCAGGCCCACCTTCGACCCAAGGGGCTGCCTGCCAAGGGCTAAGCTTGATCCGATCCATGTCCCTCAAATTGAGGATATTTACATTGACGTCATCCACGAGGTGGAACTCAGAAGAAAGGATCATTCTCGCTTAGCATTGGCGGAAATTATCCAATACGGAGTGGCCATTGTCCCCAAAGGCTTCCAAACGACGGAAGATGAAGTAGACAAGGTGTATAATGACACGGAAGGGGATGATTGGCCCTTCCCGGCCATTGACAGAAGCAAGGCTCCTCAAACAATTGAGGAGAGGGTCAAGGAGACTATGCGCAGAACAGAGCACTGGTGCCGCATGAACGGGCTGATCTACCTCGGGGTAGATTTCACAACCTCCCCATTGGGCAATGCACCTCCAAGGTCCAAGAAGCAGCTAAAAGGCAAAGGTGTAGAAGGTGAACCTAGCACCATTCAGGAAGAAGCCCCTGGAAGTCCTCCTTCCACAGCGCCAGAACAGGTAATAACTCTGGATTCGCCAGAGAAAGAAGCAGTGGAGGATAGTCCCATACGCCCATCCACTCAGGATGTCGGCATTGCTACAACCACAGAAGTCCCTTCTATCCCTTCTTCTTCTCTTCCTTCTCCTCCTCAAGTGACTCACGCGACCACCCCTTTGGTCGCGTCCTCTGTCCCTTCTTCTACTCTTTCCCCCACCTCTTCGTCTATCTTCTCCTCCCTCGCTGATTTATCTTCTTCCATTTCTTCCCTCATTTCCGGGCTCCCTTCCCTTCCTATGTCTTCTGCAGCTACGGTTTCCCTTCCTCTCGTGGACACTTCTTCGGCTATGCTTTCAATGCCACCGCCGCGTGTCTCCATGTTTTTCCCCTCTTCTACTGCTGCCCCCTCCTCCTCTGTCTCTGGTCCTTCTATGGGACCAGCCTGGATCTCTCGGTGGGCCAGCAAAGAGAAAGTTCCCATCGCTCTGATGGACTTCCGCGAAAGGGGCAAAGAAGCAAAATCCATGTAACACGCTTCTCTCAAAGTCTTTGCGGTGAGAGAGTTATGGAAATAGCATACCCAGATCCCCTCAAGGAGAAAAAGATCTGTCTTCGACAGTTTTCTTGACTGACTCAAGTTCAATGGGGACATCTTCTGAAAGTCTCCAGGGGGAAGCTCTTTCCGCAGTCGATGCCCTCTGCAAAAAGCTTCAAGAAATAAAAGAAGAGAAAAGGCTATTGAAGGAGCAGAACAAATATCTGCTTCAAGCCTTACAGAAGATGGGTAGTGCACCTCCCACGACTGCCGCCGAGACTTCTGAGCTTCTCAGCCAGGAGAAAATCAATGAATATTCAAAGATCGGCGAGCAGGGTATGGCCGTTTCTGCTTGGAGGAGCCAGATCCTCAAGGACAGTGAAAGAGTGATCGCCGAATATGTCAATTCATATCTAAACATCAGAAAGGCGAACAAGGAACTCCAAGCATTAGCGGGTCCCATATCAGAAGAGCTAGAACATGCTAGACTCCAACATGAGACCTTTCAACAAATGTTCGACTGTTCAGTCGAAGATCTGGTCAAGTTCAGAGTTTTCGGCCATCCAAGGGCCCTCAACAAAACCATGTCCACTCTGGACTATCGGATAGATCAGCTGGAATTTGTTCTGGAAAAGATAGACAAGGTGAAGGAAGAGGCCCTGGATGCGATGCATCAAATGGAGTGAATTGTTCTTAACATGTCTCCAGGGCTGCTCACTCCTTCCTTTACCATGAGATCAGCTGATGAAACTATCCGGATCTTGAGAGATCGCTTCTCGGAGCGGGGCCGAGGTCACATTTGACACTCGAATCTATCAACAACTTTGCTTGGCTGTAGGGACTTCATCGGGTTCCTCATCGAGGCGGAGAAAGATTATTCTAAACTCCCAGAAAAGCTCATAAGCGAGCGGGAGACTTGTGAAGCAATCAGCGAACGACACAAGGATCCATCACAGGATCAATTTGGACCCATGATTAACAAGTTTTTGGAATACCACGCTCAGTTCCACATATCATCTCCTAAGCAGCATCAGAAGCAGGCAACCCCCTTTCGGCCGCAGGATGACGATGACGAGTAGCTGCTTCTTTTTCTTCTTCCTCTTCTTCTTCTTCTCTCTATTCTCCGACTTTCTTGTTGAAATATCTAAAGTGTGTTGGCACAAATGATGACATCATCCATGTTGCATCATGGGATGATGTCATCCATCAAGTTGTCAAAAGTCAACATGACTTTTAGATATTTTGTAAATATCTTTGTAAATATTTGTTGGCTCCTTTTTTTTTTTTTTGTTTCCTTCTCCTCTTTTCTATAAATCTTTGGAATACTTGTTGTATTCGGGGTGAACATTTTTTAGATGAAAATAGAAGTGAGGAGAGAAAGACTTTGAGCTTTCTTGTAACAGAAGAAAATAGTAATACAAATATTAAGACTTTGTGCTCAATAGCTGTGTTATGCATTAGATCTTCCTTACGTTAGATCTGTATGTGTTTAATCTGTTGGATTCATATCTACTTTTCTGTCATTTGCTCATCAGTATTGCTTTGTTTATTTATGCAAGTAGGTTTGGCTCATTTACTACCAACCCAAAAACATAAATCTTCTGACCTTTCTGCTTTGGAATTCATTTCTTTTCTTCCTTCGGATCTGTTCTTTCTCTTTTCCCTCTTTCATTCCTTTCTTTTCGCAGCCTGAAACACTCTACTGGGATGAGATCCCAAACCCCCGAAGGCAGAATCTGTGAGACTTGCATAGATTCCTGCTGGTAGAATAGCAATAAACCAGTTTCTCTTTGCTGACTCAAAGAGGGGCTAAGCCCTGCACACTGTTGGCTCGTCTATCCATAGATCTGTCCAGGTGTGATTATCTCGCCAAGGAAGAACCCTTGTGATACTTCTTTGAAGCTTGCATAAGCGTAAAAATTTTTTACGCTATTGTTGTTAAGCTTGCACTACCGCTTGACTGACTGTGCTAACGCGCTTCTCCGTCTACATTTCGATAAACTAAATTTTTAATACTCTATGCCTATTGCACTATAGGCTTACGCTACCACTTACCTAGCTTGTGTTACTAACTCTCTGCATGCACTAGCACTTAATTGTTCTATGTTTTTGTCTCGGACACTGTGTTTTTGACATTATCCTTGTGTGATCAGGCTTATCCTTGCATGATTACTTGAATCCATGCGCTACTACTACACATGCTTGTACTAGTGCTTTGTGTTAATATTTGGCTCGATTTTCAAGGTTTCCATATTCCTAATTCTAATGTATGTTTTTTTATAGGTTTTCTAAATCTTTTTGTAGGTTTTTACATTTTAAATCATATTTCTAACATGTTTTCAAGCTTTAATGAATGTAATGTTTCCATGCTTTGCTTAAGTTAGACTAAAGTTTGTGTATGCTCTTCTCTTGCACCTTAGGGTGATCTTGAGAATAAAAGTAGCTTTAGTTTTCATTTTTCTAACATTTGGTTAATTAGAAACTTAATCTTTCATTTTTTCTTAAAGGAATGAACAATTTATCAAGCATTGTTTAAAGTACATTTAATTTTAAAAATTTCCTTTACATTTATCTAGTTGAATCAAATCATTGTGTATGCTCTTCTCTTGTGTCCTTGGATGATCTTGAGAATCAAAAGAAAATTTGGTTCACTTTCTATTGGAAACTACTAAATACTTTGTGTGTAGGACCTAACGCTTGTCAAAGACTTGGGATCTAAACAAACTCTAACTACATGTGTGTTGCAGGTTTCCAATGGTGTGCTAAACCACATTTTAATCAAAAGATAAAAAAACACACCACTTTATTCAACACATTGTATTTACAGGTTTTGGTTAAGAGCTACAACTCATCCTATTTAAAATGGGGAAGTATCTTGGTATAAGCCATAAAACTCATTGTGAGGATTACCCCAAGAACCCCAAAGTAGTCCACACCTTGAGAGAACTGGTGGATGAAATGGGAAGTGCCTGCTTTACCCACTTGACTAGTAAACCTTTTTGATATTAGTGTCAAAATTGTCTTCATGCAACCCTAGTATGATACAATTGAATGCAATTTATTAATCATTGTATCAAAGGGGGTAAAGTGATTTTCTTGGAAAACCGCTCATAGAGATTTTTTTACAAATTAGGGAGTGAACTCTTTAGGAAGCTATTTGGCATTAGGGCCAACTTGACTTTATCCATCATGTTCTATAGAGATCTCGCAAAGAAAGAAATTATTTTGGAGTCAAAACCTTGTTAGTCAAACAAGGGAAAGTCCATTGAAGTTTGAGCCGTGTGTTATTCATCACAAAAATTACAAGGAATCACTTTATCCTAGTTTCTACCTTGTCCTAAGACAAGGTGAAACTTTACCAAAGTTAGGCTAAGTATTTTTCATCACCACTTGATCTACTCCTTTGTTTTCTTGTTTCCCATTTGGGATAAAATAAAGCATATATATGCGAGATACCACTAGAAATTATTGTGTCCGACACTTTTGTATTATATTCACATGACTAGGTTGCAATGATGGAATGTGAGTGTTGAAAGTGTGAATGGTACATCTTCATGTTCTCGTAGGCCATTTTTCTCACACCCATATCGAGACTCACTATCATTTTAGCTATGTTTTCTTATTATTGACTTCCTTTTATTTGTTACATTTCTCGCATTATATCGATACAGGTTGTGATACATACATCTTGTTTCCTTTGTGAAATTTGATCTAAGTATCTAAGTTGTATTGTTAGGTTACTTGCATAAATAACAACTTCTTGATAGACTTCGACTTATTTTTTATCCCAACATTGCCTTGAGTTTTGGAAAGTGTCATCGTTACACTTTGCTTGCATTGTGGTCACATCATTTTGATGCTAAAATCTTGCTTTGTCTATAAAGCTTTATTAATATCTCCAAATAGTGTCGTTGAGTTGCTCGCATTTCTAGCCTCCATTCTTAAAGACTTGGAATTTGTTTGTATCTAAAATTGTTTTAGTATACCTTGTTTGGAGATCACGTCAACACCTTCTTAGTATTTAGGTATTTTTATATTAAACTTGACCTAAGTGTTGATATTGTGTTGTCATTATTTGCATCAAACCTATCTTTGAGAATATAGGGAGTAGATATTCTTGTGATTGGATCATATTATTGTACTTGATTGTTTTATCCTAAATACTTCTTGCTACATGATACAGTATCAGTGTCTCATTATTTATTCTTTGGTGTCCTTGGTTTATATTTCCTTGATTCTTTAGATTCTGTCATTAGTTATTTGACATTCTTTGTGATGATTTGACATCGTTACACTCCTTGGTTTGTCTTAGGGTCCATTTTAAATCAACCTTAGTGAAACCTTTCCTATTATGTCTCTTATCACAAGGATGAGGCATTGAAAATTAGGGTCAAATCCCTATATAAATGACAAGATAAATCCTATTTTTAAATATAACACCACGTTTGATCATAGTATTGGTGAGGAAAATTATCCTTAGGTGGAATTTGAATTTAGTCCCACCAAAATAGATAACTTCTTGTTTCAAAATAGACATGAGGTTCATATGTGTGTCATAGAATTGGGGGCTAAGTTGCTGCCCCGTTTGATCCCTCTCTCCTTGCCAACATGGTTCATGGAGAAGAATAAGTAGAGTGCCCTCCATATAACATTTAATGAAATCCTAAGCCTAGGACATGCTTCTACTTTCAGCCAATGGAATAAGGAAGAAGTTCCTTCTCAAAATGATGGAGGATATCCCATCCCTGTTGTCAAAATTCATTATGACAATCATGAGGAACTGCAAATCATGAAAAACCTCCTCATTGTGAGAATTGGGAAGAGATACCAACCCAATAGGTTACCTGAGAATAATAAATACAAGCTCTTACTCGCTAATTGGAAAGCTTGGCTTCACATGTTAATAAAGGACCAACAAAGACTCCTAGAAAAGAAAAACCTAGAGCTTCATATCACGATTTTTGTACCAAACCTCCCCATCAAGAAAAAATGCAAAGATTCACATGAGGAGTTATACACAGAGAATAAAGGCGGTGAAACAACTAGACTTAACCACTTATATAGACCAACACCACCTACATAGGGGAAACTCTTCAACCAAGAGTAGTTATCCTTGAAGAATTCCCTTACTACTTTACAAGAAGGTAATGTAGGCCATAGTAAAAAGTATCAGTCTGAGGAATTATGCCCATAGCCCTTTGATAGGGCTATGTTGCAAATACCTTTCCCACGTCACTTTGATTGTCCCAAATTTGAAAAATACAAAGGAAAATGTGATCCAAGAGACCACATTAAAGACTTCTACATGGCATCTCAAGAAGTCACTTTTAGTGATAATTATCACATTCACCTTTTGCCACGAGTCTAGGGGGTCAAGAACTTGAATGGTTTTTTACATATACCTAAAGGGTCCATTTCTACATGGATGGAATTAGTAGAAAAATTTGTGTGTCACTTCTCGTTTAACATGTAAAATGATGTTACCGTGATAGATTTGTGCGATAAGAAACAACGAAACAATGAAATATTATCTATTTTATTACAAAGATGGCGAGGGCTAGCTAGTCACTTCCTTGCTCCATATCGGAGAAATATTTTTTCAGCATATTTGTACCTAACTTACACCCTAAGATTTCTCTCCACTTGTAGATGTATTGTGTAAACATGTTTGAAGAGGTCATAGAAAAAGGTAGTCAAATTGGAAAATCATTGTTAGTAAAATGGACTTTAAAACCCTTCTTACGCAAAAACCACAATTGAAAGCCTAACAACAAACCAAATTTTGTTCCAAACAAGAACAAGAAATTCATAGGTAACGGTATAACAGACTCTAAATGAGTACAAGTTGTTCAAAACCATCTTCTTTTGAAACTTGCTAAGGGACCTTCGGCCCTAAGTACAAACATCGTGATTTCATCGCTCTATTTAAATCTATGTCGCCAATATTAAAACAAATAGAGGTGGTAAAAATGGTTAAATACCCATAAACTATACCCTATGGAGATGATGTACCTAAGCCATCATGATTTAGAGAAAATGAATATTTCGGGTTTCATCATGTCAGGGGTCAAAAAACTGATAAGTGTTTGAAGTTGAAACACTTCATCTAGGACTTAATTGATAGTGGTGATGTGGAAATGGATTCCTCTGCCCCTAGTTAATCTACCAATGAAAACTTGGGAATTTACAAAGAACATTTCAACAAGCATAATAAAGAAAAGGTAAAGTTGAATCAAGGACAGTCATACCAAACCAAAAATTCCAACTATGTTACAAAAATGAACAATCATTTTGATGCTCTAATTGGTTGTGTTATCCCACCTTTTGAGCATATCAACACCATTAATATTAAAATGAAGGAGTGTGTCATGGAAACATGACGTGCTCACCTTGTTATCTCATAACCTCCTTCGTCTACCCCTTAGGATATTCATTATAATGTTTTAAAGAAACTTGAGAAAACTACTACTAAGATTTCAATCTTATATCTTCTCAAAATCTCTAATGTTCACAAGGACATCCTTTGTAAAACATTACAGGGGTCAGGAGTGTCAGTTGATATTGACCCTACATGCTTCTAAGCCATGGTCGTGTAGATTACTCCAATGGAGCACATAACCTTTAGTCATGAAGATATTCTGAAGAGGATCCTACCCATAACTTACCCTTACACATTGAGGTCATTATCAATCATAAGAAGATAAAAAGGGTGCTTATGGATGGTGGATTAGGCTTGAACATTTGTACTTTGAAACTGGTTCGACAACTAGGTTGTACTGAGGTTGATCTAGAAACTAAGGTCATTACCATCAAGGCGTATGATAATGATGAATAGAAATCAGTCAACACGATCAATTTCTCACTAAAGGTATGACCTACTACTCATGATACTAAGTTCCATGTTTTATACTTGGAGCTTCCTTACAACATATTGCTCAAAGATCCCATGGATTTGTGCCATGCAAGATGTACTTTCTATGTATCATCAATGCTCAAAGTTATATCACGAAGGACAAACCATTACTATTCAGGGGGATCCTCAACCCTTTACTCATTACAAAGAATTTTTAGGCTATTTTTCCACCACTTATGAATGCCCTTTTATAGATATGGTTGTTCCAATTCAATTAAAGGATCTCGCCTCACGAGTTGATCTAGATACCTTGTTTGTTAATGATAATGGTGTGTAAACATCTCAGAACTTTATTTTCTTCATGGGAGATGAAATTTGTTGTAAATGGTTATGGATAATATGATCTCCAATAGGCCCTTTTAGTTTCTGAACTCCCCATAACTCCCAAAACATGGGGTAGGTCTAGCCACAAATATCAATAGTCTATATAAAATTACAACATCGACACTTTCTCTCCCGGTGGCCTATTAGCGAGATGTAAAGATTCTTGATAACTATATGATATCTCCTGCCACTGATGAGATGGTGTCATGTTACCAAGAACCTAAGTATGTAATTCCCAATAAGATTATGTACACTATGGGATACCAAGGGTATGGTTGTGGCACCAACAAACAATGAGTGCAGGAACCTCTTCCGACACCTCATTGAAAAGTTTGTAAGTATGGTATTGGTGTCTAAACCTATTCATCCATTCAAATAGAGGTCGATGCTACCTCTTCTAAGTGCAAAGATATTTCGTCTGAATACGAAAGTGAAACAGATTCCCAGTGTAGTCTTTACAAAGACCTTGCCTCCACAAACCTATTTTCTGATCGACAGGGTTTATTTTGACTATAATCCCAATCATATTCCCTACCATTCCAACATTAGACCTTATCTACTTGTCACTTGTTGATTTGGGAATAACAACAACAATTACCAATCAAATTCTTTAAAAATGATGAAGCTATTGGTGATTTTATGGTTCTTCGTGACAATATTGCAATTGATGATCATAAGAAGGGATTCTCCATTAATATTGACGCACACACATATTTAGGGAGGAGGCTGATCTTCATGGTCACAAACATCAAAAGAAAATAAAAATAAGTATATCTTCAAAGAAGCCTTGTACAAAGAAAAATTCCAAGTCCTATAGTGAAAACCTCTTTGAGGCACTTGCAGACAAACAAATAGAAAAATCACTGGACATAAAAAGTTACCATACTAAAGGTGAAAATATAGTTGAGATGCACTTAGAAGAACAAGATCTCAATCTCCCCCTTGATCCTACACACATGGAGGAATAATCCGGTTTCTTGTGGAGGATACCATAGATGTAAACATTCGTACAAAGGAAATAACTAGAATAGTCAAGTTTGGAGCTTCACTCTCGTCCCAAAGAACAGAATACCTTTGTGCTAATTTTGAATGAATTTTCAAATATCTTTGATTGGTCCTAACCGGACATGACAGGTTAGATCCGGTATAAGTAGTGCGTAACCTAGTTGTGCATGAAGAGGCAAAGCCTATAAAACAAAAGCTCAGAAATATGCATCCTCACGTCACCTTGGTTATAAAAGAAGAGCTAGAGAAATTATTGGCAGTAGGCTTCATAAGGCCTATTGATTATTCGAGTGGATCTCAAACATAGTCCTTGTACATAAGAAACCTATCGGTATTATAATTTGTACAAATTTAAGAGATAAATAAATCTTTTCCTAAGGATGACTTTCCTCTTCCTAACATCGACATGATTTTCGACTCAACAATTGGTTATGAAATGATATCACTCATGGATGGATTTTCAGGGTATAATCAAATTAAAATTGCGAGAGTAAGATCAACACAAAACATATTTTACAACCCCATGGGGTACATTCTTCTATCAATTCATCCCTTCGGGCTCAATAATGTAGGTGCAACATATCAATGGGTTATGATTGTCATATTTCACGATATGCTTAATGACATAATGGAAGAATATGTGGATGAAATCTTGGGTAAATCAAAGAATAGAGAAGATCACCCAACTATGTTATGGTGCATTTTTCAGCGTCTTAGAGACTATAAGGTTCGACTCAACTTGAAGAAATGTGTCTTCGGTGTGCTATCAAGAAACGTTTTAGGGTTTATTGTTTTGAGGAGAGGAATTGAAGTAAATCCTAAAAGGTTACTTCCATAATAGAAATGCCTCCTCCTGAAAACATCAAATAATTGTGCAGCTTACAAGGGAAGATTCAAGCAATCAGAATATTCATCTCCCAACTCATAGATAAGTTTCACTCATTCACACATCTTATTAAGAAAGATGTTGATTTCCATTAAGGGTCCAAAACAACAGAAAGTGTTTTTTTGCTTAAGGAATATTTGTTCAAACTCCCTGTTCTAATGTTTCCTATTGTAGGTGAACCACTTTTACTGTACATTTCTTCTACTCACTTTACAATTGGAACACTGTTGGCCCAATATAATATAGAGCAGAAAGAAAAATTTGTTTACTACCTTAGTTGTACATTGATTTATTATGAACTCAAATACCCATAGATTGAGAGGTATTTCTTAGTTGTAGTCTTTGGTTTTCAAAAAATCATCATTATTTGTTGAATAATAAGACCAAGCTCATATCAAAATTTGACCCATTGAAATACTTGTTATAAAAACTTGCACTTATAGGAAGGATGGCCAATTGGATCATCCTACTTAGTGAATTTGATATTAAGTACATCCATCGAAATTGGTTAAAGGGAAGGTGTTGGAAAATAAACTAGATGAAGACCCTTTTCCAAGTACTGAACCATTAATTCTGGAACTTCCAGATGCTTCTATAATGTACCTTGAGGAGTCCATTATATGGTAGATGTATTTTGATGGATCCTTTACTTTCCATGGTTCAGGAGCAGGAGTGGTGCTCATAACTTCATCGAATACCTGATTCCACAAGCATTTAGACTTGGTTTCCCATGTACCAACAACATAGCAGAATATGAAGCTCTCATTACAGGGCTAAAAATAGCTATACATTGGGATATTAATAAGATAAATGTTATTAGTGATTCCATGTTAATCATCAAAAAATTTACTGAGGAATACAAGGTTAAGGATGGGAAGCTCATTCCTTACAAGAAATTGGTGGATACATTGAAGGAATTATTTGTACAAGTCACATTTGAGCAGATCCCTAGAGGATAGATTCGAGCAACGGATGTTATGGCTACAATTGGTTCTTTGCTATGCATCCCACCTGGGAATAATGATATGCATTTATTTGTCGAGAACCTAACTACACCAACATATGACAATTCGGATTCTGTTTGGTATGTGAATTTTTTGGTCCCCATTCCCCTTGATACCTTGAAATTTACAATTACCCTCATGATGGAACCTTCCCTCCGGACATTTCCACTTACAAACAAGAAACCTTATCCAACGCACATTCTATATACCTTACTTTGGTGCACTCTATATTGTATAGGTTGTGATGGGAATTTTTTGTGTTTTCTTAACTCAAACGAATCTATCATAATGGTTAAGGAGGTGAACGAAGGAATTATGGAGTGCATACAAGTGTGATCATCTTGGATAAAAATATATTGAGAGTAGGTTATTGTTGGCGTCTTTGTGGAGACTCGATTGTTGAAATTACATAAAGAAATTTTTGCTATGTTAGAAATATGGAAACTTGATACATGCCTCGTCACAATCATTACAACCTATTACTACACCATGGCCTTTTTCAAAGTGGGGACTTGATATCATCGGTAAGCTTACCCCTACATCCTATGATGGTCATATGTTCATTATTACTTCCATTGAGTACTTCACGAAGTGGGTAGAGGTTGTTCCCCTCACCTATGTCACTGGTGCACAGATATCCAAATTCATAATGAACCATATCATTTTCTGATATGAAATCCCCTCTTCTATTATAGCTCACAATGGTAAGTCATTCAAGAATAAAACTATGAAGGTGTTTTACCAACGCTTTCAAATCCAAATCAAGTATTCAACACCCGATTACCCTCAAGGTAATGGGAAGGGTGAAGCCTCAAATAAAACCCTTGTTCATATTATGGGGAAAATGGTGAATAAAACTAGCTGTAATTAGAATTTGAAAATTCATCC
Source organism: Taxus wallichiana var. yunnanensis (assembly GCA_018340775.1). Lineage (NCBI taxonomy): Eukaryota > Viridiplantae > Streptophyta > Pinopsida > Cupressales > Taxaceae > Taxus > Taxus wallichiana. Next base: position 605,008,809 of record CM031235.1, read on the forward strand.
TACCCTCTAGGCTTACAAGACATCCATCTGCACCCTTATTGGTGCTACTCCATATTCCCTAGTTTTTGGCACAGAAGTCATATTACCCCTTGAGATCAAGCTCTTATCTTTGCACATAGAGAAAAGAGATTACTTGGATAAAGAGGAGGAATATAGAGTGGGTCGGCTAGTAGATCTAGATCTATTGGATGAGAATTACCTTCATGCCCTTGATCACCTTAAAGTGTATCAAAATTAAGTGCATCAAGGTTATAATAAATAAATGATACTTTTGACAATTATCTTTGCGAATGAACCGTTAGAGTCATTGGATACCTTAGGTTAGTGGGACGTGCGCCCTAAGGTAACCTCTAGGTTTTAAAGAAGTTGAATCTTCTCTATGGTGTGAGATGAGGGTTAGAGAAAAATGAAACATAACACAAAACTAGACGATGCACCAAAAAGAAGAATTTAATCAAGAATCCATCTTCCTGAAATGGGAAAAGGTGAGCACTGAAAAGGGTGGATGAAATGCACCACAGGCTAGAGACATATTCACACATAATACCACTTCAAACTCATCAAGAACATCTTCCAAAACCCGTAATGAACATTTAGAGATATGCATAGTATACCGATAATGAATAAAGGCTATTAGAGATGATAAAACATGCAAAGGATGGACGAAATGCATCATAGGACATTATATTGCTCATAAAATTGTGCATAGTACAACAATCAATAGGAGGTAAGAAAAATGCCACTAAAAATACTTAGGAATAAGGCTTGAGCTCCATGTTCCTACCCTAGAAAAATGATTAACTCCCAAAATATATATATATTTTATAATGAGCCCCAAATTACAATATATAGAATGAGAAGAAGAGAAGAGAACAATCCCTAACTACTTCCCCAACCACTTTAAGTTATAATAAATGAGATGAAGTGAAAAATAGATTTACAAAATCTATCTCACACCGCCACATGATCTACCTTTAAGAAATGAGATCCATATTCATTCAATACATTCTTAATTACTTTCCAACCACTTCCCTTGAAGTGGGCTCATCTTTTAAGGAATACACCCTCAAATATTTATTACATATCTGAACTCCTTGATTATTGTGCATTATATTTTGAGCCATGGTTCTGCTGACACCTATTTTTGGTGTTTCGTTAAGAAATGCTCCATTTGTGGCCCTTTGAATGTAGGTGGAATTTCCTCTCCCTTTGTACCTTTTGAAAGATCTGAGCATTTAAAAATTCTAGGTGGTCTTTATTACTACTTCACACATGGCATTGACCTGTCGCCAATCTTTTGCAACCTACTTTGGGCTTGGATTCCATTTACACTGAGCTCCATGTAGAGACCAAGCACATCCCTAGGGTCTCCGATTTTCTTGCATCTTTCAAAAGTGTGCTGATCTGACACACAACATCTTCCATGGATTCTTTCTATTTTTCCTTGAGTTTATAATGGGACTCATTGTATATTAATATGAGGATCATTTTCTTAGCGGTACCCTTATCATTGACTCCATGTGGAAGTCTGCGGGGTTTTGAGATTTCATTCTTCGGTTTCATTTTTAACATTACGTCAGGCTGACACATGGCACCTTCTATAAGCATGTTACTTTGCTTCGAGTTGACTCGTTCCGGGCTTGGATTTTCACCATGATTTGGCTAAGTCCCTCCCAAAATTTTGGATGCTCGACTCCTTTCATATTCAGTCTAAGACTCTCAAAACTACCTTGATTACTCACAACATGAATTTGCTTGTTATCTAATTTTAGTGGGTGGTGGAAGAAATTATATAAAATTTTGGAAACTCATGGGGGACCATTAGCCTACTAAATGGAATGAACCAACTATCTGTATCTATTCATTGGGAATGGAGTCTGCATTATGAGTTGGTATGAACCTTGGTTCTAGAGTTTTTGAAGTGTTGCTACTTGCTTGCTTGATAGCCATTAACGATCCTTGGTGCTTTTCAACTCTCATAAGAAGACTCTAAAATTTGTTTTGAGAGTAGAAAATTGTTTTGAGATTGAATCTCACTCGTTGTGATTTTGAGTTTGGAGGATGGAGCAGATTCTGAATCGGGCTAACAGTCGATATTTACAGAGGTGTAGAGGCTTACTGCAATTCATTCTGGAGAGATTCAACAAGGTTACCTCCTAAGTTGATTTTAGTTTCTTTGCATTTGTTTGATTTGAAGCTTGCAACTATTACAAGTAACTATGGATCTCCTTGTTGTTTTTTGGAGGGCTTGATTTTAGTACCACCGGAGAAATATGGACAAGAGCTATATACAAAAGGACAAATCATACATGCCTCAAGTGAGACATGTAGAGTGTGCAAAAGCACTTCTTCTGCTGAAAGCAAATCTACTCCTACTCCTACACTAACTAAAATAGGAAAAGCTAAACAAAGCCTGAAACAGGAAGGGAGAAATAGCTTCCCTTTCTTATAAAGTGTGGCCATGTGATTAATTTAACAATGGATATGGCCTGTAATAAGAGTGAAAAATTACCTTCCACTCCTCTACCCATGGTATCAACAAACAAAATAAATACCTCCTCAAGATGCTTATTATTTGATTGGAGGTGTTGTAGCTGACCCTTGGTGCTTTGAAGATTATCCTCATGCTCGAAGTGAGCATGACCGATGTTGGCTTCTCCTTGGATCTGATGAGGCCAAACTCATGATGGGGTAGGGTTTGATCCACTGTGCTTTCCTGTCGCTCTATGTTTCAACCTCCGAGATGAGGCTTTCTTGCATACTTTCATGGATGGAGTTGTTTGCATGCTGATTTGGAATTTCTGTGCTTCTGCAAATAGTTGATCTTCTACCTTGATGACTAGTATAGGAGTGGTGTCATCCTTGTCTTCCTTTTCCTTCTTCATAGCATCTTTTCAGCAAATCTAGACTCTTTGATTGAAATAAAAATCCTTCAATGATTATATCTTCATTAAGAGCTTCTGGATTTGATTCAGGGGAATTTCATGAGTAGCAATTTGTTCTTGTTGGGGAATTATTGATGAAGCCTCAAAGGTTGTGATTTCTATGGGATCTTCTTCATCAAGGCATTCCTCCAAGTCAGATAAGCAATCAAGCTCATCATTTTCATATTGTGCCAAGGTTTCTCCCTCTTGCATGATGGTCTTTGAGTCTGTAAATTTTTCATCATGTGCAACTTCATCTGACTCATGATTTGAATCCTCTGAATTTATTTTAATCATCCCTATGTGCTCCTCTTCTTTTGGATTTGGAGTTGCTTCTTATTCGTATTGAGGGGATGACTATTTAGAAGGAAAAGGGACAGAAGAAATGAAGTGGGATGAAAGGCTAGGAGATGGAGAAGGGAACTCAACATTTGGAGCAGTATGACATGATATAGCTTGGGAAGGGGGGAAAGATGCACAAAGATTTGGTGATTGACTTACCCATTGACAAGGTTGTCTCGCACTTTTCTCATATGTTTCAATACCCTCAATCCACTGCATAAGTGGGGGCAATATTTCTTCTAAGAAATCAAGCTTCTCCTGTGGGCTATAGTGTCTAGGAATAGGGCCTTCCCATGGACAAGGTGCCCTGCATCCTATCCCGAATGCCTTCATTTGTGTTGTATCCCAAGATTGAACCATGCCTACCTCCATTCTTTGGATCTTCTCTAGTAGACCAACATCCTCCATTTGACTGTAGTCATCATATGCATACCCGTGTCCTTGATAGGTTCCATAGCCAAACTGGTTTTGGCATTTCTCATATGGGTAAGCATAGTGGCTTTGAATCTAGTTATACTACTAGTTTGGTTTGGAGAAGTCATGAAGCTTATTAGAGGTTGATGATACTACTGAAAGTGTGAATTCCATTGTGGGAATGAAGTCATGATTACACAACTTCATAGAATGAAGGAAAATGAGAGACGTGGAAAGAAAGATGAATGGAGATGGATGAGAGAAAGGTCTGTAAAATTAGAGAATGGGTTGTTTGGATCATGCGGAGTCACCAGATGTGCTTTGCATGTGCCTCCATAGGCTGAATCTCACCAAGAACACACCAACTTGATGAAATGAAATGATAGGATGCTTTGAACTATCCCATCGGGCATGCCAGGAAAACTATTGACAATTATCTTTGCGGATGAACCATCAGAGTTGTTGGATACCTTAGGTTAGTGGAATGTGCACCCTAAGGTAACCTCCAGGTTTTAAAGAAGTGGATCTTCTCTCTGGTGTGAGATGAGGGTTTGCGAAAAATGAGACATAGAAAAAAACTTTAGAAGTGATGCACTGAAAAGAAGAATTTAATCAAGAATCCATCTTCCTAAAATGGGAAAAGGTGAGCACTGAAAAGGGTGGATGAAATGCACCACAGGATAGAGATAGATTCACACATAATACCACTTCAAACTCATTAAGCATAACTTCCAAAACCTGTAATGAACATTAGAGATATGCACAGTATACCAATAGTGAATAAAGGCTATTAGAGATAATAAAACATGCAAAGGATGGATGAAATGCATCACATGACATATTATATTGCTCCAAAATTGTGCACAGTACAACAATCAGTAGGTAAGAGGCAATAAAAATGCCACTACAAAGCCTTAGGAAGAAGGCTTGAGCTCCATGTTCCTACCCTAGTAGAGAAGAAACAGGGACCCCAACCACTGTAAGTTGTAATAAATGAGATTAAGTGATAGAAATATATTTGCGAAATCTCTCTCACATTGTCACATGTTCTACCTTTGAGAAACGAGAGCCATATTCATTCAATACATTCTCAATTACTTTCCAACCACTTCCCTTGAAGTGGGCTCATCTTTTAAGGAATACACCCTCAAATATTTATTACATATCTAAATTCCTCAATTGTTTTGCATTGGATTTTTAGCCAAGGTTCCACCGAAACCTATTTTATGGTGTTTTGTTGAGAAATGCTCCCTTTGTGACCCATTAAATCTAGGTGGAATTTCCTCTCCCTTTGTACCTTTTGAAATATCTGAGCATTTAAAACTTATAGGTGGTATTTATTATTGTTTCACACATGGAATTAACCTAACACCAATATTTTGCAACCTACTTCGGGATTGGAGTCCGTTTGCATTTGAGCTCCACGTAGAGACCAAGCACATCCCTAGGGTCTCTGCTTTTCTTGCATCTTTTGAAAGTTTGCTGAGCTGACACGCGACATCTTCTATGGATCATTCTATTTTTCCTTGAGTTTACAATGGGACTCGTTGTACATTAATACGAGGATCCTTTCCTTAGCGGGCCCCTTATCATTGACTCCACGTGGAAGTCCCACGAGGTTTTGATATTTCATTCTCCCCTTTATTTTTGACATTGTGCTTGGTTGACACATGGAACCTTCCACGAGTCTCATTACTTTTCTTTGAGTTGACTCATTCTAGGCTTAGATTTCTCACCGTGATTTGGCTAAGTCCCTCCCAAAATTGTCGGAGGCTTGACTCCTTTTGTATTCAACCCGAGACTCTCAGAACTACCTTGATCACTCACAACAGGAATCTTCTTGTTATCTAATTTCAGCGGGCGGTGGAGGAAATTAAATAATAGATACCTCACCAATTTGAGGTAGGAGACCTTTTCTAAAGGAAAATTAGTTCAATACCACCAAGGATCGTGAAAAGAAAGGTAAGTTTGAGCCTAACTAGTTAGGGCCATATGTTGTGGTCACTAAATTTGGTTCACGGGCATACAAGCTTGCTGACTCTGATGGTGATGAACTTAGCAAACCCATGAACACCATGCATCTCAAGAATTTATATTCTTAAGTATGGGGTCCCTCAAATATCATAAAATAAAAAATAAAAATAATATATAAAATTATAAAAAGAAATGATAAATCAATGTGTCCAAGTGTGAAAACCACGTAATTGTGGAACTTTGAAAATTCCTTCGGTGAAAACCAGTTTTTGGAACCATTGGAGTGTCATTGTTCACAAGACATCTTATATCTAGGATTAAAATGGCTTTATCCTAAGCTATTCTTTTCTGTGTCTCGATACTTTTGAGCCTATCCCTCTTGGCCTTGATAAAGCTTATCCTATTTCTATATGAAAAGATTTTCTCCTTTATACATTCCCATATAACATTGGGGAAACTTTGCATTGTCACTTCTTGCACATACACGTGGCATTCTACCCTTGTACACCCCATCTATCACAGGGGACATCCACATTTCTTCATTTTCTTGGACATAGCTTCAGAAAACTTCTATAAAATTGTAAAAACATTAGTATAAGTTTTGAAAATCCCAAAAAATTCAAATGCTTTTAGTTGGAAAAATAAAAACATTCAAAAACATCGCATATACAAATAAAAAACAATATAACATTGTCCCGAGATAATACCAAAAACTCACAAAAAACATTTCAAAATGTCTCGTAAAAACAAGGTAGTAGTTTGCTACTTTAATTGTTTATTTGTACATAGTTTTGTTGCTTTGCCTTTTCGTATTATGTGCTTTAATTGGATTCATTTGCTTTCTTAGATTAATTTTTACTCTAATATGGTGTGGATTCCATTTGGTTCATTTTTTCTTGCATGTTTGTATATAGTTGTGTTGTTTTGATTAGATTTGGTTAACTTGTACTTGTCTTATTTGCTTGTACAATTTTCTATCCTTTTCATCATTGGTATCATCTATCATCATATGCCAATAAATTCTAAGCTACATCATCATACAAATGACAATTACACATGTATGCTAAGCTAACATCATATAATCATAAAAAAGGGGCAAGATGGATTATCTTTATCCCCCCTCATCATAGACCATAATAAAAACATGGGCTAAAAATGTTATCTCATAAAAAAAAATGTGATATAATCAAAGTCCATCATCATATATCCATATCAAAATCAATGTCCATGTACAAAATGTGTCTCAATATACATCAAATACAATATAGGCCATCATGGGCATGGATCAAAAATGTGCCTTCATCTCGAGGCATAATAAAAAAAAATACATATACATCCATACAAAAATGTGCCTTCATCACGAGGAATACATAAAAAATAGTACATAAATAAAGATTCATGGATGACTCTCACCAATGCTAGGAATCCCTAGCTTGTGACCTCGATCTAGACCTGCTACCTACAATCGGGCTATAAGGGGTTTCCCTCTGTCTCTCTGGAACATCCACGTGATATAAGGCCCTGTAATGAGTTACCTCACCTGAAGTAGCTCCGAAGTCATTTACTAAATCTCCATCTATCTCATTTGTGTGATAAATAATATTAGGATCTCCTATAATGCGGGATATGTACACCCCAATTTGTGTCCTAAGCTACACTCGTGCGGCTATGGTTCTATCTCTCTTTGCTCGGCCTAGTCCCGATCTGCGGTTACACTGGTCTAATTTCCTATGAAGGAATTGTAACATAATTCATGTTATCTCACCCTGCCCCATGGCCATGGCCCTCTATACCTGTAACGTGGCCACTAATATCCCATCTACTCTTAGAATGAGGCTATGACCGGACACACTGTATTTGTGGTCCTCTCTAGGGTGACCTAAGTGGTTATCCCCATCTACCACCTACAAAATGTGGGGGTGATCCCCATCCATCCCATCCATCTCCACCATCCCCACCTCTGCTAGGTAAGGACTCACTACTTGAGGTGGTGAAGCTGGAACTGTATCACAAGCTTTGTTGTGCTCCGTACCTATACACCTTGTATAAGAATTTGTTGTATAATAAGAACCTACTCTTCATGTACACAGGCTTGCTGATGTAATGGTTACTATAGGAGAGAAAAATATGAAGATATTTGTACATATGGACCCCGGCCCTAGGCTTGTAAAGATACATCGGCCTCAGTTTGTCATAATCTAGTCCGATCTCTCAAATAATGTCCTGTAAATCTTGTGTTCTTGTGGCTATACCTTCCTCTATTGCAACTTGAGGGATTGTAATGTACAAAGGAAATACTATCACATACCAGAGGCCCCATAATCTAGCATGGTCCTAGGATCTACCACATGTGGGTGTGCAATCCATCTTTGAAGGATGATATAACCGAAGCTATCACAAGCTCATCGAAGTCTAATCCATGGCCCAAAATCAAATGTCTCGCATGTCCTACATGCATAGCACATTCTTGATATTCCCCGGATATGGTCAAGATTTTGTTGTACCCAATCAACATGGTACCACTCTCTGATGTGACTGTGGCTACAAAAATAAAGTGATCAACCTCTGCGGTCTTTGAGCTCTATTAAGTGATCATGCCACCGATATAATCGATAGGGATGCCAAGTGATCATACGAAGTTGTAGGTCATAAAATTCTCACCTATAGTATAAATTATCCCCATGTGCAAACGAACATCCTTTCCCAATGGCTCCCATCCCATATAGGAGGGTTCATCTAGATCCCGACTCACAGTACTCTAATGGACGCCCTATCGTAATATGATTCCATGCCTAGATCTATAGGATTGTGGTTGGTTCTAAGATCCTATGGCCTAGGTAGGAAATTAAATGCAGATCCCAATATAAGTGGGACAATATACATTGACCCCATAAAAAGACCTCTCCATCCATAAGCCTGTGCACTAATCCTATCAAACCAAGTGGGAAGTGTGTGCTAGTCTTGTCGACAGGTTAGTAGCAATCACAAGAGCCATCAAGTAAACATGCATACATATAATCTATTGATCCTTGAATTTTTTTATAAGAGTAATGACATACCTTGTCACGGTATTTCCCATCGAAGAAATATGTCCCAAATGCAAGCTATGATCCATCTCCAATCCTCATCATAAGTCACTAGGATTCCCTGAATTGACACTTTGAGGATCCGCCATACATCCTCCAAGGTCACTATCATCTCTCCAGTCAAAAATCAGAATGTCTAGATCTCGCTCCATGACCTCTCTCATTAAGTCATTCATGAGGGCATGATCTAATATAATGTGGGGAAGTTGTGTAATGTAAGAGAGGCTCGTAGCCTCCAATGTCGTAGTGAGAAATATTTGCTCTTGACGTGAAAATGTCTGCTCGTAGGCTTGTAGGCACCCATGTTACTTTTGCACATCCATATTGCATAATTTCACCTAGAAAATCACACAAAACACTTTATTAACATCATTTATTCTAATAAAATTCTTCGTAAGGTGTTCTAATTGATTATGCGCTCTTTTATTCATGCCTAAGTTTTTCTACAAATCTTGAAATTTCTTCTAGAAGTTTTCTAAGGCGTAACTTTTACACTAGTGAAATCCTGTTTGCGCTAGTGCACCCTCTTTGGCATTATTGAGAGCTTGCGGTAGTACGCACCTCATCTCACAAAATCCCTCATTTTTGCACTAGTGCAATCATGCACTAGCATGCCCATTTTCCCACTACCTTGTTCATTTTTGTGTCGGTGAGCACCTAACCTAGCCTAAAATCTAGTTTTGTGCTAGCACACAACAACATCTCTACACTAGCGCACACCCTTCATGCAAACATGCCCTAGGGTTTGTGCTATCACGAATTTGCATTTTTTCCCTAGCTCAAAAACATCAAAAACGCACTCAAAACTTAAAAAATTTGGTTTATGTATCGGTGTAGGGTCCATAGGAGGCCTCCCAAAATCTCAAAATCGATCGGCATGGTGTTTATGGTTCTAAATCCGAGCCATTTCTCTCCAACGTCGGAGCAAAAACCTCTCTAAATCTTAAAAGTTCAGGTAACAATAACTCATCGCAATGGATTTTTGCCCTCCTGACTTGCTATTTATAGTTGTTTTGACCTACTTATTTATTTTTTCCTCACCCTTGAGGGGCTAGATGACTGTCATTGTGATTCTTCTATATTCTTCTATAACTAGTCGCGATGATTATTTTTATAAAATAGTCATTTTTGGTCATTTTCACTAGGTTGGGGCATATTTTTGCTTCTCGGCGACCCTTTCTGCTACATGGGGCATATTTTTGCTTCCCAGTGCTTGTTAGCAATGTCCACACACATTATTATTCTTCTAGATCATTTTCTTCCTAAAATCATTAAAAATCCAAAAAATTGGTAAAATCATTAAAAATCTAAAAAAATGGTAAAAATCATAAAAATCCAAAAAATGGTAAAAATTAGAAAATCCAAAAATTGTAAAATTCAAAAAATATGTAAAAACATGCATGCAACTAAAGCATTTATCGAAACATTGTCCTCAAACATTGAAATTTTTCCTACAAAGCATCTTTCTTTGGTCCTTTCTTGTTCTTGCAAAAATGACTCGCGGATCATTTTGATCTATCTCCATTAACAAAGTTGGTTTGCTTACTATGTTTGTACTCTTTGCACAACGAGTTGTTGGGTACTATTTCATAGTGCACAATTGATTTTTCATAGGACCCTTGTGTCCTCCGTTTATTCACCTCACATGTATCCTTGCTTGGGGTGTCATTTTTAACCCTTGTCATTAACTCAAACATTTGGGAACTGAAGCTTGATAACAAAAACATTGGTGTAACTGTCTTGAATGTTGTTTGTTTGAGTATGTGTGTTTGTACTTATTTTCTGTCAGGTTATCTTGTTTACTTTCTTGTATTGCATTATGTAATGTATTTTGCATTGAGTTAGTGTTTTAGCAAAAGGACATGAGATGTTAGTATTATAGCTTTCCATGTTATTTTACATGTTTGTTGTATGTAAATATAAGAAATTACGATGTAGATCATATGAGCAAAGTGATGAAACAAATTTGTTTATTGAATGAGTTGGATGTGAAATATATTTCCATATTCTTCACTATCATGTCTTATCACTATCAATTTTTATTCTAAAACACCTGGGGCAATAGGGATCATGTTTATCCTCCCCGTGCAAAGGTTATGTACGATCCTCTCCATGGACCTTTGCTTCATATTTGAATCGAGTAACAATTTGGTTCTTCTTTTCTATTATGGTATGATGAAGTTTTCATAGGGGAACTGGGACCTAACTACACTATGTTCCTTAGATCTGTAACCTAGTCCTAAAAAGGGTAATTTAACCTAAGTTACTAAGTTATTTTCTTTTTAAGTGGTTAAATTAACCTAAGACTAAGGACTTACCTATGGACCTATGTTGATTCTTAAATTAGTGTCTAACCTAACTAAGGGAATGGCTAACCTAAGGGGGCCTATGAAATGACATGGGAAAGAGGTAAGTGGGAGGTAGTGAATTCAAGGAATTAATGGTGAGTTATTAATCCTTATCTTATTTTGCGGCCAAATTTGGCAAAGGCAAGTTGGAAACTTAAGATGGATGAGTTGGAATTTTTGCCAAAGTTTTATGAGGCAAGTTTTGTTTAAAATAAGTCCACTCCAAATTTGAAGATGGTGGTATCGAGAAAATAGAAAGGACTAATAGTCCTACTCTGTATTTAATTTTTGGAAATTGGAAAAACCACCTAGGAAGAAGATAGAGGGTTTGGTTTTGTCGATTCATTCGGTTTGGAGCTAGAGCTCTGCATGTGGTTGTTTTTGTTTTCGAACCTCCAGTTTGATTTTTGCATGAAATGTAGCAATGCATGATTTTTTCTTCCTTCCATGGCGTGGAAGAGAGAGTTGGCACTGTGAGACTATAAGGATGAGATATAGGAATTTTTCTTTGGTTTTTGCATTTCAAAAGGAGGATTGAGGCTCTGCTTAGAAACTACCGTGAATCGGTGAAGGAAAATCGCTATCGGGCATGATATTCTCTATCCATTACGATTTTTTCTTTTACTTAAGTGTTTCGTAAGAACATATCTACTCTTATGAATAGACCGGTTTATTATTCTATTGATAAGTTTACTCTGCTTGAGGTTTTTGTGTTGTTTATTGGGAATGATTTTTCGATTCCTGTTTGAATGATGGAAAGTATGATCTGGGTTTCGTTTTCTTGTGTGGATAGTTGGGTTATGCTTTAATCTTTCTACATGGGCTTGAGATCAAAGTTGAAAAATCGTATGTGATCTTGTTGAACTGTTTAAATCTTTTAGGTAGCTTGGTTTTCTTTAATCTGTGGAACTTGTTCTAAAATGATCTTGTTTCCTCTCTTTGAAAAACTACAGTTATTAAACTATTTTAAATACCTTGAATTTTGATTGAATCTTACATGATTCTTTAGGGAAGATAACATTCTGTGATGCCTTCTTATACATATTCTTTAGTACTGATGGAATGCTCAAAATTGGCAAACATGTCTATTTTCTTATCATTGTCTGTGATTGTGAATCTGGGTTTTGTTGTATTCTTTTTGTTGCAGACTTCTGACCTATGATTATAAAGGAAAGATAAATTGTTGTGGGTTTTTCTTGATAATTGGTTTAATGCCTCCATGGACTTGTTTAAATTTTAACTGTTATTATTTTTAAAATCCTACAAAAGCATACTTCTTCTATTCTCTAGAATTGTTAGTTGTTTTGAAGCCTAATTTTTGGAAGCCCATAAGGGAATGATATTTTGTTTTCTACTCTATTGGGTCATTGGGAAACCTATGAAATTATGGCATTTGGAGCTAAGAAGGGAAAACTCCCTTGGGTATTGGTTTACTATATTTCGGTTATTGTTGTCAACTTGAACTTCTAGATAGCTCTATTGACATTGTATTGATGTATTGTTTTAGCATGATTCTAGACCTTGGGCCTTCAAACTCGGTTTCAGTTCTTATAGAACTTAGGCAATGTCTTCTTCGTGAAAATGGAATGATGACTCTTGTTTTGGTTAAATCATATTGATTACTTCTTCTCCTATACTGAGATATGAGTTAGGAAGACTATTCAGACTTACCCTTCTATTAATTTCTTCCTTTCATCTCTGCATCTTTTGGGAAGTGGTTTATTTGTTATCTTATGGAAATCAAGGCTATTTTTACCATCTCTTTGAATGATGAAAGGTAATGGAATGTTTTGGTTTTGTGTTTCATCCTTTCCTTTGATTGTTTATTTAATTCGAACCCAGATTAAAACATTGTTTTGAACTTTGGTTTGTAACATTAGATAAATGACCTTGTCAATATAGGTTATTGGTTTCTTAAGGTTCTCTTTTAATCATACAAGAGTTGTGGGGTAGTGATCTCTCTCCCTCTCCTTCCTTTAATCTTCTTTCAGCTTTGAACTTGGTGAAGATGTTGTTTTTCTTTAGTCTATTTTGTTATGCAACTTCTTGACTGTCTGGTAAGATTGATTTCAAAATGTTGTTAGGGTAGTATAGCTGAAGTTGAAAATAATTGGATGGAATATTGTGTTTGGCTGGAAGTATTTGGATGGTTTAATGAGTTGGTCTAGAGTATAAACTTAACCATTCTAACCACTTAAGGTAATGATAGAAATGGTGTATCTTTGAGATTGGAGTGTAACTCTTTTTCTTGTTGGAAGTAACCTTACCTCTTTAAGAGGTATGATTTAGCTTGTTTGGTTTTTAACTTGAATTGGTTCCTAGTTCTGAGTTTGAGTATTAGGATACTCTAATCCGGGACACTTAAATGTTACGATGATTTGGGTTATCCTAACTTATTTCTTATGATATTTAAGTTCAATTGTTGGCAGCTCATATTTTAGGATGAATTTAGGTTGATGAAATATTGAGATGGAAGTATTGTTGTAAATGATCTACTGTTGAACTATGCCTAAAAGATAGTTAGGATAGTTACTTTCTTCTGTTAAACGGATTTAACTGAATGAGTAATCATGAAAAGAAATGTAAGAAAGTAGTAGTGAGATTCTGATGAAATGTTACTTATCTAAATTAATGTTTAAATTATTTTGATAATAAAGATAATAGTATGGAAGGTTGAAGTTGTTATATTTAAAAACCTAACCTTACTTTTGATTTTTATATATTTCTTTTTCTCTCTCTTTTATTTGAGTATTGTAAATCCTTTTGGCTAAGTCTTTCTGAATTGCTTCAGGATTTTTTCATAACAATAGAGTTCTTTTTATGAAATAGTTAGTTAAAAGCACATCGTTTTAATGAATTAGTGCTTATCGTGCTCATTTCAATGAACTAACCCATGCTAGCAATTTTTTAGATGGACTTCGTAAGTGATGAAAGGAGAAAGATATTTAGGAAGTTACATTTGTTTATCAAAGAGACTGGATCTTTTTATGATGAAATATGGTTCATTACTGAAATGTACTTGATGGAAAAGAAAGTTGTATCTGAAATTGATTTAAATATTGTTGTTTGATATTAGTAATGTCTGAAGTGTTTGGACTTGTAAATGTATAATCCCTCCTTGTTGAATGAAAGATGTGTGAAATTTGTTTGTACTTGATGTAATTCCTTTTGGCATGCAATGAGTGGAAATAATGAATATTACTCTATTTCAAAAATAGTAGCATACTTTTATGGTTTGGAATGGAATAAATAGAGATATGAGGTGTTAGATGTACTACCCTCTCTAGTGAAGATGCAACTTATAAAGTTGACATTCTTACATTGATATCCAACTATATCACTATGACTATATTTAAATCAAATGTTTGTATGAGAATTAAACTTTGATAATAATATATAATGTACAATGGGGTTATAATAAACTTTAACCCTTAATAAGGGAAAGGAAAGACAACTCCCTTGAAATAAATCATAGTCTTAATTTAAGACCTTCTTGACATGAATCCTGATTGTTACCTGTAGTTAGTAAAGGTGTGCTTTCTCATATAGACTTCCTTAATCAAAGAAAAAAGGATGACGAGAAAGAAAAATAAAGGGAATTAGAATTCATTTCAATGAATTCTAATATGGAAAAGGACTTTCTCATAACTTAAATAAGCTAGGGTTGAATTAAGTGAGTAAATAAATAACACTTCCATGTGTGCTCGGCATTTTACGCAAAACATAAATCAGGATTTTATTAGTTTAAATCATTGCATATGAATTGGATAGAAAGTAGATTTATCTCGCATAACTTCATCTATTGTAGTTATAACTCTAAATCTTAAGGATTAAGGAACCTAGTTGTTCAGTAGGGTTGTTGTAATTAATCTGTAATGAGGAAATTAATAAGATATAACTTTCTATCTAAGGTATGTTTGTCTAGATGAGGAAAACTCAATTGGATGTCGACACACACCAACTGTAAGGCAGTACCTTTATGATGACAAGGGTCTTCATGAGGATATGATGTTGTAGTTGACATGTTTCAACACCCTTCAGAGTTTGTTCAACTAGACTAACAAATTTTTTAACTTGATCACAGTTCTACCCTAGGTAAAGATAGGGGCACGATCTAGTGTCGGGTCAACTCACATTGACTTAGGATAACTAGACACACCCAATCAACATAATTCAATTTAGTATGTCTAAGTACCCGCTATCATCATAAGCGAGTCCTCCACACTTGGCCATGTTGCTAACCTTGGCTAGGGGTAAACCTTAAACAAGTGGACTGATGAGAAGTCAATGAAGTCCAATCAAGATAACAGATCAAGTAGGTTGAAGGATGTATTCTATTTGTGAGTATGTCATCTAGGAATATAAACATAAATAGTATGTTTTAAAATATTTGGCCAAAGTATCACAAGTTGTTCGTTGTGTTTTCCTATGTCACCTAGTTTAAGAAGCAAGATTTCAGAAGAATATTGGTAACAAATATTTAGATAGGCCTCTTAAATAGAACATTGTATACCCCTAAACGGGTAAAAGAACCAAGTATACATAGTATGCACATTATAAAGTTAACATGAGAGATCGGTGTGATCTTGAGTCATGAAAGGAGAGATCAATGTTCACCGAGTCATTTACTGACTACATATGGTTTTCTGATTATGAGATAGATTGGATTTGGAATGTTTGTTCTAAATTATGTTAATTTAGAATAGAGAAGATTATGTAAAAAAATTACCTTGTTTCTAAAGTCTTGAATGAGAATGTTACAATATTTCTAAGGAAAAGATCAAAACATCGAGTTTTGCAACAATTCCGAAAATAATACAAAGACTCATAAGACGAGAACCCACTACTTCCATATTTTATTTCAAACAAGAAGTTTCTAAGAGAAAGAACTTAGCTCTTTTCAAGCCGGTAATAATAATTTAAAATATATTACCTAATTCCCATATTTTTAATTAAAAATATCAAATCCGACGACCCAAAACAAGATCTATTATAACATGCTTATTGGTTCCTTCAAAATCACAAACCCGTGTCACTAAAAAAACAAAATCCAGATTTCAATAGCCATGCAAACCCATTTCTTTTCTTGCAATTTCTTCTTATTTTTCCTTCAAGTTTTTATATTAAAATCGAGAGAAACAATCCCGTTTTTAAAACAACAAAGTCTTAGGTGCATATTTCATTACCAAATTTACTTTCATGAAGCTCAAAATGAAATGGAATCAAAATAATATAAAATATATATGCCCATTTTCCAAAAAGATTAAAAAAACAGCCCATAATTTTTTAAAATTTTATGCCCAACTTCCATTAAACCAACAAACATATTTTTTTCAAAATTCCCATCAAATAGAAATTAGAATACTAATTTCATTTTTAGATTCCCTTATTTTCCAAATTTATAATTAGATTAAGAACCATCATGTATCCCCAAATTTCAAATCAAAAACAACAAAAATAGAGTAGAAATAACTCATGCTTGTAACTTGTTTGCATTACTTTTCTTTTTCCACTTTTTTCTTTGAAACATGCAACTTTACATGCCCACAAAAATCCAAATCCAAATAGAAATACAAAATAAAAATTCCCCATTTAAATAGATCTTTTATTTTGCATACAATCGCCCACAACAAGATCCCTCTATTTTCTCCCAAAAACCTCATGTAACTTCTAGAAAATAAAACCAACAACAAAACAAAAAATGTAACTAGGGGAGAGAGAAGGCATGCATTATCTGGTTTAGTAAGCTTCCATTCCTTTAAAAAATTATTGAATGCATTTAATGAATGGCAATGCCACTTGTGACTTCCTCAAAAACTGTAATTCTCTTCCTCCAATTTCAAATTTACATGTAATGCATGTGGTTTAAGACAATGTAAATAAAACAATAAACCATAAATTTTTACCCTATCCTTTGAAAAGTGGTGATTGAAAAATATAATCAAGTAAACAATAATCAATATTCTTGATTTTTCAATGTTCTAGGACCAATTTTACTAAATTTTAAACAATAACAAATGCATTATGGTCTAAAACCATTATTCAAATTTAAACAATGTAATTTATTTTATGGCCTATGACCATTTTAGTAAAATTAAACATTTACAATTACCTTGCATATGGTTCATGACCATTGTTCTCAATGCCAAGGATGTTCAACCTTATATTTTAAACATTTTAAACAATACCACTAAGTAATTACCTTGCATAGTGGTCTAAGACCCATCAAAGAACATCCAACTTTAATACATTTCCAAGCAATGTGGTAACTTTAGCAATGCAAAGCGGTCTAACACCGAGTTAGGATAGTATTAAAAATATTCGTTAATAAATTTACGATATTACCTTATACAATTTAGGTAACCTTAACCAACAAAAACATGATGAATTAATGCAACCATTATTAACTACATCAAATGGTGATTTAGTCCTACTAAGCTGAATCAACATACGTAAATGCAAACGAAAGGTGATTGTCATACAAATTAAACAAACTTTAGAAAGTATATATATATTGTGTGTGTGTGTTTCTACATATACATGTATGTATATATAACTATATATACCTACTTATCAATTAACATTCATCATTAATTTAGTCATTCTCAAATATTTACCGTGACATAACCTTCAACTATTGTGGGGTGTGACATACTTTCCCCTTAAAAATTATCATCATGATGATTTAGATTAATGCAATCAAACATATCAATTGAAAATAGTCCAAACATCACTATCAAAGAAAAGAGTTCACATTTTCATGAAAACTTGAAAAAAATTAGAATTTCGTGCAATCATAATTCATAAATCTTGGTTGTAAAGCATCCTCAAAACAATTAATATTTTAAAACATTCAGCAATATAGAAAAAAATCCATTGCAGTCAACACTATTATCAAGTATTGTATAATATATCAATAAGCAGATAGTCAAATAACAATTTTAATCATTAAAATAGATAAGGAAATGTTGTTTTCATTTCATCTAGATTCTCCCAAGTTGCATTATCTTCATAATATTGGTCCCATTAGACCTTGCATTGTGCAATATATCTATTTTTGAGATGCAACCTGTGAGTTTCCATCACTCTAATTGGTTCCACCAATGAAAATTCCAAGGTCATAAACCTATAAAGAGTTCCAATTTATGACATGTGTTATATCTGAAACATAATTTTTAAGCAATGAAATATGAAAAACATCATGCATTCTAGAAAATGTGGGAGGTAATGTTAATTGGTATGCCACTTTGGACTTATAACTTCCAAAATTTTGAAAGGTCCCACATATCTAGGTGACAATTTGGCAGCCTTGCCAAATGTAATTGAGCTCTTTTTGGGTTTCACCCTCAAGAAAACTTTATCTCCTTACTCAAATTTCCTGTCAACTCTTTTCATATCAGCGTATATCTTTTGTCTATCGGTTGCTTCCTTCAACCACTCATGAATGAGCTTCACTTTCTTTTTCATTTTTGTTAACATTTCTGGTCCTACTACCTCTTTTTTCTCTTTGTTATCCCAGGAGAGAGGAGTTCTACACTTTATTCCATGGAACACTTCAAACGGTGATAATCTTAGTGAAGAATGATAAGTGTTATTATTTCATCACTAATAAAATCATGTCGTGCTTTTTTTTTAGACAATGGCAACAGTACACTAAATCCATGCTAATTACTTTCCATTTTTAATGTGGAATGCTATGAGGGTATAACATACCAACATGATGCATGTGCTTTTCCTTAACACATTGACAATCTAGACAATGAGCAACATAATTTTTCATGTCTTTCTTCATTCCTTTCTAGAATTATTTTTTGTTTTACATCATCCAACAACTTCGTCACTCTAGGATGCCCTAATAAGGAGCATCATGAAATTCCTTCATGAATTTATTTCTAAAGTCATTTCCCAAATGGACATAACCACTATTTTTGTATCTCAAGAATCCTTTATTATCAAACTTAAAAATTTAAAACATCTTATCATTTGGATATGTTACTAACACAATTTTTTAGATGCCGATAATACGGATCAGTTTGCATTTGTTTCTTTACTTCATATTTAAATTTTATTTTAAGGGTTACAAAGTGGCATAAATATGTTTCTGTGACTCAGCGCATCAACCACACAATTCTCCTTTCCTTTAATGTAAATAATGTTAAAATCATATTGAGACAAGAAATCAAGCCACCTATATTGTCTTATGTTCAAATTAGGTTGTGTACAGAGATATGTTTAAGCCCCGAGAGATATGCTTTCAATTTGAAAGGCTTTCCTAATAGGTAATACCTCCAAAATTTCAAGGAATGAACTATGGAAGTAGGTTCTAGGTCATTGGGAGTATAGTTATCCTCATGCACCTTCGCTTTTCTACTCTCATAAACATTCACATTGTCATTTTACAGAAGTATTCCACCCAAACCTTCACCTTAGGCATCAATTACCACGATGAAGCTTCTATTGGGAGTATGAACCTTCAAAAAATGCACTTTGTTGTAATTTTTTCCTTCATCATACTAAATGCATTTTCAAACTTATCACCCATAG
The DNA here is from genome assembly GCA_018340775.1 of Taxus wallichiana var. yunnanensis. Classification (NCBI taxonomy): domain Eukaryota; kingdom Viridiplantae; phylum Streptophyta; class Pinopsida; order Cupressales; family Taxaceae; genus Taxus; species Taxus wallichiana. The sequence continues at coordinate 605,028,441 of CM031235.1, forward strand.
GAATTTATTATCATTTTTATGCAAAGAAGTTATTAGAGCATCAACTCTAGAGAAATATTTCACAATTTTTTTGTAATAACCAACCAACCCCATGAAGCTTCTAACTTCATGTACATTCTTAGGTGTTGGTCATTCATTTATGGCTTTGATTTTCGATGGGTCAACTGAAATTTCAACCTTATTTATTATGTTCCCAAGGTATTGCACTTCATTCTAATAAAATAAACACTTCAAGATCTTATCGTACTATTTTATTTTTCTAAGCACATCTAACACTATTCTCAAGTGTTCATTGTGCTCTTCTATGTTCTTAAAATAAATCATAATGTCATCTAAGAAAACTAACACAAATTTATCTAGATATTCTTGAAAAATATTGTTCATTAAGTTCATGAATGTAGTTGGTGCATTAGTGAGTCCAAAAGGTAACATTGTAAACTCATAATGCTTGTATCTTATTCTAAACATTGTCTTATGAATGTCTTCATCCTTTATCCTTAATTGATGATAACTAGATCACAAATTGATCTTTGAATAGATAGATGCATCTCGCATTTGATTGAAAACCTCATCAATCCTTAGTAAAGGATATCTCTTCTTAATTGTAGCCTTGGTAAGCATAGGATAATCGATAAATGGTCTTAACGTTCCATCTTTCTTCTTAACGAAGATGAATTTTACTCCCTAAGGAGACACACTCGATATAATTAGTAATCTAGACAAAAATTTTGAAGTTGTGCTTTTAGTTCCATTAATTCCGTTGTCATTTTGTGTTTTATATATCATTTCAGGTTCCTAGTTTGATATCAATGGTAAAATAAAACTCACTTCTAGGAGGAATTCTAGGTAACTTCTATGGAAATACATCCCTTTACTCTTGTAATAGTGGATAATCCTCCAAGGAAGTATTACCTTCCTCACTAAAATCAGAACTTTTTATTGCATATAACATGTCGCCCTTATTTCTAGCTTTTTAAAGTTGTATAGAAAAAAATCCTTACTTCAAACTTCTTCTTTATTCCCTATATGCTAGTTGTTTTTTGCATGTCATCTAAGAATTCAATTCATTTTTCAAAATAATATATCATTACTTTATGTTGGGACATCCAATTTACACCAATAATAATGTTATAGGACCCTAGAGGAGCTACATATAGGTCAAATTTTGTGTTAAAGTTAGGTAATTCAAAATTTGTGTCAAACAAGCATTGGTCTACATTTTGTACAACATTATTCACATATTGTATATTCCATGTAATTTTCATATAAATCCTTCTTATTCCTTTTTTCAAGTAATTTACTAGAAATGAAGCACTCGATTGCATGGGTGTCAAACAAAATAGTAACATGAAGTCCATACAACTTGTTGGTCGATGAAATTACTAACTGACATCCTAGCGCAAAGACCATGTGTAGTAAGGTGCACATAGAAAATGAAGATTTAGGTAAAGATTAGGAGTGCGTGAAGGAATGCGTGAGGTATAAAAATATTCACATATGTTTAGAGAACCGCACACAAGGAGACGAGTGAAGTAGAATAGTGTACGAGAGGTACATGTCATGCGAGAGAAACAAGTCGGTGCACATACATGTAGAACATTACAGACTTATCCATTTTTTAGCATTGGCTAAAAATAGACAAAAGAATAATGGTGTGGCACACAAGAAAGGGTTATAAATAGGATAAAGTGCATGAAAACAAATGCATAAGTAGCGCATGGTGACTTCCTATTTATAGGAATTAAAACATGTTAAAGCAAGCTATTTATATCTTGATCTATAGTCAAGACAAGCTATAAGTACATACATTAAATTTTTATAAATACGTATTATTAGGAACTGCATGTAAGTGATGAAGGGAAATTCCCCACCATGTATAAATATAGGTAATGTGCCCTTGTATTGACTAGTGTGGAGGTGTCTCATAGAGGTTCAATGATGTGATTTAAGGTTATAGCCCGTAGTTGAGTCTTGTATGCATGTATGGCCCAGCACAAGGATTTAATGAATGTAATCAGTAAGTATGGTAATGATTAGATTGTGTTATGATGGAAAACTATGTTTATATTGTGAGGATTACTATATCCGAATATGACGTGGTGGGTATTCAAATCTTATTATTAATTATCTATGAATGATTTCTTTATTATATATGTGTTGTCAAATTACTATGGTATGTTGTATTTACTTGCATGTATTGTTATGAATATGTATATCTAACATCATGAAAAGAAAACAAAAAGAGGGACCTATTTATTGCGCACACTTCGAGGGACATTCCACACTTTTCTGGATAAAGTGTCGGTACACCTAGCTCATTTTGGTAAAATATAAGACTACATTTTGGTTCCATTGTCGGGACCTCTTTTATTTCTATTCATCAGCGTGTTGCATGCACATGGCATTCCGATTATCTTTGGAGAACATTGAAATTTGGGTGTATGATAGTAAGGACTCTTTTTCTCGTAGATATATTATTAGACTTGAATTTAAAGCATATAAGTGGGTGGAAGAAAACCTCTATGATTTCTTGTATGAGATGTTCTTCATCTTCTTTCAAATAGAATTGTACTAATGGTTGGCGGATTACACACGAACAACAAGGTTTTTGCCTTGGAATAAATCATGTATAGAGATGAGAAGACTATCAAGTACTCTCTGATTTGGATGCGCCTTGGAATAGAGTTGTAGATCAGTTTTGGGAAGTTGTTTTATGTGATTTTACCTTGGAGTACATAATTTTGACATAATCATGCCCTAAGGAAGTGAATTTCTTATTTTTACGTGAGCCAAGAAGATCTTATTTACTCGCAACACCTTTAGCTATTAAGATTTTGATGATAACTTACCAATATCAAGCTAAAACCCCACCATGCGCAGGGGCATGATACAAGTTTAGAAAGGATGGTGTTTGTCAAGTGGAAGAAAGAGAGCGGGAAGAGAGATGACTCATATATAACGATGTGTAATAGAGGGAAGTTGAGGAGGCACCGAGAAGGTGAGGGACCGTAGGATCATGTCCTCTCTACATTGGGAAAGTGCAATAGGAGATCCCCTTGACATCTTGGTGAGAGTGATTCTAAGGAGATATTAAGATCCGTTGACATGCATATGACCTCGCCTAGACCCCTAGATCTTTTACAAGGTTCTTGGAATCTAGAATTTATTGTAGAAGATCATTGTAGTGAAGGAAAACAAGAAGGAAATCAGGTATCACCATGTTAGGTAGGAGATACATGTAGGCATATATTGGTATCATCTCGGGAAGCGTAGAAAATTAAGGATGTGCATATGGCAACATAGTAGGTGCACCGTGTTTGGAAAGAGTTTTTTCGGAATCAACCTAGTAAGCACATTATCGGAAAAAGTATTGGTGTGCTATAAGTTAGAAGTAGTACTCTTGGTAACATTATAGGAAAAATAATTGGTGTGTAGTTTATCATAACCACATGGACACAAGGTAGTTCTTTAACAATCCTCGGGTCACAAAAAGAGGCTAAGAAGTTTCAAGACAACCATTATGCAAAGGAAATCCTAGTGGAGAATCAGGTTTAGGGTCTAGTTCCACCCCAACACAATAACAACCTCAATAACCACATCAGTAAACACCTCAGATCTTCTTTGAGATGTGTCTTTTTTTTTCCGAGTAGAGGGGTGTGGAAGATGAAGATGAATATGTGCATAAGTGTGAGTTATTTTGGAGAGCTAAGGGGATACTAGATCTTGACATGATAGGAAGTTAGTTTTCCACCACACTTTAAGGGCATGCATGTAGTTGGTACAAGAAATAAGATCCACATCAAACTCCAGTTGATTACGATGCATTACGCACTACCTTTTTAGTTGAGTTTTATATCCATGAGTTCGAGTAGCGAGTATTATTGTAATTAAGGATATCAAGAAAGGCCTATCTCGAGAGTGTTCAAGAATATTATACACATTTTAAAACCTTGTTGTCTAAAATCTCATATGACATTCATCAAAGATAGCATGCGTAGCGGTTTTTTGAAGGCTTGTTAACACCATTACTGAGAGTTCTTTCTCACAGACATTCATTTATTTTTGTGAATCCTTAAAATTAGTGTTGTGTGCTGAAGTATTTATAAGTGTTAACATAGGGTTAAGTCCATTTATTGAAGCTCAAATAGTAGTAATGGGTACTCGGTTGGATAAGTTGTCTGCTAATTTGACACATGAGACACATAGTGGAATCGTGTACGATTGTGATGTTGAAGGAGATATAAAGGATACCTTCCCACACATTAATGTCTGCACATTGTTGACATCTTGTGAGATTTGTCATAAAAATCACAATGTCTAAAATTTTCCACTTTTACAACAGGTGATACAGAAGAATGTCTCCATTTATTGTCAGATATGTGATGCGCATACCCATGAAATAGCCAACTACCATTTGATTGATCATATTCACAAGGCATGTGAAGCATGGTTATGCCAAACCACAAAGGGCAAGAAGCTCATAGGTGTAAGAAGGAGAAACCAATGAAGTGTGCAACAATGGAAAGAGAGGCTTTAGATGTGGATTCGAAGTAGAGTTTGTGGATGATGCGGAAGGTTTGCGCGAGGTACATGTTATATGTGTGTATCACTGATCACTATTAACACAAGTGTCCAAAGAATTAGGTATGCACGTATTGTGGAAAGGCACACAAGGTTGAGGATTGTCTAGATCTGTATGCCCATATGTGTAAGAACAATAAGAAGGATAAATGTGTGGATATGTTTAAGGTGGAGTGCATAAAGAATGAATATTGGCCCCTACGAAGATGGTTGATCCGAAACTCCATCCTATATTAGTAACTATGCACGCAGTATGACCGCATGTGTGAAAAAGGAATGGATAGACCTCTTATTAGGCGGGAAGAGATGGTACATGCAAAGTATCCAAATGTAGCTCGGTAGAGAAAAGAATAGTATAAGGAAACTATAGGCATTGTCATATAATTACAAGGTGAGATCTAACACCCGAAAGAGAAAGCTCACGAGAGGAACACAAAGCGGGTACCAAACTCCCTCACAAGAATATTGATGACCTTAAGGAAGTGTGCAGGATGTTGAGGCAAGAAAACATCATCCCTTTATCGGGAGAATGGTTGCGAGAAAAGGTACCGCGCTTGGGTATTGAAAGAGCGCTAGATTCTTCATGTAATTTTTCCACCACAAGACCATGAATATGAAAAAGATATCACACTAGATGAGGTGATCAAGGAGTGGTTGGTAAGTAATATTCTTATAGATACATACACGGAAGTTAATGTCCCGACATTATATGTTTTGAACCAGATGGGAAGGCCACCATTGCATCCATCTTCGAATGTGTTGTACATGGAAAATAAAATAAGGGCCATGCCCATTGGAGTACTCAAGGATGCCTCTATCACTATTCAAGGTGCTAAATTTACAAGTGATTTTGAAGTACTTGAGATTGGAGAGGAAGATAACTTCTCGAACTTTTAGGCCATCCATGGTGTTATGCTAACAACGTTAACTTGCATTTTAACAAGCATTATGTGAGTTTTGATAATAAAGAGGAATGCGTTGTGATACCCCGGATGATGCAAATATTGTACCTTATACAGAGCCTATCAATGGGAGGATCTTAATATAATATATGCACATACATTTCGTGACACGAAAAAAATGGGTCCATTAAAAAAGGCATACTTCACTAAGAAGATGTGCGATCTATCGCTGATACATCTAATGTGGCATGTAATAATTAGTCCCATCACACTTATGAGATGGTAGGTTAAGAGGTCAAGGGAAGAGTTACTAAGATGATTAGGTCACACATGGTTATGCATTTGGGAAATGCCATTTTACCAAGGTATACTGGAGATGAGAAACCCGACTCTTTCTTGCGCGCATTGGAAGACCAATAGTGAAAAGAGGGGGTTACAAGGAAAGAAATGGTTTACACATTACATGGGACAATTCATTTGACCGGTGGTTGACACATAGAGACAATATTTTGGGCTGTTATGAGATCAAGGTATCCTTTTTTTTTTAAATTGCAAGGAAAAATCTCCCTTCATTGGTGTAGGATTATGATGGAAAGACCCCTCCTATAGTACATATCCATAGTTGTGAAGAAATTGGATGCAAGGGAAAGATGCATTACCATCATCTTTATGGGTACACAATTTTTACTCCACTTTGTGTGGATGCATGTGAACTTGGTATGTGCATGCTGAGTTGAATCAAGATACAGGGAACTAGTGTGACCCGACTAAAGGTATTGTACAAAATTTTGATTATTTTTCTAATAAACCTCCAATTCATGAAGCCTTGTAGATAATGAGGTGGATCACATTGTGGGATAGTGTAAAGGTTGAGGATATCAAGATCCAGTTGTTTGGATAATCGTACGTTAAGGTGGGAGAGGACCTAGTAGAAATGGAAGAAATATAGTTGGGCTTGGAAGGAAAAAGAGAAGGGAAAACTTGTTTACCTCATAGATTATGAGGAGGTTGAGGACCTAGATATCAAGCATACATAGGGTGTGTGTGGGGTGATGAAATTTACAGATGATTAGGGGCATACATACCATGTTATTTTTAATACTAAGAAGGTGAATATTGGGATTGAGGATGTGCCTAAGGAGGCAATTATTAGAGATTATTTATCTCAACCTAAAGTGCAAAGATCATTGGGTTGTTGCGTGACTTTCAAGATCTATTTCCCTAGGGATACCACGAATTGAAAGGTGTACATCCATCATTTGGACAAATGAGAATCAAGCTTAAGGAGGGCACATGAATAGACATGAAGAGGCCTTATAGGATGAATATGAACTTGTGCATCAAACTAATAGAGGAAATTGATAAGATTCTCAATTCGAATTATTATTGAGCCTATTGAGGAATTTGAATGGATAATCCCCATTGTGATTAGTATCAATAAATATGGCCGAATAATAATTTGTGTGGAATATAGGGTTCTCAATGCTTCATGTGTCATAGATCCTTTTCCTACACCATTCAATGAAGAGATCTTGGAAGATGTGACAGGGCTCAAAATCTATTCATTAATGAGATGGTTTCTCTGATACCATCAGTGAGGATTGTGTGTGAATATGAGGAGAATACCACCTTTGTAATTAAATGGGGAAGTTTTTCATACATTGTTATGCCCTTTGGATTAAAGAATTTTCCAGGTAGTGTTCTCGTGCATAATGGTTCAAACACTCAAAGACTTTATTCACAAGTTCTTGCAGTCTACTTGGATGATTGGGCTGTCATGGTCTTATCAAAGATCATTGTGAGTGTATAAGGTTTATGTTTGAAATATGTAGACAATTTAGCATCGTTTTTAACATCAAGAAGTGAATTTTTACAACTCCTTTCAAGTACTTTACTTGGACATATCATTTGCAAAGAAGGATTGTTGGTGAACCTACAAAATATTGTAGTTATTTTGGGTTTGGAGGACCTACCAACGAGAGTGAAGTGTGTGGGTTCTTAGGGCATACTAGTTACTACATGAATTTCATTAAAGGATATGCCAAGATTTATGTTCCACTTGAGGAATTTTTGAAGGCAAAAGGAAAACTTCATTGGGGTGATGTGCAATAACATGCATTTGAAATCTTGAAGTAGAAGCTAACCACTATTCCTATCTTTGGCTTCCGTTCTTGGAAAAATTCATTTCATGTGCATGTGGATTCCTCCAAGATGGTCATTGGCACATTCTTGGTATATCCAAAGAAGGAAATGTTGATCATCCCATATGTTTCGTGAGTAGGAAGTTGATCCTAGCCGAGAGAAACTATACAACTACGGAACATGAGGCCTTATCAATAATTTATGCACTTCATAGGTTTAGGAAATACTTGTTGGCCACACAATTCATATTTTATATAGATCACATGGCATTTAAATACTTATGCAATAAGCTGGTTTTGTAAGGGATAATATGTCATTGGATCCTTCTCTTTCAATAATTTGGCTTCACAGTCATAGTGAAACCTAGTAAAAGCAACTTGGGACCGAATCACCTATCAAGGATTAACTCAAGAAGACGTGCAAAGCATAGAAGACACTATGCCGAATGCACATTTTTTTAAATTGAATCGTGTGTACCAAAGATAATTATAATACATTGCAATAATCTTGCACACTTGACTTGTGCCCGAGGGAATAAAGACTTTGGAAAAAGAAGCATCTTTTATTCGTGTGGCACCTAATCCTCTTATTAGAGGAGACCTATATAAGATGGTAAGAGACAAGGTATTGCACGTAGATGTGTCCTAGAGCATGAGCATGAAGCTATCATGGAGGAAGCTCAAGGTGGGATATTTGGTCGACACTATTTTGGAGAATGGACATAGAAACAAGATCTTGTTTGCAGGTTTATGGTGGGAAACGTTATATAAGGACACTAAAGAATTTTCCAAGGCTTGTGACTATTATCAAAGGATAGGTAAGCCTAGAAATAGGGATGATATTTCATTTTTTCCTATAGAAAGTGCAGAGCCATTTGAAAAGTGGGTAATTGAATTTTTGGGCATCACAGACCCCCTACGCGAAGGAAAACATGTGCTATATCATTACATGTTCGATTACTTAACAAGGTGGATAGAAGATGTACCTACAAAACATTTCCCTACAACAACCGTAGCTAGGTTCCTTTGGGAGAATATCATAAGAAGGTAGGGATGTCCATTTAGTCTTACAAGTGATAGGTGGACCCATTTTTTGAATGATACTATTATAATCTTACTATTTGATTTTATGGTGGCACACCATAAAACCCCCTATCACCCACAAGCTAATGGAACTGCTAAAGCTTTAAAAAAATTGTGGTAAAGTTTTAAAAATATATGTGATGTTGGAAGAAAGGATTACGATAAAAATTTATCATTTGTTCTATGGGCATACAGGACAACTTATAAAAGGTTGAATAAGGCCACACCCTTTTAGTTTTTGTTTAGTGCAAAGGTTGTTTTATCTATTGATATTTTGTTACCCTCCCTTTGTTTTACGCGTGCATGACGATTAGATGATGATCAAGTATTTGATGAGTGCATTGACAAGTTGATTTAATTGGATGAGAGGCACGCCATTTCATGTTGGAGTCAAAAGATAGAGAAGGAAAACTAGAAAGCCTGGTATGATAGGAACATTAAGAACAAGTCATTTACAATAGGTAAAATGGTTCTCTTGAATGACTCCAAGTTTGTGCACCATCATGGGAAGTTGAAAGTACATTGGTTGGGACCATTTGTAGTAACTAAGATATTAGAATCAAACGCATGTCGATTGTGGGCTTGAATATTGCCATATTTCCCGATTACTTCAATGGGAGTAGGTTGAATCCCTACTATAAATAAGCTTATTTTGTGTTTGTAATAAGGAAGTATTACCTCTTAGATTAGATTTCCCTTCATGTTTATTTTTCATATGTTTTGTTGTAATAAGTGTGCTCACATGCAGGAGTTGATTACTATTTGTTAGGTTGATGCAGAGGACCACACATAATTTTAGTGTGGGGTGAAGTAGGTGTAAGTGCGAGTGTACACAAGATATTATATGATGTTAATACATCTTACAAAGTGAGCTCAAGAGTGTGTGTTGATATGAGATAGGAGGAATGTATTAGTGCACGCAACAATGTGAAATAATGGTGTTTGATGGACATGTATTGGGGATACGCGAAAGAAAAGGGAAGTGTCATAAGTGCTTAAGGTTTATAGTGCTTGAAAGAAAGTACTCATATGTGGAAATCATGTGAAGGCATGGTCGCACGTGTAATGAGAGGGAGGCATTAACAAGATAGACTACTTGGTAAGTGGCGCAGAGGGAGATCACGTGTAGAACCGTAAGATTTACGACTATTGTGTGCATAAGAACGAAAATGGAAAAGCACGGGAAATATCAAAAAGTGTGTTTAAAACTAAAAATGGTGGTAGGTGGAGTGCAATCAATGTGATAAAAATTTAAAAACCTATAAAAGGGGTGGGGTGAAGTAATCCCTACCTTTATTTTGATAACTTGTGTAATCAAAGAACTTAAAGCAATGAAGTGCAAAGAACAAAAATACATGTGAAGGATAAACTCGATAGTCGATTGAACCAGGGAACCAATAGTTGCGCACACAGACCTTGGCATAAAATATCTCTTGGTGTGAAGTTGTAGTTTTTCAAAAGTAGTGGAAGTAAGGAACAAAGGTGAAGGTTTTTGGTCGAGGGTAAAGAACTAGGGTTTTTGGAGCTAGGGCACGAGTGTTGAGATATAAATTAAGGCACATAGTTGGATTGAGAAAGCATAAGGATTAAACAACACAACATTTGAGAAAATAAGATATTTCAAAGTAGCTTAGGGCACAAAATTCATGATTTAGGGTCTGTGTATTTTAGAAAGAGAGTAATGGCACCAAGGAGAGCACCAGGGATAAGAAGGTCATGGATGAAGCATCCGAGGCCGATTTTCCAAAATGTAGTACCCCTCCTAAGATGATATTTGGGTATCCATGGGAATCCAAGCTCCAAGTTTTAAAATCGAGTAGTAAACCATCGTGCACGGGGCACGAAGCGGCCATTAACAAAGATATGTTACGGAGTTGGAGACAAGGATTGCAGAGGGGTAAATGATTTTGGATGACTTTTTCCTAATACCTTAGAAGAAGTAGGGTTCCCTTAACCTGTTTGAACTTCCATACTTTGGGAGGCCTCGCACGCGTTTATACCAATCGCTCATGTCATGCATACATGAAGATTATTTTTATTTCATTTGGTAGAAGGATGAGGTTGACTTCTAGGTTTATATGTAGGGTCATAGATTTGTGTGACACAGGAGAAGAGATAGAGTTATACTTGGATGACGACACTAAGATTGAGGAGACATATTCCTTACTGCAATATGAGAGGGGGAAGTGCACATTTGATATCGACAAGATTGTTGACCCTACTACTAGAGTGTTCGTAAGGATCGGTAAGTTGTAAGCTTGGAGCCTAAGAGAAATGGAACGAAATCAATAATAAGTTCCTTCATAATGCGCATAAGATATTGCATATGACAAAATACAACATTGCCTCATATATAGCTAATGGATTTGTGGAAGAGGCTAAGGCATAGATCGAATGTGGAGAAAAGATCACATCGGGTTCATTCCTCCTCTTGATAGTATTCTAGAAAATTGGAGTACCAAATGGACCTGAGAACAAGATGTGGGTGCATCCTTTTGAGGACAAGTCCTGGAAAAAATGTTTGCTAAATTTACTTATGATGGTGGGATCAATAACCCCCACAAGGCGTGATTCTAAAAATGGTATAGGCGAATGTGTTAAGCATTCAAAAATTAATTGTGCACACCGAGGAGTTTCCAGTACTACTTGACAAACAAACGGAGTTTACAGTAATGCAACACTTTATCCTTGTGTACTTTTTATTGAAGGATGGAGAATTTTGGTCATGGTGCAAGTTACCATTTGCACTCACCGCTAAATACTTCCAATATGCAGTGAACATGACAAAGGATTCCCAACATCTGAAATTCAATGTAAATAGGGTAAATGTGAACTACTATACTCTAAGGAAGACATATGGATATGCACACAAGGCCGCATACCTTGAAACAGTGGATTTATACTTGATAGACCTTAACCCGATCATGACCTTAGTGGTGGGAAAGGAGGCATACAGATTATATGTCTTTCTTCGACCAAAGATGGAGGATGGGAAGGAGGGGAAGGTCCAAGGTTCCACGATGCCACATCCTCCGAAGAATCACACGGTGAAGGTACCTAAGCGTGCGCGTGAGAAGACCCCAGAAGAAGAAGCAGAAGAAGAAGGAGAAGAATATCTAGTTACGAGACAGTTATATCATCGCATAAGAAAGAAACCAAATATGGGGCACAAAGAGGCAATTGCATCGCGCACTGAGAAGAAGGTGAGCCCAAAAAGGAAAAATCTAATTCCAATAAGGAGGAGGTTAAGCCCAGTGCGGGAAGAGCCACCGTTCATTCATGTCGCAGACGAAGAATAAGACTTGGAGATTATTATTGGAGAGGAGATACTAGTTCACAAAGATGAGGATCTGCACGTAGAAAATGGGCATGATGAATAACACAAGGAGGATCCCATGTAGAATCATGAAGAAGAGACACGCGATACATGAGAGGAGGAATTTCAGGAAAATAATAGCACGAGGATGAGTGTGAGAAGGAAGAAAAGAAAATTGGTGATGAAGGAATTAGGGAGGACGCGGGCGCAAGAGAAACAAGTGGTGCGGCAGTTAACATTACACATGAGGTGTCAACGAAACAACGCACAAAGGGAGTAAATGAAGGCACCCTCCACAAGGCCCGCCCAGATGTAATACAATGATGAACCTATGAAAGTGATTAGGGCGAAGTATCAAAATTCATCACCCAGAGATGACTTATTATGTTGGAAAATGTTTGACAATAACGAGGCCCTTCCGCACACACAAAAAATGATCTCCTAGAACTATCAAGTGCATATGGAAGGACCCAAGTTTGAGGTGAATAAGGAATCGCTCTCTGAGATGCGATTGATGTTGTTTCTAGGGGAGACATTTCCCATTTTCAACTCCCAACTATTAACAAATGAACAAGCATGCAATGCACTTAATAAAATGGCCGCGGAGGTGGGATTGAGAATTTTTGACAAACATGTCATCATTAAAAATATGCGCCGGAAGAAGAGTGCAAGGACTAGGAAATTGAGTGCAAGGACCAGGGATTCAAAACTTAAAGAGAGAGTGCATGATGAGAAGAAATGGACCATTGAGGCTTATGAGAGGGTGAGAGACTTAGTTTCTAACATCACGCATGCATGCACGAAATTAGATGCGTAAGAAAAGGATGGGTATCTAATAGAGATTCACTATTTAACAAACTCCGGTGTGAATTATTTTGATGGAAAGGAAGAATGGGCTAGGGCCGATGAAAGAGGAGTTAGACACGCAGAATAGAAGAATAAAGAATGGGAGGATAAAATTATTACAGAGTATGAGGTGTTGGCGTAAGAAATAAAAGAGGTTGCGCGTAGGGAAGAAAATGTCTTTGATAACTATCGATTTCTATCCTATTCTTAGCGTACATACCGCCAATGGGGAGGTGAAAGTAAGGACAATACATGTCAATATGAATAATAATTGGTTTGAGCGTGAGAAATTCACCGCTTGAGGTCACGGAGAAGAAAGATTTAATTAAGGCCATGAAGGACATGCTCGATGTAAGGCTCAAGAATCTATACCCTTTGGTGAAGCGCATGATGGATAAATTAGAGGGGGTAGCCTTGGAACTTGATGTAATAGTCAAGGAGATGAAAGAGAAGGTAGACGATTTTACTCTTACGTAAGTGCCTAATATTGTGGAGGAAGTGACTGAAAAGTGGTAAGAGAGTTATAGAAGTGGAAGGAGTTAGAAGGTATCTTGAACAAATAATTCCCATAGCTCCTTCCACCTCAGAAGACCAAAGTGTTGATGCACACAAACATCATATTTGAATTCTTTGATTCTTAGGGTGAAGACCCATATTCTTTATTGAAATTCTCTCGATTCTTTCATTCTACAAGGCACATTCTCTGTTCATGGTATTGTCGATGATGGACAATACTCCTACTTGTGGGGTAATGTTGGTTAGAGAAAATGACTAAGTGACAACCTACTACGGAGACTACACACGGTAAGGTGTGTGCGATAATAAATAGCTATGTAAAGAGCGAGATGTGTGTGAAGGAATACACAAGGTATAAATAAATTCACACAAGTGTTTAGAACCATCCAGTAGTGTGCAAGAAGACGAGTAAATTATAATAGTGTGCGAGAGGTGCATGCCATGTAGGGAAACAAGTCGTAGCGCGTGAAGGATTGCGCAAATACATGTAGAACATTAATGACTTATCCTTTTTGAGAATTTTCTAAAATTAGACAAAATCATGATGGCGTGGCACATAAGCAAGGGTTATAAATAGGATAAATCACATGCAAACAAAGGAAAAATTAGCTCATGGTGACTTCCTATTTATAGGAATTAAAGCATGTTAAAGAAAGCTATTTATAGCTTGATCGTCAGAATCAAGATAAGTTGTAAGTACATGCAAGTTATGTTTAGGAACGCCCATTATTAGTAATTGTATGTAAGCGGTGAAGGGAAAGTCCCCACCTTGTGTGTGTATATGTATAGGTAATGTTCCCTTGTATTGACCGGTGTGGAGTAGTATGTCATAGATTCGATTATGTGAGTTAAGGTTGTAGCCATTAGTTGAGTCTTGTCTACGCGCTTGGCTCATCGCAAGGATTTAATGGATGTAATCAACAAGTATGGTAATGAATATACTATGTTATGATGGACAACTATGTTTACATTGTGAGGATTACTATGTTTGAATATGGCATGATGGGTATTTAAATCTTATTAGTCATTATCTATGAATGATTTCCTTATTATATGTGTTACCAAATTGCCATGTTATATTGTATTTCCTTGCATGTATTGTTATGAATATGCATGTATAACATCATGGTAAGAAAACAAAGGAGGGACATGGTGGATGTGCATGCTTTAGGTGAGCTTCCAAACTTTTCTAGATGAAATGCCACTCGCCTAAATCAATTTGGTAAAATAAAAGACTACACAACTTACTTGGCACTTCAATGGGAGTAGCTTATTTATCAACCTCGGCAATTAGCCACCGCAACACATATCCTCCGATGTTGATTGTTCCCTTGATTTTTTTGGGGACAGTCATTAGTGTAGTAGTCACCACTGCATTTGAAACATCCAACAAAAGGTCCCTTCTTTTCAAATTTATTATCATTTTCTACAACACTATTCTAACTATTTTTCCTTAGATTTATAGCATCTTTAGTTGCTTTATTATTTCTAGCATTCATTGTTTTGTTGCCTAATTTCTTTCACCATGTTTTTCTAGGAGCTAATGACGAAGGTGAGTTGAAGATCTTCTTTCACATTTTATCTTTATGAGTAGAACTTGCTTACGCTTTTGCTCTTACCTAATCGATTTTTCAAATACAACTTCCATAGTATAAGGCATGTGCACATCTCGCTTCTCCTCCAATAATTGGGTTTAGTCCTATAGTAAACTTACGTATTCGGTACTGCACACATATTTCAATTTTTTTGAAATGTTCCAAATATTCAACCACAAATCACTTTACATTGTGTTCGGTTCCTGGGACTCTTACATTTTCTAGTCAAAGTACAGCTGGGTAACCAACATTGACGGAAGTAAAATTTAAATTTTTCCTAGGTGATATTAGCAGTATCAACACTTAATTGTACCTTTTGATTATCCCACCAAGAGGATGTCTCACTAGAGAGCTGAAATGCACCCAACATAGCCTTAGTTTCTTTAGAAAAGTCTTTTATCTCAAAATATTTTTCCATTTCACTCAGCTAGTTCTCAGCTCCATCTTCCAAGGTTGGTTCATCAAACTTGGATAGACTAATCCATTTGATATCTCTTGACAGTTTGGTTGTCAAGCGGGCTCTTTTGTTTCTTAGCTGATTTCCAGCATTTGGATTTTCAACATTAGATTGTTCTTCCTCATTTTCAATTGGTTATTCTACCTCATGTTCTTCTTCATCATCCTCACCCACAACCTACTACTCCAAAGCAGCTACATGGTTTCAAGTGTCCTCAAGAATTGTTAAGATTTCATCTAGCTTTTCGGTTGTAATATTTTCATCTGCATTGTTTTCCTTCTCCTAACCATTGTATTATGTTAAAAATGAATAATATTTTATATTAGTGTATGAACCCATTAAGTCCAAGATTTGATAACCTTCAAAGATTGATACGAAAATATAGCACCCGTGTTATTAATCATCCAAATTAAGGGAAAGTTTTTAAAAAAAAACAAACCCCTTAATCACAATTAATGCTTTCAATGATTTTCAGCTTGAAGTAATTAAATTCTAGCATAGTTAAATGTTTACAATCCATCTGATAACAAATGATAACCATGTGTTGCTTGAAGGGTCAACTAAATCTACCCAATCCCCCTTAATTCACTATAACCTAGTGATTATAACTTGTATACATTTGGTTAAACCTTCTTAACAGATCTTGAGAACTATATGCAACTTCTAAGTGTCAACCTGGAAAAAAGAAAAGTTGCAATCCCTTCGGTATCCAACATAACCAGTTAGGGGTATGGTGAACAGATAGTGTAATCAGATAGTTACACTACTTGGCCAAGTTTTCAAGCATTTCTTTACAAGCTTAGTTTCATGACTGCAAACAAGTCAGTGAAACTTATCTCCGTCACCACACAACCATCTCTTCATGGTTATTTGGATCTCATTTCTTTGTTTAAGAATTAAGTTCAATTTTGAAGAAGTAGGAATCATGACTCATCCTTCTAATCGAAAGGATCCTATCAATCCCATCTTAAGATCCCTATGGGAAAGATAGTGACCACGTAATGACTTTCGTCATTACATACTCGTTATCCTTCTTGTAGCCATCCTAAGCTAGCATGGTTAGGATTCTATCGAAAAGAACGATGATTCAGATATCTACACTTCATTTACAATTTAGTTATCTATTTAAGATAAGTAAATGTGCACATCGTTACGATAGATTATAAGGAATCGTAACACATCATTCATTTCTCGATGAATGTTTATAGTAATTTGTTGAGATACTCTCTTTAATGATTACCTCTTATCATATTATCACAACTTAATGTTGTCATTTAATATAGGTTAATTTAACCATGTCTCGCATTTAAATGATCCAATCACTTCCTAGTTAGTATTGGTCTTAATCTCATAAGTTTATCATTTAATATGAATAGTTCATTTTATCTCATTTGATATGAATTGTACAACTTATTTGGTAAGGTACAATATTAATATAACATAGTTTATGTTGTATCATTTTCCATAACGTACTATGTTTGTTAATGACACATTTTTTCATCCATAATGAAATTATATACATAACTTATATTTATACATTGTTGATAAAACAACACTTAAACACTTTCATTGTATTGCTTTCCTTATCATACTATGTTTATAAATCATCATATTCGTTCATCCATAATGATTCAATAAACCAAATATAATTTCATAGCATAATATCAATAAATTTAATTCATACTTTGTTGTAAAACAACATTAAAAACACCTTTATATCTCACAAAATGTGATACGAAACAAATATTTTTATTTAAACATAATAAGGATAAGTCCTTATTTTTCGAAATAATGACATACAATAAATCGTGATAGTACAAGATCATTTAAAATTCCTTCAATCAAATTGCAAAAATAATACTTTCGCATTACAATTAAATAAAATAATCCTAAACAGATTTTTAAACAATTAATACATGAAGAAATCATGTGTATATAATCCAGTTAATCACTTCAAAAATGTCACTCCATCCCGCACAATATAGGATAGCTAAATGTATACATGTTCGATTAGGAACTGGCATGAGTTATCCAACTCATATTCTTGTTGTATTTAATTAAAATAAAAGAATGTGTTAAGGTTTACTCAACTAATAACTTATAAACTTCGTAGTTCATTAATTATATTTATATATCATTGCTTAGGAATGATACTACAAAAAGTAAGCTATGTTCTCAATCAATTCAAGAATCCAATTGTTAATCATTACTTTAAATTGTTTTAGTAACTTACTAGTGAATTTATTTATTTTTGTAACCAAGACTAGAATTTCATAACAACAATCAATCAATTCTTAAGAGTAATCCACAAGGGTAATACTAACAAAGAAAACTTCGTCAATGTAATGGTCATATTTGGATGAATGAACTTAGTCCTTCATCCATTTCTAAAAATATTGCAAAGGAGATGGAACAAAATCATGCTTTACAAGTAATCATATATCTCCCATAGATGTCCATACTATCATTACTTCAAATCAAGAAGTCAAACAATCATGGATACAAGAACGTGATCATTACTACAAAAGGTTTTAGCGATAAGTAAATGTCAATATCTAAGTAGTCAACCATTTCTCAATGGATCAAACCAATAATCAAGCTAAGAGTTGTATATATGCATGCAAACAATCATTCCCAATAGTATTGAAATGTATTATTACATGCATCCTCAATAAGGGTCGGTTCCACATTCCTTCCACAAATCAAAACATAAAGAATAAAATAGGATAAAGCAAGCTCAAAGAAGCTTAATCAAATTTTTAAAATAACATAATAACTCGCATTTTTTTTTTTTCCTAAATAATGGCATACAATAAATTGTGATCGTAATAGGTAAAGTCCTTCAATCAAACTGCGAAAATAATACTTTCGCATTACAATAAAATAAAATAATCCCAAACGGATTTTTAAACAATTAATGAATGAAGAAATCATGCGTATATAATCTAGTTAATCACTTCAAAAATGTCACTCCATCCTCGCACACTATAGCATAGCTAAATGTATACATGTTCAGTTCTAGGAACTGGCATGAGTTATCCAACTCATATTCTCGTTGTATTTAATTAAAATAAAAGAATGTGTTAAGGTTTACTCAACTAATAACTTATAAACTTCATAGTTCATTAATTACATTTATATATCATTGCTTAAATGGAATGATACTACAAAAAGTAAGCTATGTTCTCAATCAATTCAAGAATCCAACTGTTAATCATTACTTTAAATTGTTTTAGTAACTTACTAGTGAATTTATTTATTTTTGTAACCAAGACTAGAATTTCATAACAACAATCAATCAATTCTTAAGAGTAATCCACAAGGGTAATACTAACAAAGAAAACTTCGTCAATGTAACGGTCATATTTGGATGAATGAACTTAGTCCTTCATCCATTTCTAAAATATATTGCAAAGGAGCTGGAACAAAATCATGCTTTACAAGTAATCATATATCTCCCATAGATGTCCATACTATCATTACTTCAAATCAAGAAGTCAAACAATCATGGATACAAGAACGTGATCATTACTACAAAAGGTTTTAGCGATAAGTAAATGTCAATATCTAAGTAGTCAACCATTTCTCAATGGATCAAACCAATAATCAAGCTAAGAGTTGTATATATGCATGCAAACAATCATTCCCAATAGTATTGAAATGTATTATTGCATGCATCCTCAATAAGGGTCGGTTCCACATTCCTTCCACAGTCAAAACATAAAGAATAAAATAGGATAAAGCAAGCTCAAAGAAGCTTAATCAAAATTTTAAAATAACATAATAACCTGCATTTTTTTTTCCGAAATAATGGCATACAATAAATTGTGATCGTCAATAGGTAAAGTCCTTCAATTAAAGCTGCGAAAATAATACTTTCGCATTACAATAAAATAAAATAATCCTAAACGGATTTTTAAACAATTAATGAATGAAGAAATCATGTGTATATAATCTAGTTAATCACTTCAAAATGTCACTCCATCCTCGCACACTATAGCATAGCTAAATGTATACATGTTCAGGCTTCTAGAACTGGCATGAGTTATCCAACTCATATTCTTGTTGTATTTAATTAAAATAAAAGAATATGTTAAGGTTTACTTAACTAATAACTTATAAACTTCGTAATTCATTAATTACATTTATATATCATTGCTCAAATGGAATGATACTACAAAAAGGAAGCTATGTTCTCAAACAATCCAAAAATCCAACCGTTAATCATTACTTTAAATTGTTTTAGTAACTTCCTAGTGAATTTATTTATTTTGTAACCAAGACTAGAATTTCATAACAACAATCAATCAATTCTTAAGATTAATCCACAAGAGTAATACTAACAAATAAAACTTCTTCAATGTAACAATCGTATTTGAATGAATGAACTTAGTCCTTCATCCATTTCTAAAAATATTGCAAAGGAGCTAGAACAAAATCATGCTTTACAAGTAGTCATAAATTTCCAATACATGTCCCTACTATCATTACTTCAAATCAAGAAGTCAAACAATCATGGATACAAGAACGTGATCATTACTACAAAAGGTTTTAGTGATAAGTAAATGTCAATATCTAATTAGTCAACCATTTCTCAATGGATCAAAATAATAATCAAGCTAAGAGATATCTATATGCATTCGAACAATCATTCTCAATAGTATTGAAATGTATTATTGCATGCATCCTCAATAAGGGTCGGTTCCACATTCCTTCCATAGTCAAAACATAAAGAATAAAATAGGATAAAGCAAGCTCAAAGAAGCTTAATCAAATTTTTAAAATAACATAATAACTCGCATTTTTTTCTCGAATAATGGCATACAATAAATTGTGATCGCACAATAGGTAAAGTCCTTCAATCAAACTGCAAAGAAAATAATACTTTCGCATTACATAAAATAAAATAATCCTAAACGGATTTTTAAACAATTAATGAATGAAGAAATCATGCGTATATAATCTAGTTAATCACTTCAAAAATGTCACTCCATCCTGCACACTATAGCATAGCTAAATGTATACATGTTCAGTTCTAGGAATTGGCATGAGTTATCCAACTCATATTCTTGTTGTATTTAATTGAAATAAAAGAATGTGTTAAAGTTTACTCAACTAATAACTTATAAACTTCGTATTTCATTAATTATGTTTATATATCATTGCTCAAACGGGATGATACTACAAAAAGTAAGGTATGTTCTCCATCAATTCAAGAATCCAACTGTTATTCATAACTTTAAATTGTTTTAGTAACTTACTAATGTAATTTATTTTTTTCTATAGCCAAGACTAGAATTTCATAACAACAATCAATCAATTCTTAAGAGTAATCCACAAGGGTAATACTAACAAAGAAAACTTCATCAATGTAACATTCATATTTGGATGAATGAACTTAACCCTTCTTCCATTTCTAAAATATATTGCAAAGGAGCCGAACAAAATCATGCTTTACAATTAATCATATATCTCCCATAGATGTCCCTACTATCATTGCTTCAAATCAAGAAGTCGGCAATCATGTATACAAGAACATGATCATTGTTACAAAAGGTTTTAGTGATAAGTAAATGTCAATATCTAAGTAGTAAACCATTTCTCAATGGATCAAACCAATAATCAAATTAATATTTGTCTATATGCATGCAAAAATCACTCCCAACAAAAGATTGAAATGTATTATTGCATGCACCCTCAATAAGGGTTGGTTCCACATTCCTTCCACACTCAAAACATAAAGAATAAAATAGGATACAACAAACTCAAAGAAGCTTAATCAAATTTCTAAAATAACGTAATAACTCGCATTATTGGCCTAGCTTCCTAAGATCTTCTATAAGTTCTTAAATTCAACAAAGGTGAGCTCAGAACGAGGAGAAAACAAACTCAAATTAGTTATGCCCGTAATCGGTGAGAACATTATTCAACCTACCATATCACAAGGCCAAAACTAATGAACACGAGTCTTTAATGGATATATTTACCAATAGCAATAACCAACAAGCTTTCCAAGACAAAGATCAAAACGCCAAGTTTTGCAATAATTCCAAAATCATACGTAACCCAAAATACGAAAAACCATTACTTCCATATTTTATTTCAAATTGGAATTTTTATACAACCAAAAAAATCATTCTAAGAGAAAGAACAAATATCTTTTCAAGCTAGTATTAATATTTTAAAATATATTACATATTTCCCATATTTTTAATTAAAAATATCAATTTAGACGACCCACAACAAGATCTACTACAACATGTGTATTTTTTCCTTCAAAATCACGAACCCATGTCGTTAAAATAAAACGAAATCCAAATTTCAACAAATGATGCAAACCCATTTCTTTTCCTGCAATTTCTTCTTATTTTTCTTTCAAGTTTTTACATTAGATCCAGAGAAATAGTCTCATTTGTAAAACAAAAAGTCTAAGGAACATATTTCATTGCCAAATCGACTTTCATCAAGCTCAAAACAAGCTGAAAAAAATTAAAAAAATTGTATGCGCATTTTCCAAAGAAGAGAAAAACATACCCTTAACTCTTTAAAATTTTATGCCTAACTTCCATTAAACCAATAATCATATTTTTACAAAATACCCATCAATACTTATTTCATTCTTAGATTTCCTTATTTTTTACATATTTATAATCAAATTAAGAACCAAAGCCTCGTCCCTAAATATCAAATCAAAGACAAAAAAATAGAGTAGAAATAACTCATTCTAGTAACTTGTTTGCTTTGCTTTTCTTTTTCCACTTTCTTCTTTGAAACTTGCAACTTTCAACACCCATAAAACTCCAAATCCAAACAACAATACAAAATTACAAATTCCCCATTTAAATAGAGTTTCTATTTTGCATGTAGTCGGCAACAACAGACTCCCTCTATTTTCTCCCAAAAACCTCATGCAGCTTACAAAAACAAAACCAACAGCAAAAAAAAAAAATGCGACTAGGGGAGAGAGAAGGCATGCATTAGCTTGCTTAGCAAGATTCCAATTCCCAAAAAAATGAATCTTTTTATTTAATGCATTTAATGAATGGTAGTGCCACTTGTGGCTTCCTCAAAAACCATAATTCTCTTCCCTCCAATTTCCAATTTGCATGCAATGCATATGGTCTAAGACCATGTCAATAAAACAATAAACCATAAATTATTACCTCATCATTTGCAAAGTGGTCGTTGACCAATATAATCAAATAAACATTAATCAATATTCTTTATTTGCCAATGGTCTATGACCAAGTTTACCAAATTTTAAACAATAACAAATGCATTATGGTCTAAGACCATTATTCAAATTTTAAAAATGTAATTACTCTTATGGTCTATGACCATTTTAGTAAAATTAAACATTTACAATTACTTTGCATATGGTCCATGACCATTGTTCTCAATGCCAAGGAGGTTTCACCTTATATTTTAAACATTTTAAACAATACCGCCAAGTAATTACCTTGAGAGTGGTCTAAGACCTATCAACAACATCCAACTTTAATCCATGACCAATCAATGTGGCAACGCTAGCAATGCAAAGCGGTCTAAGACCGAGTTAGGATAGTATTAATAATAACCATTAAACAATTTATGGTACCTTAAACATTACAAGGTACAACCATTATTAACTACAACAAACGGTGTTGAATTCCTACCAACCAAATCAGCATACAACAATGCAAACGAAAGGTGATTGTCGTACAAGTTAAATAAACGTTAGAAGGCGGATGCATATATATGGATATGTATACATCTATATACGTGTATGTATATGTTTCCGCATATACATATATGTATATATTTGTATATATAACTATATATACCTACTTATCAATTAACGTTCATCATTAATTTAATCATTCACAAACATTTACTGCGACAAAACCTTCAACTATTGCGGTGTGTGACAAGCTTGCCATGACGATATTCCCTAAAGTGTAGTAAGTAGGACATAGCGACCTCATACATATGTAAAGTGACACACGGTAAATAGACATGTGCATGACCTTTTTAACATAAACATCTTTAATCAAACCCTAACCCTTAACAAAATGCCAAACGTGCAATTACTCACATTTGTCACCTACATTGCTCATATTTATGTAGTAACTCCATTAATCGCATCATTTTTACATAAAAACCCATTATCTTCAAATTATAATCATAAAAGGATGTCACATCAATCTATGCAATATTATACAAAGAACTACACATTTGCCATGAATTCTTAGTAGATCTATGTCATACAATTATCTTTACATTGTCTTAACCATGAAACCCTTACGATCTAAAATGATTGCCTATACACTATAAATCACCCGGGATCTCCCTCCCAAATGAAGATGAGAATGATAACAATGTCTACTAAATGAAGCATACATTTGAAGATTTACATGTTATACACACGGCACAAATTATCACGTGTATTTCTTTAGATTCCCCTTCCAAAACGTCCTCTTTTCTTTTTGTTGCTTAGTTGGCATGCACAATCTTTATCATGTTGGTGGTGTAGCTCGTGATCATCCACATAATCACTCCCTTGTGCACCATAAGGATATTCCTACATATTTAGATTGTCATGTGATTACACGTGTCTCAATTATGTGGCTTGAAGTTATATCCGCAAGACTCGTTTTCTTCTTGTCAATAATAACCATAGGACATGACTTGTGAGACTTTTTTAGTTGTTGGGCTTGTGTTTATAAATCTAACATCACTTGTTGGAGTGCATCTTGAGAATAATGTGTAGCATCATGTGTAGTAATATGCATTCTATTTTTTGGCATAACGTTTTCCATGGAAAATGTAATCAATGAAGCCTTATGTTTTAACAATATGTTTGAATCCATCAAAATAGGAGTATTTGGGGCCAACATAGTACGTATACTAGGTGTCAACCTCGTGGAAGAAACGATAGGTATAGCAACATGTGGAGTAGTATGCATTGCATTTCTTATAGAGAGACTATATAATAAAGGTGTAACATAAGGAGTAGGTCTATGAGGCACAAAGGAAGTTGTATGTTGTATAGGTATATCAAATGAAGTCTAAGGAGTAGGTTTTGGTGCCACTATACTATGTGTGGGCATTTCTTGGGCTATCATAGGGTAAACTTACGAGTATGAACGATAGTAGCATTAGTCTCAACACCTAGTGTAGGATGTTAGCCTCTAGAAGGATGATTATTGTTAATCAAGAGTTCATTATGTATCTCCCTAGGAGTGGATTCCTTAACTAAATATTTTGTATTTTTTCAAACAAGGTAATATGTTTTTTTATTTATCTTGGTGTTATTAACAGCTTTTTCTTATGTCACATAATATACATGGAATGATGTTATCAAATACATTTATCATATGTTAAACCAACTGTTTGCATTTTATGATATACTCAAGGGAAGAAAATGTACCCAATGATAAGAATTTATGTAACAAGCATGTTATTGTGCATAATATCCTATAAATATATGTTACATATAAATCCAATTTATCCTTAAGAGAAGAAAACAGGGGTAAGAACATACATGACATATAAGAAGAACCATCATTAATAGCCATTATTTTGTGACACTAGCATTATCATTGGAAAAAGATATAAAATTGAAACCCATGAAAGGAGGAGCCTTTCTTTTGGAGTCAAACATGTCATACGGGTGAGCATATTGAAGTTGAGAGTGTGAACATTTTTCTACCATGTTTACACTAGGGGGACTGTTAGGAATTATGTGGGTTAGTACTCACATTACTTAGTTAACAAATATCATCGGAATGCAATATTCTTCATCTTATCCTTCCAATATTTGGATGTCGGGTGGCACTAAAAATGTGTTTGTAAGGCAATTTTATTTATTTATTTTTTACAATATTTTGATTTGACTATGGACGAAACTCATACACACTTTTTACAATAGACTATACAACGAAAACAACATAACTTTAACTACACAAATATTTACTCCGGCTGAAGGCGTCCCCCTATGGTAAAGGCCTTTCCGGTCATTCATGTCACTGGCCTAATTTTGACGGCCATTTTGACGTTTTTCACATGATCTTAAATTTGACAGGCATTTCCACATTTTTATATTCACGCCCTAAGTTTCTCAGCAGCTCGCGACGGTTCATGCATAAATATATAATTGTTTCTATATGTGGAGGTGAATATCCACCGGCTCGAACCCTAGGAGCTTGTTTCTCTATTACATAATGATAGGGATGTAAGAATGGCTACGAGTGATGTATTTTCTGGGCGATGTATCATGCTTTCTGTCTACTGCTACACAGAATTTGGAGTCGATATTCCTATTATAGGTAATTTATTTTACAGAAATATACACTCAAACATATTCTGGAGTCGTTGCATAACTAAGCTATAATTAACAGATTTGATTTCCCTACTTTTCAATTTATTCTATAATTCAATTGAGTAGGGGAAATTTCATTTGACTTTTTTCAGGGGCTTGTCGGGAAAAAAAAAAAAACCTCCTTTTTTCAATAATGTTGACGGCAACAACTCTGATCCATTTGGCAGGAGATTCATTTGCGTACCTGAGGGTCGAACTGGGATAATTGGTTGGATTTATGGTGGCAGGAAACATAATCATGGACCTACGGTGACTCGATCTTGGACTTCTTACTTTTCGCCCCTCTTGAACCACTCCCCTGACGACTTTCGCATTCACACGAATCTTCAGTCAGGATTCAACCTCCTGGACCCCATAGCCGTGGCGGTCCTCCTCTTCGTCGCCCTGATCGCCATTACAAGCACGCGCATAACCTCGTACCTCAACTGGATAGCTTCCGCCGTCAACACCCTCATAATCCTCTTCATTATCATCGTTGGCCTCGCCAACGCCAACCCCTCAAATCTGACGCCTTTCTTTCCATACGGCGTCAAAGGCGCGTTCAGAGCCGCCGCCATTGTTTACTTCCTTTGGTCTATCAAAAATCAATTGCCACCAATTGTCAGAAACTTGAAACCCTAACCCTAAAATTCAGAAGCGGTGATTTGAGAGAATTGTCATGACTTTGTTCAACATCATCCCAGTCTCATTCCAGTCAAACAGTGTTTTGTGAAATCACCTCACCAAATCTCACAAACAAATGCCCATCAGAAGTGTTGCTTGTGCTCCCTGTAACATCTTTGTGCTTACCATCTGCATATTCATCCAAATACCTCATGTAATTATTACTAGGGTCAGTTGGTTTGTTCGGATACTAGGAACTTGCTTAGGAGCAGGCACTGACAACATCAACTTTAGAACTCTGGAAACTTCATGCATGGTGGGTCGATCAAAGGGTCGTTTCTTAGTGTAAAGAAAGGCCAACTAGAAGATTTTTCTTACAATCCCAAGATCCCTGCAGGTTGCTGCAACTTCTGTATCAACAATTTCCATGACTGTGTTGTCTGCTTTTGATAGAATTTGTGTTCACATGCCAATGTCAAAGACAACTCCATCCACATTTGATTGCTCCATGCTCTAGACAACAAACCTTAAAAATACTTAAACAGTGTACAGTGTAAGCTCCGAAAGAAAATTAACAAATAAAAATCTTACCAACTGAAGCAAATTTGAGTTATTGTCCACAACTTCCTTCCCGTCAACAACTCCAAAAGAACAATTTTATAACTATATACATCAGATTTCTCATTAAGCCTTGATGTTCTTGCATATTTAGGGTCAATGTAACCAATGATACCCATAACATAGGTAGAGGTGTGGGTTTTGGCCGAGGAAATGCACTTGGCAATGCCAAAGTCTGACAAATGTGCTTCAAAATTATCATCCAAAAGAATGTTATAAGTCTTCACATCCCTGTGAACAATGTGTGGGAAGATATGGTAATCCTTCTGCAACACCATGAGAAATCTTTAGCCAAGTGTCCCAATCTAGCTTAATCTTCTTTGATGATCCTATACGAAAATAAAAATTAAAAACACACTTGTTAGATTCTCCAACAATCCATTTTAATCAGAAGTTAGAGATTGATTGGATTCTTCTATTTCAAAATATGAATCTACAATGTATAGATCCATTTTTCTTTTGTGTAGGATGTCCCACAGACTACATCAGTTTCCATGTGGAGAAAGCGAATATCCATGTAGACTCACAAGATTCCAATGCTTGATGCTTCCAACTATTTCCATCTCAGTTTCAAATTCATGCAAGCTTTGTTGGTAGTGATTGTATAATCTTTAGCCGAGTGTCCCAGTCTAGCTTAATCTTATTTGATGATCCTATACGAAAATAAAAATTAAAAACACACTTGTTAGATTCTCCAAAAATCCATTTTAATCAGAAGGTTAGAGATTGATTGGATTCTTCTATTTCAAAATATGAATCTACAATGTATAGATCCATTTTTCTTCCATGTAGGATGTCTCATAGACTACAACAAAGCTTCCATGTGGAGAAAGTGAATATCTATGCAGACTCACAAGATTCTGATGCTTGATGCTTCCAACTGTTTCCAACTTAGTTTCAAATTCACGCAAGCTTTGTGGGTAGTGACTGTACAATCTTTTTATAGCAATTGGCTTATAATTCTTTAGAACACATTTATAAACAGTGCTTGTAGCACCATAGCCAATTACAATATCATCTATTATTAGGGAAAGGGAATCAAATTTACAAATCATATCTTTCAAAACTTCACAAAGAAACAAGTTGAAAAAGGAATCCTCACAATGTAGTAAGGTTGAAACAGTTGGCTAACTACAACGGCACTTCCCCTGATAAATTGTATAAATTGATGCTTGATTGCACCATGAGCAATCTTTAGCCGAGTTTCCCAGTCTAGCTTAATCTTCTTTGATGATCCTATACGAAAAAAAATTAAAAACGCACTTGTTAGATTCTCCAACAATCCATTTACAAATCCTATCTTTCAAAACTTCACAAAGAAACAGGTTGAAAAAGGAATCCTCACAATGAAGTAAGGTTGAAACAATTGGCTAACTACATCGGCACTTCACCTGACAAATTGTATAAGTTTAGCTGGACTATCTATTTCTCTATAAATTCTAATCCACAAAAATGCAAATTGTTCTAAATGAACAATGTAAACCCTTACAATCAGCTTGATCATTGCACTAGCAGTGTCCACATCAAGAAAAGGAAGCCTTGAGAATATTATCAATGCTTTTGGAAAAATAATTAGTAGAGCTAATGATCCCAAAACATATGGTTTGAAACAATGCTTCAAACAACAAATTTAGGCTTTGTTACGATTGAACCTTGATTGTTTTCCTCTCTGTTTAAAAGCTTTGATCCTTGATGATGATTATGATGCCTTGGCAGCTTCTCAAGATGGGTTTGACATTTACCAAGATTTTTCAACGGCTATTTTTCAAGGAGATGCACATTTTTGGTAGGGCTTGACAAAGCCGGTAAAACTACCATTTTATACATGCTCAAGTCGGGAAGCTTGTCACCACCATCCCAACTATTAGTCATACTTATTTACTTTGATGAATAGTGATTCAAGGGTACTATGGTTTTTATAGCATGATTTAGGAAAGTTGCTCGTGTCGGTGAGAATTATTTCTTCTAAAATTCGTAATTGTACTAATATCACAATCACAAAAGTTGGCTCTTTATCCGTGGAGGTTAGGTTCTTTTTGTTTTCTTGTTTCATATTTACAATTACAAAAGAGAGACTCCTCCTCTCTCGCCCCTCTCTCTCACGCATACACACACACACACACACACACATCTTGCAAATAGAATAAATTGTACTAATAAACAGTTGAAGGTATTCAGTTATGCAACTTTTGTATCAACAGTTTCAACCTTTGTTTGTGAGTGCATATCTTTTGCGTCATATCTGATTTGTGAGTGTGGAAAGCGGTGGGACCATTGAAAGGCAAGGTCTGACATTCACAACTTTCTCCAGAGTTCCCTCACTTGCAAATCTACGCATTTCACCTCCTTTTTCATTCGAAAGGTACTCAAAAATGGCGCACGTAACAACACTTGGAGCAAGAAGAAAGGAGGAGTCAAGACTACTATCCCTCAACCAAAACAACCCATTGTAAATACTACCCTCTACTTTGATAGCACCTCCACTACTACTTTACTCAACACTTCTTGTATCCAAAGCGGCATTGCCATTCAAGGGGTATCAAATGTATTCATGTTTAGTGCAAATAAAATTGGCCACAAAAGGCTACCATTCATGATATAAATTCTACAAATGTACAAAGGTCTTCATGTATACATGTTTAGTTCAGATGTTGTGATATAAGATTTGCAACTCGTATATGTACGAATTTGTAACAAATTTAAATGTACACATAGAACATTTCAATGTAATGTTTCATCTATATTCCTACACTACCACTATCAATCACACCCCTTATCAACATGTTATCGACTGTACAAAAAGGTTTTCTCAACAAAACCAACCAAACAACCGATGCAACACTAACACAATTTCCCGAAATAATTACAAACCACATCAACTACAAAAGTAATTAACTATCCAAAACGGTATCAAATGTATTCATGTTTAGTGCAAATAAACCACTCATGATATAATATCTGCACATGTACGGAAGTCTTCATGTATTCATGTTTAGTTCAAATAAACTACTACGCAAAACGCTACCACTCATGACATAAGATTTGCAAATGTATATGTACAAATTTGTAACAAATTTGAAATGTAGAAATAGAACCTTTAAATGTAATGCTTCATCTATATATCTACACTTACAAAATCAATCACACCCATTATCAACATCAACTACAAAAGTACTAACCATCCCTCTAAACACAAATGACATGTACCATTCGGCATTCACATTGCATTGTACTTGTATGATTGCTAGTTATTTAGAAGATGACGACATTAACCATGACAAGATTGACAATGCGATCACTTTTGACTCTATTGACAACAAACACAATTGTGATGACTAACAAAATCCAATTAAATATTGGATTTACACGACTCTTGACACCACTATACCACAAAAATATATATTTTATTTTAAATTAACAAAAATACCCTATTTTAATGACCACACACAGACATATAATGAAGTTTCCAAGAGGCACACTATTGACTTATAACCAAAAACTTATAATACTAATAAAATTACTCATTGGAAAATAAGCATTGATAGTCGCGGGCTCTGCTTTGAGTGAGTTAAGCAATCTAAAGAGGATGTGAACATGTTCGAGGAATATGGCGGTGACATGATACATAGAACAAAGCTAAATGTTGGAAGAGTTTTTTCAAAAGAATACTCACACGTTGAATCACATTGAGGAGATAGTGCCATACCCCTAAAACACAAACATAACATTGTATTTGAAGAGTCCAATTGTCCATAATCAAGTACTCACATTTTAATCTTCCAAATAACTCGAAAATGGTTCCAAGAGACATGCAAAGAGTAGCAAATGGGGCATGATGGACACTCCCCACACATGTAGTTACAAATTTATTGAGCATTTCCCCGTAAAAACCAACCCCTTCACACTTTGAAAAAATCAAATAGATGGACTAAAAAAACACATGCTTTCTACAAATAACTACATTGCTATTAGCATACACCATATTTGGACATATATTTCTTGTGAGTACTTAGATAGTTGAATATTTCTTCAACCACACATGAAAACAATAACACATGTACATGAAACTTAGCATCATATTCGTGGAGCACATTTGGGGCAACACTCGCAATAATGGGAGAGACTCAACATGAAGTAACACACTCTAGGCATGACCCAAGGTACAACTTCAGCATATAAGATTGCATCACTCACGAGAATGAACTTGTAAGTACAAGTGTATTTGTCCCTACATTTAATTATCATATTTTTACTTCTTTTTAGCATTTAATTATGTTTCATGTCATTTTAACTTGCTTCACAAGTGGACAAACTAATTATATTGAAAGGGAATACACACTTGCACACACACAAATAATAGGGCGCGCACACACACACACACACACACACGCGCGCGCACACACATCTCATTACCTAACATCATGTGAATTGGGGTGGCTCTTTACCAAGCTATGATTATTTCCTAAGAACCCTTAGCATTAGTGTTTTGGATATTTATATGCCCCTATTATAACTCCACATGCACACATTTCCATGCAACCCCTCGATACTTCATCGTTATATGATACATTCTAGACATTACATTGCCCCTTTCCCTAAAGATACCTTGTCAAACATATCCCCTCGTCCTTCTTATCCCTTGTTGGCTATGACCAAAATTGTTTCCCTTACACCTTGTTTTGGTGCTTAAAAGGGTAAAAATGGAAAACTACTAGCCATTCCCATTTGGCAATTCATTATGACACTATCTAATGCTCATAAATACCATTCCCACTTGCATTATTTGCATTCTTACAATAAAACTCTCAACGGTCTTATTAAACAACTTTATCACCCAAGTCTAAATCTACATAAGAGGCTTCTTACAACGTATCCAAGATTCCATCAATCCATTACTTGCTAGTAGAGATGAGATTTGACGCCCTTCCTTATCGTTTTTGGCCTTTTTAAACGTGTTTTACAATTTTAAAAATCAATTAACTATCAATATATACTAAACAATACAAAAATAGCAACAACATTAAGAATGGTTATATTTTTTAAGGAATAGATTTTAAATGAAACATATTTTATTAAAAAAAAACCTACAACAATAGAATTTTTGTATGTTCAAACATATAACTTAAAAAGTATGATTTAAAATAGATATAATATTATAATTGAATGGCCATTTAAAATGACTTACTCGTCCACAATTTTTTATGGGTAGGGCCACCGTCGAATCTCAACCTTGATTGTTATGAATCCATGCATGGACATCACCTTTTTCTCCCTCCTTCGAGGACTTGGTCTCACTTGGCCACCTTAGAGGGAGACCAACATGCAAAAAACTTTATTTAGACATGCATTTGTTGGTGAGATTATTTCATTACAACTACATATTATATATTATAAAACATTGTTATTAATAAATGTGATCTCTTGACAATCGAGTTATGTTAATTATTCTATTGTCGGCTTTGCTAGTGTATTAGTTATATTTTGTTATGAACCATTGGTGTCAATGATTGTGTTTAAATCGGCATCCATTGAATTTTCAAATAGCCAGTTGAATGGCAAATGGAAGAGCAACAGAGAGCTCTGCTCCATTCTATAGACCGAGAGGTTTTGCTGATTTCCTTGAGCGTTTTTATGGCCATGACCCACACATATCCACTAAATTTGCAAAAATTGGAAGGATAGAGTGGGCCAAATTAGAGACCAAACCATTGAAATTACAGAGGATCTTAATGCTCTGGTGACAGTCTCAAAGGTGTGGAAGGGATTAAGTTCTATACAAATAAGTTTGATAAAGAGGTTGAGGAACACAAATTCCTCAAACCTGGAGAACAATTAACCCCCTTGCATGGAGGCTACTTGCGCGACTCCTTCCCCAAGCCTTTTGATGAAGTTTCCAAGATTATTATTAGCTTCATCACCCTGGACTTCACAACTTCCATTTGATCTTCCTCAACCATTTCAGACATAAATCTCTGGTAAGTTTCCTTTCTACATCCTCATGTCCTAAGCAAATTCTATAAAGGATGTTTAATGGGGAAAGAAAAATTATCCGCTTCATCAAGTTGTCATTTTGTTGATCTATAAACGTAATCACTAGAAGACCTAAGCCTTCTATTAGCCAACCCATTCTTGCCCCTAGTCATTCCCACTCCCAATCTAATATTCGATAAAGAAATGGCACGGGAGGAGATTATTCTTCATAGAGTCCTTGGGAGTCATGTTGACAAAGGCAAGAGCAAAATTGAAACTTTTGAAGAGCATGGACAACCCCAAACCAACAATGACAGAGTCATTGCACCAAAGTCTCCTTTCCATGGGAAAAGAAATGGAAAAAATCAATCAAGGTAGCAAGGATAACTTTCTACACAACGAGATGGAGCTGCACAAAGATGTGATAAAATGGATGAGGAAAGATCTTAGAGTTATGAAGGAAAATATCAAAGCCCTAAAAAATAAGAAGGAATCAATATTGAAGAACAACGGTGGCAAAGCATGCATGAAAGAGTAAACAAGCTCGAAGAGGATCATAACTCCTTGTCTCAAAGATTGATTGTCCTCATCTCCTTCAACAAGTTACTTGTGGAAAATAACATCATCCAAGCCAACATGATTAGCACTCTCCTCTCCCCTCAACAAGACCTTCCACACAAAAAAGCTCATGTTTGTGGAAAAGTTGGATCCTAAGGAAAAGATGTTGTAGGACATAAACAAGATGATGGATAAAGTGAAAGAGACTTATTGCAATCTTCATAATTAGATTATTGACTTGGTTGGAGACACTTGTTTTTTGGTCACTTTTCCTCCGTAGTTTTACTACTTTTCGATACTTTGTAATTATGGTCTTTATTTCTATTTTCTAGGTTTAAGATCCTCTTTTTAATCTTGTATCGTGGTAGGGCCCCGCCAAAAACCCATCCTTTACCATTATCCAAAAAAAATAGCAAGTTGAATGTAAGGGTTGAGGCATTGCTATGAAAGGTCTTCCTTGTACTAAGCATTTTTCTTTACCCACACAATAAAGATTATTCTCCCCTCTTGTGATGTGTTACGTTCATGGTATGCAATTCTAATTATATAAATAGTATATTTTGATAGTGTAGCTTTTTGGAGCAAACATGTTTTTAGACATCTGCAATGTTTGCCCTAACCATTTGCAAGTTATTGAAATTGCCTAGCATATCCACAAGAGTTGGATCTTTCATGGACTTGTGCCTCAAAACTATACACCCCTCTCTAACCATACTCTCTATATATCTTTTTCTTATGGTAAAGATAGGGATATGTGAATGGTGTAATTAGACTTGTATTATCCCTTATTTTATGATAAAGATTAATAATAATAATAATAATAATAATAATTGTTTTATAGTCCACAATGTCGGGTAGTACGTTTTTGGGTTTGCACATGGCTTATAGCATATGAGACTACCTCTTACTCCCAAAGATCACAGGATGCACCTAATCGTACTTCACCCTTATTTTATGATAAAGATTAATAATAATAATAATTGTTTTATAGTCCACAATGTCGGGCATCTGCTTTTGGGTCTCGCACATGGCTTATAGCATATGAAACTACCTCTTACTCCCGGTACGGAGGATGCACCTAATCGTACTTCAAATACGAGGTGTACATACTCTACTCCCCGCATGATTTAAACTTCTAACCTATATTTCAAGAGCACAAGTTCTTCACCATTAGGCCAACTCAGGGGTACTTCAAATTTAATTGTGTACATCTCCAATCTTCTAACAAATGCAACAATGTTGTCTTTGAATGCAGTTTAATTATCCCAACTAACTTTCCCTCAAGTTTGAGAAACTATAACCTCTATTCCTCCCGTGTAGAATTGTGCCTTGGTGTATGTGCACAAAACATCAAAAGGGAATATAATGTTTTACTTGAGAAAGGAATGAGCGATTTTCTAAAGAAAGATGAATATCATTCAAGATGAATGTCTTGAAAAAACAAATTGAAATATCATCAAATTATTTCAAAGCAAATTCAATATTCACATCACGGTTTCACGCGACTTGTTAAAAATTCAAGGATTCTAAAGCATTAAAGAACAATTCTCCGTCCATGGAAAATATATATGGTCATGGTTCAAGACACAAATACTCGCGTATTTTTTCACACACTGGTTGTTCCAAGGGGCCGCTTCATCTTTTGTACAAGTTTTTGTAGTTCACTCCTGTGCATTGATTGTATCAGCTGCAAAATCAAAATCCATAAAACACCACCCAAATCAGGCAAGTTTTGTTTCCTTCAAAGATGGACAACCAGATCACTTCATCATACAAAAATGGAGGGAACTTAACTAAGAACAAATAACTTGCTGATAGGGACTCCATGTCCCTGCACTGTAGTATGGTCGTTGTTGTCGGATTCCTCGATTAAAAGTCATCACAGTTTGGAAGCTACAATCTACTGACCATTTACAATTTTACCAAAGCCAGTATTATGCTGCAACTATATAATGTGCATCCTAAGCACTGCAAAAAGCCCCAGGCAGCC
Organism: Taxus wallichiana var. yunnanensis; assembly: GCA_018340775.1. Classification (NCBI taxonomy): domain Eukaryota; kingdom Viridiplantae; phylum Streptophyta; class Pinopsida; order Cupressales; family Taxaceae; genus Taxus; species Taxus wallichiana. Next base: position 605,063,977 of record CM031235.1, read on the forward strand.
TTAAAAGAACAGAGGGTAAATACTGAAAGGATTGGTAAATTTATTAAGTCAAATGTCGAAGTGCTTATCCTAGGACAAAAAGAAATCTTTATTTTCAATTTTTAATCCATTTTGCTCTCTCGTGTTACATGCAATATTGCTTTATTTGGCCTGCAAAATAGCAAGAGATTTTTTTGTCTATATTTTTTCTTTCTTTCTTGTAAAATCAATTTCCAGAATAGCATCATAAAAGAGTAATAACATTTTTTAACAAGTTGACTGCACCAAACTTGCTTTAGAAAAACTTACACTACTCAATAAACCTATTTGTATTCCATCCAAATAAATACTCAATGGCAGTTTATTTTGACATAACCTTGGGCTATGATTTCGCTTTTCCAGCACCTTGTATCATGTCCAATTCTATTTCCTTATCCTCAATACGGAAAGGGTTCATGTGCAATAGCAGTTTTGGCAACCATTACATCTACAATGATTTCTTTCCAATGCTTGCCAGCTCTTTGAGATGACATTGAGATTGCACATATCATGGACATGCTCAGCATTACCCGTATCGCGGCATCATTGCTGAAGCTCCAATATAGCTTCAAACAATGGAAAATCAATATTGTTTTCCAAATAATTGATGTCATCTCCTCGAACAGGGCTAAGGACATTGAATATTTTAGCAGTACAACCAAAAAAATAGAAAAAAACTAATTACGATTAGGTTTAGCTTCTGACTTCAATGTCTGATAGTTTCTCCTTATAGCCCAAAGTTGTTCTCCTGCTTGATTCATAGTTGGTCTGTCCGATCTAGTTGGGGCAGAACATTGAAATGCTAATTCAAACATCTCTTCTGCTACCACATCTATTCCCGGAAATCGTACTAACCTGGCATCCAATATTTCAGCTGCCTTCCCTTCATTTGTCTTCTTGTATGCCTGGAAACCACCATGTACTAAGTGTTATTATAAAAGAAAATAGAAATAGAAAATGATAATCAGATTATACATGCTGATCCTTACAGAAAGGATGCATCCCCACTTCCAAAATGAATATGTTACTTCAGAATGATAAACAACAAATGTTACGAGCTTATCCTTCCATATATACACACACAGAGACTAAAGTGCACATTGGTAGATCAAGTGAGAATCATTCACAGAAGATGTTCAATATCTTACCCATCTGACAGTGATACGCTCCTCAATATCCTTTTTCAACTCTATAGGCCGCCTTCCAGTGAGAATCTCTATTAGTAAAATTCCAAATGAGTAAACGTCACTTTTTTGTGTTAGCTGGTAAGTTTTCAGATACTCAGGATCAAGGTAACCTGCTGTTCCTTTAACTTGAGTTGAAACATGAGTTTCATTTGCTTCTGATGGGCCAGTTCTGGAAAAGCCAAAGTCGGCAACCTTAGCCCTAAAATTTTCAGTTAAGAGAATGTTTGAAGATTTTACATCTCGATGAATTATTGGCTGGTCTGTCAAGCACAATTGCGACAATAAACAGTTAGACCCTGAAGCCTATCTCTAAATGACTCCTCTTTAACTCAATATTATAATAGCAAAGAAAGCATACCCAATCTAGATATCTGTCAAAAGAAAAACTACAAATTATGTATCAACATTTCAAATGATTGTATTATTAATCACTCGCTCACACAAATCGTAGGCTCCAAAGCCAAAAGTGAATTTACCTTTGTGAAGGGTACCATTGGCTGCTACAAGAAAAGCCTCTATCAACACGAGGAGTTCATTTAAGTGCAGTTCTCTTTAACTAATTAGAATTTATCAATGGTAGTAAAACTAAAGATGAAACAAGAAAGCCCCAGCACCAACATATTTTATGAACATGAAATGTCATATAAGTCTTCATCTTCTTGTAAGTATTAAAGTTATTAAGTTTAATATGTAAACATTAACTAATTGGATATTATTTTATGTACATTTATTATTCATTAACTAATGACCAGTTACAAACTACACCAATCATATTGTAACTCCTTTCTGGCATAATAAAATCATGAACACGCAAATCCCAATGTGCACCTTCTAGTTTCTCTTCATTTTCTAACATTGGTATCAGAACCACTGTTCAAGGAAGCCCTAGGAGAAGAGCACAAATAGCAAGCTCGGAGTTCGAGGAAGCCCTGGCAGAGGGTACAAAATGTGGTGTACATTAGTTACTCATTAACTAATGAACAGTTAAAAAACTACCCCAACCACATTGTAACTCCTTTCTAGCATAATAAAATGACAGACGTGAATCCCAATGTGTGCTTTAAGTTTTCTCTTCATTCTCTCTCCAATCATTTTCTAACAGTAAGCAGTTTCTGTTAAAATGAAAATTAAGCATTTGAAATGTAACAACATTTATGAATAGATTTCTTCGGAAGAAAATCAGTGATATCTTTTGGCATTGAACTTTGCTTCATAGGAATGGTATTTTTCAGGCCTAGCAATGACATCTGGTATAGAACCCCATAGAAAGGAAGGTTAACTATGCAAGGAACTAAACTATGTGAGAAAATGTCACATTATATAGACAGAAATAGAATAGAACACATCTTCAGATAGGATCTGTTCACGTTTCATTATTTCACGTTAACCACATTGACACTATCAATTTTAAGTTAAATTCAAATGTCTGCACTGCCCTTCTTACCAAAGTACATTTTTACTAGGATTGAAAATGCAAAGCAACTGTTCTTTTTTGAAATTCCCCCTTGGGGCAAGTTCTAAAGTGAGCTATGAGATGTCATTATATAATAAGAACGTAAGAATTCATGCCTATGGGTGCCACAATGGCTGGTTATGACCTAAGACACATTAATTTAGGCTATGCAAGCCTTGAAGTTTGACCCCACAAAACATTTGTCTCACTAGGAAACAAATAGATCACAAGAATACTGAAAGTGGATACACCCAAGTATATTGCCATTGAGGATATACAATTTCTTTCCATCATCATTCATTAAAATTTAGAATGTATAACTGAATAAATTTCTTTTAAATATGCAATAGCTGATATATTTGACATCGTAATGTCAAATCAAACCTTCTACTTGCCGAGGAAACTAGAACATAGTTTTAAGGGTCTCACCCTGATTATAATTTTGAAACACACCTAAACAATTACAGCAATTCTCATTGCTTCAGCCCTTACTTGAGGCATTACACATCCTATGTTCATAATTGAGCTCCCTAGCTCAAGTGGTTAGAAATGTTTAAATAGGAAGGATAAAAGAAAAGACCCCTAGATTGGAGAACATATTACAGGAATAAGCATCCCTCTTAATCTACATAAATACTGAGATTTATTCAACAATCCTTAACAGAAAAGTAGTTCTTAGAGAAATACAACTATGTTGATCCAAAGCTTTACATACTTCATTATGTGCAATCTGTAAATACTTTCTAATCATAAACCTGAAAGGTGTACTCTAAGAGCGAGCAACATGATCCAAGTGCAGCTGCACCGGTTCGCACTCTTGCCTTGAGTGCCTTGGCAATTTGCACAACACCATATGCTTCACACACCATCATGAAGTCTTGCACATTCCATGTAGTGCTAGGACATACACTCCACAACTCATAAAACAACCTTTCTCCCTCCACTTGGATCTGGGTGGAGCCCATATATGAGTCAAGGAGTTCCCCTTGCAAGGCAGCGCTCCCATGGGATGTGGGACAATGCCCCACAGGCCAGATTTTGATGATCAATCACAACACTATTCAACGCAACTCAGCGAACAACACATCACCAACTAAACATAGCCTGCCCAACACTGTGCCAACCTACGACATGCAAGCAACCTCTACACAACATTGGTCACCCATGCAATACCCACATACATAGTGCATAGCTTAGTCCCTACAGAAAACATCGATTACACATTGACTACAATTCACATCGCGCTGCACCATGCTAGGTGGCACTTCCAAGGCTTGTGCTATGCCAAAGCATCTGTCAGCATACTACGCCCTTGGAAGTCAAGCCATGCAACCGTCGGCTAGTTAAGAGTCACACATTGAAGCCCGATCGTTTCAACTTCCATAACAGTTCTTTAAGCCTTCACGGCTTTGTAATATATGTATACATATATGTAGCACCAGATAGCAATAAAATAGTAGAAGATAAACTACTATGCATCTCCCTCAAGGGTACACCATGTACAGACGTACAAATTAATGGAACTTTTTGTTCAAGTTTTACTATTTTCTCTATTCTGAATATTGTTTCATATTGCTTCCACATACACATATAACACATCTAAATCCTCATTTAGAGTGTTGACCATTAGACTTTCTGGGTTACTAATCTCTAAAAAAATCGATGTCACCAAATACCACTTTTGCTTTTTGTTATTTTTGCTCAGACTATGTTAAGGGTTTCTAGGCTCATGTGTAAGCGGTTGGTAATGGCCGTCAGTGTCACATGTTGGGCCAAACAGGAACTACATCGTTGACTTCTTAAGAGCAAGAAACAAAATATGAGATGAACAATGATATCAGCTGATTTCCATATCCAGAAAGGATGTCACCAAGTACTATATTTGACAAGTACTGTTACACTTAACATATACTTCTTTTAGGATAACAAGGCCTTAATGCAAGAGAGTTATGTCAAAATAATCAAGGATTCAAAATAATATGCTTTCCAAAAATTATGACAGGAATTAAAATACATAAGTGTAATAAATGCAAAATACTGTAAACTAAACAGAATTGAAATAACACTTGACACAAATATTCAACATGGGAAAACCATCAAAGTAAAAAATTCACAAATAATGCACTATCCAATAATTTGATACACAAAGGAACTTACAACTAGTTTGACAATTTCACACCTACCTGACCATTACAGGAGTTGAACCCAACACTTACTTTCTTCTCACTGCTTATGTTACAACAAATTCAAATGTCAATATAATTCATATTTCTTGATTGTCTTCCACACAAGGGAAATCAGTCAAGTGTTAGGCGGGGACACGTCCCTGAGATTTTGGTGACGCCCGAACCTTTCGTAGAGACTTGGGGACTTAGAGGGGACATCTCCTATTTTTTTAAAATCTTTCAAAAGTTTTCTGATGTTTTTACTTTTAAAATGTTGTTATTTTTACCAAGAACATTAAATTATGATCTTGAAAGTACCTAAAATACATTAAACACAATTTAAATCCCTAAATTTCATTGAATACAATTAAAATATTAAAATATTAATATTTATATATTATTGTAATGGTCATCCCCCTGTCGTCCCCAAAATTTATGAAATTTTTGTCGTCCCAGAAAACCTTGTCCCTCCATCCCCTTGTCCCCAAGACCTAGGTAACTATGGAAATCACCATTATAAAGGTGGGTAATTGGTTACAACCAAAAAGATGTATTGAATCACTCTTCCACTTTATATTGTTTGATATAAAAATTCATGAGTTATGTTTATAAGTTATATTTATAAGTTTATTTAATAAATTTTTAATGTGGAGATGTGTTTGTGATGAGTGGGCCAAAATAGGTGTCTCTAGAAAAATTACTGCTCCAACACTCACCCTAAATATTTAGTGGGGATACATACCAAAATTACCTTTTTATACAAAAGGATTTACAATCTTTAAACCATATAAGATTTTAGGCTAGCATGTCACTAAGATTATCTACTAAATAACATCCCTAAGTTCCTCCTGAATAAGTACATACATGAAGCCTTATTCTAGAGCCTTTTATAAAACAAGGAATCTCCATAATACAATGTTTTTTTGGGTTCTTTATAAACTCACATAGGGTGATGTTTACACAAAATCACATAGAGTGATCATTTACAAAGGTTTTTACAATATAATCACATAGGGTGTAATGTCCCCATTCCTATGCAAGAGGCTTAGGAGGCTTAACTCAGTCTTAGCCTTGGTCATACCCAAGAGGCTAGAGACGTTGGAGGCTATTGGGTATGGGTTTTTGTCACCATCTTCACCTTATGTTATATTTCGTCATTGACTTAGGTGATGGGTGAATATGTGGTACTTTATGTTATATTTCATCGTTGGGATAACTTAAGTCATTTTTTTAACATGTGCACAATAAAGTCACTTAAGTTATAATTTTTGCACATGGGAAATTCCCAAAAGGGGCGCTAGGGCTTCTTTGGCCTTTTTGGAGTTAATAAAGGCTTCTTTTATGGTGAGTTGGATTTGCCCTAATTTGGATCAGATCTACGGTGGAGATTATAACATCTTTTTGGAAGATGATTATATATTTCCCCTTGAGGTTGTTTGAGGGGAAATCATCTACTTCTATTTTCAGATTTTGCTTGTGCAAACCCTAGAGCTGCATGTTCTGGGAGTTCTCTTGCTTGTGGAGGTCAAATTCTACAAGATCCCTAGCTTTGGTGGTGAGAGATCCATTCCTAGCTGGTAGAGCATTCTTCAGTGAGGGTTTCGAGATCCATATCCCTAGCTTGTTGTCTCAGATTTGGGGCTATTTCATTTTTCCAATCCAAATTTTCAGTTCAGATTTGGAACACATATTTTCTAGGGTTTTGTCTACTTAGTTCTAGATTTGAGGAGCAGTTTAAGGTGCCTTCCACCATTGAAAAATTGTGCTTGAAAATGCATTGGATAGATATTGGATTTATCTATCTTTTCAGCTATCATTTGTAATCGATTCCAAGTATTTCCAAAGTTATTAATTTAAGTTTCAGCTATATTTTCATCATTAAAATTTAGTTATCGAATTTCGAAATCTGATTGGATATTCTTTTACATATATACTTTTAGCCATATTGGGTATTAAATTCGTCAAATTTGAGTAGACGGAAGTGATAGATCTCAATTTTGCCCTAGGAGTTGGGGTTTGTGTGTTTTCAGATTTTGTTCATTGTTGTCATAAAAATCAAAATTTCAGTCAAGCAGCTATTTTTAGGATTCATCTCGAAAAAGAGATATTTTAGTGGTATCAGAGCCACCTTTCTTATAACCTGTTTGGGTAGTGAATGAAGGTATATTCAAGGAGAAATACACATCGAAAAGGTAAAAATATGGCAGATCGAGAATAGAATGTGGACGAGCTCAATGAGGATTTTATGAAGAAAATGTTCAACATGGTAAAACAACAAGAGACAACCAACCTCTACTTGAGCCAGCTCACACAGAACATGAATCAAATCAGATTTGGGAATAATAGGGAAAAGGTGAGAACAATAATTTGGGGCAGCAATCCCCCATTCTTCTAACAAGCCTTTGAGTCTTCATGAGCCCTCTTTCTTGAAAGATTCTGAAGCATCACATGTGGGGGAGCCAACAGATGCGCTTGATGAGGATTCTTGTTGGAGGAAATACCAATCTTTGAGTGAGGGTTTCAGAGATAATATGCCATTTCCAGATTATTGCAGGATGAAGATTGGTAGCAAGCCCAAGAGAGATCATCATATGTCGGTACCTGAATTACAAAGGTGTTTGGGGCAAATTTCTATTCCACACTTTGATGGCTCTAAGAAGTGTACCACACAATCATGGGTACAAAAGTTGAAGACCTATTTTGATTTGAACCCCATGCGTGAGGAGGATGTAATTAAGTTTGCAATCCTACATCTTGAGGGAGATGCACATGATTGGTGGCATCATGGACTAGTGACACAAGGGCACATGCACATTACTACATATATAGAGTTCACACGGAGGTTAGAGGACAGATTTGATAGGAGAGATCCTAATAGATTCTTCAAGGAGTTGACTCACTTGAGACAGACAGGTTCCTTGGATGTCTACATTACAGATTTTCGAGACTTTCGGTGATGGTTCCTGATATTTTCGAGATGAGGTTGTGTTGTGGCAAATCAGCAAGCACCCCACGGATGTTGATCGATTTCTAGTTTGATCATACTAGCATCCAGTGTGATTGCACAACATTGAATCATTTCCCCAAGTGTGGGACTTGCAAAATGAGAAAGGAATCTCCAGTTTAGAGGTCAGGTTCCTCAATTCCTCTCGGTCGATTTATCACTTACAAGTCAGCAGAGGTCTATATTCCTAACCATACCCTAAATTCCAAAGGAGACAGAGATAGAGAATGCAAAAAGCTAAAACTAATGCTAATAGGTGATGCACCAAAGGAGTGGTGAGCATTTTTACTTCTCAGATTTGACACATGATCCATAAATATGCAACAAAGAACCTCATACGCACAACCCGATAATTGTAATGAAGGATCAGAAATTAACCAAACAACACAGGCAGAGGATGAAAACTAATCACAGAGGCTGTATTGTTATTTTAATCATCAAAATCACTTGCATTACAACACCTGAGAGGCAAAATAAAGTTGCAGCTCTTAGAAAAGGTCTGATATTCCACCAAAATCACTTCCAAGGTGAGAAAGGGGACCTGCAATACACAAAGAATGTTCCACACTTTGAAAATGAGCCAAATTTGGCTTTTACAGTGCAAGGGACGAGCCCAGGAGAGAGAAACACGGGAAAACGTGGGAGAGGTTCAATCATTCACCAAAATGCATTCAAAACAAAGACGGGCATCCTTACGGACCCATTCCCGACATTTTTAACCATCTTTGGGAGAGAATGCGAGCCATTCTTCATTAAAAACGGTGGTTGAAACGTCATTTCTGCTCATCACCATGTGCCGAGACGCGTTTTCGATTTTCTCTCTGCAAACTCCTTCAAAATGCAAAATTGACCCGAATCTTGTAGAGAATTTCAGCAGCTTTCTATTGATATAAAGAACGCGAAAACCGAGCTCTGGATCGAAAGATATGGCCATTTGGAGTTTTAGGGCAAAACAGGGTCAAATCGGGTTGGCAGGCAAAAATTCGATTTTTTGCACTGTTTTGGTCATTTGGAAAATTTTCCAAAATTTCCCCGCGCTCTGCCACTCTAGGTGCCACGTGGCGGCATCTCATTAGCCGCGGGCCTTTCAGGGAAATTTTTCCCAAAAACTCCGCCGAGCCATAACTTCAAAAATACATGGAGTTAGGAGGAAAACTTTACCTTTCTAGAAAGCTGAGAAAGAGCTCTATCCAATGGTGTCATTTCCAGAAGGTTTTGAGTGCTTGAAAAGCAAAATATTATGTCTGAGGCACAAGAGAAGGAAAGATGAAAGGGAGTTAGCCACAAAATGAGCAGGGGGCACATTTTGGATAACAATTTTGGCGACTCAGAGGGGTCATCTGCCTGTTGGATGAAGTTACCAGTTGCCTGAAGCAATCCATTGGGCATGGAGTCACCTGATTTTCTATCTGATACCCCAACTGACTAGAACGTTGCAAGGAGGAACATGGAATATCACTTGATGGAGCAAGGCCTGCAAACACATTCCCAGGAACAACAAGCTTGTGCCAAAGCACTTAGGGAAAGCAAAACTAACCTCAAGAAAACAATGTGCACAAGCACTTGGAGGAATGAAAACCTAAGCTAATATTTACAAGGTGGAGAATTTCCTTTAGTAAAGAATACTTTAGATGGATCCCATTGACTGGAATCTGCAGTTCTTCGCCATCCAATGAAGACAATTGGAAGGCATTGCTGTCCTTACACTTTGTGACCATGTATGGGCCACTCCAAATGGCATCAAATTTTGAATGCCTTCCCGGTTTTGCTCTGTCTGCATCCCATTTTAACACTAGATCTCCAACTTGGAAGGATCTATTCTTGGCCTTTCTATCAAAGGTCTTCTTTATCAAAGCCTGATCCTTCTCCATTGCTTGGGATGCCTGATTCCTGATTTCTTGGAGCTCCATCAATTCTGCATATCTAACTTCCATGGGCTCAAACTCCAACAACTCCAACTGTTTCATGAGTTCCAATGTTGGCAACTCAAGTGATATGGGCAAAATTGCCTCTCTCCCATAAACAATCCTGAATGGAGAGTTACCTGTAGATCTTTTAGGAGTTATCCTATCAGCCCATAAAGCTGATTTCAATTTAGTATGCCAAGACCTCTGATTTTCATCAAGAGTCCTCTTAATGATCCTCAACAAGTTCTTGTTTGTAGATTCAGCCTGGCCATTACCCTAGGGGTAATAGTTTGATGAAGTACTTAGGTAGATCCCGTTCTTGACAGCCCATTCAATCACCTTGGACCCGATGAATGCCAATGCATTATCTAATATTATTGTAGCAGGTACACCAAATCTGGTTGCTATTCCCTCATAGAAGTCTAGGATGCTAGATTCATTTGCTTCCTCGAGTGCTACTGACTTCACCACTTTGTGAAGTAATGTGGGTCAAAAATCCACTTGTGCCCTTGGCTTGAATTGGGATTAATGACTCCAATGAAGTATAAACCCCATTGCATGAATGGCTGGTCAACTGAAATTGGATGCAATGGAAGGGCAGCTAGCCTCTCTTTACCTGTGAAGAATGCACAATTCTTGCACCTCTTGATCCATGCATAACAATCATTGAAAATCTTGGGCCAATAATAGCCAGCCCTCATGATCTTTAGAGCTGTCACTCTTGGTGCAAAATGACCACCAGCTGGTCCACCATGGAACTCTTCCAACATCCTATGAATCTGATTTGTACCAATGCATCTCAGCAGTACTCCATTCACATCTCTTTTGAACAAGACACCATCAACAAGGGCATATGGGACAGCCTGCAATCTGAAGTGTCTTCTTTGGGTCTTGTTCATCTCTGGAGGGCATAGGCTTGTGCTTAGGAAGTGCATTATACTTTGGGTCCAGCAAGGAGTGGGGACACCATTATTTTCCTCTTGAGTGCTTCCTTGCTCATGGCTGTCTTGCAACTTCAAAATAGTCTCTTTCTCATTGCATGCTTCCTTTTGCTTGCTCAAAATCAGCTGCTCACACAATCCTTTTCCTCTGACCAACTTGGTGACCTTGATCTCTATGTCATACTCCATGACACGAGTAATCCAACCTGCTCTCTTTTCATTCAAGTCTTTGTTGAGGAGGAAGTCTTTAACTCCCGCATGAGAAACCAACAATTGGACCTTATTGTTTGAAACTAGATGCTTGAATTTCTTCAAGCTCCTGATTACTGCAAGAACATGCTTCTCAATGAAAGAATATCTCACCTCATAGTCCTCCAGGATTTGGCTGAAGAAAGCAATTGGCTGCTCATCATTGTCCTTGTTCTCGCTCTCCACAACGTCAAAGGCTGCCCCAACTGCTGCAAGCCTGTCAGCAGCTTGGTTCTCTTTTCTAGGAATGGATTTTATGCTAAGCCCTCAAAATCTTCAATGAGGTCCCACACCCTGTTCTTGTAGCACTTGAGCAGATTATTCTTGACAGCATGTTGCCCCTTAACTTGGTTGACAATCAACTCACTGTCACCAAAGACTTGCAAGTTCTATATCCCTCTCTTGATTGCCCAATGCAGTCCTTGCACCAAAGCTTCATATTCAGCAGTGTTGTTAGAGCATGCGAACTGAAATCTAAAAGTTGAATAATACTTAACTCCTTGAGGTGAAACCAGCATGGCTCCCCCTCCTACACCTTGTCTACTCCTTGATCCATCAAAAAACAATTGCCATACCTCATTGTCATCCTTGTGGTCTGGTTTGGTGATGCTAGGAATAGGCTGATTTTCTTCATGCATGCAATAGACTCCTAACTCAGATTCTTCTATTTCTTGATAAGGATCAAAAGCATGCACCTTGCTTGCCCATTCATCAAGAGTCAAATCTGGGATGCTTCCTACCTTGGTGTCAGCTTCATCAGTGCTTGGATAATCTTCTTGATCAAATGTTAAACAATTGGTATTGATCTGACTTGGAGTGTAAGGCTCAATGTGAAAGTTTGCAATAGGTTCAGACCTGATTGTGGCTTTGGTTCCATATCTTGTTCTGAATAGCATGTGTGACCAATCAGCAGACAAGTAACCTCCAATCTTAGCTGTGAAATCCCTTGACAAACATAGGGCAAAGAGTGGTGGAAGGTCTATTACTGAGACATCTTGCAAAACAACCACGTTGGGACAGGCATGCAAAGTAAGACTCAAGTTTTTAATCACTCCAACTGTTGTTACTATTCTATGTCCCATCCAATTGTACCACCCCTTTGGATATGGTTTCATACTGAATTCCCAACTGATCAGCTATTTGCTTGGGCATTACTGAACTACTTGCCCCGGAATCAATCATGCAATTGTGTACTAATTGGTTCCCAATGATCAATGAAACATAGAATGGAGGGGGCTTCAACATCTTACCTTGCTGTCCTCCATGATTCCCCTCAGGCTGGGCAGCATTTGTGAGCACCTTCTCTTGCATTTGGACTTGCTGATTTGAAGTTGACCAGTCCTTCATGGCAGCTTGTAGCAAATCTCTTTGGCCTGGGATAGATAGTGATTCCCACATTGATATGTTTACATTTGTCTTCTTCATCTGATCAATGATATTGAATGGGGATGAAGTATCCTTTTGTTGTCCCTTGGCCTGCACATTCATCCCTTGTATATGGGCAGCAACAACTGGCATTTGAGTTGGCCTAGGAACTGTTTTAGGCAGTCCTTGTGTGCTTGGGATTGCATTTTTCTTGCCAATAGTTTGTGGAGTGACAGAAGGTTGTGAATTACTTGGGGCCAATGGCTGTTCTTCACCCAAATTTCTCCTCTTTGACCTTGTGTTGGCTGCAACACTTTGGGAAACTGTTTGGTTCATGCCACAAAAATCTTCTGCCTGCCAGTTTACAAGTGTGGTATCATTTGGAGCTGATTGCTGCTGGAATGTTTCTTGTTGCTGGTCATTTCTTTGACTACCTTCACCCTCCACACCAGTTGTTGTCACCATTAATGCTTGATTCAAGGCACCGTTGAAGCACATGGACTGGTTATGAGGTTCATTGCATGGGAAACACCAATCATACTCTTGAGCCATATTGTTTTGTACTGGCACTAATGCTTTAGAGGCAGATGTAGCATTGGGATTATAGGGCTGAAATGGTCTGTTGGCAGGAGGCCTTGCTTGATTTAGGTTTGCAGCTGGATTGGGTGGTCTTTGGGGTTGATATGGCTGCCTGTTAGGCTGAGCTTGAGGCTGGAAGGAAGGTCTAAAACCTTGAGCTTGCTGCCTTTTGAGTGTAACCAGCTCATTACCTAGATTTTGCAATTGCTTCATGACTTCTTGAAGTTCATTTGAGGCACTAGAAGATGAAGTGGAAGCTTCACTTGAATTCTGATTTCTAGGAGTGGGAATAGAAGCTAAATTAGGCACTTGGCTAGTACTTGGGCTCTCTAAACTTGGAAATAATGGCATTGGAGGCCTAGGAGCTAGCTTGCCAGCTTGAATCAAACAATTTTCAGCTCTAATGGCAATGCTATAAGCAATGGGGATAGTTGTGCCTCCCATGGACTGAATTAACACGAAATATCAGAATTTAAAGCTTTAAGGTAATAAAGAAAAGCACCTTCTGCTGTTGGCCTGACTGCCACTGGAATTCTCTCCCAAGTCCTTTGAAATCTGAAATTAAAATCAATTAGCTGCTCATTGGGAGCTCTTTTGATAGTTGTCAGCTGCTCCAAAAGGGACAAGTTGTCTCCCTTTTCCCCAAACTGCTCATGGAGGGCTATACATAGCTGATTCCAATTTTGAATAGAACCTGAGGCAAGACTCCTGAACCATTGCAAAGCTTTCCCTTTGAATGAAGATGCCAGCAGTTTGACAACAACTTGCATCTCATTGATCTCATGGATTGCACAAATGTTAGCAATATCCTTAACATGATCACCAGGAGTGGTCTGATTTTCTCCAGTGAAGTATGGAATGTTCTTCAATGCTGCAACTGGGATTGGATTTTGTGCATTGAGAGCAAGTGGGCTGCTGCCAGTGAAATTGACATAGGGGTTGTTTTGTGCCATTCTGATTGGCCTTAGAACCCTTGTTGATTGAATGAAAGGCCTACCAGGTGGAGGAGTTGAGAGAGTTCTATTTGGTGGAGATGGAGACCTTTGGATTCTCCTCCCACTTTGCCTTATTCTTGGAGATAATTGCAGATATTCAAACAACACCTCTTCTTCTCCAGCTCTTGACCTTGTAGTGATTCTTCTCATGAGTTTTCAGGTCTGCACTGCTAAAACCAGCTGATTCTTCTTCCTTGGAGTCGCCAGATGTGCAATTTATAGCTCTTTTAAAGCAAGAAACTTGCAACAAATGCACATCAATTTTGTTGCAATGAAGATGAAGACTTCTATGTCCCACCGGGCGTGCCAAAACTGTTGTGGCAAATCAGCAGCACCCCCTGGATGTTGATCAGATTTCTAGTTTGATCATACTAGCATCCAGTGTGATTGCACAACATTGAATCCTTTCCCCAAGTGTGGGACTTGCAAAATGAAAACTAATCACAGAGGCTGTATTGTTATTTTAATCATCAAAATCACTTGCATTACAACACCTGAGAGGCAAAATAAAGTCAGCGCTCTTAGAAAAGGTTTGATATTCCACCAAAATCACTTCCAAGGTGAGAAAGGGGACCTGCAATACACAAAGAATGTTCCACACTTTGAAAATGAGCCAAATCGCTTTTTACAAAGGTCAGGGACGAGCCCAAGAGAGAGAAACGCGGAAAACGTGGTCGAGGTTCAATCATTGACCAAAATGCATTCAAAACAGCATGGGCATCCTTATAGACCCATTCCTTGACATTTTTAACCATGCTGGGAGAGAATGCGAGCCATTCTTCATTAAAAACGGTGGTTGAAACGTCATTTCTGCTCATCACCACGTGCCAGAGACGTTTTTCGATTTTCTCTCTCCAAACTCCTTCAAAATGCAAAATTGACTCAGAATCTTGTAGAGAATTTCACCATCTTTCCATTGATATAAAGAACGCGAAAAACCGAGCTCTGGATCGAAAGATATGGCCATTTGAAGTTTTAGGGCAAAACAGGGCCAAATCGGGTTGGTGGGCAAAAATTCGAATTTTTGCACCTTTTTGGTCATTTGGAAAATTTTCCAAAATTTCCCCGCGCTCCGCCACTCTAGGTGCCACATGGCGGCATCTCATTAGCCGCGGGCCTTTTAGGGGAAATTTTTCCCAAAAACTCCGCCGAGCCATAACTTCAAAAATACATGGAGTTAAGAGGAAAACTTTACCTTTTTGGAAAGCTGAGAACGAGCTCTATCCAATGGTGTCATTTCCACAAGGTTTTGAGTGCCCGAAAAGCAAAATATTATGTCTCGAGACACAAGAGAAGGAAAATGAAAGGGAGTTAGCCACAAAATGAGCGGGGGCACATTTTGGATAACAAAGTTGATTTCATTATTCATAGTAGGCTGATAGATGCTTTGGCTGGATTTGTGAAAGCATTTGAACCTCCTTCATTACATGAGGCCATTAGAGAGCTCAAGATTTGGAGTTGTACTACTCAAAATCTGGATTTACATCCAGAGTTCAGCAAAAAGTGCCTCCACCTGGACAAGATGACAGGAGACAGGACTCGGCCAGGAAGCTAGTCATTTCACCAGAGCTTAGGGAGGAATTGAGGCAAAAGAAACTATGTTTTGAGTGCCACAACCATGGACATGTGGATACTCCGGGAAGGGCAAGGCCCAATATATTGAGGTATATGAGGAAAGTGATGACGAGGGAGATGAGATATTAGAACCTCATGAGCTTGATGATGGTGATGCATTGGATAGTGCTGATGTTGAAACTGCAGAGGAGATTTTTCCCACTGACACCATAGCTACATTGTCTAGTACCCCCAAGTACAAGGCATTCAGGGTTCACGGAGTCATGCAAGGACAACATGTGGTAGTGCTTATTGATAGTGGGGCCGCCCACAATTTCATGATGCCACTTTGGTGGAGAGAGACAAGATTTTGAGGGCTTCAACGTTGTTGTGGCCAATGGTAAGTCCATGAGATGTACACGGAGGGTCCCACAGTTGAGCATCACTATGGGTAACTATATAGTTACCGATGATTTCTATATTGTTGGTATTGGTGAGACCAACATAGTGCCCGGAGTACAAAGCTGGCTTCACTCACTTGGTGAGTTTCAGACTAAATTTCAGACGATGGAGCTGAAGTTTAAGTCCGATGGCATGAATGTGGTCTTGATAGGATTATCTTCAGATGCACCCAGAGTTGTCACGGCCAAACAGATGGAGAGGATATTCAGAACAATGATGCAGATTGGGCGGTTCAGTGCTTGGTTTCGACTAAGAATTCAAATAAGGATAGACCAGAGTATCATGTTGATGTCCAGGCCCTACTAGACAAGCACAGTGCAGTTTTCAGCGATATACCTCCAAGTGTACCTCCAGATAGAGGGTTCGAGCATGTGATTGAGCTTGAGGACAGCAAGCCCGTGGTCACAAATCCTTACCGTCACCCCAAACAGTTTAAGGATGAGATTGAGAGGACCATACGTGAGCTCCTAGATATGGGACATATCAAGCCCAATTCCAGTCCCTTTGCTTCTTCGGTTGTTTTGGTAAAGAAGGATGGAACCATGTGTATGTGCATAGATTACCGTGCCTTGAATACGAAAACCATTAAGAATAAGTATCATGTGCCTCGTATTGATGAGTTGTTGGATGAGCTACATGGTGTAATCTATTTTTCTAAAATAGATTGTGATCAAGATACCATCAGATCAAGGTCGAGAGGAGGAGGTACAGTAGACAACTTTAGATGCGACTACAGTCACTTTAAGTTTCTTGTGATGCCGTTTGGTTTGTCTAATGCACCCACTACATTTTAGTCTTGTATGAACCATGTGTTCAACCATCACCTGCGGAAGTTCGTGTTGATATTCTTCGATGACATTTTGGTCTATAACAGGACATGTGAGGATCACATGAGGCATCTTGATGAGGTATTGAGTATCTTGGAAGCTAGTTCGCTATACGGGAAGGCTTCAATGTGCGAGTTTGGCATGACAGAGCTATTATACTTGAGTTATGTGATTAGAGGAGGTGGAGTCAAGGTTGACATGGCAAAGATTCAAGCAATATTGGATTGGCCACCATCGAGGATTTTAACACATTTGAGAGGGTTCTTAGGATTGTGTACTTACTATAGGAGGTTTGTGAAGGGCATCTCTCGCTTGATCGCACTATTGACGACTTGACCAAGAAGGGGCTTTTGCTTGGTCAAATTCAACATAGCAGGTTTTTGATCACCTTAAGAAGATGAGCTCATGTCCAATCCTTGCACTACCAGATTTCACTTGGCCATTTGTACTCGAGTGTGATGCATCAAGTGAGGGCATTGGATCAATACTTATGCAAGATAGGCATCCCATTGCCTATGAGAGTTGGAAGTTGAGTATTGTGGAGATCGGGTACTCAATTTATGACAAGGAGATGTTGGCCATTATGAATGCATTGGTCAAATTCAAGCAAAGATTCTTGTGAACAGTAGATTTGTGGTTCGTACAGATCACAACAGTTTGAGGCCTTTCATGGGGCAGAAGGATCTCAATGACTACCAGCAGAGATGGTTGAACAAGGTACAAGCTTATGACTTTAACATAGAGTACACATAACGCATTTAATAATGTGGTATTTGATGCTTTATCTAGGATACCTTACATGGATTCTATGATTAGTTCTATGTCATAGATTTCAGTTGATTGGAAGGCTTGCATACTTGTTGAGTATTCCAAGAGTCAGTTTGCATGTGAGATCGTGGATGGCATTATCCAAGATGATAGATACAGAGTCTCAATGAACTCATATACTATAAGGATAGGATTTTCTCGTGTAACAGTCCAAGATGAAGGAGACTATCCTTAGAGCAAAGGTGCATGATACACCTCTAGCAGGACATCTTGGGTATTTTAAGACCTACAGGTACATCAGAGAGAGATTCGCATGGAAAGGGTTAAAGGACGATGTCCTTAACCATATTAGGGAGTGTTTGGTTTGTCAACAAACCAAGGCTGAGCATACTTTTCCAGCAAGACTTCTACAGCCTCTTCCTATCCCTGAGCAGAAATGGGAGAGCATATCTATTGATTTTATTACAAGTCCTCCTCGCACATGGGCACGATTGCATCTATGTGGTGGTCGATCGATTGACCAAGTATGCCCATTTCTTTTCTATGCCTTCTGGGCATAAGGCACCATAGGTAGAACAAACATTCTTCACATGTGTTTTTAGGCTTCATGGCTTGCCTAAGAATATTGTCATGAGGATGGCTGTTACATGAACAAATTTTGGCATGAGATTTTCCCTGCTTGCAGTACGGAGTTGACTCTTGGTACTAGCTATCATCCATAGACAGATGAGCGGACAAAGATAGTCAATAAGTGGATAGAGGGCTATTTGCGTAACTATGTAGCAAGACATCAACGTGCATGGGTTAGATGGCTACACTTGGGTGAGTATTGTTACAATACCACCTATCAGATGAGTATTGGCATGGATCCCTTTAACGCATTGTATGGATATGATGCTTCATCATTTGTAGACTGCATCTTGTCGGATAGCCGAGCTCCCAAATCTCGCGATTGGTTACAAGAGAACTAGGATATTCTGAAGGCCCTCAAGGAGAATCTGCAGAAAGCATAGAATCAACACAAGATTTATGCAGATAAACATAGGGTTAAGAGGTCTTTTGAGGTAGGAGATTTGGTCTTTCTTCAATTGCATCCCTACAGGAAATCCTCACTTAAGAAGAGCAGTGCTGAGAAGTTGAAACCACAATTCTATGGGCCATACAGGATAGGACAGACGATTGGGGCAGTTGCATATGAGTTGGAGCTTCCAGAAAAAGTAGGATCCACAATGTCTTCCATGTTTCACACCTCAAAAGGACACTTGGACAACATATTGTACCTTCTACAAACTTGCCACCTTTGGATGAGGGAAAACTGATTTTAGAACCACAGACTATTATTGAGGTGAGGCAAAGGAAGCTCAGAAACAGGGTTATTATAGAATATCTAGTGCGCTGGAAGGATTTTCCACTTGAGGATGCTACTTGGGAGGGATAGCAGATTTTACAGCATCCTTGTCTGCATTTGTTTGAGGACAAGAAAATTTCGGGAAGGGAGGACTGTGATGTCCCTGCTCTTACACAGGAGGCTTAAGAAGCTTAACTTAGTATTAGCCTTGGTCACACCCAACGAGCTAGAGACGTTGGAGGCTATTGGGTGTGGGTTTTCGTCACCATTTTCACCTTATGTTGTACTTCGTCATTGACTTAAGTGATGGGTGAATATGTGGTACTTTATGTTATATTTCATCGTTAGGATAACTTAAGTCATTTTTTTACATGTGCACAAAGAAAGTCACTTAAGTTATAATTTTTGCACATGGGAAATTTCCAAAAGAGGGCGCTAGGGCTTCTTTTTGGCATTTTTAGAGTGAATAAAGACTTCTTTTATGGTGAGCGTTGGATTTTCCTAATTTGGATCAGATCTACGGTGGAGATTATAACATCTTTTTGAAGATGATTATATATTTCCCCGAGGTTTTTTGAGGGGAATCATCTACTTCTATTTTCAGATTTTGCTTCTGCAAACCCTAGAGCTGCATGTTCGGGGAGTTCTCTTGCTTGTGGAGGTCAGATTCTATAGGATCCCTAGCTTTAGTGGTGAGAGATCCATTCCTAGTTGGTAGAGCATTCTTTCACGAGGGTTTAATATCCATATCCCTAGCTTGTTGTCCATATTTGGGGATATTTCCTATTTCCATGCTTCTACATTCAGATTTTTAGTTCAAATTTGGAACAACTATTTTATAGGGTTTTGTTTACTCAGTTCCAGATTCGAGGAGTAGTTTCAGTGCCTTCCACCTATTGGAAAATTGGGCTTGAATATGTATTGGATAGATATTGGATTTATCTATTTTTTGAGCTACGATTTTTAATCGATTCCAAGTATTTCCAGAGTTATTAATTTTGTAAGTTTCAGCTATATTTTCATCATTAAATATTCAGTTATCAAAATTTCAGAAATCTGATTGGATATTCTTTTTTATATATATTTTTAGTCATCTTGGGTATTAATTTCATCAAATTTGAGTAGCTGGAAGTGATAGATCTCAATTTTTTCCTAGGTGTTGGGGTTTGGGTGTTTTCAAATTTTGTTCATTGTTGTCATACAAATCAGAATTTCAGTTTGCAGCTCTTTTTAGGATTTATTCCAAAAAGGAGATTATTCATTGGGTGATCATTTACAATGTCAAAGAAGTACAGAGAATAAAGATATAAGAGGACCATTAGGATGTGGCATTGTGATGCACACTCCCCCTCAATGGCAGCTCAAAGGCCTAACATTGCTCTAAATTTGCAAAATATAGTTTGATGTCATTTATTATTAGACATCTCCAATATTGACACGATGGGCATCCCCAACTGTCATATAATAGGCATCCATTGATATTGCTCACACACACACACACATGGTGTAGCTACATATCCATTTGATATTGCTCACACAAACTTTGGTGTGGCTGCATATTCACTTAATATTGCTCACACCACTTGATATCTTGTATCACCTTTTACACTTCTCAAAATAATGCATATAGTTTTTTTATTTACTTTCATGCTAAACTGGATATCTAGCCGAGTTGTGCAACTTCAACTATTACACAAAAGTGTTGTACTTTTATTGACACTTACATGAAGTTCTTCCAACAATCTTCTCAGTCACATTGCTTTTTTCGCAACTTCCATAGTACTTTTATGCTCAGTTTTAATAGATTAGATAAAAACTATAGGTTGCTTTTTTTACTCCAGGTAAAAGCTTATGCACCAACCATAAAATATATCCAGAAAAAGACTTTCTATTTACAACATAACCAACATGGTCAATATCACAATATCCAAAAATGTAGCATCATGTGTACATGAATAAAAATAACAATTAATTGTAATTTTGATATATGTTAATATTATTTTTACTAATTTCCAATGATCCACATAAAAATCATGCATAAATCTAGAAGCACCACCTGCCACATTAGAAATATAGGGTCTAGTAATATTTAAATAAATTAAACCATAGTTTACATACTCAAAGCAAGTACTCGCCAAGACTCGCTAAAAAAAAATTGAACCGTACACTCGCCGTGAAAACTCGCCGAAGGGACTCGCCGAGTATTGGCAAATATTCGCCAAGAATATTCGGCGAATATTCTCCAATACGCGCGAGTCGTGCAGTACGTAACTCTCCAAACGCTGGTCAGATGTGGAACATGCCAAAATGCTGCAAAAACACTCCTTTTTTTCTTTTTAAGGCACCAAAGCACTTCATTTTCATTCACACAACCATTTGAGCTTGCATTGCATGAGTTGAACGGATTTTTGAGCGAATTCGAAGAGGAAATTTGGAGAATTGCATTTGGAGGTAAGTTTTTTTAATTCTTTCAAGTTTTTGCAAATTCGGTCTATATTATTTAAGTTTTATATATTCATATTGTAATTTTAAATACATCTAATTTAAAATTGAATGATTTTAAATTTTTAATAGTCATTTGGAGCCGGAGGTATGTTTTCTTCTTTTCTTTAACGCAAATTCGTTCTAAATTATTTAAAGTTTATATATTCGATTCTTGAATATGTTTTGTAATTTTAAATGCATTCAATTTAATTGCGAATCATTTTAAATTTTAAATAGTCATTTGGAATCGAAGGTATGTTATTTTTATTAAATTACAGTTAAATAGGGTTATTTAGACACTTTTAAAAAAATTAATTAAGTTTACATTTTTTTATTTTTTAAATGTGCATTGTGTTGCAGATTAGAACTTACCAATGGCATCAAGCTTGGCATCACTAGTCGGAACCATTCCTGCGAACACTCGCATATCATTGCTTGGAAGTATGGTGTAGGTGGAGCAGTTTAGGGGAATAGTGGTTTGCAATTTTTGCAGCAAAACATTTTCTGGAGGCATCAATCGCCTGAAGTATCACCTTGCATGTATTGTTTGTCGGGATGTTGTGGTATGCCCCAATGTTACAGAAGAGGCAAAGCGAGAGATGAAAGCAGAGCTGACAGAGCTAGAGGAGAAGAAACTAGAGAGGGAAAGGGTGCATGCAACCATAACAAAAGCTATTAGACCTGGGGCTGGAATGACAGATGACGCGGTAACAATTGTGGACTTTACTCGCGGTCCACGCATACGAACCGGAAGAGGCACATCTGCTTCATCGAGTTCGAGCAAAGGCATACATAGTTTTTTTGTACCAAGGAACATACCTGAGCACAACCTTCATTGCAAGGTATAGCCTGGAACAAAGATATGCATGAGGAAGCGGATAAAGCATGTGCAAATTTCTGGTACTACAAAAACCTTCCATTCAATGTGGCAAAGAGTCTGTACTAGGAGTACTTGGTGACAACATTGACAGTTGCAGGGAAAGGGTACAAGGCACCCTCTACAAAAAGACTTGAGAGTTAAATTGCTCAAGAGTGCGATTGCAGAATGCAACTATAATTCTATAAGATCAAAAGAAACAATGAAAGAAATACGGGTGCACCATTCTTTCAGACGGGTGGATGGATGGAAGGAACCACACCCTCATTAATTTTTTTGGCTGGGCTTTAAATGGTGAGATGGCATTTTTGAAGTCTATTGATGCCTTTAACATAGTCAAAAATGCGAGAGAATTTGAGTCTTATATTGAGGATGTATTAGAGGTGGGTATACGAGAATGTTGTGTAAGTTGTCATGACAAATGCAACAACATATGTGACCGCCGAAAGACTACTACACGAGAGACATCCATCACTCTTTTGACTCCTTGTTCGGCTCATTACCTTGACTTTCTTTTTAGAGGACAGGGCAAAATTGATTGGGTGAGGCCGGTTGTAGAAAATGCAAGAAACATAACCAAGTACATATATAATCATCCTTGGGTTCTTAGCTTGATGAGAGAACACACAAAGGGGAAAGAACTTGTGCGAGCCAGTGTCACAAGGTTTGCAACTAACTTCTTGACATTGCAAAGTATTTCCAATTTATCGACATCATGAAGCAACTATTTGTGAGTCAAGCATGGCTAGACTCACAATATTCAAATAAAATTGATGGAGAGAGGACCACAAAGATAGTTTTTGATGATATCTTTGCAAAGAGAGCTATAGAGATCATCAAGGTAATTTCAAACTTCGATTTATATTTCAAGATGATTCCTTTATTTTAATTTGTTAAATTATAAATATATTGTTATTTACTTTTTTACTTTATTTGTAAGTTTGTAACCTTACATTTTAATTTGTGTGTAGGTGTCAAACCGTTGGTGAGGGTTTTGCATTTGGTTGATGGGGAGAAAACTCTATGGGGTACATTTATGAGGTCATGAATAGGGCCAAAGAGGCTATCCAAAACTATTTTGGGAAATAATTGATCCCTTTTGGGAGGTGGAACAATCAACTCCACCAACCTATTCATGCAACGAGGTACTACCTCAACCCCAAGTTTTTCTTCTCCAACGGCTTCACAGATGTGAACGAAGAGGTTATGGAGGGCCTTTCAACATGTATTGAGAGGATGATACTAGAGGTTGAGACAAGGGACCTCATTATTTTAGAGCTGCAAAATTACAAACATGTTAGGGAGGATCTTTTCTTCAAGGCGTTAGCTATCCAAGGGAGAACCACGCAATCACCAGGTAATAAAAATTAGAAATTTAGAATGTTTACTAAGTTACTTATATGTGTTACAAGTTACAAATTTGATTTTATTAATTGCTTATAAACTTTAATTATCTTGTTTGTAGGTTCTTGGTGGGAGGATTGGGAGGAAATACCCCGCATCTTCAAAAGCTAGCCCTCATAATTTTATCTCAACCTTGTAGCGCTTTTGGATGTGAACGTAACTGGAGTTTGTTTGAGGCCATTCACACGAAGAAGCACAACAAGTTGACTCAAAAATGGCTCAACGACTTGGTTTTTGTGCAATACAATCTTCAACTTCGCACAAGAAAAGTGGAGGCCACATTGGGAGCTTATTGATTTGGATGAGATAGATCCATACAACGAGTGGACTGGGAAAGAAGAGGAAATCCCTGCATTCACAGAGAGATGAAATTGCTTCTTTCGAGAGGGAAGCTATGAAGGGAGAAGCACTAGCAGAGATATTGGATCAGATGACACTTTGAAGGTGATCTCGAACATGCGCAGAGAGGAGCCACCACCATCTACTACTAGGTTGGAGCCGAGTCGTAGCCTTTTAGGAGGAGCGAGGAGACGCAGGTCGAGTGTGGGGACTAGTAGAGGCAATAGACCCTCTCCCCAATATTTCTCTAGAATGGGGAAGAGGAAAATGTAACTTATTGTAAATTGTAACTTGCATAGATATGAAATTTATGATGATAATTTTCAATGACAATCATCATAAATTCATAGCACTTATCACCGGCTGTTGTATTCGCATGATGATGCGATTTTGTATTGTATTTGTATTCAAATCTAATAGAAAACACTTCTCCAACATTTTACAGACTCATTTGATACATTTTGTAGCTATATTTTGCATAAAATTTATGTTTTTTAAAGAAATTTGAGTATTTTTAAGTTGCCAAATATTCGCGAGTCTTGCCGAGTCAATTTTTTTGGGTTTGCCGAATATTCGCCAAATACGAATATGCAAACTATGAATTAAAATCACAACTAACTAGTTGCCCTCCTTATATAGTGTAGGATTTTCTTTGTCTCATACAAGTTTTAGATCGAGTTTTATACCAAATTCAATAGGAAAGGAGATAGGTTTACAATCAATCATGTTAAATTTGTTGAGAAAGTTATGAGTATATTGAGATTGAGACACCACTATTGAGTTCTTATCCCGAAATATGGTCATGCCAAGAAAGTGATGAAGGAAACTTAGACCAATCATATCAAAATATTGTTAGAGTTTGGATTTATTTTGATGAATTAAGATAGTCTAAATGCTAGTTATTTGAAGATCATCAACATATAGTATAATAAGAATAACTTGATTATCTTCTACTTTTACAGAATATTCCTCAACAAGTAGAAAGTTATCTGTTTGAAATTTTTTCTTTGAGTACTTTTTAGGTTATCATTATTAGAGAAACATTTACAAAAACCTAGAGTTTTACAATAACTGTTTGTTTTTTAGTATCAAGCTATAGGAACTTGTTTTAGGCCATGGAGAGATTTCTTTAACCTACAAACATAATGTTTCTTACTAAGTTCTTCAAATATTTTAAAGTGCAGAAGTTTCACTTAAGTTTTGGTAGTGATCCTGATTTTGATTGTGATCATGATAATTAAACTTTTTCCCTTTGTCATTTGACACTTTCTAATTGTGATAACAATCTTTCTCTATGGTCAAATTTGAAACATTTATTGCAGTTCCCATTGAATTTGATCATAAATTTTTGTTAAAGTTCTTAATACCATTGTTGTAGTTAGAAGAGTGTTTAGAGTTTGATTTGAAATTTGGTTTAGGGAACAAAAGTTTTCTGATCTTGAAAGAGAGGATCCCGAGTGGCATTCTTTTTGAGTCAAAAGTTGTCATAACATGTTATTCTTGGATAAAAAGAGCAGATAAGGAAATGAAGTTTTCTTATTTCTTGGAATGGATGACCGGATTAATGCGTTCCTGAATGTCATATTCTTTTTGATATTTAAAGTTTTAAATTGAAATGAAATTCCTAAATTTTTCATGAATGTTCATTTGAATAATAAAGTAAAGCAGTTGATGTTGGATCATGATGCAGTTGTAACCATCCAATTGAGATTTTATGTTTTTTATTTTAACAAGAAAGTTTACTACTTTTTCGTGCTCTTTCATAGGAGTGGTCATCGGTTCTAGGATGAGTTTTATGATTTTAGAAAGTTTAGTGCCTTCATGTATGGATTCTAGTTGTTTCTAGGCTTCACTAGGAGATTCCTGATTTCCAATATGGAATAGGAATTCATCCTTAACGCTTCTTAGGATTGTAGACATAGCTTCTTGAGATTTCTGCTAGAACACATTTAGCTTATCAACAATTGCTTGTCTAACGGTTAGTTGTTTCTAAGTTCTGTTTACAAAGCCCCATAATTTCTTAGCCATAAATTCATCTTTTAACCTACTATTTTTGCTATTACGGTTTGATTGATTTAACATCTAGGTTTTATCCAAAGCTAAGATTGCTTGAAGAAACCATTTTTAAATTTTGTAAATTATTCCAAAATTTTATAGGAAAAAGAAAAGCAATTCCTAGGTCTTATAAGGACTTTAAAAAATTAGAGCCTAGAAACAATTTTTTTAGTAACTACAAAAATTTAAGAACTAAAAATAAAGTGTTAAAACAATTTTCGGGGCCAGAAATAATTTTTCGGGACTCAAAATATTTAGAGCCTAGAATGTTTTTGAAAATTAAAATATATTTTAGGACCTAACAAGATTTTTAGGAACTCAAATAAATGTTTAAGAGCACAAAAATAAATTTTTAGGATTTTAAATAATTTTTCCTACAAAAAGTAAAATTCCAAGCTCCACAAAAGCAATTAATTTTTAGAAAATTAAAATATTTGTTTGGTATTTAGAATAATGTTTATCCTCAACAACTTAAAGGCTTTAAAAATAAATTATTACTATTATTTTATATTTAAAAGTATAAAAGAATTAAAAACTTTAAGCAAAACAAGGTGGTTAGGGGTTTTGAACACCTAATCTCTTGATCTATTAAAAGTTCGTATAAATTATTATGTAGTTAGTCGAGCTAAAACTTCTAACCAAAACTATATGCAACTAAGTTCCTATTTAAGGCATTAATTTTAAAGATCGAAACAAAGGCACGGATAGGGGTCGATCCCGACCTCTCAACCCTTAGTGCTTTAGCACAAGCTCATGACCAAAACGAGCTACTCAACTCGTCGGCATATACCGAGCTTAAAATTGATATTTGAACAATAAAAAACAAGCGCCCAACTGATAAAAGAATCAATCGACTCACCTCTTTCTTTAGGGTTATGTTGAACATTTGATAAATTGAATTCTTCATGCTTGAAGGAAATGGGATGTATTTCCTAGCTTCTCAAATTCCATTGTTTTTATTAGATAGGGTAATAAAACATGGATTATGGCTCCAGGGGCCTTACATCGAATACATCGTGAGTGTAACCAAACAGAGACAAAAAGAAACATGGACCAAAAAGGGTTAAAATAGCTTAACCCAAGCCAAAGCCCAAAAGATCATTACAGAGCCAAACAGAAACCAGGTTAAAGAGATATGCAATAAGCCAAACCAAAACAGAGAGCATCAACTTTGCATAGGCAGAGAAGTCCACCAAGTCCGCGAACATCCCCTCGAGCCAAAAAACTATTTAGTCTTTAGGCATTCAAAGAGCCAATGTGGTGCTCGGCTTGCCCTTTCTGCGCATAATCCTGATCAGCCAGCCTTATGCAAGGAATCAACCTTGCTCCCTCATCCTCTTCCAAACTACTAAGATAAAGCTTAAGCCTTCTATTCTTGCACCCATACTCTAGTTTAAACCTCCCAATGTCCATGACCATTTTTGAGCCCAATCAACTCCTCTTTGATGGAATTATGAGAAATACAAATTTTCTTAGAGGCCTCGATATAGTTTGTGACACTATCTCCAATCCATCCCAGAGTCTCCCCCAAAGAATCAACGTCCTTCTCCACTTGTTGAACCCTAAGGTGGATTTTGTCGATAGCCACCTCCCATTCCGATCAGAACCTTTCTTTACCTTTGGAAGGCTCACTTTTCATACCCGACAAAGTAGTCGTTGCCATCTTTACAATCCTTGCTCTCCCCCGAGTCTAAATACCCTTCTTCCTCCGAAGGTTGATCATTCACTCGGCCAAAGTAACATTATCATCGATCCTCCGAATGCTCCCTAGCTTGCTATTGTTTTCTATAACGAACCGTTACACCAAAACCTCGAGGCATTAGTGAAATCTGCACATGAGGATCATAACATCCCACCACACTTCTATAAAGCCCGACTCAGGCTGGGTTTGCGCCCGCACTCCCATACATACGAGCCCCGCTTCACCGACGTTTAGGCACCCCATGGGCCCCGCCCTTACACGATTTAACCAACCGAGTGGGATTCGAGCATGAGTGGTCGCCTTTTATACCAAATGAAACGAACTGTTACACCAAAACCTCAAGGCATTAGTGAAATCCGCACATGAGGATCGTAACATCCCACCACGCTTCTGTAGCCTGGACCGCGGGCTAGATTTGCGCCCGTATAGTGGGATCACACCCTACCCTATACGAGCCCCGGGGTGGTAACAACGCAATGCTTGGGACAAATCTGACCCGTGCCGGGACTCGAACCTGGGTGGTCACTCTGATACCAAATGTAACGAACCATTACACCAAAACCTCGAGGCATTAGTGAAATCTGCACATGAGGATCATAACAGTTTCTTTCTATTTACCAATCGATTTGGAGTTGAATTGAAGATCGGATTTAAAGTTTATTTTTGCAAATAAAATGTGATTATCATTGTTGGTTTGTGCCCTAGTCTAGTAGTGAATTTCCTTGGGAGTTATTTTGCATATTTTGTGTTCACGGTGTATATTTCCTATTCCATGTGGAGCGAACTACTTGTGGGTGTTGTACATGGTTAGATTTGCCCTTTAGGGCTGAAGCGACTTGCATGTGTGGGGTTTGCATGCATTTAGGAGGGTTTTTTATGTTGGGTGAACTAGTAAAAGTGTTGTTTTGGGTACTTTAGAGGGGATTTCTCATGATTAGCATGCATATTCTTGTTCTCCTTATTTTTGTGAGTCCATGCATAGTTTATTTGTGTGGATCGGAGCATTATTGAGTGAGTTATGAATTTTTGAAGTTGCCATAATTTTCTGCAGACAAGAGTTTGACATAAAATCATATCTCTAGATCTAGGGCATGAAAATTCAGTTTTCCTATGTGAAATTGTTGCTAATATTTATTTAAGATTTTTGGGCACGCTTATGCAGTTTTGAGGTTGAATTAAACCTAGTTTCAAAGGTTATAATTCCCCAAACCAGCCGCTCCATTGAGAAGATACTTCTGCTGTGCAAGGAGTTGCTTCGTAGTGATTAAGGGAGTCTATAATCAATCTTCAGTTGTTGGTTTATGAATGTCATTTTCAGATTGTGAAATTCATATTTGGGGTAGGGTTTATGAAGGTTAAAGCCCTCATATCTATATCGGTTGATTCACCATCCTTTGGAGGATTTTTGGTTGGTTTATGGTTGCATGAGCATTAATATTTGTGCTTTACGGTTGTGTGTGATCAGAATTGTGGTGATTGCATCATTTCCCAATGTGCCCTAGAAAGGGACATTACAATGGTATCAGAGCACCGATCTTCTGCACTGTGAGGGTTTGTGTTTGCAGATTTGGATACATAGTCTATGAATCATGGAGTTAACAAGTGAAGGCGAATTGAGAACAAAGCTTTGCAGACTGGGAAAAGGGCTTGAGGATCGACATTGTTGGTGCCCATAATTTTTCATGATAAATCCAGGCACCGTTTGTAAATTTTCTTATTGGTTTGGGTTAGTTCCTAGTTTGGATTTTTGTTATTTGTTAAATCTTCAAGAACGAGTGTAAGTGA
This sequence comes from Taxus wallichiana var. yunnanensis, assembly GCA_018340775.1. Taxonomy (NCBI): domain Eukaryota; kingdom Viridiplantae; phylum Streptophyta; class Pinopsida; order Cupressales; family Taxaceae; genus Taxus; species Taxus wallichiana. The sequence goes on from CM031235.1 coordinate 605,093,445, forward strand.
TCCTGTAGTAGTCCATGTCGTGTTCCGGGGCTTGTGATTTTGTCCTTGTCGTAACCATCCTTGATCTCAACGGTGCAAAGAATATAGCAGTTGACATCCCCGGATTAATGATGAAATACTTAGTCACATGCAAGATTAACAAATTTAATGCAGATGCAAGATACATGTTTCTTCCCGGAGTCCGTAAAAGAAGATATTTGAAGAAGCTCAGAGGCTGCATAAAAAATGTGCATAACAGTTTGCACTCCTTATATACTTATGATTGTTTAAAATGCAAATTGTTTCCCACTCCAAGGTCCCAATAAAAGGTTATGTAGCTAGCAATCGAATGTCGTGATAAAAAGATCACACCGCACCTCTCGTTTCTTCGTGAGTGCAACTTACAATGTTAACTTCAAGCCCGACAGTATATACTATATCAACAAAGCATGTGGCATGAAACCATGAGCAGAGGAAGAAATGCATTTCGCATTTTACAAGTTTGTGTGTGTTGCCTTCCAATATGTTTCAAAGGCTCGTCACCAAATTGAGGTGGATCATAAATATACTATTTGTACGCTACTTAGGTATGCAGAGGTGAGCAAGTTAGCAGGGAATGACCCGTGTGGCAAAATTACGCGAGTGATAAGATATGAAAAGCTTGCGACGGTTAAAAAGAGAGAAAAGTTGCGAATTACGAAGAAGTTCCCATGAACACAATCTTCAGCATTAATGCAAGGATCTGAGGGTAATTAATATGAGAACTCGATATAAGCACGCACTCTGCATTCAAAAGCTGGGAGCTTTTAAGTGTCGAAGGATCCTTAAGGAAAACTAAAGCAGAAGGTGTATTCGAAAAGAAAGAGCGGTGTTACAACGTTTTTCAACAAAGATTTGGGCTGGTTTCCAAGTATTGACCAGCAACCGAGCCTATGTAGAACAGGGGAAGTGAACTAGTTTTCTTGCCCCTATAAATCTTTAAGGTAAATCTCAAGTTTGTTTTTGTGAGGGAGTGGGGATTGTTGAAGGGTGTCGTAGCCATGAAGATAAATTTAAATGATCCGAGGACAACCACCAATCTCAATTCCCCTTGACAAAATCATAGATTTTGACCTCGTTAATGCTGACCTAGAGGAGTTTAGGCAGAGATTGCATGCCCCGAAAGAAGCGAAACTATGGCCCATGTGGCCAGTAGTTATATTGACCTCGTCGTCACTTTCCCTCCCACTGCACAGTGCCCAAATCTTGTATGGGTATGTGCCTAACATTATAATCCCATAACAACAAAAGTTCGAGATGGGAACGGGGCCTTGGTCTTATCTTTCTAGGAAGAAGTGTTTGACAAAATGTTGGGTTTTCCGCAGACGAGAGGAAGGTGCCATTACCATGCGCAATCAGCAGAATTGTACTAGAATTTGCGAGTAAGAAAATGGACCAATTTTATGAATGACCATTGGTTGGTTAACCCCGAGTTTTTGTCTCCAGATTACCTAAGAAGTTGAATAGAATGACCTTTGTTGAGGAAGTTGGATATGTGATCACATTGCTAAATAGGCTGATGGGTATGGAATCTACCAACCTTTTCACGAACAGATGTTTCAGGTTCATACAGTTGTACTCACAAATAAGAAACCTCTCCCTTGGGCCAAAATAGTAAGTGGGCAAATTCATGAACAAATGATGGGAGTTGCCCGAATTGCAAGAGGGGAAAAGGCTGGTATGGCAGAGTTCTTTATGTCATCTTACTTGGTCTATAATATTACTTTCCATAGATCTTTCTCGGCTTGCAGAGAGGGGGATCTCGGCGGTGCCAAGGTATCGATGTCTTTTTCCAGTTGAATGCAAAATTACGCTCCACACTATAGAACGTTTCTAATGTCTTCTTTGCACCTTTGATATGCCTCTTTCACCCCAACAAAGAGGCTGAAAGATTTTCCTAAGATGCTTTAGACGGTCATTACTCGGTATGGATGTTTCTTCATCTAGTTCCGGACTTTCTCTTATATCAAGGTCAGTAGTTTTGACGGGAGCCCTTATTCCCTAGGCATGCGGACGACAAGTGGGCATTAATGGAGTTGGTAAAACAGTTACTACCAGACATCAGATCATCGCCAACAAACATCTCACATCCCCTGTTAAGTTTCCTATGACCATTGGGAACTATACTTGCTCAAACATCCAAAAGGTGAGAATGCTGGAATCAAAAATGGGTAGGGTCATGCTGGATAGATTTGAGGCCAGGCCTCAATATGATATAAAACAAATTGTACACAGTGTTGCAGCCACTTTGATGGAGCATGAGCCCCATTACGAAGACTTTTGGATGGATTGCAGAGATGAGAAGGAAGTCAGACAAAGGGATTATTCAAGGATGACACTCTCCCAAATGGCGGACTTAGGAATTATTCAGTGTGTGAGGGGTTTGAAGATGATAGCAATGTAATCGTGTAATGATTATATCAGATGTAGCATCGCTTCTCAACCCTTACCACCACCAACTACGGTTTGTGAAGGAAGCTCAAATCACAACAGGAGTGCGAGTGTCATCCAATGATTTTTAAAGTGGTTATTCTCGTAGGGTGTAGATGTAAGTCATCAAAACACTTTTGTACTAAGGGAGAACAGGGTTAACAAGATAATTGATGATGTCCTCCCCCATATCGAAAGTTCATGCTACTAGGGATGTTTTGGGGAGGCAAGGGGTCAAGCTCGCTTTTAAAATATTATCATCAGACTAAGCAAGGGATGACGTAAGTGCCCAAATCAGAAAAACCGGGACCTCCCTTACTCAGTTGACAAAAAGAACGAGGAAGTACTTCAAGGGAGTATGAGTAGAGCCCTTGTTGTTTCGCTACCCCTTTACGTGTTGTTCCAAAGATCGGCTTCAAGGTCAAAAGGGAAGGAAATAGTAACAACCTATGCTTGAAGTAGTCTAAGGGAGTAAGTCATGCAGAGGTGCTTCATAAGGTACCCATGCGAGAGGCAGGTTCTGCGGGACTCGGAGGAAGAGGAGGAGCAAGTTCACCTCCGAAGGAGAAAAAGGACCAAGGTATCTGAATGAGTTGATTTGGAGGAAGCAAAAGTAGTTGGGGAAACAATGGTTCCGAATATTCCTGTACCTTCACCCACCATTACCCAACCCATGTTTCCCCACCGGTCTAGGTTATTTTACCTACCTTGAATAAAGCAACTAGTTGTGATTATCCCCGCATCCCCTATCTTGCCTATTCCACAGCAGAGTGGTGAAATGCTGATAGTAGAGCAACCTTTTGAGGAACCCAGTACATTAGAGGTTGGGATAAGAATTGATCTTACCCTAGAAAAGACTCTAGATATTGCAGTGGCAAAAGAGGCATAAAGTAGTGAACATAGAGTTCAATCCACCATTAATCCAATTAAGGATGCAATAGTACAATCCCTTGCAGAAGGGATTGTAGTGGGAGAAGTGCAAGAAAAACCTATGGGTGTCACAATCGCAATGGCACCCCAAGATATTGAAGCGATTGCAGAAAGGTTATTGAAGTCCAACTTCTAGTGGTTGACGCTACTCATCAAGAACCTCATGAGATAGTTTCTTCTTCCAAAGAAGAAGTGGTTGAAATTTTGGCACAAACAAAAGGAGAGATTGATGCCCAACCATCTTCATTATGAGGGAAGGAGAAGTAAAGGATCAATGGGGCAAAGTGAGACAAAATAGATGGCCATAATGAACCTATGCATAAGGTTGCTCGGAAGAAACAACACATATGACCATAGAAAGCACTTCGGCTCCTTCGTCCTCCTCCGAGCTCTAGCAATCATTCCTACAACTTGATTGCCACAATCGCTTTGGAACACGGGCCACCAATGGGAGTCTGGTCAGCCCTATTTTTATAAAATAAATGCTTTTTTTTTGCAATAAAAAGACACCCAACACCCTTTTATATTATTTAATATTAAATATATTAACATTTTATATTACATTATTAATATTTTTCTTTGTATTTGTCAATTTTTGCATATTTATAAATTATGCTCATATATAATATGTATATATTCCGCATCGAATTTTTTTAGAATTTTTCAAGAGTTCCGTATTTTCATATTTTTCCTCTCATGAATGGATCCGGATTCTCGAACCTTGTAACTATAGTCTTGACCTTTCTTTGTTCTTCGCTAAGTGTGATATCTTGCAAAGTGACCTTCTTCTCTTGTACCAAATCTTTATAAACTTATTTTGCACATTAATATTCATTGTTCCCAAGGTCTCTAACCAAGGATATCCAAGAACAATATTTAAACCATCCATATCCAAAGCATAAAAATCTGAATGCAAAACATATTTGTCCATAGTGAGCTTCAAATCTTCAAAACTTGAATCTGCTTACCATCCACTTGAGCTTCCTTGATATTCTTTACTAGAACATGTAGATGTTTAGCCACATCAATATTGATGAAGTTGTGCGTGTTCTTTAGGGTTTACGGACACAATTGTCTTCTTCCTTTGAAAGTATCCATGAAACTGAAATAATAAAGCTTTATTCTTTAGAGCTACACTTTATCTAAACTTTTATCCTCTATTTGCTTCAACTTGATCCTCTTCCTCTTCTTTTGCGTCATTTGTAGCCTCTTCATCATCATCTTCTTCTTCCTCCTCTTCCGCAACATGATTATTATTTTCTTCCTTTCTTACTCTTCTTCTTCTTCTTTTGTGTCTCATCTAGCCAAACAAATTTGTTCTATTTCCTCCCAAGACCAATCAAACCTCTATTTTTAAAACTAAGAAACCCAACTCTATACTAGACCACCAAGCCAAAATGAAAAACTAGACCATGCAATTCCGATGAAATATATGTATCCTTAAATTGAATCCACCATTCTCTAGCATCAACCTCACCATTTCCAATGAAACATCATGTTGGCTAGATTTTACTGCACTGAAAACCTAGGCGAAATCATGCGATAAATCTCCCTCATTTACCGGTGAGGCTCCCGTGTAAGATTTTGTCAATCAAATTTCCTAATATCTATTTGTTGGTTTTACTTTAACTATGTAGCTCATGAACCATAACTAGATAGTTCTGCAGAACAAGTAAGCAAAATTGTAAAAGAAAAGAAAAATCTGCGTAAGAGGAAAATAATAGAAAATCAAGAAAGTAGAGAGGATGTGCAACCCAAAAATAGTTTACAGAGTTGATTGCATGCACATAGATTAAAACAAATAGATTATTAAACACATAATTCAAAGCAAAGGAAACTAGATCTAGATCTATAATAACACAAAGTTTATGAATAGATCTAGAAATAAATACGAGACAAATGCACCATTGACACAAAGTTCTTCGGAAATCTCTTTTCTATTCATTTGCTTGCAGAAAGCTATCAAGGGTTTCAGCTCAAAGTCCTAAACACAAGAATTCCCACCTTTTAACCCGTAGGTTCTTCCTCTATTTTTAGTGTATAAAGAGCAATTACAAATAGGAAGCTTTAAATGAATTCCCACATGCGAAGCTATGAAAAGGGAAATAACTGACAATCTACCTCCTGAATTCCTCTTTGCATGACATGCATGATTTATAACTGAAAAATAGAACCTTCTATTTCGCATGTCTCGCCACCTATTTTCAAGTAATTGACTTCTTCAAGTAATGGTTTTAAATCAATCACTTAAGTTTTATAATTTAATTGATTGCTTTCAATTACTTTGTCGGAAAAAATAGAAAAAGAATAAGGAAGAAAATAAATTAGAAGAAAACTGCAACACTTCCAGTTTTGTTCTTTTTCCATATTCTGCATGCGGTTGACTCTTTTGCCTTTGATTCTCACCAAACTGGATCTGGAAGCAGGTGACTGTGATTTGCTTGTGGGTATTGTCTTTGCCTTGTCTTCCCTCTTATCCTTGAAGCTTTTGCAATTCTTCTTCAATACATGCAAAGTAAATTCAATGAAGGCTTCAACTGGAAGATTGGGAGCACATGCACAAGATCCTGGAAGGAATTTTCCATGCATTGACTTCTACATGGGTTGTGTTGGAAACAAGAGGATGAATTTTTGCCGAAGTCTTTGCAATTATGAGATCTGGATCTATCAATTAAATCGGTGATAGGTTCAAGGCCTATGTTTGTATCATTGACTTCAACAAATCTGGAAGCTATGCATGATTCTGCTGATCCTTTTCTTTTATCATGCTTCATCATGGCTGAAACAATCTTTGTTTGAGCTTTTTTCTTTTAATTCTGCCGAATCCCTTGCAATAAGATCAATTTGTGCAGATCTGCAACTTCTTCAGATTCGAAAGATATATTCAATGTATCTGACATTGATTTGAACTTCTTTTCACTAATATGAGCACCTGTGATGAATACCTACAATTAATTTAGACAAAGATGAAGTCCAAAGCATGAATACTTGATTTCTATCACCAAAAATCTGCATATGAAGCCTGCTGCCCTAAAATTTGAGGTTTTGCTTGCATGCAAAGCAAGCAAAAATATTATTTAATTCACCAAAGCACTTATACCAACATGCAATAATTATCATAGCAAGAATCAAGCCATTCCAACCCTAGGCGCCAAACCTTGAAGCTCCCTGGCAATGAAAAACACTCTTTAATGCAAAAACCTCCTTCCTTTGGCGCCAAAACCTGTCCAGGTTGCAATCCTTTGCAAAAAGAATTAATTGCTTCTTTATTATGGCAGCCCATGCTTATATAACCCTCAACATTCTATTTTTAATAATTGCCCTTCCTATTTCTGGCAATTTAATTAATAAACAATCATGTTTATTCACCCAAATTGGGTGCCCAATTATGCATGTTGTTGGTTGCTTTTAAATAAATTTATTTTATTTATTTTTAGCATGCATCCTTGACTTCTCCTTAGCTCTTCCACTTGCATTGACTTTCCTTCTATTTATGGCGCCAAAATTGGGTGAATAAACCATTAATAAATATTATTAAATGCATTGTATTCACCCAAGGTGGGTCGCACTTTTTGGCAAGAGGAATTGCTAAAAATAAGAAATCAGCTTGATGGGAATTTCCACCCTGCACTGCAGCTCCAAAAATCCCATCTTCCACTTAAGTGATTTGACTTTCATCATGAGAATTTTTACTTTGCAAGGCAGGTAAGAAATTCCCGCCAGTGCTTTAAGTGATTTTTCTTTTATAATGGAAATTTTTACCTGCAAGGCAGGTAAGAAATTCCCGAATTCCCGCCTTTACCGCCACCTCTAATATTCTCATTGCAGCTTAAGTGACTTTGACTTCATGGGAAAAATTACCCTGCAAGGCAAGTAAGAAATTCTCGCCTTCCTGCCACTACCAAAATTCTCACTGGCAGCTTAAAGTCTTCTTTCCAAAAAGTGCGACTTGCATTAAAATTGGCCTCCTTTGATAAAGTGCGACTTGCATGGGTGAATAAATCTCTTTGGTGGGAAAAGTTAGCTCTACTGCAAATAGAAAATTCCCATCGGTGCTTTAAGTGATTTTTCTTTATTTTATAATGGGAATTTTCACCCTGCAAGGCAGGTAAGAAATTCCTACCGCCTGCGCCTCTAATTTTCCCATCGCAGCTTAAGTGACTTTGACTTCATGGGAAAAAGTACCTGCAAGGCAGGTAAGAAATTTTCGTCTGCCTTCCACTACCAAAAATCCCATTGTGGCTTACACTCATTAATTCCAAAAAATGCGACTTGCCTGGGAGAGGCTTTTTATGCATGACTTCATCTTTTTTGGTCAGAAGTTTGCATTTTGAAGCTAATTCCTTCTAGTGTTGCGTCAGTAGATGATCTCCGATACTTCGGCAATTAAACATGACTATACTAGCAAAGGAATTGACCTAGGGAATTTCACAGAGAAACAACGAAGAAAACCGGAGAAAACAAAAGAAATAACTAAAAGCAAAAAACGCTGCCAAAAGTTGCCAACAATGCCCAAATTCATTCCTGTGAAACCCTATTGAGATGAATGAATACTGCATGCAAAACTTCAACAGATTCAATCGAGCACAATTTACTTCAAATGAGGCATTATTTATTCAATAAATAATTAAATAAAAATTCCCGCATGACAAAACTTGTCGAGGGATAAAATGAGTTTGGGCATCTGGGTATTTGTCGAAATTGGCTCCTTATATGATTCACTAGGAATATCCTAACATAATACGATATCTTTTGGCAATAAAAACACAAAAAGACCCGTTATTTTAAAAGAATGATTTTTTTTTTAAATGGGTAGTCCCAGTTTTAGGGTAAAATCTGGAGATACCACATCACATCCCCATGACGCACAAAAATTAAGGTTTCAAAACAAGCTCCTTTGACTTTATGATCTCAAGAAGGTTTTGGCCTCAAATTAAAAAACACATAATATAGGCCCTTTAAATTCTGACAGCTTCCTAAAAATGTAAATCTGAAAATTTTCGAAAATTGTGGCATATGGAATGAATTTGTAAAAAACCTAAAATCATAATAACTTCCACAAAATGAATCAAAAATTATAAAATTTGGACTAGAGATTCCTAAAATTATTTAACACCTTTAGTAAAAAAATATAGAAAAATTCAAAGTCGTCCTGCAAGATATAGACGCATCTTGATAATTAAGGTTTCAACCCAGCTTTTTCCCAATCAATGCTCTAATACCACTTGTAGAATCTTCACATATAAGAAATAAATAATTTGGACAATATGCCTAATATAATGAAGAACAAGACAACACAATATATTTGCACGCCAAGATGCCCTAATACTCAATAAATTCAAAATAATACCCTTAAGGTAAGGCAACACCATACAATACTAGGATTATGTAGATTTCCATGATGTTGCAAATTAGAATGAATAATTTATGGAACCATCATGTAGGGTGAAGAAGAGTCCGACATTTCGCAATGTGTTCACATCTTTAGGGGACAATAATGATATGATGAATTTTCTCTCAAGAAAGGAATACTCCATTGGAAATATTTACATCAATTTTCTTGTAGAGAAAAGATTACACTTTCTCTTCTCAAAGTTTCTTTAGTGTAAAGAAATGGTGGGATAACTACTTTTGCGCACGAAGATGAGGACAATTTAGACTTTTTTTGCAAACATATGGAATGGTTTCATGAAACACTCAAAAATACCTACTATCCAATGGAAACTAAGATGACTAGTATATCAAGTTTCTACAATTGGCCATAATCTGTTAAAGAATACACAGACACATCTCACACTCGGTGGCAAACTTGAATCGAAACAAATTCTCATTTTGAGGTATAAGTCGGGCTTAAGACCATAGATCCAAATCTAACATCATCCTCTTTGGAATAAGCCTACAAATTTTCTTGCAAATTCGAATCAAAATCCAAGCAACAACCTAAGCTAGTAGAATCCAAATCTCAATACAAATTACAATCAAATTATAAGCATGGAATGAAGCCAAATTCTAAACGAGGGTATGGCTCTTCGTGACATCATCAAAATATCAAAATAAACAATCCAAGACTAGAAAGTGATGTAAAATCCATAATTCTAGCACGCACTCCACAAATGAATGTCGTGTTAAGAAAATTCTACTTGCACAATGTAATGTCCCCTTTTTCGAATTGAGGCCAAATGAAGACTTCTTGCCACTCTCTTCCCGTGGCCAAGAAGAATAAGTGAACAAGGGAAGTAAGTGAGCTTCGTTTTTGTTTTCCTTTATTGTTTTTAATATTTTTCTTTGGTGTTTATCTCCCTCAGCAGGTCGGCTAGGATTATGAGTTTCCCAACAAAGAATTAAAAGATAAAGTGAGCTTGGAGGTTGGTCCTCATCTATTTGGCCTTTGGCGCCAAGCAAGGGGTATAAAAGAGGTTGTATGACCTCATTTGGAGATCATATTTTGGCGCATTTACATTTACACTTGGTTTGTTGGGCTGATTGCTCAATACCATTCCACTTGAGGACGAAAACCCTCTTGTGTGGCATCCAAGGAGGACGAAACCCTTCCTTGTGGCTTGGTGGAGAACGAAAACTCTCCATGTCGATGAATTAAGAATCTCCACTAAAGACTTGTTAACTAAAATAAGCTCCCTCTTATTTTGGGTTAACTAGCTTCTTTTTGTGCCTCAGTCAAAGTTTTACACATTTCAGGCACTCAAAACTTTCTGGGTATTGCTTCATCAAATAGGATTTTTTTTCACCTTTCCAGAAAGGTAAAGAAGTCCTCCTAACTCCTTGTATTTTTTGAGTTATGGCTAGGCGGAGTTTGGAGGGGAAATTTTCCTTCGGCGGGCCCGCGGGAAAAATTTTGCACTTACCCTTTTGTCGAAAGAATTCAAAGGGAAAATTTTGGCCCGAAAGCCCGCAAGGAAATGAAATGATGCCACGTGTCAAGGCGAAGCGGCAAAGGCAAAAGGACTTACTGATTTTTGGCGTTTGGTCAAAGTGCGTCAAAGGCAAAAATGGAAATGCGCCCGCCGAGCAATAAAATGATGCCACGTGTCCAGGTCAACAAGAATGGGAGTCGAGGCGTCGGGTGGATTTGGAAAAATTTGCCAAAGTGGTTAAAGGTGCAAAGGTAAAAATGGAACCACATCCCCGCGACTAACCAAAAGGTGCCACGTGTCTCGGAGCGGTAGAGCTGCGGAGAATTTTGGGAAAATTTCTCAATTCTGCGAAAAGGGGCAAAATGTTATTTTGAAGGCCGCGTCCCATCAGCGAACCAGGCGATGCCACGTGTCTCAAAGCGGCAGAGGTATGGAGATTTTGGGAAATTTTTCCAAAAGGGAAAATTTTAAAGTTTGACCCCGCAGACCCCGATTTTGACTCTGTTTTTTACCAGTTATGCACTAAATCTTCAGAGGGCCATATCTTTCAAACCAGAGCTCGGTTTTTCACGATTTTGGTATCAATGGAAAGATGTTGAAATTCTCCACACAATGGACGGTTCAATTTTGATTTTTTATGGATATTTTGGGGAGAAAAATGGAAAACGTCTCTGGCATGTAAAAACGTAGAAATGGTTCCCAACCACCAAAATTAATGAAGTATGGGCCTCTTTCTTGCTCTGCGAAGCAATGTACTTCAAAGTATGGGATTTTTCATGGAAACCCATCATTTTGTAGGCCAATTAAATGGATCTTGTCGGTGGTTGAGTTCTAAATCAAATTTTCCCGTTTTCTCATTTCCTTCTTTCTGTCGAGTGATAAAAGCCAGTTTTGGCTCATTTTGTAAAGGTTGTTCATCATTCTTCTCTGCCTCTCCCTTATTTTCTTCCCCAGGGTCAAAAATGGAGTTTGAACCTCCTCCCCTACTCTATAATGGCATTTTTGCCTCTTACCCATGAAATGATGTTTTGTGCAAACTTCGGAGCAATAAAAACGTGTTTTGTGATGCATCTGTCCATCCTTGCTCGTTTTGGTTGTTTTCTTCTTTCCTCTCTTCACCGCGGTATTTGTGCATGTTTGGATGTTCATTGCGGAGTTTTGGAGCTGTCCATGGAGTTTTGGAACATTTTTGTGTGAAATCCATCCTTGGTTTTGTGATGCACTTGTCCATCCTTTCCATTGCTCCTCTCTTTGTTTCCATGGCGCTTTGATAGATGTTCAAGCATTTTCCTTCTCTCGGTGTATCACCGTTTTAGTGTAGACTCTTTTTTTCTAGTTTTCTCTCTCCTTGTCTCCTTGGAAGTTAGATTAGGATTAAATTAGTTTCTCTGCCTGGAACAACTTGTGGCGGTAGTTTAGGAAGAGGAACCAACCTTCTCTGGAGATCTTTCCCCATTTGCAAAGGTCCCACGCTTTGGGAAGCTCAATGTTGTGCATTCACACCAAATGACATTGCCTTAGAAAAGCAAATTTGAGGGTCATTTTGGGGTGCTTTGTGAATTTGTACTAACAAAATTTTCTTGCAGATTTGGATCTAGGGCATCGAAGAAGGCCTACAAGAGCTTTTACATATTTTTGGAGCCCTCTCCTAGGGGAGCGACTAGGGTAGAGGTCATTCTAAGTGCCTTCTAGGGCACGACACTCATTCATTTATTGATATTCATATTTGATATAATTTATAAGGCTGAAATCACTCATATTTGGGCATTGTTGGGGTTTGGAAACCCTCATTTTGATTATTTCTCTTCGTTGTATTTTTGTTGTTATTAAATAATTTTCCAGCTGAGTATTAGCTTGATTTTTGTGGTGGAAATTGTTCTAAAATATTCCAAAAGGGTCTATAAATATTGTGGATGAATTGTAGGGTGATATTTGGGTGAAAAATTGTGTTTTTCAAACTGCTGTTATAAAAATCACTTCACTATTCCGTATTGATTTAATTTTCATTTTGCTGGTCCAAAAATTAGATAAAAAATAGATTGGGGCTTGTGTTAATTCCGTGTTTTCAGTTTTAGCCCTAGAAAGGGACATTACAGTGGATCAAAGCATCGATCCTTTCAACCTAGAGGGTTTCATTCAGAAAAATAGATAAATGAAAAACATGCATATTGATGATGTTAGGGTTGAGAGGCTTGCCCTAGGGAAAAAAAGACTGGCAAATAAGATGGCACAATTGGTTCATGCCATGCAAAACCTAAATGGTGAAGGAAGCTCTTCAAATCCAAGCAATAATATTGCGATTGATTCTTCATCTAGGTCATTCCGGCCTACCTTCCTCCCAAGAAAAGAAGTCATTCCAATGGTTGAAACTCAACATTCAATGGGTCATAACATTGCGGCCAGCTATGAGAAGTATAAGGCCCTTCCAGCTGAGATTCGTTATGACCTATCCCTTGCAGAATTCATAGGAGTGAACAAAGAAAGAGCAAGGCAAGGGCTAAAGCAAAGGGTACGAGTATATTTGGATGAGATTGTCAAGTTGCACGGGATTCCGTGGAAGATCATTTGTGACCGTGACCCTTTGTACACTTCACATTTTTGGACTACCATGCAGTATGTCCTCGGGACGAGAATCAACTTCAAAGACAAAGATATCACCCCGAGACGATGGACAGACTGAGCAGTGAATCGAGTTTAGAGAACATACTCGGGATGTATGTGATGGACCAGCAGATCTAAATGGGAGTACTGCATGTACTTAGTGGAGTTTGCCTACAATAATAGTTTTCAGAATTCTATAGGTATGGCTCCTTTTCAAGCTTTGTATGGTAGAGAGTGCAGGACACCTCTTAGCTAGGACAGGTTAGAAGACAGAGTATCTCTTGGACCAGCTCTTCTACAGGACATGGAGCAGCAGGTGGTGTTGATTAGGCAGAGATTACAGGAGGCACAAGACAGGCAAAAAAAATATGCGGATCAGCATAGGACCGACCGTAGTTTCGATGTGGGCATGAAGGTGTTCCTTCGTGTCAAGCCACACAAGAGCCCTATCCGTTATGGAAAAGGTTCTAAGTTAACTCCTAGATTCGTTGGTCCTTTTGAGATCTTGGAGTGTATCACCCTTTGACTACCGTCTCATCAGCATTGCCACCTAGCTTGTCTCGCATACATGATGTTTTTCATGTTTCAGTCCTCAGGAGATACATTGCAGATCCTTCTCATGTGTTAGATTGGACACCATTGCGGAGTGCGGGATCGGGGGTAGGTGATGGTGGAGCTTGTTCGCATCCAAATCGCAGGACCACCGGCCTTCGAGGCGAGAGAGGTTGATTAGGTTCGGGTGCAGTGGGACAAATATGATGAGACTGTAGCTACATGGGAGAATGCTACTTCATTACGAGTTCAGTTTCCACATTTGTTCCAGTGACTTCCAGGAGGAAGTCGAGTCTAAGGGGAGGGGGATGTAGTGCCCACTTCCCTTTGACACCTTTTGATACCTATTTTGATACTGTTGTTTACGTTATGGACATTATTATGCTTGGATTTAGTATGATGTTAGATATTTGGTCATGGATTATTATTGATCTTAATTTAGTTATGATACATAATGATTATTAGAGACACTTCAGATGTGGATGATGATATACTATTTGACATGGATGTTTTATGAATGTTGTTCGGACATGTGATTTTGGATATTATGAGTGCATCTAGAAAATAGATATTATATGATGATGATATCGTTATTAATATAAATTGTATGTGATAATGTTAAATTGCCTTGATGTTGTTGTGATTCACATATTTAGATGATTTTATCATTATATTTATATTCATTTTGGATGTTCGATATGGCCATGAGGCCGAAGGAGGTATTTGTGTTTTGCAGGCTAATATCACAACAAACATCGGGGATTGGAGACCAACCACAATGGAATTCTAGGTGAATTCGACAAGGTCACCATGACAACTTGTTTTATTGTGTTGTGTTTGTTGATAATAGGGATTCCGTTGGGGATCACCTTTAGATGTGAACATGGGTTTTGTGTAATTATTAATGTGGTTAATTTTTATTATTGTTGTATGTATTTTATTAGTAATGTGTCCCTTTCTTTTTTAATTAAAATTGTGGTAGATTAATGTGAGAAATCATATGGTTAAAATTTAAATAAATCAAATTGGGATATGGGAAAGTAATAATAGAAGTTGTTGGCTCTTTGTATTAAATATGTAAGGGATGTGTAAGTTTGTGTAAGAGTGTGTAAGTCAGATTTTGGAGTATGAAACACTCTAGCTCCTTGAAATTCGAATTTGTCCTTGGGGGCTGTTTTCGGAGGCTTGTGGGACAAGTAAAACTTGTCCCATACCTCTCAATTCAATTTATCAACCATACTTGTAGTTGGAGAGGTAATTTTAGACTTTTATAGTGCATTTTATTAATCATGTTGCATGTTTTGATTGCAATCTTTTACATTTTATTTATTTTGCAGTCCTTTGGGGTGTGGGCTTTTGGAGTGTGCAAGTAATTTGTTATATTTTCACCCACCTCTTTATTGTGCTTGGGAGAATGAAATTTTGTCTTTTGTGTTTGAATTTGAGGATGTGTGATGTGGCATCCTACATAGATCCACATCATCCTCTTCTCTTCCCTCTTCTATAAAATTCAAACTCTTTGCTTGTTTTGGGTTGTTGAATCATTTTGCAAACTTCTTTGGGGGCGCATTTTCTTGTGTTGGGAGCTCTTGCTTTTGGAAGGAGTTTGGAGAAACTTTGCATGCTTGGAGATTGTTGTTTTGGGACTGTGTTTTGGGCATTGAAGCTTGTTGTTTGGAAACAAAAGCTACCATGGAGAGGTAGGAGTTTAACTCTTATTTTATGTTGTTATTTTCTTGTTGTGTTGTGTGAATGGTGAATGTTTTATGTAATTGTTGGCTGGTTGGGTAGATTGCCATAGGAATGGTGTAGGAGAAGGCTATGGGGAATTCATGTGGGGGCATAAGGGAATGCTAGTGGCATCATATTTTGTGGAGGGAGTTTGGGTTTGGGATCCACCATGGAAAAGAAATAGCTTGCATTTCTTACTTTGTGGGGGCATAAGGAAATCTGTGGGGGCATAAGGAGGGATTGTGGGGGCATAAGGATATGTGTGGTGAAATTTATTGGCGGTTTGTTCTGGTGGATGCCCAATTCCCATTGGGAGGCATAAGTAGCTTCCCCCATAGTCCTTGCTCCTTTGGCTTGCATGATCAAGCCTGAGTTCATTTGAATGTTTGCTAATGCAGTTGTAAATTGTTATTTTTGTTTGGTCTATGTTTTATATTGAATTATGCATGTTGAAACAATGTTGTGTGTTTTGTGAAAATCAGTTGTTATCATGGGTTGAATTACACCTCTTATTGTATTGTGGTTGGGGCTCGAGGGCCAATGATGAAGGATGGCTTCTCTTTTTATTGGATGTCTTGGTTGGGTGGAGAGTGTTGTCTTTCCCCCACTTTTGTTGTGATCAACTTGGAGAAAAAGAAAACTTGCATGTTGTTCTGGAGCAAAGGAAAATGCAGTTTTGACATTCCTTTGTGAAACAAATTCATTTGTAACCTTTCCCACTTGAAGTGGATGAAATTGTAATATATATTTGTGAAGAAAAGATGTTGTAACTAATTGTGAAAGTTGTACATTCGAATGTGAAGGATAATTATATTTTGTTCTGTTTATTGGAAAGAAATAGAATTCTGTTATTTGCATTCAAACATGGAAAGATGTAAAGTTTTATAATTGAAGCCAATAAAGAATTGCAAGATCTTCTCTCATATGCATTGTTGGATTGAATTCAATGTTTCATTTTATGGCAAAAGAGATAGTTAGATCTCTATTGGAAAAGAAGAAATGTACGTGGAAATAATGTTGCATTTTGTATCTTTGGAAATGTGTAAAATGGAATTTAGTATTTGCTTTTTGATTTAGAATGGTTTGTTTAAAACAACTGAATGTATTAGATTAGAATGGCGATGAAATGACATATTTGCATGATGAAAAGTTGGATGGACCTCTTTTAATTTGATCTCTTTGTAAATTTTTAAAACTAGCAAATAAATTTAATTAGAATGTACAGTTCGGACTTGCACATAATAACCAATTTGGAAATGATATAATTTAGCATGCTATGACATCAATGAACTCAAATTAACAAAGAACACTTAAGAAAATAATTTAAAAACATTGCAAAATCAAGCCCAATCCCTTTCACAGTCATTTTGTGTCAATTGTTGGAAAAATGAAAATTGGAATCAATCAAACAAATTTACCTTCCTGAAACACTCTAAATCCTTCCTAGATCAATTATCCATGTCTGTTTGGCATGTTGAGTGAAGGAGGAGACCAAATTGAATAAATTTTATAAGTTAAAATTTACCAGTTGGTTTTTTAAAAGCCTGCAGATCGTTTTCGCAAAAATTGACCCCTTAAACTTTATCAAAATGTAAAATTTATGATTCCTGTGCAAAGAGGGCATCGAGAGCTTTCCAGAAAGTTCTCGTTTGCCCAAAACTAAGCTTTCTAGCAAAGGTAATGGCACTTTGAAGTTTTCCTGCCTTGGTGGGAAAATTTGGGAAAATTTTCCCTAGCAGGCCCGCGGCCCAAAATTTTCCCATTGAAAAATCCTTAGTAAAATTTTTGAAAATTTTTGGAGGAAATTTTTTGAAATTTCCCGCGCCGGCCCGTAGCCAACTAGAGGCTCGCCACATGGCGGCATGATGGGGTGACAATGGGAAAGGGTGCGGAAACCCTCATACCTTTTTGGTTTTTGAATTTTTTTGTTTTGGAAAAATTTGAATTTTACCCCGCCCTCGCCTTGGTGTGACTCTTACGGCGCGCGGACCACATGCGCGCCATTTAACCCCCTCTCCTCCCTTTGGCAAATTTCACCAACTGACCCCGCCGCCATGCCCGTCCCTCTCCCTTCTCCCCACGCTGAATTGTGGAGTGCCACGTGTACTCAGGCGGACCCGCGGCGCTAAATGGAATTTTTCCTCCCTTGGGTGAATGTCTTAAACGCCTCCACCGTCCCGCCCTTCCCTCATCCTTTCCGCCTTGGCTTAGAGCCCAACACATGTCCTCGGAGGACTGCGGAGGCGCGAGAGAAATTTTGACTTTACACCCGCGGGGAAAATTTGCCAACACTACCCCGCGACCCACCGACCCCAAAGAATGGGCTTCCTTCCCCGCTCGACAGGTGTTCCCTCGGGAGAAAATTTGACCCCTAAAGTCCGTTGGTCCATAACTCAAGTTTTACAAGGAGTTAGGAGGACTTCTTTATATCGTTGAAAAGGTGAGAAAATTTCCTATCCAATGTGAATGATTTAAGGAAATTTTGAATTCGTTAAGTGTGAGAAAAATCAAGTTGAAACTTTGAGCCTTTAGAGAGTGGGTTTTTACAAGGAGTTAGGAGGACTTCTTTATATCGTTGAAAAGGTGAGAAAATTTCCTATCCAATGTGAATGATTTAGGAAATTTTGAATTCGTTAAGTGTGAGAAAAATCAAGTTGAAACTTTGAGCTTTGTTAGAGAGTGGGTATGGTGATATTTTACCCCGAACCTAATCAAACTTCTAACCCTAAAATTTGGACCAGTGACCTCTAGAAATTGTTGATAAATGAAAAGTATGTTCTAGTAATTTTAGACTTGTTCGAACTCCGATAGTGTCAATCGTTGTCTTACTGACTCAGTTGTGGACACTTCTAATAAAAAAATTGTTCCATAATTTTCTTGACTAACCCTAGGTTGTTTATTAGGTCTCAAGTGGGTTGTTTTAATGGGCATCACAACTTAGGTATCGTGCACCAAAAAGGATCTTCAACATGCATGGAGAAAGGAAGAGGAGAAGAACTTCCAAGTTGCAATGGCGGAGCAAGAAGAAAAATCAGGGCTACAAATAATGGAGAGAGAACAGCCCATGGAGGAATCCACCATGCCAAAGGAAAATGGGAAAGGTGTTCTAGCCAAAGAAGAAAAAGATTCTCCCTTGGTGATAAGGCAAGAAGAAGAAATCATAAAACAAGAACAAAAGAAGACCAATATGCAGCGTGAAGGTAAAGATTCTTTGACAATAAATGATGTTTTTGTGATTTCCAATGATTGCATGTGGCGGCAAGATGGTGAAGGAAAATCAAATCTACAAGAGGTTCTTGAGGCTAAGATTCGGATGACCCGGTTGAGCGGTATGCCTTTCAAAAGGAGGCCTCACCTTATACTCATGTCGGTTTTCAATCAGCTGGAATTGACATGTCTGCAACAGATGGTAAACAAACTAATTTATTGAATCACCTGCGCACTATGTATTTGCAAGGTTTTGATCATCATGAGAATTATTCTAACAAAGATGTGAGGATGAAGGGTACTAAAGGGAAAAAGGGTATTATTTTCCAAGAGGCCCCTAACCATCTTCCGAGCATTCCAAAGATTGAACCAAAGAAGGAAGAACTGAAGTTGTTGGGCATTGAGAGGGAACAACCCATTGAAGCCCTAGAAGCCCCCATTTCCATTGCCAAAGTAAATCTCTTGACTGATTTTCAGAACAGCAGCATGAAGACATCACGGTTTGATGAAAGTTTGAAGCATGAACCTAGGGAAATCAGGGAGCATGAGTCCCAAGGTAAAAGCTCTTTAATATTTAATGATATTTCATTGGTTTCTAATGGGTGCTTGTGGCAAATTGTTGAAAAGAAATCAGATTTGCATAAGGGCAAAGAGGATGACATTACGGAAGGGTATGTTCATGAAGGAAAGGCACTTCCGGTTCCTCATGATTACTTTCAGTTCGCTGGAAATTTCCAAACAGCAGTCAAGGATGGGCAAATCGAGGGAGTTTATCACCTTGGAGTGAGTTTCGAGATGTTCCAAACAAGTACCAACAAAGGAATAGTGGGATCCTTGTTTGCAACCCAAGGTATGATGAAAAAAATCACATTTTATTTCCTCTTATGCCACGGCCATATTTGTGTCATTATGGGCAACTTGTTGTTCACAATGATCACATTTCATGTTTGATGTCTGGCAATATAATTGGTGATGTTGTGAAGAACTTGAGTGGCACATAGATCTTTTCTTGGAAGACTATGTGAGCATTATAGTTTGGGTTCTGGTTAATCCTTTGAACTATAAGAAAGAGGAAGCCCTTGTTGAATTTAATGTTGTTACTCCCTACATATGGTTAGGAAGAAAGTTTGTGGAGGATTGTTTAGAATTTGTTATGTATCCTAACAAACTTGTGAAGGATTTACTATTAGAGTGTCCCTTGAAACCAAGTTCTACTCTCCATGGACAAGGAGTCACAGTTTTGATTGATGGGGCTACTCACAGTTTCATTGATGAGAGTTTGAGGGAAAAGGTGAATTTGAAGGTGGAAGACTTCAAAGACTTCACGGTTAAGATAGTGGTTGGCTACTCTATGCCATGTACAAGGAGGTGCCCCAAATCCTCTTCACATTGGGAAAACATGAGGTATGTGTTGTATTTTATTTGATTAGCATGGCTGGTATCTATCTTGTGCTTGGGGTCCAATGGTTGCACTCTTTGGGAGAACTCACTTTCAATTTCCAAAACATGGAAATAAGCTTTATGGATATGGGCAAGAAGGTGACACTTAAAGGTATCTCCATGGAAATCATCACTGGTCTACCCGTGGTTCAAGGTAAGAGTTGTTTACATGTTGTGGTTGATGGATTCACAAAACATGCCCCATTTTGTACATTTCCAGCCAAGTATAATATCAGAGTAGTGCAACATAAGCATGGTAGAGTTACTTCATGGTTGAGTATTCATGCAAGGGAACACCAACAAAGTATGTGGGTGGTTAGTGGTGACAAAAGGAGTGTACTTTGGAGAACCATAGCTCAGAATTTCAGACTTGGTACTGTTGTCATTATTCATATCAGCCACCACATGATTTCATTTGCATGCATACAAGTGGGTAGGCAAGTATTTTCAGTCAAGAGATGGAGCATTTTTTTATTCATGAATGTTAGGAGAAAAAAATTCAGCCTTTAGACAGGTGTTTTTAGTCATTACAATGCTCACAATTCCTAATTTTGCAAGGAGATTTCAGTTTTGCACCTGTTGTTTCATTTTTAAGTTCTTGAATTAGATAAAATCAGATTATGAGTTGTTTTCAGACTTGATCAAATGCAAGAGTGGTCATTTTGAGGTCATAAAATCATTGAAAAATAGTGGTAGATGGTTCCAGCTGAAGAAGACAACTACTTCAGCCAACATACCTCCAAATTGGAGTGAAAATCAGGTGATTTATGACCGTCATACCTTGTTCCCAGCCACCTACATTCTGATTTTTGAGGCAAAACGCAAGGTTATAGCTATTTTCGGGACAACATTATCAAGAATTGAGAATCCATCATTTGGATGAAAATTATGAAATGATGACAAGCAATGAAAGGGGCGTAGAGGTATGAGTTTGTTTGGGTTAAAGCTCCTTCATTTAACAGCACGGGATCCAGATTATGGGAGCACTACAACATGTTCTTTCATCTTGATATGATGATACTTGGGCATATGAGTTTGCAATTGCTTGAGGACAAGCAATTTAGGGAAGGTACAACTATAATGTCCCCTTTTTCGAATTGAGGCCAAATGAAGACTTCTTGCCACTCTCTTCCCATGGCCAAGAAGAATAAGTGAACAAGGGAAGTAAGTGAGCTTCGTTTTTGTTTTCCTTTATTATTTTTAATATTTTTCTTTCGTGTTAATCTCCGTCAAGCAAGGCGGTTGGGATTATGAGTTTCCAAACAAAGAATTAAACGATAAAGTGAGCTTGGAGGTCGGTCCTCATCTATTTGGTCTTTTGACGCCAAGCAAGGGGTATAAAAGAGGTTGTATGACCTCATTTGGAGATCATCTTTTGGCGCATTTACACTTGCACTTGGTTTGTTGGGCTGATTGCTCAATACCATTCCACTTGAGGACGAAAACCCTCTTGTGTGGCATCCAAAGAGGACGAAACCCTTCCTTGTGGCTTGGTGGAGAATGAAAACTCTCCATGTTGGTGAATTGAAGATCTTTATTGAAGACTCTTTTGCAGATTTGGATCTAGGGCATCAAGAAGAAGGCCTACCAGAGATTTACATAATTTTGGAGCCCACCCCTAGGGGAGTGTTAGCATATGGATTTGCACGCATGCAAATGACATGCAACAGTGTGGGAACAAAGCCCCTCCTCAATGAAGGTGAGGCTGCCTTTATTGAAAACCAAAACTGTATTTACATCTATACATTCAAAATTGTATGTGGGGGTGTTTTGGAACATCAATGGAAAGAAAAGTGAATGAGGGAGATGGAATGGAATGAAGGAAAGGAGTGGAATGGAATGAATCAAAGAACATGCAAGAGTTAGGTAAAAGCAGAACCTAATATTGCATGAAGAGGAAAGATGAATAACCAACACAAATAAAACGGAGTTTGAGTTAGCCAAACAAGAACGTGTAAAAGGGAACACACATGAGCAAGTAGATAATCAGAGCTTGATCACCGTGAACTAGAACAACTAGATTAATAACGTTGACAATAAGATCAAAGATAATATTTGCATGCAAGATTTAAAACACCTAACATCTAATGAACATAAGAACATCAAATGTTACAAGAGACAATGAATGGGACACAAAGTTTGTATTCCATTAACTCCAAAATGTTTTTCGCAAAAAGAACACAAAGTTTCTTCCTGAAACAAAGATTACACAAAAGTATTTCTTCTCCTCTCTCAAAGTCACCCTTTACAAATGAGCCCCTCACTACCTTTCATAACCCAAAATTTGGTTACAAAGTAGTTAGGGTTTTACACGATCATTAAATAAGACACTTAAGTGATCTTTGACTTTTTCTAACCAACTTTATTAAAAAGTGACTAAAAACATAAAAACCCCATTAAGTTAAAAAGTAATTTAAGGAAAAATACATAAATAAAAGAAATGGGTACATGTGGACCCCACTTAAATGACTTGGACGCACACCTAGAAATCCTAGTCAACAATGCGCCACTTAGATCAAAACACCTATGGTCAGTGCCTTATCCATTGGGCTAAGAGTCCGCCTATCCCGATCGTACGGGAATGAACTCATTGACCGTGCTCTGCAATCCTCCAAATGACAAGAGTGCCGAGCTTGAAACTTGAGCAATTCATCCACCCCTCTGTCTGAGCAATATCCTGGTGTGAGAAAATTTGTCTTCATTCGTATTCACGTTCATAACTACACACAATTCTCCACATGCTCCGAGTACCTTTCCATGGTGAATTATTCATTTGTCGTGAGACCGTAGTCGTTACGCCACCTTGGTTTGTTAGAATCCAGCTTCTGGTCTTTCGCCATTGAGAAGATCTCCAAGAGCCAAAATTACAATTCACCTCCTAGAGTTATGTCTTTTGTCTTTGTCACCATCCCAAAGTGTTGGCATTCTGATTCACTCATGATCGTCCAATTCGAGAACAAAACAACTTAAAGATTGGCCAATGAAGTATTGTGCACGCTGTTAACTGAGAGCTGACAGGGACACGCTTGAATGATGTGGCCTTGCTTGATGATCCGCACAATTGCACCTATCATTGGTCTTGGTTTGTCGATGAATAGATCCACCACAATGATCAAGTGAAAAATTGATGTAGACAAGATTCTCCCATTATCGATCTCTGCCGATAACAATGACTTTTGACTCAAGAGACCAATGCCAATAGCTACGACTTATACCGCATAATGAGGAAGTTAGGGGTTGCTTCGTTTGAGTTGGAGTTGAATCGCCACACTATGCAGGTTTCGTGGTATATCCATGCAAGTGATGACCAATTCAGAACAAGCGTCAGGAAAATTGTGACTCGCCTTCGGTTGATATGCGATCGCAGAATCGACCTATGTTGATGTGTCCCAAGTTGGTATCGACGATGTTCTCATACTTTGAATGGAGCATCGAGGTAAGTAGAGTGCCCGGGACCTATACCGCAACATCATTTTGTTTGGGAATGACATGACTGTGACAGAAACGTGATTTCAGGCTATTACTTCCATCTTACAAAACTGCACAAATTGCCTGTAAAACTGCCCTGGGAAAAATAGCAAATCTTGTCTTGAGAATTTCTCACTGCATGAGGAAGTATATTAAGGTACCACAAGTTTGCATGTCAGAAGGTTTTTCCTCAATCAAATTCTTCAGTCAAATATTAAAGGTCAAAGTTGACTCTTCTGAAACTGCTAGGAAAATGCAAGTGTAAAACTGTGAAAATCCCATTTGGTTTTAGCCTGGGAAAAATACCAAACGTCACCCAGGCATCTACAACTTGGCAAGGAAGCATATGAAGGTGGGAAGAAATGAACGAAATAAATATTTTCTCTTGACGATCATCTGAATTCAAAATATCAACTCTCGAAGTGAGCCACCTTGACAGGTTGAAAACTATGCGCGCAGCAAAATCATGCACACTGCATTTTATTTGACCCCATGAAAAATATCAAACGAAGCGCTATACATTTGAATTTTAGCAAATACGTACATGAATGTGGGAAGAATTCAACGAACTAAACCGTTTCTCTTGACGATCGTCTGGGCTCAAGATACGAATTCTGAAAGTAGGTTTTCCACCATGCTGAAACTGCGCACACGGCAAAATCGTGTAAACTGGGTTTTTCTCGGGTTTGTGAAAAATATCAAATGAGGTCTTGTGCATTGGAAATTTGGCAGAAGTACATTAAGTTGGGAGCGATTGAATGAACCAAACCTTTCTTCCCAATGATCACTCACTCACCAAGATATTGAGTTCCGAAATCGATTACTTCAACAAATACAAACCGCGGCAAAAATAATAACTCTTTTTTTTTTTAAATATCCGGTCGAAATGACTCCGCGTAGGATAAACTTTAATCTTTTTGATTCGCTATTTCTCCATCTTTCCTGATTCAAGATGCCGGAATTTAATAAATGCGTATGGTAATCCTTTGCTATTGGCAGCACGTGAAATTTTCATTTGCGTGGAAATTGCCTGATTTTAATAAGTGCGTGGAGATTTGTTTGGAGAATTCTCTTTTGTTGAGTGCGTGTGCTTCCCTTCTTGTTTCCACGTGGTTCCTCCAAGGCATGAATGACCTTCCTTTGGCATTGAAAATTGTTCTCTCTTGGGCTGCATGGAAGAATGTTTTATTGCTTTCACTTTGTCCTTTTACCCAGCATGGAAAATGCTCACTTTGGCTTGCCTGGAAGGTTGTATTTATTTTGCAGCTGCGTGGAGATCTTCTAGCTTGGGCTGTGTTGAAATTGTTTTGTTTTTTTAATCTCCAAATGCCTTTTTAGCTCCTGCACGGAAGCTTGCTCAATAAAACAAAACAAATCTTCTATTTGCTGCTATCTTCCTCTCTTCTCCCACGCGTGAGAAACAAACTTGCAAAGGATGAAAGTTTTTTTTTTTTTTTGATTTCTGATTTTCTTTGTCTCCTTGTTGAAACGTGGACTGTTCCTTTCTTGTTGTGCGTGGGAGCTTGCTTTGACTGGTCTGGACAGTTACATGGCCATTGTATGGTCTATTAATTCCCTGAGCATGGCTATTTTTGCCTCTTAAACTGCAAAGAAATCCTCCCTCTTTAGCTGAGCGTGAATTTTTAAAACTGTCCTCTATTTCTTACCTCACGTGGATAATGATTTTTCTCTCCCAAGGCGTGGCTTTTTGATATTTTCAATTTTTTTGGACTGTTTCTCTAAAAACGTGGTGAATGTTTTTCACTGTGTGTGGGATTCGTCTTGGGCTGGGCAGCTTCTCTTTACCTAGCGTGGAAATCTTCTAGACTTTAAATTAATTTGCTGTCCTTTTCATAGCGCGGCTTTTTGAGTTTTTAACTTGCTGTGGAGAAATTTTTTTAATGATTTAAAACTGTCCCTTCTCAATGCGTGGAAAGGAATTTTTATCTTCTTGCTGTGAGCTGTTCTAAAATTTCTACGTGGAGTTCTCCATCTGTCCTCCTTGGCTGGAAAAACTCCTTCCTCTCTCCACACGGCCTGCCTGGAACCTTTAAACTTTATTCTGTCTTTTTGCCTTTGCATGCGTGGGAGCTCCTTGGATGGGCGCATGGATTTGCTTTTAATTTTTTTAAAACTGTTCTTCTTCTCCCCCAAGGCGTGGTGTGTGGACAGGTGCGTGGGAGCTGGTTTTCTCCCCCACGTGGTCTCCTGCTCCCTCTTTCTCCTAGGCGCGGCTTCTGCTGCAAAAAAACAAATAAAAGCTAAAGCAAAATGCTTGAATTTCTACTCCATGCGTGGGAGATGACCTTTTGCTGTCCCCCCAAGGCGTTGGAAATTGTTTTCTTCTCCCTGTTGGCCGTTGTTTATCCTCGTATCTTTTGCTAATGCATGGAGATCTCTATTGTTTGGAAACAAAGAAATTTCCTTGACTTGCGTGTGTTGTATTGTGGGATATGACAAAATATTATGTCCTTCAGAAGAAATAAGAAGCAAAGCTTCGCACGACTCTTTCCAATGAGTTTGACAGAGGAAGCTATGAGAATTAATCCAACTTCCTCTCTTCCCGGGTAGTGGACTTAAGTGCCAGGGGGAAATGGGGAAAGCAACGGCCAATTGCCAATGGGAATGGCAAAGTGGGCTGGCAATCCTGTTAAATTTCCCCATGTGGGAAATTGGGGAATTTCTTGCCCGTTAGCCAATCCATGATTTGGCAATTGGTGGAGAAAATCCCACAAGCGGGAATTTTGAAGAAGATTGCCAGGAAAGGGGAAATCCGGGTTCGGGAAGCCAAATTGGCATTCCCGATAGTTGGAAGCGTAAGCTTACTTCCCAATGATAAAAATTTGTCGAACGAACTTTTAATTTATATTTATTTAATTAAATACTCTCAAGTTATTTAAAAATCAATTTTATCAAACAAGGAGCAATTAATTAATTAAATATTAATTAATTAATTTTAATGTATTTTAATGCGTTTTAAAGCCTGGTGGGAAGAGTTCTCGCTTGAAAAGGATGAAACGAAGACCGAAACGATCACAAAAATGAGACGATCGTGATGAGGGCAATGAACCACGCAAAGTAACACTTATTTTTTTTTTAAAATAATTTTGCGAAGTCAAAATTAGGCGATATTGATAACAGGATCGACTAGGGTAGAGATCATTCTAATTGCCTTTTATGGGACAACACATTCATTTATTAATATTCAGATTTTGATATAATTTATAAGGTTGGAATCACTCATATTTGGGAATTATTGGGGTTTGGAAACCCTCATTTTGATTATTTCTCTTCGTTGTGCTTCTTCTCTTATTAAATAATTTTCCAACCGAGTATTAGCTTGATTTTTGTGGTGGACATTGTTCTTAACTATTCCAAAAGGGTCTATAAATATTGTGGATGAATTGTAGGGTATTATTTGGGTGAAAACTTGTGTTTTTCAGATTGTTATTAAAATCAATCCATTGTTTTGTGTTTATTTAATTTTCAGTTTGTTGGTCCAAAAATCCGATAAATCAGATTAGGGTTTGTACCAATTCCTTGTTTTTTCAGTTTCAGCCCTATAAAGACACATTACACACAACTTGAAGCAGTCAGTACTACCACTGCAGCATTTGATAAGAGTAAATGAGTCATGAACATTTTGTCTAGTGCCATGGTCAATACCGCAAACCTTGCCTCTTCATACAATTTAAATTTAGAAGCGGAACATTTGTTCCTTTCTCAAATGTAGGTCAATGGACAAGGAATACACTTCGTAGTTGACAATGGAAGTTGGAAGGTTGACAAGCATACTCCAACTCTAAGAGAATAAATTCCAAAGCATACATAAACATCTTCCAAGCCAAGCAACACCTTTCAATAGCTAGAGGTGGCACCAAAAAACCAAATAGAATCCTCCTAAAAAGGACCGACCTCCTTGCAAATCTCACAACTGAAAATCATGACATTAACCTCCCTTACTCATTCCCTTTTTGCACACGAGAAGTGGAATGGGCTCAAGCTCTTTGAAATGACTAGCACAGGGAAAGGCGCATTACACCCACTCTAAGAGAATAAATTCTAAGATACTAATGAAATTCATAACAAACTAAGAGAAACTAAGATCTGATGGAAGTATGTTGGGTTTGTTATGAATATCCAAGCGATGTTCTTCTTGCAAGTGCAGCGGTTGATCTTCTAGAGCATAGTATGCCAATAAATGGTTTCACATTGCGCACAAGGAGGATGCCATGTGGCAGCGGGATGCTGACATGTAGACAACGAGTTTTGACGGTCTTGTTGCGAATGCAAAGTGTTGAGAGGCACTTTGCACGGCACTACGAGAAGCTATGAATGTTGCGAGATGCTACGTGGTACTACAAGTGTAGTACCTAATTTGTCTGAGCCTTGATTGGAAAAATAAGTTTTTACACCTTTTTAGATATTTGGACTAGTAGCACATACTTGACTATTTTTACACACATTTCCCTCTTCTGGAGCACCCCCACATCCATTAGGTCAACCTTATCTAATCAATCTACACATTCGAGTCACTTGCGTCTATACCAAAACTCATTTCACCTATAAAAACATCTCTCCATTTTTGTTTTTAAGAATCTAACCCTAGGTCATGTTCATAGCCAATTGGCGAGGTTTATCCACAAACTTGGCCTCCTTGGACATGTTTGGCCATCATTATGCCCACAAACTTTGACCTTTCCTAGTTGAAGGTCATAATTTCAAATTAGGTACCTTCTGACAAGTCAACCTTAGGGTGAGTCTAGGGTCGATTTGAGCGGGAAATTAACAAAACATCTCATATATATACAAATTCCCTAGAGGATCTACACATCGTCAATCACCTTGGATATCATTATTGAAAGGCTTACACTTATCATAAACCTTCCAAGAACAACCCTAAAGCGGTTCATGTGCCAAATCTAGAGTCTGAGGGTTAAATTTGCATGTTGCAAGTGCCTTGTGCCAGAGAGGGATCATTCATATTGATTTCATAGTTACATCCCATATTGGAGCGAGAAGTGATATATCATTTCACCCCGCTTGGGATGATTGCATTGCCTTTGATTCAACAACGCTTGTGTCGGATATGTAGTGCGGCACTCTCATACAAATGGGACATGAGAGGTCACTCACAGCACTACGTTAGAAGCATTTGATCAAATCTTGTTGTTTGAGTTTTCTAGGGTTCCAAGCCAAGCGAGTTTAATCATGTATTGCCACACATCAACATAAGTTCGAGCTAAAAGCCAAAATTTTCAAATAGAGGCGAACCCGCACTAAAAATTGTAGATTGATCAAAGAAGTAGGAACATGTTTGTTGCCCTCAGACGGAGTTTTCCACGAACCTAACTAGGGCAGACGGCCACTTTCGGATCTAACCTAACCAACGGACACTTACACCACTAATCTAACAACACTCCCATGAACTTGACCCAAGTAGATTTCCAAAGGACCAAATTCACATAGCCTATTGACTATTTTGTGTCCCAAGTCCATTCCTAGATTCTGAATTCAGTTTACTTTCATTCCATTGGTAGAATCAAGTCAAATTGTTTCTTTTACTCACCTTGTACTATTTCCGATTGATTAGACTCTATTTTGCAGGATTTAGCAAAATTCATATCTGATTAGGAATGCCACTTTCTGTATTTATTAGTATTTCATTCCCTTAGGTGCGGAATAGTAAAAACATTATGGTGAACCCATATATTGATTGAACACCACCCCCTACGGTTTCATCTATCCTTTTAGGTTTGCATTTATACCCCTTAGGATTTGAGCTTTTTGTGTTAAAATCAAATTGTTAGAGTTCCATGTTACCCTTCCTCTTAGGGTTAAAGATTGTTTCTGCATTATTTATCCTTATAGGGTTTAGGCTCTTAGTTTCTTATACATCCTTTGAGCCTAAACTTCCTACGATAGCTCGTAAATTGGATGTGTTGTTTCGAAATTGCAAATTCTCCTTCGATGCATATTATGCCTTATTGCTATGCATATGACAATGCTTTACTCGTGACTCCTGGAACGATGTTGATGTTTCTTTGTATGCTTTTAGTGAGGAATTAGGCCAAATTTATGTATATAATGTAAATGAAAATAGTTTTGCCATACTTAGATGCTCCTTTTATTGCTCATGATGTAGAACATGTACCTAATGAAACAAATGAGTCCTTGAACACTTCGTCTAATAAATGTATGGATAGTATTTGGCAAATGACTACAAGTCATACATCTAGTGCCAATCAATTTAATTATTTAAACAACGGATAAATGAAACTGAAAATGCATGTGTTGCTTCTCATATTTCACATGATGTTCCATGTCCTTTCACTTAGTGACTCTTCTATTCCGTGTTCGAAATCAAGGGTGAAATCAGAACTTTGAATGTTTCTCTTCATATTACCAGCATACCTACTATGCATATAATTTATATGATGGAGACAATAGTAAACAATTTATCTCTAGATTCTATTGCATCTAATGCTAGGGTAGAACATGATGCCATCCATGGCCAACCTATTATTTGTAGGGTACTCGATTTTTCTTATCCGTGTGGATTTATCATATCTGAATTTTATGAATATTTGATGGACATGGAGATCCCTACGTAAATCTCACAGGTTTTGTTTCTTCTCTAGGAAAATATGCACGTGATGGTAGAAATTACTTAAAACTTTCCATAGAAGCTTAGCAGATTGCTGCCTAAATTGGTTATTTTCATTGCCTTGTGGATCCATATATTCTCGTATAAGACTAAAAGAAACTTTCTTATATGATGCTAATACTAACAAGGGTCCTAAGCTTGCATTTAAATATCTTTTCACCCTCCAACAAGATGTAGATGAGCCTATTTGTGACTACATTCTTAGATTCGAGGATACTATGCATAGATTGATATATCAACGTATGAATCTAGAAAAGTAATTAATCTTTAGCAAGAAACTTTTACCGTCTCTCAAAGAGAAAGCACTATAACACACTTACAAGTCCTTTGATCACCTTTGTCGTGATATAATAGGCTACGAGGACACACTCTTACATTTGCATTCCCTAAAATATGAGACTCGAGCTCACATAGTTCTACAACTTCCAGTCTCAAGTCATGTTATTCAATTAAGAGTCAATCTACATCCACGGATGGTGACAAGGGTACATCCACAACAAGCCCTACCCCTCAATTATTGAGCTTCAAAAGGTTCATAAACTAAAAGACAAACCAAGAGCAAAACTGAGGATGCTACTTGATAATATCTGATCAATATGCCTCCTATTTAACAATGCTCTATAACTCGTTTATCATGACAAGGGCTAAATCATTTTGTGACTGTCATAGAATTAATGGACATGGAGAAAATAAGTTCTCTGTGTTACATCAAATGATTGAGGGACTTATCAAAATGGTTTCATTACCATTGATCAATCTAAGACAAAATCACTAAGTACAGGACGACCTCCACCAACTATTCAGCAACCTAAGAAAGTGAATATAGCACAAGCAACTTCTAAAGTAATACATTGCAAAAGCAACCACAAATAGAGCCAATGACCATTTGTGCATTCATGGAAGATGACTATAGAAAAGGAATCATGGTGGATAAGGAAGCAATATCTTACATATGTACAATTGATTTTCTTAACCACTGATGACATTAGTGTAGGGTAACTAATGTCTACTAAGACACTAGACTATCAATAACAACGTACACAAAACAGTATTGCATAACACATCATAGCAGCACAGAGCATCCAGACAATAGCATCTTGTATTTATAAAATTTAAGTCTCGATACGATTTGCATGGTATAGGAAGGTCCTAATACAACCGTTCTTTTCCCAACATGTATCCTTCTATTTATAAGGAAAATGAATTATGGTTGTCAGTTGACACAACCATCAACACCTAAACATAACCAACAAGGGCCATTACAAATTAAAATATTTATTTACGTTGATAACCATAACAATACTAATGTGCCGATCTACAGTATCCCCCTTAAACCAGTCAGAGTCCCTCCCAACACAATTTATATACAATGTGATAAAAATGAGAATAAAGAGAGAAAACAGAAAAATTTAGGAGTTGCGTTATTGATAGAGAGATTTTGCAACATTTATGGTGGTTCTCAAGGAAGCTTTCAAAATATGCCTCAATCCAAATTGTCGCATCCCTTAGCTATGAAGTCGAGAAAAAAAGTGTTTCTCCGATGTAATTATCTGCCACTTTCTTTTGTTTCTTCTTTTAAAATAAAATCGGGCCTTGAGGGCAATGTTTTAAAAATCAGAACCAGGCTTGGAACCAGCTGAGGGTCAGACCATAACCAAACCGGTTTGAAATTTATGAGCTGGTTTTACTAAAAAATACATAAAATATTACAATTTTAATGAAAACAATATATTTTAAAGATTCCGATTTCCATACCATGATTTCAAACAATTGAGACAAATTATGCAAAATTTACTCATGTAAGGGTAAATATAACAAAATGGCATCGAGTGCACTACATATCCGAAACAAAATACATAAACAATGAGACTCTAAATGACCTCTAGACTCCTAGAGTCCAAAAAACAATATGCTACAAGCTACTACATGTCTGATATCAATGATCAAATCATCGATCATCAAACTAGAATAAAGCCAACTAGAAAGTTGGATTTAAAAAAAAGTGTTTTAAATGTCAAATTGGTGTTTATTTTGATATAAACCGGTTCAAACCAATTCAGACCGGTTCAGGCCGGTTCAGACAAGTTCAGGACTGGTTCAGTTCAAAATCGGTCCCCCAAGCCAATTTTTCTACCGGTTCCTTCCATTTACTATTGAACTGGTCGAACCAGCTGATTCCGATTCCGGTTAAACCGGTTTTTAAAACATTGGTTGAGGGGCAATGCCCCCAAAGTTAAAAGCACAATTTGACCCTTCTAAAACACTTGAAACGCCATGACAAAAACCAATTTTCTTGGAAAAATTGTTGGTTCTAAAAGCATCTAAAAATTCTGCGTATGTACAATGAGCTATAATGGTGCATATGTACGTAACTTGTTTGGCATATCGAATGCATTCTACAGTTGCGGTGATTGATTTGGGAAGTGTTTCATATACATCTTGTACAGCGGTGTGTAGGCTTTCAACAGGTGGTACATATGGCGGTGGGGAGACATTCAACAAGGAAGGTCATATGGCCATGATTACCTATCGTACCATCACCATTGCAGGTTGTACGGACACCGCTGCAGATCATATGATCAGAGATGCTAAAGGAGATCATATAGACATAAAGGTTGTGGGTTGTACAAATGGGTGAGTTGTAGGAAGAACATGGTGAGATCATATGGCACGGTGGTAAGGAGATCAAACAAGGAGATAAGTAGAAAAGTGGACTTCGGAGATCAAAAAAGTTTGATCGACTAGGTCATAGAGGAAGGGAGTGTGGGAGGTTGTACAAGTGTGTTTAGGTAGAGATCGAACAAGGTGGGGGACCGGCAGAGGTTGTACAAATAGTGCTGTGAGGTGGAGGGTTGTCAGTTCAATGGAAATTCGATGGTTTAGTAATGACTAGGAGTTCGAATGGAGCAGCTAGGAGTAGATCGAACAGTATGGTTGCCCCTCTCTAAGGTTTTATGAAGATTTTAGTGCCAACTCTTGCTCTTTTAATTTCAGTTTTTTTAATGTATGCAATTTGGAATAACTAAGTGTATGTGGTCCCCTTATTGGTAAAGTTGCATTAATTGTTTCTTTAGACGGCATGTCCATGTCTATCATGTGGATGCTTTCGGTCTTTCCTCGATAAAGCTTTAGTTTGGAGCCATTGACCATGTCTTTAACCAGATTACTATTCAAGTATTTCAATTTAGCCATTCCTTTTCTGAAATTTTCAAAAAAATAATGGTCTGAACCACCGCACTTTGAACTCACCCAACATAATTTCACACATCCCTTTACACTTCAGGCCCAAAGCTCCATCCTTGAATTTTATCTCGTATGAGATGTTTATCAGCCAAATACCTCCTTTGTTGTTCTTGAAGTCCCCCTATGCTATCACTCGTTTGAACACGTCACTTGTATCCCGCTATGCTTTAAAAATAGAAATAGATCGTACTTCGATGGTTGTACCTCTCCGTCTAATGAATTTTTCCTTGGACCCCCAATACACAATCATTTAAGTCATCTCTTTATACTTCTTGTCAACTACCCGTTCATATTAGTGGGCAGGCTTTCCAAAAAAGCGGTGCATCCATAATGTTATATTTGTTAAACTTGACGGATAATCCGACTATGACGTTTCCGTTCACAATGACTTTACATCACCGGCATCTGTTTCTGCCTATCCCACTGCCCACTTTGGTGGTTGTTGCCCTCTATAATCTCAAAGACATTGCAATCTAGATAGAACACTTCAAAGTTTTCCATATGCCAATGGAATAGACCATTGGGGGAGGTTGTATCATCTTCGGAGCATGATTGTAACTCCAATACCCCTTCATCATTTGGTTCCATCATACCTTGGTTCTCGTCAACCGAGCATTCTTCGAGTTTGAATGTGATGATCCTAATGAGATTGCTTCCTCACTTACTACATGATTCTTTAAATCTATTACATACTTCCATCCCTTGTTCTCCATGGAAATCAAATTCGTTTTCTAGTTAATGATCAGCTTTTGCAGCTATTAATCAACCCCAAGCCAATAATGTAGCATAGGTTGTTTTCTTCAACATGCTGACTACAAAATTCAGCAAAAAGGGTTGGGTTCCAATATTTACCTTTTGACCCATCAATACACCCAATATCTTAATGGCTTGTTGGAATGTTAAACACCACAAAGTTGGCTTCCCAGTTCTTCCAACTCTCCTCTAGAAGAACATTCACGGTAAAACCATCATTGATGATGATGTTTGTCAAATTCCTATTCAAAATTTGCATATACACAAATGTCGGTTGTCACGCTAGGTTTGTCATCGAAGCATAGGATTGATCACTTGGTCACTTGACGAGGAGGGCACGACTATAAATTCATTCTTCTATTGTTTTTGCTTGCCCCATCACCAACGTTAGGTTAGCCATTATATGCTCCATGTTTGGGCTAATGTCATGTATGGTAGCAAGATGAGAGCATTCTTGAGTTCTAGAATGTTTTGCAATAAGCCACCTATCATCACACATATAGTGGTCTTCAAAACAATCATGCAATAGATTTGTTAGGCTGCAGTCCACTCATTGTTGTGCTTGTATATTTTATTCAACCGACATTGTTCTTTGAACATTTCGCTCTCGAATTCAACCATTGCTTTGTCTAGCCTTTTCTTCTCTATACATGGGTCGATGTAATTGGTGTTAGGAAATAAGGGATAAAATATGCGGATGAGTCCCTCACAGAATTACAACAGTAGAAACTAATATGTAGAAAATATTACAGATCTCAAATAAAAGTGTAGAATAAAAATAACACAACACAAAGAGACAGTATTTAACGTGGTTCACCCAATTTGGGCTACGTCCACCAAGAATCACTTGCTCAAATTTTATTACAAGCCACCGCTCTCTCAATACAATACCCAGATCTGTTTGGAGCTATGCTCAACAAACTCTATAGAATTCACACCCGAATTCATACACATTTGCAATGTTACATCATCCCTACCATATGCACAAAACCACATAAGTAGACCACTTTGCTTAAGCGAGCTTTAACAAAAAAACCGTGGGTATCAAAACCATGGGCCAAAACCGTCCCATAAACCTATGGGTCAAAAATCCCACCCATATGAGAAAAAGCACATTTCCCGGTGAGAAAAGCGTGGAAAGTGCACGCACTCTTAGTGTACAGTCTTGAACACTTTCACACGTGAAAACCAACTCCACAACCTAACAATTGGCTTCCTTCACTTGTCATAATTTACTTGCCCTACACTACGTCCAATCATATTGCCATTGGCTTTCTTAGGACAATTGTCATCATTATGGATCCCAAGCCCACATTGATGAGACTATAACATGGCTCATCTTTGTAACATCCTCTTTTACCCTCATCAAGTTAATTCAACATGGATTTAGGTGTAGTAAAAGACTTGTGTCTTGTTTAAAAGTAATGAACATGATGTATTTGGCTTGTTCTATGGTAATTATTGCCACCCGTAAGTGCACCCTGATTAGAGAATGATGAGCACTCTCTCTTCTGTTGACAAAATTGGAACACCTCAAGGTTGTGGGAACCTATAACTGAGGTGAACCTCCAGAGTGGGTTGGTTCCCCTGTGAATCACCTAAAAACTGAAAATTGACAAGGAAAAGGGAGAAGGAATACGGAAGATGTAAATTGAGGTGATACACCAATGATTTGACACACACGTACTACTGCATACAAAAAATATAGAGATCCACACACATGCACAACTCTAGGCTAATCTGCAAAATTAATTCAAAGGTTTAGGTAAGGGACAACAGTATAGGGAAGAAATTCCACAACAAAGCAATACAATACCCTAATAAACACGATGAATACTCAAAAAACCAGCGATATGGGAAGGCAAAAATGAAGCTTTTCTATTCAGAGATGCAAGTACAAGCTAGGATTGCTAGAGCAAAACAACTGGAAGAGTGTGTCTATATTTTTCTTTACAAGAATAAAGTCTTTAAAGGCTGCTGCCCTCTGTTTCAGACCTCTGCTGCATGCAAAAAATAAATATATTATTTTATTCATCTTCCTTGACCCTTTGGAAGCATGCGGTGCATTAGAATAATAAAATACATTATTCTTTACCCCTGTTGCGCCACTTTAGAGCATGTATAATGTTTTTAAAAACATGAAAATGAATTCCTTCAGCTGCTGCGATTTAAATCAGACCCTGTTGTGTCTTGGTTAGCATGCAACTGCTGATGGAAAATAGGTAAAGATCCCCTTTTGACTGCTACGTGGGAGGACCTGCTGCCTTTACTTTTACCTTTTGTCCCTTATGCTTTTTCCTTTTGTCTTTTAGTGCCTTACCCTTTTGTCTTTTTCTGCCTTTTACTAAGGCTGCTTTTACCTTTTCATGCTACGTAGACTTTTGTGGGTCTGCTGCTAGGAAGAAAGGCATGCAACTGCCTGATAAACAATTAAAAATACCCCTTTTGACTGCTGGAAATGGCGCAACCTTTCTAGATAAACACATCATGCCATAAATTTATTAAATTTACCTTTGAAACCCTCAGCCTTTGGCGCAATTTCTCATGCTCATTGTGGGCCACAGATTTATTTCTAACTGCTGCTCCTGATTTTCTATTTTCAGCTGCTTCTATTGATTTAATAATAGAACAACTTTATCTCTTAATTTAGCATGGATAAAGCAAACTTATCCGTTGTTAAAATTAGCATCTTCTCATGCAAACCTTGGCGCTATTTTCATGTGCATGCAACACTCTAATTCGGGCACTTGCTATTTTTAGCATATGCTTAAAATAGCGTTTTTCCAATTCACCCAATTTCCATCTAGAACACTTTATTTTTGGCGAGTGCTAAAAATAGCAAAACATTAAAAATAGATTTTTCCGCCAAAATAGCCAATTTCACCGAAAATACCTTTGTTGGATCTAGCATGAAAAAATATGGTCACAGTAATCACTTTTGGTCTTCTATGATGGACATGTTCTAACAGATTCTGGCAAATAGATATACCATTTTGTGTATATACAGATGTAGTCACCTTCGAGTTGGAGATTTTGACAGATTATGCTACAGCAAAGACTATCTATGGAGGAATTAAGGCCTTTTTGAAGACTAGCTCTAGGATATTTCAACACCTTCAGTTGTATGAAGATTGGCTCCGGACTAGCTTCGGAAAAAGAGGAATAATTATGCAACAACTCTAGACAAGCGGGGATACATTTGGCATGACTTGTCAAATATGAAATAAATTTCATATTGTTGCGTATACTATTTTTAGAAATTGAACAAGTGGCATTTGGTTTCCATCAAAGGCTACAAAGCGGGAGAAGTTGACATATTCAAACATATGACAAGGAAAGTATGCTGAAGCGGTTGAAGCAATGTTCTAGTGGGAGTCTTTGAATAAATCACTATCCCATGTTTTCCAAAATTAATGGGATGAGCAATAGACTGAAAGTAAGAGCCTTTAATTGTAATACCTTCCCATAACTGCCTTTTGACAATTGGATTTTGCAGTTATGTCTTGTTAATGCTTCCAGTTAGAACAGTTTGATATTCTTGGCCATTGACCAAGTAAATGTAAGTAATGTATTACAAATAGAGAAGAGAACAGCCCAAGGGAGTTCCTCTCCTCTCTCCTTCTTTTTATTTTCTTTAGTTAGAAATATACTCTGATCTCCTGGATATAATACAGAAGTAAGTTTCTAAATCTCTTGTTGGTACTCTGTAGTTAGTTTCCATCCTATTCCAAGGGGGAGTTGGGCCGGCTCACCCTGAGGAAGGATAGTTCAACATAGTTATTTAGTTTAGCATATGTATCCATGTCTTTCCATTTCGTTATTTTCAGCTATTGTTTCCAGTATTATCATTTATAACTTGTTTCTAGTTTAGAATTGATTTGATATCAGCTATTGACTTTGTAGCAAATGATCAGTTTTAGTTTGTTTCATGCATGTTCGCATCTATGTCACGCAAAAATTTTCTCCTCCCTATTACATATAGCCTTTGGTTAACACCCTAAATTTGACAAACATTAGATTAAATGAGGATTATGACCCTCGTCATTTTTGGCACCGTTACCGGGAAATTTAGGTTTCATTAGGGAACAGTTGTTGATCTGAATTTTATGGTAGAATGCTCGTCAGTTTCCATTCAGAAATCATATTTCCTTACTCTACTAAAGATAAGTTGTCTATAGTGACACCAGGTCAAACTTTGTGTGCCAATTGGAGTAGTTGAAGCAGGGTTTCCTCATTACATTCCAATTCAAGGGAAAATTTGTTTAACGAACCTGTTAGAAGTAGTCTT
Organism: Taxus wallichiana var. yunnanensis; assembly: GCA_018340775.1. Taxonomy (NCBI): domain Eukaryota; kingdom Viridiplantae; phylum Streptophyta; class Pinopsida; order Cupressales; family Taxaceae; genus Taxus; species Taxus wallichiana. The sequence continues at coordinate 605,131,645 of CM031235.1, forward strand.
TTAAGTTCAATTTTTTATAGTACGTAGGAGCATAGTTCAAAAAATTGTTTTTAGCGATTTATTGGCAGGCCAAATTTTGACTCGGAAATCATGAATCGGCAATTTATCGGCATTAATCGTCAACTTTATCATTACTTTAAAAAACATTTAAATTCATAAAATAAACTTCAATTAAATGTAAAACTAGAATGCCATAGGCCCATAAGTATATTTTCTATTAAGTTTTGACCAAAAAGAATATTAGCAAGGAATATTAGCATGAAGGCACTCGACAACCTTAGCAAAGTCTTTAACATGGACACTAATAATCTGTGAGTGATACATGTTCAGCCCTGAATGGTAAAAGTCGAAGGTCGTGGATAATGCATTCATAGGAATAGACTTCGTGTGTAGAAAGATATGGGAAAACATAAGTTGAGAGTACTCGACTTCTCTAGAAACAGCATTTAGTTTACTGTCTAAAGTTTAAACTTTACCCACGTGTTTTCTCTCAAACAGCCCTAGCGAAAACGTGAAGGAAGTTCGAACCTGCTCATCCAGCAAAATACCCTAGGTCGAAATCGCGCAGCAAAAAAAACGAGTCGAAATGCATTGAAAATGGCACTTTTATTTATGTTTTTCCGTATTACAGTAAACCCGCGATTTTCCACGATTTTTGGCACAATATTTCACGATTTTTACCCATAAAAATCATTGATTAATCGTTGTGTCAAAAATCGCGATTTTTTGGATGTTTAATCGTTTTCCCTGCTATTGGCGATAAATCGCGATTTTGGATCGAGAGGGTAGGAGATTCAAATGTGTATGTGAGTAAATCTTCCAAAAACACCAAACTAGCAAATGTAATGGTTCTAACATGCCCAAAAGAACTAAAAAGTGCCTTGTTATTCTCAATATAAGAACTTGCATGTTCACCAGTATTAATAAGATCAATGGTTCCAAGTTCCAACAAAGAAGAGATCATTGGCGCAGGAGACATTGATGGCCTGTTGCTTGCAATAGGTGATGAGTGCAATGAAGAAATCCTATATCCAGAGAGAGGAGTTGGTATGGCAAAGTATTATGTGGGAACCTTCAAAATCCAAGGAGGGCTGCCCGATTCGATATTTGAAAAACAAGGAGCCACCATCTGTCATGCATGTACCAGAACATGAAGAAGATTTGCATTGCTTCATTAATCATCCCATGCGCTCACTAGAGCCAAGCACTGACTTTGTAAAGAAGGTCAATGTTTTGAAGGAAGAGGAGCAGAAAAGAGAAAAAATCTGATCCTGTTCCACTCATGGATTGTTGTTTCAATTACAGAGCTGATTATATGGTCTCGAATTCTAGGGAAAGGAAGCTACTTCCCTCAACCAGTTAATGGGTTTGTATAGCCCAGATCTCTAAATCAATTAGAGTAGGGTAGAGTAGGTTTTCTTTCAGTATAATAATGTTCCCTGCATATTCTTCCTTCCTTTCTTTGAAATACGAATGGAATCTGTCTTGTACTAAGCATTGCTCCGAACAAGAGAACAAGGTCCAAAGTTTCCCAATGCATCAAGGAATCACCATTTCTTCATTCACAAATTGAGGCTACAATGGGCTAGAAGGCAGCTCTGAACCGAGAATCAAGAACCATCCAAGACAAGACTCCTCAATGGAATTGGGAATGTAGTCCAAGTATTAACCTAATTCTTTGCTTTTAAATATGATTATAAGTTCTTTTTACTATAATAAATCCACTTTAAAAGTAGGGTCTTAAAAAAAACAGTGTACCCTTGTCCACATCACCCTACAATTCTACATGATCCAATGAGCCAATCATTGGCATGCACAATGGTGGAGAAAGGATTTTCCCAATTGGCATTAAAAGACACAAGACGGGAAGAGGTTAGTACTCCACACATGGGAAATTAATTGGAGTAAAACAGGTTCATTCCCAACCACGTGAACATAACTATTTGGTGAGATGAACCTAATGATTAGATCATGGTATTTTATATTGAGTGAAATGAGTTTAAAGACTGATGCATGGGAAGTTGACAACACGACATGATTCGCAGGGTTAAGCATGTCACACCTCTTTAAAAATAGGACTTCAATTAATACCATGTCCTTTGCATGCTCTAGAATCATTGTTTACATTTATATTTACATCCTCCGCAACACCGTCATCATTTTTCACATTCACTCCAAGAAAAATCATGTTGTTTCATCCCCATTGTCATTGTGATCTAATTTCACTATTGGCAAGATAGGTCAGAAGAAGATATTAGAGCCTCTTTCTATCCAACAGTTGCATGATGTAACCGTCTCCCAAATATTTTGAGGCGTTGGCTGGTTAGAAAATTTGAAAAAAATTGAAGGGTTTGATGAGCAACTTGTGGAAGACTTTTTCCAAAAACTAGATGGGATTACTATACAGACGAGGAAGAAAAATTAAGGTTGGGAAATTGGCTGGTTAGAAATTTTTAAAAATTTGAAGGGTTTGATGAGCAACTTGTGAAAGAGTTTGTCCGAAAACTAGATGGGATTACTATACAAAGACGAGGAAGAAAAATTAAGGTGACCCCTGAAATTATTAGCCATCTCTCTGGAATTCCAAATATTCATGAGGATTTTGCAAATATCAAGATGATTAGAATTTTTTGCCAAGAAGGTGAACCAACTCTTGAATTTGTTCAAAATACGAGAGGGGTTGCATAAGGGAATCAAGAATGGAGGACAATGATTATGTAGGCAATTAAATTCTTCACTGGGATGGCCCATATGACATGGTCTTGGGGTCAAGGATGAAGATACTCAATCACTCGAGGTATGTTGGAGAGCGGGCGGACTATCACGTCACTCTTCCCAAATTCCCATATTCCTCTATGTAGACAATGGCAAAGAAATATAGGACAGATCTTGAACCCTTAAAACACCACGACCTCGTTAATGATCTACAAGCACCATTTTCTTCAAAAGCCCGATCGAAAGGGAAAATGGAAGGAACTCTTGAACAACAAATAATTGAAAAAGAAGACTTCTAAACCCTCGCTAAGCACAAAATCCTCCTCCCGGACTCCAAAAAAGAAGAGGAAGATCATAACCATGACGACTTCTACTCAAGCATCACCCAAGAGGTGTCTCACCACTACGGTTAAATCGCCTTCTCAATTAACTAGAAGGAGAGCCTCAACTCTAGAGATTGTTATCTCTAACTTTGGAGATGACTCGAGCAGAGAGAAAGGGGGAAGCGGATCCCTCCCTCCAAGCAAGAAAGAAAAAGGATAATGATGGTATCGGTTCACAAAGGAGATATTGAAGAAGAACGAGAAGCTGCTGAGATTTTGGGAAACATAATTATGGACAAGAGAGTGGAAACCCCTTGTCAAGAGGTTTCATAGTGGAAGCACAAAAGCCTATTGAACAAGTAACAGGATCTTTGAAACCTCCCTACACCTAGAAAGGAATTTAGACAAAAGCGAGCCCTCCAAGTTAAACCAGGAAGAACAAATTACCTTTCCATCGGAAGAGCAAGTTAACTCTCCAACAGCCAAACAAAAACCTTACACGTATTAGCTCTCTCTAAGGCTGAACTTTTACTCCAACAACATGGAGAAATAAAATTGCTAAAACATTCATTAAAATGTAAGGATGAGGCCTTAAAGACAAAGGAGGACCTTATATTCTCCTCCTAGAAGCTCTAAAAGTAAAATAGTTAAGAAGTTGTATTCAAGAACGCCAAATTAATAAATTGCAGTCAAAGATAGTTGCACAAGAGAAAAAATTAATGAGTTATAGTCAAGAGCTTCTAAGCAGGAGAGATTGGAAATTGGAAAAAGAGTTCAAGAAGGCCAAATAAGATGCAAAAATTGTGAGTCAAGATAAAATAAGGGAAGTACAACTTGAAGACCTTGGGACCCATTTCTACAACAAGTGGAATTTAATGGAGAAAATAAGGGAAGTACATTCGTGTTATAATTGCAATTTGTTATTTTTAGTTGTGTGGTATTTTTGTAAAAGGAAAATTTCCAATTATAGCACTAAAAATAGCAGCTTGGTGGCTAAAGTGCAAAGCACCAACTTCAAAATAGAAAAATAATGTTAAAAGGGGAGGTCGTCCCTCTTTAAGTGGGTAAAGTAAATGTTAAACAAGAAATAAAGTGTTCCACATGGAGCGCTCCACAAGGAAAAGAAAGAATAAGGCTAAAAAGGTAAATGGTTGGGGCTCATTGTAAGGATCATCAGGAAATTGGATACTTCTCTTTTGGAAATTGGAGCATTGAGCTCTCATTTTCAGCCTTTGAGGACAAAAACCCTCATTGGATCCTATTGAGGATGAAAACCCTCAATAGTCACAACACTTGGGGACGAAAACCCTCATTTGTTGCATTGGTGGCTTCATCCGGGAGTCACAAGTGAGCTTCATATTAAAATTTTCGAACAATAGGGTTTCCACATGTGCTAGGGCACGATTCCAGCTAGGGCACACTTTTTGGGGCTGCCAAACTCATTTCCAGCTTGGGCGACCCATTTGGAGATTTCAGGACCACTTTTCAGTAGGATTCTATGGTTGGAAAATTATGAACTTAATTTTGTTTGATAACTATCATTTTTGTGGTAATTTTGAGCTATCATTTGTATTGTATCTCCAAGTATATCTAGAAATATGGATTGTTGAAGTTTCAGTTGTCTTTTGGACAATAATTAATTCCAGCAGTCAATATTTTGTTGTTGAAGCATTTATTTTGCACTATCTCATCAACAGCTTTCAAGCTATTGATATATTTCTTAAGATTTGCATGTGAGAAATACTAAAATCTGAATTTTACCTAGGTCGCTTAGGGTTTTGGGGACCTAAAATAGGTTGCAGCCTAATTTTTGCATAAAATCATATTGTTGTCATAAACTTTCAGGTTTATACATGTGGCTGTCATAAATTCCAGCAATGTTCCATTAGGGTTTTGGGGAAAATCCAAATTCCTCAAATTTGAGCCCAAAAGGGACATTACAATGGTATCAAAGCATCGTTCCTCCCATCTTGTGTGAGGGTAAATTCAGATTTTCAGATTTGCATGAATACCAGTGAGGAAGGGTTCAAAGTGTACCAAAGAAGGACTTTGGTAAAGAACATGGGGATAAGGAACAAAGGCCTCCACCTTCCAATGAGATGAGCTACTTGCAAGAGTTGATGTTGAGGAATCAAAGAGACATGGAGCAAAGCTTTCAAAGGACAATGAGGGCTTCAATGATTGAATTGATCCAAGCCATCCAAGGTGCTCCGGAATTGAAGAAATCTCTAGGTGAGGGCAGCTCTTCCGGCAATGAAAGAACTTCCATTAATCCTCCCACAAGAACCTTCTAAGCTAAATTTCTACAAAGGGAAGAAGAGGAACTACTAGAAGGAAGGCAACAAGATGGGGCTGATGAGATGGGTCGGTTCTATGGGAAATACCATGCTTTGAGGCAAACCATCCACCAAGAGATTTCTTTCCTTGATTTTTGTACCTTAAAGTCAAGGAATGGTCACAAGGGTGGAAGAAGACTTCATAATGATCAGCCCCGAAAGATATTCAACAAAGGTTGGGGAAAATAACCCTACCTACATATGACAGATCAACAAAGTGTTCTGCTAGGGCATGGCTCCAAAATTTGGATACTTATTTGTCCTTGAATCCAATGTATGAAGAGGAGGCACTCAAATTTGTCACCCTCCACTTGGAAGGAGTGCACATGAGTGGTGGTACCATGGCATGATCACACAAGGGCATGAATCGATCACTACCTTGGAGGAGTTTAGTCAAAAGCTTGCGGAAAGATTTGATAGGGTTGATCCGGAAGTGCACTTTAGGGAGTTGGCACAATTGAAACAATGCAGCTCCATAGATGAATATGTGGCTGAATTTCAAAGACTTTCCGTGATGGTGCCGGATGTTTCCGCAAAGAGACTTGTGGTTTTGTTTGTTGAGGGTTTGATGGACCCCCTCAAGGGTTTGGTAAGAGCTTTCAACCCTCTTTCACTCCAAGAAGCAATCAAAAATCCCTTGATTTAGAAAATTCAGCTCCAAGGACAGCCATGATTAGTGGGCAGCCTAAGACCACTTTGGTTAGTGGGCAACCAAGGACAACATTGGGATTTGGGCAGCCGAGGACAGCAGCAGCAAATGGGCAACAAAATGGACCTCTTGGGCAGCCCAAAACAGCACCTTTGGGGCAGCCAAAGAAGCCATTACACCTAGTACCAAGCATGAAAAGGAGCTTCCCAAAACAAGTAATGCATGGGACAAAAGGAACGATTTGAGAAGAAAAGGGTTGTGCTTCAATTGCAAGGATCCTTGGACACCTGGATCATTGTTGCTTAGGTAAGGGGCATGTAAATTATATTGAAGTATATTCAGATTGTGAAGGAGCTGAAATTGAAGAGGTGATGCCAAAGCATGAACCGGATATAGACATCGACTCTTTGGATAGCACTCTTACCACTTTATATGGTGCCCCTAGATATCATCCTTTTCGTGTGAAAGGTGTGTTGAAGGGTCAAAAGGTAACGGTTTTGATTGATAGTGGAGCTACACATAATTTCATTGATGAGGGTTTGGTTGCTAGGATGGGGCTTGAAGCGGAAGACTTCAAGGGTTTCAAAGTGACCATGGCTGATGGGTTTTCTATTCCATGCACCAAGAGGATTCCAAAGATCAATATCACCCTTGGAAAGCATAAGGTATGTGATGACTTTTATGTGGTTGGCATAGGTGAGACAGATCTTGTACTTGGTGTTCAATGGTTGCACTCTTTAGGAGAATTCACACAAAATTACCAAAGTATGGAGCTGAAGTTTAAGGTGGAAGGAAAGGAAGTTGTACTCCAAGGCATGGCTAATGGAGCTCCACAAGTGGTCACGAAAAGGATGGAAAGAGCCTTCAATAGAGGGCAAGTTGTGTGGGCTGCTCATTGTTTGGTAAGTTCTACTCATGCATTTTCAGAACAGCAGCCATATCATGTAGATATTCAGCCCTTAATTGATAAGCATGCTAAGGTTTTTGGTAGTATTCCACATGGGTTGCCACCGGATAGGGGTTTCCAACACATCATGGGTTATCACTACTCCATACCACCATCCAAGAGCCTACAAGGAAGAAATTGAGAAGGCAATTAAGGAGTTGCTGGAAATGGGTCACATTAGGCCTAGTTCTAGTCCTTTTGCTTCTTTGGTTGTGTTGGTTAAGAAGAAGGATGGAACCTTAAGGATGTGCATTGATTACCGGTTGTTGAATAAGAAGACCATCAAGAATAGGTATCCCATACCTAGGATTGATGAATTATTGGATGAGCTACATGGGGCAGCCTTCTTTTCCAAAATTGATTTGAGATCCGGCTACCACCAAATTCGGGTAAGAGAAGAGGATGTGCAAAAACAGCATTTAGATGTCATTTTGGGCACTTTGAGTTTCTAGTTATGCCATTTGGTTTGACTAATGCACCAGCCACTTTCCAATCATGCATGAATCATGTTTTTAGCAAGTATTTGAGGAAATTTGTGTTGGTTTTCTTTGATGACATCTTGATCTATAGTAGGACATGGGAGGAGCACCTCCAACACTTGGATAAGGTGCTGGAAATTTTGGAACAGCAGTTCTTTTATGCAAAAGAATCCAAGTGTGAGTTTGGGTTGACTGAAATTTTGTATTTGGGACATGTGAATGCACAAGGGGTTCATGTGGATCAACAAAAAATTCAGGCCATCTTGGATTGGCCGCCACCTACCAATATATCACAATTGAGGGGATTTTTGGGTTTGTGTTGCTACTACAAGAGATTTGTGAAAGGGTTTTCACAACTTGATGTTCCTTTGATTGATTTAACTAGGAAGGGAGCTTTCAGCTGGTCGAAAACAGCCCAAATAGCATTTGATAAGCTCAAAAGGCTGAAATATCCTTGCCCCTGAACCTGAATTTTTCCTTGGAAATGCGACTAGGGTTTGGATGGAAAATTCATGCTACAAACACCCAACAAGATCTGAACCTTCTCTAAACTGACCACAATATTTTTAGCAGCCAAAATAAGAAAGAAACCAGATTTTTAAGAGGCCAAAGGACTGTGAAAAGATCAGAATTTATCCCTTATAAAACGCGACTGGATTTATAATAAAAACTCAACAAACTTCAATGTGTTCTCATAAATTGATCTCAAGTTATACCAGTCACAAAAGAATAAAATACTGAATTTTTAACAGCAAATAATGGCTGGAAAAGCACACAGAAATCTGCCAAATGTATGTAATAGATAACAGTACTAAAACCCTTCCAGAATTAATTAAAGCCCACTCGATTTGCTTGATATTAGCAGTTGGACATATGGCAATACAAATCAGACTGGAAGTACCTCTGAAATAGCGTAGAATACCCATTTTGGGTCGCCCAACAGTAAACAAGTTGGCAATCCACTGCTGCAAATTTATTTCTTCTACAAACACTGCTGGAATAATAAAAACCTGTGAATAACAATGGAATCTCCTGAGTAGAAATTCCTCTCACTTCTCCTGGGGTTTTCATCCACAAGAGGGGAAATCCAGAGGGTTTTCATCCTTGGATTTTTTTGCAAAAAGCTCTGAGCTCCAATGCCGGAAAGAAAATATCATAATAACCTGGAATGATCCCTAGGCAAGTCGACTCTCTTTTAAAGAGAAAAAGACCCCAAAAAGCCAAGTCACATTTCCCTAGGCAAGCTAGATGTTTTTTTTTTTTTTTTTAAGTCTAGAGCTAGTCGCATTTTTCCCTTAGGAAGTACATTAAGTGCTTTTTATTATTTTATTTTTTTGCACTTTCCTAAGTCTATTTTAATATTAAGTTTATTAATTTATTATATGTGCTTTAGTAATGTTTTATTTTAATTTTAGCACAATATAATAAAATTAATAAAACTTAAGTCACCCTTGAGCTCACCCTTTGGTTGTCGGGTAGACAAAATGGGCCAAAGGTCTTCGATAAAATTATCCGAGAAAGAGGGACATTACAGTCCTCCCTTCCCGAGATTGCTTGCCCCAAGCAATATCAAATCTGCATTCCAATCGATCCTGGATCCCAAATCAACCTAAGCTTTTTGAATGATCTCATACACACTATACCAAACTGCTCAAAGTCTGCAAAAGGAATTTTATGCAACTTACTCATGAAAAGTGCCACGATCCTCCTCAAGTATGCCCCTAATTTACTATACTCTTCATCATGTCCTTGTTGTCCCATACTGGTATGTAATGAAAAATCCTCATAGATGTCTTCATGAGATGATTTTTGGTCCATAACTATCATAGACTTGGCTGTCATTTGATGGGGCAGCATGTATTTGAGTGCTCTCATGGTGACTTGTTTCACTTCATGTTGGAAACTCAACTCCACAGCTTGCAAATCTTGGGTGACTCTTCCTAGTGAATGTAGCCATTGCATACCAAGCACAACATTATTACCCTTCAAGTCAATAACATAGAAGTCATCACAAAGCGTATACTCACCGAATAGAATGCTAGCTTTGTTTACTTTCTTCTTGCAAGGAATAGTGAGACCACCTGTTGTAGTTACATCAAAGCCTTCAAAATTATCACAATGTAAACCTCTTTTGTTTACCAAACCTTCATCCAGGAAGTTATGTGTAGATCCACTATCAAGAAGTGCCATGACCTTACACCCGAACATTGTACCTTCAAACATGAATGGATTATACCTTGGTGCTCCTAAAAGATAAGTGAGGCTACCATCATTTACAATGTTTGGCATTGGCTGTCCATGTTCATTTTCTGAATTAGCATCATCATCCACATCTGAAACAACCTCAATGAGATGTATCTTACCCTTTCCAAGACACCTATGACCCAGTCCCCAAGGATCTTTGCAATGAAAACATAAGTTTTTTCTGCGAAGGTCATTCTTCGTATCAAGGTCCATCTTTGGTGTAGATTCAACCTTTGAAGAAGTGGGCTGCTCACTTTCATGTTGTTCTGATTTTTCATTCTTAACATTTTTCTTTTGGGGCTGAAATGGAGGAGTAGTGTCTAAGTCCAATGTTGTCTAAATGGCCTCATGCAAAGTTCTAGGCTTAAGAGCCTTGACAAAACCCCTCAATCTATCATGTAGTCCCTCTATAAAGAGCATCACCACACGCTTTTCCGGCATCTCTGGAACCATCACTGCAATGCGCTGAAATTCGTTGATGTAGGCATCAACATGTCCCATCTGGCGGAGCTGAGCCAAGTCCTTATAGTACAACTCCACATCCTTCCTGTCAAAATCAACCTCTCGCTAAATTCTCTATAAGACTACGAGAAGGTCATGGTTCTGTGTGACCAGCCCATGATGCCACCAATCATATGCTACTCCCTCAAGGTGTAGAGTGGCAAACTGAATAGCCTCCTGCTCTTGCATAGGCTTAAGGGTAAGATACGTGTCGAGCTTATGAATCCAAGCTCTAGCTCGATCTTCCCACTCCCATCAAAGGTGGAAAGAGTCACCTTGTTGGTAGCCTTCACTCCCTATTTTGTTGTGCTCTGGGCCTCCTATCATGTCTAGCCCTCAAGCTATCCCTCCTCTGTGCACAATACTGCGGAAGGGGAAAAACATCCCTCACATGCTGTGGTAAATTCCTCCACTCATCACTAGTTGCCATAACATTGTCCTGGAAAGACACGTCCTCAAGTGGTTCTTCACCTCGGCGGTTCATTTTGTTGCAAGAAACCGGGCCACATAGGCCTATCTCGGTATGCAGGTAGGCCTCCTCTCATCTGTATGAGTGTGCCTCCTCTCACGGTGAGGAGATCCCCTCACATTGCCAATCTCGAGGGTGATCTATTGTGTCTCCTGTGACTACTGGAGAATTGATACGGATCTGTCTCTCCTGTCATATTTGTCTCTTGGCCTATCCAAGGCCAACCTATCTAGAGTAGATCCCATACGCTCCATGGACTGAATCAACCGTTGCTGAGTGGCTACCATAGTCCTAAAAAGCTCTTTGTCTAGATCCACCTGCTCATCCCGGGAGGGCTCTCCTGTCTATCACCCATGATTTCAACCCTAACACCTGTTTCAAAACTAGCCTCTAGTCGTGCTCGTCTTCGTGTGTAATATCTGTGTGGTCCAACCTCTCTTGGTTGCATTCAAGTCTGATTTTTTAAAACTCTTGTTCTTTCCCACACAGGCTGGGAGAATACACTACTTTGATACCACTGAAATATCCATACCCCTGAACTTGAATTTTTCCTTGGAAATGCGACTAGGGTTTGGATGGAAAATTCATGCTACAAACACCCAACAAGATCTGAACCTTCTCTAAACTTACCACAATATTTTTAGCAGCCAAAATAAGAAAGGAACTAGATTTTTAAGAGGCCAAAGGAATGAAAAAGATCAGAATTTATCCCTTATAAAAAGTGACTAGATTTATAATAAAAACTCAACAAACTTCAATGCTTTCTTCTCATAAATTGATCTCAAGTTATACTAGTCACAAAAGAATAAAATACTGAATTTTTAACAGCAAATAATGGCTGGAAAAGCACACAGAAATCTGCCAAATGTATGTAATAGAAAACAGTACTAAAACCCTTCCAAAATTAATTAAAACCCACTCGATTTGCTTGATATTAGCAGCTGGACATATGGCAATACAAATCAGACTAGAAGTACCTCTGAAATAGCGTAGAATGCCCAAAAAGTGGGTCGCCCAACACTAGACAAGCTGGCAATCCACTGCTGCAAATTTATTTCTTCTACAAACACTGCTGGAATAATAAAAACTTGTGAATAACAATGGAATCTCCTGAGTAGAAATTTCTCACTTCTCTTGGGGTTTTCGTCCACAAGAGGGGAAATCCAGAGGGTTTTCGTCCTTGGATTTTTCTGCAAAAAGCTCTGAGCTCCAATGCCGAAAAGAAAATATCATAATAACTGGAATGATCCCTAGGCAAGTTGACTTTCTCTTTTAAAGAGAAAAAAGGCCCAAAAAGCCAAGTTGCATTTCCCTAGGCAAGTTAGATGTATTTTCTTTTTTTTAATTCTAGAGCTAGTCGCATTTTTCCCTTAGGAAGTACATTAAGTGTTTTTTATTATTTTATTTTATTGCACTTTCCTAAGTCTATTTTAATATTAAGTTTATTAATTTATTATATGTGCTTTAGTAATGTTTTATTTTAATTTTAGCACAATATAATAAAATTAATAAAACTTAAGTCACCCTTGAGCTCACCCTTTGGCCGTCGGGTAGACAAAATGGGCCAAAGGTCTTCGATAAAATTATCCAAGAAAGAGGGACATTACAAAGGTGATGAGTTCTTGCCCGGTACTTCTTGTTCCAGATTTTTGAATTTTTCTATTCCATTTGTGCTTGAATGTGATGCTTCGGGTGAAGGTGTCTGGGTTTTTTTGATGCATGATAAGCATCCCATTGCATATGACACTCGGAAACTCAAGGAGCATGAGCAGAATTTCTCCATTTATGACAAAGAAATTTCAGCCATCATGCATGCCTTGGCCAAATTTCAGCAATACTTGGTTTGTGGAAGGTTTGTGGTCAAAACTGATCATAATAGCTTGAGGTTCTTTCTTCACCAAATGGATTTGAATGACTAGCAACAAAAGTGGGTAAGTAAACTTCAAGCATATGATTTTGATATTGAATATGTCAAACGGAAAAATAATGTGGTAGTGCATGCTTTGTCAAGGAAGCCAATTCCTTGCTCTTTTGATGATGTTGCAATACAAAATGGAAAGATGAAGGATGCAGAAATTTCAGAACAGCCAAGGTTGCAATTGCTTGAGGGCAAGCAATTGCGGGGAGGGAGGATTGTAATGTCCCCTTTTCCAAGCTAGTTCAACTTGAAGACCTTGGGACCCATTTCTACTTCTTGTGGGCTTTAAGGGAGAAAATAAGGGAAGTACATTCATGTTATAATTGTAATTTGCTATTTTTAGCTTTGTAATATTTTTGTAAAAAGGCAAATTGCCAATTATAACACTAGAAATAGTAGGTTGGTGGCTAAAGTGCAAAGCACCAACTTCAAAATAGAAAAAAGTTAGAAGGAGAGGTCGTCCCTCTTTAAGTGGGAAAAGTAAATGTTAAAAAGGAAATAAAGTGTCCCACATGGAGCACTCCACAAGGAAAAGAAAGAAAAAGGCTATAAAGGTAAATGTTGGGGCTCATTGTAAGGATCATCAAGTGAATTGGATACTTCTCTTTTGGAAATTGGAGCATTGAGCTCTCATTTTCAGCCTTTGAGGACGAAAACCTTCATTGGATCCTATTGAGGACGAAAACCCTCAATAGTCACAACACTTGGGAACGAAAACCCTCATTTGTTGCATTGGTGGCTTCATCCGAGAGTCACAAGTGAGTTTCATATTCAGAATTTCATAACAAGGGTTTCCATCTATGCTATGGCATAGATTCCAGCTAAAGCATGCTTTTGGGGGCTGCCACACTCATTTCCAACTTGGGTGACCCATTTGGAGATTTCGGGATCACTTTTCAGTGGGATTTCTGTGGTTGGAAAAATCTGAACTTAATTTTGTTTGATAGCTTCCATTTTTGTGGTCATTTTGAGCTATCATTTGCATTGTATCTCCAAGTATTTATGAAGATATGGATTTTTGAAGTTTCAGCTGTCTTTTGGACAATAATTAATTCCAGCAGTCTATATTTTGTTGTTGAAGCATTTATTTTGCATTATTTCATCAAGGGTTTCAAGTTGTTGATATATTTCTAAAGATTTGTGTGTGAGAAATACTAAAATCTGAATTTTACCTAGGCTTATAAAATCATATTGTTGTTATAAACTTTCATGTTTATACATGTGGTTGTCATAAATTCCAGCAATGTTCCATTAGGGTTTTGGAGAAAATCCAAATTCCTCAAATTTGAGCCCGAAAGGGACATTACGAAGGGAGTTTGAATTAGCGAAAAATTTAAGAGAACTCTTAAGAAGGATGATAGAATCAAACAAATGGAAGAGGAGTTGGAAAGCTTAAGAGTCGCAACTCAGTCAAAAGATAAAACAATACAAACTGATTTTGTATTTCCAAGAATCATTATACCTAGGAGAAAGGAGACTGGATTTCAAGCTATTACATTTTTAGACAGGTAGGAAATTTAAATGAAAGGTTAAATGATGAAATTGAAGAACTCAAGAATCAGAAAAAATATCTAGAGTCTAGACCGGAACAAGCCTATAAAATTTCAGAAGCTTTACTATCTTGTAGGAAACCCTCTAGTTTATATGAATTGTTCCTTAAAGAAAAATTTCTTAGGTGGAAACTCGCTTCTGACAACAAATTGTGGAATACCTTCCGATCTTGAGGATGAGAAAGAATTTATGGAAACTTATCTTGGAAGCACACAAGAAGGACAAGACCTCATCTATGAATTCTATTTGCATGGCTATCTAATGAGCCATATCACCACATTCGTGCAGTCTTTTTGTAGAAGAGGCACAACTCACAGCATTTACTTCTCTTTTGTGTTATCAGAAACTTGCACGACATGAATAAAGAATATGTGGCGCAAGAGCAAACTGTGGGTCTCCCAATTAGACATGAATATCCAAACACCATTGCCTTCCACACAAAGTTTAGGATCAATGCTTTCAAGGAAGGACTGAAAGAAAAATATTTGTGACATCTATCAAGGAGAGTGGATGATTTTTAGCCTATACATCAGCACCCTTCAATCATGAATACATGCCCTATACTACGAGATGGGAGGATATGGGTGATGCTTTGAAGAAGAGGGAGCCAATCTCCTAACTAATCTGAAATGATCTTTAAGGAGACAAAATGTCACTTCTAGATTTGTTCTTATATATAAAAGCGATTGGATTGGTATGAGGTATAGACTTCCACTTCCTTTGCTGCCAATTCTCTGATCCCTCCAAGGTATTGTACAACACAACTGCATGTAAGCTGAAAATAAGTCATAACAGCCATAAGTCACTTGGGATTCCCTGCAATTCGGCACTAGAATGGCTGGGAGGATTGTCTTCACTAGTGGAGCCTTTCTAATATCATTACCATTCGAGAAAACCCTCTTAAATTGCACATGTGTACAGCTGTTTATGACTGAAAATATTATGACCAACAATATAGAAATGATACAAATATGACAAACCCATGCAAGTTTCAGTAATGTGATTGATGGAGAGGCGGTGGGTAACCATACAAGGACTGAAAACTCTCTATCTTCAGCTGCAATCCCATATGCTCCACCATTTGCTTGGGTGGGAAACAAACTCAGATGCTCTTCCCTTTTTATACCTGTACCTGCACATGGAACAAACTTATTAAAGAAAACAAGAGTTGCCCTCATCGTTGCTTCTTCATGCCTCATGGATATGATGGCAAGTTCTCTTTCATTACTTGCAATCATCTCATATTCTCCACTCAAGTGATGGATCTTCAAACATTCACCTAAGTTGTCCCAAACACAGCTGTAACCATGTGTTTTGTCCCCCAAAATCAGAAGCATAGTGGCTGGGATCCTTCTTATGACAGTTGAAAACACATCAACGATGATAGTAGATTGGAAACCCTTCAACCTCATGGCTGGATACTCATCTCTGACTGTCATAGAAATGAATAGGGAGCTGAAATTGTTGCAAACAGCGAATGAAAAAAGGGTACAACAACTGTCAAACTGAAAACTCCTCGTGGAATATTGCAATGTCAATGATATGGGGGCTGGAAACAACCCAAAAATGATTGACTGTTTGTGAAGGTTTGATGTCTTCTACCATTTTCCACACCGGTTCATCATATACTTTAGCTTTGCCTTTGCCCTTGGTGTCTTCAAATGTCCATTAGCCTTCTTTTTCTTCTATGTCCAGACTGCGTAAATGCTCTTGTTCTTCATTGCACAATTCTTTGTTTGTAGGAAGAGGTTAAATCTGTTCTGGTTCAAACATACCTGCAAGTTCCTATCTTCTTTTTTATTGGACTTGTCTCCCTCTTCTTTATTATCTTTGACTCTATGACATACTTCTATTTTCTGATGAGTATCTTTCTTGGTTCTTCCATTCATGCTAGTTGTGGCTGCGCAATTCCCCTACTTTGCTTCTTTTGGGTCTCTAAACTCAACTCCTTCTGCATCTATAGTCCCATAGTAGAGGAATGTTTTGATCTTTTCCAAACCGCATTCATCCTAGAATTATTGTTTTCAAATGTGAAGGTCTAAATACAATTTTTCACTGTCTCCAAGTGTGCGTTTCTCTTCTCCATCCCTAGTGAAAGTACCATGCCTTGGGTAATGGCATATCTCACGGGAAGATACAAACCCACCATTTTGGCTCAATTTGTTTTATCTTCCATGCATCAATACATCCCCGAATGTGTATTTACGGGCATTGATTTGCGCAATATTTGGGTCAAGCTTTAGTTAATCTAGATGGTAACATAAAGCTTGCAAACATCATACCTATTGCTTCGCTCCATGCAAGGCTCTTCCTTTTGTGTACAAGCCATCATGTCGTTGTTATCCTCTTCAATGCATAACCCAGTCAACGCTTACTCTCGTATCTTCTTGTGGAAGATGTTCTTGAAATTTAACCAAGAATGTATCCAAATTAGAAGTAACAAAATATGGCGGAGTTTGTTTCTCCTCAACGTGGACCATTCTCATAGGCCTAATCTCATGTTCTCTTCGCATCCTATAGTTCAAATCTATATCTCGAATCCCCACTTATATAGGAGGCCGCTTCCCATGGGATATGACTACTGCATTAGAATTTGTATAATCCTGCTTGGTATGCGCAAGCGCATAAAGCGTCCGTATCTTAGACTTAGTAGGAGATCTACTTGTATATTGCAAGTCATCTTCTAAGAATGGATTCTTTGAGTATGCATTAATAGGAATCTTCTAGTTGCTATAATCTTGTATATGCTTTTCCCCTCTTGATTGTGGGGTTCTACTCTTTCTTAGTGTTCTACTTTGAACCAACTTTTAGTATCCTGCACATAGGAAGACATAGGTTCTTTAGGGATGATGTAAGGCTTCGCTTAGTCATTTTCATAGGTATGACAATGATAGAGTCCTCCAACTTGCACTTGCATTTGATTTGTATTGATTGTCATATTCCCATCATAGGCCCATTTCTTTCCAAATCGGGATAGAATAGTGTGTTTCATTAGTCTTCATATCAATGACATCAAAATCTCTCTTCAAGCTTAGGTCCCCTACTTGAATTTGCACATCTTCCAACCGTCCAATTGTATCTACCCTTCCATAATCTACAAGACTTAGAGTGATAGGGTTGTAAGCTAAGGTTGGAGTGCACATAGCTTCCCATGTAGATCTTGGCATCATGTTCACAATGCTTCCAAAATCAAATCTTTGCATCTATTATTTCATAGCCTCCTAAAAGTATATTCAGCCTATTATCCACATCCCAAGGTTTCATTGTTTTTACATACCATATGGGTTTCTTAGATTGAACACGTCCGCTGGTTGCACTTTCTATTAAAGTCTATAACGAATTGAAGATATTTTGTGTGATATCTTCATTGCGTAGTACATTTACTATTTTAAGAAGATCTTGTGGTATGACAGCCACTCTTTGCTTGAGAATCCTCATCATTTGCCCATATATGTGCACTTTGGCTTACCTTGTATTTTGGTTCATAGCGTCTCTATTCTGAATGGAATTCAATAGTCCTTGGCCTCTTCTAATAATTTTTTTCTCTTTTAGGATTAAGATATTTGTCATTGTATGCGCCGTATTTTGGGACTCACTAGGTATCTCCATTTGTCCCAAGCCTTGCTCTTTCCTCTACGATCTGGTGACAGCTTGGAGACTTCCAGTTTCTTTGGGCTCCGCATTAATCATTTTGACATTGTGCAATTAGTTTTCTTTTTGTTGGTTCTCTAATGCGGAACAATCTTCGGTGTTATGTTGCGCCCGTACTCTACAATATGCCCTATATATTTCCTGTTTTGTGTTTGACGGGCAATTCCGTGCGATGTGATTCGATTCTCTGCAAAGATAACATATCACTCCTTGTTGGCTAGATTTTATGTACAACATAAAATCTAGGCAGTCATGAGATAAATCTCCCTCATTTAACGATGAGGCTCCCGTGTAAGATGTTTATCAATTTAGTAAGGGTGAATCCTAATAACTATTTTCGGGGTTTTACTTTAATTACCACAGCTCGTGAACCATAGCTGGGAAATTTTGCAGCAAGTAAGCAACTGTTATGAAATATTTGCAGAATGGGGAAATAATAGAATTTGGGAAAGAAGAAAGAAAGATATGTGATTCAACCAATAGTTTTCAGAATTGGTCTCATCCACACAAATCAAATAAACAAATAGATCTCACAATATTCAAAAGCAAAGCAAAGGAACAACTTCTATCCTAAATCTTAGATGACACAAAGTTTATCTAAAGATTCAAATAGGAGTAACAAGCAAAGCACCGTAGACACAACGTTCCCCGGAAATCCACCTTTATTCAATTCCCCAGCTTTCACAGAAATAACATCAATGGTTACAACACAAAGTCTGAAAAACTCAAGAATGCTCTAGCAAAATTGCGATCTTTCAACCCATAGGCTCTTCCTCTATTTATAGTGCATAGGGAGCAATTACAAATAGGAAGCTTTTAATTGAACTCACACATGTGAAAGCTATAAAGGAAACAACTAACAATCTTTCCCTTGGAGTTCCTCTTTACATGACATGCATTTGAAGACTAAATCAATGCCCTGCATGTCTGCCACCTATTCCCAAGTAATTGACTTTTTCTAGTAACTTGAAGTAACGACTTTTAAACCAAGTACCTAGGTTTTACAATTTAATTGATCACTCAATTACTTTGTCAGAGAAAATAAGAGAAATAAGAAGAAACAGGAGAAGAAATTATTCCAATTGCAACACTTCATTCTTGCCCTTGATCTGTCCATTAATTCGATGATAGACACATGCCCCATGTGTGTATCTTTAACTTCAACATGCCTGGGCACTATGCATGGTTCTGTTGGATTACCCTTGTCATTACCCTTGATCCTAATTGAATCCGCTTTTGTTTGAGACTTCCCTTTTCCACCTTTGCCTGAAGCTTTTGCAGTTGTGAAATCTGGATCTCTTTGTGCAAAAGCTGCAATTGCTTCCTTTGATTCTGAAGATATATTCAATGTACCTGACATTGACTTTGCCTTCTTTTCACCAATATGAGCACCAATGAAGTATTCCTGCAAATAATTCAGACAAACATGGAATCCATGGCATGAATGCCCAATTTCTTCACCAAAATCTGATTATAAAGCTTGCTGCCCTCAATTTTCAGACTTTGCTTGCATGCCAAGCAAGCTAAAAATATTATTTTATTCCCCTGTGCACTCACATCAACATGCAGATAGCCAGAATAATAAAAAGAAAGCCTTTCCAACCCTAGGCGCCAAAACTGGATGCTTCCCAACAATTAAAAATATTTATTAATGCTCACAACTTCAACCTTTGGCGCCAATATCCTCTAGGGCAGCATGCTCCACACAAAAGAATTAATTGCCCTTTACTTATGGTGTCCACTTCTTATATAGGCAATTGCATGCTATTTTTACCAATTATTGCCTCTTATTTTTAGTAACTTCTAATAATAAGCTGTGTTTTTCTCTTTATTTGGGCGCCAAAATTTGCTAAAAATAAATAAAAGAAATCAGCTTTTAGGCATTTAATTATGCCAGAATGGGTCGCACTTTTTGGCTATAAGTCATGGGAAAAAACATAAGGAGCAGGCAGTGGAGAAATTCACCTTGCCTGGTAGGTACAATTTTTCCATTTTCACTTAAACTTGCTTTTGTGGAAAAAACATAAGGAACAGGCAGTGGAAAAATTCACCCTGCCTGGCAGGTACAATTTTTCCATTTTCACTTAAACTTGCTTTTGTGGAAAAAACATAAGGAGCAGGTAGTGGAAAAATTCACCTGTTTGGCAAGTACAATTTTTCCATTTTCACTTAAACTTGCTTTTGTGGAAAAAACATAAGCATTAGGCGGTGGAAAAATTCACCCTACCTGGCAACTAATGTGTCTGTAATAGGTCAACATAGTCAAATTCATGAAGAGTCAGAAAGTTCTAGGCTTAATCCTGGTCCCAATCAAGCAGGTTGGCATGGCAACGTGAGAAATGAATTGAGGCAAAACATGAAAATCATGGTTGAAGCAGTATGAGTTTGAATATCATGCAGAGGAGATGTATCAGGTCAAGAATCAGGGTTATAGGGCATGAAGATGGGCATTCTAGAGATTTTCAGGTAAGACATGCCTAGTAGACAAGTGAGGATGATGAACCAAGGCATGATGATGCAAACTAAGCATGGAATGAACATAATATGATGGTATATGAGGTGTACATGGCTTCACAAGTGACTAAGGAGGTGATTTGAGCACTTATATAGGTCCATATAGCACTCTTTCTTAGAACTAGAGGAAAAATGCTGCAAAAATGAGATAGGTCGAAGCTTTCCAGAGAAAAATATGACAAAGTGGTCATTGGAATTCATGGAGGGGTGAGTTGTGAAGGTGTGGTCAAAATTTCAGGACCTAAGGAGGTGTTTTGTGCAAGTTATGGAAGTTTTACCAAAACCGGGTTTTTGGAAAATACAAACTGAGCACCCTAACTTCTTAGCTGTCAAGAAAAATTGACAAGCCTCCTTCAGATAAATCATAGGACTTTTTGAAGAGCACTCAGATAGAAAACTTTTGCAAAAAGTTTGAGGTCAAAAGGAGCAAAAACAAAAAGTTCTATTCAATTTACTAACAGGGTTCTTCTCTCTCCAAACCTCCTTTCTGAAGTGATGGACATGAAATTGAATGTTTTGATTCTAAATCAAGTTTGCAAGTTGTGAAAACACCTAAGGGGTATAGAAGACTCATTATAGATCATTTTGGTGATAGTTGTAGTATTCAAGTATGGAGGTATTGTACGGACTGTACCCTATCTTGCATGTTTTGTGTATATAGTCGTAGTTTGTTGGCTTCAAGCTGAATCTCCAGTTGTGAAAGCATGAAGGTGATGTGTACTTCATGTTCTAAAGGAGTCTCAGTCATGATCCTTGTATATTTGGTGAGTTCTTTGTCAAATTCTTCCTTCTACTGTTAAGGACTAATCAGGTGTAAAATCAGACTTGTAAAGTATGAGTAATCCTTGTTGGGATAAGAAGTAACTTGAGCACTAGATGAGCACACATGGTTGGTGTTGGTGCTATACAACCTTCTCAAGCTCATTACTTGGAAAGAGAAAGGGTCTTGGTGTGGTAAAACAAATGATGAAAATATGCTTTCCTGAGAATAGTCAAAGGACTGTAACAATTGTTTGCAATCATGAAGCTCCTCCACCATTTCTTGCAAAAAGAAGACCTGAACTTGAATTAGAAAGCTCTGGTGAAGTCATTCTACACCTGCATAGGCATGAAAATGAAGAACAAAGTGGTGAAAGATTTCAAATGAATGACTAGGGTTTTGAGACTTAAAACCCTCACTAGACACAGTTTGAAAGATCATACATGTCTAATCTTTTTGGCATGATATCAAGCAAAATATGGAACTGGGAGGTGTGAAAAGACCCTTCGCTCTTGTAAAAGGACTCTGAAGACATAATTAACTGAGAATGAAGTTGGATTTGTTGAATCCTTGAAGATATTTGCAGTTCTTGCCAAAACTGGGTATGGCCCTGATTCAATGCTTACTTCATGAAGGAAAGTTGCAATGTAATGTTCTCTTGATGATAGTGTCTGATCTAAAATTCACAGATCATCTTCTTCAAGATGAGAAAACAATTAGCTTCCTCTCCTTAATGCCTTGAAAACCTTATCACTGAATGTGTTGAAGATATTTAAATCTGCAGGCTCTTGATTGTTAAGGAAAAGATATGTAAATGGCCTCCTACTCCATCTTGGTGATCTTCAAGCTTTGTTTGCTGATGAAGGCTTCATGCAGTCCTATTATCCTGAGTGCAAGCTTGATGTAAGCTCATGTATATACTTCTTCTTTGTGTGCAGACCTGTGATATCTGAACCGACACCTAATAATTTTTTCCTATGCTCACAAATAAGTGGTCCAAACAAGTTGAAGGGTAAAATGGCAGAGAAGGAAGGAATCTTAAGTTTTGAAGGAGTTGAAAAACTCATGTAACGTTCTACCTACACTTGATGAAGTATCTTTTAAGCCATGCATTTGTTTAAAGTTAGTCCACTCACCAAAGGATGAGTTAGGACAAGCATGGCAGTTACAAAATGAATCTTGCAAGGGTCAGAGGGCAGTTGATAGGCCTGACAAGTGTATGAAGGTAACTTAAGATGATCAGATACAAACTGACAAAGTGTAAGGCAATTTTGTGAAGACCTTTTCATTTTATGTATACGTTTGGGAAAGTGAGTAAATTGAAGAGTCATTGAACATGAAAGGTCAAAGGTCATGTTGAGAGGTTATTCTTGTTTATATAAGCTCATTTTTGAGCATGTAATTGGTTGTTGAAAGTGAGGAGAGCTGTGTGCTAGTCTTGAGAACATAAGAAGAGTGTTAGTGTGTTGAAGCCATGACAAATTAGGAGAAGAGAAGAGAAGAAAATAGAGCTGAAACAAAGATCACAATATGTTGATGAAAGCAACAAGGTGGTGAAGGTGAAACATTATTGTATGATAAAAGTCTGAGTTGTTGCTCAACAATTTGGGAGTGGGTGCTTCCTAGCAAGTAGGTGTTTGCCAAATCAGTCAAGTGGGTGCTTGGCTTTATATTGGAGTGGGTGCTTCAAGGTGAGTGGGTGCTCACCACATGGTGAAATCATTGTAACCTTATAGGACAATTTGTCCAAGCTAGTTCTTTGATTTCAGTGGGTTTTCTCCCTTATTGGGTTTCCCACCTTAAATCTTGTCTCCTCATGTGTTCATGTGTGTTTGTTGCTCTTTCTATTTCATGGTTGAATGTTCATGCTTTTCATGGTTGAGATAGTTAAGTCTGGTTGATTGAATAATTGTGAATTGGTTCAAAAGTTTTAAAGAGCACTGATTCACCCCCTCTCAGTGCTTAGAATTTTTAACAATATTCCCTCTTTTCTAGAGTTGTTGCATAATTATTCCTCTTTTACGGAGCTAGTCCAGAGCTAGCCTTCATACAATCAAGGTGTTGAAATATTTTGGAGCTAGTTTTCAAAAAGGCTTGAATTCCTCCAAAGAGCCTTTTCTCGTGGGATTATCCCTCAAAATGTCCAATTCGATGGTGACTACATATGTATATGCACAAAATAGTATATCTATGTGCCGAATCATAGAACATGTCCATCATGGAAGACCGAAAGTGATTACTATAAAATAATCCAAATACATCATATTCTTTACTTTTAAACAAGACACAAGTCTTTTGCTACACCTAAATCCACTTAGAATCAACTCGAGGAGGGGAAAAGAGGATGTTACATTGGGTAAAGATGAAACATATTACAGTCTCATCATCTCCCCCACACTTAGCATTTTGTGGGCCCTTCGCATGTTGTTGCCTTTTTATATGCAGATTCAATTCCCTCAAAAGTTGACAACATCATATTGTCACTAATTGGACCAATCGTTGTGCCCAAACTCAACATGCCCTTTATATTTGTCAACTTGCTACATTTCATTTTTCAAAATACTCATTTGCTTTTCTTGTGGTGGTAGTCCAAGACCACGGTAACATTATGGGCCACATTGGAGCTCAAGGCTATAGTCATGGAGCAAGTGTATGGGATCCTTCATCGCCGGAGGAGAGCAAAGGTGTACTTGGGCATATGAGCTTGTGTTGGCAAGAGCTCTTTCAATTAACAAGTACATGATCTAGATTATTGGAGCATTACAACATATTTCTTCATGTTGGCATGAAGGTGTACTTGGGCATGAGAGCTTACAATTGCTTGTGGGCAAGCAATTTTTGGAGGGGAGGACTATAATGTCCCCTTTTCCAAGCTAGTTCGTTTTGGAGACTTCAAGCCCATTCCTCTTCCCGTGGGCAAGAAGAAAATGAACAAGGGAAGTGATTGTTATATTTTCCAGTTATTTTCGTGAGCATTTGCATTCTTCTTTAATAGTTCTCTACATAAATCAGGTCGGCTAGCTTAGAAGGTGAAAAGCCAAGAGGAAAATAAAAGAAAGTATCCTTATGAGGTCGGTCTTAGTTTGGAGACACTCTAATCTGTTTTGGCACCACAACAAGGTATAAAGAGGGTTCACTTGGCTCATTTGAGGATCATCTCTTGTCAAAAAAATTATAACTTGCATGGTTTTTGGGCTGATTGCTCAATCACTTCCACTTAAGGCGAAAATCCTTTGGTGTGGCTAACAAGGAGGACGAAACCCTTCCTTGCTTGATTGAAGAATGAAAACTCTTCAATTTATTGGGGATTCTCCATTCCGAGGTTTCCAAAGTACTTCAAGAGGATTGATATTGCAGATTTTCAGTGAGGGTTTGATCCTAGAGTGATTTACAGCCCTCTCCTAGGGTAGAACTTGCTTGGAGGTGGAGTTGGGTGCCATCTAGGGCACATTTCTTCATTTAGAGTTGATATTCATATTCCTCATAATTTTGGAGGCTGATTACACACTTTCATGAGATTTTTGGGGTTTGGAATCTCCATTTCCAGCCATTATTGTGAGTTGTAATTCTGTTGTCATTAATTTAATTACAGTTGTATAGAACTTCATAATTTGCATATATTTTTGAGTACTTTTGCTTGGTGTTTATTCCATTGGTTGAGTATAATATTTAGGAGAATTTATACATCCATTTTCAGCTTGTTTCGGGGGTGTTTGATGCCCTAAAAGTGCAAACACAATTCGTTGCTAGGGTTTATAATATTCTTTGGTTGGTTGTAAAAATCAGATTACTCTCAATTGGGATTGGTGTTGTTTCTTTGTTTTTCAGTTTCAGTCCTAAATAGGATATTACATAAGGGTAGTGAGAGGAGCCTCGTCACGAAAGTACACGGGAGAAAAGTAAGTAGTTAGGAAAATTGTTCTTAAAAAGGAAGCGTAATCTTCATATGCCCCTAGGTAATCGAGAAGAGACAGCAGTGTGTGTGGAGGATAGGACTATTACACATGATGAATGTCAAATCGAGAAGTTGTGCTAGTCTAACCGAATAAAGGACATGTAGTCACTCTGTGTGCAAGATGCACACGGTCAAGGATTGCATGTGAGGTACTAGTGGGTTGAATAGGTAGTGGTTGTGTCATGACCATAGAAGATGTGTGATTTACTTGAGTATCTTGCAAGATAAAAGCGTTGTTCCTTTGCAACCCATTTGAGTTTAGTTTTTCAGATTGGTTGAATAATAATAGCCTCCTTTGGAGGGGCAACTTTCATAAGAGGTTGCAAAACCAGCTTGCTCATGAAAGGCGCATCATCCAAGATCACAGTCTCTAAAGGACGATGTCGTGGAGGAAAGAGAGCGCGTATTGAATGATATAATGTCGTTTTCCTCAAGCCACTTACGTTTTTGATCTAGCACATAACAATAATTATCCCGATGTCCATTAATATGATGGAAAATACAAAAAGGTCATCCTTGATGCAAAGAGGGCAATCGCTCATACATAACTTTACAACCCTTGTTAGTAATAAAGCGAATGAGAAGAGCATCTTCAAGTTCTAAGAATGTGCTAATGGATCCACTAGGAAGGTGCGTAAACCAAGACATTGCATTGCCGAGTTAGACTTCAGAGGAAAGGCTTTCAAAAATAACCTATCATTATTATAAGAAACCATTGTATACCTACAATGACTTGAGATGTAGATAAGGATCGGAATTACCATCAAACAATGTGAACTTAGGCATGGTAAAATTACGAGGAAGGCTGATTGGAATATTTTACGCAGTCGGGTTGTCGTGTATGATGTTAGAATCAACTGCAGCATAGTAGGTCTTACTTTCTAAGGTTAAAGTATGCACCTTGCATTGCAAATCACCAACAGCATGCATAAGAGATGGCGTCTTGAGGAGGTATTGTATATTAGAATGTAAGGCTTATTTAATAAAGACTTCATTAGTTATTTAATTAATGAGATGGTTGTAACCGGTTGTATGCCTATGCTATCAACCGTTTTGTAACTACTTCATTCATAATATAATGACGGACACACTATCTCCATAGTGTGCAATCTATCTTCTCTTTATTTCTTCCTTGTGCACGTCTTCCAACATTGGTATCAAAGCGAGACAAGCGAGGAAAGAGAGAAGGGAAGAAGATCAGTCCCATTAGGGCACGAAGTCTGAATCACGAAGTCCTGGATCAAAATTTTAAAAAAATATATTTTCGAGGCAAAACTAAAGTGAAATTGAGGGCACACAGTCATAAGAAACGAGGGTCAAAGTGAATTCAAGGCACCATTATACAGTTGCAGTCACGAAAAATATAGTCGTGCCATTAATATACAGTCTACGAGCCATTAATATATAGTCGGGTTTCACAGCTCTAAAGAATTATTAGCGCTTTGTTTAGGGCATATACAAATATGTAACAACACACAGTCATTTCCGCCCATTTCGTCGAAGTTTCACAGGCATTTATGCCATTGAAACAAAGCCAGAGGCGTGGAAAAACAAAAAACGCATTTCGTGAGTGAATCCAAAGATTTTATTTTCCGCCATTAATATTGCAGTTTAGACACTTGAAAAAGGGAAAAATACAGTGGCGCAAGGGCATAAACTCAGGAGACAAAAGGAAAAATAATAATTTTTGAA